>OY725328.1:40563439-42042189 GCA_963242795.1 Inga leiocalycina | reverse complement strand
GGTTGGAACCTGTTCCGGATTTACAATAGCCAGATGGTCTAAAGGGCTTTGCGAGAGTCATCTTTTTTTAGCACAAAACTGAGACTCTGGCGAGAAGCCATTCAAGCATATACACAGAGGAAAAGAGAAGAGACGAATCAAATGAGAAAAAAATAAAAGAAAAGAAGAAAAGAAGAAAAGCAGCAATCCAGCAATAAAAATACTAAACATAATTGAACCTGATATACCATAAAAGAGAGACAAAACGTGGGTTGTGGCTGGGTTTTGATTTTTGAACTAAGGGGGGGGAGTGGAATTTGGATGCATGAAAATAAAAAAAACAGAGCCATGCCGGAGTGGAGTTTCAAAATGAAAGTAGAGGAAGGAATATGTTTTGCCCCGAGGAAGTATGTGATTTCCAAGATAGCAATGGATAAAAAAATGAATTATAGTAATGTACATTGGATAAAAGAAGTGAAAGGTTACTTCTCAGTTTTTCTTTTCAGATATGATTTAACTCCTTGATTTTTTCCTAATATTTTATCTTTTGACATAACTAAAACATAATTAAAAAGTATTTCCAACATTTTTTCCTGAGCAAGATAATTTTTCTATTCAAATTATTTTATACCAATAAATAAAAATCTCACATTTTATTTTTTATAAATTAAAAAATTATTCCTCTATTTTGAAATTAAAATTTTGATGGAAAAAAAATTAATTCTAAATTTATAAAATATAATTTTTTATAACAGAATCAAATTGGACTTCAAATATATGCTGTGACCTTGTTAAATTTTTATCAAATTGGACTAATTATGTTTATACCATTATATGTACAAATAATTCCTGTAAAAAAATTTTATGGACATATAATATTATTTTTAAATTAATTATGTCATCAGCCCGACCAAACGGCTCAACCGTTTGACCCATGACCTGCTGACCTTTTCGGCTTGATGTCCGGTTCGGCTTTTAAAACATTGGTATTAACTCTTCAATATTACCTCCAACAAACCCAAATCAATCATTCGATTTAAATTTAATCGGTAAAAATATCATATATGTCAAAAATCCTAAACTTATTAAATAAAAATTAAATTTCTAAATCCTCAAGATGACTAATAAATAAAACTAAACCTATAGAACTTGACTATTGAAATATCTCTACAATCCTATGATCATATTAGGGGTGTTCAAAGTATCCCGGTCCCGGTTGTCCCGGCCCGGTCCCGGATATTTTATCCCGGGAATTTCCCGTCCCGGCCGGGACCGGGACCGGGAAAACCCGGGACCGGGATGTAAAAACCCGGGACCGGGACCGGGACCGGGATCACACTTGTGATCCCGGGAAATTCCCGGTCCCGGTTTTTTTTTTCTTTTTTTTTTCTTTTTTCCTTAAAAAATAGGTTATTATTTTATTTTTGTATTTTTTACCCCATAAATTAAGTTATCATTTGATAAAATGTATATCACATATTTAGTTAGAGTTAAATTGTATATATCGTGATACAAATCCTAACTATATAATATATAAAGATAATAACAAAAATGATGAATGTGATAATAATATGTTATTTTTCAATTCTAACTCAATTTATGTGATTTTTATGACCTTATTAGGTGTTAAATAATTACTTTAAACACTAGATTATAAAAAAATTTAACTAATATAATTAAATTATTAAGACCGGGAATTCCCGGTCCCGGTCCCGGGAATTCCCGGTCCCGGTTGTCCCGGGAACTTCCCGGGACCGGGACCGGGACCGGGAATGAGATCCCAGTCCCGGGAAATCCCGGGACGGGAACCGGGAATGGGTATTCCCGGTCCCGTCCCGGGATTTGAACACCCCTAGATCATATATGGTTAAAACTCAACACTTACTGTAAACTCTAATACAAAAATTTCCTCTAATCCCTTAAAAATGCATCCATTAGAAAGAGCTAGTTGAGTAGGACAATATTTATGAAGAGACTTTAGACAACAAAAGTAATTTAAGTACTTTATTATTGATCCTTAAAGAGCCCTAAGAGAAGAAGAAAAACGGCGGCTACTATTGTGCCAAGGAAGAAGAAAATTTGAACAGTGACTCCCCCTACATTTGAAACGACACATTGCAAGAGGAGGGCAACAAATTAATAAGGGACTCAACTTTTCTAATGGGAAAGGGCCATGGGCCCTTGACCCCTTTTCTTTTTGTTTGTTGTTTTTATCATATTTTTATAAAACCGCCCCCCCCAAAATACTCTCACACATACACTCTTGAATTCATGACCCCCTCTTTCTGTCACTAATTATATATATATATATATATATTAATCTTTTCTTTCTCTTTTTAATCATATTATTTTTTTAATTAACATTAACAATAATAATAATAAATATTGCTATTGATGTTATATCTACGTTTTTATTCTACTAACTTCTTTTACTATTATAAATTATATTTTTAAATAAAATTTTTTTATTTCAATAATTACATGATAATTCATTTATCATGATTAATTATTTTTTAATTATAATTAAATCATAATATAAAAATTAAGATGTTACACACACTCCATAGAAGGCGTCCACCTCTAGTTACAGTGAGGACGACAACAACAAGGCAACGAGGACGACGATGAGGATGACGGCAGACGACGGAGGATGCGATTTGCAGTTTCTGACCACAATAGCGAGGATGTTTGTCAAGCCCCCTCCCCTTTTGTGCTCTCAGTTTCATTTTTGACGGCGACGTTCATCCTCGACTCACTATCTTCCCCAATTTTCAATGATGAAGTCGATGGCGGACGACGAAGGATGCGATCAGCAGCATTCTCCCTCTTTGATTTGCCGTCTTCTTCACCTTCCTCCGTCATTAGTTTCCAGGTTATGTTGGAAAGGGATGGAAGCTTCTGAACCTCCAAAGGTGAAAGCTATGCTGGATAGTGATGAATTCTAGTCTTCGATTTGTAGCTCCTTTTTCGATCTGCGCCTCTCCTCCCTCTTTGCCTTCTCTCTTCACCTTCTTTCTTTTGATTGTTTAGATAGATTGTTGATGAGTTTTGATTGATTATATTATTGTCTTCTATCTCTTATGCTTGCTTGGGCAATTTTTTTGGTGATTGTGGTGACAGTTATGTGAAAGTGGTGGACGGAGGATGTGATGGCTGTGAATTTTTTTTTTTTTTTTCATTCATAATATGGCCAAGCTAGCTTGGAGAGTACATATACCGGAACAATCTAAACATCAAAAGCATGTAATGCATCCTCCCTCATGATAGGAATACATCCAGGGTGAGGAATAGGCAGAACAACTAAAGGCTGTACTAAGTGATGGGCATCCTTTGCCAAAAAATCAGCACACCGGATTATATCTCTCGGCGCATATCGGACTTCAATGTCCCAATCAGAGTAAATCAAATCTCTAACGGCATTAATTTCCAACCTAAGTGGGTGATATAGATCACTATCCTGCATAAGCAAGTGGTATGTCTCCAATGAATCTGTGTATGCCACTACCTTCTGGAACCCATACTGCCTACATAATTGGAGGCCTTGGTGTAAAGCCATAAGCTCAGCAGTAGTTGAGGGGAGAAAGCCAAGCCGACGCTGAAAGCCAAGAACCCACTGTCCTCTATGATCTCGAATAAGGCCCCCACAGGCTGCATCACGGTGGATATCCACTGAACCGTCAGTATCTAGGCGAACAGATCCCTCCTGTGGAAACTTCCAGTTCTGTTCATCCCCAACGCTGTAGGAAAAGATCTGGTGCTTCAGGTTGTCCGCCACGCTGGATTCCATGAGATGATACAGGCCACCATGAATGAGCTCGTTCGGCTGCGCTCGGACTCCTTCCATGACGCCTTTACATCTGTTTTTCCATAATAGCCAACATATGATGCTGAAAATGCGAACCCACGGCCATCTATGAAAATAAGGCTTGCCCAGAGGACGAGAAAAATTATCTTTAATCCATACCTGCAAATCAGAATGAAAAAAACTAAAACGAAAGTTAGGTGAAATAAAATGTGACCAAACTGCCCTCGCAATCTCACAATCTCGGAGAATGTGTATAATGCTCTCTGTCTGGTGACACTGAAAAGGACACTCCGCACTATCTGAAAGACCTCTCATAGCCCGAAGTGAGTTAGTAGGTAGTCTCTCATGAATAGTTTTCCATAAGAACATCTTCACCTTCTCTGGGACAGGTAATTTCCACACCTTCTTCCACCAAACCGAACCATTCCCCTCCCGCTGAGTAGAAAGGAAAGAGTATGCAGCACGGACACTAAAATTACCGTCAGAAGCACTTCTCCAACAGAAAGGATCATCCCCAGCTTGGCATGGCGGGGGGATTTGCCTTATAAGATTAACCACCCAGTCCGGTAGAAATTCCCTCCATCGTGTGACGTCCCACCCTCCATCCGATGAGATGAAATCTCTGACCTTAGCAGCTGGGTTTAAGCGATGGAGATTATGATCAACAAAATGAATAAGTGGTTCTTCCAATTTAGTCCATAAATCCCACCAGGCATTGGCTGTACTCCCACTACGTATGGCACGACCGATTCCACCATAAAAGATGTCCCAAACCTTAGTGATGCTCCGCCACACACCAGAGGAATTGGCCTTCTTGTAGACCATGGGGTAATCACTATTGCCGCATCCATATTTTCCTTTTAGGCAACGAACCCAAAGAGCTTCTGGTTGGGTTAATAAACCCCAGCAGAGTTTCATTATAAAGGCCATGTTCTGTTTCCGAAGGTCTTTGATACCTAAGCCCCCCTCCTCCTTAGGTTGCTTAATGTGGTTCCAAGATATAAGATGCATCTTACGACTCTGTTGATCCTGATTCCATATGAAATTCTGGCTAATCTTCTCCAATTCCTCCAAAGTGGCTTTAGGGAGCAGCAATGTTTGCATATGGTAACTTGGCAATGCAGACAATACCGCCTTAATCAAGACCGTCCGCCCTGCCATGGTGAGGTGCCGCCCCTTCCAGCCTGTCAATCTTTTCTTTGCCTTCTGAACTATGGGGTAGAAAGTAGCCTTGGTAATCCTATGATGAAGTATCGGAACACCGAGATACTTACCAAGATCACCTGTGATTCCTACACCCAACGATTGACTCAACTCCAGAGCCCGGTTAAAGTGGATATTGCGGGAAAAGAAAGCTTTGGTCTTGGTCAGGCTGATTTGATGACCTGAGACTTCGCAAAAAGATCTCATAGTATCTCGCATTAACTCCATTTGGTTTTGAGTAGCCTCCCCAAATAAGATAAGATCATCTGCAAAGAATAGGTGGGATATTGGGGGTGTACGGTTATTGAATCGAAGACCCTTCCAATGTCCTTCCCAAACTTTGGCGTTAATCAATTGACTTAGGCGCTCCATACATAGCACAAATAAGTAGGGACTTAAGGGGTCACCCTGGCGCACTCCCCGGGAAGGTCTAAAATCTGGAGATTGGGAGCCATTCCAAAGGATCTTCATGGACACCAAGCTGGTACACGCCATGATAAGATTCACCAGCTCCTCCCGAATTCCAGCACAAACCAGAGTAGACTGCACAAACTTCCAGTCAAGGCGGTCGTAAGCCTTCTCCATGTCAACCTTGATTGCAACTATCCCTTTTCGTCGTCGCCTACTTCGCATAGTATGGATTGCTTCTTGCGCAATGATAACATTCTCACTCCCCTGACGCCCAGATATGAACCCACATTGCTGTGGTTGAATCAAATACTGCATCGCCTTCTTCATTCTTTCTGCAATGATTTTCGTAATAACCTTGAAAATAACATTACAGAGAGAAATAGGTCGGAAGTCCTTTAAGGTTATAGGATTATCAACTTTTGGGATAAGAACAATGTTAGTATGATTGATATCCTTAACTTTTGCCGGTTGACGCCAAATTTCTCGGACAAGTGTACAGACCTTGTTACCTATGTGAGTCCACTGGGTATGGAAAAAGTGTGCTTGAAGACCATCCGGGCCCGGAGCTTTGAAAGCCCCAATCAAAAACGCCGCATTTTTAACTTCAATATCCTCCACTTCTTTGTGGATCAAGATATCATCAGTTAGGTGAAGCGGGGGAAAATCAGCATACCAATCCGTGGATTGAGGAATCTGGGGATCCCTCGTATAGAGATGAGTAAAGAACGTGGCAGCCATTTCTCTTAACTTATCCGGGTCCGTGATCCAATTTCCTTCATCATCCTGAAGGGCTTCGATTCTTTGTTTTTTCCGTTTAAGCACCGTTGATGTATGGAAAAAGCTCGTGTTCTTGTCCCCCCAAGCGAGCCACGATGGCTGTGAATTTTGATGCTGAGGGAAGGAGAGTTTTTGTTGTTGAGGGGCATCTTAATATTTTTCATATTATAAAATATACATTTTAATTATAATTTGTAGGCCTCTTCCACCATCCTAGCAAACATTTTTTAAAACTCACTTTCACCTTTAGTTTCACTTTCAATTCTACTTCCACTCTCATAAAAAATTATTTCATGGTGACAAATGAGGCATAAAGGGTTAAGGTCTAAATTTCGCTAGTAAGATTTTGCCTAGAAGCAATGGGTTTGTGCAAGATTGTTAGATAATTTTAATTCTAATCGTGAACATGTTTAATGACTAGGGGCGACAATGCTTTTTTAACATTTTTTGGGCAACATGTTTATCATCCGGTACCTCTCCAAATATAAATGTCTCTATTAGGACTCAAACTCAAAATCCAGAGAAATTTAACGGTGCCTTATAATGTTAGACTAACTCTAAGTTGGTGACACCTCCTTCTTGAGTTTGGAACGGCCTACGTCATGAGGCCCAGCTCGAGCCCACTCTATATGGTGCGTCTGAACTTGAGGACAGGTGGGAAAGGCCCAACTCGAGCCCACTCTTTGTTCGATTTTGATGAAAGCTTTCTTCAATTATTTTCAAACCTACCTCGCCTGGTTTTTTATTAATCCAAAATTGGTGTATCTCAGCTTCGTAGTCGGCTATGGTGAAAGGTGGATAGAGAATGAAACCAGACATGGCCTTGCAGTTTCTTAAGCTTCCTATCAACATAACCCGCGGGTTGGGTAGCGACAGAACCTTTCTATTCTTTTCTCTGAAGCTCCCTGGTAAGCTCTCTCTCAAATTCTATCTATTTTCACAGACACTTCTATCTTCTTTTTCTGCCCCTTTCTGCACTTTTATTTTCCACTGCGTTTCAAGCTCGTCGCTTATGAATGCAAGTTGCAGGGGATTCAAACCTAAAGATTTTCAAGTTCACCTGTGCACTAAGATATATTTGGCTTCGATAATACTGTATTAATTATAAGATAAAGTTGAGAAATTAATTAAATTATTTTAAAATATATATATATATATTTAAATTAATTAATTTAACTAATAAATTAATTTATAATTTAAGAATCTATAACATAACATTTGACATGAATAAGTAACTTATTTAATTTTTTTAATTTTTCTAAAAAAAATTAGTTTTATCTTATAACTAAGAGAAGATGTAGTATTTTGTTTTGGATTGATCAAGGTGCAAAAATAGCCATGAATTTTAGTCAAAAGTGTAAAAGTAACCATGAACTATTTTTGATAGCAAAAATAACCATAAACTATGTAAAATGGGGCAAAACCATTAAATATGTTAACGGTCATATTTAACGGTTTTACCCCATTTTATATAGTTCATGGTTACTTTTGTTACCAAAAATAATTCATGGTTATTTTTGCACTTTTGACCAAAATTCATGACTATTTTTACACCTTTACCCTTTTGTTTTTGATGTTATTCTTGGAAATTTTTCAGTGAGATGGGTCACTGTTCAAATTCCTAGTTCCTTCCGGAGCTATGCTGCTTCAAAATCAGAAAAGCTTCAACCGGTGAAGAAGTAAGCTTTTGTTTCTCCATAGACACGTCAAGTCTTCACTCTTGACAGTTCACTAAGTTAACGCTCTTGTGATCCAGTCTTATTTGAATTCGAATTCTGAGAATTAACTAGTATTGCCAGAATGCTAGACCATATTGGCAAGAATGCGTCATCATGATTTCTTTTTTAGATAAAGTGTTATATTATTGTTTTTGCTTACCTTTCGAATTAGCTTCGAAGCATGAGAAGTACGGTTAATGTTTGTCAATAAAAATCAAGTCAGGGGGGCACAGCAATAGTTGACTTTTGTTTTCGCTTACATCATGGTTTTTGGTTTGGAGGATCGATAAGTGCTGACAATTTTAGATATGTGCAATGGTTGGATTGTGCGGTGCGGTACTTGAAATCAATGTGACTGGAAGGCTTTCTGTTTTGATAATTATATTATCGACTTTTGGTTTTTTCCTCTATATGAGAGGAATTATCTTTGTATAAATTTTACTCTTTCTCTTGTATTAATTAGGTTTTCATTCCATCCCAAAGAAGTATTGTGACAATTATGAAATTCTATGTATCAAGCTATTTGTGCTTTTGACCGACATTACACTCTGTTAAACTTTTAGGAAAAAGAGGCTGGACGAAGTATGTCTTGAAAGATTTCAGCAATACAGTCGAAATTTCATTCAGTCGTGGATTTTACAAGGTAATTTTTCCCCTTTTCCCTTTAATAAATATGCATAGATTTTCTCTTAAGTAATCCACTTAAGTTACACTATCAAATAGTCACTTGAATTCAAGTGGTCATGATAGTAAAGAGGTCTTATTTTACTAGTAGGTTTTTTTGGCAATTTCAAGAAAGTAAGGTACATTTTTATGTGGTTTTATAACATAGGTATTAGCAACCAGAGTTGGTAGTAGATTGTTATCTACACTTGTGTTATTCATTGTGATAAAACCAATTGAATCATTCATGATTAACACATCCGACATTTGTGATTAGGCAAAGTATATGTGGATGGAAAGGTGGTAAATAAAGCAGGTACCCCGGTGTCTGACAAAGCTGTTGTGGAGATAAAGGCTGAAGTGCCAAAATATGTATGTAGGTGAATCCATCAAGCTCCATAAATAAGTCTGATGAAATATCTGCACCAATGTTGGGTGAAATTAATATTTTCTCGCTTACCTATGTCAATGCAGAGCTGGACATAAGTTAGAAGCTGCAATTGAGCAGCTTGGTGTTGATGTTGCGGGTAAAGTAGCTCTTGATTCTGGGTTGTCAACTGGAGGATTTACTGATTGCTTGCTTCAGTATGGTGCATCCTTTATTTATGGAGTTGACGTAGGTTATGGGCAGGTAATGTTTTGCTTTTGTGTTTTCCTTCTGTTTCCTGTTTTTGTGGTGAATACCTGGGTTTATGGCTTCACCTGAAATAGGTTAAGATAACCACCCATCTATAATCTGTGATGACAATAATTGTCTCGCTCAGCAAGTGTCTGTGATGACAAAAATTGTCTAGCTTAGGTTATGGGCAGGTAATTGATATTTGCGACTCTCTGTTCACGGTAGTTCTTTCCTCTTTTAGGTGGCTGACAAAATTCGTCTAGATGAGCGAGTTTCTGTGATAGAGCGGACAAATCTAAGATATCTTTTGGAACTCCCACAAAAAGTTGATTTGGTGACTTTAGACCTTTCATTCATCTCTATTCTCTTGGTAAGGATTTAGATAAAGGTGCATGTCATACTAATGCTATATATATTTTTTGACTGTCTCCCCTATCCCATATCTGCTTAAGTTCCTCTACTGAATGAAATTTTAACTGCAGTTTACATTATATTTCTTAAACTTTGCAAATTTTGGACTTTTTCTAGTTTGGGAAGTTGGCTTTAGTGTTCGTTTGGGATAGCTTATTTTTTACTTATAAGTGCTTATAAATCGTGATTTACGGTATACGAGATACGTATGTGAGAGGAGTTTTATCTCGACTTACGTAATAAGCACTTATTTTCTAAAAAAACGCTATTCCAAACATAGCTTTAGTCTTATCATATTGTGAATGGAATGGAAATACTTAGGTTGCATATTTAGTTGAGCTCTAATAGGCATTTATTTGACTTGGACCTTATGGGTGGGGCCTTTTTTTACAAGTGGTAGCAGGTGGGATCGAACCCATGATCTAGTCTAGTGCCAACAAGGGCCACTATGACTTAAGGGTATTGGCTAGGTGGGGCCTTTTAAATAGTTGGGTAAACAACTCCTGCATCTTTACCCTGTAGATGTTGATGGCGTGTAGTACACATAATTATAAGTTAAAAAAACCGGGAAAAGATAGAGAAAATTATGCTCAGATATGTTGGAGGACATAAACATGTGAAACATATGCTTAAAGCGTCATCCAAAATCTTGTCAGCCAGTCTTGTCATATCTGTATTAGATAGTATTTCTCACTTCCCAGGTCCATCACAATATACGAGTCTTAAACCGGTAATCAAACCCCAGCACGCGAAGTTATCAAGTGTTAATTTGATTCTATCCTACACCTTGTGTACTATCCCCACATGAATTATGAAGGTAAAATAAAATATTAACTAGAACCAAGAGAGAACATGTGTGCAGAACAATGAGGGGAAGTTTGCGAGGGAAAGGAATTAGTAACTCAAAAGAAGAAAGCATGAAGTCAGACAGTTAGAAAAGAAATTATTTAAAGAAGGAAAGATATAATCAGAAGTTATTAAAGAAACGCCCTGAATCAGATTGCCCAAATTGTACCACAATGTTATGTAAAAATATAAATAGGATGATGGTTGATTAGGCCGTTAGTTAATGGCCGTTATAGATAGCTGTAGGAATAAGAGGCGGTGATTAGATAAAGGGCAGGTTATATAAATAACCCCCTTAAGTTCATTATGAAGTTACTGATTATCTGAATTGTTACCAATAAAGATGTCCTGGTTTTAGTCTCCTTTCTCTGTTTCTCTCTTCTTTTTTCTCTTTTCTTGATTAAACCATAACAATGGTACCAGAGCAGTCCTTCCTTGGCTGTCTCTCTACCCCATGCTCGCTCATCTTCTTCTCCAATTCACTCAGGGAAAAAAGAAAATAGCTTATGGTTCTTACCCACACCATGGAAGAACGACTCCAACACATTGAAGGTCGTCTGGGCACTGTTGATTTGCTGCAAGAACGGTTAGATGGGTTGACCAATCAGGTCCAAGTATTGGCAAATGGAATTGATCAACTCTAGGTCACAATAACTAATCAAGAACGCAATGGGGGTCGCCAGTTGGCAGAGCAACATCGCAACGATAATGGTAACGGTCATCACATCCCTCGCCATCATGATCAGGGCTGCCACCGGCTATTTCAATACAATAAGATGGATTTCCCAAGATTCTTGAACAGAGATGTAGTCGCATGGTTTCTCCGGTGTGAGTAGTATTTCGAACTTAATGCAATCCCGAAGAAATCAAAGGTCAAAGTCGCAAGCCTCCATCTCGATGATGATGTGTTTCGATGGCATATGGCGAAAGAATGGCGCTGGGGAAGTAATGTACCGGAGTAGGAACAATACACAGAAGAAATCAAAGATTGCTTTGTCCCTTCGTACAAGTCTCTGATAGGCGACCTCCTTCAACTACGACACCAAGGTACACTGTGGGATTTTAATTCGCAATTTGACTTGTGTTCATCAAAGATGGATTTTTCAGAAGACATCCTAGTCGATGCTTACTTTCGTAAAAGAGGAGATATCGGGCCTTGTTCGTATGTTCCGACGCACAACCCCACGTGAAGCCAAAAGTCTTGCAAGAATGCAAGAAATTACAATCGATAGAGCAAACGAAAAGAAATCTGGAGACAAGAGTATTCAGCAAGTGTCCTCAGTATCTTCGGTGGCCACTCCTTCCAATGCCACCTCAAATCCCCCAATGGTCCCTACTACACTGACCTAGTCAAACTCATACAAAAATGCTTTAACAAGCAATATGAGTTAGTCAAAAGCCATATTTCCAGCCAAGAATGGTTCTTTTAACACCAAGATTAACTCCAGAAATGCAAGGGTGCTTTTAGCTGAAGACGAAGCAGAACATAGAGCAAAGAACCTCTATTTTTACTACCATGAACCTTTCTCAAGGGACCATCATTGCCCGCAGCGGCAGGGAATGCAACTCCACTTCCTTGATCTTGAAGAAATCCAAGAAGCAGCTAAGTTGGATCACAAGGAAGAACATAAAGAGGATTCATCTCCCCTTATCTCATTACACGCTATCAATGGAATGGATGGCAATAACTCCATGAGGATTCAGGACTACGTGGGAAAGCGAAACATACAAATTTTAATTGATAATGGGAGTACTCATGACTTCATGGACTACCAATTAGCTACTAAACCGGGTTGGTGTGAAAACAGTACCGGCGCTTATTCTGTACAGGTGGTGGGAGGTCAAAATCTCAACGTTTATGGAGTTTGGAATGGCTTTAGGTGGCGTATGCAGGGGCTGGATTTCTTGTGATTTCCGAATCATTGATCTCAAGACGTTTGATATAGTATTGGGGCTTAAGTGGCTTAAGTCCATCAAGAAAGCCTTCTCTGGGATTATGAGAATCTCACCATGTTCTTTTATCATAATGGGAACCCGTGTAAATAGCAAGCTATTCCTTCTACCCCACTTAAATTGGTACATCCTTAGAGGGTTGAATCAGATATCTTGCAACAGCACCAAGCCTATCTGATTCAGTTCTTGCAACCACCTAACCATGTCAATCAGCACTGCTTATCCAGGATTGCACTGAAAGTGGGTCCCAAGAATTCCAGGCCATGCTGGAGGCATTTGCTGATGTTTTTGAAGAACCAAAGGGACTGCACCTGTTGAGGCCGGGCCACAACAACCCAATAATTCTTCAAGAAGGGACTAACCCCATCAGTTTGAAGCCTTATCGGTATTCAGCAGCTCAAAAAGATGTTATTGAGAAACAGGTGGCTGAATTACTTAGTAATGGGGTTCTCCAAGAGAGTGCCTCCCCTTTTTCTGCACCCATTGTTTTGGTTAAGAAAAAGGACGGCTATTGGCGTATGTGCATAGACTATCAAGAATTAAATGAGAAAACTGTAAAAAACCACTATCCTATACCTCTTATTGAAGATCTGTTTGATGAATTAAGGGAATCCAGATGGTTCACTAAGTTAGTTTTGAGGGCAGGGTATCATCAGATTAGAATGGTGCAAGAAGATGTTCACAAGACAGCATTCAAAACCCACACTGGCCATTATGAGTGGCTTGTGATGCCTTTTGGGCTCACAAATGCTCCAGCAACATTTCAAGGAGCTATGTACAACATCTTTCACCCTTTTGCTTAGGAAGTTTATTTTAGTATTTTTTGATGACATGCTAATATGTAGTCCTTCATTGGCAGATCATGTGATGTATCTCACTGAGGCCCTCAAAATTTTGCATGCCAACTACTATTTTGTCAAGAAATCAAAATGTGCGTTTGCTGCTCAAATGGTAGAATACCTTGGTCACATCATAAGCCAAGGAATTGTGGCCGCAGACCCCAAAAAGGTGTAGGCAGAGGCGGAATGGCCTAGTCCTACTTCAATCAAGCAGCTTAGGGCTTTTTTGGGGCTGGTAGGGTATTATAGATGCTTTATTTGAGGCTATGGAGAGCTAGCTAGGCCCTTGACATTGTTACTTCATAAGGATGCCTTCAAATGGTCTGAGGCAGCTAGTGCTGCCTTCTAGAGGTTGAAGGAAACACTGATTTCTGCGCCTGTTTTGGCTCTGCCTGACTTCACTAAAGAATTTGTGGTTGAAACAGATTTGTGTGGTAATGGAATTGGGGCTGTCTTAATGGAACAAGGTCAACCACTAGCATTTTTTAGCAAAGCATTGGCCCCAAGACTCCTCAACCTTTCAATCTATGAGAAAGAGTTAATGGCTGTAGTGCAAGCAGTGGAGTATTGGCATCAATACCTTGAAAGAAGTAAGTTTATCATTTGCACAGACCAGCAAAGTCTCAAGTATCTGTTGGGGCAAAAGTTGAAAACACCCTTTCAAATGTATTGGATAGCCAAGTTGTTAGGCTACAATTATCAGATTCATTACAAAAAGGACAATGACAATACAGTTGCTGATGCATTGTCACGACTGTCTGGTTCACAGCTGCTGCACATTACTCTTGAGACGGCCTCTCCTGAGTTGATTGATCAGATTAGAGGTAGTTGCGCTACGGATGATGAATATGTAGCCCTTGTGGATGCATTGAAAGCTAAAGGTGGGTGTGTTGGTAAATTTACATGGGATGGCACATATTTAAGGAAAAACAACAGATTAGTGCTTGGGAATGATCCTGACTTAAAGAAGAAAGTGCTAGAATGGCTTCATATAGGTCCTCAAGGTGGCCACTCTGGGATTCAGGCTACATATCACAGAGTTGAGAGACTGTTTTGGTGGAAGCACTTGCATACGGATGTTCATGACTATGTTAAAGTGTGTGACACTTGTGCAAGTTGTAGGTATGAGACGATGTCTACACCAGGTCTATTGCAGCCACTTCTGGTCCCTAGCAAAGTGTGGGAAAGCATCAAAATGGACTTCATTGAAGGGTTTCCCAGATTTGAAAGTAAGGAAGTAATTGGGTTGTTATTGATAGAATGAGCAAATATGCTCATTTTATAGCCCTATCCCATCCCTATTCGGCTTCTTCTTTGGCTCAGTGTTTCCTGGATCAGATTTATAAGCTTCATGGATCCCCGGTTGAAATAATAAGTGATCGAGATCCTATATTCATCAGCAACTTCTGGAAGGAATTTCTAAAGGTGTTGAAGGTAGAACAGAAGTTGTCTTCAGCATATCATCCGTAAAGTGATGGGCAGTCAGAAGTTTTAAACCAATGCTTAGAGTCGTACCTTAGGTGTATGTGTTGGGAGACTCCTAAAGAATGCAGTCAATGGTTGCCCCCTAGCTGAATGGTGGTACAACACCAATTTTCATACTGCTATTTGGGCTACTCCTTATGAGCTTCTATACGGGCATAAGCCTCCCATTTACTCTCCCTAGTTACCTAGGTCTGCTATTGTGCAAGCGGTGGACAGAAGTTTTGAGGCAAGGGAATGGATGCGTGCTGTTCTCAAGCATCATTTGCACAGGTCGGCAAACACCATGAAGCAGAGAACTGATTTTAAAAGGTCTGATAGAGAATTTCAGGTGGGCCAATGGATTTTCCTTAAGTTGCAACCCTATAGGCAGATTTCTGCTGCTACAAGGCAATCTCAAAAGTTGGCACCATGGTTTTTTGGTCTTTATAAGGTGGTGTGGCAGGGGCGTATTGTTATGTAAAAATATAAGTTAATGACCGTTATAGATAGCCGTAGGAATAATAGGTGGTGATTAGATAAAGGGCAGGTTATATAAATACCCCCCTTAAGTTAATTATGAAGTTGTTGATTATCTGAATTGTTACCAGTAAAGATTTCCTGAGTTTCAGTCTCTCCTTTATCTGTTCTTCTCTCTATTTCTCTCTTCTCTTTCTGATTAAACCATAACACAACTGCACATTACAAAATTGTCACCATAGCGTGCCAATAACAGCGATGCTTCTCTCTTATCTCTCAAGTCATCTGCACATTTAGGGTCCTTGTGCTCCCCAATGGTTGGTTAAATTATTCATTTAACAGGTCATGCCTGCTGTGGTCAATGTCATGAAGGAAGATGCAGCATTGGTGACGTTGGTTAAACCTCAATTTGAAGCTCGCAGATCACAAGTAAGAAATCCAAGTTCATGTTATATAATGCTAATATTTAGTCAGGTCAATATTCTCTTCTATAATGTAAAGCCAATTGTTGCCATTGGAGTAAAGGGGAGGAAACTTCCAGGACTGGGTATTAAAAGAGAATAATATGATGTTGCCCGCTTGGGGATCAATTGTTTTTGCACTAGTGCAGTGTCTCATGCTTGGTGCTATGTTAATCAGAGATACTGTTCAAGTTCAATTTTTTCCTCATGCTGATAACAGCCCTTTTTCCCCTTTATTTGAATAGAATTAGTTGTTCCTATAAAATCAGTATGCCATCATGGTTGTCCTAACCTCTTGCAAAGATAGAGGTCACATGACTGCCATTATTTCCAAATTTGAAGTATCACTTTCTGTGCAGGTAGGAAAGGGGGGGATAGTGAAAGATCCTACAGTTCACCAAGAGGTATGCCATTTTTGGCTATCTGATTCTAGGTGCCTTGAAAAATTTTGTTCATGTTAGTTGAAAGGAGATTACGACTAAAGTTTATGGAAACTGATATGCAAATGCAAATACACAATTCTTTTCATCCTATTTATGATGCATTTCTTTATACGGGAAAACACAATCCTTAGCATGATATTGACTTGCAAATACTGGAAGATATGAAGTTGATTGAATTTCTTCTTTTTTTGTTTTTTAAATGCAGGTCCTTGAGAGGATTATAAAGGGAGTAGAGAAGTTTGGTTTCTGTAGTAGAGGATGGATTGAGTCCCCACTCAAAGGTGCTGAGGGTAATACAGAATTCCTTGTTCACTTTGTCAGATCATCCCTCAATGAAGTTTCCTGAAACAAAAAAAACAAAAAAGGACTTTATGCCTAGGTTCAACAAGTGAGAAAAATATTACTAATTTTGAAATATCTCATTTGAGGGAGAGGAAATTTATGTTCTTTGTACAGTGATCATTTTTTCTCCATATGCTTAGGTCCAACGTGTTCAATGGAATCACAGAATCGGATGTATGATTATTCCACCTCAATAGTAGAATCTCTTGGGGCATGTCATAACCTACATATGAATAACACAATATGTTTATTTTTCTCATTTTATCTTATGATCCATATGTGGGTAATGTACCACAAACCCTATAAGAATTGGTCAACATTAGAAATCATGTGCTCTTTTGTTATATTTATTTTCTTACTTTACATTCGTTTTCCTATGACCAGTACTACTTTCTCCATGTTTTTCCTTTTTCATCCTATAGTCCATTGCCTCACATCCCTCCATGTATCAATTAAAAGTATAATTCTTATCACTATACGGACATATTTAGTCTTGATGGTAAAAAATATTTCTCTGATCCTTAATATAAGATATATTTAAGGTGTTGATCTTGGTTTTAAATATAAAACATAATTTTCATATTTATTAATCTTTTCCTAATTTATCATATTGAAGCTTTTTTAACAATAATCAAAAGGAGGAGAGGGGGGATGGAGAATTAAGGAAGATGATTATGGTGTTTTAGAAAATACATGAATCAACTAACCTCTTTAATTTAATTAAATTAGATAAATATGTCTTATATTAATAAGAGGGAGTATTTAATTTGGAACTCTCAAATTCGAAACCATGCAGCCTTGCCACTATATTGAAGGGCAGCCTATGGAATATAGTATAGCAGTTTTTTCATGGTTAAGATGTAAATTTGGTAAAAAGTTTTTTCACTCAATAACATTGTTGGCCCAAAAGTTTTTTTTGGGTTAATTGTTGTAACCCCCTGCCTTAATTAGCGTAATTAAGATTCGATAACACATAGTAAAAAGGGGTTAGAGACTGTCGGATAGTTCAAAACTTATTAAAACACCTACTAAGTAGTAGGGACTTTACAAAATTTTTCAAAACTTCTTTCCCATTCCGGTTTCAAGTTCAATTATCGAATATAATCACCTGAGCAACTAATTTACATTCATACATATCAGAGTATATAACCAAAAATCCCGGCAACCCTCGAGTTCCATTCATTCACTAAAAGGGGTTCTAATTCCCATAAAGGGAATTACACAGCTATATTTAACTAATAATTACAACCCAAAAATAATTTACAAGATCTCTGTCCAATATGATTAACCAACATATCCAAAAGAAAATGTCTCTACAGGATTCTAACCACTCCGAGTCGTGCACTTCTCCTTGGAGCCACTTGCCCTGTCTGAAAGGTTAGTTTAAGGAAAGAGTGAGATTCCAGAGAATCCCAGTAGTAACAAAACATTTATACCACACATAAGCACACAGCATGTAAGCAAATCATCATGCAGCAGCAGTAGCAGCACAAATCACACTCTACCCTCATCCATTTTCCCTGCCGGGAAGGCACACTGTCCTAACCCGAACCGTTGTTAGCTACTCAGGGACTGTTGGCGTGGCAGTGCATACACATAGCCTTATAGCTCATATAGCTATCCGGCTTTCACAAATGGCCCGTCGGCCTTCACAAATAGCCTTTCGGCTCATAATTAGCCTTTCAGCCCACATAATCACATGTATCACACCTCATCCTCATCCCCTTTCTCCGCCGGGAAGGCACACAACCCTTGCTCAAACTGTTGTTAGCTACTCATGGACTATTGGATTAACGGTGCTTACACATATTCACAATGTTGCAGCATACGAATTTATCACGAATCAATGATAATACACACATACAATGCATCACATATGGTACGAAAGAAAAGTCACTACCTCGTTCCTTCCTAACGTTTGCTGGCTCAGTGGGCTCACGAGGACGACAGATATCAAATCCTATAAAAATAGGGACAATAGGTCAACCTCTTTTCCAAGTTTCCAAATCTCATAATACTTTACATTGGTTATCATTTAGACTCTTTAGATGGCTATAATAGGCCTAAACATATCCCCAAAGGGTTGGAAGAAACTACCCAGAAGGTACCTTTTTCGGATGCAAAACACCACTTTTGGGCTGCCTCACTCAAGTGACAACCACCTCACTTGAGTGATGCCCCCAGTCGTGCTCGAGTCCTGGCGAGTGAAACACAGAAAGAGTTTGCCCGAGAGCAAATCCTCATAATATCTCCCACACTCACTCGAGCACAAGAGGCTGCACTCGAGCAATGACCTCTAGTGCACTCAAGCACCAAGAAGTGCAACACCAAGAGTGTTTGCCCGAGAGCACAAACTACTTCCAGACAAGACCTCACTCGAGCATGCCCATGGGCACTCGAGCAAGATCATATCTCACTCACAAGTCAGGAAATGTGCTCGTAGTTTCTGCCTAAAGACTTAACCAAAATTCCCAGAAATTCATATCATGCTCGAGTGAGATCCTCCCTCACTCGAGTGATACCTATCAGATGGCAAATCGCAACAACTGATATGGTTTTCCAGAATTGACCAATTTGCTACCAATGATCCTAAGACTTGTACCAATACTCATTCTCACTCATTTTACCACAAGGAGCCTATTGGTAACTTTAAAACAACCTAATTTCCACTCAAACAACACATTCTCATCTCTAGGTTACAAGATCTCCCAAATCACAATTTATCAAACTTCCTCTTTTCAAATCCAAACCAAAACCATTGACTTCTATACACCATCTAGCATCTATTTCACCACCAAACACTGCTCAATTCATATCTTCTAAAATCACAAGAAACCAGGGCAAAAATCCAGAATTTACAAAACCAAACTAATGGTCAAAACAATTATATCAAAATACATTAAATGTTTACCTCTTTCTTTCCCAAATGTGGTTTCCTTGATTCCCCAACTTCTCAAACTTCACAATCTCTCAAATATCACCAATGAAAATTTTGAAACCATAGAAGTCAAACTCTTAACTTCTTGAACAATATCAATGAAGGGTGGTTAGGCATATGAAGTCATTTACCTTCATAAATTTCAAACCCTTCCTTTCTCTTTCTTGCCTAGTTCGCCAGAAATGGAGGAAGAATGAAGAGAGAGATGAGAAATGATGATGAAACAGTTTCTCTTTGTCCCATACACACACACAGCCGACTTTGAGGGTGGGAGGGAAGAGAAATGAGTTGAATCTTTGACTTCAATCCCATGGTCTATCTTTTGCCACATGTCACTATCTTGTGCTTCCTTCAATGATTTCATATACTCTCCAACACCCTTGATTCCACCTCTTGTTCTTTCAATCCTAGCCATTGATATTGATTACTAAGGAGTTTTCTCTCCCGCAACTGACCAATCCGTCAGTAAATTTACCATTTTACCCCTGATTGTCACGACACATCTATCAAACACATTTTTCATCACTATACTCCAATATAAACTTAAACTTTGCTTACAACATGTTTACAACAAGATTAACAATAATTACATCATTAAGATCGTAATTAGCCCTAAATCACAAGTCAGGATATTACAATTATCGCCTCTGGAGGTTTCGTTAAAAAATTGATATTGACTATTGAAAAAAATTGATGTTGACCATTTTAACAGGGGCAACATTACTTGATTTAAACACTTTCAGGTAACTTTGAATCCAAAAAAAAAAAAACTCTCAGAGCAACTTTACTCTCGAGTGAAATCATTCAAGGTAAATTTACATCTTAATCTTGTATTTTAATTACTTCTTGACTTCCTTATTTTTTTATCCAAAAATACTTTTTCACCTCCCTTGCATTATTCTATGTATTATAAAATATTGTCACTTTCGAGTTTGGAATATTATTTACTTATTATGTTTTTATACCCTTTGAAATTATACAGCATAATCGTTCATCGGTTACCTTCATGGATTACTAGTAATGGAAGCAGTGAAACCATAAGTCCAATTTCCAAACAAAAGGTTGATGAGCAATGACATTGTGCCCTAGGAATTATGATTTTTCTATTAATCAAAGACCATAAGTACTTATAAAATTAAGAAAAACAAAAAGGTTGGGTGACAATGCTCCTTTTTTGACATTTCATAGCAAAATTTCTTTCATGAAAACTTGAGGTAAAAATTATCAAAGAAGAAAATGAGTCATGTCCACATGGAATCATGCATGACATAAGATCCAACGTGATAAATGTCCATTTGACTACCATTAGAGTAAGGTGACATTACTCCTGTCTTAACACTTCTGAGGCAACAACCGAAAAAAACTCCCACATGCCCATAGCTTCTACAGAAAAACTTTTGGGGTAAAATTAGATCTTAAACCAATAAACAATCACAAAACAAAGTATTACTCATTTAGTCCTAAATGTAAGAACTAATTGAGACGTTTGCTTTGATATTAAATGTAAGATCTCAATATATTTTGTCTCCCAAGTTTATATTTTATTTCCCAAATTATCTCGATTAATTACATTATTAAGAACATTTCCATCAAGAATAGCTTTCAATGCAGATGATTAAAGAGTATTTTAGGAAATCAAAACATGTTTCTTACTAATAGCTAATTTACCTTCTTTTGTTTTTAATTGGGGTTAAGATGCGAAAATGCTCATGAACTTTTACCAAAAGTATGTCGAGCACCAGCACCATATACATTTGGAAGGTGCAAAAATACTCATAAATATTTAAAATTAGAGTAAAAATGTCAACACCGTTAAATTTGACCAAACATATGACATATGGAGCTGCAAACAGAGTGGGAGTCGGCTCCTCTCCGCTGACTAATCATCCACTGCTCCTCCTTTTCTTTAAAACACCGCCCATTGGTGAGTAAAATGACAAAAGGAAAGAACCATGGTGAAGGTTGTGACGGGGAGATTGTCAATTAATGCTCTGTCAGTGGGAATACAGCTAACAGTTGGATAGTAAAAATTTAACAATGTTTAATGTTTATTATATTTATCTGAATCCACCACCCTCCACTAATAATATTTAAGACTCCACATTTAACAAAAGATAGAGAGAAAATAATTTGAAAACTAATTATGCTGAAAATATTCATATTCATGATTTCTTAACAATATTTTAAATTATTAATTTAGCTGTTAAAATTTTTTAATTTGAAATTTCTTTTTGATTTTCATATTTGAAATTTGTGTCTTTATAATTTTTTTTCATAAGAAGATAATTTTATTAAAAAACTAAGTAAATGATACACAAACTATCAGGCCCCTTACATCATGTCTGGAAACAAAAATAATTGTAATAACTATAGATTATGGGCATGTGCTTTCATAGAGTTTGACTAAAGGTTATACCGCCTAAAAAGAGGATTATTTAAATAAAAAAAATATATGAAGCTATAAGAAAATAAAAATTCATGTACAAATGGGGAAGAATGGAGAGGAACATCCCTTTTTCCCTTCCATTCTCTTCTCTTCACTTCTTTTTTATAACTATTATATCAATATTTGAATGATTCAGATTTAATTTTTTATAAAATTATTATCAAAATGTTAAATTATAAAAATTATTAATTAAATTGAAATGGCTAAATTCACATAAGGATAATTTAATATCACAATAAAGAAAATATTTTGTATAAAACCAAATCTTAATCATTTAAATGTTGATATTATGGATTGAAAAGGGAAGAGGAGAGGAGAGAATGAGAAGGAAAATTGAAATATTCCACTCCCATACAAACCACACAAATATAATTAGGTAGAGTTATTAAAGCACAAATATGATGAATTGTTGTTTATTTTTTAAATTCAAAATGAAGTCATTTTGGGCTTGTGTGTTCGGATTAGCTTTTGGAGAATAGCTTTTACAGTTTACAAGGTAAGTATGTGAGAGAAGTTTTGTCTCGATTTACGGAAATGAGATTCTGAAACCATGGTTTTTGGGGTGGCCAAATACGAGAACTAGGGGCTTGATGATCTCGTCGTGGACTTATAATTAAAAATACAAATTAAAAAATTAAAAAAAAATCTCAAATTAAAATTTTTAATAGATGACTATTTTCTTTATAATTAAATATTTTGTTAAAAACATTGAATATAAAAATTTTCTGTATAATTATCAAACACCCTCTCATTAGTGTTTCTTAAATTGAGAGTATGAGATATTATTAGTGGAGGGTGATGAGTTTGGATGAAATATAATAAACATTGAAAAATGCTATTGTCGTGGCCCTAAAATTGTTAAATTTTTATTTTCCAACTGTTAGCCATATTCCCCCTAATCGTGCATTAATTGATAGTCTCCCATTCACGATCTTTGCAATGGTTCTTTCCTCTTGTCGTTTTACTCACCAATGGGCAGCGTTTTGTAGAAAAGGAGAAGCAGCGGATGATTAGGCAACCGAGAGAAGCTGAGTCCAAAAGAGTGTGTGCTCCACTACAAAAAATAATAATGTTAAACCAAATTTAACAGTACTAACATTTTCTCTCTCATTTTTAATGTTCATAGATATTTTTATATTTTCAAAATATATATGGTGATAAACACACTTTTGATAAAAATTCATAATATTTTTTCACCATTGCTGTTTTTTATTCATACAAATTACTTATTTTATCCCTACATTTATAACTCAAAATATTTAAATATTATTCTTTTTAGAGTGATATATGAAGTTTTTTAATATATTTTGAGGGTTCTATTATATTGAGATAACCTCGGTTCAACCACAGTTGGACCACTAACTTTTAAACCAGTGCTTCAACCAATTTAATAACGAATCCAGTTTTCAGTGGACACTTACTCGTGAATCGTTTAATTTTGCCGGAGTGCGTGTGAATGGAGTGGACAAAATAAGGTTTCAATTAAATCAGGCAGCAACAGTAGTTAAACTAATATGTCCTGAAGCATCAGTTATATATCTGGTGCTGAGACCCAGCAACTTGTGTCATAAATAATGCAAACAGCAAAAGAGTTGAAACGAAGACGGAAACCAGGATTCTTATACAAGGTTACATTGGATAAGTAAAATTCAGAAAGTTTATGCCGTTTATACTTCTATATACAGTTCAGGGTCAGAAATTCCATAGTAGTCATATAACTAATACTCTCGTAAACCTATTAGGGCAGTACCAAAGCAAGACTATACCAAAGAATTGCTGAACTTGTATAGCTCTTTTCCTGTACACTACACAACTGCTAGAAACCAAATTTATGAGATTCATGCATTTTAGGGATTTTTGTCCAAGCCACTGAAGAAATCTTCCATGCATGCCTTGTAAGTTTCCATTCCTGGAACATGCTTCGCGATTTCTAAGCCAATAGCCATCCATTTTTTGCCTAATTCAATCTGACCTAACCTCATTGGTACCGCTGCTCGATTCCATGCAGTCATGGCGAGCCATTTTCCTTCTTCAGCGGGATACTCACCTTCCTTCAAAC
This sequence comes from Inga leiocalycina, assembly GCA_963242795.1. Lineage (NCBI taxonomy): Eukaryota > Viridiplantae > Streptophyta > Magnoliopsida > Fabales > Fabaceae > Inga > Inga leiocalycina. The sequence goes on along the minus strand of OY725328.1, from coordinate 42,018,335 downwards.
CAACCATTATTCTGTAGGCTTGCTTATACATGCCATACACAACATCATCATCTGTATCACCCTTGTGCAAGCTGGCTATGGCTACAAGTTTGCGTATGACAAGAGCAACATTTTGGTAATCAGGAGAAGGTGATGATAGGAAAGCCGAGAGGCACTCATTTAGAGCAAAGGAGGCTACTTCGTGATTGGATCGAGGTCCCTGTGATGCACTGAGGCCTATCTGGAGGAGATACTGAGGTTTGCAAGCCTTCGAACTGGCAAAACTTTTCACAATAAAAAGCTGTGATCCCAAGTCATTCAGTCTGCCTTGTATGTCATAAGCACAGAAGGTGTATATGAAGAAAAGGTCAGGTTCAAAGCTGTTACTTTGGTCATCATTGACAAAAGTCCCAGCCGAAAATGACTTCAGCATCTGCATCAACAAGGGAGCAAGATTTGCTCAACAGAATTCAATATTTAAACATATACAAATAAACACAATAGTATGCCACACCTTATTGTTCTGTATAACACCAACTTCATCAGTTTGCAGAAGATAAATGCATCTAGAACCCTATGATGAAGTAAAAAACAATGCCATACCTTCCCAGCTCTATCTAGCAAGTCTACAGTTTGCTTGACTTCATTTTCTGACATTGCAGTCTTTCTTTGTAATTCAGAAGCTATCATTGCTGATGCAGCAAGTACTAAAGACTTACAAACCATGACACTGTTTTCATGATCAGACCCTTCAGCAATAGCGTAAAAGTTTGATGCTAGTCTTAAGAACTCAGCAGATAATTCATAATTCTTATTTTGACCTGCTTTTGTACCCAAGTTCCATGAAGTCACAGCAAACCATTTCCATTCCCGTCTTCCAGCCTCATCTTTTCCAAAGAAGCAATCAGGACCAAGCTCAGATGCTCGCGTACTAGCATGCTTCAAGAATTTGAGAGCATGTTGTTCGTTGCCTTGCCCCTTGTTGAGGACTGTGACCAGAGTTCGCAGGACTACTACTTCTTTGGTTGGCATGGATTTTCCTGAAGCACAGAAATTAAGCATACATGATAGAGCAGCAACAGCAACAGGAAGAGCATGGCAAGCAAGAGACTCGTGAGCTGAAAGGGAGAGAAAATCTGGCTGAAAGTCAAGGCAGGTAGTCATTGCTTGTATTTGAGCAATAGCACCATCGTGGTCATTCTTTTGCAGAAATATTTTGAACTGCATTAATAAATATGACAAAGTAAATATTCATGATTTGCCAACTGATATAGCATTATCTTAATGAGGAGCATATGGATTTAATTGTAAGCAGCTTCTGTCAGTAAAGTTTACCATCGCCTGCCATCAAAGTTCACGAGTGTGCGTGTGTCTCTGTCAGACTCACATATGGATCCCACACATTGAAAGATAATAGAGGGAGGGAGAGAGACAGAAAAGAGAAGACAATACCTTGAGAAAAGCGCAGACAATATTGGGCTCAAGCTGCCAAGATGAAAATTCATCAGCAATATAGTATAAGTTAATATTTGAGGAAACTTATACAAAAGGACTCGAAATTCTCATTGTCATCAATGATACCTTTTCAGCCTCATCTATGTATTCTTGAGAACGATCCAAAATTGAGAGACCCAGGTAGCAAAGACACAATACTCTAAAGCCCTTGGCCCGAAGTATTTTGTCCTCTGTATCATATGTAAGATACAGCATTGATTTTTCAAATAGTTCAGCACTGGTCTCGTAATCTTTTGATTGAAAAAGATCAGCAGCACTGTTATTCACATTCAAGGACATTGAGATCACTGACTTCATTTGGTGACGAAAATCATGTAATAATTGTCAAATCATGTGAAATTTTAGCCAAGGAATTTCCTTCAGTATCTTATCTCTAGCAGTACTGATAATGTCAACTCTAGTATGCATAAACAATTTAGTGGCTCTACTGTGTTTGTCAAGAATTTTAGTTAAACCCTATGCGACAAATTCGTGTAAACAAGTCCCAGTTTATCTCATGCCAACAGATCTCTAATACATATTGACACGTGAATTCCCAGCGTATCTTTAGAAATGCGCAGGGCATGTGTATGGTCCAAAATTGTCCCAATTAGACTTGCCTAAAACAGAGATTGACAAGGTCAGAGAAGCTGCACAAATAGTTAGGAATCCCATGGAGACCCCTGCCAAAGGAACGAGCTTATAAGGTATACTCTTGGCTAATAGATTCGTCCGTAAGCCTAACACAAACCAGACTTTCAAACAATGCACGAAGAAATAGATCAGGGACATAATACGAATTTACCAATTCCACAAAACAGCATGCATTGCCGCGCGATCCTTGACAGCTGCCTGACCGGCAAACAGCGCAAGAACCCTTTCATCAGACACTAGATCAGCCACCACTTTGGCCCGCACTGTTGACCCTTCAGTACTACCGCCACCACCATTTCCGACCACTTTGTGAGCAATTCGCACGGCCGCACCGGCACTGATGTGGCATCGCCCCAACAGCCCCAAGAACACCCCTTTTGCAGTCTCCGCTCCAGCTGTTCCAGCTGCCTGAAAGTATGCATCCAGAGCTGATAGCCATACACTTTCGGGAATCCCCTTATTGATAACCATTCCCCTCAGCTCCTTTTCTGCTTCTCCATGCCTCCCTAATCCTAACCAAGCCTTCATGGCCAACACTGAGAGACTAGGGTGATCGTCCCCACCATCAGCCTCTCTTAAGACCTTGACGCATTTTAGCACACTATCGAACTCTTCCTTCTGCAAGTGGACGGCCGAAATGAAACGAAGTGTCTTCCATCTCAATCCTCTGAATTCTGTTGTCTCTTCTCTTGTTTTCGCCGCATTGAATCCCTTTTCACAAATATCTAGAGCTTCATTCATGAGCTTCAGAGCTTCACTCAAAGCATAAGCATCTTCGTTCTTTGACAGCAAGCCCTTTCCGAAGGTCAAGAACTGATTGGCGAGCTCCTTGTAGTGTTCAGAAGACCCAAAGAGCAAACCCTTCGATCGGGTCAGCAGCGCCACCGCGAGATTCCGGTCCGAAACCTCCCACGCCGTCCTAGACCTTGCAAGATTCAGATCTAGCAAAAGCTTTTTATCTTCTGCGTTGGAAGTGGAACCCACATCGACCTTGGATACTAGATCGGTGGCTTTCTCATAACAGATCGAAGCGAGATCAAATTTTTGTAGATGGTGCCAAATCGACCCAGTCTTGTAGTAAAATGAGGCCGATTTTATTGACGGAGAGGGAACTCCAGTAACATCAGTGGCGAGATAGAGGAGATCGGCGGCGATATGTCGGAGTTTAGCATGGCCTTCAGCTGTTATGGCAGGAGAAGACGAAGATGAGAGAATTGCGACGGCGTTGGAGATGTCGACACAAGCATTCCAAAGGCGATAGCTCAGTTTCCAAATCTGAAGTTTCAAAGAGTTGGAGAATGGGGAACACTGGCTCAGCTGACCTAGGCATTGCCGGAGATCGGAAGTGACAGCTTCCTGCGATGATTTATCGGCCGTGTGGCGCTCGAGTTTCTTGACAGAGGCTTCGATTTGGGAAAGAAGAGGATGCTGGTGAACCTCCGTGTCCTGGTGAACTTGCCGAAACTCCGGCGTCGAAATCTCGGCGATTCTCATTTTTTGGCGGGAAAATTGGAGGGAAATGAATTTCTAAAAGCGGGAGCTCCAAAGCAGTTTTTTCCTCATGAAAATTGAAATTGCTTTTGGATTAAAATGAACTCTTAAATTAAGAAAACAGAATATTAAAAATATCCTCGGTTGACGGCTTCACGGCCTTCACCTTCTTGTGTTGACCTGGAGTTTGATGATGGTCGATGGATACAGTTTGTAAACCTTTTTTTGTAATTCCACTTTTGCGAATGACAGTTTTTTTTTTTGGTCGAAATTGTGAATGATAGTTCCAGGTTAAGTGTATCTTTGGATTAGCTTTTGAGAATAGTTTTTACGATTTACGAAGTAAGTATATGAGAGAAGTTTTGTCTCATTTTATGAAAAAATACTTCTAAAACTATGGTTTCAGAACTCATCTTCACCCAGTTTGGATTAGCTTTTTTTAATAGCTTTTACGACTTATGAGGTAAGTGTGTGAGATGAGTTTTATCTCAGGTTGCGTAAACATAGGTTTGAAACCTAGGTTTGGATGTTTGCCAAACACCCACAAATCATGAATTATTTTGTTCGATTTGCGAATACATGTTTTTTCCATTAATTCTTTTTCAAAAAAATTCATGATTTTTATTTAAATGTTAAAAATAATTCAAATCTTAAAAAATGAAATATGGAGCACAAAAATATCATAAATTTTGAAATATATCAATAATGATATAGCTGAATATTATAAAATAATAAATCATTTTTTATATTATAACCAAATATAAAATAATTTCTATTTTTATCAAAGAAGATCCCTTAAAAATAACTTTAAAATTATGAAAAAATAAAAAAGTGTTTCGAATATTTATAATCCCAAAAAGGTGTTAGATTCAATTTATTTTTTTAAAATTAAAAGAAAAGGACATATTGGCCCTTACATTTTTTTTTATTTAAAAAAAAGTACCCCACTACCGACCGTAGCTCCAATAAATATTCTCAAATGGTGTTGAATTTGTAGTTCTTATCTAAACTTGTGAATTCTTTATCTAACTTGTAAATGGTTTGAAAGAGTAAATAAATATTTTACTTAAAAAAGATAAGTTGTGAATTTATTATTTAAACTTACAATTCATCATTTGTACTTATGAATTTCTTATCTAAACTTGTGAATGACCTGAGAAAGTAAGTGAATTTTTTACTTAAATGAAAGTTGCGAATTCCTTATTTTAATTTGTCAATTTCTTATCTAAAATAGTGAATTCCTTATCTAAATTTGTGAATGACCTGAGAGAATAAGTAAATTTTTTACTTAAACGAAAGTTGTGAATTCCTTACATAAACTTGCGAATTCCTTATCTGAACTTGTAAATTTCTTGTCTAATGTTGTGAATTACTTGAGAGTGTAAGTGAATTTTTTACTTAAAAAATGAAAGTTACAAATTCTTTATCTAAACTTATCGATTCTTTATATGAATTTGTTAATGGGCTTGAGTCAAGAATCAAAGTTTAATATATATATATATATATACATATAAGTATATATTTGTTTCCATTAGTTATATTGAATGGCATTGGCCACCAATATCTATATAACATATAATACTATTCCACCAAATTCACTGTTCACAAGCAACACACGGATACGATTTCTTCTCCCATCCAAATTCATTGTTCACAAGCAATGAACGGATCAGATCTTGCTAACGTGCCTATCAACCTAACATAGCATCAGCGAATTTCATGTCCCTACAGTCCTCAATTTGAATTTTGAATTTTGAATTTAAATCCCCTGCCTTACCTTTCTTTCAAACTAGGGTTACATATATCCTCCATTCGTATCACTTCTCCCCGGTTTCGTCCCTCAATTCTCTCCACACACCCTCTCTTCTCCATCGATTTCTTCTTCATCTTCATTGTCTGTTTGTCTCCTTCATATTCGATGATGAATCAGTCATCTTCAACTTCACAATGTCTTTTATCTTCTTCTACTTCTAATTAGTGAATCAGTTATACTTTTACAGGTCACGAAGACAGTAACAGAGCGTAGAGAGGAAGAACTACCATCGACGAAGAGTAGAAGGATAGCCGCTGCTTCATTTTCCTTCCGCCGACAAAGAAAGAAGACAGAAATATCTCCTTTATCTTTGTAATATCCCAATTTTTGATTAAGGGATAATCATGATTATTAATGATAATTATGAATTTATTGGAATTATTATGTATTTTATGACAATATTAATTTATGTCATAATTAGTGGAAATTGGAAATATTATTGCATATGTGTGGTATTTAAGATCAAGGGTTGAGATTTCCTTGACCGTGGGTCGGAATCTAGTGTGTTAAGCTTGGGTGAGCTTATTGTGGGAATGATGGAGATGTTGACATGTGGCAGTGTGGAGGCCATTGGATGAAGTTGCTAGAGGACAAATGACCACTTTTTGCTCCTCCTCTCCATTTCTCTCTCTCTCGTGCTCTCTCCCTCTCTTTTCTCTCTCTCGTCAGTTTGTGCCCAAAGGAAGGAAGGAAAAGCTTGATTTTTGGGTAGGTAAATGATCTCCTTTGCTCAAACCCACTTCCTTAATGTTGATCCTTGAATCATGGGCTTCATTTTGGTGTGTGTAGTTTGGTCATTTGGTTGTGATTTGTGCTACACGAAAATCTGATTGTTGGTGGATCAAGAACTCTCTTTGGAGAAGTTGATAAGGTGAGTAAAACTAACCTATCTATCTAAGTTTCATGCCATTTAGAATAGTTTATAAATTCTGGAAATTTTAGCTTGAATCCGAAAATTGGATGCCACTGTTCATTTGGTATGTTTTTGGCATGAGAATGGTGTTTTGGAATGAGTTTGGGATAGATAGATTGATTGGTAATTGAAATGAGAAGTTTGGTTAAGATTGGTGTTTTGATGAAATTGTTGCCCAAAACCCAAAGCATGGTAATGGAGTAGGATTTTGATGATTCTGAGTATTCCATTGAGTGTATTGGGTGTTTTTGTGTGGGAATGGCTTTGGGGTTAAGTTTTGTATCCATAGGAATCAATTGGGCAAAGGTTAAGGAGAATGCCTCTGTTCTGCGTTTTCTGCTATCTGAGGGATTCACTCGAGCAGGGAGGGGTCTGCTCGAGTGAAGGATGAGCATCACCCGAGCAGAGATGGGTCTGCTCGAGTGAGGGATGAATATCACCCGAGCAGGGATGAACTTTGCTCGAGTGCTGAGTGATTTTTCCCTTTTGTGCTTCGAGCTTGTCTGGGTTTATGAGCAATGCTCGAGCACATCGCTTTGTGCTCGAGTGAGCGAAGAAGATGCTCGAGTGAGCATGGTCTGCTCGAGTGATAGTGGGAGTTCAGAGTGAAGGGTTGCTTCGGGTCTTCACTTGCGGGTGGATGCCAAGAGTGTACTCTGACACTCGCGAGCATAGCCTTCTCACTCGAGCACTGGGTGTCTGCTCGAGTGAGCTTGTGTCTCAGGTGGGGGGTGGTGCTCTCAGGTTGTCACTCGCGAGTAAGGTGCGCGAGTGTGCCTTCTCACTCGCGGGAATGGTGTGTGTGCTCGAGTGCAAATGGCTGTGCTCGAGTGATCCAGTGCTTTGAGAGCTTTGTGTGCTTGCGGGTCCTCACTTCCTGGACTTCTCTCACGGGTGCTCGAGTGAGGCATTTGGCCTTGTGCTCGAGTGAGGATTTTGTGCTCGAGTGAGCCAGTTCCTGAAGGTTTCTTTGTGCTCTCGGGTACTCACTCGCGGTCTCACCTTCTCTTGTGCTCGAGTGCTGTCCGTACCAATGCTCGAGTGAGAGCATTTGTGCTCGAGTGATGTCCGTACTTGTGCTCGAGTGAGATGACCAAAAATGAGTGTTTTGCCTTCGAGTAAGGGGTCTTTGGAATAGTTCTTCCTACCCTTTAGGAGTTTTGTTAGGGGTATTTAAGGACTCTAAAAGAGCAATAATGATAACCAATTAAGTATTATAAAGTGGATTAAGTCTTGGAATAGAGAATAACTCTTCGTCCCTAATTGTGAATATAGGATTTGATATTTGCCTTCCTCGGGAGAGACCGGCGTTAGGACACGCACGGAAGGATCAAGGTAGTGACTTTTCTCTCATATCTTGTATGATGTTTTGGTATGCATATCTTATCATTGAACTTGTGAGATGTGTGCCATGGTCCATTATGGCGCGAGCAGGTCAGCGTGAGCCGTATAGGGAGTGACAGTGGTCATCTCTAGTCGGCCGTTGGACTGCCGTCGTAATTGACATGGATCTTTGTGAATCCGACCCGTGGGGGCGGCGTATGTGAAAACCAGCCGTGGGCTGTGTGTGTGTATCTTGCCTATGTGGCTTGTGAATATGATATGCTTTATATGGATCCCAGCTGTGGTGAATTATACTGTGTTGATTGTTGTGATGCAATACAACGTGAGTAATTTAGCGTGAGCAATCGTCAGGGATGACATGTGTCATACTAACCATTGCCGCTGCAACTGCCGTTGTAGTTGCTTGTGTGGATGATGATTTGATTACATGCATTATTGTTGTACATTATATGATTGACTTGTTACTACGGGGATTCTTTAGAATCTTACTCTCCCAAAATTAACCATTTTAGACAGGGCTGAAGGATCAAAAGGCAAGCGGGCGACGAAGAGTAGTTAGAGCTCCTGTTTAGGAGTATATTTTGGAGGTTATGGTTATCATTGTATATTTTGGAAGTGTATATAGTGGATTTTGTGTAATCCCCAAGTAAAAGGGTATGAATTGTAGGCTTTGTGCCTTGTGTAAATCCCTTTTAGTTATGAATGGAACCCGAGTGTGTCGGGAATTTACTTGCACTCTGATATTTGTGAATGGAATCCACCTGTTCAGGCCATTATTATTTCATATTGGGAATTTGAGACCATTGTGAATATGTTTGAAAAAGTTTTTGCAAATCCGATTATTGGGCAAATGAGTATCTTATTAGGTCCCAGTTTGATTATGGTCTCTAATTACAATTTAATTATGAGTTTAAGAACTTAATCTCGGCCTAAGGTGGGAAGGGGGTTACAATCTTCCTTTAGTACTAAACCCTTCTCCCTCTCTTCTCTTTATTCTTTGGGCTTCACAAAATCTCCTCATCCCTTCCCATTCTTCTTTTTCAATTGGCACGTTTGCCCTTCCCATTCTTCTTCTTCATTCGACACTGAAAGTGAGGACGGTGAGGAGGCAGAGAAGAGGATGCGACAGTGAGGCTTCTTATAGCATCGATGATCTTGGCAAAGCAAGCCATCCTGTTGAAGAAAGCCTCCTCTAAAGAAACACAAAGCAACAGAATGATCATCTCAGCACAAGAGGAGGGAGTGGATGCAGGTAAAGACCCTTTTTCTTATTCTTCATCCACTGCTATTGCTTTGATTATTCATGGATGTTTTGATTGGATCAACGGGTTTGTAGATTAGGGTTTTATTTGATTTTTTAGCAATGTTCCACTGGTAGTAAATGATGAAGAATAAGTGATATGCGTTTATATATTTGCAGATTGTCAAATTTCCAAGTTGCAGCTTTTCAATCCCCATAAGATTGATAGGCGTTTATATATTTGGTTTTATTCTTCATCCACTGCTACTTATCTTATTGACAAATAAATTTCTCTAATATGCATATATATTTTTTCTTCGTTGGGGTAAAACTAAACCAAGAAATCACAAGCGTAAAACTACAACTCTTTCAAAAGGGCGTAAAAGATTATAGGAGTAAAACTAAATAAGAAATCACCGGAGTAAAACTACAAAATTCTCGATTGGTCATAAGAATCCCATATCGTTCAAAATTTGATATTTCAATTTAAAATTTTATAATTTTAACACCTGTGATTTAAAATTTGCAGGGCAACAAATGACATAACCTTATAGTTCTTCATTGCTGATCAATCTTGAGTATTACCCCTATGAGTGAAATATTCATCAACTCAAGCATTTCCCTTAAATTTATTATGCTTCGTACAATCTCACTTGAAATAATTGATTCCATGAGTGCCTTTCACACTGACAAAACTAACAATGGTTCAAACCATCTACAAAAGAGACTATAAATATTTCATAACTATTTCTGTGTGGTATCTTTTTTGATATTAAACCTATATATTTAATAACTATTCTTATTCAAACAATTTCCTCTTCATGTTGTTTAGCATATGTTGGTACTCCCTCCGGTCCTAATTATAGGACAATATTTGAGAGTTGATATTGGTCCTAATTATAGGACAAAATTCTAATTTTTGTCAATTTCTTCCCAAAATATCCCCTATTGATATTTTCTCAATAATAATTTAATAAGAGTAGATTGGAAGTTATTGAGGGAGATTGACGACACCGGATTATGTGAGAGTTTGGAGAAGTCGTGTGTGAGGCAGGAGAGGTACAAGAAATAATAGAATCAACGTAATTAGATGCCATTTTAAATTTTAAATAAGGGTATTTTAAGAAAATAAATATGATTAACTAATTTAACCACTATCCTTAATTTCTCCAAAGTTAGATAAATATGTCCTATAATTAGGACCGGAGGGAGTATGATATATCATTCCATTAGCTATCTTTAGCACTTGTGTTTAGTGCATACCATTGTGTCTTTGTTGCAGGGATAATTTTGTGTTACATATGCTTCTCTTGAGTTATGAGATGTGCAGTCACTGATTCATTAGTTCTTTTTCCCCTTTATAAGAGGGAAGGGAACTAGACACGAATTAAAATTATTAATATAAGAAACCATTAACAAAGAAGAGAAGGGTTGACAGAAAGATATTGGTTTTTTCTGTTTAGATCCTTCTAGCTTTTTGTATTTGTGACTTCAAATGTTTTTATTAATTGAACTCTGATAATCACTTTTCTGCAAATGTTTGTTTACTTTCTTGCAGAATTTGAGTTTACTCCATCTAATTCATGTTTTGACAATTTAGAGCTCATGGACATGGTTTTCTCAACCTTTGCAAAGAGATGTTGGACTAGGAGTGCTCTTGCAATTCACATATTTTGATTATTACCAAATTTTATGAATGGCACAAAGGCTAAAAGGGATAGGCAGAACTTACTTGCTAACTAAAGTAAAGTCTTTCAACTTAAAAATTTATATGTGTTTTTATGCAGCTTTAGTTACTCCTTGTATAAGAGATATCTCTTTTAACATATGTAAACTCTACACATTAACTTGATAGCTCCATATGAGATGGAATGGAAAATAAGTTGTTTAAAATATTTATGTTTTTTGTTTTTTCTCTAAACTATTTTACATAACTTATAAACTGATATATAATTTAAAAAAACACAACATATACACTACAAAAAAAACGTGATTTAGTAGCGGTTAAAAATAGGTATTCGTAGCGGTTCTAACCGCTACAAACTAGGTTAGTAGCGGTTAGAAAAACCGCTACTAAATCATACGTTGCAAGCGGTTTTGTAGCGGTTATATAAAACCGCTACTCAATCAAAAATAACCGCTACAAAATTTGTAGCGGTTAATAGTAACCGCTACAAAATCAAGAGATATTTGTAGCGGTTATATAACCGCTACAAATATGAAAAATTTTATTTACAGTCTTTAAAAAGAATTTTTTTTTGTAGCGGTTAAAAAACCGCTACAAATATATAAAAATGAAAATTTGTTAAAAATGACTTTTTTTATTTGTAGCGGTTAAGAAACCGCTACCAAATTTGAATTTCATGAAATTAGTAGCGGTTCTTAGAACCGCTACTAATTTCATGAAATTCAAATTTACCGCAAAAAAATTTAAATTTACCTTTAAAAAGGCGCGTTATTTAGTAGCGGTTTAATAACCGCTACAAATATTTAAAATTTTTTTTAAAAACACCCGTTGATATTTTTCTTTTTTTTTCAATATTATATTAATTAGTTTAATTTGTTATTATTTTATCTATTTCAATTAGTTTATTATTTAATAGTTTAACTTATCAATAAATTAAAAAGAAAAAATGTAATTGAATATGATTAGTATAAAATTTATGTTAATAATATTATTAACGATAGTTAGGTAATAAGGAATTATTATGTTTTATAATATAATGTAATTGTATATGAGAAATAAATGAAAATAAGATAGAGTTAAGATATATCTAGAAAAAAAGATGTTTAGAATAAATTTTATAGAAAGGAAAGAAGTATTCTAAAAGAAATTGAAAATGTTGTTACCATATTTGATCGTATTATTCAGCTCCTCTACTCATACGAAAGAAGTTGTAAATGAGAGGAAATGAAAGAAGGGTAAGGTGAAAAGAAATTGGGGAGTGTTTGAAATGAGTTGTGATAAGGGTATTTATAGGGATTCACGTATTATTTGTAGCGGTTAATGTAGCGGTTACTAATTAGTAGCGGTTATTTATATTTTTGTAGCGGTTTAATTATTTGTAGCGGTTAATGTAGCGGTTATTATTTAGTAGCGGTTTTTTATTTTTTTGTAGCGGTTTAATAACCGCTACAAATATTATATTAATTTTTTTTACATTTTATTTTAACACAAATTTTTTGCATTTTTTGTAAAGAAAAATTTTTTACACTTGAATTCTACAAATATTATTTTAATTTTTTTTTTTAAAATTTTTTTTTACATTTTATTTTAACACAAATTTTTTGCATTTTTTGTAAAGACGAATTTTTTACAATTGAATTTGATCACTCATCGTCGCCATCCCTACAGAAATTTTGTAGAAAAATTATTATTATTGATGTATTATTAAATTTAAAAAATTTAATTGAAATGACGTGGACTTAAAAAAACTCACCGCAGTAGAGGTAAATTGTCATCGCCTTCAGGGAAGTAGTTTTCAAAATCAGGAAATGGCTCACTCTCGTAGGCGATGTTATCGCCTTCACCCATATCGTAAAGGTCTCTTGGCTTTAAATGAACGACCATGTGCCAATCCCTATGCCGCTCGTCCTCGACATAATAAACCTGATGTGCTTCTAAAGCTAGAATATACGGCTCATCATCTTGAGAAATACCAGTATGAATCGGGCGTGAGAAATTGACTGATGTGATCCCTAGGTCGTCAGTTGTCAGTCCCCGAGAAGTAGTGGTATTTGCCCACAAACACTTGAACAGCGTCACGGTGAAACGGCCTTGATAATTAAGCTCGACCACATCAAGAAGCTTGCCATAATAAGGGACGCCTCCGAACTGCATGTTGGCGTCACTGCTGCTCGCATAACTCCTTGTCCCAAATGTGCCATAAACACCCGAATTCTGTGTTTGCAATCCCTGATCCCGTGAAACCGTGCAAAACTTAAAACCATTGACATTGTATGCTGTAAACCGTTTTGCATGATCAAGAGGGCCGATTGCGAGAGATCTGAAATCCGGTGAGTGTGGGTTGTGGTCATTTAGTATTCTGCGCGCAAACCAGGCCGGGAATTCTCTGTGGACCCTCCTATCAACTTCCGAGGATGTCTGTGTACGGATCCTGAGCTGACGCTTGACATGACTTCTGAATTCCCTGCAATTAATAATGGAAAGGCGTTAGTGAAATGAAAGTGAGAAATGTTACGAAAGATATAGATCGAATAACATACATGTGAGTGTACAATTCTTACCGTATGAAAGGCTCAACTTGAGTGCAATTAATCAAGACATGTCTATGTGCTTGGAACTTCTCAGTTGCCGTTAGTTTGAAGTTCTCAGTTGCTCCAACTGGTTTACCAACACGAGGGATAAATTCTCCTGATGTCGGCGCAGGTTCAGGACAATCGTCAACACGAGGCGGGCGGTTGAAAGCCGTCTCAAGATCATCAAAGTACCTTGAGCAAAAATATAGCACCTCATCCCCTATATAGCCTTCAGCTATAGAACCTTCTGGCCACACCTTATTCCTCACGTAAGATTTTAATTTCCCAAGGAACCTACGAAGTACATAAGAGAAAATTGATATAAAATGATGAAAAGGACGACGAGCAAACATTAAATACGGACAATAAATGAAAGCACATATTTAAAATGAGTACCTCTCAATCGGATACATCCAACGATATTGTACTGGTCCAGCGAGCTTTGTTTCATGAATGAGGTGGACTGTGAGGTGAACCATCACAGTAAAAAAGGACGGAGGAAAGATCATCTCCAAGTGACAAAGCGTAAGAATGATTTTCGACTGCAGCTGATCGAGCTCCTCAACGATCAAAACCTTAGAACACAACTTCCGAAAGAAAGAACAAAGTTCCACCAAAACGATGGAAACATCGGGAGGAAGTGTATTCTTTATAGCCAGAGGGAGTAACTGCTGCATAAGAACATGTGAGTCGTGACTCTTCAGGCCAGCAACCTTTCGAGCCTGCAAGTCGACACATCGAGAAATGTTGCTTGAATACCTATCAGGAACTTTTATTTTCTTCAACGTCGCGAGGAACACATCCTTGTTCGGTTTTGTGAGGGTAAACTTTGCCGGTGTAAATCTGTCATGCTCATCTGGCCAAGCGTCTTCACGAACTCCCATGTCGCGTAAATCTTTCCTAGCTTGAAGGTGATCTTTTGTCTTGCCGGGTTCGTTAAGCAGCGTATACAGCACATTGTCGCAAACATTCTTTTCAATGTGCATTACATCAAGACTGTGGCGAAGTAAATTAGATCTCCAATACGGAAGCGTGAAGAAGATACTTATCTTCTTCCACTGCTGAGGCGCCGAAGTCCTGCGCGTCTTTTCGCGAGTTTGCGCTGAACCGTCGCTTTTTCCAAACTCGACGTCAACATGCTCAAGCTGCTGTAAGATATCTGTACCGGACAAAGTCTGAGGTGGTCCTCTTTTCTCTGGTTTCCCATTAAAGCGATTCCGTTGCAATCTGAACTTATGCGTTCCATCGAGAAACCTCCGATGCCCCATAAAGCACCACTTTCGGCTGTGGGGAAGGCGCAGTGCGTCAGAGTCGAAATTGCAAGCCGGACACGCCGACCCAGTGTGCACATTCCAACCAGATAATGTGCCAAGGCCAGGAAAGTCATTGATCGTCCACATCAAGGCTGCACGCATGTTGAACAAAGTCTTGCTGTGAGCGTCGTACGTCTCCAAGCCGACATTCCACAGGTCAAGCAATTCCGCAATAAGCGGTTGGAGATACACATCGATGTCATTGCCCGGTGCCTTTTTGCCTGGAATGATCATAGACATAATGAAAGAGCTTTGTTTCATACACATCCAGGGGGTAAGTTGTAGGGAACTAAGACTACCGGCCAAATGCTGTAACTTGTGCTAAGATTCCCGAAAGGATTGAAACCGTCGGTCGCCAACGCAAGCCGGACATTTCTGGGGTCAGTCGCAAAATCTGGAAAGTCGTTGTCAAACGTTTTCCAAGCAGCTGCATCCCGCGGATGTCGTAATTTACCGTCTTCGTTTTTATCAACGGCATGCCACCTCATGTGCTCAGCAGTTTTAGACGACATAAATAATCTTTGTAGACGAGGTTTCAAAGGGAAGTACCTGAGAATCTTTGCAGGTTTCTTCTTCTGCTTTTTCCCCTTCCGAATTGTCTTGTACCTCGATGTGTGACATCTCTTGCACGTCTCCCTGCTGGAATCGTCTCCCTAATACAGCATACAATCATTTGGGCACGCATCAATCTTTTGATAATTCAACCCCAACCTGTTGATGATCTTCTTGGCCTCGTAGAAGGTTGTGGGAATCTCGGCGTCGGGGAATGCATCTTGTAATAAGTCGAGCAACATCGACATTCCCTTATCCGTGATCCCACACAAGCACTTG
This sequence comes from Inga leiocalycina, assembly GCA_963242795.1. Taxonomy (NCBI): domain Eukaryota; kingdom Viridiplantae; phylum Streptophyta; class Magnoliopsida; order Fabales; family Fabaceae; genus Inga; species Inga leiocalycina. Next base: position 42,003,003 of record OY725328.1, on the reverse strand, counting down.
ATATGATACAATTTGATCAAGAAAGATAATTTAGAATATTTGCGACAATCTTGATATAAAGGACGATCTGCCTCATCCATCAAGCTGAAAAAATCCCGAGCTGCTTCATTCCCCATAAAAGCCGGCTCAGCACCGTGCACTTCTTCGTTGAAGTTGTCGCCTTGAAATCCAAACGCATCATGCACAGCATCATTCACAGGATCATCTTCATCTACTTGAACGCCTACTTGAGAACTTCGAGGAAGAGTATCGTCATATCTAATGCCAGCCTTCTCACCATGAACTGCCCAGAACGTATAGTCCTCAGGGAAAGGCTTCACAAGCAAATGTTCCTTCACAACATTTCGTGGATGCCACTTCTTGAACTTGCATTTCCGACACGGACAGATGATCTTGCCGTTACAGCTGGCGTGAGTGAATGCGAAATCTAAGAAACTGTTTAATCCGTACAAATATTCAGGAGAATTGCGCGGCAACCTTATCCATGATTTATCCATAGCTACAAGTGAGAGAGAAGAAAGTATAGAGAAGAAGATGAGTGAGAAGATAATGACGAATGCCTAGAACCTTATATTCTGAAAATCCAACGTTTATAACTTTGTAGCGGTTATAAAACCGCTACAACAACCGCTACAGAAATTCCAACGTTTATAATTTAGTAGCGGTTACATATATAAAACCGCTACTAATATTCAAGCCGTTAATTGGTGGGAAATTCAAAATGTACTTGTTGAGTATTAGTAGCGGTTTTATATCTATAACCGCTACTAATGTTCAACCTATTAGTAGCGGTTATCTATATAAAACCGCTACTAATATTAAAGCCGTTGGATATTAAATATAAAAATAATTTTCTAATTTGTAGCGGTTATACATAATATAACCGCTACAAATGTGCACAAAGGCGGCAAATTTGAAAATTCAAATGATTTGAGTGTTTGTAGCGGTTATTAGTGTATAACCGCTACAAACATATATATTTGTAGCGGTTTATGAAGAGAAACCGCTACAAATATATAAGTAAATTTGTAGCGGTTATGTGTTAAAAACCGCTACAAATATACATTTATAAATTATTTATAAATGTATATATAATTTATTTTTTTTAAAATATATTAAAAAAAATAAATTATATATATATTTAATTTATAAAATTATTATATATTTGTAGCGGTTATGTACTAATAATCGCTACAAATATATACATTTGTAGCGGTTTTAACCAAAAACCGCTACAAATGTATACATTTGTAGCGGTTTTAACCTAAAACCGCTACAAATATATATATAATTTTTTTTTTAAATTTAGATTTAAATCATTTATAAATTATTTCAATGCGATATAATAATATAAATATAATTATATAAAACACAATAAGAAAATTCTGAAAAAAAATCTCATAAATATTTACAAATGTTTAAAAGAAAAGAAAATGTCCTAAACTAAGGAGCTGGGGGCTGATCCTCTGGTGCTCCCTCAGGTGGGGCTCCCTCAGATGCCGCTGGATCGGGCCGCTGCGCAGACTGAACCGCACCATCGTCATCAGCAGGAGGAGGAGCAGTAGGAGGAGGAGCAGTACTCGGGACGACGTAGTGAGGGACAGGGGGGACTGCTGGATGCTGCTCGTCTGGGAACAGCCGACGCCAAGCTCCCTCGAGCATAGTGTTCGCGATCTCACGCCACTGCGTCTGCTGAGCGTACATCGTATCTGCGTGTACCTGCAGCATCTGCTGCATCTGCTGCTGCTGCTGCGCCATCTGCTGCTGCGTCTGCTCCAGATCTGACCGCAGCTGGTCAATCGACTCGTCCCTTCGACGTCTGACCCCTCTAGAGCTGCCAGCCTCAGAGGCGGCGCTCCTGCCGTAGATCATGCTGGGTCTGGCGCCTATCCCCATCCCCCGCACTCGTCCGGGGTGCTCAGGCTGACTAAGGCCCGCCTTCAGAGGAGCCGTCGGGTCCACTGACCCCTGTGACTCCTCAGGCTGGGTCTGTCGCAGCTCAGCCTGCGACAGCTGCATCCGCTCCTGCCATTTTATGAAACAATTAATAATTACTATTTTTCATTATTAACTTGATTTTATAAAAAAATATAATAATAAAATAACTTACAATCGCCGCCTCTGCCTGCTGAGAGGTCGCAGTCCCGTCAAGGTGTCTGTGTGTGATGGCGTACAGCTCCGCATAGTCCGTCTGACGGTTCTCCTGCTGTGCCCTCGTCTCCTGAAACAATTACAAAACAATTAGTATTATGAAATAATCAGCTAAAAGTAAGTGAAGCACTTGAAAAGTTACCAGCTCGCTGTAGGTCACAGCAAAGGTCTTCGATCCTGCTGTGTGGTGGATCGTCTGCTGCGCCCGGATCGCGGCGTTCCTCTGAGAAAGCTCCTGGAAAAACAAATAATTAAATGTATTATAAAATTTGAAATTAAATACAAATTAAATTGAAATTATAATTTAATATTTAACAATTAGAAAATTATATATCAAAAATATAATAAATACATTACCTGCGCCTGAGGGCTCCTCCTGAACTGGATGAAACGCGCCCATTCGTTCGGCGGCACGCCGTCCGGGACTCTCTCCTGCAGCTGCTCCAGAGGCATCGTCCCGTCCCCATCCACACTGTGGAACAGACGGTTCCTCCTGTTCCTCCAGGCGTCGCCCATCTTCACGAGGGCGTACCTCTTCCGGTTGGCCCGGACGGCAAACCGCAGCTGAAAAAAATACATTTAAATATCAATAATTATAAAAACCATAATTTAAATAAAATAATTAAATAGAATTAATTAAAAAAATATTAATTGAATAGTTTTAATTACCTGAATCACCTCCTCCCAAGCCTGGTCCTTCGGCCCCCTCGGAATGTGCCTCCAGGTCGGGAAGTGAAGGGGGAACCGCATCCAATTCGCTCCCAGGTCGCTCAGGAAGCGGTTGAGCAGGTGACCCCCATTGTGGATCGGCTGGTCAGTGCCCTCGTTTCACGGCACTACAACTTGCAGGGACCGGTCGATGCTGTTCAGACCGGCCACATCCAGCCTCCTCGTCGACACATTCCCCTGCTCATCTGCACAGTTGACCGCACGTTAGATAAATTATAATTCAAAGTTAAAAAGTTAAAAAATTAAAAAATTAAATAATTTACCTTCGACCTGCACCTCAAACCCAGTGGACCGTGAAGACGACCCTCGTGGGTTGTTCTGCTCCCGAGCCTCTTCCTCATCGAGGAACTGCTCCATCTCCCTGAACCCACTAATCGGGATCTCGAACTCCTCCTCGTTGAGGAAGTCCTCAACGCTAATCTCTGGCACCTCCACCTCAGGCACCTCAGCTGCGGTCGTCGCCTGTGGGATCGTATGCGGATCCTGTGGGAGGATGGGCTGAGATGCCTCGGTAGCCCTGCCTGCGCGCTGCCCCCTCCCTCTGCCCCCTGCCCGGCTGCTGCCACCCCGTAAAGTCGGTCTGGGGGGCACAGGGGCCTTCCCCTTATCCTGTCCTGAAGCCATATCAACTGTACAAATTAAAAAAAAAATTAGTCCATTATTCTACAAAAATATAATAAAAATACAAATATAAATAAAAATACGTGTTATATACGTACCTCAAGTGTAAATACTGCGGAATACTGACCAAAAACTCCTATAGACTCGTCTGAACGCTCAAATATCGAATAAACCACTCAGAGAAACCTTAGGAAACAAAATGAGCAAAATGAGAAATGGAGGAGGGGAGGGGTTTAAATAGGCCGGATATTAGTAGCGGTTATTAAACATAACCGCTACAAATATCCAAATTTGTAGCGGTTCTACAATAACCGCTACAAATCTTCACAACGTTTGAAATTCTGTAGCGGTTATTGCCCAGAACCGCTACAAATTTGAAGTCTCTTGAAATTCTGTAGCGGTTCTTGCCCAAAACCGCTACAAAATTCTGACCTTTGGTATTTTGTAGCGGTTATTGTGCATTAACCGCTACAAAATAACCGCTACAAGTTTTGGCGGGAATTTCGCGCCAAATTTGTAGCGGTTTTTTGTAGGTAACCGCTACAAATATTCTTGCCGCTACAAATTTGTAGCGGTTTAGGAAAAAACCGCTACAAGTGCACCGCTACGAAATACCTTTTTTTTTGTAGTGATAGTATGATTAAGTAACTTATTTAGCTGTCTTAATTTCTAAAAAAAAAAGTCAAACATGTATTATATTTAAGACCCGAAAGAGTGTTTTATGTGTATAATTCATATGATGATATCATAACTATAAGGCCGGGTCGGATTTGATCAAAGAGAAGGTCTCTCCTAATTTTATGAAGTATTTTTTTTTAATTCTCTAATCCTGTTACCGTGACTCTTCTCGAATAATAATTATATATATATATATATACATATAATGATACTATACAAATTTATGTGCGTGTATATATATTAGAGCAAGCTCACAGGCTAACAACTCACATGCCTTTTTTGCCAGCTAAAATATATGCTTCATTATATTAAACTGAAAATTCAAACGAGTTCACATACCAAAATTCAACAGAAGAAACAAGTTAAGGAAATACAGCACAACGCACTAGTTAAATCATCAGGCAAGATCCAGCTAGTGCCCTTCAATGTATTACATCAACAAAGTGGATCTGCAGTTGTGTTGGTGATGTGAATTGCCAATCTGCAATTATATCATAATGATTAGCATTACACAATAGAAATTGACCTTCCACATAAACAAGGCCCTAATATATATATATATATATATAGATATATATATATATATTATTTTTCTTAATTAATTTCTTATATTTCTTCACCATCATCATGAGTCTTATTTGACCTCTCAATCTTTGTTTGGGATAGCATTTCAACCATCCCAAATAGACTTTTGAGGTGCAAACGCAAGATGAGACCAAAAGAACATGTTTAGATAAACATCTAATTTTAAACACTTGTTTGGGACAGCTTTTGAAAAGTTTATAAGTGCTTTTTATGTAAATCAAGACAAATTTTCTCTCATATACTTGCCTCGTATACCGTAAATCATAATTAAAAATAAAACTGCTTTTCAAAACTCCAATCACTATTCCAAACAAACATTAAAAGTAAAGTAAAAGCCACTCCCACTTCCTTTTCAAGTCACGTAAAAAACCATCAAACCTTGAAAAATTCAATGGTCATCTTCACATCATGAGCTTTCCTAAATAAATGCTTTACATAATATAAATACAACACACTCGTATACATTGCTTTCTCCCCCCTTGCCACCACTTCTGGCAAGGGTCCTATCACATCTGAGGGTTTAGGGTTCACAAAAATTGGCATCGAAACCCTAATCTTATTTCCATTTGCTGTGACTTGATGCCTGACACTCTAGTACCTTCATCTACTCGTTATCTGCAAGGCAACACCAATGTTGATCACCATGGACCCGAACATCTGCGGCACGTGAATCCGATGCTTGCCATCGCTATTGTTAGATCGAACAGAGGCTACCGGTTTCGTCCTGCAGGAGGACAATTAGGGTTGAGACATTGGAGTGATGACCTATTGCCATTGTTAGATCTGGGTTTGGAAAAATGGGATAGTAGTTGAGGTTGATCCTCTTTGAACCCATGAGAAGTGATTCTTTTGTCTCATCAATTTCTTTCACATTTACCCTCTTCATCAGGACTTGTATGAGACTTGTGATTAGGGTTTCAGTCTTTTTCACATATTCTAAAGTTTCTTTCCTCCCAAATAAAATAACAAGTATTATCAATTCATAATTAGATCATTAATGATATATTATATGTAGTATTAAAGTGAAAATTTTGCAATGAACTATTTTCCTATGGGCATCCAACAAATTAACTATTTTAGGATGTAAAAGTAGACATAATCAATTTTTTGGAGCATATATAGCAACACTGTTAACCCTATTTTACTCCATTACTTTATGCATTGTATGTCCCATCAGTCTTCCCACTCTTTATTATTTTAATATATTTTTAGAAGGATAAAGGTGCAAATTTAGCAATAAACTATTTCGTTTTAAGCACCTAACACGATTATCTTTTGTTGGATCCAAAAGTAAACATAAACTTCTTTGGGAAAATCCCTATAAAATGCATTGAAAATAGGGAAATCCCTATTCAGTACATTCAAATTCAAAAATTCGAATGAGTTCATTGTTAGTATGGATGAACAGTGTCGGCGCCCCCAAAAGACGATTTTACTCTTTAGCCCTTATTCTCGCCACTTCGGAAATAACAACACCCGTTCTTAATTAACAACTCCGGATTATTAATTAACAACTCTCTTTTCTTGTTTCACAACTTCCGAATTTAAGTTTCAAGGCCAATAACAACACCTCTTTTTTTATTAACAACACGCTCTCTTAATTAACAACTCCTCATTCTTGATTAACAACTCCATATTCTTGATTAACAACTCCATATTCTTGATTAACAACTCCAATTTCATCTTTTTATTTTCACAATAACAACACCGGTTTTGTTATTAACAACACCATATTCTACATTAACAACTCTCATTTCTTGTTTTACAACTTCGTAACAAGACCGGTGTTGTTATTGTGAAAGAAAAAAGATGAAATTAGAGTTGTTAATCAAGAATATAGAGTTGTTAATCAAGAATCCGGAGTTGTTAATTAAGAACCGGGTGTTGTTATTTCTAAAGTGGTGAGAATGAGGGCTGAAGGGCAAAATCGTCTTTTGTGGGCGCCAGCACTATTCATCCGTACTGACAGTGGACTGATCCATATTTTTGAATTTGAATGTACTGAATAGGCATTTCCCTATTTCCAACGCATTTTATAGGGATTTTCCTAACTTTTTTTGCCTTAAAAATGCCCATTATTTGTCATATAAAATCCATTATTTGTCTTGTAAACAATTACATTTGTCTTATAAAGGGATTTAAAAGAATCAAGGGAGTTAAAAACCTTTGATCATTCACATATTTATTTTATAAATGCCTATGTTTGTCTTGTAAATTTTTTTTTAATTCCTTGGATTATTTTAAATCCATTTATTTATCTTGTAAATACTCTTATGAAAAAAAAGTAACGGTGTTATTGTCTTTTCACTAGCAATTTAATTTTATTTTGAGCTAAAGGGGTGCAGTGAAATTTTAGAATCTTTTGGGGGTTAACTGGAAAAAAATTGCTTTCATGGGGTCTAAGTGATATTTTCCTATTTAAAAAAAGACACATATTTCTAAAAATGTATTAAAATAATAGTGAGTGAGAAAATTGGTGGAACCTATAGTACAAAAAATAATGAAAGCTATCTAGGGTTAACGGCGTTGCTATATATACTACAAAAAAAAAAATTGATCATATCTACTTTTGTACCCCAAAGTAGTTAATTGTGTTGGATATACATAGAAAAATAATTTATTGTTAAATTTACACTTTAACCCTTATATATATTTATATGATATGGATTTTAATAAATTAGTAATCCTCGAATTATATAAAGTTTATATAAGCGGTTAAAATATCGGACTAGACTGGATATTCGACCAAACTTGCAGCAGCTCAAATTGGATTAGAAAATTGTTTTAATAATTAAGGCCGGTTGGACGAGAAGTCGAGAATTGAGCCACTATTCAGACAGGACCTAGAATGGTTTTTAAAAAGCCGCGCGAGTTTTGGGCCTAATTAAAGACAAAATGCTGATGAAAAAAATTTAAAAAACCTATCAATTTTTTTATATTTTAAGACCATTTGTAAACATATATACGGTGTTATGTCATTGAAAACTTCATATATATTGTGATGTTGCTGTGCATAACTAGGCTTATTATTAGGGGAAAGCAATGTGCTGTACCTCAACCCATATAATCTGAGTTAAAAGAGTTAGCAAATAAATGGGCAGGTTAATCGGGTTGTGGGAACCCTTTTACATTAGATCTATTTGTTTTTTTGGAAAAAAAAACATACATATTCATATAAGTATTTTTAGGAGTAATGAAGATCATTGTTGTTAAACCCGGACCGGACCAGCTGGTCCGGCCAGAGAACTGGCGACCTAGTTAGAGAACTGAACTGGACTTTTTTAGTAATTTTTTTTTTAAATTTCTTTATAATTTTATATTAATAAGCTTGAAATTTTCACTCTCTCATCGGTTTGGTCTCGATTAGCTCCGGTTTGATTCCGATCTAACCCACTGACCCTTCACCTAATATCTCAACCGGTTTAGTGACCGATCCCTCCCTGTTTAATAACCTTGATGAAGATTGATTCGGGAGTGCTAATAAATTGGTCACAATAACTTCTACCATTTTCACAAGAGGAACAAACCAAAAAAGGACTCCCAAGAAACCACAAGAATCATCCGACTACATCAAAATTCATCCCCAGCAATCATGATGCAGATGCAGATGATGCATTAATAAGATAGTTTAGCCAAAGGGAATTCACACAGAACAGAAAGGTCCCACGTATACATTCAACTTCAAATCATCAGACAATTACATCGACTGATAGAAAATAAAATTGACTACTGCCATAGACAAAATTAATGCGCCTTGTCAACACGGACAAAACTCAGCTGAACAACATAAGGATGTATGCAAGTACTGAAAATAAGTTCCCTTTCCATAATCAGTCACTGCCACTGTCCCAAATTCAATATCATTTTTCAGAAAAGATGGGATAAAAGAAACCAAATCAGGATACAGCAGGCACCCCATTTCGGTTGAAAGCACAGCTTAAATTGGCATTAGAGAATATGTGGCACAGAATATTGAGGCAATTTAGTAGCTCCCGGAGTCCCCATGAGGGCCACAACTGAAAACTTGCGCCTCAACATCATGATGCCACCTATATGATGAGATTTAATTCTACCTACACGTTGCCGATGAAAAGTACAAACAGGATTAGACCTGCAACGCAGATGAAACTCGCAAATAAAGATTCAGAAACGTCTCGGGCTCTCGGCTCTCAGTCTCGTGTCAACTGTGGACGGGGTCAGGCGTGGTCGGGCAAAGGGAAAGGAAAGGGAAATTTAGGGTCTGGCCGTATGGGAAATCAGAGTGAGTGTCGGTGAGTACTGAGTAGAGACTGTGAGTTAGGGACTGAGTGTTGGTGAGTGGTGAGTGGTGAGTGGTGTACCGCCTGGGGGCATTGGGTCTGGGCAGTGAGCCAGGGAGGGACGCACTACACAGGGTAAGGTTAATTAAAAATCTATAAGGGTAGATAGGGTAGTCTGAAGGTGTACCCATAACCCGCCCATTTAAGTCTTAAATGAACGGATTTCAATCCGCCTCATTATAGGTTCATTTTGGGCGGGCTCAAAGTGTCCCAATTACATTGGGTTATGGGTGGACTCGCTGGTTACAGACTTCTTACTCAACCCTACTTATTATGGATTTATTTAACTGAAAACATCATTGTTGTATTATTGGCTTGAGTATTAAAAGTGTAATTCATATTTAAATATCTTTATTAAATCCTAGAGAAATGATTAACCCAACTTGCACCCTGTAAGAGGTGAATAGGTGAGGGCAAATTAAAGGGAACAACTTTTTTCTGCATATCTTTTTCATATATTCTTCAAAAGGGCCAGTCCCATCACCCATCCTACCCAAAAAACTCATACGTAAGTCTTTAAACATTGATTTAATAAGTCCCGCTCATTAATAATATATCATGTTGCTTCTATTTATAAGTTTTTTTTAATGAATTCTCACATATTAAGAGAAGTTAGTCAATTCATTAATTATAGACTAAATTTTCAATTTTATATTTATTTATGATTGATTTCAGAAGTCAACATGAATAAATTCTTTCTGTTTATTGCAATTAATAGTAGTAAAAAAAGTATAAAATGCATTTATTACCCTAAAACTAGACTTAGAAATAGGATCAATTTTTTTGATAAAAAAAAGCTTATAAATAGGACCAGAGTGATAAGTCTCAAAAGTCATAGGGAGATGACTTGGCTTGGGTAGATATAGGTCATCAACATTGACAATAATTAAGGGAATTAGTTAATTAATTGCTTGCTAATGATGTGGAATTTTACAAGTATAGCATGAATGGTGAGCATAGAGGATGAAAGGCAAGATGAAGAGCATGATTTACATTAGAGTTCCTTTTTCCAATACGTTAGGGTGTTTTTTCTTTATTGGCATGTAGTAGTCAATTAGTTGTCATTAGTACTTCAATCTAATTATAATTTTTATAGTAAAGATTGGCTCTTACTGTAAGACCTCACCTCACATACCCCTTTTCCTCGGTATTACTCAGAGTAGCAATGTGCAGTTCAATAAACAACAAAGGAATAACATAAATATACTGATAATGGGTATTTGATTACAGAATTTCCCACAGGGATAGTACGTAATAATTACAAATAATGTAGCTGCACATGACTACTAGAGTGTCTAAACCCGTTCCAGTTAAACGCAAACACCTTCCCATCTTTGTTCCATGACTTTATTCCTATTGTGCATTCCTCTTCTCTGTTCTCAATATACCTTTAATTTTGTCTTCACCTCCGGTCTTTGAGTCCTCCTCTTGTATCTTTTCTTTTTCAACAATTGAATATGCTTCTTCTTTGACATCTCATGGCCCTCTTGAATTCTTGACTTTCTCTCTCAAAAATGAAACTGTTCACTCTCTCTCTCTCTCCTCTTGATTTTGCTTGCTTTGATTTTCTTCCTCTTGAGCTTCCTCTCTCTAAGTTTTCCAAAGTCTCTCTCTCTCTCTATTCTTGTTGTGGATTGCGTGAAATGGAAGAAGAAAAGATGAAGACCAAGCCTTTAAAATATCTTCATATTCTTTAATTAATAATTGTTAGTTTATTGGGTTTATGGCTTAAGCATATGTACTTGGCTTATCTTCTTATGACACTTTCTCTTTTTTTCCATGATGCCCAACGTAAATATGAGAAAGAGAAAGAAAAATGATGATGCCATTTTAAATATCTCATCTCTCTTTCTTTACATATATTATTTTAATCAAATCTTATGACAACTTTTCTTCATGCTTATCCCGTCATTAATTTGCGTCATAAGCTTTCTATTGCATGAGAACCAATCCTCCCTTCTAGTTGGCCAATAAAAGCCATCCCAAGGGTTCATTAGAGAAGCAAAATAGGCTGCTGGATTTTATTCCATAATTACAAGATTGCCATAACATTTTTTTCCCATTTTCGGAATAGTTGGCAATTCTGGCAAATATTTTGACCAAACTTTGAAAAATCGTAACTTTATTTGCAGACATTGAATTAGAGTAATTCCAAAGGCTATGTGACCCTTATTGAGTCTAGTTTCAAGAAAAAATATAGCCTTTAGCCCATTAGAAGTTCAACATTCCTAAAATTTAAATTTTTGGACGTTGCCCCAAAAATTGGCCAGTTTCATTGAGTAAACTTTAAAAATCCACATCTTTTAGTATACAAGTCCAAAAATTACCCATTACTATCATATTAAATCTTAATATGTCTACTTTCATCCTATAAAATTTCACAAGTTTTGGACATCATTTGCCTATTTAAAAATGTCTCACAACAAGACTGCTATACAAGGAAACTCATTGATAGCAAACCTCAACTTGTACAACTTGTTTTCCCACATAACAATGTTGTGTGTAATCACTAATTGTTTAATTTTGTCATCTCATGTGCTCTTTAATTCACCATTTTATTCCCTTATCTCAAAGGAATTTTAGTGACTGAAATTTGGGATGTTACATTTCTCCCACAGTTTAATAGATTTCGTCCTCAAAATTTGAACGTCTATAACTTGTGGATCAATCCTATCTCACTGTGTAAGTCATCACTAGGTTATGCATGCTTTTAAAGTGTGCACCATAAATTACCTGATATGTGTGGATGAACTACCTATCAACACTTACATATTCAACCCATTTTGTACTCATGGGTCTCCCAACCTATTATTGTAATGATTGTATATTAGGACACTCAGTATATTATTCTAGTCTTATGGCCCTGTACAAACATGTACACTCGGACTTACCGCCAACTAGCCTGTCTGTAGACATGACTGTCTATAACTATTTTCACTATTTGTAACCGTGTCTGTCTATTTGGTGTTTAGGATCATATAACCGTTTGATCCTTACTAGCCATACTGTATATTATCTAATCCAACCATGTGTTTTGCTTAGAATCAAATGACTATTTGTCCCTTTACTATCATACTGTGTGCACTGGTCACTGTGTGCACCATCCCCTAAATGCACTGTCACTAGTGAGTGATTCATTTTGTGAGGCTATAGTTGTTGAGAAGTATTCGCTACCATTATGCCCTATTACACTAGGGCTCATCCCAATTCCAATTCACATGTGTCACCACAAACCACAAGGGTTGTATGACTGTTGACCATACAGGTCATTGTACTATACACCATGCAGGATGTAATACTGTACACCACTCTGATTGTAATATTGTACACCACTCAGGGTGTAATATGTTTGCACACCGTCTTAGCAGCATGTTTTATGCACTGCCTTTCAGCCTCAGGGTTTCTTGTGATTTTTACCAGTGCAACCAGGACTATAATGCACGACGTCATGGCCATGTGATAGAGCTCAATATTTATATATTTTCAGTAATTAATCTTAGGCTTTTATGGAACTTAATTGAATATTTTAGGCATAATCAAGTGTTAATATGAGATTTTAGTGAAAGGATAATTTGGGAATTAAATTGGTTAAATTGTTATATTTTTAATTAATATAATTTTGAGCAAATTGTTATCCCATTATTCTTTAATTGTGAGTAAAAGATATTACCTTTGTGAATATAATTTTGTAGGTGATGACATGGCACAACTCACTTTTAACTTGGGGAGAATTGAAGAAGCAAAAGAAAAGGATGTGGGGACCATTGTTTTTGAGAGAGTGGCGAATAAATTGCAATATAGAATGGAAGAGGCCATTGAATTGAAGAAGAAGGAGGTGTGAACCATTTTAAAGAAGCTAGACTGATGTGAAGAAAGGAAAGAAATGCAGCTGAAATTGTTGACAAAAAGGGGGAAAATGAAGAAAAGGGAATAAAGGGGCGGCTGTGAATAGAAGATATAAGAGTGTTGGAGAGAAATCAATAATTGATGATTAAGGAGTCAGCTGGACTGAAATGTTTGTAGAAAGAAAAAAAGTGAGTCAACCGAATGTGAAAAAGGAAGAGAGGTGCGATGGCTTAGTTGAGAAACGAAGAGTTGACCGAGTGCAATGAAGAATTGAAGAGGAGGCTATTGGACCGAATGGGAATGATTAGAGAAAAAGAGGCCTGGACCTAAAAGAGAAGCAGCCGAATTTGTTGATTGGAGGGGAGATGGGCTGAACCAAAAGGCAAATAATGGAACAAGGAAGAAAAGCCCATGTGAAAGGAAAAGAAGGGTTAGGCGGCTGTGCATAAAAGAATGGAGGGGACCACGTGAACAAAAGGAGGGATTGGTAGCTGACCGTGAGTGAGAGAGGCACTGAAACAAAAGGAAAAAAAGTAGGGATTGGCGTCTGTGTGTGAGGAGGGGAGGCACCGAAATGAAAGGAAATGAAAGATAGAAGTATTGCGGCTGTGAAGAGCAAGAGGGAGCAACAAAAATAAAGAAGGAATTGCAAGGGTTGTTCGGTGCTGCAATATCTATGGCCAATTTCTTCCTCTTTTATCAAGCTTCATCCTCTTCTTCCAAGAGTAGCTAAAGTGTTGGTGATTTCCTTGAGTTGGGTAATGATTTTATCTTCTAAACTTTAATGGAATTCCTTAAGCTCTCTTTCTATTTCATAATTGTATGGCTTGGTAAAGTATGTGATTATGATCTAGATTGTTGTGCCAAGTGAATAAACTTGGTGGTTGAGCTAGAAGTTGATTAATTAAGCTTTGTATGATTCAAATTAAGAGTAGGTTGAGTTGTTTATTCCAACTTGGTTAAGTGGATTGTAAATGACTAAACTGAATGCTTTAAACTTTTATAATGGTAATTACAAGCTAGAATTGGAAGTTGATTATTCATCTCCTTGAGTCACAATTAATTGATGGTATTCATTTAATTGCTTCTATTGAATGAATTAAATGATTATTGCAAGTATGGAGCTAGTGGTAGCTTCGTTCCATCCTCTTGGCTCATTATGGAATTCAAATCATTAGCAAGCAAGGAAGACTAAAACTTCAACTCAAGGGAATCCCATTTCATTATTATTCTAGTTTATTAAATTTACTTTGTTGTTATTGTTAATTTCTATTTCATTTGCTTCTTTGTTTTAAAAAATGAAAAAATACAAAAATATTGATTTAGCTTAGATTACTTCATTAGTTTAAAAATGCAATTTCTCAAAATGATTTATCATAACTTTAAGGTATTTATCACTTTACTACTTAGAAACTTAGAAATTAATCTCCTCACAAGAACGACCTAGGTGGAGCTACTATGCTACATTTTCAAACCTAGTTTTATTTTGAGAAGTAGGAAGTGTGTAGCACTCATTTGAATTTTGGCAAAAATTCTGATTTTTGATTAGTACTGTCTTGCTGAAACTGAAATATTTTTGCTCAGAAAATTCTGAAATTTGATAGGTTAAAGTTTTTCAGCATTTTGAGCAAGACTAATAGCTAAAGCTATTAGGTCTGCTGGATTTAGCCAAATTCGAAGGTTTGCTATACTTTTCTAAATTTTCTTTCTTTTTTGGTATTTTTCTAGGTTTTTTATTAGGTTTGTTTTTTGGGTTTTCTTTGATTTTTCTTGGTTGCTAGTGTGTTTTTGAGTTTGTCTTAGTTAGTTGTTAGTTGTTGAAGTGTTTGGTAGTGGTTTAGGTTAATTTTCATTTTCATAGTTGTTTTGCATTCCATTTGCAATTAGGAAAAAAAAAAGAAATTTGCATTTTGTTGCTTTGCTATCATGTTCTTAGTGGCCATTATGTGGTTCATTATTGTTTTGTGGTGAGCAACTTTGCATTCTTCATCCTTGGAAATTTGTTGGTTGCAACTTGAGATTTCAGGTAGCTATCACATTCTATAAGTTGTGCTTCTAGTGACTCTACTTACATACTTGCGGTTTGAGGTACTACTTCACTGATATACCAACTTGTTCTCCTAAAAGGTGAATTCTTACCTTGCAACTCCTATTTGCCTCTTGTCACATTGTGTTGCACCTGTCTTGTTATTGCTGAAACTGGTCTTATTCTTTAGACACTTGAATTTTGTTGGTTGTGGTTAACTCTTTTGGTTCTCAAAGATTAGTTAACTTAGTTTCCTGTAAGTTGCTAATTTTTGCTGTATACAACCCTTCTTCAATCGACCATTTGACCAATTACTTTGCTGTAATTTGTGTGTCTATATGAGTCTTCTTACTGTGCATGACTAGATCTTAGAAAACTGAACTTGTGTCTTTAGATAAAGATATTAACAAGACAATTAGGTTGTTTAAGAAAGATCTCCATCTTGCCATGGATCCAGTCCCTCCTCCAGAAGACGTACCTTTACCCATTGGGGAGCATAGAACTATCAAAGATCTTACCTCTTCTACTGATATTATTGATCCTTTCCTCTCTTGTCCTGAATTTAATATTAATTTTGAGTTGAAAGGTCCTTTGTTGAGTCACTTACCAAAATTTCATGGTTTACCTGTAGAAGACCCTAACAGGCACTTGAGGAATATGTACATTGTGTGCAACTCCATGAAACCAATGGGTATTGATCTAGATGAGATGTGCCAGAAAGTCTTTCATTTTACACTGGAAAACAAAGCTAAGGAGTGGTTCTTGATGCTACCTCACCACAATCCTAATGCTTTAGCCTCTTGGAACACCTTGAAGAGTGCCTTTTTGGAAAAATACTTCCCTTCTTCAAGAATAACATCTCTCACTGAGGAAATCTTTGGTGCTAAACAAGGCCTCCATGAATCTTTTTATAAGTATTGGTGTCGATTTCAAGAACTCCTAGCCAAGTGACCACACCATCAAATTCCAGAAGCTTGATTGGTGCAATATTTTCATAGTAGGTTGCTTCCTCAGGATAGGAAGAGTTTGGATTCATCTTCTGGGGGCACTATTCAATTGCTTACACCTGAAGAAGCTTGGGCTTTAATTGAGAAGATAACTAGTAATGATCAACAATTTGAAGGGTTGGATGCTAGACAAGTCCATGAAGTCTCACATACTTCAAGATCTTCCAGGGAGTATGATAATTTGTCGTCCTAAATGATAGATATGAGAACTGACCTCAATAAGCTCATGGCTCATCTAAACAATGTGAACATTCATGGGTCACATTCTCAAGCTCTAGTGGCTCCTAGATGTGACATATATAGCTCTCACATGCATATTGCTCCTCATTGCCCACACGAACTTGGAGAGGTCTCAACTGTTTTCCAAGGGAGACAAGGACAGAATCAAAGACCTTGGAATCCCTACTCCAACACATACAATGAGGGTTTGAGGTCCCATCCCAACTTTGGTTGGAGCAACCAGAATCAATTTCAAGGGAGTTCTTCAAATCAAGCTCCAACTCAAGGACCTTTAAACCAATCTAATCCCCAACAAACAGTGGTTGCTACACCTGAATCCCATACTACTAAAGATGACATCTCTCAACTGCTCAAGTGTATGAACAATGTGTCATCTTCCATGTGTAACTTAGCCTTGAGATTTGATGAAGAAAGAGCTCAAAACAATTCTAAATTTTCTAACATTAGAACTAAGTTTGACACAATCTTCAACAAGTTAGAGTTGTTGGATTCTAAGAATGCTAACTTTACTTCATTTGTCACTCAAATGTCTGATAGCCTTAATGAGCAACAAGCTAAAAGTGAACAAGGGTTGCCTTCCAATACTGTGATCAATCCTAAGGATGTACATGCTATCTCCTTGAGAAGTGGTAAACAAGTAGGTAAACAAGTCCAGTTTGAAGAAAATGTTGAGAGTTTCAAATATGGAATGCATTCTAGTGATAGGCATGATGAAGAAGTTGAGGTTCCATTGCAACCACAAGTAGAAGATATCGATGGTAGTGATGATTCTGATCAAAGCACTCACTCACCTTGCTATTGGAAAATATGAGAGTATGGTTGAACAGAAGCTTCTACAAAGGCATTCTTCTCCAAATTCAAATATGGCTTGCAAGCAAGGAGTGTCAACTTCAACAAATGCTAAGGTACTTGACCCTTCAACTTCTTCTTCAAGCAAAGGGGAAGGTAAAAAGGTAAATCTCTCTGAAATTCCATTTCCTAATTCATATGTGCTTAGCAAAAAGGTTTCAAATGAAAAGAAATTTCTTGATATGATGGACATTTTCAGTAAGATTGAAGTTAATTTGCCTTTTCTTGATGTGTTGAAAGGAATGCCTGCTTGTGCTAAATTCTTGAAAGATTTGTGTACTCAAAAGCGTAGGTGTAAACCCAATGAGTGTGTTTAATTGAGTCCTAGTGTGTCTGTTATGTTTAAACCTCATCTTCCAATTAAGTGTAAAGACCCTGGCTCATTCACTATTCCATGCACTATAGGTACCATGCCTTTTAGTAATGCTCTTCTTGATCTAGGAGCTACTATAAATGTCATGTCCTACTCTGTTTACACCTCACCTGGCCTCACAAACATCAAATCTACTAGTGTCATCCTACAACTAGCTGATCGCACCACTAGGAAACCTCATGGCTTATTGGAAGACATCTTAGTCAAGGTCAAAGACTTAGTGTTTTCTGCTGATTTTTATGTCCTAGACATGTCTATTAAGGTCTCAGTTGAGGAACCATTGATTTTGGGTAGGCCTTTTATGCACACAGCTAATACTATCATTAGCATGAAGGATGGGTACATAACTATGGAAGTAGGTGATCATGTCATTCGGTTATATGTTTATGAAGCTATGAATGCATTTGAGGACTACTCCCTTCTTGGCTTAAATGTGATTGATTTGGCCTTAGAAGAGGCAATTGATGAGTTTGCTTTCTCATTGTGTGTGAAAAATGATTGTCACGATGATGTATGTGCTACCATTGGTTCAAATTCTTCTCCCTCTATTGATTGTGATGATGATGTGTGTAGTATTGATTGCATGTCAATTGATAGCTCACTTTCCACTTCTAATCCTTTTATTTTTTATTTTTCTAACCTTAGTAGTACTATATCTTCATTTGATAATTATCATGGTGTTGGGAAAGAATTATTGTGTAGCTTTGCAGAATTTGAGAATGTTAGTGAAGTGGATTCCACTTTTGGAAGTAAAGCAACATCCATTAGCACTGAATCTGTTCCTATGGACACAAATGGAGTCATTGTTGAAGATGAGGAAAGAAATCAATGTGTTATTGATGGCAAGACTGCAATTCATGGGTTTAAGCTTTACATTCCTCCATCTTACAAGTTTCAGACTTCTCCTAAGCTACAGGATGATTGTATAGGTAACCTTACTTCTTTCCAATTATTGAAATACTTACATTCTCCTTTTGGTGATGAACTTAGCAAGTCAAAAGTCATAAATTTCTTTGCTGAAAATTTTGGAAACAAAGGACAACCATATGTCAAGACTGTAATAGGGGAGAAACTCAGTTCTAATCAATTCCTACACTATTGCATACCATTTCATGATGCTACCTCTCATATATTTCACTCTTTGAATGATGTAGGTGGTAGTCAAGGTTGCTTTGTGAATGAGCCACAATCTCAATCCACATTTGAACAAAGGGGACATACTTTCCATCCAACAATTATTGGGGATTCTTATAAGAAAGGGAAGTTTCTTGGTGCACTTGAGTTGAAAGAACTTTTACCTTCAATTGTGCAACCCCCTGAACTTGATTTAAAACCCTTTCCCCCTAACTTGAAGTATGCTTTTCTTGCTGAACATGATCAATTACCTGTCATTATCTCTAGTTTCTTAAGTACATCTGAGGAGTTGAGTTTACTCCATGCGTTGAAGAAACACAAGAGGGCAATAGGGTAGACTTTAGGTGACATTCCAGGTATTAACCCAATTGTATGCACCCATAAAATACTTTTGAATGAGGGTTCTAAACCTGTGAGACAGCCCCAACGTAGACTCAACCCTCTCATCTTAGATGTAGTTAAGAAGGAGGTCACCAAACTCTTGAGTGTAGGGATCATATATCCTATTTCAGATAGCGATTGGGTCAATCCGGTCCAAGTTGTTCCAAAAAAGAGTGGAATAACAGTTGTGCGAAATGAGAAGAACGAACTCATTCCAACAAGAGTCCAAAACTCTTGGATAGTTTGTATAGACTTTAGGAGGTTGAATGAAGCAACTAGAAAGGACCATTTTCCCCTCCCCTTTATAGATCAGATGCTAGAAAGATTGGCATGCAAATCTCATTATTGTTTCCTTGATGGTTTTTCTGGTTATTTTCAGGTTCCTATTGCACCGGAGGATCAGGAAAAGACAATATTTACTTGTCCATTTGGGACATTTGCATACCGAAGGATGCCTTTTAGGTTATGCAATGCTCCTGGGACATTTCAAAGATGCATGCTCTCCATCTTTAGTGACTTACTTGAACAAGGTATTGAGGTATTCATGGATGATTTTTCTATATATGGGAATTCTTTTGAAAAATGTTTGCTGAATTTGGAGAGAGTATTAGAAAAGTGTGTGCAAAAGAACCTTGTGCTAAATTTTGAGAAATGCCACTTCATGGTAGATCAAGGAATAGTCTTCATCTTCAACCTTTTCTATCTTCTTCCTCTCTCTCGCCGGCGGCTCATCCACCACCACAGGCTGCCGGTAAGCATCATTCCCCTATTCCTGAACTCTGTCTAAATCATGGCTTAATTTCCTCTGTTCTAATTCATTTCAGCTGTGGCTGTCTCTGTTCTGTTTTGTTTTTGGTTCAATCCAACCCCTGAATTTAATTGGTTTAGTGCTAATTGATCATTTTAATATGTGATTTTATGGGTGGATGTTTGAATCAGTGTGTGATTATATTTGTTAAAGCTATTCACATGATTGGCTAGGCAATTTTGTGCTCTTGGAGATGACTTGAGCTCACATATGCTTCAAAGGGGAGTTTATTTTATCTATAGTTTATTATATTTGTGATTTCTTAGGTTTAAGAATTCATTTATGTAATGAAACTATGATTTTAGTTACAATTTTTATGGATTAAGTTGTTGTGATTTGAAATTTGTAATGAGGATTTATACTCATCAATATATATGGTTATATATATGTTTCTCTATTATTTTATTGATTTCTATCTATTTAACATGGTATTGTTGGATGGTTTGATTGAAATAGAATTGTTGTTGAACCTAAATGCAATGCTTATTCCATAGTCACTCTCTAAGGGGTTTTAATAATGCTTAAATAAATGGGTTTATGAGTTTAAGCATTAGACTCAATGGTAATTGGGGTTTGGTATATTAGAAAACTTAGTGTGTGTTCGGATTAGCTTTTGGAGAATAGCTTTTACAGTTTACGAGGTAAGTATATGAAAGGAGTTTTGTCTCGATTTGCGGAAACGGGATTCTGAAACCATGGTTTTTGGGGTGGCCGAACACACACTTAGAGAAACTCATTACATTAAGAAGGCTTAATAGCATTTCAAGAATAGGGGTTCCTCTCTTGTGATGTTAGACTCAATGGTAATTGAGGTTTGGTGTATTAGATGCTTAGTGCATTAACTCCCCAAATATCTTAATTGAGCAAAGATAGTCATTGAAAACCATTTCCAAGAGCATCTTTATCACTTACATTTCTAACCAATTTCCATTCCTTCTTCAATTTTATTCCAAAAATCCAAAAATATTAGTTTTAAAAGCATTTTAGTTTAATTGCAATCTAGTTGTTAGATAAAAAGTTAAAAACCATTTTTAACTCATTTCATGTCAATCATTGCACTTAGTTTCTAGGTAATTAATAAAAGGCTTTTCGAGAGACGATCCAGGATTGTACCCTATATTGCAATCCTCGGTTTAATTTTTGAAGAGGTTACCAAGATATAAAAGTTGACAAAGGCCTAATCCTTCACCATGTTGAGGTTGTATTTGGATCATGGGGTTGCTTAACATGCTCCGATATAGTTGGCTCATTACTGTACAGTGATATAGTTGACATACTTTGTATTGTATCACTGTATGGCACACCGCATCAGTAGCATATTTTACGCACATCCTTTTGGCTTTAAGGCTACTTGTGCTTTTTGCCCATACAACCAGGACTCTTCTGTAGTACTGGGAAAACGGGCCGGCCCGTTTAGGCCCGAGTCCAAATCCGTACCCTTTTAGGGCGGCCCGGCCCGTTTAAGTTAGGCCTGCGAGCTAGCCCGCTGGCTTTTGGCCCGTTTACATTTTTTTTTGCCATTCCTTTTTTGTTTCTTATTCTCATAAAGACTAAAATACCTAATTTAAAACATAAATATTATCCAAGTTTAATAGAACACAAACACTAAAACTTAAGTCCAAACCATAATTAATGTTCATAACCAATTAAATAAGTTCACAGCCACAATCAAACAAGCCTACAAGTTTCAAATGTCAGTAATAATATAACACCTGATTTGGATTTTGGCGTATACATGCAAAAAAAGAAAAAAGAAAATCAAAGAAGAGAAGCTTCAAATGATGTCTGAATCAATGTGAGAGCATTTTTTATATGAGGGTTAGGTTAGGTTAACTCTACCTCTGACCAATGCTTACTGCCCATTGTCTTGTGCCCATTTAAAAAAAAAAGTTAAACGGGCCTAAAAGGGCTGGCCCTACAGGGTTTGCAGCCCTATAGGGCTGGCCCTTTCAGGCCCGCTTCCATTTTCAGCCTCCAAATCATAGGCCCGGCCCTTGACGGGCTCGAGCCTAAACGAGCTAGGCCCGAATTCCCGGCTCTACTCTCCTGGCCATGTTAGGTGTGTATCCTGATCATGGGGTTGATTAACACGCTCTGATGAGCTGCCTGTGTTACTGTAGACCCCACGAGTCTAATAATGTTTTGGAATGATCAACACTAGTGAGAATTTTAACCTCTCAGATTGTCCTCAAATGTTACACATAAATTTACTATCGTATTTAGTTGTGTTATTGTTTCATGTTAGCTTTCGCTATACCACTCTAATGTTGTATTTTCCCCCATATGTAAAGATGATTTGATAGGAGTTCCATAGGAATCACTTATATCACCTGACTAAAACCAAAATCTATGTGCCTTTGAGATACTTCCTATCCTGTTTCAACCCAATATTATGTTCACTATATTGGAATTTGATAAATCCCATTATGTGAGACAACGTGTCTTAGCACCCCTCTTAGGTACTCCTCATATTCTTCTCTACTCTTCAAATAGATTAGAATATTGACACTAAATCTATAATCAGTCCTCTATCAACTGAAGATAGGGGTGTCGGCCTTTGTCAACAGTATACCCCTGTTGACTGAGCTGTGCTATGCATGTCTGTAAACTAGCTTCCTTAGGAGCAGGTGTAAATAGAGGCTCCTATTCGGGTTCCTCAGACTGTTGTTCATATTCTTATTTACTAGTATTGTCCCTGTCTATTGATAAGTAAAATATTTACATATTTATTTTCCCTTATATGATGATTTTATGGACGATATTTGCGTTTAATATAATAAATTTGGGTGTGATTGATAAATAAATATTGTTTTTGGAATAAATAGCATTTTTAAAAAATAAAATAAATAAATAAATAAAAAGTACTGTAGCAGGTCAACGGCACTGTAGCAGCCGCCATGGCACTGTAGCACCTGCTAGATCACTGTAGCAGTACTGTAGCACACGTTTTTTCCCCTATAAATAGATATCAATGCCAAGCTCAAAAAGGGGAGAGGAAGAGAAGCAGAGGTTTCCTTCTCTGACAGGGAGATGTCCTTCTCTGACCGAGAGAGATCTTTCTCTAACATTTATGAGTTCTTTGTGTTGTTTTTTTATATTTAATTTCATGTATTGCATGCCTCCATCTTGAAAGGCTTAGGATTGTATTACTTTTTGCATGCCTCCATCTTGGAAGGCTTAGGATTTTATTACATTTTGCATACCGCCTACATGGAAGGTTTTACCTCCTAAATGGACAGCTTGATTTCTTCATTTTTCATGCATATTTTGGTTGTATATTTATGTTTGAGAATTTAATATTCAAGTTTATACAGTATTTCTGAGGCTTTCATTCTAGCTTTATATAATGTCAATTTATTTTGGTTTTGTTTTTGATTTTATCATGAGCTAAACTTTCATTTTCCTAGGGTAATGACGTAACTTACTAATGACGGATTGAATCCTAACTTATTAAATCTAGTTTGAATTTCTCCTTCATGATTGAGTTTTAATTATTATTCTTAATGCTTTTGATTGACTAGCCATCTTTTGAATGATTTCAATATACATGTTGAGACCGGAAGGAGATACATGTGTGTAGACCCTATAATTAAAACCATGACTTGCATATGAAATAGGAATATATTCTTATGAGTTGTGTAGCCTTACTGAGTTCCATAAATCTTAATGCATAATTAATTGCTTAAATTCATATAGGAATATATTGGATTAGCAATTGATTATAGAATTGCTTGACCTTGGAAGAGGCTAGTAATTAAATTAGGGAAACTCGACTATTAATCATGTGGAATAAATTGGGTTAGAATAGATAAGTGATTCAATCCAGAATTTGTAAAGTGAAATCTAATCCCTAGGGCTTTTTCTCATATTTGCTTTCATATCATCTGCATTCATATTTAATTGTTTTTTATTTATTTTGTATTCTCAATCACCAACTAATCGATCGACTAAATAGAATTAAAATTACCCATTTTGGTACTTAGTGCTCAATCCTCGTGGGAACGATACTCTACTTACTTCTATATTACTTGATTACGATAGTGTACACTTGCACTATTTAATTGATCATCTGAACACGTATCAGTTGTGTTATGTTTCCATTGCACTTCCCGCTGTTCATTCCCGATGATCATTGATCATTGTTTGCTGTTCTATTAACATGCCCTGTGTTTGCTATATTGGGTTAGGTCTAACTTCCTGACCCTGCCCAGCACTTATACATCCAGGCAATGTTGTGAAAAACGGACCGAATAGGACGGTTGGACTGGTGCCCAGGAGGGCTTTCGGCTCGTTCAGCATGGTTCAACCATTTCACTATTTGGACTGTTTCAGGCCGCTTCAGACCGGCTATTGGGCTAGGAACCGTGGTTGAACCGAGAACTATTTATTGGTATTATTGACATGTTATTGTGTTATTTTTAATAATTTCAATGTATTAGAACTTGGGATTTAGGAAAGATGATACATATAAGCATTTGTATATGTTTATTTTTAAGTAATGTTAAAATTTCATATTTTTTTAATATCTATATAATTATATATATGTATAATATTATTTTTATTTAATTATTATGTTATCGGTCCGACTGCCGGTCCGACCATGCGACTCTTGACTAGATAGCCTCTTCGGTTTGGCGTTTGGTCCGGCTTTTAAAACATTGCTTCCCGGTTTCGTCACCTTTATGTTTCACTATGTGAAGCAAAGAAGAGGTAAGCATCTCATAATCATAAGGGCATGTCTGTTATTGCACCATGTGTTGGGTACACAGGTACTCCTAAAATTACACATAACAAAGGTTTACTGTAGTCAGGGAAAATCTGTAACAATATATAGCCTCTAAACTACCTTACAACATGTTGTTGCTCTCCTGTGTTACGTAACATAACATGTTCATATAACTTCCCAAGGGGTCACCCATCCTCAAATTTCCCTGGGTTGAGCACACTTAACTTTTATGTGCCTATGTCAAAACGCAGATACCGACTTCAGCTATCTCCGACCATCGCCACCTTGTGACTGCCCTTGGTCCACTGAGTTGTGCCACTGTCGCTGGCTAACTAAAAATTGTTTGTGGACACTAATCATACTTATATATAGTCAAAGTACATGTGCCTAAATACATACCCTGATATATTCCCTGTTGTCAACAAAGTTGTCAGTTGGACCCCAATCTATAGTCTCATTCTTTTTCAGGCCCAACATACTGTGTCCGAATAGGAGTACAGTGTTGTACGGATCCCAATGTCATTTGGAATCCCCAAACTAAACTATCCCTGCCCACCATCCATTGGGGTCAGTCAATCTGTGCATACTGTATTATGGGCATTAGGATGTGGTAATCATAGACAACTCACAGGTATATACCCTTGATGTGCTGCCATAGCTCTTGATTTGGTTGTAAGCCATGCATCACGTATACCACTCCAACGCTGGGATCGGTAATGGAATCAAGATCTATCTTTGTCTTGTCTATTTGTGGCTTATCTACTTGACTCTTAACTACCTGCAACTGTGGCTAAACATTGATCAGCCTATTGGTGATTTCATTCCAGGATGAGGCCCCATACTTTGGCCTTACTCGAACCCGCTCTCTCGGCATCCGTGTCATCCTTGTACCATCATCTCTTTGGTATGGTAATATGTGTTGCCTTCCAGGTATTCCACTATTTCCTCGGGGCTTTTCTATTCCTTTCAGGGGATTGTGACCTAGCTGAAGTAATTCACTTCTTGTTCCTATCATTGTATAATCAAACAATCAGTATACTATCCTGTTGTCAGAACCACTGCATTTACTCTGAGCAGAAAATTCTGCGGCCAGAATCCATGCTCTGATACCAAAATGTAAGACCTCACCTTACATACCCCTTTTCCTCGATATTACTCAAAGTAGCAATGCGCAGTTCGGTGGGCAACACAAGAATAGCATAAATATACTGATAATGAGTATTTGATTACAGAATTTCCCACGGGGATAGTACGTAATAATTACAAATAATGTAGCTACACAGGACTACTAGGGTATCTAAACCTGTTCCAGTGAAACACAGAACACCTTCTCATTTTTGTTCCACGACTTCATTCCTATCGTGCATTCATCTTCTCTATTCTCAGCATACCTTCTGTCTTCCCCTCCGATCTTTGAGTCCTCCTCTTGTATCTTTTCTTTTTTAACCATTGAAGATGCTTCTTCTTTGACATCTCATGACCCTCTTGATTTCTTGACTTTCTCTCTCTAAAAAGTCATTGTTCACTCTCTCTCCTCTTGATTTTGCTTGCTTTGATTTTCTTCCTCTTGAGCTTCCTCTCTCTATGTTTTCCAAAGTCTCTCTCTCTCTCTCTCTCTCTCTCTCTATTCTTGTTGTGGATGGCGTGAAATGGAAGAAGAAAAGATGAAGACCAAGCCTTTAAAATATCTTCATATTCTTTAATTAATAATTGTTAGTTTATTGGGTTTATGGCTTAAGCATGTGTACTTGGGCTTATCTTCTTATGACAATTTCTCTTTCCCCTTTTTCCATGATGCCCAACGTAAATATGAGAAAGAGAAAGAAAAATGATGATGTCATTTTAAATATCCCATCTCTCTTTCTTTTACATATATTATTTTAATCAAATCTTATGACAACTTTTCTTCATGCTTATCTCTTCATTAATTTGTGTCATAAGCTTTCTATTGCATGAGAACTAATTCCTCCCTTCTAGTTGGCCCATAAAAGAAGTCCCAAGGGTCCATTAGAAAAGTAACATA
The DNA here is from genome assembly GCA_963242795.1 of Inga leiocalycina. Taxonomy (NCBI): domain Eukaryota; kingdom Viridiplantae; phylum Streptophyta; class Magnoliopsida; order Fabales; family Fabaceae; genus Inga; species Inga leiocalycina. The sequence goes on along the minus strand of OY725328.1, from coordinate 41,976,507 downwards.
GGCTGTTGGATTTTATTCCATAATTACAAGATTGTCATAACATTTTTTTCCCATTTTCAGAATAGTTGGCAATTCTGGCAAATTTTCTAACCAAATTTTGAAAAATCATAACTTTATTTGTAAACATCGAATTGGAATGATTCCAAAGGCTATGTGACCCTTATTGAGTCTAGTTTCAAGAAAAAAAATATAGCCTTTAGCCAATTGGAAGCTCAACATTCCCATAATTTAAATCTTTGGACGCTGCCATAGAAATTGGATAGTTTTACTGGGTAAAATTTAAAAATTCATATCTTTTAATATACAAGCCCAAAAATTACCCATTACTATCAAATTAAATCTTAGGATGTCTAATTTCATCCTGTAAAATTTCACAATTTTTGGACAGCATTTACCTATTTAAAAATGTCCCACAACAAGACTGCTACACTAGGAAACTCACTGGTAGCAAACCTCAACTTGTACAACTTGTTTTCCCACATAACAATGTTGTGTGTAATCACTAATTGCTTAATTTTGTCATCTCATGTGTTCCTTAATTCACCATTTTATTCCCTTATCTCTAAGGAATTTTAGTGACTGAAATTTGGGATGTTACACTTACATACCCTTTCAAGACTTTTTTTTTTTTTTTATTTATAGCTTTAGGCAATAACTTTGATATATTCATTTATTGACTTCTGTTACAAAACAAGCCCAAGGACCCAAGATATTCATAACTACTAGTGCTCTTATATTTCATCACCATAAATCTTATTGAACCTCTCAAACCTTTTACCCCACTCATATCAAACCTCAGCAAATTCAATAGTTTGCTTTCCATCATGAGCTTTCCTGAAGAAATGCTTCACATAATCTGAGTACAAAACATTCTTATACAATGCTTTCTCCCCACTTGCCACCACTTCAGGCAAAGGTCCTAACACACTTGAGGGTTTAGGGTTCACAAAAATTGGCACTGAAACCCTAATCTTGCTTCCATTTGCTGTCACTCGGTGCTCGACACTCTTGTACCTTCCATTGCTCATTATCTGCAAGGCATCACCAATGTTGATCACCAGGGAGCCCGACACCGGCGGCACATGAATCCAGTGCTCGCCGCAGCCATGATTGTCTCGGACATAAAGGCCACCAGTTTCATCTTGGAGGAGGACGGTTAGGGTTGAGACATCAGAGTGACGACCTATTGCAACTGTTAGATCTGGGTTTGGACACATAGGATAGTAGTTGAGGTTGATCCTTTTTGACCCCATGAAAAGAGATTCCTTTGTTTCATCAATTTCTTTCACATTTAGCCTTTTCATCAGTACTTTCAAGAGCCTTTTGATCATTGTCTCGGTCTCTTTCATGTATTCTAGGGTTTCATCCCTGCAAGAAAAAGAAAGTATAATCATACAATTAATAGTTAATCATCAATCCGATCCGCACCAGATTAATATAAATTTGTGTATATAAATTATATTTACAAAAGAAAATTAGTAATCGTGGAATTCAAATCTAAATACATAAATATCTACTCCATCACCAACCCTACAAGTATATTTATAGATTCCAATCATGTATGGTATAAAAACCCAACTCAAGTAGCCCAACCAAACCAATGAATCAGTGAATCAGTCCCCCTGACCGACCTAATCAAGAGTTTTGGATGAGTCATGACTCATATATGAATGTTGCATTTACATATGGATTAATTCTTTTATTTAAATATTACTCTTTTTAATGTTATATATGAATATTTTATATTTTAATTATATTATATTATTTCAATCTTGATTGGGTCGATCATGATTCAATTACCATAGTTGGACCATGCGGACCCAATAACTACTTTTGATTGGTCTAATGACTAATCTAGTTCTTAATATCTTGATCTTGACTCATCAGCCAAACTCTCCTTCTAGCTACCAAGTTATTTAGCCAAGATTTAACTTGTGGGGAAATACTAATTAACTAGGTAAGCAATTTAATTTTGTTGAAATTATGTTAGTAAAGTTGTTGTTTTTTTTTTTTTTTTGCCTGGTTATTAAAGTTGATGTTAACTTTATGACTATTGAACATGTATTTAGTATAATATTGTTGAAGCGATGAGCACCCAAATTCATCAGATCTGACCGTTCAGATCTAAAATTTTCAAGTGATGTTTTTAAATAAAAAATATTTTTTTTAAAATAATGATAGTCAAGAGATTATTAATATTTTATATTTATACCCATTACAATAATTGTTTTTAAAAAAAAATTGAAATCTGGGCCGTAACGTGAACAATAATATTTTATCATAACTGACCTGCATGCAGGAGGCCACGTTGATGCAGCCTCATCCTCAGAAACAAAGAAGAGACTAAGATAATCTTTCCACTCAAGAGCCTTCTCTTTGTCAGGGCTAAAGCTCGAACCATACCTAAGATTATTAGTACCTGAATTCTCCTTCGAGTACTTCACCTTCTCACTTGCAGGCAGTTCAAAGAACTTGTAAGTTGCAGCCTTAGCATTGTGCAGAACTTGCAGAGGCACGCCATGGTTGATAACTTGAAAGAAACCCCATTTCTCAGCAGCATCACAGATCTTGTCTGCAACTTCTGGGTCTTCCCAATTGGCCACGTCGATTATGGGAATGGATTGTTGATCAAGAAGAAGATTATCTAAGCTGCTTGGTCTTTCCTCTAATGGCTGCACGTACTGCTTTGGGAGGGTCTTAAGTCCAATATCGGAAAGTCCCTTCACGCCATTGCCCTGAAGAAGAACAAATTCAGTGAGATCTGAGGGTTCTGTGGTTGTTGTTGGGAATTGGGTAGCTGCCATTGTTGGTACCATTTTGCTTGTAAGGAAAGGTTTTGATCGAGCTTTTGCTTTAAGAGGTAGAAAGGGAAGAAGAAGAAGAAGATTACTTTTGAGTTTGATTTGAAGTGTTTTTGGGTTTGGAAATAAGTTATCTATTTATAGACTGAAATTTGGAGGTTGGGTTTTGTGCTTGTGTCGTGGTGACCATTAAGTCATTAACCACATTTGGTGCAGAGACAGTAATGGATCTAATTCGATCTCTTTAATAAATAAGAATATGATATTTGAATTATAAGTTTAAAATGTCTTCGAGTGTGTATAATATCAAGAGTCAAACCTGAACTCTTGGCCTGCCTAGCACCATGTTTTTGACAGACCAAAAACAAAAAACAAAACAAAGAAAGCACCGGATTTTTGACCAAATGCGTAGCATCAGATTTGAGATACAGTTGTGTGACAAATTAACATTAAATATGTATTTCATTAAATTTTGAACTTTTTAGCCTATTAGTGATTTTTTTTAAAAAAGGAAAAAAGAAACCAATCGATATAAAGTTTAAAAAATCATATCATATTCAAATAAAAATATAACTTTCATGGTTAAAGTGCAAATGTACTCATAAAGTATATATACACAAATATGCATCTAACACCGAAAAGTTTTTTCGTAGGTAAAAAATGCATACAATTAAAGGTTTCAAAATGGTGAGAAAATGTCACAGTGGCCAACGTTCTTTAACTTTTATGTGGAGACCACACTGTTGTATAAGTGTAAAAGAGCAGCAGACGTTAGGTCATATTAATAGCTGTGACATCTTTGCATCTTTTAGAACTATCATGGGCATTTTTAACCCAAATGAACTTAGGGTGCCACATGCACATTTGCGAAAACTTCATATAAATAAATTTGCATCTTAACCTCAAATATAAATTCAAATTCAAATTCATTAATTTTAAAATTTTAATTTTAATAAATATTAATTAATTAAACCATAAATTATTGATTTTTTTTTTTTGTTATATGGCATCAACGTAATATTTATATGTATATTTTTTTCTTCATTAATAAGAATTCCTTTTCTATTTTTAAGCTAATAATAAACTTTATGAAATTGTGAAAATTATAGAAACATTTTTTATATGAAATATAATAAACATTCCATGAATCGCATGGATGTCGTAACGAGATTAATTAAATCTAAAATATGGACTTTTAGTTTAATATTTTTTAGAGGCCAAATTATTATCTTCACACCAACTCACATGGTAACCTTCATGTATGTTCGCTAATTTAATTAGTTATCAAGCTGCCAATAAGGATTAAGATAATCTCATATATATACATATATATCTATATATATATATATATGTATATATATAGAGAGAGAGGGAGGGAGGGAGGGAGAATGGTTTTTTTACCATGATATAAAGCAGGGTTAAAACATAGGCTTTTATTATTTGATATTTGTTATGCTTTTTTCTTTTTCTTTTTCTTTTTCTTTTTCTTTTTGTGCGGCTAAATTACACAAACCCCCCCTGAACTTTGTGTCAGTTGTATATAACCTCCCTGACATTTTAAAATTTAAATTTAACCCCCTCAACCTTTCATTTTTTAACTATTAACCCCCTAGGAGGAATTTTTTCTCCCCGCGCACTCGTGTGGGAGCTTAGTTCTCTCCGCCAAGCGTGAGAGTGGTAAGGTTGGAGGTACGGAGGGCGACCGGCGCTGGAGCTAGGAGGTTCGGCGGAGCAACCGGTGGTTCAGATTAAGGAAGTAAGGGCGGGTGAAGCTGTTTACTGCGTAAGGCCCTACTATTCCTCCTGATGGAGGACACTCAGATCTCGACTCCTCTAGTCTGGAGGGATGTGGAAGCAGAGAGGATTTTAATTGGCAAGGTCTTGTCAAGTAAAACCTATACGCGAGCTGCAATGGAATCGATATTGCAAAAGGCTTGGAATCTACAAGCAGGATTTGATGTTATCGAAATTACAGGAAATGCGTTTATGTTCAAATTTTCGGATGCAGAGGAGTACAGCAGAATTCTCCGAGGTCGACCGTGGTCCATTAATGGATGTCTACTGAATCTTCAGGAGAGATCGAAATACAAGTCGTGTGAAGAGTTTGATTTCAGTCGTTGTCCGGTATGGATCCAGATGCATAATGTTCCGATGGAGGCGATGTGTCTGGAGAACGTAATTACGATTGGAGGCTATGTTGGAGAAGTGGTTCTGGCTGAGGATCCATACTACAATGGCAGGTATGTGCGAAGTTTTTTGCGTGCTAAAGTAGTATTGGATCTAAGGAAGCCTTTATCATATGGATTCTGGATGCCTAAACCGGATGGAAAGAACATCTGGATCTCGATCCGGTATGAGAAGTTACAGAACTTCTGTTTTAATTGTGGTAAGATTGGGCATGATAATCGGTGTTGTAGAATTGAGAGGCTGATGTCAGTATTGAATCCTTCTGAACCGCGTTATGGTGCCTGGCTAACCACTAATCTGTGTCGTAGTTGGGATGAAATTATGGTAGTGGTGCGCAGTGACTGGGAGGAGGCTGGTTATGTCAGAAGGAAAAAAGAGGAGGCAACTCTGAGAAATAAGGGTGATCCTAGACTGAAACCTGGTATGGACCCTAATCTAGCTGATGAGGATTTGTTCTCCATCAAAATTACTAAATCTTCAGTTGAAAATAAGAGGATGATGCAGATGAAGGGCAAGGAAGTGAAAATATCATGTGTTAAAGAGGATATAGATGATGTTAATGCTCGACTTGTGTTGATCAACAGGAGGAAAACTACCAATAAGGTTGTGGCAGTAGGGAGTGATATTAAGGGGGGGTTACCAGGAGGAAGTGGAGTAAATGCTGTTAAAGGGGAGATAGTAGGGAAGGTTTTTGTTCTTCAGTCTACATCTGTAATGAAAGGGCTAGATTGCAATATTGTCAATCCTTTTGTTGAACAAAAAGGAAATTCTTTGGCCATCATTCCATATGGCGGGAAAGCAATGAATGATGTCATATCAGGAATTAATGGCCTCGGTCTGAAGAGGAATGCAGATGAAAAGCTGGACACTATGGCTCTAAAGCATAGGAAAGTAAATGATGAGAAACCTTCTTTAAGTCAGACTATCTCTATATATGCAGAAACTCTAAGGAAGACAAGAGCAAGAGTTAAAAGGAATGCTAGAAGGAAGGTAAAGGGAGTAAAGGAGGATCACTCTGATGAGGAAATGAACCAGGATGATACTGTGCAAGGCTCAACACTCATCAAGTCAGAGGAGGTGGATTTCACTTTTAAAGCTGGAAGAGGTAGGAGGAAGAAGATCACAACTGAAGGTAGTGGTGGCTGGCCTTTAACAGCCACCAAGTCATCATGAAGCTGCTATCATGGAACTGTCAAGGTCTAGGAAGAACCTTGACAGTAAAGAATTTGAGGGACATGGTGAAAAAGCATCGTCCTTCGATAATCTTCCTAATGGAAACTAAAATGAGTTCGACAAAGGGAAGGAAAATAAAAAATAAGTGTGGATTTAGCCAGGATTTGTATGTGGAACCGAGAGGGTTAGCTGGAGGGTTGGCTGTGTGGTGGCATGACAGTGTCTCCTTAACAGTACTGTATAAATCAAAAAATATTATCCATGCTCTCCTAGAGTCAACTGCTCTGAATGGACCAAAACTTGTTTCATTCATTTATGGTCCACCAAAGGATGGGGAAAGAAGGGTTGTATGGGATATTCTGAGAAGTTTGGCATCTAGTGTTAATGAGTCTTGGCTGGTAGTAGGTGACTTTAATGACCTGTTATCTCAGTCTGAAAAAGAAGGTGGTAACCCACGTTCTTTGCAGAGAATTATTAATTTCCAAAGGCTATTATCTGACTGCAATTTAATGGACTTGGAATTTAAAGGGTCCAAATTTACTTGGTGCAATAAAAGGCCGGGTGCTATTGTGAGGGAAAGGCTGGATCGGGCTCTTGGGAATGTGGAATTCAGAGATGAATTTGATCATGCCATAGTTTTCCATGTGGATCCTATCGGTTCTGACCACCATGCCTTAGTAGTGGATTGCTGTTATCAAGAAATGAAGAAGCCAAAAACTTTTAAGTTTGAGGCTAACTGGACACATTATGATGATTTTCTACAAGTTGTGAGGAAGGGCTGGAATGAAGTTACAGGTATAGAAGATGATAAAATTGCAGATTTAATTCGCAGATTGGAAGCTTGCAAGAAAAAGCTGCTGATATGGAGCAAAAAGGAATTTCCTAACTTCAGAAGAGTGATTGATCAATTGAGACTAAAATTAATGGAGTGTCATAAGGGACCTTTATCGGCTGAGAAGTTAAAGGAGGCTGAAGATGTGGTTAGGCAGATTGAGGATACATGGGATAAGGAGGAAACTTATTGGTGGCAGAGATCTAGAATTTCATGGTTGAATTGTGGAGATCGAAATACAAAGTTTTTCCACAGCAGTGTGATTCAAAGAAGGTAGAGAAATAAAGTCTTAAGACTTAAGGATGAGAACGGGATATGGCTTGAGGACAGGGAGGCTATAAACAGATCCTTTAGTGAGTTTTATTTAAGGCTGTTTAGCTCAGTTGGGTCTCGCCCTATGGATCAAGCACTGTCATATGTTCAAAAAGTAGTTACTGAGGAGGATAATGCTTGCCTAATGAGATCAGTCTCTAACCAAGAAATTGAGGAGGCTGTTTTTCAGCTAGGAGCTAATAAAGCACCTGGACCAGATGGTTTCTCTGCATTGTTTTACCAATCTGCTTGGAAAGAAGTAAGTAATGAAGTGTGTGATATGGTGCATCAATTTTTTAAAAACAAGTCTGGTCTAAGAGAGATCAATGCTACTAATATAGTGCTGATCCCAAAGATTGACAAACCTGAGGGGGTACATCACTTTAGACCTATTGGGTTATGCAATGTATCCTATAAGATCATTGCAAAAATCTTAACCACCAGGATGAGGGACTTGATGAGCAGAATAATTTCGCCTAACCAAAGAGCTTTTATAGCTGGCCGCATGATTCAAGATAACATCATCATAACACACGAGGCCTTCCATTACCTGAAGCATAAGAAAACTGGTAAGAAATGGGAACTTGCATTGAAGATTGACATGAACAAGGCGTATGATCGGGTAGAGTGGGATTTTCTGGAAGCAGTGATGCTAAAGATGGGCTTCTGTAGTAGTTGGGTGAAGTGGATCATGGATTGTGTATCAACAGCAGCCTTTAATTTGCAGGTGGATGGGCATACTGTGGATGTGTTTAGTCCTGAACGTGGAGTGCGACAAGGTGACCCACTTTCCCCATATATGTTCATTTTTGCTTCTGAGGTTCTGTCCCTTATGATTAAGATGCATATTGATAGGAAAGACTTAAAAGGTATAAAGCTGGCTAGTAGAGCACCAATCTTGTCTCATTGTTTTTTTGCGGATGATGCAATCCTTTTCTTAAATGCTGATGTGATGAATTGTAGAGTGTTAAAAATGATACTTGATGTGTATTGTGAAGCATCGGGGCAAGTTGTGAACTTAGAGAAATCTGCTATCTATTTCTCTGCTAATACCCCTGTGCGGGTTAAAGAAGAGGTATCAGCATGCCTTGGGATCAGCTATTCTGATCAAACTGGGAAATACTTAGGATTGCCAGTGGTTTAGGGAAGGTCAAAGGCTGCAGCATTAGCATTTGTGAGGGATAAGATAGGTCTGAAGTTACAGGGCTGGAAGCAGAAACTTCTCACCTTTATAGGTAGAGAAATATTAATTAAGGCAGTGGCTAATTCCATTCCCACATACCCTATGACTTGCTTTCTGTTTCCAAAAAAATCCTGTTTGGAGATTGATCAATTGATTTCCAATTTCTGGTGGGGACAGAGAGGTGATGAGGGCGCTATTCACTGGAAAAGTTGGAAATATATGACTATGAAGAAAAATGAGGGGGGAATGGGATTTCGAGATCTTCTCTGCTTCAACAAGGCACTATTAGCCAAAACGGCTTGGCGTTTGTTGGAGAAGCCGAATGACCTATGGTGCAAAATCCTTAAAGGAATTTATTTTCCTAAAGGAAACTTTCTTCAGGCAAAAAAAGGAAGGCATGCTTCATGGGGGTGGTCGAGTTTGTTAGAGGGGCGTGACCTTCTGCAAAATGAGCTATGTTGGAAGATTGGAAATGGCCAAACAATCTGTGTATGGAAAGATCAATGGATTCAAGGCTTGAATGGGTATAAGCTTCAGTGTAGGGAAATGTCAGATGAAGATAGTAATGTCAAAGTAGCGGAGCTTATTATAAATGGTCATTGGGATCTTAGCCTCATAATTCAAGGATTAGTGCAGTGGAGAGGGATATGATTTTGAAAATACCTATTCCTTCTACTGACTGTGCTGATCGTGCTTTATGGTTAGCCAATAAGAATGGTTGCTACTCAGTTAAATCAGGTTATGCTGTAGCAAAAAATGCTGAGGAGACAGTGAAAGCTAAAGATCCAGGTACGTCCTACTCTATACCCAAATTGTTGTGGAAAAGTATTTGGAGAATCATGGCCCCTCCTAAAATTCAGCATTTTCTCTGGAGATTAGGAGCAGGGGCTATTGCTACTCGTGATGCGCTTTTTAAACGTAAATGTGCTAGAGACCCTATCTGTCCTATATGTTTAACTGATAGAGAAACCACTGAACATTTATTGTTTTTATGCCCATGGACTAAACATTGTTGGTTTGGCAGTCCTTTGGGACTTAAATTTAGCAAATGGTCTATGAAGAGGTGTGAGGAGTGGTTGTGTGATATGCTCCATGGGAATGATATATTGGATGATTATGGCAAATCCTTGTTTGCCACGATGTGCTGGTGGATTTGGAAAAAACGATGCAACTGGGTGTTTAGAGAGGAGATTCCAGATGCGAAGGAAGTAGTGAGATTGGTAAATATTCAGGTGGATGAATACTGGAGATCTAAGGCTAAAATGAGTGGTAACCACAAAAAAATATATGATGAAGGCATAGTGAGGAACATGCATTGGGTGGCGCCTGAACCTGGAATCATTAAATTCAATGTAGATGGTTCATTCAAGGAAGCTACTGGTGAGGCTGGTATTGGTATGGTTTGTAGAGATAGTAAAGGTGAGTTTATTGGTGGTTTGGGGAGAGTGGTAAAAGCTGAATCTCCTTTCATGGTAGAGTGTACAGCAGTGAGGGAGGCCTTACTATACAGAAATAAGTTTCATGATTCTCAAGTAATTGTTGAAACGGACTGTGAAATCTTGTATAGATTGATAAAGAGGAAAACGGTATCTGGATGTGAATGGAAGAGCTGGGATTTATTGAAAGAGGTCCTTGGGCTGTTTGAGTCTATGGAGGAAGTGTCAATTTCCCTTGTTTCCAGACAGGGTAATAGTGTTGCTGATAAGTTAGCAACTGATGCAGCAAGGAAGATGCACCAGCATTTATGGCTGGACTGTGCTCCATCTTCTTTAAGCAGGTTTCTGATCCAGGACTCTGTGATAGCCAAGGAAAGCAGTAATAACGTAGTGGTTGTGAATGACAGGGAGGGTATAGGCTAACAATTGAATTCATGATAATGCTGCAAATAATTGCTTAGTTTTTTAGTGGTAGTGAGAAGTGGGATTGTTTAGTCTTTTCTTCTTTTGCGTTTGTGAGAAGTGTGTTAGGTTGTACTTGTAGGTGCTTTTTTGAGAGTTTTCGTTGGCTTCGGCTATTAGTGTGTGTAATACTTTTTTCTGATATTAATAAAAATTGACTTTTCTGGGCAAAAAAAAAACTATTAACCCCCTGCTATTAAGTTATCAGTATCTTTTTAACAGAAATTGCTATGTCAGATTATGAGATGATACATGTCATCCTATGTGGTGTCCTATGTAAAATACCAATTTTATAAAGTTCCCCTGAACTTCGAACAGTTGCAGATAACCCGTTGAATTTAAATCAGCTACAAATAACCCCCTTGATATTTCAAAATTTTAATTTAACTCCCTTAAAATTTTGATTTACAATAAATAAACCTCATATTGTTACTTTAATCATTTTAATAAATTTATTAAGTTTTTTACTATTATTTGTCAATTAAAATAGTTTTCTTGTATGGAAAAAACTAGAAGAATAATATTTAAAAATATAAAAATAAAAATGCCATTATTTATATAACATTTACTATTTTCTGGGGTTAATTGAGCATTAATAGTGTAAACTTGTCATCATTTGTGTTAAATATATTCTTAGGATGATTGAGCATTGATACTTTAAATATTACATTTTTATTAGAAGATAGCTCTTGCGCTCATTAATTTTTTTATTAATAATGCATTTTTTTAATTAGAGGTTCAATGTTTATTTTATATTTTCCTAAATACTATTCTTCTAATTTTTGTCATACAAAAGAACTATTTTAATTGTCAAATGATAGTAAACATTGTAATAAATTTATTAAAATGATACAAAATAATGGCATGTGGTTTAATATCATAAATCACAATTTTAAGGGAATTAAATTTAAATTTTGAAATTTCAGGAGATTATTTGTAACTGTTCAAAGTTCAGGGAAGTTTTATGAAATTAGTAATTTATACTGAATGACACATGTTATCTCATAATCTGACGTGACATTTTCTGTTAAAAACATAACGGTCACTTAACGACAGAAGGTTAATAATTAAAAAATGAAAAGTCAGGAAGGTTAAATTTAAATTTTAAAATATTAGGGGGTTATAAGCAACTGACCCAAAGTTCAGGGGATTTTGGTATAATTTAGCCTTTTTTTTGCCCGCATAATGCTTATGTATATATTAGTTTAATATCTGAACAGAGGCCGTATTATTAGCTTCGTCACATGCATGCTTGATAATTTAATTAGTTATCTCGCTGTTCACATGCATGTTGGGTAATGTAATTAGTTATCAAAGCAAGTGTGCTAACAAGAATTAAGTTTCAGGTACATTGTACATACAATAAAATGGGTATTCTATAGTCTACAAATGGGTATTCTATCGTTATGAAGAAGTAAGATTTCAGCTGGCTAAGGTCAAAAAAAGAATAAAGATGACGTAATATAAATATATATATATATATATATATATAAAGCATGATTATTGGCTTAGTGCCTCCCACGTCAAATCATATCAGATAAAAATTTAGACCATATAAGAATAAAAGTGTTCAACAATTAATCCTAGAGTTGGGGAACGGGCCAACCCGACCACGGCAATGTTTTACGGGTTTGACCATGGAAAGTAGAGGCTGTTTATCGAAATTATCTGTAAAGTTCAAGCCCGGCTCTTGAACTCATGTTCTCAGGCTAGGCCTAAGAATATTCACTATTTTTTACTTTTTTTTCAAATAGAATTTTTTTTAAAAAAAATCTCATAAACTTTTTAATTCAACTCATAAATATTACTAATAGATAGAGTTCAAACTAAATCCAAATAATCAAACTAAATTAAATCAAAGTATCAAACGTTATCATGAACCCTAAATAGAAAAATAATCCATATTTTTGTATAATGTTGATTGTGTAATTTATAAACAATTAAAATAAGTTCAAATAACTATTAGTAAAAATGAAAAAATATAATTGATTAAATTATGCTTTTAATTCTTTAAATTTATATGAGGTATACTTTTGATCTTTTAACTTTATAAAGCATATTTTTTGTCATATAATTCTAACACCGTTAATATTGTTAATGAAAAATGTTGACGCAGCAAACTTAAGTGATAACGATTTAATTAAATATGCTATTAATCATAAATTTAAAATATGCAAATTGAAAAATATCTAAAAGCTTAATAAAGCAGTTAATAACAAAACCTCAATTGCATTAAAAATTTTATTTTAATAATCTAAAGATGTTAGTTTAATAATCTAAATAGCAAAACCTTAACGATTTGTCGTTTATTTTAGTTTAATAATCTAAATACATTATATTCCAAAAGTTAAAACTTAAACACGCTTTGTCAGCTGCACAGTTATCATTTGAATTTGTTATATCAATATTTTCTGTTAGTAATATTAACAGTGTTAGAAATATATAACTAAAATTATACTTTATAAAGTTAAAGAACCAAAAGTATACCTCATAGCACATATAAAACTTAAATGACTAAAAGTATATTTTAACCAAAAATAATTATCAAAATGGTTAAAATCCATCTCAAATCATCTCAAATGAAAAAGAAAATAATATATTATGTGGGTTTAAGGAGACTTGGCCTCGTCACTTTTGAACTGTTCGAATTTAAAAGTGTTATGCTTAAAAATCTGATTATCCTAAAATTATGTTTTTTTAAGCTTAACCTTTTTATAGGCTCGAATTTAAATGGGTCATTAGATACTCCCTAATCCATGTGTCATGTCATTTGTATTGTCTAAAAATAGTTTAAAAATAGCTCATGTAACTACCCTTTTTATAAAATCCAAGCTTTAAATTGTTTTTATCATGGACGTTTGACATTAATCTATCATTATTTTTTTAAGTAAAATATTATGAACACCCTTCTGTTTTACCTTTTTCTTTTTGATATTATTATCCAATATCTTATTTGAACTCGAGATTTAGAGGGATCTAGCAAGGTTTTACATTGCTAAACCAACTCTCTGTGTTAGTCCCTTCTGTTTTACCTTAATTATTAATTATACAAGTCTTCTCTCTATTTTGAAAAAATATACCTAAATCCAAACCGATAAATTTTTTAAAAAAATTTCTAAAAATATATTTTTCAATCAAAATTTATATTAAAATAAATTTTATTTACTAAATTATGCTCTTGTAATGACAAGACGTCCCAACAGCGTGTGGCTTATTGTGTCTTCACTTTTCTTCGGGTCGTCCTTCCACTACAAAAAAATACCCGATTTCCGACGGAATTTGTGACAAAATTTTTTCCAAGGAAAATTCCGATGGAAATTCCATCGCAAATTTTTCCAACGGAATTTTCTGTGGCAAATTTAGCTATGAAATTTTTTCCGTGGCAATTTCTGAAGGAAATTTCCGTTGCAAAGTTTTCCGACGGAATTTTTTCCATGGCAAATTCCGTCCCAAAGTTTTCCGACGGAAATTTCCGTCGCAATTTGCCACAGAAAATTCCGACGAAAAAATTAAAAATTATTAATTTTTTAAAAATAATATTTATAAAATTAAAATATTAATTATTAAATAATTATATTTAAATTTAATTTGTAACATTATATTATTATTTTTTAATATATATGTTATTAATATTATATTTATAATTTTATATTAAAAATAATATTTATAATATTAAATTATTATTTATTAAATAATTTTAATTAAAAATTTATTTAATTTAAATATATAAATATTTTTTTTCATTTTTATTAAAATTTTCATTATTTTTAATAATATTATATTTAATTAATAATTAATTATATGTATTTATGTTTATATATATATGATAATATTATATATATAATAATATGTAATAATATAATATAGGTTCATTCCAGCGCAACTGGCAAAAACTCAGCCGCGAAGGCCTCCTCACCATGAGGTCGAGGGTTTGAATGGGAGGAGAGGCATTTGGAGGAATTATGAGGAGACGACACTTGACTCCCAGGGAAAGGGACACGTGGCATTTGTAAATTAAAAATATTTTTGATTTTTTTTAAAAATTGTGACAGAAATGAATTCCGTCAGAAATTTGCAATGGAATTGGATTCCGTCAGAATTTTCCCACGGAAAATTCCATCAGAATTTGCAACGGAATAGATTCCGTCGGAAATTTCCGACGGAATTGGTTTCCTTCGGAATTTGCAACGGAAAATTCTGTCGGAATTTGCGACGAAATAGATTCCGTCGTAAATTTTTTTGTGACGCTATTATTGCCAACGGAATCCATTCTGTCGTAAACGTGTTCCGTTGAAAATTCTGTCGTAAATTCCATCAGAAACGCTGATTCCGTCGGAAATTCCGTCGGAAACGCTGATTCCGTCGGAAATTCCATTGGAAATCAGGTGTTTTTTTTATAATGTTCTAAGTTGTCTCTCTTATACATTATAGCGTAGTCATGAATCAAGATTCCCCTGAGATCACTGTACGTAAATTCGAAAATTTTAAGATATTTCATACTACAATGGCAACAACCAAAAGAACAGTCAAAGACGAAGGGAATTGTTATCTGAGGTGAAGACGAACTTGGAGAGGTCAGATTTGGATACTCGTTTCCTGGTTTCAAACAAAGCTTAATGGTAAGAAATTAGTGAGGTGTAGCCTCTTAGTTATTAGTGAGAGATAGATTCAAGACATTTACAATTTTTTAAAATGGTAAGAAATTAAAAAAAAATTGTAATATAAATAAAATTAATATTTTATAATTTTTTTTGCCAAATTTTATAATATATTAGAAAGTATGAGAAATGAGAATATATTTATTATGATTATTTTTTATTGTATACAAAATTTTCTGGTAAATATGAAAGTTTAAATAACTCTTATTAAATAGGGGTATTTTGGTCAAACAAATATTAAGAGTCGAATTTAATACTCAACTAACGGTTTAGATAAATGGAAATGGAATATTAAAAATGTAAAGATATTTGTGTAATATATATTTTAATTTTAAAAAATATTTATATAAGTTTTCACAATAGAGTAGGAGTTCATGTAACCAAAACAGAGAGAGAGTGGAAGTTCGTATAATTAATACAAAATAAATAAGTAGTCAAAGTACTTTATTATATTTTTCATACAAGGAGAAAACAAAAAAAAATTATTTATCACATAATATCGGAAAACGATAGGATTTAATGGCAGGGATTTAATGTTAAACATTAAACCTTTAAGGTGGTTAAATTTATTATTATCAACATGTGAGGAGTTTTATATATTATAACCTAAATTTTTAAGAGAAATACTTACATTATTTAAGAGTACCACGTCATCTGAACTCTGTCTAATGAAAACACAACTTATATTATTTTAATCCTAATTAGCTAATGACTCATTTGAAATAATTTAAAGTTTATCTTGTTTTTAAGAAAAATATTAGTTGATCATTTTGTTTTAGTTTTTTTTGAAAATTTAGATGGTTTTCTTAAAAATAAGATAAAATTTGAATTTCTTTCAGATGAGTTATCAACCAACTAATATTGAAATAATATGAGTTGTTATATTTTTAATAGATAGAGTTCAGATGACATAGTACTGTTAGAGTATGTAAGTATTTCTTAATTTTTAAATCTATATCAAATGTCACGTCATCAAGAGAAAATTTAAAAAGAGCACAGAAAAAGTAACAGCAGCAGTTTAATGTGAAAAATGTAAACGTTTTAAATTTTAAATACATTTTTATTACTAGAAAATTAAAAAAATTATAATTCTTTGTCAGAATTAAGGTTAATGCTATATTCTAAAAAATTACTAGAATTTAAAAAATACTATAAAGTGATTTAATAATAATTTGCATCAATCTTTATAATTAATCATTCAATTATGTATTTCTCCCTCCAATACTATATATAAATAACATTTTTTCACATAAGTTTGATCTTAAATATAAATAGTAATTTTTGTTTACCTAAATATTTAAGGGAACTAGTTTATAAGTAACTATACTTTTTTTTTTCAATTTTTAATTTGATACTTATGTCTTTTTTTTTCCTTTTAATTAAATCTTTTATCTTTGTTCCGTTAACACCGTTTTAGATTAGCATTTTTTAATAGGTTTTACGATTTACGAGGTAAGTGTGTGAGAGAAGTTTTGTCTCGGGTTGCGCAAATCATGGTTTTAAAAGTTACCAAACACACACTAAATCCTATAAAGGGCTAATGGTGCTAACAGAATCAAGTTATAAGGGTTAACAATACTAAAAGAGTGCAATTAAATTTGTCATCATTTGTGTTAAATATATTCTTAGGATGATTAAGCATTGATACTTTAAATATTACATTTTTGTTAGAAGACATATCTTGCGCTCATTAATTTTTTTTATTAATAATGCATTTTTTTAATTAGAGGTTCAATGTTTATTTTATATTTTCCTAAATATTATTCTTCTAATTTTTGTCATACAAAAGAACTATTTTAATTGACAAATGATAGTAAAAATTTTAATAAATTTATTAAAATGATACAAAATAATGGCATGTGGTTTAATATCATAAATCACAATTTTAAGGGAATTAAATTTAAATTTTGAAATGTCAAGAGGTTGTTTGTAACTGTTTAAAGTCCAAGGGGGTTCTCTGTAATTGTTCAAAGTTTTAGAGAGATTTTATGAAATTATTAATTTATGTTGGATGACACATGTCATCTCATAATTTGACATGACATTTTCTGTTAAAAATATGACGGTCACTTAATGACAGAGGGTTAATAGTTAAAAAAATGAAAAGTTAGGAAAGTTAAATTTAAACTTTGAAATATTAGGGGGTCATAAGCAACTAACCCAAAATTTAGGGGGGTTTTGGTATAATTTAGCCGTTTTTTGCCCGCATAATGCTTATGTATATATTAGTTTAATATCTGAACAGAGGCTGAATTATTAGCTTCGTCACATGCATGCTTGATAATTTAATTAGTTATCTCGTCGTTCACATGCATGTTGGGTAATGTAATTAGTTATCAAAGCAAGTGTGCTAACAAGAATTAAGTTTCAGGTACATTGTACATACAATAAAATGAGTATTCTGTAGTCTACAAATGGGCATTATGGGTATGTTTGGTTGAGCGATTCGATTGCTTATAAGTTACTTTTTAATAGTGATTTACGGTATACGAAGTAAGTATGTGAGAGGAGTTGTGTCTCGATTTACGTAAAAAGCAACTTATAAATTTTTTTAAGTCTAAACAAACATGCTTTATATCGTTATGAAGAAGTAAGATTTCAGCTAGCTAAGTCAAAAAAAGAATTAAGATAACGTAATATAAATATATATATATATTTATATTTTTTGAACTATATATATATATATATATATAAAGCATGATTAGTGCCTCCCACGTCAAATCATATCAGATAAAAATTTAGACCATATAAGGAATAAAAGTGTTCAACAATTATTAGAGTTTGGGAACGGGCCAACCTGATCATACAACGGCAATTTTTGACGGGTTCGATCATAAAAAGTAGAGGCTGTTTATCAAAATCATCTCTAAAGTTTAAGCTCGGCTCTTGAACTCATGTTCTTAGGCTAGGCCTGTGAATATTTACCTTTTTTTCAAATAGAATTTTTTTTAAAAAAAATCTCATAAAATTTTTAATTCAACTCATAAATATTACAAATTAAAGTGTCAAAACTAAATCCAAATAATCAAACTAAATTAAATCCAACGTTATCATGAACCCTAAATAGAAAAATAATCTATATTTTTGTATAATGTTTGATTGTGTAATTTATAAACAATTAAAATAAGTTCAAATAACTATTGGTAAAGAAAAAAATGAAAAATATATAATTGATTAAAGTATACTTTTAATCATTTAAGTTTACATGAGGTATATTTTTTGTCATTTAACTTTATAAAATATACTTTTGGTTTTATAATTTTAACACCGTTAATATTGCTAATGAAAAACGCTGACTCAACAAACTCAAGCGATGGTGGTGTAATTAAATGCTATTAATCATAAATTTAAAATGTGTAAATTGAAAAATATCTAAAAACTTAATGAAGCAGTTAATAACAAAACCTCAATTATATTAAAAATTTTATTTTAATAGTCTAAAGATGTTAGTTTAATAATCTAAATAGCAAAACTTTGATTTCATTTGCAACGATTTGTCGTTTATTTAGTTTAATAATCTAAATACATTATATTCCAAAAATTAAAACTTAAACACGCTTTGTTAGCTGCACAATTATCATTTGAGTTTATTATGTCAACATTTTCCGTTAGCAACATTAATAGTGTTAGAAATATATGATCAAAATTATATTTTATAAAGTTAAGGAACCAAAAGTATACCTCATGGCTCATATAAAACTTAATGGACTAAAAGTATACTTTAGTCAAAAATAATTATCAAAATGGTTAAAATCCATCTCAAATGAAAAAAAAAATTATGTGGGTCACTTTTGAACGGTTCGAATTTAAAAGTTTTATGCTTAAAAATCTGATTATCCTAAAATTATGTTTTTTTAAGATTAACGTTTTTATAGGCTCAAATTTAAATGGGTCGGTCCAACAACTTCCCCATTTTCCCAACACTTACCGTGGTGTCATTTAAGATACATAGTTGAGGACAATGTATAGTAACTCCAAAAAAAATTATTAGATGCTCCCTAATCCTTGTGTCATGTCATTATATGGTCTAAAAATAGTTTAAAAATAGCTAATGTAACTACCCTTTTTATAAAATAAAGCTTTAAATTGTTTTTATCATGGACGTTTGACATTAATCTATCATTATTTTTTAAGTAAAATATTATGAACACCATTTTGTTTTCCCTTTTTCTTTTTAATATTATTATTCAGTATCTGATTTGAACTCGAGACTTAGAAAAATCTAACGGGGTTTTACATCACTAAACCAACTCTCTGTGTTAGTCTGTTTTACCTTAATTATACAAGCATTTCCTCTATTTTGAAAATATATACCTAGATCCAAACCGTTAACTTTGTTAAAAAAATTTCTAAAAATATATTCTTTAATCAAAATTTATATTAAAATAAAATTTATTTACTAAATTATGCTCTTATAATCACAAGACGTCCCAACAACAGCTTATTGTGTCTTCACTCTTCTTCGGGCGGTCCTTCTAAGTTGTCTCTCTTGTCCATTAAAGCGTAGTCATGAATCAAGATTCCCCTGAGATCACTGTACGTAAATTCGAAATTTTTAAGATATTTCATAGTTCAATGGCAACAACCAAAAGAACAGTCAAAGACGAAGGGAAATTGTTATCTGAGGTGAAGACGAACTTGGAGAGGTCAGATTTGGATACTCGTTTCCTGGTTTCAAACAAAGCTTAATGGTAAGAAATTAGTGAGGTGTAGCCTCTTAGTTATTAGTGAGAGATAGATTCAAGACAGTTACAATTTTTTAAAATGGTAATAAATTTAAAAAAAATTGTAATATAAATAAAATTAATATTTTATAATATATTAGAAAGTATGAGAAATGAGAATATATGTATTATGATTATTTTTTATTGTATACAAAATTTTCTGGTAAATATGAAAGTTTAAATAACTCTTATTAAATAGGGGTATTTCGGTCAAACAAAAATTAAGAGTCGAATTTAATGCTCAACTAACGGTTTAGATGGATGGAAATGGAATATTAAAAAGGACTATACTTACATCAACATCAAGTTCCTTACATCCATTACATTAAGTTCCCCAATCACATATAACCATGTGTTCTATTTTTGGCATTTGGTTTTATAGTTAATTGATAATAATGCAAAAATATGAAACATGGTCATATGATTGAAGAACTTGACAAAATTGATATAAAAAGCTTGACCTAAGTGTTTTCCTATTAAAAATGTAAGAGATATTTGTGTAATATATATTTTAATTTTAAAGAATGTTTATATAAGTTTTTAAAATAGAGTGGGAGTTCAGGTAAAAAAAAAAAAAAAACAGAATGGAAGTTCGTATAATTAATACAAAACAAATAAGTAGTCAAAGTACTTTATTATATTTTTCATGCAAGGAGAAAACAAAAAGAAAATATTATTTATCACATAATATCGGAAAACGATAGGATTCAATGGCAGGGATTTAATGTTAAGTATTAAACCTTTAAATAGGAAAAAAGGTAACGGCAGGGATTTAATGTTAAGCATTAAACCTTTAAGGTGGTTAAATTTATTATTATCAACATGTGAGGAGTTTTATATATTATAACCTAAATTTTTGAGAAATACTTACATTATTTTAGAGTAGCACGTCGTCATCTGAATTCTGTCTAATGAAAACACAACTTATATCATTTTAATTCTAATTAGTTGATCATTTTGTTTTAGTTTTTTTTGAAAATTAAAATGGTTTTCTTAAAAACAATATAAAATTTGAATTTCTTTCAGATGAGTTATCAGCCAACTAATATTAAAATGATATGAGTTGTTATGTTTTCAATGGACAGAGTTCATATGACATAGTATTGTTAGAGTTAAGGTATTAAAAGTTAAAACTCGGACCAGGTATTGAACCGGTCGGGGTACTGAGTTAAGGGTCAGTGGGTCAGACCGAGGCCAAACCGGTGAGAAATTGAAAATTTTAGACTTATTAATATGCAATTCTAAAGGAAAAATTTAAAAAAAAATTGATTTTTAAATAATAAAAAAATAAAAAAACCCAGAACGGACTGGGTCACTGGTCTGATGCCTGGTTCGACGGTTCCCGGGCCGGACTGGCCGGTCCGGTCCGGGTTTGGGAACACTGGTTAGAGTATGTAAGTATTTCTCAATTTTTAAATCTATATCAAATGTCACGTCGTCAAAAGAAAATTTAAAGTAACAGCAGCAGTTTAATGTGAAAAATTTAAACGTTTTAAATTTTAAATGCATTTTTATTACTAGAAAAATAAAAAAATTATAATTCTTTGTCAGAATTAAGGTAAATGCTATATTCTAAAAAATTACTAGAATAAAAAAAAATACTATAAAGTGATTTAATAATAATTTGCATAAAACTTTATAATTAATCATTCAATTATGTATTTCTCCCTCCAGTACTATATATAAATAACATTTTTTCACATAAGTTTGATCTTAAATATAAATAGTAATGTGTGTTTATCTAAATATTTAAGGGAACTAGTTTATAAGTAACTATACTTTTTTTCAATTTTTAATTTGATACTTATGTCGTTTTTTTTTACCTTTTAATTAAAACTTTTAACTTTGTTCCGTTAACATCACTAAATCATATAAAGGGCTAATGGTGCTAACAGAATCAAGTTATAAGGGTTAACAATACTAAAAGAGTGCTATTAAATGATTTAAGCAAGAGGAAATACACATGTATGAAATTTAAAATTGAGGAAAAATATAGGGACATGTAAAATAGCTTTCCCAAATTAAATGCAGTTTTTTCATTTTTACCCACAATTAATTATATTTCTCTTCTACATACTTTTCTAACTCATTCTCTTTCATTTCTTTTCCTACCCATTCTCTCTCATTCATCATTTTCAATTTTTCATAAATAAGGGTAAATTTAAAAATAAATTACATCTCTTGCATTTTTATTATTTTTAACTAATCAATATTTTGATTTATGTTATCTATGAGTTGTTACTTATATATCAGTATAGGTTAGATATACATTAGACCTAAAATTCAAATAATTTTCAATATTATCTTTATTGACTACACTAAAATCCAATATCAATATACTATCAATTATTACTCTCTCTCACCACCATTATTAAATATGACATAAATGGAGAAAAATATTTAGTGCTCCTAAAAAAACTAAGAAATCACTTGTGAAAAAACTATAAAGAATTGTTAGTGGGTGGTTGGTACCTTATAATTTAGACATATAGGACAGAGGTTACATTGCACAAAATATATTCAAATTTACATGAGTTTCATTTCACCAACTCAATGGCAAGCTGCATGTTTGTTTGTTAGCATGGCTTTTGTGCTTTCAGCAAGGATTAATAAAATTACAGAAAGCATGATTTGAGCCCTCCATAATGAATAAGAAATATCCGTTACTCCCTCCAACCCCTAATATAAAAGTTATTTAATTAATTTAGGTAGAATAAAAAAAATAAATTTGAATAAAGGTGACATGATCTCCTTGAAGTATTTCTTTGTACCATTAAATTAATTTGAAAAAAAAATGATAACAATAGGAAATAAATAAATTGAGATCTTATGTTATAGATCAAATCCAACACCTCAACTAGCTCTTGCATTAATATATTTTTCTTCCTCCTATTAGCAAAATGTTTATGGATAAACAAAATTAATAGCGTAAACATGACAAAAATTATAAATAAATCATTAGAATCAAGAGTATCCTCAAAAACTAAAGTTATCATCGGGGATCACTGTCTTCCTCTACTCTTATTGTTCTTTTCCCCTTCTCTTCTACTACTGATCTCAATCTTTAAGTTGAAATTTAACCAGTTCAAATTTAATGTTTTATAAAATTATTAATGAAATATTAAATTATTTAAAAATAAATAAATAAATTCAAGAACGGCTAAATTTTAGTTATGATAATTAAAACTGTAATAAAAAATATTTTTATAAAACATTATATTTGAACCACTCAAATTTCAATCTAAAGGTTGAAATGAGTAGTGGAAGAAAAAAATAATAGTAAGAGTAGAGGAGGATAGCCAAGTGTCTTATCTTTTTGTTTTTTATTTATTAGATCTAGGGTAATGAGTAGTGGAAGAGAAGAGAAGAGTAAGAGTAGAGGAGGATAGCCAAATCCCTTATCTTTTTCTTTTTTTTAATTAGATCAAGGGTTCTCACCTCTTCCGCTTTTCAGAATTCGAACTTGTATTCTTCTCCTAACTAAGAGTAGAGGAGGATAGACAAGTCCCTTATCTTTTTTTTTAAAAAAAAAATTAGATCAAGGATTCTCACTTCTTCCGCTTTCTTGAATTCGAACTTGTATTCTTCTCTTTACTGGAGTAAGTAAGGTCCCTTTCCACTTCAACCAACGGTTTGTTGGTAGCCAAATCCCTTATCACTGTAGTTTAAGAGACTTGTAATTATAATTTAAAAAATAAATTTTTAAAACTACTTGGAAATATGAATTTCTTCAAAGAGAATATTGACCTCAAAATTTATTAATAAGTTCTTTTAAGTGGAATAATTCTCGTTTTTTTTTAAATTTTTTAAGTAAAGTTTATCCTATTAAAATTTTGAACTCTTGGCGAATGGTTACTAACCACGGGACATTTTGATTAAAGATTATTGATCTTGTTGGAAGAAAATAAAGCACGCGCTACCAATAAATTGAGTCTAGCTAAAGGAGCTAATCCCTTACAATTTGGGGAATCAATGTTCAAATTTCTACACAAACAAGTTTACCTCCATTACGAGGGTTTCAGTATGCCCAGCAAGAAGTAAAAAACAGAGCAGGCATAAGTGAAGAATGTAAGCAACTATCGCATATTCACGACTTTTTTTTTGGACAAAGCATATTCACGACTTGAAATAAACGATGGTTCAATAAAATCAAAAGAAAAATTCTTAATACAAAGATCTGTTCGGATTTTAAAAAATACTTTAGACTTGAGTGCAAAACTTAATGATTATAAACATAAAAAACAGTTTTATGGAAAAGAAGTCGGACATAAATTGCATTACATGACATGTTTAGCTGTTACACAGTCACACACACACATATATTATATAAATTTAGTTTAAAAATAAAGATGAAAAAATCCATAACTCTATGAAAATACTATAGTCCTAAAATAATGGACATTGAGAATACAAATAAACGGTAAAAATTTAAAAATTTTACAAGGCTCATGGATAGAATCTTAGGGTTCGTTTGGTTCGATCCCATTACATCTTATAGTGTAGTGCAATGTGATGTCTAGTAATGTAATGCAATATTAATTACAAGGGTGGTGTTTGATTTGATTTTTAAGTAAGATGCAATGAATTAATATTTTACCAATTATTTAAAATTAATATATTGCACAAAGTCTATTTTACCTTTAATATAATTTTTATAGAAAAAATAGCTAAGAGCCGACGGCAGCAAAGATGGAGGAGGAAGAAATAGTGTCAACAATAATGATAGGGGTGGCAGCAAAGGAGGAGGCGGCGGCGGCGGCAAAGGAGGTGGTGGTGGTGGGCGGGGGTGGGGGGCGGTAGGGGAGGTAGCGGCGGCAGCGGTAGTGGCAATGGCGGTGGGCGGGTAGCGGGGGCAGCGGTGGAGGAGGAGGAAGTGGTGGCTGTGATGGCGACAGTGGAGGAGATAGTGGTGGTGGCGGTGGACAGCGACGAAGGAGGAGGAGGTGGTGGCAGCGGGCAGTGGCTGGGGTGGTGGTGGTGGAGGAGGAGGAGGTAGTGGCGGTGGCAGTTGTGACAAGTGAAATGAGATAAGTGAAATAAAGACACGGGAAATTCAAGGGTAAATTGAACTTTTTAAACATGCAATGGGATGGTAATGAGGATTTATACAGGGTGAGGTATGAATGAGGATTACCAATATTTTGGTAATCATCATTATCATAGTAAACTCTATTACCATACTAAAGAACAATCGAACACTCTAATCTTAGAATTGTAATCATGATAATCATTACATGCATACAATGGGGTTAAACCAAACGAGCCCTTAATTCAATATGACTATCGGCATCACTCTAGGCCACGGACCCAATCAGACATTTTTTTTTTCTGGGATAATTAATCAGACAAGATTTTGAACAACCGTTATAATGCAGCACAATTTCTTATGGTGTGTTTGGTTTGAGGGGAGGGTATGGGAGGGAGGGGAGGAGGGTTAAATTACCTTTTTGGGTTGAAGATATTTAAATTTTATGTAGAAATCCAAAATTTAAAAGGAATGAGAAGGTAAAAGTTGGGTGGGAAAACAAAATTTAAAAGAATGAGAGGGTAAATTTTAAATTTTTTTATCCAATATTGTAATTTTACCTCCTATACCCCCAAACCAAACACACCCTTAGTGTTCCAAAGGCAAAATTTTTCGTGCCGAACAAAAGAAAAAGGTAAAATTTCGAAATCTTATCTTTCGTACTGTTGTCTCCCAACCCACCTTTTCTAACACATCCCACTGTCCATTAGATGGTCAGTAGCAACCAGTAAATTAAGGATAATGTGTTGTCTTGAAACAGCCATTACAGGCACAACCAACCACAATAATTGGGGAAACCATTATGTAGGTACCTATACGTTGACTCGATCTTTAATTTGATGCCGATGCATTTTTCTCTCAATTAAATCCTTATCTTTGCTCTGTTAGCTCAATTAGCCCCCTGTACAGAGGCTATCGGTGCTAACAAAGCGAAGTTACAGGGGTTGACAATTCTTACATAGCAAAATTAATGGATTTAATTAATGGGAAAAAAAAAACACATAGGTACCAAATTAAAAATTACGAGAGCATAGGTACCTGCAAAATGATTTTCCCATACATAAATCAAGTTAACACTGAGTTACGTGTCAAATTCAGATAGAAGAACCCTGTAATAGAGTCTAGAAAAAAATGGGAAGGAAATAAAAAAGGAAATTAAGAACAAAGCTGATTGTAGAGGAAACCATGACTATAACGTTAGTCTATGCATTTTCAGGACTTGAACATACAACCACTATATGACGAGTAAATTTCCATGCAGTGCATCAGAAGCATAGACAGTAGTTAGGTTTTTTAAGTACATGATTAAATAAAAGCATATACAGAGGCGTTGTACAAAACGAGTGCATAGTTCGTACATTAGAGGATCAGAATATCATCTAGTACAACAGCTAAATGTCTTAAGTTTCTCGTCTTAGTGATTACAAATACTACATTGATAAAGTGCAACAACCAACAGTTCCAAGGGGTTAAGACTAAAACATTAAGCAAAAGGATCATAGTCACCTGTTCAACATCTCTGCCGCTAACTAGTGGAGGTATGTAGCTTGATACTGATAGCCATTTCCAAAGTAGTTGCCATGATTAGGAGAGAGGTTGTAAGTCCCAGAACCCATGATTGGCGGGCAGTGATTGTCGGTGAGTCCAGTGTACATATAGTGAGGTCTGTCGTACACGTACTGGGGGTACCTATCAGCAACTCTAGCATAGGAAATTTTGTCAGCAGGAGTAATGTTCGTAACACGGGGACCATATCCTACACCATTTGCACGGGGTCTCTTGGGTTGAGGCTTTGTCGCTTCAGTTACTCTCTTCTTGTCCGCCTTAGCTTTTTCCAGATGAAGGACACGTTTCTGGAGAGGATCCAGAGGATACTGCTCTTCAAGTTTATGCTCTTCAATGCACTTGATTACAGCCTTGAGAGCAATCAGCTCTCGTTCATTAACTTCAATCTATAAACAGCAAGTCAATGTCAATAACTGAACATTAAATGCCTTCAAGATATTTAAACGGATTTCTCTACACATTTCAATCAAGATAGCCCCAAAAGATAATGAATCTCTGCCATCAAGGCTACAACTCGAGTAACGCAGCAAAATATTTTAGAATATATCAAATTTCCTAGATAATGACCATCTTAATTTATGATCCAATTCTGTGATTAATGGGCCGAATTTACTTCGGCACTAATAAGAGTTGTGTTGTTGGTGTCCAAAATTTGGGCAAGAGGTTAGGAGTTCATTATTACCAAGGAATCTTGCAGCTATACTTTCCACGTTTAGCAAGTTATGAATAATTCCAGATTTAACAAGTATGATAATAAAGAAGGGGACCTTCTGAATGCACAAGCATACAAGCAAACAAGCGTTCCCATCTACCAGAAGCACCAAATCTTTGTTTTAACCACAAATTTCAACTTTGATATTCAACATTATTACAGGAACTACCAAGTTTGGTGAACAGCAAAGCTGACTCGTCCACATATATCACAAATGAATATAGATGCAAGAGTATGAATTTGGGTTAATATAATAAATCACGATAACACAAGTTCTCACCATACAAGCAGTTTCCACAACAGTAAACATTCCTCTATAAATGCCAAACTCAAGATTTCCTGTGGCAATGTATTACCTAGTTAGGCAACTTCGATTGATACTTTGATAGTATGAACGAGAATTACAACTCTATTATTTCATATCACAGCTTAAAAGCACCAAACAAAAGAGGAAGAACACTGGCAATGGTTATTTTACATAGCTCAGACCAAACCACAAACCTGCAATGTGGGAGAAGAGTTGACACTTTTGACAGGAGAAGAAGCTTTTCTAGCATCCTTCAAGTAAGATTTTAGTAAAGGCACTGGAGAAAACTGTTCTGTAAGATCAAACGCAAAGGCCAAGTTAACAGCATCAATCTGCCTCCCACTGTTCACCAAAACTTCGATAACACCTGCACATGCACAATGTCAAAATGAAGCATTAAACAAACATATTCAATAAAATGATTACTTATCATAATTACAAATACAATGTCCATGCTTAGAACATATGCTTTCCAAAGTATGTTAGTGATACTCTTAATTAACGGCCTATTTAAGTTCTGCTTTAAGTCAATAGCTGCCAAATTGAAATCTGCCAAGTTCCATAGACTCTCTTGTCATGAAAATGTTATCATATTACAAACTCATCCAGTAGTGATGCTAGTAAGTGCTAGAACAACAATGCACGCCCCTTAATAGCCTCCATTTAATCATTGAGATCCAAATTCCCTTTACTATTTTCATTTATTAGTTCTGACAAGAAACACCATGCAGACATATCAACATAGACTAGCCATACAAAATTTAAAATCATTAAAATTTTGCAGGCAATGGAAAATTCCTGTCACTGAAACAGTGTTGGCAGGCATTGGTGCTTTAACAAAATGGTTCGGTATAAGAAATAGAATGCAAAATATGATAAAAAGGAAATTGTCATAAGGGATAATTAGATGCCAAAATGTATGTATAATGAAGGAAAATAATCATTTCATTTAATGTTCAGTGGTATGTATAAAGTATTGATTCATTCTGAATATTAGTAAAGGAATAAATACACACCAGGCATTTTCTCTGACAGCCCAAGACAACGACATAGGTCAGCAGTTTGACGACGTCGAGATACTGTTGGTATTAGCCTGGATAATTCCTCTTCATTAAAATCAGAGGCAATACCAAAACTGGCTAGAAGTTGCAAAAATGCATGAGCCTCCAAGGAATTTCCATTGCTAGCATCCATGTCAAGGGCATCCAATTTTGGCTTCCACTCTTCCGCAATTATCTTAGCCTTATTCTTAATATCTTCTGATATTACATCAGAAACACAGTCTAAATTGGCTAGCAACACACTTAAGCACTCCATCAGCATAATACAGGTTCGACGAAGACCTAACAAGTTTGCATCCTTCTTTACATCTTGATTTGGTGCCTCCATAGAGTAAAATCCTTCCAACGAATCCAGAACCAAAAGTGCTGCATTAGGGGCAGCTCTTAATGCATGTGGTATTTCCTCCCTTATTGCAGCAAGGTCCTTACGGTTATCAGATATGAATTTCTGAAGTCCTATTGCATTCATCTCTTCACACAGTTTAACCAGTTGAGGATAAGACTTCACCTCCACATTTCCACTTTCATGAGAATCTTTCAGCTCATCTAAGCTACCCTCGGCAGACATGGATGCAACATCTCCTGGTTTCTTCTCCACTCCTGGTGCATCTTGACCCCCATTAGAGACAACAGCCAAATCCTCAGGTAAAACTTTCCTGTGCTTTTCTCGAGCATTAACAATGGCAAATATAGCAGCATTTCTTTTCTCTTCAAGCCTCCCCAGTGAAGCTTGCTCCTTGGCCAAAACAGCTGCTTCTCGCTTCTCCAACATTTCACGAGCTTTCATAGTTTTGTTTTCAAACTCTTTCTCTTGGTCTTCCAATTCATGAAAACGCCTCTTCAAGGATTTCTCAAGCCCATGAAAATGCTCCTCAAGTTCTTTCCATTTCAAGTTAAGGGTCACAGCTCGATGACTTTCAAGTTCAGCAAATGCCTTTTGAAGCTGTCGTATCTTAGAGGATGTGGAATCCATCAATGAAGCAACAGAGTCCGTATCTTCCATGGAAAGAGAAGCTGAAAAGGAAATATGAATGAAGTGAATCCTTATGCTTAAGCTAATGCAAACAGGAACTTTGTACAGTGCAGTGCTATGACCTTAGCTCTTTTTAAATGGAAACAGATTACAAAGAGGATAAAAATAAAGTTATCTACTGGTTTAACTTATATAAAGAAACTATCCTACATTCAATATATCACTGAGGCCCAAAATGAACAGGCCCTATAGGAGGGTTCACACAGTTTATAGATCAAGCTTAGTAGGACATATGTGAAGAATTACTTGCGGCTCTAGAAACAGAATGGTCATAAAAAGAACAGCAACAACAAAAATATGCAGTGAAAAGGAAAAGGTCAGAACAATAGCTTGCACTTAAGAACATCATTATGAAAAACATAAGGGAAATCAATTAGAATTTAAAAATTAAAATCATATGCAGCTGCCTAAAACAGTGTTTGTCCACATTAAAACCACCTTAAAACAGACCAAATTTAATGGTGGATGACTTTACTAATTGTCTGCAGCATGGACATTCAATAAATCGCAAAGGACGGACAATTAAATTCCTATAAAAAAATCTTCGTGCAGAAGGACTAAAGCCCTAAGGCTTAGAACTTCCGACATAGCAGTTACTTGTGACCTCAGTTGCTCTATGTACTGTTTGTTGGGTGCAAAATGACAATGAACCAATTCTCAAGGGTGAAGAGTGTAACACTCCATGCATACTTCTCTTTCATTTAAAATACGCTATCCTCCAGCCCTCCTTGAGTGGAGTACACCAAAACCCAAACTTCTCAAATAATTCATGAGATTGAACAATTTCTGTATAGTGTTTGGTTAGCCATGAACTCCTATAGCAGCAAAAATACAACATATTAAGACTAAAGTGAGTGATTTCTACATTATGATACAAAAGGGGAAAGCAAAGCAATTGATGAACACCAAGAAAAGTTCCCATTGATCCAGGTGATATGTTAAGGGGAATGAGCAGCACTGAGGAATTAATCATTCACCAAGCGCACACGCGCGCACACACACACATCCTGCCTGAATTTAAATTTCATGCAAATCATATGTTGTTTGGTCCTCATTTCGTCATAATTTAACTCCTCTATCCAACCTTATCTAATTAAATTGGTCACTAAAACTTCAAAGTAAACAACAAACTACAGCCTTCAAAACCAAAAATTGCAGCAAAGCTTACCAAAGAAGACGTCCCCAGTTTAGGATCCAAACCTTAGATTCACGAGAACACAAACCCTAAAAGAACAAATTAGGCACAGCATTATTAGAGAATGATAAAGACAAAAAACAATAACACCCCGAAGTAGGTCAAACTCTTGCTCTAGTAACACCCAGAAAATTCTCACTATAACCCTAAAATTTGCAGGACTGAACAATTTACAAAGTCTACTGTGCAGGAAACTTCCAGAGCAAAGTCTACAAAATTTCTTCAAGGATAAACTCAAAAGAATTAGTTGTAAAGTGAATTCCCCCTTCCTTTCAAACAAAAAGAGCCGATCCAAACTGAAAACAAGATCCGATTCATGCGATAAAATCACAAAAAATTTAAAAACAGAAAAGACAAGGAAGAGTTACCTGATTGATCTGATGAAAATTACTAAGACGACGCCTAATAATCTAATAGACAATTCTCAATCCAATTTCCCCTCAGCCAGTGTGGGTGTGGTAGCCGCAGCTCCGCAACCCTTGAGAGAGAGAGAAGGAGAGAGAGAAGGGGGTTGGCGAGAGAAGAAGAAAAAAGAAAAAGTTTAGCTGAGAAAAGAGTGTTTATTCAGAGTCACAACCTCCGCCCCTCCCCTCCGGTCTTTCTCTCTCTTACTTTTTTTGTTGGGCGCTCCCGTTTTTGATACGCGCACACCAATACCATTCTCCGAACTGTTGTCTACTCTGTAAAGTTACCACCCATGTCTGCTAAAGGGGAGAGCTCGGTGTATATCGCCTCAGGAAAAATCTCTTTGAACTTTGAAGGCCTAATTGGCAACATAATTTTTAGAGTAAAATGTCCTAAATACTCCTATTTTTATTTAAATTATCAAAATATTCCTTTTATTTTTCAAATGTATATATATATTTTTTAAAAAGAATAAAATATATATTACACAAATTTTCCTTATACACTTAAGATTTCATTTTCATCCATTTAGTAGTCAGTTGACTACTAAATTTAAATCTTAATTTTTTCTTTACCGGAATACCCCTCTTTCATACAAGAATTTTAAACAAATAGATATTTGAAAAAATAAAAAATAAAATTAAAAATCTTAAATTATTCTAAACAATTTTAACCAAAATTAGGTATTTAGTATGACTAATTGTAAATTAATAAATAAAATTTATTTTAACATATGTTTTAATTAAATATTATTTTAGTATATTCTTAACAATGTCAACAATTCAAACTTAAAGTATATATTTTTAAAACAAAAAGAGAGCCTGTGTAGTTAAAACAAAACATAAAGAAGCCTAAAATATTTTACTCTAATTTTTAAACAGCATAAGAGGACTCTGAAATTAACATACGTGATTGGGGCGGCAAAAGTAATTTTTGGCTTCAAATAATCAAATTACCACTTAATTGAAGATAAAAAAAGAGTATGTAAGGAAAACCCTTCACTTAACTTACTCGACATAAGTGAAGTTTCTATGTCACCAAAAAATAATAATAATAATAATAAGTCAAGTTTCTTGTGCACATCATTTATGCTCGTTGGACCCCAATTCTGAGAAGATAAAACCAATTTTCTACAGTATTTATAGCCAAAGGTTCTCTTCAAATGATTCAATCAATTGTATGTGGTTTTTTTTTTTTTTTTGGTAAGGTAGCTCTCTATTTAACGCACCCTAACAGTGCTAACATAGAGAAATTAAAATATTTTATTAAGAGAGAAAAATATATAAATGCCAAATTAAAAATTGAGAGAAAAGAACAATACCTGCAGAAAAGTCGCGTGGTCACATTGTTGGAGGTTTTGAAGGTGAGTGTAGCATGGTGGGTGTTGAAAATTCATAAGTAGGTATAAATTGAACGAGTCTTCTCTTGTTATTGGTCTAAGTTACTCCCTCAAGTTTGAAATATAGAAGACAAATGTTTATTTTGATCATAAATACTCGCTTAAGACTTCCGTCCACTTTATCTCATTATTGGGCATTGGAGGTCTGCAAGGTGAGTGCAGCATTGTGTATATTAAACAATCTTATATTCAAATCTTTCGTTGGCTACAACCAAGAGAATTCTTGGTTGGGACAAAAAACTTGATTTTGACTGCAACCAAATAATGTATTGGTTGAGGCCAAAAATTTTTTATACTGTTTCTGGCTGTGGTCAGAGAATGTCTTGGCTGAGGCCAAAAACTCCTCTTCATTTTTTTTTATATTTTTCCATAGTGTATTGACTTTCTAATCTCCTTTCCAACTTCTTACTCATTGGTTTGTTTTTTAAATGACTCCACTTGTGGCTCAAATGATAACCTATCAACACAAAAAAGTTTATAAAAGCTAATATTGTTGAAATATGACAAAATATTCACACTTGACTAAAGAATTATATCACTTGATTCCAAATATCAACTAGGCAAATTCCATTAGCATATGTATCCCTGTATATGTATGACTTAACCAAAATGTATGAGAAATTAAAGACAAATATATGCTGAAACGGCATGAATTTTATGAGGTTAACCAATGATCATTGATTCAAGTTACTCCCTTCAACTCTGAATATACAAGGTAAGACAAAAGTTTATTTTCATCGTAAATATAAGATTTTTATCCATGTTATCTCATATATATATATATATATATATATTAAAGGGGTTTCTATTAACTTATCAATGGTTCTTCCAATACATATGATTAAAGATGGTATGTTAAAAAAAATCAACATCTATCTATTATAAATAATAATTTAACTAATTTTTTTAATACCTACAAATTAATTAAAAAGCTATTATATTTAAGAATTAGAAAAAGTGTTCAAGCTTAAAACAGGTTTGGTAGAGCTACTTTTAGCCCAGATGAAGCCAATGGCATCTTCATCATGTTTGTCAGGATCTTGCTTAATTTCTGTAGGCTCTGTTGTTATTTGTTTAGGGAAAGGTTTTTTTTTTTTTTTTTTTTTTTAAAAAAACAATGCCTCTTTACATTTTTTAATAACGTTCTTGCTATTGGAACAAAAAAATCAATAGAAATGTTTGATTTAGCTTTCTTTTTCACATAACATAGTTCAATAACTAATTGAAGGCAAAAAGAAAACTAATTATTTAATTTTCTAAGCTATTAAACGTGGTCTAAAGTCGTCCACCATTTAAAATAAAATTGAACTGATAATCCTTATCTTGCTTTTTTTTGCCAACGATAATCCTTATCTTGCTGTTAGTTCCATCTTGTACACCCATAAATTCAAAATTAAATAATCAAATTGCAATCTTTTACTCTAACTCTCCGTTTAGATGAGAAGAGAAGTAAGGAGGGGGGGGGGGATGGGAGGGAGAAAATGGAGAGGAGAAAACTGAAACGAGAATGTTCTTACATTTCTTATATAGATGGACTAGAAAAAATAGAGAGATGAAAATAAATAAATATGTGAAAAATAAAAATACCCCTACTCCTATGCCAGAGTATATCATTTTCAAAATTAAATTAAATATCATAATAAAAAATTATATTAATATTAACATCATCAAATAATTTTCTAAATTATTTGATAAAATATGTTTTTAGATTATTATATTTTAAAACCAAATAATTTACTAAAATATTATTTTTCAATTGAATCAATTAACCATATGTTTTCTAATAATAAATCAGTTAGGATATGGACAACTTGAACCGGCCAAACATCGTTTTCAAGTGAGAATGACAACCGACGACCATGTCATAAGCTTAATACTGATTAAGGACCTCAAAATTGGTAAATGACAATAAGATGGGTAAGGTTTTAAAAATAAATGTATTTACAAAAATGCCCATCGTATGCGACCCACTTCCACATTCTGAAAAGTGAAAAAGCTTCATGGGTCGGATCAAAGCCATTCAACCACTTTTTTTTTTGCCAGCGCCATTCATCCATTTGATAGCCGCTCTCACGTTGAGCTGGGAATCAGGGCCGGCACGGGTCAGGGCCTAACAGGGTCGGCCCTAAAAGGCTCGGGGTCAGAAAAATTGCAGTTTTTCAAAGCCCGGTCCGAGAGCGTCAGGGCCAGGGCCGGCCCGCAGGGCCTGGAAATCCTTTTCACAATATTTAACTATTTTTCCTGCATATTTTCCCTAGAAAGATATAATTAGTAAATAACAACGATTAAAGTTCTAATTTAATACATAAATGTTGTCAACATTAAGGTTTAAATAATATGTCTCTTGCAACAAACAAACACAGTTACTAATTTATAATCAAAGGTAAAATCATGTCCATAAATAACTCACACAAAGGCCAAAGTATAAGAAGGCAAGAAGTTAAATACTCTAATCTCTAAACAACATGAGTATATAATGACTATAATTTTCACCTTCTTGGCCACTATCATCAATTTCAAGGACATTTGATTGTGTTTCACTTTGAGCAGTAGGTTCAAATAGTCAAATAATCATAACCTCCATAACAAATCATACTCTATCAGGCAGAATAGTATATAATATGATTTTAGTCTAAATAGGCAGAACAATATACTCAAAAATCACAATATAATTCAATTAGACAAAACAATATACTCAAAAATCATACTCTATAGAATATGAGGACAGAGTGACATATAGATAATGTAACATGGTTCCTTTCCAAGTAAAAAAATAAAAGGGCCTAAAGGGCCGGCCCGAGGCCCTCTAGGGCCGGCCCTTTTAAGCCCGAGGCCCTACAGGGCCGGCCCTTTTAGGCCCGACTTCCTTTTAAGGCTATAATTTACAAGCCCGGCCCTTGAAGGGCCAGGGCCGGCCCGACGGGCTTGGCCCGTTTTCCCGGCTCTACTCTCACGGATGTTGGAACTTGGAACCTACTACAGAGAGCGCGGATAAAATTACTTCACTCATGCTCATAGTTTATTTTAATTTTAAATCAACCCCATGTTGTTTATTTTATTTGAACTAGGTCCTTAAAACTTGCTTTTGACATTCATCTTTAGTGTAAAACTAATAACAGTTAATTTAAATTTACAGAATATTATAGATTTTATGAAATTTCTTTTGTTTCATTATCACCTTTTTAATATCCGTGCATTTCTGTAAATGAAATTTCATAAAGATTATAAATTAAAATTATTAGGATCAAACAAAAGGATCCAATTCTAAAAAAAATTAATTATAAAAATATTATTTAAAATTTAGGTAAACTATAAATACTTATAAATTTATTTGTCCTAAATTTTGTTCATAACATGTATTTTAAGGGTGATATGTAATAGAAGGTTTTGTGATAAATAAGGGAAGTTTGAGTGGTAAGTTATAGGAAGTTTAATCCTAAATCCTAATTAATGGTAATTGAAGAGTAAAATTAAGGAAAAATTGTGGTAAATAATAAAAGAGTATGTTTTAATTAAATTCTAGAAGGTGGGTAGCGACTGAAGAGGAAAACAAAAGATTGTAAAGTTTTGTCCATAATATATATAGACCTTTTAATGGTAATTAATGAAGGTTCCACTGATAAATAAGAGAAGCTTGAATGGTAAATTGTACAAAGTCCAATGGTAATTGAGAGAAAATCCAAGAAAAAAAATTAGGAGTGAAGATAAGAAACAAATAGGAAATAGCTCAATACTCTTATCCTTAATATGGGACATATTTGGATATATCTGGGGAGTTGGTCATACTCCTAGATTATACACTATACTATCAAGGAAGCGATCTACGCCTAGTTGGATACTCCGATGCTAATCTAGGTGGAGATGAAATTGAGTGAATATCGACTTCGCCCTACATCTTCTTGCTGAACAATGGCGCCGTATTTGGAGCAGTAAGAAATAGGCATGCAATGCCCTTCATCGTATAGAAGTTGAGTTTGTGACATGCATCTCAGCAGTGTAAGAGGCTATATGGTTCAAGAGGTTTATTAATCACCTTGGATTTGGAAATAAAAGCACCAATCTGGTGTTACTGTATTGTGACAATACTATAGCCATAGCCTATATGAAGGACCCCAAATATCATAGCAAGACCAAACATATAGTCATAAA
Source organism: Inga leiocalycina (assembly GCA_963242795.1). Taxonomy (NCBI): domain Eukaryota; kingdom Viridiplantae; phylum Streptophyta; class Magnoliopsida; order Fabales; family Fabaceae; genus Inga; species Inga leiocalycina. The sequence goes on along the minus strand of OY725328.1, from coordinate 41,939,886 downwards.
ATATAATTTTATGAGAGATTATATAACACAAAAAGTTGTTACTGTACAACATATTTCGACCAAGAGTATGATCACATATCCCCTAACCAATGCAATAGCCAAGAAAATATATGATAAGCATGTAAAGGCCATTAGCATGCGCAAAATATAAAATTGCATACTCTATGTAATATATGTATGATTAATGAAAGTATTTATTATTTCTTCATCACTTTATGTGTCTATATGAAAGTATACAATATCTAATATGTTATACAAGCATGTGAGGTTGGCTTTCTCACACGAGCAACCCCTTTTGACAGTCAGGAGGAGTATGCAAAAAAGCAAACATTTGTGATAACCAGTAAAGCATCAAGAATGCTTATATGGTAGAGAAAAAACACAAATCATGTCACCTCGACAAGAGTGTATCATGTTGAGATGAGATCCAATTGATAAATATAAATATAGATCGAATCATGGATGCTGACTTCCATGATGCTTGTTTCCAGACAACAAATTATTCAACATTGATGTCATAAGAGATAAGTAGAATAGAAGAATTTGGATTTAGATGCTGGGAGTATCTAAACTTATGTCTGTACAATGTTAATAATAAAATTCAAAATGACGTATGCTCTTATAGTATAAGAGTAACATCACAACATATGATTTATACCACATGTGTGAAAGAACCGCAAATATGAAGCAAGTGAATGGATCCCTGCTTTGTTACTGTGCGAGTCCTAATAAGGTTAACACTTGTATGATGTCCTTTGACTTTAACATTGCCATGAATTTTGTTTCAGCGACTGCTACCTTAACATACGTCCTATGATCATAATAGGTACGACCCAAGGTATTATGTTAGGAAAGCGGTTGATGTGTGTCAAAATGATTTGTGGGCAAAAGGAAGATTACCTGGAATATACACACCTATGCTGGTGTCTGAGACACATCCCTTATGATATTAATTTTGGTAATTTCATAAGTGTGGATACTAAGCATATAAGAAGGTGATCTAATTTTTATCTTGATTTGAGAGGGATTAGATTTGCCATGTGAAAGTGTATATTGGTACATCTAGGACATATGAGGCATAATATTAAATTCAAGCTACACAAAGTAAAGGTTGTCTTGTACTGGTCCTATGAAAGGGATTTCTAATACAGACATCTAGGAGACATCATGCCCATGCGGTCACAGCAAAACACCTAGTATAAAAGAAGGAAGAGAAAGAGATGAGGCCTCAGATATTTAATCCACTGAGTGTGAATGGGAGATGTTGAAAAATGGCCTTCATCCACGCTTGGTAGATTAGGCCCAAATCCATTGACCCTGGGGCCAAAATATAATATCCATATTTATGAGGTATTTATTGAAAATATTCCCCACTTGATTCAAACACCTTGGTGGGAATTAGTTTTACGGTGTGTCTTGGAAGGAATAGCTTTTTACAAATGGTGGGTTGATGGGAGAGTATGACAACTATACATATTCAAGAGATAGATTAGTTGTTATCGGTTGTCCAACATATGGGAGTTTACTCTTAACCTCTTTTTTTTTTTAAATTACAATGACAAGAGCAAGCTCTTGAGACCGCGACGGTCGATGTACCAAAACAAAATAGACAGAAAACAGAAATTATAATCCCAAATCTAAGCTAAGATCAGCTAGCATATAGTCCGAACAGAAATCTGGAGGATGTTGCAGCATAGACAGATCGCTGTTCGAGTTCAGTGCACGCTTAGCCAAAACATCGGCGTATTTAAGCGCTTCTCTATGACAGTGATGTATCTCCAAGTCCCAATCCCTATGGATTAATTCCCTGACCTCATCTAGCTCCTACTGTAGGGGGTGATAATGGCCTCCTGCTTGGAATAACAACTGAATGGCTTCTAATGAGTCGGTAAAAAGCTTGATCTTTCTGAAATTCCTGAATTTGCAAGTTTGTAGCCCAATGCGAATAGCCTGAATCTCTGAAGCTGTTGATCCTAGAGTGAAGCCTGTATTCTGTTGAAACCCGCAAATCCAAGCTCCGAAGCTATCCCGTACCACTCCTCCAACTGCTGAGATCCTGTGTTCATCCACCACAGCGTCCACATCGATTCGAACAAAGCCTTCTGGTGGAGCTCTCCAAATTTCTGAGTATCTTTCCGGAACTCTAAAAATCTTGTGTTTGAACCGGCCTTCCTCAATTCCTTCATGAAGAAAATGAATTCCTTTGTGCAATAGTTGTTGGGGAAGGGCCGAGGTTCCTTCAAAAACTTTGTTGCATCTGTTCGTCCAAATTAGCCAGCATAAGGTACCGAAGACTCTCTGCCAGGGCCACTGGGATAACTTGCTGCTTCCCGGTGAGTGTTGCATGTTCCATTTGATCCAAACCTATAAATTGCCAGAGAAAAATGCAGGGTGATAAATAGGGTTAATGCAAGAAAACCATACAGAACTAGCAAACTCGCAGTCTCTCAGAATATGAATCGCTGTTTCCTCACGGTTACACTCGAAAGGGCACTCAGGATTTACTCTCTCATCTCTCTTAGCACGGATAGAATTCGTAGGAATTCTCTCTTGAAACAATTGCCACATAAAGAATTTGACTTTCTCTGGAATAGGCCATCTCCAGATACGTTGCCAGAACGGATCGACTGGCTCCGTGAGCGAAGAATAAATCATAGAATAAGCCGATTTGACGCTGAAATTTCCATAAGAGGATTTCTTCCACCAAAATAGGTCGTTGCCAGTTTGGGAAGGTGAAGAGACTTGATTGATCCTTTCAATCACCCACCTCGGCAAGAATATACTCCATCTCTGGAGATCCCATTCTCCTCCTGGACTTACAAAATTTTTTACCACATCCTCTGGATTTATTAAATCTTGGTTTTTGTCCACATAGAAAATGAGTGGCTGATCTAGACTAGTCCAAAGATCCCACCAAGCGTTAGTGGACTGCCCGCTCCTGATCTTTTTACCCACAGCTTTCCTAAAAGAATCCCAAACAGTTGTAATTGCATTCCAGACAGCGGATTGAGACTTTTTCCTCTCAACTCTTGGAATTCCATTTTCCCCGCAGGCATATTTTGCTCTGAGAACTTTCACCCATAGCGCATCAGGTCGAGTAATGAGATTCCAGCACAGTTTCATGATGAGAGCTTCATTCTGGCTGGAGAGGTCTTTGATACCCAGGCCACCCTTCTTTTTGTCTAACTTGATTTTTTCCCAAGAAATGAGATGCATTTTCTTTTTATCCTGCCCCTGACTCCAGAAGAAATTTCTGTTTACTTTCTCAAGGTCTTGCAGTACACCTTTAGGGAGCAGGGTAGTTTGCATATGATAGAAAGGCAGAGTAGAGAGAACGGAGTTGATCAGGACAGTTTTCCCAGCCATATTTAAGAATTTACCTTTCCAGGAGGAAAGCTTCTTGTGAACTTTAGACACCAAAGGTGCGAATGTCAGTTTGGTAGCTCGCTTGTGGAGCAGAGGAACACCTAAATATTTGCCTAGATCACCCGATATGCTGATTCCCAGGGATTGACCCATTTGCTGAGCTCGTTGGAATTGAACATTCCTGGAGGCAAAGATTTTTTATTTCTGAAGATTTATTCTATGGCCCGAAACTTTGCAGAAGAAAGTCATCAGGTCTCTAATGATTTCCATCTGACTATTGGAAGCCTCGCAGAACAGAAGTAAGTCATCAGCAAAAAAGAGGTGGGAGAGGTTCGGACACGATTGACTAATCCTCAGGGGCTTCCATCTTCTCTCAGCAACAGCCCGATTTATCAATTGGCTTAGTCTTTCCATACAGAGTATGAATAGATATGGACTCAAGGGATCGCCTTGTCTTACACCTCTAGAGGACTGAAACGGAGTTGAGAGAGATCCATTCCAAATCACTTTCATTGTAGGAGAGGAGACACACGTCATCAAAAGCTTTACAAAGTTTTCATTCAGGCCCAGACTACGAAGATTAAAAAGGAGGAAGTTCCAGTCCAGCCTGTCAAAAGCTTTTTCCATATCCACCTTGATTGCGACATATCCTTTCTTCTTTCTAGTCGTTCTCATAGTGTGGATCGCTTCTTGAGCCAGAATTATATTATCACAACTTTGCCTACCCCTGATGAAGCTGCATTGGGTAGGGTGAATCAGGAAGTTCATTACTGTTCTTATTATGTTAGCAAGAACTTTGCTGAGAATTTTGTAACTCACATTACAGAGGGATATGGGCTGAAACTCCTTAAGCGAGGTGGGGTTGTCGACTTTCGGGATCAGAGTGATGTGAGTCTGGTTAATATCTTTGACTCTACTAGGATCTCTGAAAATGGAGAAAATAAGATCACAGATCTTTGGACCTACAATGTTCCACTGAGTCTGGAAAAAGTGTGGTTGAAGGCCGTCAGGGCCAGGCGCCTTGAAAGCGCCCATCTCGAAAGCAGCGTTTTTAATTTCCACCGCAAACACTTCCTTCTGCAGGTGAGAAAGTTGAGATTCGTCTAGGGGAATGAAGTCAACAGGCCATTCCGACACATTTTGCACCTCATTATCCGCCAAATAGAGATCTTTGAAGAAGTTCAGAGCAGATGCCTTAAGCTCTTCTTGGTCGGTAATCCAGTTGCCCTGAGCATCTTGCAGGGAGTCTATTTTACTTTTCTTTCGTTTGATCACCGTTAAAGAGTGAAAAAACCTTGTATTTTTGTCTCCATATTTGAGCCACTTGCATCTTGACTTTTGATACCAAAGAAGCTCTTCTTGATTTACGACCTTGATGTACTCCTTCCATAGCTTCGCTTCAAGCTTAATTAATCCTGCATGCGGATGCACTGCAAGTTGACGATCAACCCCCTCCAAGCGCTTGATCAAGGACCTCTTCTTTTTGGGAATGCTACCTATCACATTATTATTCCACCAAGAGGCCTTACTTTGGAAATCGTTGCAGCCAGAAAACCAATCATTGTTGTGCCAAGCGGAATTTACAAGGTCGGAGAACTCATCTTCAAGGCACCAAGTCGCTTGATATCTGAAATGATTTCATGATGGGGCTTTATTATCACTACCAGCAGTGATCACCAGGACACGATGATCCGATTTGAAACGAAGCTGGTGAAAATTTTTGTGTAAAGGATAAGCCATTTCCCAGGAGAAATTGCAAAAAGCCCAATCCAGCCTTTCCTTAATGTCGTGCCTAGACCACGTGAATTTATCCCCAACTACAGGCAATTCCAGTAAGTCACAATCATGAACACAATTTCGGAAGGGATCTAAGGATCTATTACTAACAGTAGCGCCCCCAAGTTTATCAGAAGGGTGAAGAAAGGAGTTAAAATCCCCTAGAACGAGCCATGGCTCAGAGATATTTCCAGCCATATCCTTAAGAGATGACCAAAGCTCCTGCCTGTAGCTCCACCTAGGGTCCCCATAAACAAAAATGACGCAGAAACAATTATTGGATTTTTTCTCTGTCAGGCGGCAGTGGAGGAATTGATTTGTAGAACAAAGATATTCCAAGGAAACATCGCTATCATGCCACAAAACCCAAATGCCACCCGAATAGCCTGTTGCCTCAACTCTTAACCAGTTATTGAAACCCAAATTACGGACCACAACATCCGCTTTATGACCATTAACCCTGGTTTCCAAAAGACACATGACCGAAATAGAATACTTAGAAACAATATCTCTTAGAATACGGGGGAATGAATTGCTACACGCCCCTCTACAATTCCAACAAGAAATAATCATGAAAAAATATAAAGAAAAAAACAGACGAGAGCAGAGAAAAACTACTTAACCTCTAAACACAGAAAACTCTCTCAAGCTCTTAGTTCTTTTCTCTTCCTCTAGTGTGTTTGCTGTGTGTTATAGTTGGAGTTCACCAATGAGATTCAGTTTGTGTGACTATCTCGAGAGTACAAAGCTTCATTCTAAGAATGCGCATAACTCTACAGTATTAATAAAGTTCCATATATGAAAAAAAATAGCAAATGCAGAAATTATTTCTAAAGATAAATACAAAACTTTAGTCCCAGTAATGTATACACATTCTCCATTGCACAAATTAAACCCTACTAACTCGTTAATATTTTTTATTAACACAACTGTTACTATCAGCCATAAAAATATGTGAAGCAATCTTAAATTTATTTGTTTGAAATGAATTAATGATCTTGCAAGGAAGTTAAATATTGACAAATTATTTCTGTTTTGCCGTTAGATAAATGTAGGACAACCTAAAAAATATTTTTAATTACTCATGAAATAAAATTTTGTTTAGATATAATTACTATAAAAAATAAACATATAGTAACAACAAGAAAGCCTTGTCCTATTAAGTAGGATTAACTACATGAATTACACGATTCCATTGTTATAGAAAATAAACATACAATATGTTATTTTAGATTTTCATTTGAAAAATTATAAATGTTTTCTTCCAAAAAGTTATGTTTCATTTTTTATTTTCCCTATAAAGCTCTTAATAATAACTAATACAATTTGTGAATGTATAATATCCTAAGAAAAATCAATATTACTTCATTACCCAAAAAAGTTAGCTTTTTTTCTTTGCCACACAAAAAAGTTAGGGAAAATTCTAGAAAACTACAGTGGAAATTAAAAAAGGACAGAGAGGTGCAGTGAAATTCACATATCCCAAATCAGTGAGGCTGTAGGAATCTGGAATATGAAATCTTAATACAATTACCCAAATACCCTTTTAAGTGAGAGCCAAAAGGGAAACGAAGAGAGACGCAGAGGCAGAGTTTGAAAGTCAGAACAGAGAGTAACGGGAAAGCTCGGGGAGACGGGGAGACGACGCGAAGGGCGGTGGGTTGACAGTTGTTGGTGGCGATCTGCGGCGTCATCAACGGAGGTAAAGGCGACATTGTTCGGTTGTGCGTTCAGCACTTGCTCTGTCGGAGGTTCAGATTCAACCATTTCAGTTTACAAGGGGCAGTGTGCAACTCCTTTTTGGGCTTTGTATGAGAAACACAATCTTCCCCCATATTAACAACATAATCTTCGTTGTTAACTACTCCGATTCCTCTATTAACATCTTGTGAGTAATGAAACAGGAAGGTCGTAATGTAGATGGGAAACCACAACATCTCTCCACGTATTACCAACATCAGATTCATTCTTAACAACTCAACTTCCTCTATTAACATCGTAGGAGAAACATGTTGGGATGGTCCTAATGTAGATGGAGAAAAACAACACGTTAGCCACAAGTAACAACATAATTTTCGTTATTAACAACTCGACATCCTTCATTAACATCTTAAAAGGAATGAAGTTGTCAAATCACAAGTTCGATGCCCAAAACAACACCTTACCCACTGTTAACAAGATCATATTCATTATTAATAACATTTTTTCATTGATTAACATCTGACCAACAAGAAATGCGAAAGTTTTAGCGTCGATGTCCAAACGCAACACCTTTTATATCTTCCATTCACACAGACAACAGAAGACGTGTGTAGGAAAAAGTTTGCAAAAATTGGATGTTCCATGGGTAATAACACCACGTCGCTCTATATTAACAACATGGCTCTGTTGATTAACACCTTGATATATTTATCAGTTGCTGTCAGATCACAATCTGCATAATTACATTCACAAATCATACAAAGCCCAAAAAGGAGTTGCACACTGCCCCTTGTAAATTGAAATGGTTGAACGCTGAACCTCCGACAGAGCGAGTGCTGAACGCACAATCGCACAATGTCGCCTTCACCTCCGTTGACGACGCCGCAGATCGCCATCGACAACCGTCAACCCACCGCCCTTCACGTCGTCTCCCCGTCTCCCCGAGCTTTCCCGTTACTCTCTGTTCTGACTTTCAAACTCTGCCTCTGTGTGTCTCTTCGTTTCCCTTTTGGCTCTCACTTACGAGGGTATTTGGGTAATTGTATTAAGATTTCATATTCCATATTCCTACAACCTCACTGATTTGGGATATGTGAATTTTACTACACTTTTCTGTCCTTTTTTAATTTTCACTGTAGTTTTCTGGAATTTTCCCAAAAAGTTAGTTGCTTGCCTTGAGCTACTCGCTAAATGCGAATTATCGTTGGCAAGAAAAAAACAAAAAAGAAGAAGTTTAGGACGCGTTTGGTATGCTGAATATGGGAGAATAAACTTGGAATTGAAATTTTGGAAAAGGTTTGTTTGGTATGCATGTAAATGAAAAATTTCCTATTCCACGAAAATAGGTGAAATTGACTTCCATCTTCCCCAGATTTGCAATTCTGTCCCACATGATCCATTTTTGCCCTCTTCAGCCTGATGCAAGCAACCGCCCCCCCCCCCCCCCCCCCGATCTTCGTAGATCTTAAACCTGATAGTGAAGGCGACCTCCTCAACGACGGCGAACTCATCAGTGACGACGACCTACTTCGCTAGTCAATTGTTTCTTCGATCTCCTCCCATTCCTCTTCCTGTGATTTCGAGGACGGGGAAGAAGCAACAACGAAATGGCTTACAATCAGTAAATATGAATAATGGATCTTAAGTACGAGAAGACGAATTCATAGATTGCAGTCGACAAATCTAAAGAACAACACCATGTATGATAGTGATCTTAAGAGCCTCGCCTCATCGGTTTCCATCACCGAACACCCTAGATCGTAGGTGGGCATCTCATTTCTAGTAGTGGCAGCAATTTTTGGGTCGAATGTCTTCGTAGGTTCTTCTTTTTCCCTCTAAATGGGTTTATTTTTTGGAGGTCAAGCTCTTATTTCCCGTGAGGAATGGCTTTGCTTTGGTGGGTTGTTGCGATCGACAGTGAGTTAGGGCGGCCAACTCCGTCAAAATGAGTGTTTTGGAAGGTGTATTTTGGTATTTCCGTATAATAATTCTTTGGGAGAATTACACTAAGGTCCTTTGAAAGAAGAGAAATGAAAAAATGGTCCTAATAGATTGTAAAATAAAAAAATGGTCATATGGAGTTGTTAATACATGCTCATAGAGTTGTTAATGAGTTGTCAACACAGGCTCCTAGAGTTGTTAATTAGACTATTTTTTCATTTTACAATTTATAGGGACCATTTCTTCATTTTTTTCCTTCTTTGGGACTTCATTATAATTCTCCCTAATTCTTTAGGCTTCCACTGCCTATTCTATTTTCATTTCTTATTCAAATAATTAAATTTCATTTAAGGTCGATTCAACACTTTTTTCTTTTGTTTCATGTGGATTAGTATCCTAAAATATTTTTTTATTCATCTAATAGTAATTCGAGGTATTTATTTTTTAGATTAGTCTAGTGTTTTAAAATATTTTATAATATAATTTTACTCTCAGAGTATTTTCTGAATCAATTTTAAATCATTTTATAATATTTTTTGAGTTAATTTTTTTTTTTTTTTTTGATTTCATAGTAGCACACGATCGAACCATGAAGTGAGGGAAGGGGAAGTGGCCTAAGGCCACATGAGTGACCATTGCGCCTAATGGTGATGGTCTTTTAAGTTAATTTTTAATCTCTATGATTTCATATATGTAGAATTTATTTTCCATGTTTTTAGTATTTATCTTTAATACTTCTAATAATTAGTTTTATAATTTTTTCAGTAACCATCTTAAATATTTTTTACATTTACTGTCAATGTTTTCAACCTTAATTTTTAATTATTTTCAGTGCTGAAACATACGAAAGATAACTATCCTCTCCTGTCTTTAATATCAGATATGTTTACCTAATTTGATTAGATTAATGAAGTTAATAAGCTAGTTAATATGATATGTATTTTCTAAAATACCCTAATCATCTTTTTTAATTCTCTTTTTCTATCTCCTCCATGGTTATTATTGAAAGAGTATCAATAGAGATAAGTTAAGAAAAGATTGACTAATATAAAAATATGTATTATATTTAAAATCAAGATCAATTCTCTAAATAAGTTTTATATTAAGGACATGAGGGAGTATCCACACTTCACATATTCTTTAGCAATAGTGAGGTTTAAATTGCTTTTGAAAAATAATTTAAGGGTAAAATTAAATCACAAAAGACTTTAGGGATATTGAATGCTGAAGGAAAAATAATTCAGGGTTTTGAATGAAGAACAAAATCCTTTATGATACTTAACACAATTAAACAATATTTCACTCTTTTTTATTTTCATAAAAAAACCAAATTCAACACACCAAACGGGCCTTTAGTTGCGTGACCAATTGGCTTAAAGCAGGTATTTTCCTTTGTTATTGCCTTTCTCTTTCTTTTGGGCCCTCTTTGCCCTTTATTTCCACCAAAGGCGAGTCAGCTAGTCAAGCACTGCAGAAAAGTCTGCGCGTTCGGACGGTGAATTCTTTCCTGAGCTTGAAAAATCATTCACCTTCCTTGTCTGACCCGGTGAAGTTCGTTTCTACCCTCCATTTCTGCCGATTCTTCTCACACTACCATACGCCAAATCGCGTTAGTAACTTGTCTTCTCAATTGCTATATTTGTTTCTTACTTCTATATTTTGCCTTTGATTATTCCGATTTTCCTTTTCTTCATCTCAGAATGCTTTGCCTTTGCTTCTGTTCAGAGTTATGCATCCAAGTTGTTTTGAGAGATGTGTAAGCTCTATCGGTTCTCCTGAGTTGAATTCTCAAAAAAGCTGTTAAGTATTTGTATACTTTTGTGAAAATTCATTTGATTCTTAACCGGTATCTTTAAGTTTATGCGTGTGTTGATTGGTAGCAAAGTCAATATTTACTGGTTTTCTTAGGGTTCTATTTTTTACTCATCTTGTCATATGATCTGCATGGTTGTCAATTATGTAGAGTATGGATTTTGGTTCAAAGAAAAGTTTTTACTGCTATTGTTTTGTTCTGGTTCTTTTTTATTAGCAGGTTGCTTAAACTTGTGTGAAATTCTGAATTGGGCTTTTTCTCTTTGCTTTCATTTTGTCTCAGGGCGTGATCTTTGGAGGATTATAGTGTGGATTATGGAGGTGGTGTTATGGGCCTGTGAATACCAATCTGTCTGACTGAGGTGTCTGTATTATTTCTTTTTGTCTTTCTTGGGATCTTAAAAGAGATGGTTCTGAGTAGCCGATTTTTCAGAGCTCATTTTGTTATTAGTGTCTTGGTGCTTCTTGTTATTAACATCACCAATGGGTCTGATGCTGATATTTTCTGCTTGAAAAGCATTAAAAATTCACTTGAAGATCCTAATAATTATTTGAAGTCGTCCTGGAATTTCAATAATCAAACAGCAGGCTTTATCTGTCACTTTACTGGGGTCGAGTGTTGGCATGATGATGAGAACAGAGTCTTAAACCTCAAGCTGTCAAATATGGGACTCAAGGGTCAATTTCCTCGTGCCATACAAAATTGCTCAAGCTTAACTGGATTGGATCTTTCGATCAACAAACTCTCTGGAACCATTCCAGCAGATATTAATAAACTTCTTGTCTTTGTGGTAACCCTGGACCTCTCATCAAATGACTTTTCAGGAGAGATCCCTGCGGGCCTTGCAAATTGTTCCTATATTAATACCCTTAAACTTGATCAAAATCAATTAACTGGTCAAATTCCACCACAGCTTGCCCAGCTCGCACGGATTAAGGCTTTTACTGTCACAAATAATCTTTTGACAGGGCCAGTTCCATCTTTTGCAGGCAAAGAGGGTATTACAGCAGATAGTTATTCAAATAATTCCGGACTTTGTGGGGTCCCCTTGGGGTCATGCGAGGCGAAAAAGGTTAACACTGCAGTTATAGCTGGTGCTGCTGTTGGTGGGGTAACTATTGCAGCATTAGCATTGGGTGTTGTGGCATTCTTCTTTGTCCGCCGAGTCTCCGTGAAGAAGGAAGAGGATCCGGAAGGAAATAAATGGGCAAGAAGTTTAAAGGGAACAAAAGGAATTAAGGTAAACTATATTTAATGCATCACAAATATTATATGATTGCCCTAGGAGGAGATATTCATTTTTCTAGCTGTCTTCATTTATATTCTTCAAAATAAAATCACTGTAGAAAGCATATCTCATAGAAATTAGTTTCTTAATTTCTTAATTAAAACATTTTCTTATTTATGAGTTCTATTCTCAATTTGTTGTTTCAATCAACAATCAAATTTCTTCTTTAAACAGATGAATTAACAGGAGAAACGACTTTTTCCCCAGCAGAATGTCCAGCAAAATGATACATTTGCTACTAAAAGTATTAAAAGGGCTATCAAAAATTATGTTCTAGCAGTTTATATTTTGTGAAACAAGTAGCTGTTTATGTAGTTTTATGTACTCTGCAGCTCTTATGATGATGTTATGCTTAACTGTTCTGAATTGGACATCAGGTTTCTATGTTTGAAAAATCAGTTTCAAAAATGAAATTGAGTGATCTCATGAAGGCGACTAACAACTTCAGTAAAAGCAATATCATTGGTTCAGGAAGAACAGGGACTATGTACAAAGCTGTCCTTGATGATGGCGGCACCATGTTCATGGTTAAAAGGTTGCAGGAATCTCAGCACTCGGAAAAGGAATTTGCATCTGAGATGGCTACATTGGGGACTGTTAGACACCGTAACTTGGTTTCCCTTTTAGGTTTTTGTGTGGCCAAACAGGAGAGGCTTTTGGTGTATAAATATATGGAAAATGGAAGCCTTCATGATCAGCTACATCCTGATACTGGTGGGAGCGCCATGGAGTGGTCTTTAAGGCTAAAAATTGCAATTGGGGCAGCCAAAGGATTAGCATGGCTTCATCATAGCTGCAATCCTCGTATTATCCACCGAAACATAAGCTCCAAGTGCATCTTGTTGGATGCAGATTTTGAGCCAAAAATTTCTGATTTTGGCCTTGCTAGATTGATGAATCCAATTGACACACATTTGAGTACTTTTGTAAATGGTGAGTTTGGAGATCTTGGTTATGTTGCTCCTGAATATACAAGAACTCTGGTGGCTACGCCAAAGGGAGATGTCTATAGCTTCGGTACTGTGCTTCTAGAGTTGATGACAGGTGAGAGGCCTACCCATGTGGTGAAGGCTCCTGAAACTTTCAAAGGAAATCTGGTGGAGTGGATTTTGACCCTATCGAGCAAATCTGAACTCCAGGATGCTATTGATGAATCACTACTTGGGAAGGGTGTTGATGGTGAGATTTTCCAGTTTCTCAAGGTTGCATGCAACTGTGTTTCACCATATCCAAAGGAAAGGCCCACTATGTTTGAAGTGTACCAACTTCTTAGAGCAATTGGGAGCAGATACAATTTCACAGCTGATGACGAGATATTGGTACCTACAGATACTGGCGATGCTGCCAATTTCGAGGAACTTATTGTCGCACGAGAAGAAAATATTTGAAAAGGTAAGCATATTTATGTACATACAAGGGTATATGTAATCGATATTAACACTTAATTATCTCTTTCTTTGTGCTCTTAAAATAAATGTTAATTCGATAGACAATTTAGACGATCTAGATCTAGCTGTGGGCTGTCTCTATTGAAACACCAATATAATATAATCACGCACGGATTCTCAATGGATATAGGTAAGCTATGTATTCATATTATGGTAGAATTTTCTGGTTCACAGTACAGATATTTTCCTTGACTGGTTTATCAAAAAGAGTATTTTAGTTTGTATCAACGGATAAAAAAACACGGGTACTTGAGCTGCTCGATAGTTTCATTGCCTTCTACAGTTTAAAAATGTGCAGTGCTGAAAGCATCTCCTACAAGGTATGAAATGTCACTTGACAGTAACTCCCTTGATAGTTTGTTTGTTTGGATTTTCCTTCTTGTCTTTCTATGAGAATATAGATCCATATACTGCACAAAATGATACATTTTGAAGTTTTCTTTTGAGTTTAAGTTTCCACAATTTGATATTGATACGCACATGGGGGGCACTGTGCATGTAGAGAAGGGTTGCCAAACACTAAACTCATCTTTGAACTTGTACATCGTCTGAGTTTTAGCTCAAGTGCAGAAAGGGAGATTGAGAGAGAGAGGGTGAGAAGGAGAGAGAGAGGGTGAGAAGGAATGTTGATGGTGAGATTTTCCAGTAATGCTTTTAGCTCATAGTGTGCTCATTATTGGACTCCATGTAATGCTTTTAGTCACACGTCAAGCTATTCTTGATTATGACATTTGAGAGAGCTAAACTTAGATTTGAGTGGAACACAAATGCTGGAAGTTAATAACCTTGAATTTGTGTGTGTGTTTGTGTGTTTTTTTTGGAGGTTCCTTGTGATTGCTTTTGAGTTGCTTGCAGGGTTATAGCATTGACGAGATTTGCATTTTTTATTTAATTCAGATATTTAAATTTAATTTTTTGCCCATTCAATGTATCTTTTGATATAATTAATCTCAAATTGGATTTAGGCTATTTTAATTTAAAAACCCTTCTCTCAATATATAGTATCAACTTTTTGGCCAAATGTGTGTTTGTGTAGATATATATGTAGTAGTAGCTTTGGCCACGGCTCACAGTCACACATATTTATATGGTTATATTTATAAGCCACATTCAATGTTATAGTGGAACAAAGAACACCTAAACCTCATTAGCGTTGTTTGAGAAGTTAATAACTTTTTAACTTTACCTATATTTAATATACCTTATATCCTATATCCTATAAGAACAAAGTTATATAATAATAAATAAAGAGTAAAATTATACATTTATATGAATTTAATGATGTGTCTGATAAATAACTGAATAAAACAAAAGAAATCCTCTACTGCCTTGTAAATGTTGAATAAATATGAATATTATATAAGTAATGCTTTTGGAGGGAAAAAACTAATGTTTTGATACAATGATATTTATTGGAGGGGATGATAAAAATTGTAATTATTTAGTAAGATCAAATGTTTAAATATGAATTTAAAATTACTGAACTAACCTCCATTCTTGTTCTAGTCCTCGGTCCTTGTATTCACGTATGTCCATCCGTATTCAGAAATCCTCAAACATCCTTGATGCATAACAGAGCCCGTGAATGATTAGAACGTTGCCGCAAAACCATCAATACTTGATTGCATGTGTAACAAAAAAAAAAAAACTACTTGATTGCGTTTTTTTAATCTCATCTGATATGCTCAACAATTTATTCAACTCAATTTACTCGAAGGAGTTGTATCAGTTTAAGCAAAGGTTTTAAATTTGAGTTCTGAAAACGTCGTAGTGTTACATACTTGGTTGTAAGATTTTGTCGTTTATGTGATCCTACTTGATTCGTTTCGGATTAATTTTAACCCCCAACAAATCCTTCAAAATAAAAGGAGGTAAGTTCATGGTATCAGATTCTCCACGCAAACAAAATAAAAAATCTTCCCCTCACCCGCCTTTTTACGGAGCCTCCATATAAAGTTTATAAACAGGCCCCAAAACCAAGTGTAATTTCTTTTCGGCCAGCAAGAAAGGATATTACATTAAAGGCACAACAGTACAACCATAAAAGTCCAAAACCAAGTGTAGTTAAAGGGATGCTTTTCTGAGTCATTTCCCCAAACACTTCCTCTGCACTATCAAAGTACCCATCAGATGCTAGAGCATCCAAGAGCCAGAGTTACACGTCTCGCTTCATATTGCAGGAATAGGAGATGGTACGTACTTGCCCAAAAAAACTGAAAAAGCATGTTAGCAAAATCTATAAAGAAATAAGAAAATATTCGGTTTGAGTCATATTCAAGGACACTATCCTTAAAAGATATTTTGTAGTCCTCTTTGTAAATAGGAAGCGACATCTCTTCAGGATTAAACGAATCCTTTCTGTAAGGATACAAGACGGTAGAACTGACGAAAGATAAAGTAACTTAATAAAAGATTACCGAGACTTCTATTCCTCTACCCTAAATGGTGTCACAATTGGGGTATTTATAGACACTAAATCGATACCTTGAAGTGGTGCCTCTTGAATACTACACTTCTTCAATTAAAATGTCATAACTATTTGTTAATTTCATGAACCATGTTGATTCATGAATCAACACAAATCCCTTAATTCATAAGACTATGACTTCTCAAAACGCATCTCTTCATTTAAATATATTCCATAATATTGGAGAGATTCTTCCTTTGATACACTTGTATGCAATATTTACAACAATCCCCCATATGTGTTAAAGAAAACACACCATTAGCTGAGTTACACCCATGGATATAACCATTGTATCTAGTGGTCCCTGGGACTATGAACTATAACTAGACCTAGACCGATAACACATGATAAATAGAGATGTTAGTGGACTATGAACTTACATCTCTTGGGCGTATATTAGAGGCATTAAAGGTCATACTCCATCCTCTCTTTTTCACTGTTTACGACGGTTTTGTGTGTTATGCCAGCCATGCGCGTGCCTGGTGTGTAATGAATGCTCTAGAGATTGTGCCATGATCTCATAGGAGTGGTCACACTGCACATTCTTAAACTATATTTTCATGGCCCAGATGTCCACCCGCACAATAGGCCCCAGGCTACCACTTCGCAAATTGTGAATGCTTCCAAAACTCATGATGAAACCATAAACATGCAATGTATCTCATAATATATGAAAGAAAGAGTTACTACCTGGTCGCCTTCCCTGAAGGGTGTGTTGGAAATTGTGCCCTAAGGGCCAATCATTGTACTTTGAACATTATTATTTTAATGAAATTTCTCCATTCTGTTATCATATTATTTGCATGTTAACTGTGATAATAGTATCCTTGGATAATTCACAAAGATTGTCCTAAAATGTCCTTGGTCGGTCATCTATGCGGGAGCAGAGATGAAATAAGATCAGTATGACTTTGATAAGATATGGAGATACGAATCAAAGTCTTAGGCCCTTGTAAGAGTACAAGGTGCTGGACCGACCCACTATGAGAAAGCTACATGGATCAAGTCATAAGCTTTTCTCATGTATAACCACATCACAATGTCCTTAGACCTGAGGTCATCATGGGTTCCTACATGAGAGTTGCTAAGCTTTGAACTAGTCAAAAGTCACTTTTGACCGGGTGATGATAAAGGCTACGATCGGGCTTGGTGGTTTTTCATGCAGAGGAATATGAATGATCAAGATGGAATTTGTCCCTCACATTAGTAGAGAGATATTACTGGGGCCCTCGATGAGTGAGTCTGAGAAATGTATGGCCATACTATGATGAAAGGAGTTTCTGTCTCTGTTATCAGGCTAGTCAGGAATCGAGAAAGTAATGGTCAGGAACAAGAGGATGACATTATCCATGCCTTATCCTTGATCGATATATCGTGTGACCAAAGGGACGTGACATGGTTGTATGACAGGTTGCATCGTGATAACGATCCTCATATGAATTGGGTAGTCGTAATGTCTTGCTAGAGGCCGCTTGCGACTTTTGGGTTAGTATAGTTATTGGCCCACTGCCAACTTCATATGGGCCTACAGGGTCGCACATAAGAATGGCCCAACACGAGATAATGTTTAATTTAGGGTGGACGAATTATATATATATATATATATAAAATATAAAATTCATTAATAATATTATATAGATATATATATTTTCGAAATATATATCTTATATATATATATATGTATATATATATTATATGATATTATTATATTGTGTTAGTTTTAAATTTAATTTACTAAGATATATTAAATTTAATAACTAACATGATAGAGATATAGTATCTCAGATTTAATTTATGAAGATAAATTAAATCTAATGGCTCTTTATTTGGATTAAATAAATAGGTTAAATTAAAACTGTTGGACAGATTTAATTTAAATTGAATTTATTTAATTAGCTCATCAAGATAATTAATTGTTAATTAATTTCGAAATTAATGATGATTAATTTTGAAATTTGAAAATAGCCCTCATATGTTATAAACTTGATAAAGCAGATATATATATGCACATGAGAATTGAGAGCCGCAAGTGAAAACCTAGGAGACATTAGAGGCGCTAGCACACAGTTTCGGTTGGAGAGCATTCATGTGGATACCGGTAGAGGGAGTGGACCTAACGTGTTGGCTCCTAGAGATTGTGAAAACTCTGAATCATCAAAAGGTATGAATCCTTCCAACTTGATTTAAACGCTGTTGATAGATCCTCGATTAGGATTGGTGAAAATTTTTAAAATTCTTCCGCTGTGCCTACCGATCCTAACAGTGGCATTAGAGCCAGATCAATTGTGCGTTTAAATTGAGTTTATGATTCTTATACATGTGATATATATGAGATGTGTACGTATGTTTATAAGAAACACTCGAATATGCATGTGATTTGATTAATACGAAATGAAATTATTTAGAAAGATGTGATCTTGTAATTCCGTTGATTTTTGTTTTCGTTTAAATTGAATCTTGAAATTGTTTTGTTTTCGGTTTTGAAACATGTATGTGACTCTCGTTTTGGAACAAGCATGAAATCGATTCCGAACATTTATATCTTGAAACATGTATGTGATTTTTGTTTTGAACAAGCATGAAATTGGGTAGGATACCTAAGATCGTAGTTGGCGGCAATCAAATCGGGTCTATGTTCGGATATCTATTCGGGTAATAGGGATCCGAACTATGGGGAAGACAATCTGGATCAGAAGCGTTTTGGGCCATTGTTGTTTTTGTTTTGAAAAATTGGGTCTGAAATTTAAAATTCTCAAATATTTCTTTTAAAAGGAATATGCCTTTTTCAAAAGCTCCAGGACTGCCGTGACCACCTCTGCGTAGCGCAATATAATCTTATCACGACATTTATTGCTTTTCATATTGTATGAATTCTTATTGTGGTTTATTATTTATCCTTGTTTGAGTATGGTGAACAACATGGCTTTAGAATTTTACAAAGGTTGTAATATTTAAATACCGCCTGCGTGCCGTGCCTTCCTCTAAATACTCTCGATGTACATTCTCTTCTCATCTCACTCCCCTTGAATGTTTAAACGAGGTTTCTCTCAATGTATTTCTTTTTTATTTAGAGAAGTTCTCTCATTGGCTTGGGAGGATTTTAGGTTAGGTAAGCCATGTTGTGTCATGTTTAAGTTCTGCTTTTGATAAGATCATTGCATGATTACTTTTACGTTTATATGTATTTATCTGTATGAGATACAACCACGATTGCATCCATATAAACAAAACAAATTAATTAAGCCCTCTGAGTCAAATCTTAAGTCATAATGCCGTCAATTAATGAATACTTGTCAAAACCTAAATTGCTCAATTGTGGAAACCACCAAAGTGGATGCACTTGAGTTATCTTGATGAGACAAGCTTGAGTAATGGTGCTGCTCATAATATTCATTATTGTTTTGACTTAATTGAGATTAACAAAACGGTTTTGAATCTCAAGGCATTAGATGGGGTTAAACATGCCGGATCATATGATGATTAAATCCCATAAAGATCTAAGAGTTACATGTGATGTAATTGGTAAATAGGTTACCTACCTAAATGACTTGAATTTAAGCGTCTTGCCAAAGCGGACTTAAGTTTAAGCCAAATATGGATCTTAGCCCATTAATTATTATATTGAGGGTTGTTAATTTAGTGGGAGATTACTAACTAACTTTGTATATTTTAATCATGTCGACTAGTAATACTGCTACACTTTCGTTGCGATCGGTAATTGAGAAGGACAAACTCAATGGGACAAACTTTCTTGACTGGTTCAGGAACTTGAGAATTGTTCTCAAACAGGAAAGAAAGGCTTATGTCCTAGATCAACCCATTCCTGAGGAGCCTGCAGCCAATGCTCTAAGAGCTCAGAGAGATGCTTACATAAAGCATAAGGATGACTCTGTGGATGTAGGTTGCCTAATGCTTGCCACTATGGTTCCAGAGCTCTAAAGAGATCTGGAATTGATGGAGGCTTATGAGATGATTGTACATCTCAAGGAAATGTTTTAGCAACAGGCAAGGCAAGAAAGGTATGAGACCACAAAGGCCTTACATTCCTGTAAAATGGTTGAAGGTGCATCAGTTAGTACTCATGTGTTAAAGATGAAAAGCGATATTGATCACCTTGAGAGGCTTGGATTTCCTATGAGTCAGGAGTTAGCTACGGATTTGATCCTCAATATGACTAGTTTGTTATGAACTATAACATGAACAACATGGAGAAATCAATTTCTGAGCTGCATGGGATGCTCAAAACTGCTGAGCAAAGCATTAAAAAAAATCCTAGCACAGTTTTGATGGTTCAGAAAGGAAAGGGTATGAAAAAGAAAGGGAAGGGCAAATGGAAGGGTAATGGCTCAGGTGATAAGACCAAAGAGTCAAACAAGCCCAAAACCAAGCCTGCACCCAAGAAGGCAAAGCCTCTAAAGGAAGGAGTCTGCTACTTCTGCAATGAACCCGGTCATTGGAAAAGGAATTGCAAACTCTACCTGGAAGAACAAGAAGGATAGCGAGGCTATCGCTTCAGGTATTTATGTTATAGACATTCATTTTTCTACTTCCTCTACATGGGTATTAGATACTGCATGTGGTTCTCACATTTGTACAAATGTGTAGGGTCTAAAGGACAGTAGAAAGTTGAAGAAGGGTGAGGTGGACCTATGAGTTGGAAAGAGAGCAAGAGTTGCTGCTTTAGTCGTAGACACTTATGAATTAGTTCTGCCAAGTGGGCTTTTGTTAGTTTTGAACAATTGCTATTATGTTCCTGCTTTGAGTAGTAACATTGTTTCTCTTTCTTATTTGGATAAGGAAGGTTATACTTCCATGACTAGGAATGGTAAATGTTCTATTTATCGTAATGACATTTTCTATGCTGATGGTGATTTGCATGTTGGTCATTATATATTAAATTTGTAACATCCTAATAATGGGAATATCTATAACGTAACTACTAAGAGGATAAAATCAAACAATTTGAATCTGACCTACCTATGGCATTGTCGTTTAGGCCACATAAATGAGAAACGTATTTCTAAACTCCATCAAAGATGGATTTCTAAACTCATTTGATTTTGAATTATATGATACATGCAAATCTTGCTTATTAGGAAAGATGACTAAGGCACCTTTTACTGGGCACAGTGAGAGGGCTACTAAATTATTAGGCCTCATACATACAGATGTATGTGGACCATTAAATATAGCTGCCAGAGGAGGTTATGTATACTTCATTACATTTATTGATGACTTTAGTAGATATGGCTATATCTATCTAATGAAACATAAATCTGAATCTTTTGAAATGTTCAAAATATTCCAAAATGAAGTACAAAACCAACTTGGTAAAACAATTAAAGCACTTCGATCTGATCGAGGTGGTAAATATTTGAGCCAAGAATTCATTGACCATCTTAGGAGTTGTGGGATAATCTCACAATTGACTCCTCCAAGAACACCACAATGGAATGGCGTTTCTGAACGGAGGAATCGAACACTATTAGATATGGTTCGATGTATGATGAGTCAAACAGATCTTCCACCGTCCTTTTAGAGACATGCCCTAGAGACAGTTGCGCTCACACTAAATCGTATTCCATCTAAAGCAATTGAAAAGACACCATATGAGATATGGACTGGAAAGAAACCAAGTTTATCTTTTCTTAAGATCTGGGGATTTGAGGTATATGTTAAGCAACAAGCCTCTAATAAATTAGCGGCCAGATCCACAAAGTGCCTTTTCGTGGGGTATCTTAAAGAAACGAAAGGATACTATGTCTACAATCCCGCCGATAATAAAGTGTTTGTTATTTGATATGGCAAGTTTTTAGAAAGAGAGTTTGTTTCTAAAACAACCAGTGGGAGCCACGTACATCTCGAAGAAATTCGAGAGCCACAAGATGGTACAAAACCACAGATAGAAATTAGAGAAGACTCGTAACAAGTTACTGAGCCTCCTCAAGTAACACAAGGTCCATGAAGATCTGATAGGACACGGCATCAGCCTCAGATATATGGATTTCTGATTACTGAAGGCTGTGATGTGTTGCTCATTGAGCAAAATGAGCCCACCACCTATCGAGAAGCCACAGTGGGACAAAACTCTGAGAAATGGCTAAATGCCATGAAGTCTGAAATGCAATCCATGTATGACAATTAGGTATGGACTTTAGTCGATCCACCTGAAGGTGTAAAAACCATTGGGTGCAAATGGGTTTTCAAGGAGAAAACTGACATGGATAGTAATGTAAATGTCTTCAAGGCACGACTAGTTGCAAAAGGATTCACTCAAACTCATGGTGTAGACTATGATGAAACATTTTCCCCAGTTGCAATGGCCAAATCAATTAGAATCCTTCTTGCCATTGCAGCATATTATGACTATGAAATATGGTAGATAGATGTCAAAATAGCCTTCCTTAATGGAAAGCTGCTTAAGGATGTGTACATGACACAACCTGAAGGTTTTGTGCGTCCAGAGGACTCTGGTAAAATTTGCAAGCTTCAAAGATCCATTTATGGATTGAAGCAAGCATCTCGGAGCTGGAATCATCGTTTTGATGAAGTAATCAAAGAGTTTGGATTCATTCAAAACATCGTTGAACCTTGTGTTCACAAGAAGGTTAGTGGGAGCATAGTTGTATTTCTAGTGCTTTATGTAGATGACATCCTACTCATTGGGAATGATATTCCTACCTTGCAGAGTGTCAAGTCTTGGTTAGGAAAGTCTTTTTTAATGAAAGACTTAGGTGAAGCCACTTATATCCTAGGGATTAGGATCTATAGGGATAGATCCAAAAGACTAATAGGCCTAAGTCAGAGCACATACATAGACAAGATGCTGTATAGGTTCAGTATGCATGATTCAAAAAGGGGTTACATACCCATGTCTCATGGCATCCATCTTAGCAAGGATCTGTGTCCTAGTACACCTGATCAGCGAGATCGCATGAGTAAGGTTCCATATGCCTCGGCCATTGAATCCATCATGTATGCCATATTATGTACTCGACCAGATGTCTCGTTTGCCTTAAGTATGACCAGCAGATACCAACAAGATCCTGGTGAGGGTCATTGGACTGCCGTCAAGAATATCCTAAAGTACTTAAGAAGGACTAAGGACTTATTTTTGGTCTATGGTGGATTGGATGATGAGCTCTGCGTAACCGGTTACACAGATGCAAGTTTCCAAACTAACCAAGACGACCTTAAATCGCAATCTGGATATGTATTCCTCCTAAATGGTGAAGTAGTAAATTGGAAGAGCTCTAAGCAGAGCATTGTAGCAGATTCTGCAACAGAAGCTGAGTATATAGCAGCATCAGATGCAGCTAAAGGAGCCGTTTGGATCAGAAAGTTCATTACTGAACTAGGAGTAGTGCCTACCATCTCAAATCCAATAGATTTGTTCTGTGACAATAGCGGTGCTATTGCACAAGCCAAGGAGCCTAGGTCACATCAAAGGACCAAGCATATACTCGGGCGATTTCATCTTATTAGAGAAATCAATGATAGAGGTGATATAAAGATATGTAAAAGTAGCAGGAGAAGATAATGTTGCTGATCCTCTTACTAAGCCACTTACACAGGCAAAGCATGAGCGTCATGTTAGGGCAATGGGAATTAGGCAAATTAATGATTGCACCTAGGGTAAGTGGGAGGATGTTGGAAATTGTGCCCTAAGGGCCAATCATTATACTTTGAACATTATTATTTTAATGAAATTTCTCCATTCTGTTATCATATTATTTGCATGTTAACTGTGATAATAGTATCTTTGGATAATTCACAAAGATTGTCCTAAAATGTCCCTGGTCGGTCATCTATGCGGGAGCAGAGATGAAACAAGATTAGTATGACTTTGATAAGATATGGAGATGCGAATCAAAGCCTTAGACACTTGTAAGAGTACAAGGTGTTGGACCGACCCACTATGAGAAAGCTACATGGATCAAGTCATAAGCTTTTCTCATGTATAACCACGTCATAATGCCCTTAGACCTGAGGTCATCATGGGTTCTTACATGAGAGTTGCTAAGCTTTGAATTAGTCAAAAGTCACTTTTGACCGGGTGATGATAAAGGCTACGATCGGGCTTGGAGGTTTTTCATGCAGAGGAATATGAAGATCAAGATGGAATTTGTCCCTCACATTAGTAGAGAGATATTACTGGGGCCCTCGATGAGTGAGTCTGAGAAATGTATGGCCATACTATGATGAAAGGAGTTTCTGTCTCTGTTATCAGGCTAGTCAGGAATCGAGAAAGTAATGGTCAGGAACAAGAGGATGACATTATCCATGCCTTATCCTTGATCGATATATCGTGTGACCAAAGGGACGTGACATGGTTGTATGACAGGTTGCATCGTGATAACGATCCTCATATGAATTGGGTAGTCGTAATGTCTTGCTAGAGGCCGCTTGCGACTTTTGGGTTAGTATAGTTATTGGCCCACTGCCAACTTCATATGGACCTACAGGGTCGCACACAAGAATGGCCCAACATGAGATAATGTTTAATTTAGGGTGGACGAATTATATATATATATAAAATATAAAATTCATTAATAATATTATATAGATATATATATTTTCGAAATATATATCTTATATATATATATATTATATGATATTATTATATTGTGTTAGTTTTAAATTTAATTTACTAAGATATATTAAATTTAATAACTAACATAATAGAGATATAGTATCTTAGATTTAATTTATGAAGATAAATTAAATCTAATGGCTCTTTATTTGGATTAAATAAATAGGTTAAATTTAAACTGTTGGACAGATTTAATTTAAATTGAATTTATTTAATTAGCTCATCAAGATAATTGATTGTTAATTAATTTTGAAATTAATGATGATTAATTTTGAAATTTGAAAATAGCCCTCATATGTTATAAACTTGATAGAGCAAATATATATATGCACATGAGAATTGAGAGCCGCAAGTGAAAACCTAGGAGACATTAGAGGCGCTAGCACGCAGTTTTGGTTGGAGAGCATTCATGTGGATACCGGTAGAGGGAGTGGACCTGACGTGTTAGCTCCTAGAGATCGTGAAAACTTTGAATCATCAAAAGGTATGAATCCTTCCAACTTGGTTTAAACGCTGTAGATAGATCCTCGATTAGGATCGGTAAAAATGTTTAAAATTCTTCCGCTGTGCCTACCGATCCTAACAGGGTGTCCAACTGTTTCTCCAAGCTCGGGCAGGTCTTAGATCCCTAATAGCTATCAGGTCCTATAATGTAGAGTTGACAAAGATTGGGTTATTACTCAGTTCAGAGTTATCAGTATAATGAACTATGTACTGCTCTTGACCTGCATTTAACCTTGTCCTTAATTTAGTCATGTCAGTTATCTATAAGACTCCTGTATTGTACCACCCAGTGTCTATTCTAAGACACATTATATGTCTCTTGACTCCTAGGAGTTGGGTGTCCAAGGTGACCTGATAGTTCCCTAGGCTATCACTCTATTTCCTATGATCCCTCTTATCTTAACTTAAGTCAAATTTTGCAAATTCGCAAGTCAAACCTAATCTGTTAGATTTGATTAGGCAACTTTGAAAAATCATAACTTAATCTACAAAATTTCAAATGGAGTGGTTCAAAGTTTTATTTGAAGCTCTCTAAGTCCTCTGAAAAGGAAAAATATTACCTACTGCCACTTGTAACCACAGAAGTACAGAATTCCACGAATTGCCACACTGTTTTAGAATCCAATCCAGTTTCAAACCTCAAACTTTAACAATTAATATCTCTCAAAGTACACACCCAAATTGAACATATTATATATCAACTTAAAGCTTATAATGTCTATTATCACTTTGAAAAATATCACAGCCATAAGATAACATTTGGCGAATCAAATTTGTCCCACAAGCAATGTAGATCCAGACTGGCAACAATTAACCACAAGTACTTTAAATCCAAATTTTGGTTTTTCATTCCTACTGATTAAAATTTATAATCAAGGCCTATTCCAACACAATTTTGCCTAAGGAATCCATTGGAAAGCTCAAAATTGGAAAAATCACATTCCTTCTTGCTGCCCTACATCACACGGAAAATGCCCTTCTAACACAACAATCATCAAGTTTACAATTTTACTTCTAAACTAGTCTTATATCACCATTAAGCATCATATATCATCATGATAATGCTTAAAACAACATCAAACCATAATCCCATGCTCTGACCAAAATTAGGACAGCCATGAAAATCCAAGATACTCAACCAAAACACAAGATGCTAGGTTCAAATTGAAGTATAAGCTTATCTCTTGCTCTTTTTTGAGCTCTTTTCTTGATTCCCCAACTTTTGCTCTTGCTAGAAGACTCAAAACACTTCTCCTTGAAATTCTAAAACCATAGAAATGAAGTTCTCATCAAGGGGAACAATGTTTATGAAGAGTATTTGAGCCATAGAAGTGGTTTACAAGATCAAAATTAAGCTAGAAGCTTTTATCTTAAACTGTTCTTCTTTTTTTCTCTTTCTTCAAGCTCTTAGACGAATTTTGAGAGTGAGTGAGAGAGAGAGAGTAGTATGATCTGAAATTTCTCTTCCTTAGCCACTCTTAATAGTTGGCCGAAATTGGCCAAAAGAATAAGGGAAAAATATGTGACCATGATTTCATCTTCTAGCCACAATTATTGACTTTTCTTCCTCTCTTCTTTTCGTCTTTTTTGATCAAGTCTTCTCTTTCTTTGCCTCCCTTTAACTAGGCTGAACACGATGAGAGAGAAAAAGGATTTGTTGACTAATTTCTTCTTGAAATGTTGCTTTTCTAGTCAACTTCCAAAGTTGTAGTTGTTGACTTTTCAACTTGAAAAGTGAAGAAGTGTAGTAATTAAATTCTCTTTCCTTCTTCCTCTTGTCTTGGACGAAATGGTCAAGGGAAAGGGAAGGGAAATTAATTTAATTTTCTTCATCATTCCTTTGCCTTTCAAGGGCAAATCCTAGCTCTTCATTTTATCTTTCAACTTTAACCTCAAGATCAAGTGGCAATAATCTCTTTTGCCCTTGATTGTAGCAATATTATTTCTTGTGTCATTGTTTCTTTTCTTTCTTTTTATCACTTCTTTCTAGACACCATTTTTCTTTTCCTTTGGATCCGGGTTAGGTTTTTTGTCATTCAAACACATCCTGAAGGAATCGGGTACTTTCTTTTGACTAATTCGCACCGAAATTCATATTCTATTCCAGATGCAGTTTCTACAAGCCATTCTGTTTCTTATGAATTCCTAAGACTCTTGCTAAACTGAGGCTTAACAGTACACTTGATTCAGGCTTAATCTCAAGCTTCTTATCCCAAAATTTGGGATATTACACCAATAGGTTTTGTTAACGGATCCAATAGATTTATTATTGACCTTACCAAATCAATTGAAATAAATCTATCATAATTTTTAAGCATGCTTATTCATATAATATCTCAAACTATTTTCCACTTACATCATTGTTCTTTCTACAATGATTATTGCCATATCTAGCAAACACATATCATCGACACTTAGTGTCGGCTTCATACCAAAATATTTGTTAAGAGATTTTCAACTTTTAGCATTCCATCCATTTCCAGAGTAATCAACTTTGACTCCCATAATATTTTATTTTTGTCACCACTAAAGGTCAATGATAACCAGTGGGTTTTCATATATAAACTAAATTTTAGTTAACATCCGTGTATATACATCAATACAATGGGAATCTACTACATGATGCCAATATTTATGACATTATCCCTTAACTATTTCTTTCTCTTCATGAGAGTTTACATATGCTCAATCTCCACACATCATTTGCTAAGTTATGGGATGAACATTTATCTGTGCTACAAATTCTTGACAATTT
Organism: Inga leiocalycina; assembly: GCA_963242795.1. Classification (NCBI taxonomy): domain Eukaryota; kingdom Viridiplantae; phylum Streptophyta; class Magnoliopsida; order Fabales; family Fabaceae; genus Inga; species Inga leiocalycina. The sequence continues at coordinate 41,912,234 of OY725328.1, read as the reverse complement.
GTTCATACATTGATTGTGCTTTAAAATCACTTTAAGTTTCATAAGGAATATTCATATAATGGTCCTCAAAACCAATTTCCAGAAACATTTCTCATATATCATCACTACTCCTTTATGATCTTGACACACAAAATCACATTTGATTCTCTTAGGACTTCAAGGGTATAATATGATATATTTGACCATACATGCCATGCATTCACATTAAAGTTTAATATATGTTCACAATAATCATGCATGCATATTTCAAGATAAATACATATCCACAAAGTTTGAAAATTTAAAACACCTTTATCTAAAATATTAGATAAATAATTAAATTTCCATATCACTATTATAATGCTTATTTAAAGCTATATGCAAATTTTAATAATTCACATCAAGATTTGTTCTTCACAGCAGATAACAAAGCTTTCATTAAATTAATTTTAATTATAACACACATTATATATAGAAATTTTATAATTTTTCAATATATCAATATATATATATTCCAAGGCGTCCCCACAAGATATTCTATATCTTTGGTACCCCCACACTTTCAAATATTTGAATAAAACTTTAATTCTAAGTGAATTAGAATCTCATGATATAATTTCTTTCCATGATAATTAAATTAGAATTTCTCAAATATTTCCTTCTAATTTCACATAGGACAACGGAATTTAAATTCAAAACTCGTTTCCTAGAAAATCACATAAATATGATCTTATATGTCAAATATATTATCTAAATAATATCACGCACCAATTTTCTTTTCAAATACTGCAATTACATGTTGCATAATAGAATTGCTGTAGGTAAGTTCACGTCAACAGCTAATATTGCCCACTACACTCTTTCATCCAATATATATATATACACGGAATTTTCCACATAAAGTTCTAAATATTTAATTATTTTAAATTCCAATATTTAATGACATTCACACATTTAAACATATGAAACAAATGCCACCTGTATTTCAAATGATCAGATTATAAAAATCACCAAAATATAAACACAATTTGCAGCATTAAAAATCTATGATTTCAAGATTCAAACTAATTGATATGGTATATCAAAATAAATCACACATCATGCAATTAATTATTTCTATTCATTGATCATGGTAAAAAAACCTTCTGATAATTAAAAAGTGGCTAAGATATTCAAAATATCTCCAGATTTATTAAAAAAAAAATTGTTTCAACTTTCAACTAATATCACATTAAACACAACAAATCCCAAAATTTATTCATCCATAAAAAGAATAGGTGATTCGCAAAATTGTAGGATAGACAATAGGGAATTAGCAACTATTAAACAAAATAATATTTCATTAATGTTATACCCTCTACATAAACATAATAAATAATTATTTAGTGAATCACGAGATAATTGTTTACTGACGGTTTCAACTAAACGAATATGAATTTCTCAAACAGGTTATCATCCTAAAAATTAGGAATCTATATGATTATTTTTAACAAAGCCTCCAACTAAATAAATTCACCCCCGTAAAAATTTCAGATTAGCATAAATGATTAAATAATGTCATGATTTAAAAGTGCACATCAAATCTCAGCCAAATTAAATTATAAACGTGTGGATAGTTTTTTTTTTTTTAAAAAAAATTAAATATGCCCATCAATATTCTTATTAATATTAAATTGGACGCATACTTGGTATGAGCTGTGCACTTAATAACCAACAGATGTGAATAACCGTAATTCCAATATGCCTCTTCTCCTTCGTCCCGTACAGTTGTATTGCCTCCAATAAAGCTTGAACAGATTGACCCTTTTTCTTCTTACACTTGCAAACTTCTTTTCTGCCTCTCTCTCTTTCATGATGCAAAACGATACGTCGTTTTGCTTGCCTAACTATTGACTGTTCAATTGTCAATCTATGAATTTTGGAAGGCAAGATTCTCATGCGGCCTCACCCTCACGGTAAGGATTAAAATGAGTCTAGTTGGAGTTGGAGGGGAAATTGGGTACTTGTCCATCATAATATAATGATCATGGCTCACCTTGAGCATAAACTTATTTTAATATGTTTTCACCAGATATAGCAAGACCCAATTCTCACTTCCTCCATTCTCAATTTTCATGAAGCACCCCAGGAGAACTCTGTGATTCTCTACCATTAAATGATTTCTCTTCATCAGAAAAATTTCTGCCTTTCATGTTGGCGATTGTCATCTGTTTCTTGATTTTTTAAACTGATTTGTTGACTTGACCGTCTGGTTCCCTTTCATAGAGGCCAATACACTGGGATTGTCTACCATTTGATGCTTTCTCCTTATCAGACAAACTTCTCGCTTCAATTCTGCTATTGTCATCTTTTCACGTGGATTTCAAAATTCTTCAAGAAAACAGGCCACAAAAATGAGAGCCAACAACCTGTTCTCAAACTCAAATCTCTGCCTTGTTTCTTTATTGAATGAAACAAATTCCTCCTGGGCATATTGATTACAACCGGTGAGTTTGGTTCCACAAAAGACAAACAACGTAACTGCAAACAAATTTTTTTTCCTTCATCAAAATTTGCCCTAACTCATAATATTTTCCACATGTGTAAATAAATGCCCAAGAGATTAAAACTTATCTTATTTTCTTTGCAATCAGCCAAATGAATTTGAGAAAACTCCATCACAATGCACTTACAGTCTTAGTAGGAAATATCTATTAAGATTGTTGGCAAAATCTGCAAAAAGCTTTGAATCGCGTCTAAAGACATTGTCCTTAAAAGATATTCCGCAGCCCCCTCAGTAAATAGGAAACGGCATCTCCCTACTTTAAATGGTGTCATAATTGGGATATTTATAGATATTAAATCATTACCTTGAAGTGATGCCTTTTGAAGACCACACCTCTTCAATTAAAATGTCATTACTATTTGTTAATTTTATGAACCGTGTTGATTCATGAACCAACACAAATCCCTTAATTCATAATATCATGACTTCTCAAAACGCATCTCTTTATCTAAACATATTCCATAATATTGGAGAGATTCTTTCTTTGACACACCCATATGTAATATTTACAACAAAGCATGGTGGGTTTTCTTTTATTTTCTTTTGTTTTTCTACCTAGTGTCCTATGCTAGCCCCTTGTTGGGAAACTCCATGGGTCCAGATTAATCCTGGTTTGAGGTATGACCAGACCATTTTTTTAGATAGTGCCCCTACCACCTAATGTTGTAGTATGAAAACCATGAGCTCCCTTCTCGTCATGACAACAATAATCTCAAACGGAGGACAATTATGAATCTGCCCGTCTATGATGAATTGATGGTTACTTTTACCATCTTAACATCCACTCAGCTAGTTATCGCATTAATTTGAAACTTTTGATTTCAAGGTCCCTAGCAAAAATAAGCAAAGACTCAAACACACTTTTTCTCTTTATTTATTTGAAAATGTATCCATGTTGACGCACTACTACAGAATTATGATATAACCACCCTAAGGGACGTCACAATTTTAAAATTGGGTGGTTAAAAAGGAAGGCAGTGGCATTTTCATAATTATTTGTGCATAGGGAAACCTTTAGATGTCCCAAATTTGAATTTGGGACGCCTAAAGTTCTTTCTGGCGTGCAATCTAAATTTTCCAAATTTTTTTAAGCGCCAGAAACTGGATTTAGACATCCCAAAATGATTTGGGACGCCTAAAGTCAGAGTTTAGGCATCCCAAATGGATTTTGGTACGCCTAAACTCACCTTTAGGAGTCCCAAATGCCATTAGGAATGCCTTGAGCATGTCAAACACCTGTTTGACATGCGTCCTCTCACACACGCCCCCTTACTTTTTGACCATTTCCCTCCTTCTTCATTCATTTGCCTCCGTCGCGCGTTCTGGATATTCCTCCTCCCTTCTTTGTCTTCCTTCACAACTCGTCCTCCTCCCTTCTTTGTGTTCTTCAACTTTACTCTTCCTCCTCCTCCCTTCTTTGTTGCACGTCCTATGTGCTTTGCTCTCTTATTCACTTCTTCACTCGGAACCCCTTCTTCTTGCTTCTTGCTGTGGATTCAATAGCTGCGGATTCTGAAGAAATCAAAATGAGATTAAACAAGAAGAAGAAGATTCAAGCAAGGCACACACCATTGTGACGCCCTCCACCTCCTTCCTTCCATTGTGACGCACGCAGGCTCCCCCCTTTCATCAGGTTAGTTTTTTTTAAATATGAATTTACTTGAAGAATTAAATTTAAACTTGCAATGTGAAATTATTTTATATGATTTTAGTTATTGAAGTGATTTTACCTTGTGATAAATGAACAACAATTAAACATAGTAATTTTTGTTTGTTTAATATGGTTGGTTTTATTTATTTTTTATATTAGATTAGTATGATTATTATTAGTGTAGTGGATAAAATCTTATTTTAAGATAAAGAGATTGATAAGATAAAGACATTGATCATTAATAAACATATAATTGATTATTAAGAAACACAATATACTTAATAAATAGATTAAAATATATTCTATTAATCCTTCTCTTCAAATTGTTATAAGTTCTTTATATCCTAGAATAGAAAAAAAAATTGAATATTCATTTGAAATTCTATATTCTTTTCTATATTCATAGGAGAATTACATTATCAATAGCTAAGAATACAGAGTTAATAACTAAGATAGGGTTGCTTGAAATTTTGGGATGTCTTACTTTTAAGGGGAAATGCTGTCGAACTTTTTATTGAAAAAAGTTAAAAAAGGCAATCTGATAAGTAAAATATTTACATATTTATTTTCCCTTATATGATGATTTTATGGACGATATTTGAGCTTAATATAATATATTTGGGTGTAAAATAAATAGTATTTAAAAAATAAAGAAAAATATAAAAAAGATAAGTACTGTAGCGTCGGTTACTATTCATCACGGATTCACTGTAGCAGGGTGTTACTGTAGCGGATGGAGGTGACTGTAGCAGATGGAATCACTGTAGCACTGTAGCAACACGGAAAAAATACGTAGGTTTGCTGAAAAGTCATGTTCATGCGTGAAATGAAGGAAAAGTACTGTAGCACCTGTGGAAAAAAAATGAAGAAGCAACAGACGCTCGCTTGCCTATATATATGTGTGTGTTTCTTTGCAAAAGGAAGGAAGGAGGAGAGAAGAAAGTGTGGAGAATTTTCTCTGACAGTCAGAGATCCTTCTCTGACAGGGAGAGATATTTTCTCTGACAGTTCTAAATAAATTGTGTTATTTTTTATTTTTAATTTTATGTATTGTATTATTTTTTTCATGCCTCCTATATGGAAGGCTTAGTATTATATTACTTCTTGCATGCCTCCTATATGGAAGGCTTAGTATTGTATTACATTTTTTATGCCGCCTACATGGAAGGTTTTACCTCCTAAAGGGACGGCTAGATTTGTCCATTTTTCATGCATCTTGTTGGTTGTATATTTATGTTTGAGAATTTAATATTCAATTTTATGCAGTATTTTTAAGGCTTTCATTCTAGCTTTATATAATTTATTTTGGTTTTGTTTTTAATTTTATCATGTGTTAAACTTTCATTTTCCTAGGGTGATGACGTAGCTTACTAATGACGGATTGAATCTTAACTTATTAAATCTAGTTTTAATTTCTCCTTCATGATTGAGTTTTAATTATTGTTCTTAATGCTTTCATTTGATTGGCCACCTTTTGAATGATTACAATATGCATGTTGAGACCGGAAGGAGATGCATGTGTGTAGATTCTATAATTAAAACCATGACTTGCATATGAAATAGGAATATATTCATATGAGTTGTGTAGTCTTATTGAGTTTCATAAATCTTAATGCATAATTAATTGCTTAAATTCATATAGGAATATATTGGATTAGCAATTAATTATAGAATTACTTGACCTTGGAAGAGGCTAGTAATTAAATTTGGAAAACTCGACTATCAATCATGTGGAATAAATTGGGCTAGAATAGATAAGTGATTCAATCCGAAATTTGTTAAGTGAAATCTAATCCCTAGGACTTTTTCTCATATTTGTTTTCATATCATCTGTACTCATATTTAATTATTTTTCTTTTATTTGCACTCTCAATTATCAATTTATCGATCGACTAAATAGAATTAAAATTACCCATTTTGGTACTTAGTGCTCAATCCTCGTGGGAACGATACTCTACTTACTTCTATATTACTTGATTACGACAGTGTACACTTGCACTATTTAATTGATCATCTAAACTCGTAACAAGTTTTTGGCGCCGTTGCCGGGGATTGTTGTCATTAATATCAATACCAAGTAATTTTAATACTAATTTAGTCTGCATGTAAAATTTGAAGAAAAAAAATTCAAAAAAATAAAATAAAAAAAAATGAATTATTCACAGCATTCATTTGGTGATAACTTGTCATATCTTAGTTCTTTTTCTGGAATGCATGTGAATGGAATGAGACAAGAAAATATAAATGCTGGTTGGATTGAAATTTCTTCTCCTTATAATTGTTTTTCTGGTGCTTATTATGGAGAGTGTCATCCCTATGAGCATTATCCATATAGCACTACCAATCATTATATGGGAGATGATTTCAATATGCATCAAACTTGTTTTGATCATTCATTTTATCCTGGTGGAATTTTAGAGCAACAAGAATCTTTGGATCCATATGTCAGGTATTGTCCTAATCCTCCGTTCTACTCTTATCCATATATTGAAGAACAAACTCTTGAGTATAAGGAAAAATCTGATTTAGAAAAATTAATTGAGGAGTTTGAGCAATCAACAGAGAGATTTTGTAGAGAGCAAAAGGAAAATGACACAAGAGTCAAGTCAAGTGTCCAAAATATTGGAATATATGTGAGTCAAATTATTGCATCACTTGAGACTATGAGGCAAGATAATTCTTTGAGCATGATTCCCACTCCTTGTGTTGATGATGATTTTTATGAGAAAGTTGAGAATGTGGAATTAAATGAAACTTTGCCTCTTGTGGCATGTGATAAGGAACTTGAAATCACTTTTGGAGAAAATAATGGATGTCCAATTGAGGTTCTGCCTGTGGAGCCTAATCTTTGTGATTTTGATATTGAAACTAATGTGGATATTCCAGAAGATGTTGTTCATGTCTCTCCTGTTGAAGTATTGACTCTTACTGATGAGAGTCAAGTGAATTTTATGGGATGCTCTAAAATTTTGGAAATTCCTAAATCTGTTTGCAAATACATACATGTTGTGCTTTCTTTGAATTCAGTAAATAATTGTACTCTAAAATTGTCTATGATTGAAGAAGTACAATTAATTACTTTGAATGATCATTGTTGGTTTCTGAAATATTGTTGCTTGAAAAGAAATGAAGACAAGGTGATCCTGGTGTTTGATACTTTTGATTAGTAGTTTGTGTTTGAGAAGTCTGGCTGAAGACTATAAATTTAGCGCTGCTTGGGAGGCAACCCAAGGTTTGGTTGGATATATTGTTGTGATTTTACAGGACTTCTGATAGCTCCTGATGATGTATTCTACTTTGATAGTTTAAAAAAATAAAAAGAAAAAAAATTGGTTTGGTTTTGTCTAGCTAAAGACGTTAAAGATGGGCGGCTATTTGGGAGGCAACCCAAAACTTCTTTCCTACTCTCTTAGTTTTCTTTATTACTCTCTTAATTTTCTTTCCCGCTCACTCAATTTCTTTTCTACTTACTCATTTCTTTCTTACTCTCTCACTTTTCTTTCCTACTCATTGAAACACATTGCACTGCATTGAGATTTTAGTTTTCATCATTTTCATTTTAAGTTACCATGGAGGAATCTCTTGTAAAGCTTAAGAACAGGTTCCCCACTCTTCCCAAAGATGTGCTCAAGAAGCTCTATAGCTGTGGACTTGAAAGGATGAAAGTATTCAAGCGTTTGGGCCTTCCTGAGGACATACGCTGGATCATTGAGGCTAAGGTACGTTTAACAGATGAGTTTAATAAATCAGTTGTTCAACCTTTACCAGGAATGGGAAGAAGTTCTTACTCCAAAAAGAGAAGAGCTAAAAGAATGAATGTCTGCTATAAATGTGCAAGGTGGACATGTGATCAGCGCTGTAGAAGCAAAGGTATGGTTTCTATAAATCGAGAAGATAAAATTAAATTTATAAAGGATGGACTGAGTAAGGAGTCCCTGGATGATATCATTCAAACTCTTGAGACGCATCCGAGTGGTGATGTTCATCGTATTCTTCTTGATTTAGTGAATGTATTCAACCAAGAAAAATGGCGCTACTGTCTTGGGAATCTGACAGAAAAAGACCCTGTTTGCCAGTTTATAAGAAAACTGGATGGGAAGCCAATCCTCGATTCATAGAAATCGTTTAAGCCGTTTCTGGACGTAAAACCAGAGGAAGATGTGAGCCAAAATCACAACTACTGTACATAATCATGCTTTTGTCAAATCTTTCTTATCTTTTCGATAGCTTTTGTCTACTCTACTTTATCTTTTGACTTTCTTCCCTCTTTTTGTTTAATTTCTTCACGCAATAGCCCACCTGTCATCTGTGTCGGAAATTTTTTTTTCAAACTTTTTTGAAAAATGTTTGATTTGTGTGATTTTGTTGTCGTTGTTTTAGTATTATATATATGTACTCTTTCATTTGTAAATATACACACTTCCATTTGTAAATATGAATTCTTTCTCTTGTAAGCGTACATGGTCCGAGAGAAACAAAGAGAAAAAGGTTATCACACAAAAATGTAGATTTACATCTATTTGCATTTTTGGTGAAACTGATATAGGCAAGAAAGGAGAGTTTATAACAGCAGCAAATGAACTGGGAATTGGATTAGCTGCCAGAGGGATCAACTTTGTGTACGGGGGAGGCATCCAGGGCCTAAAGGGAAGTGTAGCCATTTCTGCATCCATGAATGGAAGCAAGGGTTTAAGTGTAAGGGTGAAGGAGTTGGAAGATCACACTTTTTCCTTAGGACAAGAGTTACAGGTTTCAAGCTTGCCTGAACAAATGGGACTAATGTTCTACCATGCTCAAGCTTTCATTGCTCTACCCGGTGGTTTGGGGACGTTGGATGGCATTTCTAGCGTTGCATATTGGGCTAAGTTAAACTATCACAAAAAGCCATTAGGATTGTTAAATGTTAATGGTTTTTATAATAATCTGTTGTCTTTTCTTGATCATGCTGTGGAAACAGGATTCATACCCCAAGCGACTCGCCATTCCATAATTTCTGCACCGACTGCTGATCAGCTGCTTGATCAACTGCAAACCTATGAACCTAAACCAGATCTACTCGTCAAGCAAATAGGTGGGCAATCTTCAGATAGCAGTCAGAAGCAGAACCCAGATACCACCCTTCGGTTGTAACTTTCCTTATTCTCTTGGTTTTACTCTTAGTATTTTGATTTTACTTTATTATGTGTTTATGTTCAAAAAAAAAAAAAACCTTCTCTGAGCTCTAGAAGACATTGGGGACAATGTCTTATTTAGGTTGGGGGAGGAGAAAAAAAATTTTTGTTTTTCTTTTGTTATTTAGTAAAACCATTAGATGCATGGGGTGTGGAAAAAATGGCAGAGTAAGGAGTTATTCTTAACTCCTGAGACGCATTTCATTAATTGCATTTTTTGGTTGCAATTTTTTTTATCTTTTTTAAAAAAAAAAGAAGTAAAAAAAAAAAAGAAGTAAAAAAAAAAAAGAGAGTAAAAAACAATCTTGTTCAAGTGCTTTGTAATTAAGAAGTACACAAGTTTTAAGTATGGATAAATTGAATTTAGAGATTTTATAGCATGAATGAACAACTGATTGTTGCAATTGGTGATAAATTTTGAGTTTGAATGAACTGAGTTTAAAAATTCCTAGCCGTGAGCTTCTGAGCCTATAATGATTATTTCTCTTGTGTGTGATATTCACCTATTAAGTTGTCACTCTAGAACTTGCTTTAAATCTGGTTGAAATTACATCTCACATGCACATTCAAAAATGATAAAGGCATTCATTTCCTTTAGCCAGAGCCAAATAGCCAACCTTGCAATTATACCGTTGATAAGCCCCTTTGAGCCTAATTGACTGTTTCTTTGTTCTCGACCCATTAACATGTACTTTAATGATATATCAAGTGCTTTTACCTTATTCGGAAGATTGGTAGAGCATTAGAAATTCTTGTGAAATGGGCTATTGACAAAGTGTGGGGGTATATATATCATCAATTTTATAGTTGCAATTCAAAAAAAAAAAATTCAAAAAAAAAAAAGAGAAAAAAAAAATATGTCAAGTATTTGAATTGTGGGTTGTTATGATGAGATAAATTTATAAGTAGCCCATTTTTAAATTGTTCTATTAAATTTCTTAAATATAGCCTTTCATATTATGTTTTACATTCCTTTTACCTTAACCCCATTACAACCCTTAATAAGTCCTTTTGATTTGAATTATGCATGTGAATTAGGTAGTGGAGATTGAGATTTTTAGCAAGCCTATGGTAGTGCAATTTTTTTGGTTGAATTTGAGCGAAACATTTACCCTTAAACACTTGAGAGATTGAGAGAATGAGTTACACTTACAAACTCGGTTTATTCATTTTCAAACAAAGTTACCAATTTATATTTTCATTGATTCATGAATACTATGATCTCTTTACTTTTCAATTGTGTTCTTACTTATGACTTGACACTTCTGATTTTGTTGGAAGCACTTATTAGTTATTCCTTGTCCGAGGACGTCCAAGAGCTAAGTGTGGGGGAATTTGATAAGTAAAATATTTACATATTTATTTTCCCTTATATGATGATTTTATGGACGATATTTGAGCTTAATATAATATATTTGGGTGTAAAATAAATAGTATTTAAAAAATAAAGAAAAATATAAAAAAGATAAGTACTGTAGCGTCGGTTACTATTCATCACGGATTCACTGTAGCAGGGTGTTACTGTAGCGGATGGAGGTGACTGTAGCAGATGGAATCACTGTAGCACTGTAGCAACACGGAAAAAATACGTAGGTTTGCTGAAAAGTCATGTTCATGCGTGAAATGAAGGAAAAGTACTGTAGCACCTGTGGAAAAAAAATGAAGAAGCAACAGACGCTCGCTTGCCTATATATATGTGTGTGTTTCTTTGCAAAAGGAAGGAAGGAGGAGAGAAGAAAGTGTGGAGAATTTTCTCTGACAGTCAGAGATCCTTCTCTGACAGGGAGAGATATTTTCTCTGACAGTTCTAAATAAATTGTGTTATTTTTTATTTTTAATTTTATGTATTGTATTATTTTTTTCATGCCTCCTATATGGAAGGCTTAGTATTATATTACTTCTTGCATGCCTCCTATATGGAAGGCTTAGTATTGTATTACATTTTTTATGCCGCCTACATGGAAGGTTTTACCTCCTAAAGGGACGGCTAGATTTGTCCATTTTTCATGCATCTTGTTGGTTGTATATTTATGTTTGAGAATTTAATATTCAATTTTATGCAGTATTTTTAAGGCTTTCATTCTAGCTTTATATAATTTATTTTGGTTTTGTTTTTAATTTTATCATGTGTTAAACTTTCATTTTCCTAGGGTGATGACGTAGCTTACTAATGACGGATTGAATCTTAACTTATTAAATCTAGTTTTAATTTCTCCTTCATGATTGAGTTTTAATTATTGTTCTTAATGCTTTCATTTGATTGGCCACCTTTTGAATGATTACAATATGCATGTTGAGACCGGAAGGAGATGCATGTGTGTAGATTCTATAATTAAAACCATGACTTGCATATGAAATAGGAATATATTCATATGAGTTGTGTAGTCTTATTGAGTTTCATAAATCTTAATGCATAATTAATTGCTTAAATTCATATAGGAATATATTGGATTAGCAATTAATTATAGAATTACTTGACCTTGGAAGAGGCTAGTAATTAAATTTGGAAAACTCGACTATCAATCATGTGGAATAAATTGGGCTAGAATAGATAAGTGATTCAATCCGAAATTTGTTAAGTGAAATCTAATCCCTAGGACTTTTTCTCATATTTGTTTTCATATCATCTGTACTCATATTTAATTATTTTTCTTTTATTTGCACTCTCAATTATCAATTTATCGATCGACTAAATAGAATTAAAATTACCCATTTTGGTACTTAGTGCTCAATCCTCGTGGGAACGATACTCTACTTACTTCTATATTACTTGATTACGACAGTGTACACTTGCACTATTTAATTGATCATCTAAACTCGTAACACAATCCCATCCTATATCATTGACAATTGTACTAAACGTGTGAGTGTTATTGGGAATGGCTTAGGTGGTAACAAAATGGATCACAGTTGGATGAATGCTTTGAGAACTAGTGAAGAATATGAGAAAGGGGTGGAAGAATTTATTGAATTCGTTAGAAAGAATGCTCTAGCAAAAAATGGGAAGTATTTTTGTCCTTGAGTGAATTGTTTAAATAAGAGTTGACGGGATGTTGATGTCATAAAGGATCACCTACCTTGTGATGGAATAAATCTGCGATACACAAAGTGGATATGGCATGGTGAGGAAGTAGCGGATTGTCCGTCGCACAAGAAGGAAGATGTGGATGTCATAGATGAAGATAGAATGGAGAAAATGATTCACGATGTTGAGGTAGAATCCTTTGTACAGTCGCATGAGTATGAAAGCCTGCGGAGTGATGTAGAGACACCATTGTACCTTGGGAGTAAGTACACGCGGCTGACGGGAACATTGCATTTGGTTAACTTAAAGGCAACTTGTGGGTAGACTGATAGTAGTTTCACATTGCTGCTTGAACTATTGTGTGATATGTTTCTAGAGGATAATGTACTTCCAAATCCTATGTATGAGGCTAAGAAAATCCTATCTACGATGGGTATGGAGTATAAAAAGATACATGCTTGCCCTAATGACTGCGTACTGTATAGAAATGAGTATGGAGGTCTTAGTGAGTATCCTAAGTGTAAAACTGCAAGATACAAAGTTAAAACAGATGGTGGTTGTGGCGATGTGACAACTAAAAAGCAACCTTTAAAGGTTATGTGGTATCTTCCAATAATACCACATTTTAAACGTTTGTTTGCGACTACAACAAAAGCGAAGAAGTTAAGATGGAACTCTGATGAGAGAATATCTGATGGGAAATATCTTCGGCACCCAGCTGACTCTCCACAATGGCAAAAAATAGATAAAATGTTCCCTCAACTTGGTAGCAAGCCGAGACACCTTCGGCTTGGGCTTTGTACAGATGACATCAATCCGTATGGAACTCTTACTAGCACACATAGTGTGTGGCCGGTTCTCCTTGTAATATACAACTTGCCTCCCTGGCTATGTATGAAATGCAAGTATATGATGCTTTCTATGATGATTTCTGGACCAAAACAACCAAGGAATGATATTGATGTCTCTTGGTGCCTTTGATTGAGGACTTGAAGAAGTTGTGGGAGGAAGGCGTAGATGTGTTTGATGCTTATAAGAAGGAGTACTTCAAGCTACGTGCAATCAATGATTTTCACAATGATAAACGACTTCCTTGCGTACAAAAACTTGTCAGGGTACAGCGTGAAGGCTCATAAAGCATGCCCGATATGTAAAGCAGACACACACTTCTATCAACTAAAGCATGGAAGAAAAGTTGTCTACCTTGGCTACAGGAGGTTTCTTCATTGGTTCTACTCGTATCGTAGGCTAAGAAAGCATTTTAATGGCTTACTGAAGTATAGAATGGCTCCAAAGGCATTAACCAGAGAGGAAGTTTACAGTCGAGTGGAACGTATAAATATTACTTTTGGTAAGAATCAGAGGACTATGGGTGAGAAGAACATATAGAAGAAGAGATCCATTTTCTTTGATCTTCCATATTGGCGTTGGCTTGATGTGAGACACAGTATTGATGTGATGCATGTGGAGAAGAACATTTGTGATAGCCTTGTCAGTATGCTTTTGCACATACCAGGGAAGACTAAGGATGTGATTAGTGTGAGATTAGACCTTGTTGATATGGGAATAAGAGAACGGTTACATCCACAACTAAGAGATGATGGTAGGAGGGAATACATAGAGCCAGCAGCTCATACACTATCAAAATCAGAGAAAAGAAGTTTGTGTGGGTGTTTGCATGAAATTAAGGTGCCGAAGGGTATTCCTCAAATGTGAGAAGATGTGTCTCAATGGACGATTTGAAGTTAGGTGGAATGAAGTCCTATGATTATCATGTGTTGATGCAACAACTATTACTGGTAGCTATTAGAAGCATAATGAAAGATGAAGTACAAACCACTGTAACAAGATTGTGCATTTTCTTTAATGCTATCTATAACAAAGTCATTGACACTGAAAATTTGGATGAACTGGAAAATGAGGGTTACATTATTTTGTCACAACTAGAGATGCATTTTCCTCCTTCATTTTTTGATATAATGGTGCATTTGATAGTTCATTTGGTAAGGGAGGTAAGGCTCTACGGTCCAGTTTACCTGAGGTGGATGTACCCTTTTGAGCGATACATGAAGATCTTAAAAATGTATTCTAAAAATCCTTATTGACTAGAAGCCTCAATTGTAGAAAGATATGTAGTTGAGGAGGTTATGGAGTTTTGCAAAGATTATATGTCAGGGAAGAAGGAACAATCTCAGCATGAAGAGGGGAGAAGCAAGGGAACACGAGGACTGAAAGTGAAGAATGTTCCTCGTGAAGAGGTGTTACAAGCACACTTGTATATCCTGGATAATATGGAAGAAGTTCAACCTTACATAGATAAACATAGAAAGACTTTAAAGAACAAGAATCTAAGGAAGAATGACATGTATATTGCTATTGAGCAAAATAAGACATTCATAGAGTGGTTCGAGGAAAAGGTTTCGCACAAGACCAGTGTGTCTGAGACAATCTAGTGGCTAGCTTGGGGGCCTTCGTTTCAGATCATTACTTGGACCGGTTATGATATAAACGATTATTCTTTCTATACAAAAGAGCAAGATAAGAGAAGTACCATGCAAAATAGTGGGGTGATGGTAGAGGCTGAAGCCAGGCACTTCTCCAGTTCGAGAGACAAAAACCCCATATTAGCGTCCATGGCCTATTATGGAGTTATAGAAGAAATATGAGAGATTACATACAACAAGTTCAAAGTTGCTTTATTCAAATGTAAATGGGTTAGCAATAATGCTATGGTAATAGATAAAAAATTTGGATTTGTCTTAGTCGATCTTCAAATAGTTGGCTATAGAGATGAGCCCTTCATTCTAGCAAGCCAAGCGAAACAAGTGTTTTATGTCACAGATCCTACGAGTAAAAAAATGTCCATTGTGCTTAAAAGTAAAAAACAGAAGTATGGTGATCCGACCTTCAACCTTGACGACACACCACCTTTCACAACAACTCTACCTAGAACAAATGAAGTAGAATTGGTGATGATGAAGAATATGCTGTAAGAAATGACCATGGTGAAGGAATATGGGAAGCAATATAGAGTAAGACCTTAACTTATAAAAGAAAACTGTGTTTTTTTTGTTTTACTCTTGCTTATTTTATTTTATTTTTATTGCAATTTATTTAAGTATCTAATGATGCTTGTTGTGTTAACAAGAATATGGACAACTCTAGTGACTCATCACAAAGTATTGGGGATGACGAAAGGCTTAGAGAAGATGAAAACCCTAGAGATGATGAAATGCCTAGAGATGAACCCGTTGCAAGAAGGGTTAGAGGCTATACAATGATGGGAGCATTGGTTGCACGTCATAAACATTAACAAGAGAGATTGCATATAGACTTCGATGCCAATCTGAATCCGTTTGGTCCTGAGGAAGACCATTTCATTAGCTACTTAGGGTATTTGAGTCGAAGCAAAGTGTGCATTACCTATAATAATTGGAGATTGGTTCCCTGAAAAACGAAAGATATGATTTGGCAAACATTTCTGGTATATAAGTTTTGATACATCTATGATAATTGTAGCTTTATTCCATTGCTTCAAATGTAATTATCTTATGTTTTACCTTGCAGCAAACATATGATGTCCCAAACATCGAGGAGATGTACAAGCACTAGATAGGGGATGTTTGTCTGCGCTGAAAAGGTTTCAAGAACAAGCTAACAGTGAGGTACATTTGAGGCAAACTTAGGGGTCAGGATCCATGTCAATACTTTTCGTATTTGTCTCTAGAGGATTGGAGGTTGTTTGTGACATCACGGGAAGATCCTCAATTTTTGGTAAGATTTCTGTCATAATGATATAGAGCTTTTGATTTTGATATACTTAATATCATTGATTTGTTTTTTGTGTTTCTCATTCATAGGAATTAAGTGCAGCAAATGCATAAAGGCAAGAAAAAAATAAATATCAGCATTAAATGTCTCATGGTGCTTACAAAGGAAGTTACAACCCTTTGGAGGAACCACTTGACGACCCTTCTCCCACTCCAGTGTCAGGAGACCCTTCCACCCTTTATTTGGATGATCCACTATTGCATGTTGTTGCCGATGCTCTCATTCACACATGTGCTACCACCCACCATCATCAGCAAATTCCGTAAGATTTTCATAAGGTGAATGTGATGAGTGTTAGAGAGGGGGAAGAACGTACAGTCATCCCTATTCCTAATCTAGATGTTCGCATGTTAGGTCAGGCGATAGGATCTTTCATCCTTTGGCCTCACAATCTTATTGGTTCAGGGGAAACACCTCCAATGGTAGGCATTACCTTACTATTACTGAAGATCTGTTGGCATCCTAATAACAATTTGTTTTTTGATGCTCTAAAAGGATGACGAAGATGTGAGGAAATGGCCCTACTTAGCACGGCTGCAACAGAGCTACAAAGGCATTAAACAGGTTGACTTGAAGATGCCTTGAGGAATTGTGGGCCTTACATTGGAGTATCCCTACACGATTGACAATACAGATCTCAAGCAGTTTATTAGGTTAGAGGAGATAGATGTAGAATGGGTGAAATTTGCAATCCGGTAAGTTTTTTTTTCAATTTTTTCGTACAATTCATGCAGTGTTTTTTTGATTTCATACATTCAATAATTTATTTCTTATTTTAATTCTATTATAGCATCTTCCACTGCCTCTTCTGCACAACCATGGAAAGACCTGATTTGTATGGATTCTTATGTCCTGCAAACGTGACAGGGGATATCAATACTGTGGCGGCAAGGACTCACTATGTGGGTTACACAATGGGAGAGACCAAACTTCGTTGTTATTTAGCACCCATTGTTCAACGGTTCATATTTTGATTTTGTTTATTTAAGATGTTTAATAAATAATTGCCTTGTCATTTAACTTCATTTTAATTTGTACATGTTTTTATAGTTACCACTGGAGTTTATGTGTTATATGTCCTCGCCGAAATGTAGTCTATTGGTTTGATCCCTTGTGTAAAAGGCCAGACAAAGATACAAAATTCGTCTTCGACACGTAAGTTATTTTGTTTGTATTTTATTGACTATTAAAAAAAATAAATAGTTCTAATTTATGTTGATTTTGGTTTTCATAATAGTGCGACTCAAACATATAGAGTCCAAGGCGGGTCACGCGAGGGTAAAGTTGTTAGATACCCAAAGTGGTTTTATCCGCAAGTAAGTAGTTTTGATTCTAATTCTTTCATTGACGGTCATTTTAGATATACCTTTATTGATGTTAACAACCAATTGGCTTTGATTTAAAGTGCCCTCAACAACCTGGCAACACTGAATGCGGATATTATGTTATACTTTATATGTATAACATCATTCAAAGTGGAATTATTAGTGATTTTGAAAAGGTAATCGCTTCTTCATTCTCAAATGATAATATTTTTGGTTTTGTAATTAAAATACTAATTAATTCATATGCTTGATTCATTTCATCAAAGCTTATTTTCTAATTTTTAGATTTTTGATAATGAAGATGCCTATCTACATGAAGACATTAATTTGATCAGAGACCTTTTGGCTGGACATCTTCTTCAACATATAGATCAATAAAATTTTTATTTATATTAGTTAGTAGTTGTGTGATGATAGCGTTTTGACACTTTCTGATTGTTATTGTACATATATAGTAGTAGGTTGTAGGAGTTGTTCTTGTATGTATATATAGTAGTAGTGCTGGATGTCCTTACCATTTTGTAACGGATATTGTGGTTTATGAATCCATCTTCTATTATGTTTCTGCAATTTGAATTTGCTGGGTAATGTAGAATATAAATAATCATTTTTTTAAAAAAATCAAATCTTTTAACGTTCCAAATTGAGAATTGGGACGTCTAGGAGGGACTTTAGACGTCCGAAATTGAGACGTCCCTATTCAGAATAGGGACTTCTAAAGTCCTCACTTTAGATGTCCCTATTTTAAATTGGGACGTCTAAAGTCTCACTTTAGACGTCCTATTTTTTTGGGACGTCTTTTCTTAAAACATACTATGCCCTCCACATAGATGTCCCCTAATTTTTGAACGTTAAAAGTGCCAAAATAGGGACGTTAAAACCACTGTTTGTAGTAGTGACGACACACACATTTATTTTGACCGATATGTTTTGTTGTCATTAGTTATAGTGTCAAAAAAATGTAACATAGTCCTTTATGTGTATTGTACAATTTTTTATTTTATTTTTATGTCTTTCAATGAAATAGTTCCATATCATTCTAGAAATACAAACAGCGTCATTATAATGTTAGCTAGCACCACATCCACAAGAGTCACAAAGGTGGATGGGGTATTAAGAAATAAGAACCCAATACATAAGGCCCATATATCATCTTTTTAATTACAATCCTTAGCAAGCCAATTAGTTTCCTTGATAATAGAATTTGGGATCCATATTAGGAAAATGAGCATTTGGGTTAACTTAAGGATCTTAAAAATTTAAAATGCTGATGGATGCCTCAACTCCTAATTGGCTATATATCTAAGGAAGTTAGTTGATATATTGTTTGGTGAGCAAGCCCATTTCTTTATTGATCTTCCCTTTCTTTTGCTTGTGATCCATATTTAATTCACATTTTAGTATTCTTATCCTTATTGTAATTTAATCCATATATATGAATCACATGCGACATTGGGACGCACTAATATGGCCACACAGTAGAATTATGTACAGTTTACTGATAAATATTGATATGAAGCTTTTGAATGGTTTATTATTGTTCCTTGGCAAGAAGAAGAAGAAGAAGAAGAAGAAGAAGAAGAAGAAGAATGGTTTATTGTTGTTAGTTTGACTTGATGGCTTACTTAAATTGGGCCTAGTTGCTTTAAAAGCCTCAATCAAGCTAATTGGGCTTTGTTGGACGGCTGCTTTGCACTTTGATTCCTGAAAATAGGATCCTAGACATTTAGTTATTCAAAGGGTTTTCGAAAGGCGTCTTATTTTGTCTTCTAATATTCTAATAGTGAAAATTTACCCATATTAACTATGGACTATGTGAATTTGTTGCGAGGTGTTATATTTTGGCATCAAAATCTAGTTATGGCTCGATTGGTTGGTTGTCTATACATGTTTGATTGATTTTATGTATGTTTCATACATGCTTTTGTATATGTTCTTTTAATTAGGACACACATGGCGATTGCGATAAACTTCGAGTGATCAGAAGAAAGGGATGCTATGTATGGAATGCAAAAAAAAAGCCAATGTGTCAATGCGTTGTCCAAACTATTAAAAAATAAAGGGATCCGGTTTGGTTGTTCAATACGTGTATATAAATATGGTGCCTAGAGAGTTGTTAATGTATGGATTCTACCCATTCATTATTATTCTAATAATATTCAGAAATGTTTTCTGGGCTAGTATATTGTCAACATGGCATCAGAGCTTCAGGTTGGGTAAAAGATCTATTGGATATTCAAGAAGCTAGTTGGGCCTTCTAAGACTCCGGCCTATTATCAAGACTCTAGTTCATTCGTTCACTTCTTCCAAATCGGATCGCCCATAACTCTGTTTCATTTCATCCATTTTCTCTCTCTCTCTCTTCGATCGGGTGACTGTTCTGGAAACCAAGAATGCGTCTCTCTTCTGACGTTACTGCTAGGCATGATCGAGAATGCCAGCACCTATGATTCGCTTTCAAGAATGGATCATCCAGACCGATTCTTCTCCCCGAAATGAAATTTGTGACTCATATAAAATTCCTACTGTTCTTATGACACATTCTCTGTTTTTCGCATTTGGTCAGAGTTAGGGCACAGATCAAAGATGATCAGTGATGCGTGACTCCAAGAAGAATGAATCAAGCTCATTAGGTATAGTAGCTTTTATTGATTTTAGTCACCCATTGTACCTCCATCCATCTGATACTCAAGGTACAATGATTGTGCTGCAAATACTGTTTGGAAGCGAGAATTATTCTGTTTGGAGTAAGGCAATGAAGATTGCCCTTAAAGACAAACATAAACTTGGATTTTTTGATGGGAGTTGCACAAAGGAATCGCAAGGCAAAGGACTCGAAGAACAATAGGAACATTGTAATGCCGTTGTCTTGTCTTGGATCATCAACTATCTGTCACACGAATTAGCAAATGGTGTCGTGTACTTTAGTGACACCAGAGTAGTGTACTTGACCTACAAGAGAGGTTTGATAAGGTCACAGGGGCACGTATTTTTGCTCTCCACAGGGAAATCAATTCACTTCAGCAGGGGAATTTGTCAATTACAGCGTATTATCCCTAATTGAAGGAGCTTTGGGAAGAATAATCTTTCCTTATGGCTGGAGGTCTAAATTACAGTTGCTGCACTTGTGGAGCATCTAAGATCAGAACTGAGGTGATTCAACAGCAAAAATTGCTCTAGTTTTTGATGAGTTTGAATGATACCTATCATGTGGCAAAAAGTCAGATTCTATTGATGAGCCCTCTCCCTACAGTTAAACAAGCATTTGCTATGGTATACAAAGAAGAAGCTCATATGACAATTGCTACATCGGGAAGAATTATTCCAACTGAAGGAATTTCCATTGTAGCTAGGGGGAGAGGCAGAGGCAGAGGAAGGGGAAGAAATGGATCCCAACAAATTGCTCTCACTGTAAGAAAAGGGGGTATACTAAAGAAAATTGTTACCAGCTCATAGGATATCCTCCTGAGTTCAGGGGACCTATAATGATGATTCAGTAAGGTCCAGATTCCAAGGACTCTAATAAAGCCACACATTTAGCCAACATGATTTCTCCCTTACTCAGACCAGAACAATATGACAGGCTCCTTAAGCTACTTAAAAAAGGATGGAGATGACAGTATACCGGCTTTGACTGGTACAGGTTTGGCTGATTCTTTATCCTTATCTTGTAAAGGAACTTGTACAAAATAGGTCATAGATTCAGGTGCAACCACAGACTTAGTGATTTATCTTTGTTAGATAGTTATAAGCACTATACTGGACCTATTAGAATGATTAGGATCCCTAATGGAGATAGAGAACATATCACTCACATAGGTAATGCTAGATTGCATAATGGACTAACTCTAAAAGGCATGTTTTATGCTCCAACACATAAATTTAACCTTATTTTAGTATCAAACCTCATTAGACAAGAAGAATGTGTGGTAGCCTTTTTACCTAACACTTGCATGATTCAGGACCTTCAGGATGGCAAAATGAGGGGGATTGGTAAGCTGGTGGATTGATTGTACCTCTTATAATGCGGACAACATGAAATAGTGAATATAGCAAATGTTAGTACAAGGAAATCAGATCATATTACTATATCTTTGTTGCATAAAAGATTAGGACATGCACCAATTTCTATATTGTGACATTTACATGTACTTGATGATAAATCTGCTACTATGATAAAGATTGTGATGTTTGCTATCAATCTAAACAAACTAAGCCTCCCTTTACAGTAAGTTGTATTAAAACAAAGAGGAAATTTGAATTATTGCATATGGATGTTTGGGGTCTTTATAGGACACCAACTCACTTAGGTTTCCAATATTTTCTCACTATAGTAGATGATTTTACACATGCAACTTGGGTATTCATGATGAAACGATAAAACAGAAACAATAACTCATATTTAGGATTTCATTACTTATATTGAAAACCAATTCTCTATTAAGGTTTTGAGAGTTCATAGTGATAATGGTGGTGAGTTTGTGAACCATCCAATGCACACATATTTTTTACAAAAGGAATTCATCATGAAACAACTTGTGCACACACACCTGAGTAGAACGGTATAGTAGAAAGAAATCATAGAACATTGATGCAAATTGCTAGGAGTTTAATGATTGAATCTCATATCCCTATTAAATATTGGAGTGACTGTGTAAAGATAGCCGCATATATTGTTAACTGGCTTCCCTATCGGGTCTTAAATTTTAAAACATCTTATGAATTAATTAATGGTATAGTGGCTGACTATTATGTTTTAAAAACCTTTAGATGCCTTGCATATGTGACTGATTTAACAAATAATGACAAGTTTCAGCCCAGATCGATCCCTTGCATTTTCTTGGGTTATCCAAGCACTCAAAAATGATTTATTTTGTATAATGTTAAGACTAAATCACTGTTTGTGAGTAGACATGTTAGATTTATTGAAGACAAGTTTCCATTTAAGTTGAGTGAGGCATTGCAGCAAGGGGGAGTTGCCAAATATGTTAATGAGCTCTTTTGGGATGAAATTGAGGGGGAGCATCAACCACTGGTCAGTGCTCCAAGTGCTACAATACCATACAATGTTACACAAGGGAAGGAGCCTGCGGCTGGAACACAACAAACTGGTAGTGCTCATCTAATGCAAGAGGAATCAAATGATGATGAATTACATGGAGTTGGACAGAACAACATGAGACCTGCAAGGGAGAGAAGACCTCCCATCTAGTCTTAAGACTATGTGTGCAACCTCATAGCTCAATTTAATCCTATTTCATCATTTGGTCAGCAACAAAGGAGCACTTGTAAGTATCCTATTGAGAATTATATATCATATGATTTAGTTTCTACATCACATATGTGATTCTTATCAGCTATAGATAATAGTATGGAACCTAGAACATATGATCAGGCTGTAAAGGATGAGAAATGGGTCAAGGCAATGCAAGTAGAGATAGATGCACTAGAAAGAAATAATACTTGGGATATTGAGTCATTACCTAAGGATAAGAAGGCAATAGGTTGTAAATGAGTTTACAAAATAAAATATAATTTGGATAGTACAGTAGACAAATAAAAGGCAAGGTTGGTAGCAAAAGGTTATACACAGCAAGAGGGGATTGATTTTAATGAGACTTTTTCCCCAGTCATTAAGATGATAATTATTAGAATAGTATTGAAAATGGCTGCTGTATATGGATGGAATCTTTATCAGATAGATGTGCATGACACTTTCATGCAGGGAGATTTAGTTGAAGAAATATATATGTCTATACCTCAAGGTTTTGACAAAAGGGGTACATGTATGGTATGTAAGCTTAAGAAGTCCCTATGGACTTAAGCAAGCATCAAGGCAATGGAACTATAAATTGACAAAGGCATTAATATATGGTGGTTTTCACCAAAGCAAACTTGATTATTCATTATTTATTAAGAAATATTATGATGCTTTGGCAATAATTCTTGTATATGTAGATGATCTACTTATTACAGGTGATTCAGAGAGTAAGATTTGTGAGGTAAAAGAATTTCTTCATAGTCAGTTTAAAATAAAGGACTTGGGAGAAATGAAGTACTTCCTAGGAATTGAAGTAGCCCGATCCCGTAAGGGAATAATTCTCTCACAACAAAATATGCTCTGGATTTACTTGCAGACACAGGATTGAGTGGTTGTAGGCCTTTGACATCACCAATAAGACCCAATTTGAGACTACTAGCTTATGACAAAGGGAGAGATAACAAGGAAGATCTCCTAAAACACCCAGAATCCTATAGAAGACTAGTAGGGAGGCTGATTTATCTAACTACTATTCAGCCTGACATTTTGTTCTTTGTGTAGGTTGTTAGCCAGTTTATGCACATGCCGACAAAGGCACATATGGCTGCTACAAGGGATATAGTGAGATACCTAAAGTAGAGTGTGGGCTTAGGAATATTGTTGAGTTAGGATGACAGCCTTGTTTTATCATGTTTTTGTGATGCTGATTGGGGTGCTTGTGGTACAACAAGGCGTTTGGTCACTGGTTACTTGCTTAAGTTTGGAGACTCCCTTGTTAAATAGAAATCAAAGAAACAAGAAACAGTGTCTCACTCATTAGCTAAGGCTGAATATCAGGCCTTAGGTTCAAGTGTATATGAGGTTGTTTGGGTGGATGGTTTGCTCAAAGACTCAGGTCTACCAAATGAAGGTCTAGTGAGCATTTTCTGTGATAGCAAGGCTATAGTACACATTGCTTCTAATCTTGTATTTCATGAGCGTACGAAGCACCTCAAGATTGATTGTCACTTCGTATGTGAAAAATTGCAAGCAGGGCTAATTAGTTTGGAGCATGTGAGATCATACTGTTAGGAAGCAAACATTTTAACTAAGGCACTTGGCAAGGAGGCTTACAACAAATTGCTTAGCAAAATAAGGGATAGTTAATGTGTTTCCTTCCTCAAATTTGAGGGGGAGTATAGAAAGTGTTTAGGTGTAGAATTATAACTGTTGTGTAAATATTACTGTAGATAGGACTGGGCCTAATGCTCTTTAAGCCCAATATGTGTAAATAAGTATGATTCATGGAGACTTGTTAATGTATGGATTTTACCCATTCATTATTATTCTAGTAATATTCTGAAATGTTTTTTGGGCTAGTATAGTTGTCAACAAGAATCTGCATCAATGGCAGAATGTATAGGATTACTGGAAGCTTTTAAAGTGAGGCAAATTTTTAGCAGTGGAATGACAATTTTGGAGACAGACTACTAGGAGTTACGTGGGAGTATTGTGAATATGGATATTTATGGATGCGAATAGAAGTATGCGGATTTGTTATTGAAGTGCTTTGGGTTGGGAAGGTTAGAAGGCAACTGGTCAATGTGGTGTGTTATTGTAAGGATGGTTGAATAAACTACCACCCTCTTTAGTATGGATCATGGTAGATGACCTAATCAGTGATGGCACTTCTTATGCTGTAAAGACATGAATAGACTTTTTCTTTGGCATGGTTCTTTGGAAGTTATGGGGGAACATAAACTATTTTGTTTTTCGGAATGAATCTTTGACCAGTGATAGATGGTTACAATCCATTAGCATTCTTATTACTCACGCCATTAGAATGAGAGAGGTTTTGTGGACTATTAACCTGATGGTCTAGATGGTGGTAGTTTGTAATTTTATATATTTACGTTAATATATCTCTTTCCATTAAAAAAATATAGGAATAGACTAATAGATTTGGTTTTACTGATATAGAAAAATTAGATTGTGTTGTTTTGGTTTTTATTTTGGTGAGGTTGTGTGTTAGGTTGTAATGTTAGATTTTTTAAGGGTTTGATTTGGTTTAGGCTATTGGTGATTGTATAATTATTTTTTGATATTAGTAAAATTGACTGTTTTGATTAAAGAAAGAAAGAAAGAAGATTTAACAAAGTATAGTTTAAGGGAAAATCCCTAAAAAATGCGTTGGAAATAGCTAAATCCCATATCAGTGCAACGAATTCCAAAATCCCAAATCAGTCGTGTGTCAGTACGGAATGAACAGTGCACGGGTGCTAGAAGACGATTTTGCCCTTCAGCCCTCATTCTCATCACTTTCAGAATAACAACACGAGCCTCTTAATTAACAACTTTGTCTTCTTGATTAACAACTTCAATTTCATCTTCTTAAGAAAGAAAGAGGCGTTGTTATTGACCCTGAAACTTAAATTACGAAGTTGTGAAATAAGAAATGAGAGTTGTTAATGTAGAATATGGTGTTGTTAATAACAAGACCGGTATTGTTATTGTGAAAGTAAAAAGATGAAATTGGAGTTGTTAATCAAGAAGACAAAGTTGTTAATTAAGAGGCTCGTGTTGTTATTCTGAAAGTGATGAGAATGAGGGCTGAAGGGCAAAATCATCTTTTAGCACCCGTGCACTGTTCATTCCGTACTGACACACGACTGATTCGGGATTTTGGAATTCGCTGTACTGAAACGGGATTTAGCTATTTCCAACGTATTTTTTAGGGATTTTCCCATAGTTTAATCAGAGGATAACTAATTTGATAGGCATAACTAGGCAATTATAACAAGTTTGTATACTTGTATGCCATAAATGAAAGCTATGTTTATCATTCTTGTTTCATCATTCAATTGTTTTTGTGTATAACAATTAATATGTCAAGGCAAAACTTAGAGGTTAATTTGTTTATATCCATTAGGTCAAGTTTATAGGTGAATTTACAAGTATATATGGCATTTTAACAACTAACTGTAACAAAATAACAAGTGTGCATATGGAAATTTACAAATCCTACTTTTAACAACTAATGATAGTAAAATGACAAGTGTCCATGTACAAATTTTCAAATTCTAATTTACATTATAAAAGCTGATACAAAAGTTTACAAGTGTTTTATGGGTGAATTTATAAGTGTACATGCTCATTTTAAAAACTAACAATAAGAAAATTACAAGTGTTCAAATGAAAACTTTACAAAAACCTTATTTTAACAACTAGCAATAGCAAAAAAAAAATTGTTCTTATCATGGATACTTTTTTTTGCCATCATGTCTGTAATACCCCGAAGTCTGAGACTTGAGGCTAGAGAATAAGCCTGAAATTAGTGGACTGCTAAGCCCTGGTTTAGCAGGATCCTAAATTGTGATTAAGAGATAATGACTCCAAAAGTGGAAGTGGTTAGTGATAAATGAACCCTTTTGGAGAATTCGATGTGATTTGATTTCCGATGTGATTCGTATGTGCTGTGAGCAGCGCCAAAACCCTGTATTTAAGCTCAATTATGGATTAACATCTAAATTGACTTAAAATAGAGGGAAGGCGCATATTGTGGCTAAATGAAAAGATGTGAAGTGTTGGTGGTGATTCAATGAGAATTACCGTAATCAGGGGCAAAACGGTAAAGTTACCGACCAATTGGTCAGTTACCGAAGAGGGAACTTATTGGTAACTTCAAGATCAATGGTTGAGATTGATTTGTGTAGAGATCAAAGGGTGGAATCATGTGTGCAAGTGCCTATGTGAGCTCATGAAGATGGATCAAGATTATGACAAGTGGCAAGATTTGGACCCTTGATCTTGGGTCAAAGATTCAACACCCTTCCTCTCTTCTCTCTCCCTTACTTGGATGGTTTTTGGCCCTAAAAATCTGCTCCCTTCTTCATCATCTTCATTTATTCATCATCTCATCTCTCTCTTGTTTCTCCATGGCGTCCCAAAGCAAGGAAGAAAGAGAAAGGAAGAGTTCAATGTTTAGGTGAGATAATGTCCTCTAATGCTCAAATACCCTTCTTTAATGTTGTTCATAGTGGTGAGAGCTTTATCTCTATGGTTTTAGATTCTTGATTGGAGGTGTTTGATGGCTTGAGGTAATTTGGAAAGAGGAAGAATCAAGGAATTGGTTTGGGAAAGAGGAAGAGCTGAGTATTTGAAGCCTTTTGATCAAAGTTTGGTGATTTGTGGATGAGTTTAGTGAATTTCGAATTTTGCCCTGATTTTCTTGTGATTTTGGATTGGATGAATTGGGTTGTGTTTTATGTTGAAAATGGTGCCATGTTGTGGTATTTGGTCATTGGAATTGGTTTGGGAACTTGGAATGAAAAGAATGGCAATGTGGTGTTTGTGTTGTGATTTGTGATGACATGTTGTGATTGTTGGTACAACATGTCCATATAATGTGAATTTGGTTGTTTTGGTGTTTCCAATAGATTCCTTGTGCAAATTTATGTGGAAATGGTATTTGGTGTGAATTTGGGAACCATTGGAATCATTGGTGCAAAACTGAAAATCTGTCCCTTGAAGTTCTGTTCTGGACAGTCTGGTTGTGTGGACTTTTTGACTGGGCAAAGGATGTCAGAAAATTATGAAACTTTTCAATCTTAAATTTCACATCCTAAGCTTCAAAATGGACATATAATTTGTGCCATTTCGTTTTGTCTTCTGTGAGTTATAGCTGTCCAAAGTTTGAGGTCGAAAATGAACACTGTTTTGGGACAGTCTTGAGTTTTGGGGAATTCTGTATTTATGTGGTGATTTCCAGTATTGGCCAATATTTTTCCTGTGTAGAGGACTTGAATAGCTTTCATTTGGGTTTTGGATCACCTCATTTCGATTTTTGTGGAATTAGTTATGATTTTTGGAAGTTCAGCCAAGAAACTGGATTTTCTTGGCCGCGGCCAGCGGATTCTGGGCCGCGGCCCAAATGTTTCTAGGCAGTTTTTGGCCGCGGCCAGTGGATTTGTGGGCCGCGTCCAACCCCCAAAAGTTAGCATTTTAGACTTTTAAAAGGTGATCTTTGGTCAAGTGTTTCCCAAGCCTTTAGGCTTATGTTTAGGCTTTGATTAGCCACCTAAAGGTGTTAAATGATAACCAACATTAAGTGTTTGTATGTTGAGGAATTCAGAAAGGGATTAACCCTATGTCCTTGCTTTGGTTATAGGGTTGATATTCCCCCGATCATGGTTTGGTATTCGTTCTGATCGTGAGAAAGCGGTGCTGGAGCTTACGTGGAAAGACTAAGTGTAGGGAACTTAACTCTTTTGCCTGTATATGATATTGTGTTAATGTGTTGATGCATGTTATTGCTTTGCTTGATTATGTGGAACATATATGATGTTTGAAGCTCTGTTTCTATTTATGCTATGGCCATAAGTGTATTGTTGAAACATTGAGCATGCAGATGTGTCATGGTATGGACATGTGATATGTATTGCAAGCATGTCATGCATTATACACTTATCATACATGCATTTTGGTATTTGTTTCCTACTGAGATTCTCTCGAATCTCACCCTCCCCTACCAACATTTTAGACAGGGTAGGTGGATCGAGGTTGGAGTAAACTGGCAAAGGCGATGAGGACTACTTCGGGTTATAGATTTTGGTAGTTGGTTATCATAGTTGGGATGTGTATATATGGATGTATATTTGATTATGTATGGAGATGAGATTTGTGTAATCCCCATTTGAGGAATTCTAAAGGGCGAATGTGCCCTATGAATTCTATGTAAAGGTATGAACCCAGGAGTTACCGGGAAGTTATTGTTGTACACTCTGATATTTGTATAAATGTGATATTCCGCATAATGTAATTGTATTCGAAATTGAATATGAGACCAGGTAAATTATATTTCGAAATTTATTTGTGAAAACCCTTTCGTGAAGATGGGATTTTAAATAAGTTTTGTTTCTTATTGGTCTCTATTTCATGTTAATCGCGTATTTCGGATATAATTACGGCAGGGGGTTACATTTTGGTATTAGAGCTGCAGTTCCTAGCAAACATGGGAATTTGCTAGGATAGTGGCAGTAGTTGCTGCCTTACGTCATAGAGAATGGCTTTGTTTGTTGTAGTATACACATTATGGTCCCTGTTATTTGTGGATATATGAGTTTAAGGGATGTGTGTATACATTATCTGTGATGTGGATGTGATGAATCAGTGTGGTTCACCTGAGAATCTGAGGTGTAAACTCAGAGGTGGAAGAAAATGATTTCCCAAGAATGTGATATTGAGTTTCTAGGTGTTATGTCTAACCTAGATGTTGGGCAAGTAACCCAAGGTGGTATGATGTTACATGTAGTGATATCATATTGAGCTTGTGTGTAAAGGCCTTAAGACCTAGGGGACTGGTGTGCCTTAGCCTGGCAGAGATATTTGAATTTGTATAGGAGTTGTGATGCTCCGTGGAAATGAGGGAAGTGATTTCCCGGTTCAACTAAGGTTGAGGTTTGGATAGATGAGTTGTGATCCAAGGATCAGACTCCATAGCTGGGCTGATTCTTAGGAATTCGAAATGACCTGAGGATGGTTTTGATATGACCACTAGTCCCATATATAGTGAAATCTCCAAGCACTACTATAGATTCGAGCATAGTTGACGCTCCATACTTAATGGTTTTAATGAAACCATGAAATATAATAAGGTAGAGTTATAGGGATGAAATGATAATGGTTATTTTGAACAACCATTAAGTATATGAGCAAATATTTGCCGATTGTATAAGTCATGCGCTTCACAAGTATACGAGTCGTGCCAAGTAATAAAGTGATAAGTAGAGTATGTGAATTTGAGTATTAGGATTTACCTTCACAAAGAGAATTTTAATTAGAATCTGAGATTAAGTAATATGGGATTAAATTACAATTTAATTTGCAATTAGGATAGACATATACCTAATAGCCCAATATAATTGTTGAAGAGTGTGTTTGAATTATCTTGCCTCTTGAGTAATTAGGTTAGACATAACAGTTATACTTAAGAGAGGGTTGTGAGTGGACCGACAGGCATTTATAACTAATAAATCATGGAAATAAAATCTAATTCACTAGTGAGTTCATAGTTTCTCTAGGTCTAAAAAGAAAATTAGCCACTCATGACTAAAATAAAAATCCATAATAGCAAAATAATATTCAGATTCAAATTCAAAGAACAAAGGAAAAGAGAGGAGGCAAATCTGTCGTAGAAGGAGAAGAACAAATGATAAGAGGGACGAATTCTTCACTGCTGTCACAGAAGAAGATCACCTCCAAACACTTTTGGATTGCTTGCTGCTATCGCAGAAAAACCCACATTATTCGCCTTCACCGCCTTCAGGATCGTGCTCTCTCTAATTCCTTGATCTTTTTCCGCTCGATCTCCGTTGTTATTGCTGTTTGGCTCCCTCATATATACAACTTGGTGTGGCTGGTGTTGTACGTATCTTTATCCAATTCTTTATCTAAATCTTTATATTGTTTTTCCATTTCAGGGAGATATAATTTGCATATCTGGAATCTATGGAACACAATATTTGGTTTTGTCCTTTCTTCACATGGGGTCGACGCATTATCCCTTTGATTGAATTAGCTCCAGGCCTCTTATCTTTCATTAAATTATTGCTGCCAGCTCCCTTTGATTATTTTTTTGTCATTTGATTTATTTTTATTTTTTTCTTCGTATAATATCTTCTGCACAATAAAATAGGATATGACTAGATTTTATGTCAAAATTTTTTTTATCCTGAACTTAATTTAAAGATAGAAAATATATAAAAGATAATTAAATAGGTATAAAATATTAATAAATTTAATCAATTATGTCATATAATCTATACCTATTTAATTATAAAATATACGTTTATCAAATTCCCCCACGCTTGAACATTTGCTTGTCCTTAGGTAAAAGAAAGAAAATTCATTATTTGAACAAAAAGAACATTGCTTATGAAATTCCTAAATAGAGAGTAGCACTACCACATTTAGATCGTGTTGTTAAATTTTATTCAAGTTAATGTCTTGTAAGAATGGGTCACTAAGCCAACAGCCTTAAATAATTGTAATCATCTCTTAATGTCCCATGATTAAAGGATTGATAAGTAATAAGTACAACAATAAGATTAGTAAAGGAATATTATGCTACTAAACTCCTCCAGAAAAATTCAAATCTCCTACTTAACCAAACTTTCCATTTAATTTACTAAGGATCCTCAGATAAAACATTGCTTTATATATTTTCTTTTTTTTATATCTTGACCTGTTATAGGTCCCTTTATTACATGACCCTGTATATGGGTGATGCAGCGCTGGTTACTCAGTTACTCCAACAGATAACCTCAAGAGGCTTGTAGCCCAACTCATAACCCTATTTGACTTAACCATTTGATGCGAGTGCCAACATTGGTGATGAAGTGCCCTCGGTTACTAAGTTAGGTCTAGAGAAGCCATTGGAGTTGTGTTTATTATTCTTTGCTTTTTTTTTTCTTTTCTTTTATATTTTTCTTTTCACCTGAGTCATGTCCTTAAACAAAATCTTACTTAGCCAACAAGGGTCATAATCTAATTTCCTAAAGAAATCAGGTAGCAAAATATTCATAAACTAATAATTTGTTGAATATATTACAAACTATTCTCTATTCTCATAATCCATCTCAAGATTTATACAAAAAATCAAAGCTTAGAGGCTTAATTGAAGCATTTCTATTTTAATTTTGTTTTCAATAGCACTCTCTAAGATAAGGAAGGTTCAACGTTAAGGTTAATCCTAAGCAATGCAAAAATTTTAACTTTTTTCAAAAAAAAAATCTTTCAATTGCATAAGGACAAGCATAAAAAAAATCATATCCCTCCCCTACACTTAAATTAACCATTGTCCTCAATGTTGCAAAAATCAATAAAGAGGGAAAGGAACTAGTACTCTCTTGGTTTATGTCTTTGATTTAGATGTGGAGTTCTTCGTCTAGTACTATGCAGGATGTTTTAAATTTTGAGAGAGGAAAGAGTGCACAAGAAAGAAGTTGCAGCCATAAGAGAAGCAATCATCTTTAAACCTGAATAAAAATGAGAAAAAAAAGAAAACTAATAAATGAAAACAAAATCATTGGGTTGCCTCCCAATAAGCACTTGTTTTATAGTCTTCAGCCTGACTATATCAGAAGGTCATAGAGGTTGAAACAAGTAGTGCCAAAGTATTGCAGGGAAGGATGTAGAGGTGTTCAAAACTTGCTCACTTTGCCTATAAGCTTTATCCACAATATTTTTTTCAACAAAGATAGTTATGTTAGGGAGCTCTTTGGTAGCCAATGAATCCAATTTAGTGGGATTGAGGTCATCTATCACAACAACCCTTACACATTATTTAAAGTCATTTTTATACTCTATTACTTTGTCCTTAAACTTGACTTGCTCATCATCAAGTTGTAGAATTATCTCTCCTTGTTCGACATCCACCAATGCTCTTCTTGCAGCCAGGAATGATCTCCCAACAATTAGTGGAATGTCTTGATCCTCTTTCACGTCAAGAACAATAAAGTCAGTAGGATATATAAAAGAGCCAACTTTCACCAACACATCATTAATGATACCATATGGATAAAAGAAACTTTGACCAACTAGCTTGAGTATAACAGTTGTAGGGTTGGCCACCCCAGCTGAAGCTTCTTAAAAAGAGATTGAGGCATAAGATTCACAACAGACCCCAAATCACACAGTGCATGACCTTCAAATTTGTCACCAATCACATATGGAATAGTAAAAGAACTAGGATCTTCACACTTTAAAGGAACATTAGGCTTAATAACACTAGTGATCTCCTTGGTTAGTGCTACAGTTACAAACTCAGTAAAATGCTTCTTCTTACTTAACATCTCTTTTAGGCACTTAGCATATTTAGGCATTTGCTCCAAAGCTTCTATCAATGGGATGTTAATGTGTAACTACTTGAAGATACCTAAAAACTTCTTGTATTGCTAATCGAATGCCTTCTTTTGAAATCTTAGAGGAAATGGTAGATGTGGTGTCCATTCAGGAGTCTCAATAGTTGTCGCCTTTTCCTGTTCCTCCTTCATTTGGGAGTCCCTATCCTCATCTAATATCTTAACCTTTTGTGTTGACCCTTTATCATTTCCTATAAGAACCTTGGGAGTTTCTTTGCCATTAAAACTTGAAGGCTTCATTGTTCACTACTGCACTTCAAGTAATTCTTTACCACTTCTAAGGGTGATGGCTTTACACTCTACTTTTCCATTTCTACGAGGATTAGGCATGGTATTACTTGGCAATTCTTTTTATTGTAATGCATTCACAACAGTTGCAAGTTGTCCTATCTGTATCTCAAGATTCTTGATGGACGATTCTAATCTTGCATTAGTAACAGCTTGATCCTAAGTATTCTTTAGTTAAAAACTCATGAGCTAAGATATCATTGCCTCTAGATTAGTTTTGGGCTCTTGAGTAAGAATAGATTCCTTTTCCAATTGATAGAAGTCAGGAGGTGAAACTTGCCTTGTATTAGAAGTTGATGCTTCATTAAGAGTTGCACCATTTTTCCAAGAGAAGTTAGGATTTTTACACCACCCAGAATTGTAGTCATCTGAGTATGATCACCTTGATTATTACTACGGTAATTTCCTACATAGTTAACTGGCTCAATCCGTTGAGATATAAGACATTGTCTATCAGCATGGCTATCTCTATAATAATCACAAGGTGCATAAATAGCGTTCACTCCCATGTGTCTATCATTGGATCGGTTTACTTGAGCTTCTAGGTGGTCAAACCTCTTATTAATAATAAGTAACATTGCCATTAACTGTGAAGAAGGGTCCTTAGTAACTTTCTTTACTGACTTTCTTTCATTGTTGTTCTGGTTAAAGTCAGTTGATAAGTCATCTAAACATTTCCAGACATGATTTACTTGTTTCTTTGTAATACCCCCATTAGTGACAGCGTTCAATTCAGATTTAGATTTAGGAGTCAAACGAGTATAAAAGATTTGAAGCAATACCCCATTTTCTAGATTATGACCTGGACTTTACCTGACAAGCAACTTAAATCTCTCCCAAGCTTCATACAAATGTTCACCAAGCTGTTGACAAAAGTTAGTTAGAGCAGCTCTTGCATCTACCATCTTGTTGTGTGGAAAGAATCTTGATCTGAACTTTTCTTCCAAGGTCTCCCAAGAGTTTATGCTACTCTCTTCTAAACCAGTGATCCATTCTTTAGATTTTCCTTGTAGAGAGTATAGAAAGAGCCTAATACGGATCACATCACTAGGAACTCCATTATGCTTGAAACAGACACAAACATCATGAAATTGTATAAGATGCCAATTTAGATCTTCTATATTATTTCCTACATACTGACCCTGTAGTTCAAGCATCTTAAGCATAGTCTACTTGATTTCAAAATTGTTGGCTGAAATGCAGGTATTTTGATTCCGAACTGATAACCTTGAGATTGCCTTCCTAGAAAATCATTGACACCCAATGTATCATTCTCATCCTCAGACATCCCTTTGCTTATTGTTTCTTCCTCCTCGTGATCTGAATGCTGCGGTGTTGTTGTCTCTAAAAGTTTACTGGCGTTCTTTGTCTTCTTGGATGTTTTCTTTACTGTCCCTGACATATAATGTAAAGGTCTGCAAAGACAAAGAGACAAAGATCGAGTATCAAACCTAAAAAAAATTGCTCAAGCTTAAAATACTAAAGGTCCTCTAATACTAAAAATTAGTTGCCTTGATTCCCTAACAACAACGCCAAAAACTTGATGCTCTCTGCAAGTATACGGGTCATGCCAAGTAATAAGTGATAAGTAGAGTATTGTGTTAGATTCCATATGTTTTGATGATAACAAAGATTAGACCAATAATGTAAGAGGATATCATAACAAATGAATTTGAACAAAGTAAATAAATGGCAGATAAAACATTACTTGAAGTAATCACTGGAGTAATAAAGAAGATCTGAGAGGAAGAGCAAAGGAAGACTATAACTGGCAGTAGTCTATGTTTACTCGAGTGACCACTTGAGTAAGGAACACTATTACTCTAGTGGGCACTCGAGTAATGTTGAAAGAAAATGTTTTCGGAGGCACTGCCAAAATTTGGAAGAAGTTACTCAAGTAGCCACTCGAGTAATCTGCAAAGTTATATAGACCATTACCCGAGTAACCACTCGAGTAACACATGAGAAAAGGCATTACTCGAGTAGCCACTCAAGTAACTAGGTCAAAAATCTTCCAGTAGCTCTCGGCCAAGAAATGAAACACTTTACTCAAGTAGCCACTTGAGTAAATTGTGAGAAAAAGGCATTATTCGAGGGAGCACTTCATTAATCTGCGGACTTATTTGATCCATTACTCGAGGGATCACTCGAGTGATCAGGTAAACAAAGAACAAGTACTCTCGGCCAAGAATTTGATGCAATTACTTGAGTGAGTAATCGATTAATCTGCAAATTTATTCAGAATTTACTCGAGGGGTCACCTGAGTAATGTGTGAAGAGAAGACATGGCTACTCGAGTAACCACTTGAGTAATAAGGTATTTCCAAGGTTTGTGATGTATCTTACTCCATGTCTTACCCGAGTAATATCTTGTGAAAAATGTTGAATTACTCTACCATATTTTTGATAGGTTTACTCAAGGGACTACTCGGGTAATAAGCATGATCACTCGAGTAGTCGCTCGAGTAATGAAGTCTAGAAATCATGTTTTTAATCGAATGATTATTAATTTATTATCTATATGATTAAGTCTTCATTGCACTAGTATTCTAAGTACATTTGCAGAGAAACAATGAAGAGATCATGTCAGAAGTGAAAAGTCAAATAAAAGTCCGAACGTTCACCTACCGCAAACGGATAGTTTTCAAATTCGAAGAATAGTCAACCGTTGCTGCTTGACTCTAACGAACATGTATGAATTGCTTCCAACAGATACTACAAATCATCTATATATATGGAGTATTCAAAGAGCATAAAAGAACAACTGAGAACAAGCAATCACACATCGATCAACATACTCTTTGTGCTTTGTTTTCTTATACTCATTCATTGTACTTCAGTGATTATATATTTGCTCTGTGAGAGAGTTTTTCATTACAAAA
Organism: Inga leiocalycina; assembly: GCA_963242795.1. Lineage (NCBI taxonomy): Eukaryota > Viridiplantae > Streptophyta > Magnoliopsida > Fabales > Fabaceae > Inga > Inga leiocalycina. Next base: position 41,875,877 of record OY725328.1, on the reverse strand, counting down.
TCAATATTTGTTATTGAGACAACTTAATGTTGGGGAACCTTGAGTTGGGGATTTGATTGCAACTTGTAAGGGGGAGCGAGTATCCAGGTGAAGGAACTTGCTGTATACTGAGGTGCCAAGAACCCACTAAATCTTGGAGAATATAGTGAAACTCTTAGAGACACTCTGAGGACTGGACATAGGTCAAAGTGGTTGTGGCCGAACCAGTATAACTCTTGATGTACACTTCGATGATATTTCTCTTTGCTCTCAACTACTTTAAATATTCTGTCAATTTACTTATATGCAACGAAATTTTCTGGTATCACCCAATTCACCCCCCTCTTGCGTGAAAGCTTGCACTAACATATTGTCCCACAAGGAATCAATCAATTAATTTTTAGATATTAAAATCTCAATTTCTTTTAAGTTAAATGAATCTAGTTATGAAAAAATTCAATTGGAATTAAATAATGAAAACTATCAATGTCAAACACAACCTAAAGTCACTAATCCCTCACTAGCGCCCCAAATCTTAAATCCATTTAATTAGTTAATCTAAAATGTTAATTTTGTTAATCTCGAGTATCAATAGTTATAAGTGCTTGTCGGTCCACTCACAACCCTTTCTTAAGTATAACTGTTATGTCTAACCTAATTACTCAAGAGGTAAGATAATTCAAACACACTCTTCAACAATTATATGGGGCTATTAGGTATATGTCTATCCTAATTGCAAATGAAATTGTAATTTAATCTCATATTACTTAATCTCAGAGTCTAATTAAAATTCCCTTTGTCAAGGTAAATCCTAATATTCAAATTCACATTTAATGGTAGCCAATCATCAAACGGATATAATAAAGCAAGATTAAGTAACCAAAATTAACAAAAATTATAACTAATAAATCATGGAAGTAAAATCTAATTCACTAATGAGTTCATAGTTTCTCTACGTCTAAAAAGAAAATTAGTCACTCATGACTAAAATAAAATCCATAATAGCAAAATAATATTCGGATTCGGATTCAAAGAACAAAGGAAAAGAGAGGAGGCAAATCTATCAAAGAAGGGGAAGAATGAATGATGAGAGGGACGAATTCTTTACTACTGTCACAGAAGAAGATCACTGCCAAACATTTTTGGATTGCTTGCTGCTATAGTAGAAAAACCCATGTTGGTCGCCTTCACTGCCTTCGAGATCGTGCTCTCTCTAATTCCTTGATCTTTTTCCGCTCGATCTCCATTGTTATTGCTATTCAACTCCCTCATATATATAACTTGGTGTGGTTGGTGTTGTACGTATCTTTATCCAATTCTTTATCTAAATCTTTATATTTTTTTTCCGATTCAGGAAGATATAATCTATATATCCGGAATCTATGGATCACAATATTTGGTTTTGTCCTTTCTTCACATGGGGTTGATGCGTTATCCCTTTGATTGAATTAGCTCCACACCTCTTATCTTTCCTTAAATTATTGCTGCCAGCTCCCTTTGATTATTTTTTTTGTCATTTGATTTCTTTTTATCTTTTTCTTCTTATAAAATCTTCTGCACAATAAAATAGGATATGAATAAATTTTATATCAAAATTTCTTTTTATCCTGAACTTAATTAAAAGATAGAAAATATATAAAAGATAATTAAATAGGTATAAAATATTAATAAATTTAATCAATTATGTTATAAAATGTATACCTATTTAATTATAAAATATACATTTATCAATAAGATAACCGTGATATATTTGTTTGGTTGTTTTTTTTGAAAAATGATATTGTTTACTTAATGGTTGTATATGAATAACCATACAATATGGCTCAAATATATTTGACAGTTGTTTGCAAATAACCGTAAACTATTATATACTTCACGGTTGTTTAATAATAACCATTAAGTATAGTCTTTAAAAAACCACTCCAATATCCATTTTTTTCAACATTTGAAAGTTGCAAGTTACAGAGAGCTCACTCCTAATACCTTTGATGACTCGATCCTAGCTTCTCCACCACCATTTCACTCTTCTCCATTAGTCTCCTCTGTTGCTCTCTGTCGTCCTTCATCTTTCATGGGTTCATGGATTTCATGGGTTTTGGAGTTATTCTGAGTTCATGGGTTCTCCTATTAGTGGTGTTTGGGTTGGTTTCTTCTTCTGGGGTTCGTACATTCTGTTTTTGAGCTCATCACTTCTTCTAATGGTGAGTTCAGTTTCATCCTTCTTTGATTTGGTTTCATTGATGCATTTCTTGATATTGATTTGAGTAAAGAGTATGTAAAGATTATTTTTTGAGAAATTTCATATGTGCATATATAGGGTTTTGCTACTGATTTTAAGTGTTTGTTGTTATTAAAATTGTTATTTGTTAGTATTTATTTGAGTAAAGAGTAAATAAAGATTGTTTGATGAGTGAATTTGTTTGTGCATATGGTTTTGCCACTAATTTTAAGTGTTTGCTGTCATTCAAATTTTTATTTGTTAGTATTGATTTGCATAAACTTTTTTGGAAATAATGTTATTTGAGTCATTTTGTAACCCCCATCATGCTTAAGGTTGAGATTAGCATTTAAACACGTTTAATAATTGAATAAGAGATCCGGAACAATTTTAAACTTTTTATAACAATTGTACAAATAGATCTCTATTCATTAATTCATTCATAAAATCAATAGGCCTATTCGGTTTGTCATATGTATAATATCAGAGTATAAGTACAATTCCCGACGTTCACCCAGGATAATAACATTAATCCAAGGTTTATACAAGGTCTCATTGCCTATCTCAGTATCCATACTGGGGATTACACAAAACTATAATGATATGATCTAATCAATATATACATTTATCCAAAATGATAACCAGTTCAGTATAAAACCAAAATATCTAAGACTACCGTCGGCAGTCCTAATCACCCTTATCCACTTGCTTGTTCCTTGATCCATTTGCCCTGTCTAAAAAATGTTATTTGGAAAGAATGAGATTCTAGAGAATCCCAGTAGCAACAATTTACGTATATGATGCAAATTAAATAGAGCAAGTAAACATATATCACAAAGCAGCAATCAATATTCAAGGCCGGGCACACTGCCACATCCCCTTCACTGTATACAAGGTCGGGCTTTCGCCACGTCCCCTCACTGTATCTGTATTCAAGGCCGGGCTTTCGCCACATCCTATCAACTGTATCTGTATTTGAGATCAGGCTTACACCACATTCCCTTCATTGTCTTCAATGACTAATACAAACAAGCAATGCAATATACATGATATAGGATAAAGTGTCACCACCTTGGTCTTTCCGTTCTTGAGCAGGCACAGGCCTTCTACGCTCAGGGCAAATATAGAATCCTAAAGTCATAATTCAGGACAACGCGTTATCACTTAGTCTAATACTCAATACCTTCACAATACTTAATTTGGTTATCATTATTGCCTCTTAAGTACTTATATATGCCTTTAATAAAAGCCTTAAAGGGTTGGAAGAACTACCATAGGGGTCCCTTTTGGAAGCACAAACATTGACATTTTTCATTGCTTCAATCGAGTAAAGATGCCCTCACTCGAGTGATGGTACGGTCTGTACTCGGGTATAAGAGAGTGAAGGATAACGAGTGAGCACCCGAGAGCATAAAAACTTAATCAGAGATAGGGACACTCGAGCACACAAGACCTCACTCGAGTGAAGCCAAATGCCTCGCTCGAGCACTAGAGAGTGAAGTCCAGGAAGTGAGAACTCGAGAGCAATGGGAGTGTTTAGATGGAGGATACACTCGAGCATGGGACTTCTTACTCGGGTGTAAACTGAATACCCGCGAGTATCAGAATGCACTCTTGCTTATTAACCGCGAGTGATAACACGAGTGGTAGGTTTAGGGTGTCAAATACACCCTCACACGAGTTAGAGAAGGCTCACTCGAGTGATGATTCACTTCACTCGCAGGTGAGGCATAACTCTTGCCCTTTTTAATGAAGTGCATATAGAAACTGAAGGGAAGATGCGAAGTTACACTACCTCACTCAAGCGAAACCTAACCTCACCTAAATGATATTCATCCCTTACTCGAGTGAACCCCAGATCACTCGAGTGACCATATCAGAACCAGGCATAATGACAATTTTCCAGAATTTTTACCAAAAGCTACCAATGGACCCAAAACCTCAACCAAAGCAACTCCCACATAAAAACACTCATAGAATCCAATGGAAGTGTCAAAACTATCAAAATCTTACTCCATTATCATGCTTTAATCTTGGGTAACAATAAACACTAAATTTCCAAAATCACCAAACTCAATTATTCAATCCCTAATCAATCCTATCTATCTATATACCTTCCAAACATACCATTTTCATACCAATAACATGCCAAATGACCAATGTCCCTTATTTTCAAAATTATGCAATAAATTCCCAAAAATTCAAAACTACTTCAAATAGCACAAAACTTAAATGGATAGATAGGCTTCACTTACCTCTTCAACTTTTCCATTGACATTTTTTGATTCTCTAACTTTCATGGTTGTTTGGAGTCCAAATCCAACACCAAATGGCAAACTATAAACATCAAAGTGAAGCTCTCAATGTAAGGAACAACTTTAATGAATGGAGTTTGAGCATTTGAGATCATTTTCCCTTACCTTTTCAAGCTTTTCTTCCTTCCCTTTAGTCTTCAATGGCTGACGAGAGAGAGAAGAGAGAGAGGACGAGAGAGATGAGAGATGAAAGTGTTGAAGATAATAGGGAATGATCACTCTACTCCCCTCAAGTTCTCATGTCAGCCGAAACAATGGGAGGGAAGAGAGAGAAAATGTTTAAAAATTCCCTTTGACTTTTCTACTATCTCACTTTTCCCCTTTCTTTGACACATGTCATTTTCCTATTGGCTCTCACACAATAAGTCACCAATTATCTTATCTAATCCCCCCATTAGCCATTTAATCATACTTCTCATTTTCTCTTAGTTAGTAATTAATTTACCTATTAACTACTAACTTGTAGCCAATATTTCCATTCTATCAATTTTCCATCAATTATGACATATTAGATGATATTGTCACAAATACACATTAATTCAACTTTAATCCACGATTATATTCTCAATAATTCTCATTAGCCCTTAATCAAAATTTGGGGTGTTACAATTTTCCCCCCGTTCAATAAATTTTGCCCTCAAAATTGATTACACATCATTAGGCATAAACTCAGGAAATCTCTTCCTCATGTCCGCTTTTGCTTCCCAAGTGGCTTCTCTTAGAGACATTCCCTTCCAGACCACCTTCACAAATGGTAAGCTTTGATGTCTGAGCCGCCGCTCTTCACGATCAATGATTCTCTCTGGCTCAACCATATAAGTGAAGTTATCTTGTAATTAAATTTCTTCATACTTAATGATATGCTCAGGGTCTGGTTGGTACATCTTGAGCTGCGAGACATGGAATACATCATGCAATCTGCTTAAATTTGGGGGTAGGGCTATCTGTTATGCTACTGGTCCGATTCGTGCTAGATTCTCAAATGGACAATATACCTCGGGCTCAGTTTCCTCCTCTTGATCCTCTTCCGATGCCTGTGACTGGAGCTACTCTGAGGAAACATGATCCCCCACTTCAAACTCCAGTGGCCTTTTCTTTTATCAGCATAGATCTTATGTCAACTCTGTACTGTAACGAGTCTCTTTTTAATAGTTTTAATCTTTTCAAAAGTTTAATCAACGAGTTCTGGGCCATACAACTTTCTCTCAGACAACTCTGACCAGCACAATAGTGATTGGCACTTCCTTCCAAACAATGCCTCATATGGAGCCATTTGAATGCTCGCATGATAACTGTTGTTGCAAGCAAACTCGGCTAGTGGAAGGTAATAATCCCATTTTCCCTTGAAGTCTAAGACACACGCTCTCAGCATATCTTCAAGCATTTGAATGGTCCTTTCCGACTGTCTATTTATCTGAGGATGGTAGGTCATGCTAAACCTCAATTGTGTACCCATAGCTTCATGTTGAGCCCTCTAGAATCTTGAAGCAAAGCGAGGATCTCTGTCAGAGATAATGTTCTTTGGTGTACCATAGAGTCTCACTATCTTTTTGATGTAGATTTTTGCTAACCTATCCAGAGAATAGCTAGCATTAATCGATATGAAGTGCACTGACTTCGTGAGTCGATCAAGAATCACCCAGATTGCATCATAGTTCCTAATCCTGGGCAAACCCACCATTAAATCCATGGTCACATTCTCCCACTTCCATTCTGGAATTTCTAGACTCTGAAGCAATCTTGGTGGTCTCTGGTGTTCAATCTTCACCTTTTGACAGGTAAGGCACCGCGCCACATACTTTGTCATATCACTCTTCAACCCTGGCCACCAGTAAATAGATTTCAAACTATGATACATCTTGGTCATACCGGGGTGAAGAGTATACTAACTCTTATGAGCCTAATCTAAAATTCTCTGTCTCAAGTCCGCCTTCAGTGGAACATAGATTCTCTTCTGGAATCGCACCAGTCCACTAGGTGACAAATCATAATCCTGAGTCCCTCCTTGCTCAATCATAGCTCGGATGAACTGGGCTCTCTTATCATGCTTTTGAGTCTCTTCAATTTCCGTCCTTAGGTCATTTCCCATTGGACAACGCCATAATTGGCATACAAAATGCTATTCGAGAGATTGAAGTCCGAAAAATCTTCTATCAGTTTCCTTTCCTGGATCATCATCATTGCCACTAGCACTATCTTTCGACTCAAAGCATCTACAACAACATTAGCTTTACCCGGATGATATTTGATCTCTAGGCTATAATCTTTTAGCAACTCCATCCACTGCCGCTGTCTCATATTCAATTCCTTTTGATCATATAGATATTAGAGACTCTTGTGGTCACAGTACAATTCCATTGTCACGCCATACAGGTAATGACACCAAATCTTTAATGTAAACACTATCGCCTCAAGCTCCAGATCATGAGTGGGATAATTCATTTCATGCGGTTTGAGCTATCGAGAGGCATAGGCCACCACACGTCTCTATTGCATCAGGACACACCCTAACCCCTGCTTACTCGCATCACTGTACACAACGTAAGCCTCACTGGGATCAGGTATAATCAATACTGGTGCGTAGTCAATCTCTCCTTCAGCTCTATGAAACTTTGTTCACATCTGTCATCTCACAAAAATGGTTGATCCTTCCTCGTGAGCTTGGTTATCGGCAATGCAATCCGTGAGAAGTTCTGAATGAACCTCTGATAGTAACCAGCAAGACCCAGAAAATTGCAGATATGAGAAATAGTTTCTGGCCTCTTCCAGTCAAGTACTGCTTCCACTTTACTGGGATCCACTGAGACCCCTTCACGTGAGATAACATGGCTAAAGAATTTCACCTCCGTAAGCCAGAACTCACATTTACTTAGCTTGGCGTAGAGTTACTTTTCTCTCAATATCCTTAATACAATATTCAGATGCCGTTCATGCTCTTTATTACTTTTGGAGTAAATCAATATGTCATCAATGAACACTACCACAAACTGATCAAAATACGATTGGAAGATACGATTCATATAATCCATAAATACTACCGGTGTATTAGTCAATCCAAAGGGCATCAAAAGGACTTCATAGTGCTCATATCTCATTCTAAAAGCAGTCTTCGAAATATCCACTGCCTTCATACGTAACTGATGATACCCCGACCTTAGATCAATCTTGGAGAATACACACGAACCAGACAATTGATCTAAAAGGTCATCTATTCTCGGGAGAGGGTATTTGTTCTTAATAGTCACTTTGTTAAGTTCTCTGTAATCAATACACAACCACAAACTCCCATCCTTCTTTTTCACAAACAACACTGGAGCTCCCCATGGCGACATACTGGGTCAGATAAACCCTTTCTCTGTAAGTCTTCAATTTGTTTCTTCAACTCCGCCATTTCATTAGGGGTCATTCTATATGGGGCTTTAGATATGGATCCAGCTCCAGGTACTATTTCAATTAGAAATTCCACTTCCCTTTCTGGAGGCAATCCGCCGAGATCATCAGGAAATACCTCAGGGAATTCTCTCACTACTAGGATACTCTCAAGGGCTTCATTTAACTCTCCCTGAACAGAGAAGAATACCATATACCCTTGGCATCCCTTTTTCAAACATTCCTTAGCCTTAGCCATTGAGAGGAAATTCAATCTACTGTTTACATTATCATTTCTCTGAGGAGCAGGATAAACTATTTTCCTATTCCCACAATCCAACATGACATTATTCGCTGTCAACCAATCAATACCCAGAATAACCTCTAGTTGATAGAGTGGTAGACAAATCAAGTCAATAGTAGACTCAAACCCTTCAACAGTAACAACACTACTTAAACAAGCTTTTGCAGCCATAGTCTTAGCACCTATAGGTGTTGACACTATAATATCAAATGGCAGTTTATGAACATGTAATCCTAGGCGCTTTATATAGTCATAGGCTATGAACGAATGACTAGCACCCGAATCAAACAGAGTTTGTAATACATTACTATTTGGAAGAATATTACCTTGGATCAATTCGAGAGACTTCCTTGCCTCTTCATGGGTCACAGCGAACACTCTCCCTTGACTCTTAGGCCTTGACTCTACCGGTCACCCTTTGCAATCTTTGGCAAGATGTCCAGGCTACTTATAGATGAAGCATACCCATTGCCCTTCACAATTCCTACCAGCATGTGATTTATTACACCAGGGGCATATCTACTGTGGTAGCTGTGCCTGATTCCCATGATATCCACTTGGTATGGTTTCTTACCACCGCCCTTGGATGAGAACCCTTGGTTCTTACACTTCTGGGATGATCTTCCCTTACTAGAGTCACCGCGACCACCACCCTTACTTGGGTTAATATCTCTCAAGTTGTTCTCGGTGAAACAACACTCTTCTACCGCTTTATTGAACTTATTAAACTGTTGGGTGGCCAACCTCTTCTTCAATACATGCCTCAAACCCTGGATTAACATGTCGGAACTCCATTCCTCATCATCCATCCGCCTAAGATAGGAGGAGTACCGGGATAGGCGAATAAACTGGGACAGGTAATCGTCAAATGTCTCATTGTCCCCTTGCTTTATTGCCAAAAATTCTGACTCCTTCTCAATTCTCACGGACTTTGGGAAGTACTTGTGATTGAATTCTTTCAGAAATGACTCCCAAGTCACTGGTACATTTTGACACCGTATAGTCATGGCAATATTATGCAACTATCGATTTGCGTCCCCTTCTAGCTTGTAGATAGCTAGCTTGGCCTTCACCTCTGGTAGGCACTCAAGCACCTCGAAGATCTTCTCTAATCTCATAATCCAATCCTCGGCCGCTTGAGGGTCGAATCTTCCTCAGAACACTGGAGGCATGTGCTTGCAGAATTTAGAAACCCAGAACTGTAGGTCTCTACCCTCTCGGTAGGTACCCCTTGCTACTCCTGATTGGGCAACGTGAGGGATAGGGTCTCTGAGGACCAATTAGACCCCTCATCTGTCTCTTCATGGGTAGACTGGACCTTCTCCTTATTTCTCTTGGCCCTTTCTTCCATGAGCTCTTCCCTCAGCTCAGCAATCATATCTCTTTGTTCTCAAATCAGACCTATCATCTCTTGCATAGGGTTAGGTGGATTTTCATTGATCTATTCCACCTCTGGATCAAGTTTTTTGACTCCAGGGGGAGCTATCGTTCCTCTTCAGTCTACAAATGGTTCACCCAGTTAGTGATCAGCAAATATATATACATGTTCCTTAAACTCTTATATACCAATCAATAACAGGAATATTCATGTGTATACAATCAACAATCAACAATCATTTAACACTTAGGCAATAAACTAGGGCAACTATCCTAGCAATTCCTATAAATGCCAGGAAAACTGCTCTGATACCACAAATGTAACCCCCATCACGCTCAAGGCCTAGATTAGTGTTTAAACATGTTTAATAATCGAATAAGAGATCTGGAACAATTTCAAACTTTTTAAAACACTTGTACAAATAGATCTCCATTCATTCATTCATAAAATCAATAGGCCTATTCGGTTTATCGCATGTATAATATCAGAGTATAAGTACAATTCCCGATGTTCACCGGGGATAATAACATTAATCCAAAGGTTTATACAAGGTATCATTGCCTATCTCAGTATCCATACCGAGGATTACACAAAACTATAATGATATGATCTAATCAATATATACATTTATCCAAAATGATAACCAGTTCAGTATAAAACCAAAATATCTAACTAAGATTACCGCCGGCAGTCCTAATCACCCTTATCCACTTGTTTGTTCCTCGATCCACTTGCCATGTCTAAAAAATGTTATTTGGAAAGAATGAGATTCTAGAGAATCCCAGTAGCAACAGTTTACGTATATGATGCATATTAAACAGAGCAAGTAAACATATATCACAATACAACAATCAGTATTCGAGGCTGGGCACACTGCCACGTCCCCTTCACTGTATACAAGGTCGGGCTTTTGCCACGTCCCCTCACTGTATCTATATTCAAGGCCTGGCTTTCGCCACATCCTATCAACTGTATTTGTATTTGAGATCGAGCTTACGCCACGTTCCCTTCATTGTATTCAATGACTAATGCAAGCAAGCAATGCAATATGCATGATATAGGATAAAAAGTCACCACCTTGGTCTTTCCGTTCTTGAGCAGGCACAGGCCTTCTACGCTCAGGGCAAATATCGAATCTTAAAGTCATAATTTAGGAAAACGCGTTATCACATAGTCCAATACTCAATACCTTCATAATACTTAATTTGGTTATCATTATTGCCTCTTAAGTACTCATATATGCCTTTAATAAAAGCCTTAAAGGGTTGGAAGAACTACCCTAGGGGTCCCCTTTTGGAAGACCAAACATTGACATTTTTCACTGCTTCACTCGAGTGAAGATGCCCTCACTCAAGTGATGATACGGTCTGCACTCGGGTATAAGAGAGTAAAGGATAGTGAATAAGCACAAGAGAGCACAAAAACTTAAGCAGAGATAGGGACACTCGAGCACACAAGACCTCACTCGAGTGAAAGCCAAATGCCTCACTCGAGCACTAGAGAGTTAAGTCCAAGAAGTAAGAACCTGAGAGCAATGAGAGTTTTCAGAGGGAGGATGTACTCGAGCATGGGACTTCTTACTCGGGGGGAAACTGAATACCCACGAGTGCCATAACGCACTCTTGCTCATTAACCGCGAGAGATAACTTGAGAGGCAGGTTTAGGGTGTCAAATACACCCTCACTCGAGTGAGACAAGGCTGACTCGAGTGATGATTCACTTCACTCGCAGGTGAGGCATCACTCTTGCCCTTTTTACTGAAGTGCACATAGAAACTGCAGGGAAGATGCGAAGTTACACTACCTCACTCGAGCAAAACCTAACCTCACCCAAGTGATATTCATCCCTCACTCGAGTGACTATATCAAAACCTAGAAAACGCAGGCACAATGACAGTTTTCCAGAAGTTTTACTAAATTCTACCAATGGACCCAAAACCTCAACCAAAGCTACTCCCACATAAAAACACTCATAGAATCCAATGGAAGTGTCAAAACTATCAAAATCCTACTCCATTATCATGCTTTGGTCTCGGGTAACAATAAACACTAAATTTCCAAAATCACCAAACTTAATCATTCAATCCCCAATCAATCCTATCTATCCATATACCTTCCAAACATACCAATTTCATACTAATAACATGCCAAATGACCAATGGCCCTTATTTTCAAAAATATGCAATAAATTCCCAAAAATTCAAAACTACTTCAAATAGCACAAAACTTAAATGGATAGATAGGCTTCACTTACCTCTTCAACTTTTCCAAAGACACTTTTTGATTCTCTAACTTTCACGGTTTTTTGGAGTCCAAAACCAACACCAAATGGCAAACTATAACTATGAAAGTGAATATCTCAATGCAAGGAACAACTTTAATGAATGGAGTTTGAGCATTTGAGATCATTTTCCCTTACCTTTTCAAGCTTTTCTTCATTCCCTTTAGTCTTCAATGGCTGATGAGAGAGAGATGAGAGAGAAAACGAGAGAGATGAGAGATGAAAGTGTTGAAGATGATAGGAAATGATCACTCTACTCCCCTCAAGTTCTCATGTCAGTTGAAACAATGGGAGGGAAGAGAGAGAAAATGTTTAAAAATTCCCTTTGACTTTTCTACTATCTCACTTTTCCCCTCTCTTTGACACATGTCATTTTCCTATTGGCTCTCACACAATAAGTCACCAATTATCTTATCTAATCCCCCCATTAGCCATTTAATCATACTTCTCATTTTCTCTTAGTTAGTAATTAATTTACCCAATAACTACTAACTTATGGCCAATATTTCCATTTTATCAATTTTTCATCAATTATGACATATTAGATGATATTGTCACAAATACACATTAATTCAACTTTAATCCACGATTACATTCTCAATAATTCTTATTAGCCCTTAATCAAAATTTGGGGCGTTACAGATTTTGTTAAGTTGTTATCACACTAACAACTATCAAATAAACTCCTTTTGATGACCAAAATTGGTGACAAATATTTTATAATTGATAATTGTAATCGTAAAATATTGTACAAAATATTTCACAATTTTTAGGAAATAAATGTTGGAATATTGTTTACTATATTTAACAATAATTAACTAAGAATCGTGAAATATAGTGCCCTATAAATAATGGTTGTATTTATACAACCATGAAATTATGGCCCTATATTTAACGGTTCACAACTATTAAATATTGATATTTAGCGCTCAAATATTTAATGGTTGAAAACCGTTAAAAATATGTAAAATTAACCATGAAATACAAACAAATCTATAGTAGTAAAAAAGTCCTTAGGAAGATTAGGGGCTGTTTGGTTAGGGGAAAATGGAGAGGAGGGGAGTGGAGTACCTCCCCTTGTTTGGCTTCTACAAATTTAGAGGCCAAGAAGAAGTGAAGAATATGAAAATGGGGTGAACTAGTTTCTTGAACTTACTCAAAGAAATACGCATAGTAAAAATGGGGTGCATTGTTGTTAGTGTGTGAACTACTTAAACAAGAGCCAACTTGGTATTCGTGTGATTAACGAGCATCTTATTTGTGATGGGATAAATATGAGGTATACAACTTAGATATCACATGTTGAACTTACAAGGAGTTCATTGTTCCAAAAGGAGAAAGTTGTAATTATGATTCAACTAAGAAAATGAAGTATATGATTTGTGATATTAAGGCAGATTCCTTTATGCGATTTTCTCTTGCACGAGAGCTTGTATAGTGACGCCAATGTGCCTTTATGCCTAGGGTGTATTGATAAGTATACACAGTTGTTAGCTATATGCAAGTTGATGAACTTAAAGGTATGAAGTTGGTGGATTGATACTAGTTTCATGGAATTGCTTGAATTGTTGAGTGATGTGCTTCCAAAAGGGGTTTTATTTCTAGAAGGTACTTATGAAGCTAAGAATGTTTTGTATTTGATGGGTTTAGAGTATAAAAAAGATACATACTTGCCCTAATAGCTGCATATTGTATAGAAATGAGTATGAAGTGTAATGACCCAATTTGAGACTAAGGGCTAATGACTTTGAGATTGATTGTAATTAGTGTAATTAAACACTTTTGGAGAAATGTGATGTGAATTTGAGATTATGTTCTTGATGATAATTTATGCAACATAGTGAAAACCAAGGGCAAAATGATAAAATTGGAAATTTACCGACCAAGTGGTCAGTTACCAAAGAGGAAACTCATTGATGATTAAAGATCAATGGTTGAGATTTATTGTCAATGGGTTTGAATCATGTGCTTTGAGATTATGTGAGCTCATAGAGAGAGTGAGTAAGATTATGCCAAGAGACATTTTGTGGACTAATGGATCATGCCATAAGTCAACACTCACTTTTTCTCTCTCTTCTCTCTCCCATTTGGTTTTGAACTTTGGGAAGGGGGAAAATATACTTGCATCATCATCATCGTCATCTCTCATCATCTCTCTTTACCTATGAGCTTGCCACTTGTCTTCTTCCTATTGGCTCTCACACACTAAGTCACCAATTAGCTTCTCTAATCCATCCATTAGTCATTTAATCACGCTTCTCATTTTTCTCTTAGTCAATAATTAATTTCTCCACTAATCACTAACTTATGGCCTAACAATTTCATTCTTTCAATTTCCACTAATCATGGCATATTAATTAATATTGCCACAAAACACATAATTATTCCACTTTAATTCAATAATTATCCTCAATAATTATCATTAGCCCTTAATTGAAATTTGGGGTGTTACATGAAGGATTAAATAGGCATTACTAGAGAAAATGCCTATAAGACCACCACATCTAGATATCTCTAGACAAAGACGGTTTAAAAATGAAGACCAGTAGCATTTTTATAAATATTGATACAACTTAGGACTAGTCGTACTACCGCACGGTTGAAATAATATTTTCTAGACCGATTATAATTTTATGCGGTCTTGATAAGTATTAAAAATTATAAAAATTTAAAAATTTAAAAATTTAAAAATTTAAAAATTTAAATTCTTTTTAGACTGGTCACTAATACATCCAATTTAAACATCCTTTTAGAGACTGCCATTTCTTTACAATCGATCTTAAACTTCCCAACATGTCTTATCGAAAAATGAAGCCATCAACTCCAATAAATATACTCTTCATCCATCACGTCTATTTAAACTCCTCGAGTCCTTTTGTTTCTTCAAATTAAAATGTCTTTTAGGCTCCCTCTTCTCTCCTCTCTCGATCAATGTTATGATGAGACGCATCAGAATTCGTTAGTTTGTCCATTATTTCCTCCTCCGCATGCACCACATGCACTGCCTCCTTCAAAAAGGGTGGTCTTGACCAGTTCCATGCAAGGGTGAAACACATGTAGTGAAGCCTTGCAAGAATCATCACTTTGCTGCACGCTCTATCAACAAGAAGTTGAATCTTATACTCGCTGCTAATAACATTGAGCATATTATCTTTTAACCTCTCTTCTCCTTCTTCTTCTTCCTCCCTTGCCTCTGGTTGAAAATGTGGGGGGGGACTTATTATTAGTTAATAAGTTCAAGTTGCTCCAAGTTTTAGGTTTTATCTTAACTAATTTTGTGTCAAGGTTGAATAGGATCTCGTATTCGAAAACTCATTTATTGCAGCTAAAATCTTAGTGGTTATACCAACTTGTGGTTATGCCAACCTATTCCAAAACCAAAAAGAATCAAAATAGACTCAGTTTGAACATTTTTAGGTATTTGCAAGTGTGGAATAGCACTATTTTGACACCATATAGATCCATAGGTGCTTCAAATATATGAAAATTGCATATCTAATTGAAGCTCTGGAATTTAGGAATTTTTAGGAGCAAACCCCATCTCAATCACAGGTCCCATGCACTTACACGCACCTCTAGAAGTTGTCTGAATTGAAAAATTGGAAAATTCTAGTAAAGCCCACTCTCAGCCACAGAGCGTGTTCACCACAAGTCACCTTGGGAAATTCCGATGGCAACACGCCCTTGCTCACCGATCTCTATGTGCCTCCCATTGTTAAATGGTGTCTACCAGGTGGCAAAAGGTGGCTCTCTCTGGATCCACATGCTACATGGCAAAAATCTAGGAAATTTTTTTTAATTGTTTTGAAAAATGATTCAACAGTCAAAGTTTGACTACTAACCTTTGGCGTGGCATGGCGACATGTCAGTCAATAGATGACATGACATGACCTTAAGTCAACTGATGACGTTGCCCAGCTTTGACCAATGACATGGCTACTTTGTTGGGTATAGTAACACTTGTGTGGCACTTACTTATTGGTCCCATGTGTTTTGGTTGGCTGATGACATGGCTGAAGACTGCCATATTATCGTCTTCAACCTTCAATTGAGTCTTCTTGACTTGGTTGGAGCTCCAATGGGTCTTTGTGACCCACAAACTTTGGAAGATCATATCTTCCTTGTTTTAGCTCTGTTTTTCTTGTTCTTGGTGTTGTTGGAATTACCACTAGATGAACTATAGATCCATGACTTTTATTTGCTCCAAAAACATCATTTTTAAGGAGCAAATCTTGAGTTAATTGGCGGTAGTGATAAGGTGACCCACCAACTTCTTTCCTTCGTATCTCCCTCATCCGAACTTTGTTTGACACATTCTAAGTGTCATTGGAATTGTTCTTTCGAGCTCTACACATCCATGACCTCAGCTTATATAGAAGCACTTAGTTTTATAACTCTATTTTTTCGAGCTTCTTTGGCTGATGTCAATGGCACTCTGTAATGCGATTTGGATGTGTATTCTGCAATGCCTTAATTTTATATCCCATTATTATTTATAGGAAGCGCTAGCATTATCGTTGTAGCTTAGGTGAATCAATAATTAACCTTCCAAATTAAAACTTTACATTTTCCTTTATATTCTCAACTTCTCAAACATGTGATACATACATCATTCATGACATGTTTATACAATTAATGAAAACATGCAATAATTTATACATGACAAACTATCTTGTATAATTCTTCAATTCGCCATTGTCCTTTCTTCTTGCATATCTTCATGCACTCCTCTTTCGTGCTCATATAACTATATGGTTGGTGAGGGGAGAGTGAGATTTGAGGAAATCTTAGTAGCAAACATTGCCAACTATGTATGCAAGTTAAATGTTTAATGCATGACAACCTTGCTTACATAAATTCATTCTAACATAATGACATATTTGCATGCTCAATGCTTTACACATTACACCTTTGGCCAAAGTAAAAGCAGAGCTTCAATCATTCACATATACTCCATACAATTCATCAAACCAATCATACACATCAATACATAAGCAAACATATCAAGAACATGCAAGTTAGGAAATACACTACCATTGTAGTTTCTTGCAAAGCCTTCCCTTTGCTCTTCCTTGACATTTCACAGCCCTAAACACACAATCACATTATGTGTTAACTCATTAGAGCCATGAATGCAAGCCATTGCACTGACTTGTTCTCTTCAAGAACTTTAAAATTCATGTATCACCCTAGTCTGCCAGTTTCATTAGTCAACTTCTAAAATTCATAACTAAATCTAGAGAACTCCAAATGAGGTGGTTCAAAGCCCTATGTGAAGCTCTCTTAGTCGAATTTAAAGTAAAAATATTAGCCATTGGCAATTATAGGAGCTAAATTCCAAAAATCCTCGACCAACCTCACTGGTCCAGAATTCATTCCAGATCAATGCCTAAATTTTAAAAATTCATAACTTACTTTCTAGACGTCCAATCAATGTATTCTATATATCATTTTGAAGCTTAGGGTGTATAATATCAATATGGAAACTTTCTTGACCATTGGTTAAGATTTGTCCATTCAAAAGCATGTAACAAACAGTCTATCTCCTAGAAAACACAATATGGCAGCCACTTATCTTGAGTTCCAAAATTAGGGTTTTCTACCCAATCATCCTAAAATCATATCCACACCTTAATCCCACATAATTTTGCATGGAAAATCCATATTTAACCTTAAATTTATCAAAACACAATTCTTTCCTAGGGTCTAGGGCTAGCCGAAACTCAACCCTAATCACCACAAGTTGATTTTCTTGCCATTTTAACTACAAGACTCATCATAAATCATCATTAAGCCTTACTAATCATCATGCTTATGCTCTTAACATCATTAAAGCCCTAAGATTACCATTTTTGTAAAATAGGGTAGTACCATAAAATCTCAAAAACCTAGCCAAATCTCAAGATGTTAAGCTCAATCAAAGCTTAAGCTTACCTCTTTAACTTTCTATGGCTTGTTCTTGGTTTTCTCTGATTTTAGCACTATCTTGGCAGCCCAAATCTCCTCTCCTTGAGAAACAAACCACAAAAATGTAGTTCTTAGTGAGAGGAACAATGTTTGTGAAGGCACTTAAACTACTACAAAATATGGATTTAGCGGCGTCATTCTTATGGCACTTCTTCAAACAAGCACCAGAGGAGACTTCTTATTTTTCTAAAAAAAAAATACATGTGACAGCTACGACACTTGAGAAGGAAAGCGCCATAGTTACTTGATACATTGTATAGCTCTTGCTTGAGAAAGCGCCATACAAGGGTTAATTTTTTTTTCAAAAAAAATAATCCCTTTACTACTATTAAAAAAAACGTATGGCAACTATGGAATAAAAAAAATTCCGTAAGTATCAAAGCTCTATTACTATGATAAGATATTTTCTTGAGAAATTTTATCTATACTAAAAAAACAAAAATTAAATTAAAGAATTGGTTTAGAGGTCAAATAAATCATCCCTATTAAAAAATATTTTAATTTTTTTAATAAAAGCCCTTGGACGGTGCTTCATAAAGAAGGGTTGTCCAAGATGTGACCTTGGACGGCACTTGGAAAACAAGCGCTATACAAGGGCCTTGAACACAAGTGCCTGAATTAATTCAAGGCATTGAGCGCCTTGGATGGTGCTTGTAAAACAAGCGTCGTCCAAGGCCAATTCCTTAAATATTCAAGGCATCGTGCCTTGATATTTTAAGGTGCCTTAGACGGCGCTTGGAAATCAAGTGTCGTCCAAGGCTCAATTTTGGACGACACTTGCTAATCAAGCACCGTGTAAGACTTATTTTTTTAAAAAAGGTTGGCCATCACTTTTTTTAAATTGAAAAGCTTAAGAGCTTTGAAAAAAAGTGCCGTAGCTTCTGTTTTTTTTTTAAAAAAATTGGCCATCATTTTTTTTTAAAATTGAGAAGCTTCGACATTTTGACAAAAAGCGTTATAGCATCTCATACCTTGTAATTTAATTTCCATAACCCGCCATTTTCATTTTCATTTTCATCTTCCTGATTTCTCTTTTGCTCCCCCATTTCCCAGAACTCGGTTACTATAGGAAGCTTCGTCTCTAATAGAGCTCAATATTTGTATATTTTTATTAATTAATCTTAGGCTTTTGTGGGACTTAATTGAATATTTTGAGCATAATCAAGTGTGTGAGATTGTAGTGAAAGAATAATTTGGGAAATATAGTGGTTAAATTGTTATATTTTTAATTAATATTTGTTATTCCCATTATTATATAATTGTGAGCAAAAGATATTACCTTTGTGAATATAATTTTGTAGGTGATGATGTGGTAGTCTCCCATGTGTTTTTTTTCTTGTCTTGACCTCCTTCAGAAGCTCCCTAGCCTGTAAGTGTTTTTCTTTTTTAAACATTTGGTTCACGTTTTCTTTTAGTTAAAATCTGTCATGAATCTTATATGTGTGCTCATAATTTTTTTCCAGATATTTATTTGAAGTATCAACTCTATCTTCTTGAACTTCTTACATTGTAAGTTTTTTAATTTTTGAGCTTACAAATATAATAATACTTAGTTTAATCCTCCATAGAAGTAACGTGTATGGCTCAAGTTTAAGCAACTTAAATGCTGAAGTTCTTTTATGCTTGATACATGAAGGCACAATATTGCAAAATATACGTGTTATGTTATTTTATTTTGCTGTGGATTGTGGATTTTGAATTGTAAATGGAGGTTTTCATCAGGAAAATAAAATAATTATGAAAAATTATTTTTTTAAAAATAAATCTCCAGGGAAGCACTGTAGGAAGTCATAACATTATTAATTTTTTAAATAAAAGGCTTCCTATGGCACTTCTATAGGGAACTGCAATAGGAAGTCATCTCCCTTCCTATGGCACTTCCCTAGAGAATCACCATAGGAAGTTATATTTTTATAAAAAAATAATAGTCAAGCTATGGTGCTTCCATATATTCAAGAAGCGTCGTAGCTTATTTTAATGGCGCTGGAAGCTACATCGCTTCCCAAGCGCCATAGTATTCTTTAAATTAAATGCCATAGCTTATGTTTTTTGTAGTAGTGTTAGAGCTAGAAAAGTGATTTTGAAGGTGAAAATGGATCAAGATCACTTTCCTTCTTCTTTGCTCTTCAAGTTTGCTCCTTTCTCTTTCCCTTTCCTTTTTCCTCCTCTTTTTTCCTTCTTGGCCAACTTTTGGAGTGTGAGGATGAGGGAAATGAGTTGATTAAATATTATCCTCATTTCTTTAAGTGTTTGGCCGAAAATTGAGAGTGAGTTGGGGGAGTTTGGTGAGTTGTCAAAATCCGATGGCTTCTTGCAAAAAGTGAGTGAGTTAATTAACTAAAGGTTGGTTTGGTCACATGAAATTATACTCTTCCCTCCTTGCTTCTTGTCTTGAACGAATTTCACTATAAAAGGGAAGGAAAGGGGAAGGAAAGAATGTTGACCAAAAGCCTATTGGTGTATGAGTTCAAGTTGAACAAAGTTTTCTTCAAAAGTTGATTGGACTTTGACCAACACTTTGCCCTTGGAAGTTTTTGTTGACATAAGGGGAAGGAGTTTGTTGCTTTAATCATCTTCATCATTACTCTTGCTTTTGAAGGGCAAATCTTGACCCTTCATTTTTATTTCTAGTCCTATCCTTAAGATCAAATTGTAAATGTCTCTTTACCCTTACTTATGGCAACATTATTTAATTTGCCATTAGGCATTTCTTTTATTTCTTTTTTCTTCTTTCAAGATGCCCTTCTCTCTCTATTTGGATCCATGTCAGGCCTTATATCATTTCTAACTTCAGATAGAGGGTTTGCGTACTTCCCTTCAATTAGTTGGTACTAATTCCCTTACTTAATTCCCAAAGTAGTCTCTATCGCTATTACACTTTCTTTTTGGGGCATGTGACCCCTTGCTAAACTTTGAGATACTACAGTTCATGCACTCATGTGGCCCAACCAAATGGCGCCATATATGTGTCCTGTACACATCTGTATTGACACATTAATCCTACTATTTACACATACTAAGCCCTTTGCCTGGAAGGGCCGAATCATAGAGTCCTTGCAAAACATTCTATTTCTTGATCATCCTTGGGACTCTTACTAAACTAGGCTTACTAGTCTGCTTGATTCGAATTTATTCTCAAGCTTTTAGTTCCAAAATTCAGGATATTACATATTCTTTATGTCTTATGAGCTCTTCTACCTTTTGGGGGGTTTAAGTTTCTTGATTTTTATTCCTCATAGGTTCAAAAAGAAAAAAAAATCCTCAACTCTAATCATGTCGAAGAAATGAGGAGAAGAGGAAGAATGAAGTTGATACATAACACATGAAAAACAAGAATCCAACATCATTCATTTTCATGCGAACCAGAGGTCATGCATATAAGAAACCCAAAAAGAAAGGACCAAAGTTATTCGACTAACATGCATTCAATATTTATGAAAAGGAGGGAGGCAAAACACATTAAAAAATTATGATGCATTATGCATGACCTCAAAAGAGAATGCACGAGCGACTAAAACGGTAGGCATATACTTGTTTTTTTTTTAAATATATGTTCGCGTGTGAAGTAAAATAACGCATGCCCACTGCATGTGAACATTTAAAAATAAAAAAAGAGGCAGAGTGAAGATCATGCATGTGCAATACAAACACAGCAGAACATCATATATATATATGTGTGTGTGTGTATACACATTTGAATGAGAGAGGAGAAGCAGCAGCATGCAAATAATAATTAACATATATATATATATATATATATATAAGTATATTCACATATATATGATAAGCACAGTGAAAATAGATGGGAATATAATCAAAATATATGACATGCTTATTCACAAAGAATAATCACAGTCTTAGGATCATCCGGCTTTGATGCCAATGAAGGGAAATTAGGATAGAGAAGAGACTTATGTGTACCGGGGTGAATCTATGTTCAGATCTGGGTCAATGCTCTATATAACTCGAACAAAATAATGCTTACACAATTATTAGACTACTAGAGTCTAAATGGGATTGGCATAGCAGATCACCATAACAAGAAATATGGTAGGAGAGAAGAGAGTTTGCCGGATAGTTTAATGGTATGGGTGAGGTTCAACTGTGGGAGACACATCCTATTTATAGAGGTCTATAGAGACCACTAATTAGGAAGTTATATGCACTCCTACTTGCTATCTAAGTAATAATCAGGAAATTAATTCTTGATTAATTTCCTAATATACAATTATTTGTTTCTCAATTAATTGATTTGTTTATTATTTGATATTGCTATTTGTTTCTTAATCGAATAATCCGGACCAAGGGCAAACATAGACCCAAAATCCAACAGTTGATGAGCTATCCTAGTTTTGGTAGTTTTACTCAAAACATAAAATATATAGAGAACATTTTTAGATATTTTTTTGGTTAAAAATCCTTAAAAAAAATACAATATTGCATTGTTTGATGACAGCAAGATGTCAGGACATCGTCTCTTATTTTATGTAGAAGTGAATGATAAAAGGAAACTAGAGGCTAATGTATGAAGATAATGTGGGATGATATAGTGAATACATACATAGGATTAAAATAATGTTGAATTTTGTCCAGTGTGTTTTTGGGACACATATCGGAGCTACGAGTATTCGGAATTCTTTTTTTAATCAAATTTTCCCTGAAAATATTTAACACTACAAAAAAACATCGGATTAGTGATGGAATTTCCGTCCCTAATTAGTTTAGCGATGGAATTTGTCCTGTCGGTAAAAAGACCGTTACTAATTAATTAGGGATGGAATTTTAAATTCCGTCGCTAATTAGAGACGGAAATTCTGTCGCTAAATTAGCAACGGAAAATTCCGTCGCTAAATTCCGTCTCTAATTAGAGACGCAATTCACTAATTAGAGACAGAATTTAGCAACGGAATTTCCATCTCTAGTCCGTCGCAAAATATTTTTTTTATATAATTTAAATTGTCACATGTCCTCGCAATGAGCCTCCACATGTCCCTCACCGGCAGCTGCCACGTGTACCCACCGCCGGCCACATGTCCCCGTCAGCCACCACCACCTCGCCTTCGCCCTCCACCTGTCCCGGTCAACCGCCACATGTCACCCTTCATCGCGGGCCACGTGTCACCTTCCATCGTGCGCCACTTGTCCAAGTCACAATTTGGTTGCATTTTGTGACCAAGTTGTGATTCAAAGCCTTGACCTCTCATGCGTGTGCTTGTGCCTTTACCAGTTGAGCTAAGAAGAACCTGTATAATTTAAATGCAAAATCATATATATATATATATATATATATTGCTTTGTGAACAAAATTAGAAATACAAAATTTAATCTATTATTAAATATTTGAATTTAGTTTTCTTATTTTATTTTATGTAATTTTTCTACCTAAATTTTTATTATTAATATCTTTTTTATTCATTTTATGATATATTTTATTTTTTGTTTGCATTTATAAAATTTTTATTTTTATTTGTATATAATATATTATTAAAAATTCAAATATATTATTTTATAATTTCAATTTCAAAAATAAATTTGAATTAATAATTTTATTTATTTATTTTAATATTTATATTATAAATTTATAATTATAAAAAAATATGATTATTGAAAAAATTAATTATTTGTGACGGAAATTAGATATGGATTAGAGACGGAAATTAGGGACGAAAAAATTGCTTCGCTAATTTTTAATGACGAAATTAGAGACAGATTAGTGACGGAATGTAATTCCGTCTCTATTCCATCGCTAAATTAGCGACGGAAATATTCCGTCGCTAATTTTTAATGATGGAATTAGAGACGGATTTGGGACGGAATGTGATTCCGTCTCTATTCCGTCGTTAATTTAATGATGGAAAAATTCCATCGTTAATTTTAGGGACGGAATTTAGTGACGGAATGTGCTTCCGTTATTAATCCGTCGCTAATTTAGTGATGGAAAAATTTCATCGCTAATTTTAGTGACGGAATTTATGAGGGATTAGGGACGGATTAGTGACGACGGAATGAAGTTTTCATTTTTTTTTTAGTGTAAAAAGGAGTAAAGTTGTCATAACTATTAAAAAACTAACCTTGATTGTTAATAGTTTTTACCATGGGCGACATTGCTCATCTTTTGACACTTTCGGGTGAAATTGATTTGAAAGAAACTTCCGGATACCAACATCTCTTGTGTGCTTCCAGGCTAAAATTAGACTTTAACCCTCTACACACACTCACAAGAATAAAAGGTAAGGCTAAACCTCTAGAACTGGGAGCATTTCCTGAGTCATATAATTGCTCATTTCGTTGTATGAGGTTTTCTGAAATATTGGTGCACATACATGAGAGGCAGTACGGGTAACTTACATAGAATCACAGAGGGAAATAACAAGAAGATAAATACAACATCTTCTCTAATTTTCTTGCTTTATATTCTTTTTTCTCACCATCACGTTTTTTTTTGGATAAAGGACAAGTTGACATTAATAACTTAAAAAGTTTACAATGAAGATAAAGAAAGCAAACTAAAGTGCAACAAATTAAGTTTAGCTAAAAAAACAAGAAGAGACAGTTAAAATAGTAAAAGAAGGAAACTCTTTGAACAAGTATTGAATGTCTTGAATGACCACATTAATTGGTCTGAATTGATAGCTGCTAAAAAGATGAAAGACTTACCATCACTTTTCAAAATAATTAATTACACTACATGCAATTTTATCTCTTCTACCTCATTGGCATTTGGTAGAAGTTGCAGCAAGACTTGCTACAAAGTCATCAATATTCTTATCACTACTTCCACCTTCATCACAAGCCCTCAAAGCAAGACTCTTCAACTTGAGAGCATTCATCTTCATCTCTTTGCCTCTTTCACTGTGCATCACTTCCTCTATACATTTTTTCACTGTCTCTCTTCTCACAAGTCCTTCCTCATCAGCTTCAGCTTTCACTCCTATCTTCCAAACATCCTTTATGTACTTTGCATCTGTGGGTTGGTCCGTCCACTGAGGAACTGCCACCATTGGAACACCTAAGCTGACAGCTTCCACTGTTGAGTTCCATCCACAATGTGTCAGAAAACAGCCTACAGCTTCATGATTCAGCACTTGTAGTTGACTACACCATGTGACCACAAGTCCCTTGTCTTGTGAAATGTCCAAAAAGTCCTTAGGAAGCTTAGGCTTCTCAGATTCTTTAACCACCCATAAGAAGTAACTTCCGCTGTCCTTCAAGCCACAAGCTATCTCCTCCATTTGATCACTTTCAAGAGCTACTAAACTTCCAAATGAGACATAAACAACAGATCCACTTGGCTTGTCGTTTAACCATTTCATGCAAGCTTCGTCTTCTTCTTTGTAAAAGCTGAAACCATATGCGTGGTCATCTTGAGTCTTTTGTCCAAGAACATTGATGGTATGGTTGGTCCTATTGTCTTCAGAGGGAAGATTTTTGCTTGCCAGTCAGCTACCTAGGTTGTTCAAAAAAATGTAATTAATGAACATATTCATGTGAGATATATTTAATCAATGAATATATGTGTGTTGTCATGAGGCAAAAAATGAGAATATTTTTGCTTGCCAATCATCAGTTTTCTCCAAGATCAATATGAAAGTGGCAAAAAATGTTTTAGGTATTCAACAATTTGGTCGACAAGTTCAGTATGCAAGGAACAAAATATATTTGGTTTTAAAGTAGTATTTGGTTTAAAAATGATAAAAGTAGTATTTCGCGTTAAAAAGTCTTCTATTTGTTCGTATCAGAAAAGATTTTTCCTAATATAAGGAATATATCATTTTTTTTTTGACATTTTGAACCGGTCTTCTATTTTTTGTCCTATTAACTATGTGACACTCATTATTTTTCTGCAATATATTTCCATTCATTATTTCTCAAGTAGTCTCTTTATAAACAAGGATATAATCGAAAAGAAAAATATATATTTTACATATTTATTGCTTTTATTAACATTTTGAACTATGTGATTATGATAGTTGTTCCTTATAAAAATGATAGGAGGGAGTATGTATTTTAGAGAAACTAACACACATCTTAACAAATAACTAAACTAATTTATTTAATATCTGCAAAATTAGTTCTCTAACTCCTGTAGTAAAGTATAGGAGTAAGGGAGTAGAAGATATGGCTGTGACTTGGAAGAAATTAAATGAACGGGCATATATCACTGACCTGTGGTTCAAGCTCATAAAACGAATTACAAAGCACCCAATCTACTTTCTCAATATTAGAGAACTGATTCACAACCATGTCGGTGAAAGCTGGATAAGGCCCCAAAACATACAAGAAAGATGGCAGGTCACAAGAAGCAAGTGGAGGCAACGCAGGAAGCGAAATCTCAGACTTATCATCAGCCAAAGGAATCTTCAAGTTTCCATTATAAACATGATAGTAAATACTGTTCACTGCACAAGATTGAGTGAAAAACACAGCTCCCATAATCTCAAACTTCTTGGTTACCTCAAGAGCCCAAGGTATGAACGAATCATACACAACACAGTCAATTGAATCCCCTGAACTTATGAGCTTCTGTATAAGTTGTTCAAAAGTCTTTGGCCCTACGTCCCAGAAACGATCAACGTAAGCTATATCGCTCTCCGCTGCCCAAAGCCCTCCATCGTCAAAGCCGTCGGAGATGCTCTCGAGAGCTATGGAGGTTGATTCGAATTGTAAGGTGTTGCAGAGGAAGCGAGAGGCGACTAGTGTGACTTTCACGCCTTTATGATCCAAACGCTTTGATAGTTGAAGCATAGGGTTTACATGACCTTGAGTTGGAAAAACAAGAACCAAACAATGGGGTCTTTTGTTTTGCCTCTCTTCCATTACTCTTCTTCTTTGCTTGGAAGTATTTTGAGATTTGTGTATGAGTGTGTGGTTGGACTAATATCCTCTTATAATATTCCTATCTAATAGTATCATTTTTCTATGACTATCCTAGCGAGGTTGACTTCTTGGTATCATCCATTTGTTCTTTTATTCCCAATAATGAGGTGGATTTTTCTGTGCATAAAGTCTAAGAAGCCAGCCTGGTTATACATATAGTGTTGATAATTGATCCAATTAATGAGATAAACTTGTCTGTGTAAGAATACGACCTTGAGTGATTAAATTAATGATTACGAAGTAACAGATCAAAAAAATAAAAATATTAAATTACTAAAAGTCAATAATATTTTGTAGGTTAATTATTCATTTTATATGTATAGACTAAACTCACATACAAATTAATGGTTATGAAATTGTAAATTAAGGAACATGAGTATCAAACTTTGAGAAGTCATGGTATCTTTAACAAGTAAAACTTTCCATTTTATTTCATTTCATGAATATTACTTGCAAATTAAACTGGAGATTATGACGTTGCAAATTAAAGAATAAGAGTATCCAATGATTGAAAAGATCTTTGGTGGTACTCCCTTGAGTCCTAAATATACAAGAGCTTCTATAGAGCTTTGCATTTGTAGTATTCACCTTGTCTCCTAAATTTATGCATAATTCTTGTTACGAGTGTAAATGATCCATTAAATTAAATAGTGCAAGTGTATATTGTCGTAATCAAGTAATACATAAGTGAGTAAAGCATCGTTCTCATAAGGATTGATCACTAAGTACCGAAATGGATAATTTTAACTCTATTTAATCGATTGATTAGTTGGTGATTGAGAGTACGAAATAAAAGATGATTAAATATGAGTGCAAATAATATGAAAACAACTTTAAGAAAAAACTCTAGGGGTCAGATTTTGTTTAATAAATTTCGGATTGAATCACTTATCTATTTTAGCCCAATTTATTCCACATGATTGATAGTCAAGTTTCCCTAATTTAATTACTAGCCTCTTCCAAGGTTAAGCAATTCTATAATTAATTGCTAATCCAATATATTCCTATATGAATTTAAGCAATTAATTATGCATTATATTCCTACATGAAACTATTCTAAGATGGTGTTTGTGGAGAGGAGAGGAAAGAAATGGATATGAAAATGGTTGTGTAAAATGTGAAGGAGAGGGTGGCTATATATAGGGAAGAATGAAGTAGGATAGATGAAGTGGTAGATAAAATATGGTAGATGAAATGTGGTAGATGAAATGTAGTAGATGAAAAGGAAGATGAAGTAGTAGATAGAATGTGGTAGATGAAGTAGTAGATGAAAAGAAAGATGAAGTGGTAGATGGAATGGTTGGTGGAATGATAGATGATTCCCGCTTTCAATTTCCAAGCAAAATTCGAAACCCTTGGACATAGAACTGAGTTTTGCTCTCAACATAAATGTTGTAGAGCTCTTTCTTAGCTTTTTATCCATATATAGAATGTCTCAATCCAACATCTAGAGCTCCAGATATTACCTAAAAACTGAAAGAGGGTATAATTTAGTATTTTTCAAGAAATTATATTTCATGCCAAAATCATTATTTACTTATTAATTATACCCAAATTCATTAAATTAAGCTCTAATATCATCTACTAAATCATCATATAAGGGAAAATAAATATGCAAATATTTTACTTATCAATTCTTTTCCCTAACTCTCACTATTGATTATAAATATACAAAGGGGTTTTCACTAAAAAGTAGTTTCCAAAGCAAATGACTAAGTACGTAGATACTTTAGGGAAGCTACCACACATCTCATTAAAATAGCTAATTTAATTAATTTCTTTAATCTTTGCAAATTAGTCATCTAGCTCATATATTTAGGAATAAAAGAGGTATTTTCAATTTTTTTGGTTCTAATAATCAGTTAGTGCAATCTTTAAGTCTTTAAATGTCAGCACCCTCCCCCCCAAAAAAAACTTGTAACTTTTCTGTATTTTCAATCAATATAAATTTTTGTTTTTTTTACCTGAATCAATAAGTTTTAAGTGCCAGATAATTACTTCTTTTTGTGGCAAAAGTGCACTTTAGCCATCTACCTTTACAAAAGGGTTTTAGTTGAGTCTCTTAAATTTAGTTTTAATCATCTAATCCTAATATCGTTAGTTTCTTGACATAAATGTCGAAATTGAAATTTTAAATGCTAACAAAATATCCTTAAACATGGACATATTAAGTTTAAATGCAGTTAGCATTTTTTGTTGATGAAACTAACACTGTTAGGGTTAGAGGACTACAAAAAAGATAGCAAGACACTTTTTAAAATAAATGATCAAATCAAATAATTATGCAAAGTTAGAGGAAAATTGTGTACTTTTATTTTTTCTAATTTTTGGTGTTGTAAATTATGTTTTTATTAATAACTAGAGGAATCTCCTTTCGTCAGTTACGTAACTGAAAATATATACCCTCTTCAACTGTATAACATAAAGTTTTTCTAGCGATCATTTTATTTAACTTTCCATACTTCTTATAAGAAAAAACTTTCAATACTACTTATTAATTAAAATTAGAGTATTTAATTTCCAGACTCATATAAGAAATAAGTTTCTGTATACTATTTTTGTTTATTATATTCATATCATTATCTTCTCATGAGTAGTATGAATACTTTTAGTGGTTGGATTATTTTCAAATTTTCTTTGCATTATTAAAAACTTTCCCTTCTTTGTTTTTTTTTTTGTTGAAAGCACGAAAGGGGCAGTTCTTTTATTTATTTTGGATTGTACGAAAGTGGTAGTCCTAGTCTGTCTCCACTTGCAAGTGATTGAATTCGAATTGCATTCCAATTAGTGCCATATAATGTAGTTTGTATTGTACATATAGTGCGTCGATGGCCATATTGGATATTGTTTAAACCAACACCGATCATTATCAAATCAAATATAAAAACATAAAATTTGTAAAAGAAGTCGTACGGTCAAATCTATTGCTTGATTTTTTTATATAGTTTCATATGATTCTGGCTATTGATAAAAAAAACATATGATTCTGGCTCATAATTTAAATATAGGAAACTTCTTTATATTATTTGAATTGCTTGACGTGAAGAAACACTATATGAAATAGTTTAACGTACGTGTCCTTTACAGAAGTCGATATTATTATATATAAGCATCGAGTGGGATTCATTCATGATTTATAGTAGAAGTAATCGAGTTTTGGTGCACAAAGATTTGTTGGAAACATTATATTAATCATTATAGATATAAAAAAGACAATAATTTAAGAGTATGGGTATGATTGGTTTGGAAATATTTTCATTTTTTTGAATATATAAAAAGCATTATAATATTTCTCCTCTTAAATGAGTTAATTAAACTATATAGGAAGTGATTTAATTCTTTTTCTGCCCTTATAACTAAGGGTAGTAATATTATATTTATTTTACAAACATTTAAATCTTGCTAAGATATGTAGAAAAAGTTAGAAATAATTTTTTTGAGTAAAATACTTTAACTACTTCTCTGAATGGCATTAATTACATAGGCCTCCCATCTGTTTTGAAAACCCATATAAACCCCCCTTAAAATTAAAATGTATATCACACAAACCTCCTATAACACTCCAAAATTCGATTGAGGAATTTTGACTCCAAAAGTAAGTGTGATTATCATTAATTCGACACTTTTAGAGAATGTGGTATATGATATGACTCGTATGTGTTGAGATTCGTACCCAAACCCTGTATTTAAGTTCAATTATGGATTAACATCTAAATTGGATAAAAATAAGGGGGAGGGCGTGTGTATGGTGAAATAGAATGAAAAGGATGTGTTTGTGATGATTCAGTGAGAATTACTATAATCAAGGGCAAAATGGTAAAGTTACTGACCAATTGGTCAGTTACAAAAGAGGAAACTTATTGGTAACTTCAAGATCAATGGTTGTGATTGATTTGTGTAAGAGATAAAGGGGTGGAATCCCATGCATGTGTGCCTATGTGAACTCATGGTTGATGGAGCAAGAGGGTGACACTTGGCACAATTTGGACCCTTGGATCTTGGTCAACTTTTCGAACTCTTCCCTCTCTCTTTCATAGTCGGCCAACACATGAGGCAAAAGGGAAAGAACAGCATTCACTTCATCATCTTCATCTTCATCTCTCTCTCTCTTGTTCTCTATTTTCGCCTAGCTCAAAGTCGAAAGAGAAAGAAGAAGTTCAAGGTATGGTACTCTAATTGGCCTCTAACGCTCAAATACCCTTCTTTAATCTTGATCATGTTGATGAGAGCTTCATCTCTATGGTTTTAGATTTTTGAAAGGAGATGTTTGGTGGCTTGAGGAAAAGTGGAAAGATGAAGAATCAAGGAATTTGTTTGGGAAAGAGGAAGAGGTAAGTGTTTGAAGCTTTTTGATCTAAGTTTTGTGATTTGTGGATGAGTTTTGTGAATTGTGAATTTTGTCCTGATTTTATGGTATTTTCGAAATGTATGAATTGCCTTGTGTTTTGAGTGGCAATTGGTGTCTTGATGTGTTATAGAGCCATTGGAATTGGTTTGAGAACTTGGAATGAAAGGAATGG
Source organism: Inga leiocalycina (assembly GCA_963242795.1). Lineage (NCBI taxonomy): Eukaryota > Viridiplantae > Streptophyta > Magnoliopsida > Fabales > Fabaceae > Inga > Inga leiocalycina. Next base: position 41,844,670 of record OY725328.1, on the reverse strand, counting down.
CAATGTGTGTTTGTGTTGTGATTGTGTGATGACATGTTGTGATTATTGGTAAAACATGTCAAAGTAATGTGAATTTGATTGATTTGGTGTTTCCAATGGATTCCTTGTGCAAATTTATGTGGGAATGATGTTTGATGTGAAAATTGGACCATTGGAAGCAATTGAGCTAAAACTGAAATGTTGTCCATTGAAAGTTTGTTTTGGGCAGTCTGGTTGTGTGGATGTTTTAACTAGGCAAATGATAGAAAATTATGAAACTTTCCAGTCTTAAATTTCACATCCCAAGCTTCAAAATGAACATATAAATTGTGTCATTTCGTTTTGTGAGCTGGGCGTTATAGTTGTCTAAAGTTTGAGGTCGAAACTGGGCTTGATTCTGGAGCAGTGTGGATATTTGTGTAATTCTGTATTTCTGTGGTTATATAAAGCCTTGATTCATATTTTTCCTATGAAGAGAACTTAAATAGCTTTCATTTGGCTTTAGGATCACCTCGTTTTGATTTTTTTGAAATTAATTATGAATTTTTGAAGTTACCTTGGCTGCAGCACAAAAGTTTCTGTGTGCGTTTTGGCCACAGCCAGAAAATTCTTGGCTGCAACCAAAAACCTTCTATGCACGTTTTGGCTATAGCCAAAGGATTCTTGGTTGCAGCCAACCCCCATTTTCAATATTTTGTGATTTTGAAAGGTGATTTCCAACCTAGTACTTCCCAATCCTTTAGGCTTTCGTTGAGCTTATTATAGCCACCTAAAGGTTGTGAATGGTAACCAACTTTAAGTATTGTGGAAGTAAGGATTTGGAATTAAGATTGACCCTATGTTATTGATTTGGTTATAGGATTGGATATTAGCTCGAATCGCGAGTAGCCGATGCTTGAGCTTACGTGGAAAGAATAAGTGTAGGGAACTTATCTTTTCTGCATGTATATGATATTTGTGTTGGTATTGATGCATGTTATTGCTTTTCTTGATTATGTGAAACATGTATGAATGATTTGAAGCTATGTTTCAATTTATGCTATGGCCATATGTATGTTGTTCGAAGCATTGAGCTTACAGATTTGTCATTGTATGTAAGTATGAGTTATGCAAGCATATCATGCATTAAACATCTATCTTGTATGCATATTGGTAATGTTTACCTACTGATATTCTTTTGAATCTCACCCTCCCCTACCAACATTTTAGATAGGGTAGGTGGATCGAGGATGGAGCATGCAACGAAGGGCGGCAAGGACTCCTTTGGGTTGTCAATTTGGTAGTTGGTTATCATTATGGTTGGGATTATGTATATTTGGATATGTACATGTTTCAGATGTATATTTGGTTATTTGGGATGAGTATTTGGATATGTATTTGAGATGACTTTGTGTAATCCCCATTTGAGAAATTGTAAAGGGCAAATGTGCCCTATGAATCCTATGTAAAGGTATGAACCCGGGAGTTGCCGGGATGATATTGTTGTGCACTCTGATATTTGTATAAATGTGATATTTTGTGTGACCTAATTGTATTCAAACCGTGAATATGAGCCAGGTGTATTAGATTTTGAAATGTATTTGAGAAAACCGTATCTCAAGGATAGGATTGTAAATGAGTTTTGATTATTATTGGTCTCTCTTTCATTTTAATCGTGTATTTCGGATATAATTACGGAGGGGGTTACACCTCCCCTATGCTTTGAGATTCTATTTCCATCCATTTAAATCATTAGTTCACTACTACAAAAATAGGGATTAGTGGCACACCATTTGTGGCACGACACTTCTTTAAAGAAGTGTTACAGCTTCTTTCAAGAATTTTTTTTAACTTTTTTTTTAAAACACTTTAGGTGGCGCTTCCTCAAGAAAGGGCCACAACTACTTGGTAACTTTAGGTGGCTTTTCCTTGAGGAAGGGCCGCCTAAGGTGTTTGTTTTTTTTAAAAAAATTGAAGCAGCAGCTGTGGCGCTTACTCAAAGAAGTGCCATAACTGCTGCATACTTTACGTGTCACTTTGCTTAGGAAGTGTCATACAAAGAAATATTTTTTTTTTAATTTTTTTTTCAAATCCTTCTCTCTATTGTAATCTGCTTTCATCACCTTTATCCTCTTAGTCCCTACTCCTCATCCAACACATGCCATCACTTCTTATCCTCTTAGTCCCCAAATTTTCTCCTTCTCCTCTTTTTGTCACTCATCAGCATCCCCACTTGGATTGACACTTCGTCCTTATTCCTTTGTTCCATCACTCCTCCTTATTGATTTTAGCTATTTTTCAATTATTCATTTGTGTGAGCTTATTATTAAGTCATACTTGGTTCAACCCTGTGCTTACTGTGACTGGGCTTGTAGGTTGGAGTTCAAGGGTTGGAGATCTTTAAGCCCCATACACGGAAGGATGCTCCCTCATCCAAGTTAATTGGCAATGGGATTAAGCAGCTTACAGACATAGTTGGGGGAGCTGGTCTTGAAGTTCGCCTAGTACTGTGTAAGGAGGACAATGTTGACGATGAAATGACTAACTAGAAAGTGGAAAACGTAAAAGTCTCTATTCAACAACCGGTAATAGGATTGTGATATTTCCAATACATGGCCACTGTCTCCTTTTGTTTCATTTTCCCCCACTCAATTTTTCTTTTATATATATATATATATATATATATTAAAGCTATGTACAGCACATTATTTTAAAGCCCCCACTCTATTCAAGATTCCTATACACTATAAGTTTTTTTAATTTTTAAGCTTACAAATCTAATTTTATTACTAGTTAATAGTTTAATTTGCTCAATGTTCTTTATATTTTATTTATTGTGAAATCTAAAAAAAAATCTCATTTTTATATGCTGAAAAATAAATGATTTAAAATTAAATGTTATTATATATAGGTTGCATGTGAAGATATGTAGTAGTTATAATTTTTAGTTGTTGTAGTAATTGTTAACATTGATGATTTGCATAAGTAAAATATTATTTATTTTTAACATTTGTATTTTACTTAGTAGTGATTTTGTTAATTAGTTATTTGTTCATTTATATCATTTTGGAATTATTTGATTGTGGTTTGCTTTTTTCATTTTGTTGTGGATATGAAAATATATTTAAAGTGTGTTATCAACTATAATTATAGGGTCCTAAAACAAAAATACGAAAAAAATTAATTTTAAAAAGATAGTACTTTAGGTGGTACTTCCTTGAGAAGTGCCACAGAAAGTGGACCTCCTATGGCCCTTCCTCAAGGAAGCACCACAGGAAGTGTTTTTTTTTTTTTAAATATATATATTTATATATATACGGAAGTGCCACATTTTCTTTTAGTGGGTATGAGATATGTGACATTTCTTAAGCGCCACAATTAGTTTAAAAATAAGCGTCACAGCTGCTCTTTTTTGTAGTAGTGGTTGACCGTTGAGTTTGACTTGTGATTTTTTTTTTTTTTACCAAAAGGCTCTCTTTAACAATAGAATTACTTAAAAACACACACACATATGGGCCAAAAACTTTTTTTACAACTAAAAATTAATTCTAATAGATTTTCTAACTTTCTAATATGGTAAAAGCTTTATTAATATTGATATTATAAAATTTGTAACTTTGATTTTCGTTATATTTATTGAAACACATGCATGTATATATATAAACAAATAATCCTGATCAAAGAGAAAGTTTTCAAAAGAAAGAAACCAGCGGATAACTACCTTTTTCATACACACACTTGTAGTAGATAACTAGATATTCCTATACCTATTACTGGCTGAGATTTGTTTTTTAAGAAATAAAAAAAAAAAAAAGGGAGAGGAGTGTCTTCATTGATTTTCCTTTCCATTTACTTTCCATCGAGTATATCTACCATTAGATCAATTTTTAATGGTTAAGATTTAATAATATGTAAATAATAACATTATAATAAAAATATACCATGGTAAATTTCAACCACTGAAAGGTGTTTTAATGGTAAATATATTCAATGGAGAGTAAATGGAGAGGGACATCAATGGAGACACCTTTATCCCGTAGATATGCGAAATACTTTATTTACAAATACATTAGAAATTTAGTATTAAGGTAAATTAGGAATTTTGTATTAGGATTTTAATAAGTATAACTAGTTTTTTATTTACACACATTTAATTCCCACTAATTAACCTAAATTAGGAATTTGGTAAACTCTAAAAGTCTACAAACTGTCAAGTAAATTAGGAATTTAGCTTTAAGGGTGAATTAATAAATAAATTATACTTTTATATATAGATATATATATATTAATTAAAAATTATATTCTTAGAATCTTTTTAAAATATTCTTAACAAAGTTAACTATTTGGATTAAAGTATATATTTTCAAAATAGAGGAGAGGTCTTTATACGTAATTAAGGTAAAGTAGGAGGTTGGTTAGAGTATTTTACTCATTTTTTTTTATTTTAAAGGAAAACAAAAGCTGTATGAAACTCAATGAAATGTGTGAAATTAAAAATTGTAAGAATTAAACAACTGCAAGTACTGTTGTTTTCTACAAATGTTGATAAATGTATATGACGATTTTCAGAAACCTGAATTATTTAAGGAAGCCATCATAAAGCTTAAAAAACATTATCTTAAAATTAGTATTGCTTTGTCCAGGATATTGTGTCTCTATATATGAATTATGTATTAATTGATATGATATTTTTGTATTCTCCTTCTAAATCACTTTTTAAATATTCATGTCATGATGAAAAAAAATTGAACCTTTTTTGTACATTGCCGGGGGGGATTGCTTCCTAGCATGCAAAATTACAATAACGATACTTCAAAAACCTGCGCATTAGGGGTGAATATGTAATATTCAAACAGATTGAAGGGAGAATAAATTATTAGTTGAAAGTCACATATTTAATTTATTAATTACATAGTATAATATTATAGTCAATAAATATATAAGATAGATTTAATGTCTGAATATGGAAAACCCCACCCAACCCGGCCGTCGAGACAGTTCCTAATCATCCACGATCAGGGGAATTGACTGGGTGGGCAAGTAGGAAATTGTTCGCCAATAGAGGCGTGAACAGCCATCAAACCACAATGAAAATATTTCTAAGGCGTTTTCATTTGAAATTTTAAAAAAACGTGGGATGTTGTAAACTTGTAAGAACCATAAAGAGTACAATTATATTAGAGATTAGACAATTATTTATAGAAAATTTGTTTATTCAGATTGTTGAAAAACTAGGCAAGTTAAAAAAATAACATACGTGAGAATTGTAAATTACACAAAAAGTTGCCAACAAACTGTTAGTTGAGGTGGTAAGGGACCATATCACCTCCACAAGAAGGAGAACATAAGTTTGAATTCTTGGAAGCGCACTTGTTAGGAGAGGTGAAAATCTTTTGCCCTCTAAGCCTCAAGGGGAAATTGAGAGAGCTCAATGTTTATTATATACTTTTAGTAATTAATCTTAGGCTTTTGTGGGACTTAATTGAATATCTTGGGCATAATTAAGTGTTAATGTGAGATTTTAAGTGAAAGGGTAATTTGGAAATTATAGTGGATAAATATTTATATTTTTAATTAATATTTGTTATTCCCATTATTCCTTAATTGTGAGCAAAATGTTACGTTTGTGAATTTAATTTTGTAGGTAATGATGTGGCACAACTCTTGTCAATCTGTCAAGGTCAAAGATGTCATTTTGTAGCTTAACGAATGGTAAAAATGGAACTTCACAAGTGAAGAATTTATTTTCATATTTTTTCTAAGAGGAGATTAAATGAGTAAGGACCTTGTTTGGTGGTTACAATTTTGTACCAAATCCTAAAACAGATTTTCACCCCCTCATTCAAACATGTCTCAACTCTCACTTTTTAACCTAATAAAAAGAATTGAACGAGCAAGAGGCAAGGTAGGGACCATTTTTGGTGAAGGAGACTGTGATGAAAGAAAAAAAAGAGAGCACCGATTAATTAGAAGAAAAGGTGGGAGGACGCCGAATGAAAGGGGGGCGTTGGAGCTGCCGAACCGATTAAAGAAAGGGAAAAAAAAAAAAAGAGCTTTGACCGAATGGCATTTATTAGAGATTAAAAAGAAAGGTAAGGCGAAGAAGCAAGAAGGTGGACCCTTCGGTGGGAGAGGTAGTGACGCAAGAGATGGAATTTGGACAGATTTCAGCAGCATGCTTTGTCTTCATCGTCAATGGCCAATTGTTTCTTCTTTCTTCATCAAGCTTCATCTTCTTCTTCCATGAGTAACTAAGTTTCTCAAACCTCTTAACATTTCGATATTTATAGAGTAATAAGTGCACTTTTCTGTAGGTATATAGAAATAGTAGAAATATACTGACATTAAGTACTTGTTTACAATACAGAAATTTCCCGTAGGGTTTGAAATATATATACAAATGTACAAATATTGAAAAGAAACAAAAGTACAAGCATAGGCACTACTACAAAAAACGTTTTTAACGTCATTGTTTTAGGCCTTTTAACATCTAAAAACAGGGGGACGTCTGTGTGAGCGACGTAGAAAATAAATAGCAATAACGTTCGTAGAAAAAAAATGGACGCCTAAAGTCCGGACTTTATACGTCTCCATTTTGGAATGGGGACATCTAAAGTGTTGGACTGACACTTTAGATGTCTCCAATTTGAAATGGAGAAGTCTAAAGTCTGGACTTTAGACTTCCCCATTTCAAATTGGGGAAGTTTAAAGTGTTAGTTCTGGAATGTAGACTTCCCCATTTCAAAATAACATTTAAAGTTTTGTTTTTTTAAATGACTATTTACACTTTTCACTGCCCAACAAATAAAAACTGCAAAAACAGAATCAACGAATAATTCATAATAAACTACAATGTCCCTTACATGGTAAGGAAACATCCAGCACTTTTATAAAGTATCATTCTATACGTTTAAAAAGTAAGTCAAGTAGAATTCATAATAACGATTTTGTTGGTGTTTCATAATACTCTAATTAAATTTTACTTATCAAAGGTCTCCAATAAATCATAGAACAATTATAAATTCACCATGGTTATCTCCATTGGATTATTACAAACACCTCATATAAATTTCCTATGTCAGGACCTCTATGTAGTGTGCAAACAATGTGGTTGTACCTTTAATTTTGTTTCTTTAATAACTAACGAGCATTTTTTATTTTAAAATTCTTAATAAGATAAACAATAGGGATAGTGGCTGACAGTGTAAAGGAAACTAGCTAGTACAGTGTATAGGGAGACGGTGATTCCAAGCATTTTTTGTAACAAAAGCAAAACTTTAGTGATTTCAAGCATTTTTGTGTTAAAGAAAGCAAAGTTGTGAGAGTGAGAGACAAACCCGTGGACGACGGAGAAGGAGACGACCCACGGTGGCACTAGCTGGACAACGGTTGTGAGAGGGAAAGAGAAACGACAACACACTTATCCCTTCCTTGGTATCCTATAGCTCCATCGAACAAACAAGAAGAGCATCGTTGGAACAGAGGGAAACAAAGAGAAAGAAGAGAGAGAGAAACACAAATAAAGAAGAGAAAGCACATTGAATAAGAGAAAGAATAAAGTTAGAGAAGGGTGGAGCTAATTGATGGGACGTTGGTGCAGGCCTTTAGGCTTCCCCAGTCTGACTGGGGTAGTCGAAAGTGGGACTTTAGACTACCCCTAGTCAGACTGGGGAAGCCTAAAGTGAGGACTTTAGACGTCCCCAGTCAGACTAGGGAAGCCTAAAGTGAGGACTTTAGACGTCCCCAGTCAGACTAGGGACGTCTAAAGTTCACTTAGAAGGGACTTTAGGTGTCCCTAGTCATTCTGAGGACGTCTAAAGTCCAAAATTTTGGCTGGGGAAGGCAAAATTCAAAACTTAATGGACTTTAGGCGTCCCAATTCAAATTTGGGACGCCTAAATACACAATCCCTGCTTTAATTATAAAAATACCACCACCTCTATTTTTAACTTCCCTTTTTTAAAAAGTGACGTCCTTTAGGGTAGTAATATCTATATTTTGTAGTAGTGAGATAACTACAGCAGCTTCAGTATGCACCGGGACTCTATTTATTGATAGCCATTGCCTTGCTCTTTGAGCCGCTAGCCTCAGCCGTAAGGTTTTTCAGTTTGAAAAGGCTGAGATTCGAGTGAATCTCAATAGTAACATGCATTTGAGACATACAAAATGTGAAAATAAATATGTCATGCACCATGTTATGTAAAATGATAGAATGCTGTGTGCACATTGTACAATGCCAAATGTCTGTTTGCAACCCTGACTGAACTCTGCACCTCCATTGGGTCCTAGACTACAATCAGGCTAATATGCATGTCCCCGACACTATGCTTATGTTATAGAAGATGACATGCACAAACATACAATAATCATATAGTATATGAAAGAAAGTGTTACTACCTGAGTCCATTTTGAGTTCCAATATCCATCCTAAACTTTGGTTCCGATTCGGGCTATTTCCAATTCTTATAAAAAATAGAGTTACAAGTAACTAGTTATTACTTATACTATTATCTTTAAATCAAATTCTACTAGTTATCTAATATAGTTATAACAGTTTCTGTACAGTGTAGTTTCACTGTTTCTAGAAACAGGCAGATTTTTAGTCAAATATGGAAATTCATAATTAATTCTAAACAAATCTAATTTGACTGATTCCAAAGCCTAAGTAAAGCTCTTTAAATGTATTTTCATGAAAAAAACTTAAGTCTGTTAGATCTCATGTTTTGATGATAACAAAAGAATGGTTTGAGAAGGAAATGATTAATAAACAAGTTTGAACAAAGTAATGACAGGAACAAGCATTACTTGAAGTAAGCATTGGACTAATGAAGAAAGACCAAGAGAAAATGCTGAAGAACTTGATCAGAAGCAAGTTTACTAAGGCATTACTCGAGGAGCTACTCGAGTAATGAGACAAAACTTGAAGTAACCAGAGACAACTTCCAGTAACCTGCCAACGTTACTCGAGTAGGTACTCAAGTAATAGTGCAAAAATTTTCAAGGTGCTCTCGGCCTGCCAATGTTACTCGAGGAGCTACTCGAGTAACCAGGTAAAAACTTGGAGTTGCTCTCGGCCTGCCAATGTTACTCGAGGCGTTACTCGAGTAACCATGTGAAAAACTTCCAGTTGCCTTCAAGTTTCCAACGATACTCGAGGAGCTACTCGAGTAACCCTGTTTCTAAAAATGTGGAGCTCTCGGCACTTAGTACTACTGCTAATGTTACTCGAGGAGCTACTCGAGTAACGCACTAAGGTAAGTTAAAACTGTTAGAACCGGCTGACACCCAAGAGGGGGGTGAATTGGGTGTAAGGTAAAAACTTAAGAACTTTGGAAATCTTTTGGCATCTTAGAGGAAGCAATAAATATGAAAGTAATGAATCATAAATCACAGTTAGATATTTAAATGATATATGCTGGAAGTATAAGAGCTTAGGGAAGAGAATATGCAAACTGTGATTTATCCTGGTTCGGCCCAATCCACGATGACCTACGTCCAGTCCCCAGGCTCCTCCTGAGATTTTCAATCCACTATCTTCCTCAAGTTTAACCGGGTACTTGAGAACCACTACAATCTCACAAGTTTGATTCGGGCACTTGTGAAGCCTTCACAATTCTCGCACTGAGATTACTCCCCCTTACACACCGTACGATTACAACCAAGTTGCTCCCCCTTACACACCGTAAGGATACAACTTTGATGATGAAAGATTACAATCAATCTTCTCTCTTAGAAGTGAATAAGATGAACACTGAAGGACAAATAATATCTCTCTCAAAGGTAAATCATATAGAAGCTAGAGAAACAGAGAGTATGTGCGATGAGTATTGATGTCATGATGTTGGCATTTGGATGATGTATATTCTGAGTCTTCTGTTTTGGATGATCTTCTATTTATAGCTGATGAGGATTGATGACCGTTTGAGCATTTCAACATGTCCGTTAGAGTGACGCAGCTTTGTTTGACCGTTCTTCGATTTTGAAAACTAGCCGTTGGAACGTTGGCCGCTCCGCTCTGTAAACTCAACTTTTATCTCTTCTCATCATCTCTTCATTGTTTTACTGGAAAAATGCATTAAACACTAATACAATGAAGTGTTAGAGTGATTAGAAGCAATAAGAATGAGTTATATGATCATTCCATTGATTTCCAGAATTTTCGGGACGTTGTTCTGTTTTCCTGGGAAGCATTACTCGAGTGCTTACTCGAGTAAACATCAAGTTTCTTCACATGTTACTCGAGTGACTACTCGAGTGGCCTTCCATTTTCTGCATCGCTTACTCGGGTAGTGACTTGAAGTTCTCTTCTAAATAACTCTGCATACACAGTGCTTTACTCCAGTAGTGACTTGAAGTTTTCGTGCTTTACTCCAGTAGTGACTTGAAGTTTTCGTCTAAATATTTCTTCAAGTTTTGCTAGCACAGTGCTTTACTCGAGTAGCTACTCGAGTATTCATTAAAGTTTACTCGAGTACTTACTCGAGTATCATCGGGAAAACTTTGATCAACTTCAAGTTTTTGCTTACCATAGTGAGTTACTCGAGTAGCTCCTCGAGTAACATTGGCAGTGGTACAAAATGCCGAGAGCAACTGCAAGTGACCTACATGGTTACTCGAGTGGTGCCTTCAAGTAAATTCTTGATTTTGACTCGAAACATGGCAAATTATATATCATCGGAAAGCCCTCATTATCTACATTCCAATGCAACAAAAATAAGCTCCAAACTCGTTGTGTACAGAAAGTTATGATCCAAAGAGTATCTACTGTTCTTAGACAATCCTGAAATCACGAGCAGCAACTTCCAGAAGTCATAGCTCTTAGGATATAGCTTCAAATGTGACAAATTATATATCCATGGAAAGATCTTTGAGTCTTTTTTCATATGGCACTAGTTTCGTCTCAATCCGATGTGTATTTTGAGAGTTATGTCCAAAATACCGAAGCTGTCCTGGAATATGACGGTGATTCATGAGTCACCTTCAACAGATCATATCTCCCTCATCTGAACTCCTTTGAATGTGATCTTGGTGTCAAAAGTTCGTGTTGGAAGTCTAGTTTCATATGCCACCAGTTTCAGTTCGATCCGACATGTGGTTGGAGAGATATCATCAAAATACCGAACCTCTGTTCTGCCTCGCGAAAAACAGAGTGCCCATTACTTTAAGTTCCGCCTCGAGTGATTCATCAAATAACCCGGCAGATTACTCGAGTAAGGCCTCGAGTAAACACCTCCAAAATCAGACAATACCATATTACTCGAGTGATTACTCGGGTAATCATCCCCAAAGGTACCATAGCTTCCGTATACATCATTTTAGCTTCGTATTGACCCATTCCAACTTCCGTATGATCATAGAAACCTCCGGTATCACTTCTAGGAGTTTGAATCTTGATATTCTCATGTGATCTTGCAAGTTTTTCTTTCTTTAATCTCTTTCTTCTTGTTTTTCCTCTTGATGATCATTCTTCATTATCCAACTTCAATCTTCTTGATGAATATCTTCAATCTTCATCTTTCTTTCTTCTTTCTTCAATTCCTTGCCTCTTGATTTTCTTCTTGATGATTATTCTCCATTTATGAGGCATTATAATATCAACTCACAATGATGTCTATGACTAATCTACAATATATACAACATTAAATATGGTAGTTAATCAATGTGGAAGATAAGTATATTATACAAACTTTTTGCTCATATTTAACATCTATATTTGACATCATCAAAACTATTCATATCTAACAAAAACTTGAAGGTAGTACCCGATTAACTTGATTTCTTTTTATCTCATTTTCCTCGAGTTCTTACTCTAGTATGCAAGTATCTAATGTTGTATGTTAAGTGGATTCCTCGAGTAAGTACCCGAGTATGCAGAAATATTTTCAAGGTAAACCTCAAGTCATTACCAGGGTAAGTCATGCACAAGAAGTACAATTACTCGAGGTGGTACCCGAGTAACCTATGCAAAAATTAGTGCATTACTCAAGTCCATACCCGAGTAACAAGGTAAGTGCTCTCAGCCTTGAAATCCTGCCAACATTACTGGAGTAGAGCATCGAGTAACCACAAGTTTATTTGAAGGTTTACTGGAGTTGGTACCCGAGTAACTCATAAAGGTATAAGTGCATTACTCGAGTAAGTACCCGAGTAAACAGACATTTCCAAAGGTTTGAAAATTGGTTATTCCATGCACTACCCGAGTATTCTTGTATTTGCTCATTGACTTGAAGTTAATTTAAGATTTCCTGATGATACTCGAGTAAGTACTCGAGTAACCTTCATGTGATACTTGAGTAGCTACTCGAGTAAGCAGACCCAGAAATTTTGAAATCATTTCAACGGTCATTGTTCTGTCTCCTATTTGATTTACTTTTCATTATATTAGTGTACTTAGCATTTCAACATGTAAACAATGAAGAGATCTTACCAAATAAGGAAAGTCAAAAGCAATGCTCAAATGTCACCGACCGTCACCTACCATAACGTATGTTTTTCAAAAACTGGAAAAGTCAATAATGGCTGCGCACGCTCCAACGGACATGAAGAAATATGTTCCAGCAATCATTACCAACGTATCTATATATATGTGGACATCTGAACGGAGAAAAACACAAGAACACACTTACGAACATATCATCAAGTTCATTACTCTGTTTTCCATTATACTTGTGATTCTATGCTTCAGTGATTCTTATTTACTCTGTAAGAGAGATATTTCATTCAAACTCAATATTTGTTATTGAGGTAACTTAAGGTTGTGGAACCTTGAGTTGGGATTGAATTACAACTTGTAAGGGGGAGCGAGTGTCCAGGTGTAGGAACTTGCTTGTACTGAGGTGCCAAGAACCCACTGAATCTTGGAAGTTATAGTGAAACTCTCAGAGAAGCTCTGAGGACTGGACATAGGTCAAAGTGGTTGTGGCCGAACCAGTATAACTCCCGATGTACACTTCGGTGATATTTCTCCTTACTCTTTCATGTTTTCATTTCAACGTCAAATTTTATATTTACAACGAAATTTTTAAGATCACCCAATTCACCCCCCCTCTTGGGTGAAACGCTTGCTCTAACAAAGTCTAGTCAATTTAACCACGTTATTCCCAGAAATTCGCCAAACCTGCACTGTTCCAGATTTTCTTCTAGAAACAGGGCATAACTTTGAAAATTCATATCTTTTAATATCTTTTAATGTACCTATCCAAAAATTGTGACCTACATATCAAATTAAAGCTCTAGATGTCTACTTTAATCCTGTCACGTTTCATAATTTTTGGACTAGGTTTGACTTACGAATTTCATTGCATAATAACACTACCTCTTGTGAAACAATCGAACAACATTTGCTTTAAACTTGAATAAATTCCAGATTTAAATTCAAATTCCCCAAAATAATGAACACATATATTCTAACACAATTTTCCCTTCTAAATCCAATGGAATCATAAAAATTACAAAATTCTCACTCCTCCCTATGGTTCTGCTTCTAGTCGAAAGGATGGAAGGAAAAGGGAAAATCATGTTTTTGTGAATTCAATCCATAAACTCCTTCCTTTCTACTTTTAATCACATGATTAACTACATAAACACTAAATGCACATGATTTAAGGAAATTTTGGCAGTATAACCTCTTAAGGTTTCATCAACCATTTTCACAAAACCAAGCAAAATTCAACAACAACCACCACAACCATAACATATATATAGGGCAAGAGGATCAAAGTTTTGGAGATTACCTCTTGATTTTCTCACTTTCTCTCTCTAGGCATCTCTGCCCTCTCTCTCTTACCTCTTGATTTTGCTTGCTAAATATGGTTTTCAAGATGAAGAAGAGATTAGAAGAGGTTCCCAAGTGACTTAGAAGGCACAAGTACTTGAAATCAAGCCTCTTACCTTAAATTTTGCTTCTTGAAACCGTAGCTCTTTATTGTGTTCTTCAAGTGTTTCAAACTCTCCTCTCCCTCTATTTGGTGTGTCTTGACAGAAATGAAGAAGAGGAAGAGTGATAAAAGCTTTAGCAAATATCTCGTCTTGCTTTTATTATATTACTATTTAATGACTTAATCTCATATGGGAAATTTACTTGGCTATGATTAACCCTTCTTTTTTTACTATGGACCAAGTCAATCATTTCCTCCTATTTTCTTCATTTTGGCCAAAATTCAAGAGAAAAAGGGGAATAAAAATTGCTTCTTGCTTTTTTTTCATAATTCCATTTTTTAATTAAGTAATTATGTTATATTTACTTTTTGACTTTTCCAACTTATTTTACTTGGCCACAATTGCTCCAAAATTATGACATTTATCTCCAAATATTTATTTTCCCTCTCCTTTCCCTATTTGGCAGAAAATGTGGCCCAATATTAGGAGAAAATAATTAGCTTCTTGTTTTGTTGGCAAATTACCATTTTTCCATTACAATTTTATGATTTATTGAAACAAATCATTCCTTGCTCCTTTTCCCTTTAGTTTGGCTGAATTTTAGCACTAGTATTGAGCCAAGATTTGTGTTCTTTCATGCTCCAACTTAGGCTGCAATCACTACTACAAAATATATATTTTACGTCCCTAAAGGACGTCCCTTTTTAAAAAAGGGAAGGAAAATCTAAAGATGGTGGCATTTTTGTAATTATGGGTGAGAACTGAATAGCTTTAGACGTCCCCAATTTAAATAGGGACGTCTAAAGTGTGACCTTATAGACTTTAGATGTCCCTATTTGAATTAGGGACATCTAAAGTAAAAAACAAATTTACTTTAGACATCCCCAATTTGAATTAGGGACGTCTAAAGTAAAAAAAATTTTAAAAAAAAATAACTGAACAACTTTAGACGTCCTTAAATTAAATTGGGGACGCAAAAAACAATTCAAATTTTTTCTGACAGTCTTTATTTGTCAGTTTTATACTACTTTTACACTCATCTTTCCCTTCCCATCACCGCAAACACAATAAGAGACACTACCACCACGCCTTGAACTCTTGCTTCTTTTTCTTTATATGCTCCTTTTACTCTTGCTTCTTCCTTTCTCTCTCTTTTTTCACCTCCAGATCTGTTATGCTTTCTTACCATTTTTTATTATTTTATCCTCTTTCTCTTTTCTCTTTGGGTTTTCCTTCTATTTTATCTTCTAACTTGTGTTGTTATGGTTTGTAGATCAGGACTCTAAAACATGCTTCATGGCTACGTTCCTACTAAGAAAATGAGGTTCATCTCTCCCTGTCGCTCTTCTCTATTCATTATTACGAGAAAATGAATTTCAATAATAGAAGGAGATAAGTTTTTTGCAACTAATTTCTCTTATTGTTTTCATCTTCTCCCTATGAGATTTCAGCTTTGGAGTTATTATTGTATAGATTTGGATTTCAAATACTAGATCTGTAGTTTTATTGACGATGATCTGTAATTTCTGGTTTTAAATACTGTTTAGTCCATATCTATAATATAAATGATTTTTTTTTTAAAAAAAAACTTTAGAGGTCCCCATTTTAAAATGGGGACGTCTAAAGTGTCAGTGTAGCACTTTAGACATCCCTTTTTAAAATGGGGACGTCTAAAGTCTAGACTTTAGACGTCCTTTTATCTACAGACGTTATTGCCATTTTTTACTACGTCGCTTACATAGACGTCCCCTTATTTTCAGACGTTAAAAGGCCTAAAAAAGGGACGTTAAAAACGTTTTTTGTAGTAGTGAATGTTAGGCCTTTCAGTGGACAAGAGTTGCTCCTTTGTTTTCTAGCTTAGCCAAGTTGTATGTAACCACCGGTTGGAGTATTTGCATTTTATGTACATCACAATTCACCATTTTATTCCATTAAATGTATATATTACATACAAGGAATATTGGAGACTAAAAATGGGATGTTACAGCTCTCCCTCTTTAAATAATTTTCGTCCCCAAAATTTGCTACATATATTGACTCATGAATTTTGGGTAACGCTTCTACATGTCTCCCTCAGCTTCCCAAGTAGCTTCTCTAGGAGATAATGTAATATCCCAAATTGTGATTAAGGGCTAAATCCTTCCAAAAGTGATGTAATTATTGTTAATTGAACACTTTTGAAGAATATGATGTGAATTGCAATTCAAATGTGTTTTGATCAGTGCCTAACCCTGTGTTTAAGCCTAATTGTGTGATGAAGCTTGAAATGAACCCTAATGGTAGGGAGGGCGCATATTGAGTGGCATGAATGAGATAAAGGTGTTTGGTGGTGGTTTGGCAAGCATGGTGATAATCAGGGGCAAAATGGGAAAGTTATCGACCAATTGGTCAGTTACCAACAAGGAAACTTATTAGTAACTTAAAGATCAATAGTTAGGATTGATTATTATGAGATCAAGAAGGTGGAATTGTGTGTGTGCATGTCCAAGTGAGTCCAAGGAAGATACCTCAATATGTTGACATTTGGCATCATCTCACACCCCTTTTGATAAGTCAACAATTGCAACTCTTTTTTCCCTCCCATTCTTTTAGGTCGGCAAATGGTCTTAGCAGAGACCAAAAATCTGATTTATCTTCATTCATCATCATCATCATCTCATCGCTCCTCTCACCTCCATTTTCGTCTCAAGTTTGAAGGAAAGAGAAAGAAGAAGGCTCAAGTTAGGTGAGGATTTGTTCTTGTATGCTCATTTCACCTTCATTAATATTGTTCATGGTGTTGAGGGCTTCATGGTTATGGTTTTAGGTTTTTGAAAGGTGGTGTTTGAGAACTTGAGAAAAATTGAAAGTTGGAGAAACAAGGAAGTTGCTTTGGGAAGAAGAAGACGAAAGAATTTAACACATTTTGAGCCAAGTTTAGTAACCATTGATCAAGTTTTGAGAATTTTGAATTTTTTCCCTGATTTTCATGTGATTTTGGTTTGGAAGAATTGAATTGTGTGATGTGTTGGAATAGGCGTCATTTTGTGTTTTGGTGCCAATAGAATTGGTTTGGAACCTTAAATGGATAGGAATTGCATTGTGAGTTTTGAGTTGGGTTATTGTGTGACATGTTGTGTTTCTTGTGGAACATGCCAATGTGAGTTGAATTTGGTCATTTTGGTGTTTCCAATGGATTCCTTATGGAAAATTGGTGTGGGAATGGTATTGGTTGTGAATTCGGAACCATTGGAAGCAATTACTCAAAAACTGAAATTCTGTCTCTTAAAATACTGTACAGGGCAGTCAGGTGTTCTGGACGTTTTGAATAGGAAAATGGTGTCTAAAAATTCCGAAAATTTTCAGTCTTAAAGTGCACATTCCAAGCTTCAAAATGGACATAAATTTTGGGTCATTTCGTTTTGTGAGCTATGAGTAATGACTGTCCAAAGTTTGGGATTAAAACTGGAATTTGTTTTGGAGTAGTGGTGAATTTCATGTAACTCTGTAATTTTGTGGTGATTTCTCATAATGATCCATATTTTTCCTATAAAGAGGACTTAAAGAGATTTCATTTTGCTTTGGGATCACCTCATTTCAATTTTTCTAGAATTAGTTATAATTTTTCAAAGTTTCCTTGGCTGCAACGCAAAACTTTCTGTGCATGTTTTGGCCGCAGCTAGAGAATTCCTGGCTGCAGCCAAAATATTTCTATTCTATTTTTGGCCGTAGCCAAAGAATTCCTGGCTGCAGTCAAAACCCTTTTTTAGCACTTTATGATTTTGAAAAGTAATTTCCAATCTAGTACTTCCCAATCCTTCTAGATTTTTATTGAGCCTATTATAGTCACTTAAGGAACTCATGTGGTAACCTATTTTAAGTGTTTGAAAGTGAGAATTGGGGGTAGAGAATTAATCCGCCATGCTTGATTTTGGTTTATAGGATTTGACATCTGCCATCCTCGTAAGCCCACTATGCTAGCAAACGTCAGAAAGGAAAAAGGTAGTGACTCTTTCTTTTATACCATATGTGATGCATTATATGTGTGAAATATCATTGATTTGTGATGGATTTGAATGCTGCAATGATTGTGGATATGTGTAAGCACCACTATACCAATAGTCCCTGAGTTGCTAACAACGGTTCGGGTAAGGCTGCGTACCTTCCTGGAGGTAAAAGGGGATGAGGATAGGGTGTGATATTTGTGATTTTGTGGGCCAAAATGCTATATTGTGGGCCGAAAGGCTATATGTGAGCCGTAAGGCTATTTGTATGCACTACTACACCAATAGTCCCTGAGTGGCTAACAATAGTTCAGGTTAGGACGGTGTGCCTTCCTGGAGGTAAAAGGGGATGAGGGTGGAGTGTGATTTGTACTGCTGCTGCTGTATGATGATTTGCTTACATGCTGTGTGCTTATGTGTGGTATGAATGATTTGTCACTACTGGGATTCTCTTGAATCTCATTCTTTCCTTTAACTAACATTTCAGACAGGGCAAGTGGCTCCAAGGAAAAGCGAACGACCTGGAGCGGTTAGAACCCTATAAGGACATTTGATTCGGCCGAGTTGGTTATTCATTTTGGATAGGGATTATTGTATGATATTTTTTTTTGAGTTGTAAATAGTCTTTAAATACATGGTGGTGTAATCCCCTATTTGGGAACTGAAACCCTGTAGTTCTATATAAAGATGAAATCCGGAGGTTACCGGGGATTAAGTTATGCACTCTGATATGTTAAATGTGATATAACTACACAAGTAATTATATTCGATGTTTGAACTTGAGACCAGGATTGGAAAGAGGTTTTGAAAATTTTGTGAAGCCCTTACTAGAAGAAGGGATTTTTAAACGAGTTTTGAATTATCTGACGGTCTCTAATCTATTTTATTATGCATTATCCAATATTAATTATGCTAATCAAGGCAGGGGGTTACAGATAACCCCTTCCATACCACTTTTATGAATGGGATACTCCTATGTCTTAGTTGTTTCTCTTGTAGATTAATGACTCGATCATGTGTGACCTCATATATCAAATCATCTCGCACGTTTCCTTCTTTGCATTGGATCACATGTTCGAGGTCAGGTTGATATTTCTTCAATTGTGAGGCATAGAAGAGATTATGTAGTTAGCTCAAATTTGGGGGTAAAGCTATTTGGTATGCTACTGTCCCAATCTTTAATAAGATCTTGAAGGGACCAATGTACCTAGGACTCAGCTTGTTCACCTTTAATGCCCTACTAATGGCTGCAATAGGTGAAACCTTTATGTACATATGATCTTCAACATCAAACTCAAGAGCTTTTCGCCTCTTGTAAGCGTAGCTCTTCTGCCTGCTCTAAGTAGCCAGCAGTGTCTGCTTTATCAACTTGATATGCTCTATTGTGTGATCAATAATGTCTGGCCTATACACCTGCTTCTTAGATAGCTTTATCCAACATAAGGGCGACTGACACTTCCTTCCATGCAATGCTTCATAGGGAGCCATTTGAATGCTTGAATGGTAACTGTTGTTGTATACGAATTCCACCAAGGAAAGGAATTGATCCCAACTGCCTTTGAAATCTATCACGCACGCCCTAAGCATTCCTCTAGTGTCTGGATTGTCTTTCAGTTTGCTCGTCTATTTGAGGATGATAGGTTGTACTAAATTGGAGCTTGGTACCCAAAGCATCATGCACTTCCTTCCAAAACTTGGAAGTGAATTAAGGATCTCTGTCAGATATGATGTTCTTTGGTATACCATGCAGTCACACTATCTCCTTGATATAGATTTTTGCTAGCTTATCTAGAGAATAGTGAATACTAATCAGGAGAAAATAAGTTGCCTTCGTGAATCAATCCACCATTACCCAAATTGCATCATGATTTTGAACCTTGGATAATCCTGTCATAAAATCCATGGGATGCTCTCCCATTTTTACTCATGAATTGTAGGTTTTATAGAAGCCTTGAAGGTCGTTGATGCTCAGCTTTCACTTTCTGGCAAGTAAGGCAATGAGCAATTAACCTTGTCACATCTCTTTTCATGCTGGCCATTAATAGGTGGACTTTAGATTGTGGTATATCTTGGTTGCTCCCGGGTGTAAAGTATATTTACTCTTATGAGCCTCTTCCAGGATTTGCCGCTTCAACTCCATTCATAGTGGAATGTATATCTGCTTTCGGTACTTGACTAGCCTACTTAGTGACAAGTCATGTTCCTGAGTCTCCCCTCTTGTGATCATATCTTTGATAGACTAGACATGTCTATCCATATCTGAGCTTCTTTTGTATCTACTCTCAGGTCATTCTCTGCCTGATTGATATTTCTACTGTTGATCATAATCTGATTCGATAAGTTCAGATCTCTAAAGTTTTCAATAAGCCTTTACTTGCGAATCATGAGGGCTGCCACCTACATTGTCTTACGGCTTAATGCATCTGCCATGACATTAGCCTTACCTAGATGATACTTGATCTCTAGATTGTAATCTTTGAGCAACTCCATCTTTCTGCGCTATCTCATGTTGAGCTCTTTTTGATTGTATAGATATTTTAAACTCTTGTGGTTGCAGTACAGTTCTACGGTCGACCTATAAAGATAGTGTATTTAGAGTTTTAGTGAGAACACAATCGTTGCCAACTCAAGATTGTGTGTGGGATATTTCTTTTTGTGAGGCTTTAGCTGACAAGATACATACGCCACTACTCAGCCCTACTATATCAGAACACATCCCAATCCATGCCTATTGGTATCTATGTATACCATGAAAGTTAACTGTGGATTAGGGATTGTCAACACTGGTGCCATTAATAATTTTTGTTTTAGCTCTGCAAATCTCCTCTCAATACTACTGTTCCACACAAAATGTTGAGTCTTTCGTGTTACTTTAGAAATGGCAAAGTTATTTTGGAGAAATTCTGTATAAACTGTATGTAATACCCGACAATACCCAAAAAACTGCGTATCTCAAAATAGTTTCTGGCCTCTTCTAGTTTAGTACTACTTTTACCTTATTTAGATCTACCAAGACCCCTTGTTGTGAGACCATATGGCCTAGAAATTTAACCTCTGAAAGTCAAAACTCACACTTGCTTAGCTTGTCATAGAGTTGCTTATCCCTCAATATATTCAATACAATTCTCATATGGTGCTCATGCTCTGCTCTACTTTGTGAGTACACCAAAATATTGTCAATAAAGATACCACGAATTGGTCTAAGTATGGATAGAAAATTCAATTTATATAATCCATGGACACTGCAGGTGCATTAGTAAGCCCGAATGGCATTACAAAAACTTATAATGGCCATATCTTGTTTTGAAAATAGTCTTTGATACATCCTCTGCTCTTACCCAGAGTTGGTGATACCCATATCTCCAATCAATCTTCGAGAACACACAGGATCTTGATAGTTAATCAAGCAAATCATCAATTTGGGGAAGTGGATACTTGTTTTCGACAGTTACCTTATTTAACTCTTTGTGATCAATATAGAGTTGTAGGCTTCTATCTTTATTCTTAACAAAAAGCACTGGAGCTACCCATAGCGAGACACTAGGTCTAATGAATCCTTTCTCTAGTAGTTCTTCAATTTGCTTTTTTAGTTTTGCCATCTCACTCGGTGCCATTCTATATGAACCTTTAGATATCGGTCTTGCTCCAGTCTAGTTTTAATTGCAAACTCTACTTCCCTGTCCAGGGGTCATATGTTGATATCCTTTGGAAACATATCAGGAAATTAATTTACTACAGGGATTCTCTCTAATGCTGTTCCAGCTTTTGATTGAATAGAGAAAAACATGATGTATCCCTTGAAACCTTTATGTAAGCATCTCTCAGCCTCAGCTATGGAGAGAAAGTTTAAGTTGATTTCTGCATTAGCCTTCAATAGTCGATTAGGGTGAATGACTCTTTTGCTTCCATAATCTAGTAATACATTGTTTGCGGTCATTTAGTCGATCTCGAGAATCACTTCTAGTCTACTTAACGATGAGAAAATTAGATCTATTGTATACTCATGTCGCTATGTGTTTACAATTGAATTTAAGCAATCCTTGGTTGTGATGAACCCGTTACCCATAGGTGTAGAGATCGTCAGATCATACGGTAATCGATACACACTCAGACCTAGCTGTCTTACACAGTCGTATTTAATAAATGAATGACAAGCTCCTGAATCAAACAATGCTCGTACTAGATTACCATGAGAGAAATTGTAACTCAGATCAGCTCAGGTGATTTCCAGGCTGGCTTTTGCGTTGAAGCAAAAACTCTACCTTGAACTTGCTGTCTAGGCTCTCTGGGATCTTGTCGTTGCCAACAACCTTTTACAAAATGTCTCAATTTATGGTAGTTGTAACAAACTATCTGTCTCATTGACCTTGTCACCTACCTTACGGGTGCTGATACCTGCTTCACTTGCCCACATGTCTAACTAGGATGGTAAGGATTTCCACAGTATCTGTAGGTTCTGTTCCCAGGGGGTCTTTGATTATTGTGGCTATCAGATTGATATGAATTTTTATTACTACTTTCGCCAGAAGGATTGCCCTGATAACTGCACTTCTAAGAAGAGTTCCCACTACCAGTTGTGTTCTTGCTACTAGCTTTTCTGTGGGAGTATAGATCTAGTAGATTGTGCTTTGTGATTCGACACTCTTTAACTGCCTAATTGAACTTAGTGAAATGTTTGGAAATAAGTTTCTCTTTCAGTTCTGGCTTTAGCCCTTGTATCATAATGTCTGTGCTCTATTCCTTGACATCCTGATATTTAAGATATACAGAATATTGAGACAACCGGATATAGCGAGCCAGGTACTCGTCAAAACTTTCTTTGTCATTCTCTTGTATATTGAGAAACTCTTTCTCCTTTTCTAGCTTGACTGAATGGGGAAAATATTTCTCATTGAATTTCTCTTAGAATAATTCCCACGTTACCGAAATATTCCTTCCCTGAAGAATCATCTTAGTGTTCTTCCACCATCTGTCAACATCACCTCTAGCTTATAAATTGCCAATAAGACTTTAATTTCATCAGGGCAAGCCAGGATTTTGAAAAATTTCTCTAACCGTGATAGCCACTTTTCAGCTTGTTGAGGATCAAACTTCCCCCTGAATATAGGGGTTACTATTTACTGAATCTTTCCACCCAAATTTGGAAAATTTCAGCCTCAGGATTGGGTAAAAGATCTTTTGGTTGAGGTCTTTCAGGCGGATTTGACTCACCATCTCCCCTCACTAGCTCTTTCAAGCGATCCTGTCTCTACTGCACTTCTCGCAACTCCCCCTGATTTCATTCATTATTTCCTATTGTAGTGTGAGCATACTCAGTATCTATTGCATTAGGTCAGGTTGAGGGTCTGGTACTGCATTATTGTGTCCCCCTCATGGCCTATATCGTGGTCGTACCATCCTTGTATTTCACTATATGAAAATAGAGAGGAAATAAGTTCATATAAACACAAGGTCATTTTTGTCATTTCTCAAAATGTTAGGTGCAATGGTATGTCATACATATCATAACATATATTTACAATAGTTAGGAAGTCATACTATGCATCATGTGTCCTAAAACTTCTATACAATGAGTCTTTGTTCCTGTTATACACTATGCCTTAACTATACATATAGCTTCCCAGGGGGTCACCTATCTCATGATTGCCTTGAGTTAAGAAAACTTAACTTTCTATGAACCTATACAAAACACAGACACTAGCTTTATTTGCTTCCATCCACTAGTTCCCTGTGGTTGCCCTTGTCTCAAGAAGCATGCCGGCAACCTCCGATCACCCAAAATACTGCGTCAGGACTATGCATCCTTCTTAGGGGGTCACCTCTCCTGTGATTACCCTAAGTTAAGCATGCTTAACTTTCTATGTACCTGTACAAAACACAGACACTGGCTTTATCTGCTTCCATCCACCGGGTTCCTTGTGGTTGCCCTAGTATCAAAAAGCGTGACAACTACCTTGAGTCACCCAAAATAATGCATGTTCCCTCTCCTTTCTCTATTTGGCCTAAAATGTGGCCCAATATTAGGAGAAAATAATTAGCTTCTTGTTTTGTTGGCAAATTACCATTTTGACATTACATTTTTATGATTTATTGAAATAAATCATTCCTTGCTCCTTTTCCTTTTAGTTTGGCTGAATTTTTAATGATGTACAGAATAGGATGAAAGAATCTTTAAAAGAAGTTATAAATAAAAAGACTTTTAAGAATGTTGAAGAGGATATTGAAGATATAGAATCCAATCAACCAATTGCTTCAACTCCAATTATAATAGTCCCTGAGAGTAGTACCAATAGGAGGAGAGTTATTGGGAGTATTGAGAATTATTTTGCTCCTAGAACAACTCTTGGTTTACAACCCAATACAAAAGTGTATTGTTAAGTAAAGAAGCTCAATACAAAGCCAAGATGGTTCTATAAATAGGCTATCGTTAATTGGATTCCATTTAATACATTTTATTGCCATTTGTTTTAGAGATCTATTGATGTTATTGCTTCAACTGGGCTTGGATTTAAAGGCCTTATTACTCATGATTTTAGAGTTAACTTGTTGAATGTTTGGAAAAGGCATTGCCAATTACTCATTGATAGTCATTGAGCTGAATGGAGCAAAATGGGCTATACACTTATGGCAGATGGTTGGACTGATGTAAGGAACCAAACTTTGAAAAGTTTCTTATTATATTCAACATACAACATGGTGTTTGTGAAATTAATTGATGCTTCATATTTAGTCAAGGATGCCAAAAAATTATTCTTATTGTTTTGTGATGTCATTGAGTGGGTTGGTCCTGAGAATATTATTTACATGGTGATTGACAATGCATCTAACTATGTAACATGTGGTAAGTTTATCAAGCAGAGATATAAACCAATTTATTGGTCACCTTGTGTTGTTCACACTGTTTAAATCTTTTGTTTTAAGATATTGCAAGCATGCCTCAGTGTCAAACCTTATGACAAAGGCATCTAATATAATCATATTTACTTATAATCATATGGTTTTCTTGTAATGGCTGACAAAAAGAGGGGGTTGGAAAGAAATTGTGCATTCAGGAGCAACAAGGTTTGCTACTACTTTGATTACTTTGCATAGCATCTATATGCATAACCATGACTTGCATGCTTTAGTTGTTGACAAACATTTAGTGAAGCACAAATTAGCAAGAAGTCAAGCTGGAAAATTGTTCAGTGCAATCATATTGGATAGTCGGTTTTGGAAAGATTGCTTTCATGTTATGAGGATCGTGTCTCCTCTCATAAAACTATTGTGAATTGTTGATTCTGATGAAATGTTTTCATTGCCTTATGTTTATGAAGGCATACAAAGTGCCAAAAGTGCAATCAAGGAGATGTTTAATAAAAAAAAGGAACTAATAAGCTTTACGCAAACATTATTCAAGCTTAAGGGGATAGGCATTTCAAGGTTCACCTTTATGCATCAACATATTTGTTGAACCATGCATTCTTGTATAGTCTTGTTTTTGTTTATAAGCATGGGTAGTGCAAGGTTTGATTGATGTGTTTGAGTCTTACTTTGATCAAAGTCATGATTATATTATGAAGATATAGCAAGCCTTGTTTTCATGATCATAAAGATTCATTTGATAAAGTTTCATGTGAAAGAGTAGCTCAGAAACTAGACCCTTATAATTATATATATTTAATTTTAATAGCACTTTTAATTAGTATGACAAGTAGTTGACATTCATAACTAAATATTGTATGTGTGTGGTGGACATTCTATAGGGGTTCAGTTCTGGAATTGCAAACAATTGCTATGAGCATCCTTAGACAAACTGCTTCATCTTCTAGGTGTGAGAGAAATTGGAGTTTATTTGAGTGTATCCACATCAAAAGAAGAAACATATTGAAACTTGGAAGATTAAATGATTTGGTTTATATGAACTATAGTCTACGATTGAGGAATAGGTAAGTTTAGGGTTATGAATATTTTAATTGAATATGAATTTGATTAATTTTATGCTTTTTGAAAATTATATTTGATTCCTTTGATATTATTTGTCATTGAAGGAGTGAGTTGAAGAAGAAGAAGACTGATTATGATCAAATTGACTTTGAATCAAGTGACATAGTGGACTTTTGGGTGGTGAAGAAGATGCAACTCCTGAGTTTGATGATACTAATGTAGCAAATCTTGAAAGTGTTGTTGCTAATAATAAAGAAATTGCACATCCATCAACTTTTAAAAGGGGTTATGAAGGTTTGTATCTCCTATTATGAATCACGATTATATTATTGTATAAGTATATAATTACTTTTTCATTACCATTAACTTTAATTCTTGTCATATAGGTGATGAAGACATGAATATTCCTAAGCCTCGATCTTTGAATGATGATAATGTTGCTAGTGTTTTTGTTTTTCCTCTTATAGTTTCGCCTCTTAATCTTATAGATTTGAATGCAGTCCATCATAATTTCGAGGGCAATGATTATTAGTTTTAGTGCCTATAGATTTGAATGACTGTGTTACTAGTCTTTGTTTTGATTTTAATTTGATTTGCAAAAAGGACTGTGGGATGCTCTTTGTTTTGACTTTTGATTTGCAAGGAGCATTGAAAGGATTGTGTCAACACCCATTTACATATATGCGTAGAGTAATTAAAGGCATAGTTCCACAGGCATACAAAAAAGCATAATTACAATGATAAAAGTATTTATTTACATACATGAATCAACCGTGCAGAATTTGATAATATTTACAATTTGTACGAAACGTCCAAATATAGACTACATATAAACCATCGACCTCGCCTTGGGAAATATGTCCATCAGTTCCACATGCTTACAACCTTGCCTGTGGAGCCACTGGTTCCCGCTGGCATATTACCATTTATGAAAAAGGATGAGATTCCAAGAAATCCCAGTAATAACAAACAATCAATTATAGAAAATGCAATAATAAATATGCCAAACACCACATACATCAATATTATAATAACACATAATTTGGTTTAGTTGGGAACATTGAGAGCTAACCACTATTGCAACCCCTACCTGTTCTGTACCACAGCTGGGCTCAAGACTACAGACTGGGCATAATTCGGTGTACCAATAGGCACTATGTTTGGTGTACTCGTAGGCACTGTGCATCATACATATTACAAAGATGGCATATAGAAAGCATATAAATATTGACATAATGTATGAATGATACAGTTACTTCCTTGAACCATTTTCATCTCGAAATGTGTGCCTCGATATGCGTGCCAACCTTCAGTGTCTTAAGTTGGTCGTAAAATGTCAAATGTACTAGAATTAGGTTAAAACCCATTTATGTACTATTTTAGGCACTTCTAATATGTTCTTAGTGGTTATATGAGTCTATTATGAAAATTTACCAAAATGCCCTCAAGGACCAAGCCTAGCCGTACCCGATCGGCTATACTTTTTTTGAAATTTTGACCTAGGCTATTCTCACTTATTTTTGCTTAAGGAATCCATTTCCAAAATCAAAATTACCAAATTCACAGCCAAAAGAGAAGAATGCCCTTGGCAGCCTCTATTTCAGGGTTTCAAGGGCGTTTTCATAATTATGCTTTTTTAGGCTTTTTAGAAAAAGTGATCAACTGTAACCCCACCTAATTTTCCCTCCTGAACTCAATGCAATCATCTAATCATTAAAAATCCAAATCTAACCCCTCCATCTAGCTTTGGTCAAAATCTCAGGATTCTCTGGGAAAAATTGGGGTTTTCCAATTTTGACTTCGCAAACTTGCTCATTTATACTCCTAACTACTTTATTAACAATTTAATTACATTATAACTACCATTTAGACTCAATTTTGGAAGCATAACACCTAGAACACAACTTTTCCCAAATTCAAAATTAGAGCAAATCAATCAAAATTTCACCGATTAAACTACTCACAACAGCCAATGCAATCAATATTCGAAGGTTCGAAAGTTACCTTTTGCTTCCTCTAGCTCTTCTCCTGTGGCCAAAACCCTAGCCTTTTAAACAAAAAAATTTGAGCTTCAAAAACCTAATTTCACATAGAAAAAAAGCTTAGAAGAAGCATTATACATGATAGGAACAAATTCACTGAAGAAATCAACCTACCTCGTGAGATTTCTTCTCATTCTCTCCCTAAAATGCTCTTAACTCTCTCTCTCTCTCTCTCTCTCTCTCTCTTTATGGCTATTGAATGGTGACAGTTTTAGCTGAAGAAAGGAGGAGGATGATGTTTTATATCATATATTATATGACATTGAATTATTTATTGAATATCCCAAATTTCGGATTTAAGAAAAATTCTAGCAGATTTCTGCCCAAATTTGAAAAATCATAACTAAATTTGTAGACATTGTATTGGAGTTGATTCCAAAGGCTATAGAACCCTTATTTAGTTTAGTTTCGAGAAAAATATATCCATTTACCAATTGGAAGCACAAAATTCCCAAAAATAATTTATTTAAATGCTATTTCAGAAAATCAACAGTTTTTCTGAGCAATCTTCAAAAATCCATAACTTTTTGTATATAACTCCAACAATTACCCATGACCTATCAAATTAAAGCTTAGGATGTCTACTTTCATCTAGTAAAATTTCATAATTTGTGATCATAATTTGTTTATCTAAAACCACATGACAACCTCACTCCCTTACACACGATTTCACTGAAAGCATTGTTCACTTTTCAATTTCCAATATTAAATTCCTAGGCCATGAATATTCACCATTTTGTTGAATATATTAATATTTACAATACATTTTTGGTGAATAAAAATTTTAGGGTGTTATAGTTCTCCCCTACTTAAATAAATTTCATCCCCGAAAGTTGCTACACCTGTACAGCTACAATTTCCGCATAACGCTTTCTCATCTTCAGTTCTTTTTGATTATATCTATATTTCAAATCCTGGTGGTTGCAGTACAATGCTATAGTTGCGCCATAAAGGTAACATCTCCAGATTTTCAGTGCAAGAACAATTGCTGCTAACTTAAGATCATATGTGGGATAATAATTAAATTTTGGTCATGGTCATACCGCATTAAAATACTTCCCAATCCATGCCTACTTGCATCAGTAAGGACAACGAAGGTCCACAGTAGATCTGGGATTATCGGTATTGGTGATGACATTGGTTTACATTTCAGCTCGATAAATTTCCTTCACAATTATGGTCTTATAGATAATGTCAAGTTCTCCCTTTTCGGTTCAACTTTGTCTAAGGCAAAGTTATTTTGGAGAAATTCGGTATAAATATTTTGATAATATTCTGTAAACCCAGAAAACTGCATATCTCATAAACAGTCTCTGGCCTTTTTCAATTTAGTACTGCTTCCACTTTGCAAGGATATCCCTCGAGACTCCTTGTTATGAGACTATATGGCTCAGAAAACTAATTTCCAAAAGCTAGAACTCACCTTCACATCAACTTGGAATGGAGTTGCTTAGATTCCATTGTATTCAACTTGATTCTCAAATTCTGTTCATGTTTTGATCTACTCCATGAATAGACTAGCATATCATCCCTCAGGATTACCATGTACCATTGCTAACCTTTATAACATCATCTCTTAGCCTCAGCAGCTGAAAGAAAGTTAAGGCTGATTTCGATTAACTTATTGTTGTGAATTAGGATAAATTACTTCCTACAATTGAACAACACATTACTTGCTGTCAGCCGTCAGCCGTCAGCCAGTTAATACTAGAATAATTTCCATAATTAATTTACGTCCCTCATCATTATGTAATAAGTGAATAACTAGCATCTAAATCATATATGTCTCATACTAAATTGTCATGATAGTAAATCGTACCTTGAGTTGGTTGAGGAGGTTTCCTGGGCTTCTTCCTGAGTAATCATATACAGTCAGCCCTGTGCTCTTGGCTAGGCTCAGCAGAATGTTGTTGTTGCTATAGGCAATGCCTTGGTCTACCACAACTATAACAAGTTATTGATTGGTTTGAAGTTTGAGTTCCTAGTGGAGCCTGCGATATAGAGCACCGCTACATGTCTAGCTAGGATGATGTGGCTTGCTATAATACCAGTATATCCTACCCTGGAAGGGTCTTTGACTACTCTGAATGTAATATCCTGAATTGTAATTAAGGGCTAATAACTTCAAAGGGATGTAATTAATGTTAATTAAGCACTTTTGAAGTATATCATGTGAATTGTAATGTAAAATGTGCTTGGTGATAGTTTTGTAAGCATTGTGATAATCAGGGGCAAAATGGTAAATTACCGACTGATTGGTCAGTTACCGAAGAGGAAACTCATAGGTAACTCAAGATCAATGGTTAGGATTCATGAGTATGAGAGGAGTTGTGTGTGTGCATGTGTTATGTGAGGTTAGGAAAGGAAGGCCAAGATGTTGCCAAGTGTC
The DNA here is from genome assembly GCA_963242795.1 of Inga leiocalycina. Lineage (NCBI taxonomy): Eukaryota > Viridiplantae > Streptophyta > Magnoliopsida > Fabales > Fabaceae > Inga > Inga leiocalycina. Next base: position 41,814,494 of record OY725328.1, on the reverse strand, counting down.
CATTTGTGAGCCCTTTGATCAAGTCAATGTTTCAACCTCTTTTTCTCCCTCTCTCCTTCACTTAGGTCGGCCAAAAAGTCTCATGCACAAGGAAATATGATCCCATCTTCATTCTCTCATCTCTCTCTTCTCCACTCCATTTTTGTCCAAGGTTGGTAAGAAAGAGGAAGGAAAAGCTTGAGTTTTGGGTGAGTATTTGTCTCAAATGCTCAAGTGCTCTTCATTAATATTGATCATAGTGTCAAGAGCATTATTCCTATGGTTTCATATTTTTGATTGGTGGTGATTGGAAGCTTGAGAAAATTTGGAAGTGGTGGAAATCAAGAATTAGTCTTGGGAAGAAGTTAAGGTAAGCCTTTGGAATCTTTTGATATATTTATGGTGGTCATTGGTTTGGCTTTGAGGATTTTGGATTTTTGCCTTGATTTTGGCTTAATTTTGAAATGTGTGAATTGGTTAGTGTTTAGTGTGAAATTGGTGTCGTAGTGTGTCTTTGAGCATTTGAAATTGGTTTGGAATGTTGGTTTGGATTGGTTTGCAATATGGTGGTTTGATTGAGTTCTTGGCAAAACATGTGGTGGCCATTGTGTAACTTGTCAATGGAGGTTGAATTAGGTTGTTTTGATGATTTCAATGGATTCCTTGTGCAAATTTATGTGCGAATGGTATTTGATATGAATTTGGGAACCATTGGAAGCATTGGTGCAAAATTGAAATGTTGTCCATTGAAAGTCTATTCTGGGCAGTCAGGTTGTGTGAACGTTTTGACTGGGCAAATGATGTCTGAAAATTATGAAACTTGATATTATTAAAGTTCACATTTCAAGCTTCAAAATGGACATATAATTTGTGCCATTTCGTTTTGGGAACTGGGAGATATGACTGTCCAAAGTTTGAGGTCGAAAATGGACTCTGTTTTGGGGCAGTGATGAAATTTGGGTGATTCTGTATTTTTGTAGTGATTTCCCGTAATGGCCAATATTTTTCCTAGGAAGAGGACTTAAATAGCTTTCATTTGGCTTTGGTATCACCTCATTTCAATTTTTCTAGAATTAATTATGATTTTTGAAGGTTTCCTTGGCTGCAGTGCAAAACTTTCTGTGCACGTTTTGGCCGCAGCCAGGAATTCCTGGCTGCAGCCAAAACCCTATTTTCAGCATTTTGTGACTTTGCAAAGTAATTTCCAACCTTGTACTCTCCAATCCTTTTAGGTTCTCTTTGAGCTTGTTATAACCATTTAGGGGACTCATATGGAACCTATTTTAAGTGTTTGAAAGTAAGAATTGGGGGTAGGAAATTAATCCACCATTCTTAATTTTGTTTATAGGCTTTGATATTTGCCGCCCTTGTGAGCCAACTATGCCGAAGGACGTCAGAAAAGGACAAGGTAGTGACTCTCTCACTTATACTTTGTGTAATGCACCGTATGTGTGTTGTATCATTGTGTTATGATGATTTCTGATGTTGCTGCGGTTACAGCTGGTGATAGCTGTTGATTACAGCGCAAGCTATCATTTACAGCGCAAGCTATCGTTTACAGCGTAAGCTGTTGTTATTGTGATTATAGCGTAAGCTGTCGTGATGTTGATTACAGCAAGAGCTATCGTATTGTGTATACAGCCGTGAGTGCTGCTGTTTGTGGTGAAAACCATGTATCTTTGAGATTGTTGCTGCTGCTGCTGTTTGTGATTTATGTACATGCTTTATGTTTATCCATTGTGTGAGTGGTTTGTTACTACTGGGATTCTCTCGAATCTCATTCTTTCCTATGACTAACATTTCAGACAGGGCGTGTGGCTCAAAAGAGAAGAGGCCAACCCTGAGCAATTAGGACTTTTAGGGGTATATTTGATTTTAGAGATGTTGGTTATTTATTTTGAACTTGGGATTACTGTATAATTTGAAATAGGAGTATTATATTCGATCTTGGTTGTGTAATCCCCTAGTGGATACTTATAAACCCTCAGGTTATATATGTATAGAACCCGGGAGTTGCCGGGGATACGGTTATACACTCTGACATGATTGAATGTATATTAACTGCACAGGTAATTATATTCAAATATTGAAATTGAGACCAGGATGGGAAAAAGATTGTTGAAAGATTTTGTGAAAATTTTACTGTAAGACAGAAAGTTTAAAATGAAGTTAAAGCATCCAATGGTCTCTAATCCGATTTAAATATGTGTTATCGAATTATAATTACGTGTTTAAAGTCAGGGGGTTACACTGAAACCCAGCCTGATTCGATTTCTTATTCCACTTATGGGTGGTCCATCCTGATCTTTCTGCTTTTGTGATGATCTACTACTTTAAGAAGCGCCCTTGTTACCATCTTTAGCATCCAAATTGAACATGTGTTTCTCGATGTAACGGAATTCTTCCACTACTTTGTTAAACTCAGTGAAATGTTGTGAAATCAATTTCTCTTTTATCTTTGGTCTTAGTCCCTCAATCAACATATCAGCACTCCATTCTTCATTATCATGAAGCTTAAGGTATGCTGAATATTTGGACAACCGAATGTATCGAGCCAAATAGTTGTCAAAGCTCTCCCGTTCTTGTTGTCGAATGCTCATAAACTCTTTTTCTTTCTCACGCCTAATATATGGGGGAAAATATTTCTCATTGAACTGTTGTTCAAATAATTCCTAGGTTATAGGAATATTCCTTTCTCTCAGAATGAGCTTAATGTTCTTCTACCACTGGTTTGCATCACCTTCCGACTTATATATGGCTAGCAGAACTTTGACCTCATCCAGGCATAGCAGGATATTGAAGATCTTTTCTAGACGTGATAGTCAGTCCTTTACTAACCATGGGTCAAACTTCCCCTAAATATAGGAGGTTGCTACTTTCTAAACCTGCCTACCCAGGTTTGTATGTCTGCTTCTGTTAGAAACGACTAACACCTAAGAGAGGGGGTGAATTGGGTGTAAGATAAAAACTTAAGAACTTTAAAAAACTTTTCATATCTTAATGAAAATAGTAAGTATGAAACTAATGAATCATAAATCAACAATTAGATAAAATAATATATGCTGCAAACATAAGAGCTTAGGGAAGATAATAGGCAAACGGTGATTTATCCTAGTTCAGTCTAATCTGTGATGGCTAACGTCTAGTCCCTAGACTCCTCCTGAGATTTTCAAATCCACTATCTTCTTGTTTAATCCGAACACAAGAAAGGCCTTTATAATCCTACAAGTTTAGCCGAGTACTTGTGAAACCTTTTACAAATCTCTTAGTAAAATACTCCCCCTTACGGCAAGTCTTACGAGTAAAGCAATCCTGAAGGCCTTCCTCTCCTGCATACCCGTGCAAGTCTTATGAGCAGCAACGTTCTCTCTTACTTACACCCCTATAAGTCTTATGAGTAACAACGTTCTCTACTGATTACACCTTGTAAGTCTTACAAGTAGAATGTTGATACGAGTTTAGCTGATCAATTAAATAGTGCAAGTGTACACTGTCGTAATCAAGTTATATAGAAGTAAGTAGAGTATCGTTCCCACGAGGATTGAGCACTAAGTACCAAAATGGATAATTTTAATTCTATTTAGTCGATCGATTAGATGGTGATTGATAAAATAAAAGAAAAACAATTAAATATGAGTGCAGATGATAAGAAAGCAAATATGAGAAAAAAGTTCTAGGGATTATATTTCACTTAACAAATTCTGGATTGAATCACTTATCTATTCTAGCCCAATTTATTCCACATGATTGATAGTCGAGTTTCCCTAATTTAATTACTAGCCTCTTCCAAGGTCAAGCAATTCTATAATCAATTGCTAATCCAATATATTCCTATATGAATTTAAGCAATTAATCATGCATTAAGATTTATGGAACTCAGTAAGACTACACAACTCATATGAATATATTCCTATTTCATATGCAAGTCATGGTTTTAATTATAGGGTCTACACACATGTATCTCCTTCCGGTCTCAACATACATATTGAAATCATTTAAAAGATGGCCAGTCAATCAAAAGCATTAAGAATAACAATTAAAACTAAATCATGAAGGAGAAATTTAAACTAGATGTAATAAGTTAAGATTCAATCCGTCATTAGTAAGTTACGTCATCACCCTAAGAAAATGAAAATTTAGCTCATGATAAAATTAAAAACAAAACCAAAATAAATTGACATTATATAAAGCTAGAATGAAAGCCTCAGAAATACTGCATAAACTTGAATATTAAATTCTCAAACATAAATATACAACAAAAAATGAATGAAAGATGAAGAAATCTAGCCGTCCATTTAGGAGGTAAAACCTTCCATGTAGGCGGCATGCAAAATGTGATACAATCCTAAGCCTTCCAAGATGGAGGCATGCAAAAAGTAATACAATCCTAAGCCTTCCAAGATGGAGGCATGCAATGTATGAAATTAAATCTAAAAAACAACGCAAAGAACTTAGAAATGTTAGAGAAAGATCTCTCCCGGTCAGAGAAGGACCTCTCCCGGTCGAAGAAGGAAACCTCTGCTTCTCTTCCTCTCCCCCCTTTCTTGAGCTTGGCATTGATCTCTATTTATAAGGGAAAAAACGTGTGCTACAGTACTGCTACAGTGATCTGGCGGCTGCTACAGTGTCCGTTGACTGCTACAGTCTCGGTGGCTGCTACAGTACTTTTATTTTTTTTTATTTTTTTATTTTTTTTAAAATGCTGTTTATTCCAAAAACAATATTTATTTATCAATCACACCCAAATTTATTATATTAAATGCAAATATCGTCCATAAAATCATCATATAAGGGAAAATAAATATGCAAATATTTTGCTTATCAAATGTCTTATTGGCAATTCTCTCTACAGCTTTTCCCATAAGGAAATCAACACTCTCAAGGTTCCTTTACCTTGAGATCAATTCAAAAAAATAGATGAAGATGTTTACAACTCTCTCACTGAGTGGATAAAATGATCATTGAAGTACAATACAACTAACTCTCTCAATGATAAGTAATATAGAAGCTACAAAATAACAGAGAGGATTTAGGTTGAAGCAGAGGATTCATGATATTTGCATGTTGGTGTTGTTTTGCTCTCGTCATCATCTTCTTTTCTCTGAATGCTACAATATTTATAGTTGAGTTATAGAAGATAACCATTGTAAGCATTCGTCCGTTAGAGTCCCATTGCTTTATTTGACTGTTGAGTGCATTTGAATAATGAGCTACTATGAAATGTTTGTTGCAAAGTGGAGCGTCTTATTGAAGAGTGGAATGATTCATTATGAACTGTAAGCCAAATTGTGGAGCAGGATGTTCTGTTATGAAACTGAATGTCACATTGTGGAGCGTTTTTGTTTTAGATATTCGTTCATGATGGGTCAATCTTTTGTCATGGTAGGTAGCTGATATTCAGTGTGTAATGATGCCACTCGCCACAATTGACTCTTTCATTTGAATATGTAATCTAAATTTCCTGTTTCACACTTGAAATGTATGTTAATTAATGTTTATGTATAATAACAAGTGAAAACATAATGAATAAATAACCTTTAATCATATTCATATTGTTTGCTACAACTCTGTAATGCATTCTGCTTCTGTAGTCTGTTCAAGGACCTCAAATATCTTTTCTAGTCTGTTCAACCAATCTTCAGCTACTTGAGGATCAAACCTCCCTTTGAACACCGGAGGTAGATGTTTACAGAATCTTGTGACCCAAAACTGAAGGTCCCTTTCCTCCTTAACTGGCATCCCATGTGATTCTTGATTTGGGACAATGTGAGGTGGGGACTCCAGGGGTCGTGCTGACCCTTCAGCAGTGTCCTCATGTCATGTTTCTTCTTGAGTTTCCTCCGGAGTGGACTAAACTGGGCCTTCCTTGTTCTTCGCTTTCTCTGCTCTGAGCTCTTCTCTCAGCTCAGTTATCATATCCCGCTGATCTTTGATTAGACCCATTAATTCCTGCATTGCATCCGGTGGGTTATCCTTGATGACCTCCACCTCTAGGTCTACACGCGGAATATTGGGGCGTCCTCTAGTTTTCTTCATTCTACAAACAACTTGCCCCATTAATTTAGCAGAGACAGTATGCACATATAGTCACAAAACTCATATATATATCCATGTCAATAAAACAAACATGTGCATACACAACAATCATTCACAGATAATCTTCTATCCCTACTACAATCTAAGGGATCTATCCTAGCAACCTCTACCCTTACCAGGAACTACAGCTCTGATACCAAAATGTAACCCCCTGCTTAAATTAGCGTAATTATAATTCGATATCACTTAATTAAATTGGTTTAGAGACCGTCAAATAGTTCAAAACTCATTTAAAACTCCCTTTTATAGTAGGGACTTTACAAAATTTTCAAAACTTCTTTCCTATTCCGGTCTCAAGTTCAATTATCGAATATAATCACCTGTGCAGTTAATTTACATTCATTCATATCAGAATATCTAACAGCAATCCCGACAACCCTCAGGTTCCATTCATTCACTAGAAGGTTTACAATTCCCATATAGGGGATTACACAACTGTATTCCACTAATATTTACAACCCAAAAATAATTTACAGAACCCTGTCCAGGATGAATAACCAACATATCTAAAACAAACGTCCCTACAGGATTCTATCCGCTCCTAGTAGTCCGCTTCTCCTTGGAGCCACTTGCCCTGTCTGAAATGTTAGTCAAAGGAAAGAATGAGATTCAAGAGAACCCCAGTAGTAACAATCTATTCATACCACACATAAGCACATAGCATGTAAGCAATCATCATACATCGGCAGCATGAATCACACTCCATCCTCATCCCCTTTTACCACCGGGAAGGCACACCGTCCTAACCCGAACCGTTGTTAGCGACTCAGGGACTGTTGGCGTGGCAGTGCATACACATAGCCTATAGCTCATACAGCTATCCGGCTTTCACAATCGCCCGTCGGCCTTCACAAATAGCCTTTCGGCTTTTCACATAATCACACATATAACGCCCCAACCTCATCCCCTTTTACCGCCGAGAAGGCACACCGTCCTAACCCGAACCGTTGTTAGCGACTCAGGGACTCTCGGTATGGCAGTGCTTACACAAATCCATAAATGTTGCAGCATATGATTCATCACAAATCAATGATATAACAAACATACAATGCATCATATATGGTATAAAAGAAAAAGTCACTACCTTGTTCCTTCCTAACGTTCGCTGGCACAGTTGGCTCACGAGGGCGGCAAATATCAAAGCCTATAAACAAAATAAAAAATGGTGGATTAATTTCCTACCCCCAATTCCTACTTTCAAACACTTAGAATAGGTTCCATATGAGTCCCCTGAATGGTTATAACAAGCTCAAAGAGAACCTAAAAGGATTGGAGAATTCTAGGTTGGAAATTGCTTTGCAAACTCACAAAGTGCTGAAAATTGGGTTCTGGCTGCAGCCAAAAATGGCTAAAAACGTCACAGAAACATTTTGGCTGCAGCCAAGAAGTTCTGGCTGCGGCCAGGACACACACAGAAAGTTTTGCGCTGGAGCCAGAATTTTGGCTGCAGCCAAGGAAACTTCAAAAATTCATAACTTGCTCTAGAAAACTTGAAACAAGATGATTCCAAAGCCCATTTAAAGATACTAAAGTCCCATTTATGGGAAAAATATGTAAAATTATCAAGAATCACCACAAAAGTCCAGATTTACCAAAACCCTAACATTGTGCCAAAACAGGGTCCAGTTTTGATGCCAAACTTTGGACAGTTCAAACTCCCAGATCACAAAGCGAAATGACACAAAATTTATGTCCATTTTGAAGCTTGAGATGTGAAATTTAAGACTGGAAAGTTTCATAATTTTCCAACATCATTTGCCCAGTCAAAACGTCCACGCCATCTGACTGTCCAGAACAGACTTACATTGGACAGATTTCCATTTTTGCACCAATGCTTCCAATGGTTCCCAAATTCATATCAAATACCATTCCCACATAAATTTGCACAAGGAATCCATTGAAATCATCAAAACAACCCAATTCAACCTCCATTGACAAGTTACACAATGGCCATCACATGTTTTGCCAAGAACTCAACCAAACCACCATATTGCAAACCAATCCATACCAACATTCCAAAGCAATTTCAAATGCTCAAGGACACACTATGACACCTATTCCAACATATCACACAATGCAATTCTTCCAAACCAAAATCATATGAAAATCAGGGCAAAAATTCGAAATTCTCAAAGCTTGATCAATGGTTACAAAACTTAGCTCAAAATGTGTTAAATTCTTACCTCTTCTTCTTCCCAAAGCAACTTCCTTGTTTCTCCAACTTTCAATTTTTCTCAAGTTCTCAAACACCACCTTTCAAAAACCTAAAACCATAGCCATGAAGCCCTCAACACCATGAACAATATTAATGAAGGTAAATTGAGCATTCATGGACAAACTCTCACCTTTCTTTAAGCCTTCTTCTTTCTCTTTTGCTTCTCTAGTTGAACGAAAATGAAGGAGAGGAGAGAGATGAGATGAGATAAAAAGATGACATGAAAGTTCAGCCCTAATTACTTGCCCAACGTCCTAAATGAGAGAGGGAAGAGAAAAAGTAAATGTTGACAATTTGACCTTGATCTATGGTTCACATGAAGCCAAGTGTCAAGATCTTCCTCCTCCTCCCAACTCCTTCCATGTTCATGCAAGCATTGAATCACTCTCTCATAATCTCTTGATATGTAATCCCAACCATTGATCTACAATTTACCAATGAGTTGCCTCTTCGGTAACTGACCAATTGGTAAGTGAATTTCCAATTTCGCCCCTGATTATCATAACCTTTACCAAATCACCATTAAACATGAATATAAGCTTAAACATTGCTTACCACACATTCACAATGAGTTTAGCAACAATTACATCCTTAAGATCATAATTAGCCCTTAATCACAAGTTGGGTCATTACAACACTCGAGTACTCCATTCCTCACTCCAGTGTACTTCAAGTTTTCACGTTCTTGCTGACTTTCGGGTTAACACTTTCAGTGTCACACTCGCAGAACTCGAGCGTAAATTTGGACATCACTCGAGTGTAACATTTCTTACTCGAGTATTGCCGAAATTCTTCCACTTCGCAGCCACTTTTGGAACACACTCGCATGATATTTGAAAGAGTGAGATTTCTCACTCGCTAGTGTATTGAGCTCTCACTTGAGTATGAATGGCCACACTCGAGTGCACATATATATTGCATTATGGATTTGAGCTTCTAGAGAACACTCACATGATATTTTCCAAAAATGTGTTTTTGGACTTGCGGATGATGTGGGGCCATGTCAGACTTGATTTATTCATTTGATTCTAAATATGGAAAATGATGTATCATAAGAAAGCTCTTGTCATATGTATTCCAATGCAAAAAGAATCAGCTCCAAGCTCCTTGTATTCTACAAGTTATGATTGAATGAGTGTCCATCGCACTAGGTCGCACAAGTGTCAAATTCCAGAAGGCATATCTCCTAGAATATAACTTTAAATTATTTAAATTACATATCTATGGAAAGCTCTTTGAGTCTAGTTTCATATGGCACTAGTTTTATCTCAATCCGATGTGTCATTTGTTATTTATGTCTAAAATACCAAACCTATCTTGAAAAGTGATGGTAATTTTAGTGTCATTTTCCATGATTCATATCTCTTTCATATGAGCTTCTTTTAATGTGAGCTTAGTGCCCATTTTTTTCGTGTTGTGAGTCTTATTTCATATGCCACTAGTTTCAACTTAATTCAATGTGTGGTTTAAGAGATATGACCAAAATACCGGATCTCTATCAGGTGGAATGAAAAACAGAGCTCAATAGAGTAGCCCCACCACTTGAGTGTGTTCTTCATATACTCAAGTGCAACACCTTTGACACTCGAGTGTTGAGCTCACACTTGAGTGTAACTTTTCTAGAAGTGGAATAATTCATATATAAGTCATCTTAGCTTTGTATTAACCCATTCCAACTATCATTTGATCATAGAAACCTTCAGTATCATCATAGAAACCTCCGGTATCACTTCTAACAGCTTGAATCTTGATATTCTCACTAGATCTTGTAATTTCTTCTTTCTTCAAAATCTTTCTTCTTGATTTCCTTCTTGATGATCATTCTCCGTAACCCAACAAGACAACCTCTTTATTTTCTTGACTACCTTCAATCTTCTTTTTTCTTTGCCTAGCTAATCTTCAATCTTCTTCTTTCTTTGTCTGACTAATCTACCAGATATGTAACATTAAACACAACAATTAATCAAAGAAATACATTATATAAACTTTTTGCTCTTAACATTTCACATCTATATTTGACATCATCAAAACTAATCATATCTATCAGCTTTTAGCTTACGTACAACATCCTCTGGTGGAGGTTCTTCGTCACCGTTTCCTCTGACCAACTCTTCCAGGTCATCTTGCCTAAGTTGTACTTCTCTCAACTTTTCTCTGATTTCATTCATTGTACTGCGTTAGCATATTTAGAATTTGCTGCTGGATTAGATCTGGTTTAGCACCCCATTCTTCCTCATTATTTCCATGCTGACCTCTAACCCTTCCTCTAACTCGGCCTCGATCCTGAGGTCTACCACACACCATCTCTATATTTCAAACTACATGAAAATAGAGAAAAATTACGTTTCATATAAGAGCAAGGGAATTTTCATCATTTCATAAAATTCAGGGTACACAGATATGTCATATATAGTATACATTAACTATATAAAGTAGTTACAAAAAGTTAGAAACATCATACAACCTATAAACTACTGAACATCACATATTAGTGCTTTTCCCTGTTCAAAATTCTAAGTTTATGAAACTTCTTGGGGGGTCACCCATCATAGATTACTTGGGTTGAGCACGATTAACTTTCTATGTACTCTCCTAAAACACTAACTTTGGCTCTATCTTCTTCCGTCCATCGATTCCATAACACTGCCCTTATCTCAAAATATGTGCCGATCAGCTCCAGTCACCAAAATATGTTATGTGGGTCCCATATCACTCGATGTACATAAACTTCCATACAAGGTCTGTGATGTGTCTCAGAAACGTCCAGAAATTCGTCATTAGGCCCCGCTGAATGATGTTAATCTTCTGTTGGTTCCACGACGCTGTGTCCAGGAAGAAAAGCATAGTGGTGTAAACCCATAATTCATCTAGCAACTCGACCTTTAGTGGCAGCTGAATCTGGTACAGCGACTCTACAAATCATACTGGACCTGTATAGTATTGATCGGGACTCACGGTCACTTAGTTCATCCTCCGGATCATCTTCCTTTAGATCATAATCTAAATCATCTGACAATGGTTGTTTGGTCTCCCTTACTAGTGACCCTGCTGGCGATGCTAGCGTGTCTTGAGTCTGTACACCGGTAGTGGCACGCTCTTCTATGTCATTCGTCTCATACGGGTACCTCCCCATGAGTAATGCTCAATAAAGAGCTATCCTTCTGGTATCCTTTGCTCTCACAGACTTTGGTTAACCGATGCCTCTAATCCCTCATGTGACTTATCGAGCTGCTCATGATGTCATGTTATCATGGAAACAATACCATATCAGTATACTATTCTAATAATGCCAGAATCGCTTTAAGCTCTGCTAGAACCACTTGGACTCTGACACCAAAAATGTCAACACTCGTATATATTTCAAAATGCGTAGAGTAATTAAAGCATAGTTCCACAGGCATACAGAAAAGCATAATTATACTGATAAAAGTATTTGTTTACATACAAGAATCAACTGTGCAAAATTTGATAATATTTACAATTTGTACAAAACCTTAAAAAATAGACTACATATAAACCACCGTATTCGCCTCGGGAAACTTGTCCAACAGTTTCCAATGCTTACAACCTTGCCTTTGGAGCCTCTAGTTTTTATTACAGAAGACTTGATTTGAGGGATTCGCCAATCACTTTACCAATTATGACTTTCAATAGTCTAGTCACATTATGATAGGATCAATTCAATTTAATGATCTTTTGACTCACAGATTTTCCCAGTGGAAAGGTGAAACCTTGGAAGCTTTTGGCATTGTCATTTGTAGAGTAAAAATTCTTTCAGGTTTTCCAAATATGACTTGATTGTAAAAATTGGAAGTGCAATTTTGTTTTAATTTAGACATTTGGGTCGGTCATTTTGCAAAGAACAAGACAGACTTGAAAGTCAACTTGAATGAAATGAACAGTAAAGAAACCAATAGAGCTTACATGAAAAGAAAGGGAAGGGTCCGTTTCTCGCATGTCGAATGCTTTTGCTTGGCCATTAGTTAACCGGAAGGAAGAGGGTAAAGATGAGAGTGAGTGTGATGTTTTTTTAAAATAATGATTTTAAAACATTAGGTGGGACCCATATAAATAAAAAAGTAACACTGATTGCTCAAGTTAATGGAATTGGCATTTTTACACCAGTTTTTAAAAGTTTACTGGCACTTTTGCACTTAAGTAAAGTTTACTGTGTCAGATGCTCTTCTAAGAAAAGTTTATAGGTATTTTTACCCCTTAACCTAAATTTAAATTATATATTTTTATTTCTTTAATTGACCTCAGTCTAACCCTTGGGTTGATCCCCGGTATGACCCACTAATCATTGATCCAGTGCCTTGGCCAGTTTAGTGGCTGGTTCGATTTTGAATACCTTGGGTAAACCATGCAATGAATTTAATTTCTCTTCCTCATGAAAAACCTTCTTTATACTTGTAGGGATTATATATCCTAGAAATTAGAAACCATGCAATGAAATGAATACTTGTCAAAAAGAGAGTAATCAAATGCTTATTTTAGAAGCTTCTTCCCTAATATGGAAACAAAATCACGTTCATGGTCATCAAATATAAATTTTAGTGAAACAAGCAAACATAAGGAACAGAAGGAGACAAAGCTGTCCTAAACGATTCCTTAGAGGCAACAATGATACTTTTGATTACCCCATTTATGAAGTTGCAGAAGTCTCAGATTATAAGAAGACTTTTTTGAACATAAAACAAATATTCATGTAGATTATGTATAGATATTTTATTTTAAAAAAATAGCTATTTTATTAAAAAGGGTTAAGGTGCAAAAACACCTATGCACTTTTCCCGTATGTGCATCTGGCATCATATGTATTTCCTAGGTGTAAAAATACCCATGAACTTTTCTAAATGAGTCAAAAATGCCAGCTCCATTAACTAATGCAAACGTCTGTTAAATTTTTGTTTTAATGGGGCCCATACTAATTATTTTTAGGGTCAAGGGGAAAATTTACCAATGAACACTTCGTGAAAGTGTAACTGATACCATAAAATTTTCTTAGGTGCAAAAATAGTTATGAACTTTTTAAAATGGGGGTGAAAATACCATTTTCGTTATCTACACTAAATGTTTGTCACTTTTTATTTGTGTGGGCCCACGTGTGTCTAAGTGTTAACATTTAGATATCTGTGTGCTAAGCCACCATGGTCAACTACTAAACCTTTGTTTTGTTTTAGGTTAGGAATCCTCAAAGAAGTCCTTCATATGCCAAACCTCATTTCTGTTTATTTTTAGAGTTGTATCTATTTTGATAGATTTACAGGTGAAAAAAGAAAGAGAAAGAGAAAGAAGGGGGAGATGAGTGGGCACTGGTAGTAAGAGTGGGAAGTAAGAGAGAGGAAGGGTGGGAGAGGAAGAGAGAGTTGACCATGGTGACTCAACACAGATTTCTAAAGGCTGACACTTGGATATATGTGGGACCCACAAAAATAAAAAAGGGAGAATTACATTCAGGTTCTGTCCAAGAGAAAAAATGAAAAATTGGTCTCATGGAGTTGTTAATCGCACCCTAGACTTGTTAATTCATGCATATGGAGTTGTTAATTGGACCATTTTTTTTCTTGAGCGAGACCTAATATAATACTCCCAATAAAAAATGATAGATGTTTACCGTAGATAATGGAGATGATATTTTTGCCCTACTTTAAAAAGTTCATAGGCATTTTGACACATAAGAAAAGTTTATGATATCAGGTGCACTTTGGCAAAAAGTTCAAGGGTGAATTTGCCTCTTAATTCTTATTTAAAAATAAGGGTAAAGGTGCAATTTTGTCCTAGAAGTGTAAAAAATGGAGCAATTTTGCCCTAACCATTATCCCAATTAATGTTAACTATTACTTGACCAAATATGCTTAGCTGACAGTCCATATGTCATTCATGTTGTTTTCGTTTTTGCCCCGAAAATTTTAAATATAACTTTGAAAAAAAATGAAGTAAATGATACATGGACTTCTGGGCAACTTTTCGCTTTAACAAAAATGATGGGGATGATATGTGGACTACCAACTCAATATATTTAGTCTACTAATGATCAAAATTAATTGGAATAACGATCAATTCAAAATTGCCCCATGAAAAACTTCCGAGGCAAAATTGCCCCTTAACCCTAAAATTAATTAGTGTGGGGCTCACAAAACCAAAAGTTAACAGGCGTTTACCTTAGTTAATGGAGTTGGCATTTTTGCCTATTTAGAGAAGTTTATGGGCTTTTTTACACTTAAGTAATATATATGATGCTACATGCATATATAGGAAAAGTGCATAGATATTTTTGCACCTTAACCCTAAAAGAATCATATTTGAAAACTTGAGATTTAAACTTAAATGACATAAAAAATAAAAAATTAAGATGTAAATTTGCCTCAAAAGTTTATTTTGGGGTACAATACTGTCTCGCTCCATTAAAAAATTGATACTAACTATTAATATTTTTTACAATAAGGGGCAATATTATATTACTTTATGTTAACACTTTCTGGATAAAATTGAATCTAAAGAAAAACTTGCCGAATAACATTACCAATGAGTCAGTTGGTACCACCACACTCCACTCCCCGTTGATCAGAATCTTGGTAAATCCATATCCATTGCTTAACCCATGTTTCTTACGCTATGCATTAGTCAACAGTCTTCTTACTTTTAACTTTCATATTTGACCCCAACTTTTTTGAATTCTGATAAGAAGATTCTGGAGATTGTTCCCCATTCTCGAGAGTTAAAACTCTAGCAATTTTGTACCCTTCCTTTACAGTATAGCAACTTTTCTTTTCTACTATCCAAATTCAATGTTGCTCTAGAAGTGTTAAAACCCTTATCAAGTGGAAATCAATATATTGACATTATAGCAAGTGGTTATTTTTGAATTGGAATTTGTGAAAATCTTATTTGAACTTGTTAAAACTTTTATCTGAACTTGTGAAACTTTATCAGAAATAGGAATCAAAACCTTGCCATTGTAGCAAGTGGTGATTTTTAAAATTGAAATTTGTGAAAATCTTATCAGAACTTGTTAAAACCTTATTTGAACTTGTTAAATCCTTATAAAAATGGGACCATGTTTTTTTAAATTCAGAGGGACCTTTATGTCATTTCCATTTAATTTTGGAAAGGATAAATCAGGCTTTCACACCTATATAGTATTATGAATATTTAGAACACCTTTTTGCTTTTTAGTATTTTTAACATTCTTTTCTAGGAATTTTCCCATTTAACATTGTTAGTCCTGTTTCATTTAACAAATTTAAATGATGACACTGCAATTAAATATTGGCAAAGCATGCTTATAATTTTTTATATTTAAAAATTAAAATAATCGGCTATTCAACATGTTAGTTTTAATTTTAAATATAAAAATGATTATATTAAAGGATTAAAATTAAATTAAACCTACTGGTAATATGCAGGTTCATTGTCATTTTAAAATATAAAATAATTAAAAGTGTGGTTTGTCTTGGGTATTTGATTTTAGAGTCATCATTTAATAAATTTGTTAGGTTAGAATTTTCTGTTTATTCTAACTTAACAAATTTATGTCCAAGGTCAACTCTCTAAATAGATATACATTAAGGATAGGAGGAAATATATTTCAGGGATCATGATCACCAAATGATTCATGTTATAGGAATCATGAACCTGAATTGGTTTAATTAATACAATACAATGTTTGATTAGACAAGTTTGGAATCAAGAGACATTAATTTAAATTAAGGGTTAAGATACAAAAATACATAAAATTATTTCTAAAAAACACCCAATACCAAATACTTTTTTCAGGAACTAAGTTCACCATGAACTTTTAAAATAAGTTCAAAAGTCACATTTCTCAGTTAAGGTTAAGCAACCGCAGTTACTTTTGAAAATTGTTGCCAGCCGTTGTGCATGTGTCATTCCATGCTTTCTCACATTTAATTTCAACTGTTCTCCTTTGACTCCAATCACATGCTTTCGGGGGATTCTTCCTTTCGATTCCATTTGCCGGCTCCAGTCACTCGAGAAACTCTCATTTGGGTTCAATTCATTGAATGGAAACATCTCCGCCGATTTGATCAACTGCGTCAAATTGAAGTACATGGACTTGGACAATAATATCTTCTCGGGACCGTTCCCTGACATTTCAACTCTCACTCAATTGCAGTATCTTTATTTAAATCAGAGCGGCTTTTCTGGAACATTCCCATGAGAGTCTCTGGAAAATATGGCGAGTCTTGAGGTGTTAGGCGTTGGAGATAACCCCTTTGGCCTCAGTCCTTTTCCTACCAAAGTTGTGAAGCTCAAGAACTTGAAATGGTTACATCTGTCAAATTGCACTCTTGGTGGGAAAACAACCACAAGGATCGGTCACCTCACAGAGCCCATAAACTTGGAATTTTCCCACAACTTAATATCTAGTGAGATTCCTTCGGATATCGGGAAGCTTCAAAAGCTATGGCAGATTGAGATGTACAACAATTCGTTCTCTGGGAAGCTTCCATATGGGTTAAGAAACCTGATAAAGATTTGGTGCGCCCTCATGTTCGTTCTCGACCTCGCGACCCTCCCTTGTGTTCTCTCAGTTTTTCTCAGACTCTCGACCTTTTCTCGCGATCGTCTTCATTTGTTTGATTTCTTCGAATTTAACCCTAACTTTAATCCTTTTTTTATTTTCTCCGAATCGTTTTCATTAATCTTTACCCTTTACGTTTTTACTATTTTTATTTTCACATGCCCAGTCAGCAATTAACTGTTTCAAGTAGCTACCTCTTCATCCACATCACCCTCCATGTCATGATTCTTAGTAAAAAAGTTTTCATTCACAATCAACGTTTTGCTTATAACAGAGGAATGTGAATTTTGCACCAATTTTGAAAATTCATGGTGACTTTTACCCCTGCAAAAAGTATTTGGTGTTAGGTGTTCTTTGGGAATAATCTCATGTGCAGTTTTGCACCTTAACCTTTAAATTAAATAGGTCTAAAAAGGCTAAGAATTATCATCACACAAAATTTAATTAAGGGAAAAGGATAAAAATTGCTGTCAAAATTGGTAAAAAAACAAATAAGTATGTTGAAATTCAATAATTCTAAAAGGACTGATTTTAAATTTTAAAATATTTCTAAATGTGGGAAATTACCTAACTAAGCTACCCTTAGATTTTTATGTTTAAAAATGCTCAAATCCCCTTGCTGGTTGTCGGAGCTTCGACACTGATCAACGCCTACAGTGGCTATCACCGGAGCTTCGGTGACCTTGTTGGCGATCGGTCGCCGAAGCTTCGACAGTCTAATATTTTTTTTGTTGAATTTCTCAAGTAAAAGTCATCAATATGTACACTTGAGTTGTTAATATGTATAATGTATAATAAAGTAGTAAAGAAGGTATTTGTTGATTATTTTCTAATAACTACTTTTATTTTACTATTAACAACTTAAGTATCCATATTGACTATTTTCGTTTCAATATTGACTACTTTGGTTGGTGATAGTTTTCTCATGTTTAGTATATTTGAGGAATCATCAATGCAAGTTTGAGAGATTTTTATGAGATTTTATAAGATATCAATTTGGTACATCATTTGTGGGATTTCATTATAAACATCATAGTTTTAAATCAAAATAGAAAATTTTAAGTTTAAAGATAAAATAAATAAATAAATAAAAGTTAAAGTAAAGAACTAAAAAGAAGTGACGTCAGTTTTAGTATTATTATTATTATTATTATTATTATTATTATTATTATTTTATTTTCATTTTATTTTCTTTTGTTTTTTCCCTCTCTTGCTCCCACTGTTTAATGAACCAGACCGGATCGGAAGGTCAGACTGGCCGGACCGTCAGTCGGTCACTGAGGGGGGCTGGATATGTGCGTTGGACCGTTTTTTTAAAGGAGCACTTTTGGGCCATCATTTATCCTATTTCGGGTTGAAAACCGTTGTTAGGTTGGAAACCGGACTGGTTTTTCAAAAACCGTCCGACCCAATAAAAATGTGGGAATGTTTTTTTTGCTGCTGCAAAAAATGTTTTTTAAAAAAAAATCGATGATACAAAAAAAATGTTAAAAACGGCATATAAATTTTAGATATGTTATTTTATTTTATTTATATTATATGTTACTAATTTGGTTATTTGCAAACTATTTTATAAAGATGCTTTTGAAGAAAAAGGCAATGAGGTTCATCCTCAAGCTTAGGATGAAATTGGAAGCACTGGGATTGGAGTTGAAGGTCTAGATTTTGGGTTATTTTCCTCAAGAAGATGATGACATTTACCACTCTAGTCCTATTTATAAATCCCTTTTAACTAAATCTCACATACCAAGGAGAGATTTTTAACTTAATGATTGTGGGGTAAATTTACAACTATGCCCTCATTAATGAATGGGTACTTTTCAACTCTTTCTTCTCTATCTATCTTTAAATTATTTCTTCATTTGTACAATAAATAGGGATAAAATTGTCACAATCTCATTTAATACACCAAAATTAGACTTATAAATATGACCAAATTTTATGGTAAAAAAGGACTTATAAATATGATTAGAGTAGTATGGTCCAAATGCCATTCAAGAAACTCATACTTGGATTAATCAAGAGCCATCAATGTTTGACAAGTCATAAAATCATTATTGTTAGTGCATTTTGTTAGGTTGATAATTGACTTAATGTTCTTCCTTAAATGGTATTTTGTAACTTTATTAACTTTTTATGAAATTAGACTAAAGACTAATTATAATATATATATATATATATTATAATATTTTTAAATTTAATATTATGTCACCGGTCCGACCGAACAGCTCGACCATTCCAACCGTTTGAACCATGACCCGCTGACTTTTTTGGATCAACGTCCGGTTTGGCTTTTAAAATATTGCTTGCTCCATATATGCATTTAGGAAAAGGTAAAAAAAGAAAAAGTTTGTAGGGAGCTAACTAAAGGACCAGCAATGCGACACCCTTTGAACTGGGGGGAATATGTGTACCTAATGTCACATCCCCCCTTCAGCCAACCGGCCTACCTGCCACTGGGCCTCCCACCCAGGGCGTGGCAAGGATGCTGGACTCTCCCACCGGTGCAGTCTATTGGGCTTACGGGCCCAAAACTCACAAGAGTCCCTCGCTCCCCAAGCGAGATTTTTCGCCTCCGTGGGGATCGAAACCACTACCTGGGGGTAAGTAGCACCTCAATGCATCCCCACTACCACTTGAGCTACTAGCAAAATGTAATACCCCGAATTTTGAGACTAGAGGCTAGAGAATAAGCCTGAAATAAGTGGATTGCTAATCCCCGGTTTATCAAGATCCCAAATGTGTTTAAGGGTTAATGATTCCAAAAGTGGATGTGGTTAGTGATAAATTACCCTTTTGGAGAGTATGATGTGAGTTAGCACTCGAATGTAATTCGTAAGTATTGTTAGTATCGCCAAAACCCTGTATTTGGTTCAATTATGGATTAACCTCTAAATTGACTTAAAATAGAGGGGAGGGCGCATTGTGAAAGAAAAGGAATGAGAAAATGAGTTTGGTGGTGATACAGTGTGAATTACCGTAATCAGGGAAAAAACGGTAAAGTTACCGACCAATTGATTGATTACCGAAGAGAAAGCTCCTTGGTAACTCAAAGATCAATAGTTGAGATTGATTGTGTAGAGATTAAGAGGGTGGAATTCCATGTGTTTGTGTGCATGTGAGCTCATGATGATGAAGCAAGATCTTGACAAGTGTCAAGACATGAGCCATGGATCTTGGGTCAATAATTCAAACTCACATCTCTCTCCTCTCTTTGTGAAAGTTGGCCAACTTGGGGAGGGAATTAAAGATCTGATTTCCCTTCATCATTTTCACCATCTCATCCTCTCTCCTCCAAGCTCCCATGGCCGTCCAACAAGGAAGGAAGAAAGAGAAAGTTATAGGTGAGGTTTTAGCCTTGTTATTGTCATCTTTAGCTCTAATCACCTTCTATAAAGTTGTTCATAGTGATGAGAGCTTTATCTCTATGGTTTTAGATTCTTGATTGGAGGTGTTTGAGAGCTTGAGAAAAAGTTGAAAGATGGAGAATCAATAAATTGGTTTGGGAAAGAGGAAGAGGTGAGTATTTGATGACTTTTGACCTAACTATTATGGTTATTGGTTGAGTGTTGTGAATTATGAATTTTGCCCTGATTTTGTGGTATTTTCTTGTGGAATGTAAATGGTGGAATTGGATGTTGTTTTATGTTCAAAATGGTGTCATGTTGTGGTATTTAATCCTTGGAATTGATTTGAATTGGATTGGACACATTGGTTGTAAAACTGGAAATGTTGTCCAGTGTGAATTTTGTCTAGGCAGTCTTCTTGTGTGGATGTTTTGACTGGGAAATGATATCAGAAAATTATGAATCTTTCTAGTATTAAAGTTCACATCCGAAGCTTCAAAATGGACATATAAATTGTGCCATTTCGTTTTGTGATCTGGGAGTTATAACAGCCTAAAAGTTGATGTCGAAAATGGACTTCATTCTGGAGTAGTATGGGATATTTGTGTAATTCTGTATTTCTGTGGTTATTGACAGCCTTGTGTAATATCCCAATTTGTGATTAAGGGCTAATGGTATTGAGATTGATTATAATTTGTGTGATTAAATATTTTGAGAGAAATATGATGTGAATTTGGTGTAAATGTGTGTGGCATTTGAGATTAAGGGTTGAGATTCATTATTGATGGGTTGGAATCCTATGTATTGTGTCTATGTGAGCTCATAGTGGAAGGGAGGAGATGGTGACATATGGCATTGTGGAGATTGTTGGATGAGCCACTAGAGGACAAAATTTCTCTTTTTCCCTCATTCTCTCTCTCATATTCGGCCAAGAGGAATGGGCAAGGAAAGGAAAGCTTCTTCATCATCATTTCCTCTCATCATCTCTCTCACTCATTTTCTCTCTCTTTCTTCCTCCATTTTTTCGCTGAAGCAAGCTTGGATAGAGAAGAAAAAGCCTTGATTTTGAGTAAGTAATGCTCCTTCTTTGCTCAAAACCTCTTCTCTAAAGTTGTGTATCTCATTGAGAGCTATATTGTGGTGGTTGTAGAATCTTGAAAGGTGTTGATTTGTGAGTTGGAGAAATATGAAAGTGTGAGAATCAAGATTCTGAATTTGGCAAAGTGAAGAGGTAGGCATTTTGAGCATTTTGATATATTATTTGTGATTTTTAGATAAGTTTATGAAAATCTGGAAAATTGCCCTAGCTTATGTCCATTTTTGAATATGAGTTTCATTGTGTCTGATGTTGGGAATGGTTCATTATGATGATATTTGAGTATTAGAGATAGTTTTGAAGTTTGGAATTGTGTTGATTGGAATTTGGACATTGTGTGAATCATAAAGACCATAGTGTTTGATTGTGATTAGATTGGTTTTGGGATGTTTTAGAGGTTGCCATTGTGTTCCTTATGGAAAATTGTATGGGAATAAGCTTGGTTATTGATTTTAGAGTCATTGAACACTTTGGTAGAAAGTTGGAACTATGTCTTGTGTGAGCTCTGTGCTGGGCAATCAGTTTACATGAAAGTTTTGAATGACCAAATGGTGTCTAAAAATTATGAAACTTTCCAGTCTTAAAGTTCACATCCCAAACTTCAAAATGAACATATATTTTGTGTCATTTCGTTTAGTATTCTAGGAGATATGATTGTCCAAAGTTTGGGATGGAAACAAAACTCTATTTTGGAGTAGTGTTGAGTTTTGGGTAATTCTGTATGTGTGTAGTGATTTCCAGTTATGAGCCATATATTATAGGAAGAGGGTTTAAATACCTTTCATTTGGCTTTGGAATCACTCTGTTTCGATTTTTCTACAATTAGTTATGGTTTTTCGAAGTTCAGCCAAGAATCAGGAAATTGCTTGGCCGCGGCCCATGAGTGGCTGGCCGTGGCCCAAACCTTTCTTCCCTGATTCTGGCCGCGGCCCATGGGTGGCTGGCCGTGGCTAGTGGCCTTCTAACCATATTTTGGCTGCGGCCCAAGGAAGGGCTGGCCGCGGCCAACCCCTGTGTTCCAGCACTTTGTGTTTTTTGAAAAGTGACATTCAACCTATTGTTTCCTAACCTTTCAGGGCTTTTATTAGAGGCATTTGTGGCCCCTTAAGAGTCCTAAATGATAACTAACTTAGTGTATTATGGAAATAAGTAATTGGAAGAGAGATTGATCAATTGTCCCTAATTTGGTATAGGATTTGATATCTGCCGAACGCGTGAGCCCACTGTGCCAAAGATTGTCAGGAAAGATTCAGGTAGCGACTCCTCTCTTATACTTTATGTAAATGTATTGTATGTTTGTCTGTCATTCATTGTGTGGATATTGCTGCTACTGCTTTGTGATACCTTGTGCATTGAGATACCTTGTGGAGTTTAGTGATACATTGTGCTTTGAGATGCTTTGTGGTGCTTTGTGCTTCGTGTTGCTGCTACATAGTGTTCACTGCGAAAGCGGGTGTTGTGCATAGTGATTACAGTGAAAGCTGGCATAGTGTTCATTGTGATTACAGCCGTGAGTGCTGTCGTATGTGGCGCGAGCTAGAGATCATTGTGAAGCTGCTGAACATGATGAACATACATGCTTTATGTTTATATATTGTATGAGTGACTTGTTGCTATTGGGATTCTTTAGAATCTCACTCTTTCCATATGACTAACCTTTTCAGACAGGGCAAGTGGCTCGAAGGAGAAGCGACCAACTCGGAGTGGTTAGGATCTCTTAGGGACATTCAGGATTTTGGGATTGTTGGTTATCTATTGTAGATTTGGGATTACTGTATATAAATTGTTCATAGTGAATTTTTGATTCGTAATCCCCAGTTGGAAAATAGTAAACCCATTCGATATATAGAGTAACCCGGGGTTTGCCGGGATTTTAGTTTCCGCACTCTAATATTTCTTATGTGATTTGATTTCTCAAGTAGTTATATCCGCACGTGAATGCGAGACCCAGAATTATTACGTTTTGAATTGATTTTGAAATACCTCATCCTGAGCACAATAGAAAACTAAAGAGAAAACAAAATATACGCACAGCACTCCAGTGATACTCAACCTAACCCGAGTGATCTTCATCCCACACTTGAGTAAATCCCAAATCACTCGAGTGATTCTATCAGAACCAGAAAATACAGTAAAACAGAGACATTTTCCCAACACTTGCCCAATTGATCCCAATAGACACAAAACTTTACCCAAAGCCACTCCCACAGAAAAATGTTGGATCCCAAGTTTTGATGATAACAAAAGGTAATTGTATGCAAAGTATGGTTTTATAAGTCTAAAGAATGATTACAAAGTTACCAAATGCATATGGCAAAGTTTTGTAATGTCTGCTGTCAAATTTAACTGATGCACTCGAGTAACAGAGCTAGCACTCAAGTATAAACATCTTTTATACTCGAGCAGATGCGAGTGTTGGACAGAAAGTATTTACCCGAGAGCAAACTACTATCAGATCTACTGATGCACTCGAGCACTGGAGATAGCACTCGAGCATTAGGCTCTTTCTCACCCGAGCATATGTAAGTGTTGGACAAGAAGTGTTTGGCCGAGAGTAATTACTGTCATTCTTATTAATACACTCGAGCATTGTAACCAACACTCAAGCATGAAGCTGGTTTGCACTCGAGCACTAGCGAGTGAGGGACTGCAAGTGTTTGGCCGAGAGTCATGAAGATCAGAGAAGCACAAGTATGCCCGAGTGAGAGTTCATATGCCCGAGTGACACATCAGCACTTGCGAGTGAGAAATCTAACTATCTCAAATTGTGATGCAAGTGCTGATGACAAGAGTATATTACATAAGAATATTCTTCTCACTCGAGTAGGAGTATGTATGCTCGAGTGAGGGCCCACATCACCTGCGAGTGCAAAATCACACTCTTGCTAAAATGGTATGCAAGTGTTGTCCAGAGACGCAACTCTTAGTATAAATTACAAGGATACTCGAGCAGAAGGAGTTATGCTCGAGTGAGACCCCACATCACTCGCAAGTGAGAAAATGCACTCTCTGAAATCATGTGGAAGTGAAAGTGTAAAACTGAAGCAAAAGGAGAAAATATGATAGATCACTCGATTGAGCCCCCTCAGTGCTCGAGTGATACTCTGCCAGAAGACAAAATGCACCAGTCTTACAGCGTTCAATCCAAATATGGTTTAATGATATTTATTTATCTTATTATCACTTATTATTATTTAACATCATTTTGAATGTATTATAAGTGTGATACAGGAGTTTGAACGTTTGAAATAAACAAACGCAGAGGAAGTCAAACAACGACAGACATCATCATTACGACCATCCAAGCACGTACCTACCGCGTTCAAAGATTTCACACTTACGCATGCTATTCCACAGTAACATGCCCCGCTCCACAATGATCATTATTCAAATGAGCAAAATCGAACGTCTATAAATACAGAGCTCCAGAGATCATCAATAACAACGAAGCACAAGAATTCACATAAGCAAATTCACAAGTCTCTGTTATTCATATTTTCTCTGATTCATATCATTCTTCAGTGTTTATCATATTTTCTCTGTAAGAGAGTCTATATACACTTCAAATTATATTTTCATTTGATCTCAACGTATTGGGACCTTGAGAGGGTAGATATCCTTATGAGAGAAGCAGTTGAGAGAATTCCTAGTAAAACCTTCCATTCAAAAGACATACAAGATACAAGCAGTAGAGAACGTTGCTGCTCGTAAGACTTATAGTGGTGTAAGCAGGAGAGAACATTGATGCTCATAAGACTTGTATATGTAACAATTGAGACGGTCATAGGTTGTTTTTTTGCATGTAAGACTTGTCGTAAGGGGGAGAGAAATTTCTTAGTGTTAGAATATTTCTGCTCGTAGTCCATTCAAGGACGATTTGTGTTTTGTGGCATTCTGAGAGCCCATTGAATCTTGGAAGCATAGTGAAAATCTCAGTAGGTCTTGATCTCTGAGGACTGGACGTAGGCCTGGTTTTTAGGCCGAACCAGTATAACTCTCTGTGTACTAATCCTCTTAACTCTACTATATTTACAACTACTTTCATATAGCCACATCAAGCGAAAAATTTATCACATCACCCAATTCACTCCCCTCTTGGGTGAAGCTTGCCTCTTTCATTTGGTATCAGAGCGAGGTCTTCTCTGAAGAGCCTAACAACTTGAGAAGGATCCGATAAATGGCAACAATAGGTAAAAACATTCTTCCAGACGGAGCTTCAATCACTAGACCTCTTGGTTTTGCTGGAGAACATTTTTCGTTCTGGAAAGCTAAGTTCAGAGTGTTCGTGATGGCTAACGAGTACCGTTTCTGGAATGTAATACAACATAGTGACTATGTTCCAATGAAGAAAATCAAAGATAGAGTTATTAAGAAGAACCCAGAGGAGTTTGACGAAGATGATAAAAGGTTAGTAACGTTAAATAGTAAAGCTATTTTAATGATACAGAGTGCTCTCTGTCAAAAGGAATATTTTCGAATCTGTACTCTAACAACAGCCAAAGATATGTGGGATGCTCTTGAAATCGCTTATGGACGTACATTCGGAATCAAAGAAAATAGAGTCAATACTCTAATTACAGAGTATGATCTATTTCATATGAAACCTGGAGAAGGAATATTAGAATTCAAACTCAGGTACGCTCATCTTATTAATCAACTATCTGTACTTGGAAAATCTGTTAACTAAAATTCCTAGGTAAGAAAGATTCTTAATATTCTTACGAAGGATTGGGAAGCGAAGGTGATAGCTATCGAAGAAGCTAAAGGAGAGTCAATGAGATCCGTAGCTGCTCTCTTTGGTAGTCTTTCTAAGTATGAAGGAAAGTTGAGATTCAAGAAGGAACTAGAAGAATTCGATGATAAAAAAAAGGAGTTGCACTTAAGGCTATCAAGGAAGAAGAATCTTCCAAAAATGAAGATTTTCCTAATGATGATGATATGGGAATGATCGTGAGAAAATTCAAGAAGTTTTATAGAAGAAAGAATTTTAAAAATTATCAAGGTGGACCAAGTAAGAAAGAAAACAAAGAGCAACAAATAGTATGCTATGAATGTGGGAAGCCTGGACACATCAAATCCGAATGCTTCAGAAACAAAGGCAAAAAGAAGCAGAAAAAGAAAGCATACATATTGTAACCCCCTCCGTAATTATATCCGAAATACGCGATTAAAATGAAATAGAGACCAATAATAATCAAATAACATTTACTAACCCATCATATGACGGGGTTTTCACGAATACTTTTTGAAATCATTTATAAACTTGGTCTCATATTCACATTTCGAATACAATTACTACGCGAAGATAAATCACATTCATATAAATATGAGAGTGCACAACATAATCATCCTGGCAATCCCGGGTACATATCTTCGCTAAAGATACACAGGGCCCAATTGCCCATTACAATTCTTCAAATGGGGATTACACAATCTCATCTCGGAGGAGTCCTAGCCGCTCCCTCCACGAGCCACTTGCCCTGTCTAAATTGTTGGTAGGGGAGAGTGAGATTCGAGAGAATCTCAGTAGGAAACATATACCATAATGCATGCATGATAGATGCTAGGTGTATGACATGTTAGCTTTATCTAGATGCATACCTTATAATGATATTTCTGCATGCTCAATGTTCTATACAACAAGACTATGGCCACAGCGAAAACAGAAACAGAGCTTCATTTATTCAAATATGCTCTACACAATCAAGTAAAGCAATCACATACATCACTACACAAGCAAAGATATCGAATACATGCAAGTAAGGTAAGTCCCCTACCTTAACCCTTTTCCGCCTCGAAATGCGTGCCTCGATCTACGTGCAAATAGCTCGGGCTCCATATTTGATCCTACAATGTCAAATGTACTATTTAGACACTTCCATAGTGTTTCTGGGGGTTATATGAGTCTATCTTGAAAATTTACCAAAATGCCCCCAGGACCCCCGCCCGGCCCCGCCGTACCCGGCCCGGCTGTACTTTTCTTGAAATTTTGACATGGGCTATTCTAACATATTTTCGCCCAAGGAATCCATTTCCGGACTCAGAATTATCAAATTCAATGTCAATTACAAAATTACCCTTGACAGCCCCACTTTAAGGGTTTTAGGGGTGTTTTCGTAATTATGCTTTTTCAGCCTTTTCCGGAAAAGTGCCCAACTGTAACCCCACCTAATTTTCCCTCCTGAACTCAATGGAATCATCAAATCATTGAAAATCCAACTCTAAGACCCATTTATAGCCCAGACCGAAATATATGGATTTTCTAGGGAAAATCAGGGTTTTTCAGTTTCAGCTCCGTAAACACGTTCCTTTCTACTCCTAACCACTTTATTGACTATTCCATTAGGTTACAACTACCATTTAGTATCAATTTGAGCAGCATAACAGCCCCACATACCCATTTTCCATTTTTGAAACCAATGACAATCCGGCGAAATTTCACCGATTAAATTGTCCACAACAGCCAGAATAGTCAATATACAAAAGTTTGGAAGTTACCTCAAGCTCCCACTAGCTTTTCCTTGACTTGGCTGAAAACCCTAGGTGTTTTAACACCAAAAGAGGAGCTTCCAAACCTTAAAGAACATAAAGGAGTAGCTTAGCATCGGAGTTATACGCGTTAGGAGCTAGATCGTCGGAGAAATCGGCTTACCTTACGAGATTTCTTCCTCTTTCTCTCTCTAAAGATCCCATATGCTCTCTCTCTATTTCAGCTGAAACTCACGACAGAAAATGGGAGCTGAAGAAGATGAGAAGATATTTAATTCCATGATGATGTCATCTTTTATTGAGATGATGTCATAATTCCCATTTTCGGATTTTCTGGCAGATTTTCTGTCCAAACTTTGAGAAATCATAACTAATTCTAGAAAACTCAAAATGAGGTGATTCCAAAGCCAAATGAAAGATATTTAAGTCCTCTTCATAGGAAAAATATTGGCCATTACTAAAAATCACCACAAAATTCCAGAATTACATAAAACTCATCACTGCCCCAAAATAGAGTTCAGTTTCTATCCCAAACTTTGGACAGTCATATCTCCCAGTTCCCAAAACGAAATGGCACATATGTCCATTTTGAAGCTTGAGATATGAACTATAATACTGGAAAGTTTCATAATTTTTAGACACCATTTGGTCATTCAAAACATTCATACAAACTGACAGCCCAGAATAGAGTTTCACTGGACAGCATTTCCAGTTTTGCAACCAATGTGTCCAATCCAATTTAAAACAATTCCAATGATTAAATACCACAACATGACACCATTTCCATCACAATGCACCATTCAATTCTTCCCTCTATTCTAAGTCAATTTGGATGTTAATCCACAATTGAACTCAAATACAGGGTTTTGGCGTTGCTCATAACACAGGCGACTACAATCCTCTTTATATTCACTAAAAGGGTTCATTAATCACTAACCACGTCCACTTTTGTAGTCATTAACCCCTAATCACAATTTGGGATCTTGCTAAACTGGGGCTTAGCAATCCACTAATCTCAGGCTTATTCTCTATCCTCGAGTCTCAAAATTCGGGGTATTACACATATCATCTATCTGGGGTGATAGTTCGTCAGACGAAGAAAGCGACAATGACGAAGTAGCAAATCTATGCTTGGTAGCCAAAGAAGAAGAATTAGATTCTGAGGTAAGTGATTCTGAACCTACTTATGATGAGTTGTTATCCGAATATAATGCATTACATACAGAATTCATCAAGGTAGCTAAAGAAATGGTTAGTTATAAGAAGAAAGTAAAAGAACTAGAAAATACTTTTATATCATCGTGTGAAGTATGTGAGGAGAAAGATAAGAAAATAAGAGATTTAACAAAAACTGTGGAGAAATTTACTAAAGGAAGTGACACTCTTAAAGTTATTCTAAATTCTCAGAAAGTTTCCTTTGATAAATCTGGAATTGGATATAGGTTCGATCATGATAATAATAAAGGAAATAAAAAGAATAGCAGTAGAACTTATCTTAAATATTTCAGGAATTCTGTGCATACATCAAATCCATTCGCATAATGTAGTTGTTGTAATAGGAAATGACATTATACTTCATCATGTTATTTTAAGAAAGGACAAGTTATTGGCACATATAAATGGGTTCCGAAAGGGACACATGTATTACATACTAACCACAAAGGACCCAAGAAAGTATGGGTACCTAAAACTTGATCACCTTACTCTAGGAATGTCTCAAAGCATCACGAGCAAACAGTGGTATATTGATAGTGGATGTTCGAGACACATGATTGGTGACAAAAATAAGTTCACTAGGTTGGAAACTAGAGAACGAGGAAAGGTAACATTTGGAGGTAATCAATATGGACGTATTGCTGGAATTGGTGAAGTAGGAAAATCTGATGGTGTTCAAATCAACGAGGAATACTACATTGAAGGATTATGCCACAACCTCTTGAGTGTAAGTCAAAGCACTGACAAAGATAACTGGGTGATTTTTGATTCAAAAGAATGCTTGATAGTAAACAAGAAAGATCTGCCGCTTAACAAAGAATCTATCAAGGCAAAGATCCGAGCTCAAAGGGACGGTAACTATTATACTATTGATTTAAATTCAAATTCTTTTGAAAATTGTTTTCTTAGCAGATCAGAGGAAAGTTGGTTATGGCATAAGCGTCTGGCTTATGTTAATATGAATCAACTTGACAAGCTAATTAGAAAAGATTTAGTTGTTGGTCTTCCTAAACTAAAATTCAAAGATAACATTATTTGTGAAGCATGTCAAAAAGGCAAACAAACTAAATCTTCATTCAAAACAAAGTATGAGATTTCTACTTCCAAACCTTTACAATTACTTCATATGGATTTGGTAGGTTCAGCAAAAGTAAAAAGTTTTGGAGGAAATCTATATACTTTAATAATTGTCGATGATTTCACAAGATTTACATGGACTATATTTATTGCTTCAAAAGATGAAACATTTGTCGAATTTATTACGTTTGCTAAAAAGGTCCAAAATGAGAAAGGTATTTCTATTGTTTCTATTAGGATGAACCATGGAGGAGAATTTGATAATTAACTCTTTGAAGACTATTGCAACAACGAAGGAATAGATCACAACTTCTCTGCACCTAGAACACCCCAGCAAAATGGAGTAGTAGAAAGGAAGAACAGAGTCCTCACATAAATGGTGAGAGTAATACTTAATGAAAAAGAAATGTCACAAGTGTTCTGGGCAGATGCAATGAGTACTGCATGCTACATTTCAAATCGAGCATATATTCACAAGTCACTTGGAAAAACGCCGTATGAACTTTACAAAGGAAGAAAGCCAAATCTTGCTCATCTACACATCTTCAGATGCAAGTACTTCATTCACAATAATGGTAAAGAAAATTTGGGTAAATTTGATTCAAAGTCTGACGAAGGTTTATTTCTAGGATATTCTAATAGAAGTAAAGCTTATAGAATTTTTAATAAAACAACATGTACAATTGAAGAATCCATTCATGTTGTGTTTCATGAACTTGACTCTCAGACAAAACATGTTGATGAAGAAGAAATGGATTTGATAAAGAAAAAAAACTATTTCAAAACAGAATGATTTTGAAACAAATGATTTTCAAAATATAGAAGATGTCGATGATCATGCTCAACCAAAAGCATGAAGACATATTAATGATCATCCAATTAATCAAGTAATTGGAGATATTCACGAAGGTGTCAAAACCAGAAATAGAATTCTCAATGAGGTAACCTTCTCTGCTTTCATATCTGAAATTGAACCTTCTAATATGGAAGAAGCTTTATCTGACAATGATTGGGTGATTGCTATGCAAGAAGAATTAAATCAATTCCAAAGAAATCAAGTTTGGGATTTGGTTCCTCGACCTAAAGATCATACGATTATAGGGACCAAATGGGTTTTCAAAAACAAACTTGATGAATCAGCAATCATTGTAAGAAACAAAGCAAGATTGGTGGCCAAAGGCTATAATCAAGAAGAAGGTATTGATTATGAGGAAACATATGCTCCAGTGGCAAGATTGAAAGCAATACGAGTACTCTTAGCCTTTCTTGCATTAAAGGTTTTAAACTTTATCAAATGGATGTGAAAAGTGCCTTTCTAAATGGTTATATTATGGAGGAAGTATATGTAGAACAACCTCCTGGTTTTGAAGATGAAACAAAGCCTGATCATGTTTTCAAACTTAAGAAAGCTTTATATGGTTTGAAACAAGCACCTAGAGCTTCAAACTGACACAGTGAATTATAACTTCAAACCCATTGTAGGCAATACATTTGAACCAATTTAGCAGACACACAACCAGATATCACACATCTGTGAATGGAACATACAACATGTCAGGTTCAAATTGCTAATGACTTTTGTATGTTTGAACTTACATGAAGAATTCGAACTCGATATCCATGTAAATTGTAACCCCCTGCCTAAATTAGCGTAATTATAATTCGATATCACTTAATTAAATTGGTTTAGAGACCGTCGAATAGTTCAAAACTCATTTAAAACTCCCTTTTATAGTAGGGACTTTACAAAATTTTCAAAACTTCTTTCCTATTCCGGTCTCAAGTTCAATTATCGAATATAATCACCTGTGCAATTAATTTACATTCATTCATATCAGAATATCTAACAGCAATCCCGGCAACCCCCGGGTTCCATTCATTCACTAGAAGGTTTACAATTCCCATATAGGGGATTACACAACTGTATTCCACTAATATTTACAACCCAAAAATAATTTACAGAACCCTGTCCAGGATGAATAACCAACATATCTAAAACAAACGTCCCTACAGGATTCTATCCGCTCCTAGTAGTCCGCTTCTCCTTGGAGCCACTTGGCCTGTCTGAAATGTTAGTCAAAGGAAAGAATGAGATTCAAGAGAATCCCAGTAGTAACAATCTATTCATACCACACATAAGCACATACCATGTAAGCAATCATCATACAACGGCAGCACAAATCACACTCCACCCTTATCCCCTTTTACCGCCGGGAAGGCATACCATCCTAACCCGAACCGTTGTTAGCGAATCAGGGACTGTTGGCGTGGCAGTGCATACACATAGCCTTATAGCTCATACAGCTATCCGGCTTGCACAATCGGCCTGTCGGCCTTCACAAATAGCCTTACGGCTTTTCACATAATCACACATATAATGCCCCAACCTCATCCCCTTTTACCGCCGGGAAGGCACACCGTCCTAACCCAAACCGTTGTTAGCGACTCAGGGACTCTCGGTATGGCGGTGCTTACACAAATCCATAAATGTTGCAGCATAAGATTCATCACAAATCAATGATATACACACATACAATGCATCATATATGGTATAAAAGAAAAAGTCACTACCTTGTTCCTTCCTAACGTTCGTTGGCACAGTTGGCTCACGAGGGCGGAAAATATCAAAGCCTATAAACAAAATCAAAAATGGTGGATTAATTTCCTACCCCCAATTCCTACTTTCAAACACTTAGAATAGGTTCCATATGAGTCCCCTAAATGGTTATAACAACCTCAAAGAGAACCTAAAAGGATTGAAAAGTACTAGGTTGGAAATTGCTTTGCAAACTCATAAAGTGCTGAAAATTGGGTTTTGGCTGCAGCCAAAAATGGCTAAAAACGTCACAGAAACATTTTGGCTGCAGCCAAGAATTTTCTGGCTGCGGCCAGGACACACACAGAAAGTTTTGCGCTGCAGCCAGAATTTTGGCTGCAGCCAGGGAAACTTCAAAAATTCATAACTTGCTCTAGAAAACTTGAAATAAGGTGATTCCAAAGCCCATTGAAAGATATTCAAGTCCCCTTTATGGGAAAAATATGTAAAATTATCAAGAATCACAGAAAAAGTCCAGATTTACCAAAACCCTAACATTGTGCCAAAACAGGGTCCAGTTTTGATGCCAAACTTTGGACAGTTCAAACTCCCAGCTCACAAAGCGAAATGACACAAAATTTATGTCCATTTTGAAGCTTGAGATGTGAACTTTAAGACTGGAAAGTTTCATAATTTTCCAACATCATTTGCCCAGTCAAAACGTCCACGCCATCTGACCGTCCAGAACAGACTTACATTGGACAGATTTCCATTTTTGCACCAATGCTTCCAATGGTTCCCAAATTCATATCAAATACCATTCCCATATAAATTTGCACAAGGAATCCATTGAAATCATCAAAACAACCCAATTCAACCTCCATTGACAAGTTACACAATGGCCACCACATGTTTTGCCAAGAACTCAACCAAACCACCATATTGCAAACCAATCCATACCAACATTCCAAACCAATTTCAAATGCTCAAGGACACACTATGACACCTATTCCAACATATCACACAATGCAATTCTTCCAAACCAAAATCATATGAAAATCAGGGCAAAAATTCGAAATTCTCAAAACTTGATCAATGGTTACAAAACTTAGCTCAAAATGTGTTAAATTCTTACCTCTTCTTCTTCCCAAAGCAACTTCCTTGTTTCTCCAACTTTCAATTTTTCTCAAGTTCTCAAACACCACCTTTCAAAAACCTAAAACCATAGCCATGAAGCCCTCAACACCATGAACAATATTAATGAAGGTAAATTGAGCATTCATGGACAAATTCTCACCTTTCTTTAAGCCTTCTTCTTTCTCTTTTGCTTCTCTAGTTGAACGAAAATGAAGGAGAGGAGAGAGATGAGATGAGATAAAAAGATGACATGAAAGTTCAGCCCTAATTACTTGCCCAACGTCCTAAATGAGAGAGGGAAGAGAAAAAGTAAATGTTGACAATTTGACCTGATCTATGGTTCACATGAAGCCAAGTGTCAAGATCTTCCTCCTCCTCCCAACTCCCTCCATGTTCATGCAAGCATTGAATCACTCTCTCATAATCTCTTGATATGTAATCCCAACCATTGATCTACAATTTACCAATGAGTTGCCTCTTCGGTAACTGACCAATTGGTAAGTGAATTTCCAATTTCGCCCCTGATTATCATAACCTTTACCAAATCACCATTAAACATGAATATAAGCTTAAACATTGCTTACCACACATTCACAATGAGTTTGGCAACAATTACATCCTTAAGATCATAATTAGCCCTTAATCACAAGTTGGGTCATTACATAAATCAAAAAATTCGAACAATCATATCAAGTACTACATCAGCAACACCTGCTATGAAAACCTGCAATCTGCTAATTTCAAGTTGAAGCACTTACATACAGCAAGACAATAACAGGCATGTGCAATAACATAATATTTTAGACTGAGAACAAAGTTGGGAACATTATATTTCATCCAAAAAAAGTGACAAGCTGTCAGACATCACATTTTGTGTAGCATAATTATATATCAAAAGTTTACATACCGTAATTATATAAACTTTGTGCCATGTTTACAATTCCTTTATTTAACATGGTCCAAAGTTTGTAGACCATTTATATGACCTAAAACATATAGACACTTGTGCCTCTGCAGTCTGGTTCATCTATTAAGACTCAAGCATAAAATAAAAGGTTGTTAACATAAATTAAATCCAACAATAAAGCATACGCACATCGGGCAACAATTTGCACTTAAATTAAATTCAAATGCACATAACACAAACTTTGTCCATACACACAAACATAAGCAAAGCGATGTTCATCATTTTTCAAACATAATTCTACAACATCATCAAATGCCATCCCTATGAGCCACATAGGAAGTAAACATCTTATTTGCCAGCTCTTCCCTAAAGTTTGTCCACATATCACTAATTTCCATAATCATCATGGGCGTGTTGTCAATTGTTGGTGATGGTAGTTCGAAGGTCTGAAGCTGCTCATCCAATGGATCTTGAATTCTTTCCCGATGAATTAGATTATGTAACAAATAGCATGACACAATGTATCTATTTTGAATCTTCACCAGATAAAAAGAAGCACTCCTCAGTATTGCCTAACGCAACTTTAGTATCCCGAAGCTCCTTTCAATGACACTTCGGGCGAACGAATACCTCATATTGAAGCACTCATACGGAGTTTAGGGTTGGTGTTGCTACCTCCACTCATTCAAGTGGTACCTTTGCCCTCTATAAGGCACCAAAAAACCTTAGCAATTCGTGTACCCCGCATCAACCAAGTAGTACTTTCCTGCCCAAGCCAATAAAAAATTTAATATGAGCAATACTCCTAATGTGCACATTACATGCTCGAATTATACAAATTTACACTAAGAATGGAAAATTAAAGGCCATACCTTGTGGTACTCGTAGGCCATATCATGTCCTTATAGCATCCCTCAATACCCTCCCATCCACAGCTGACCCTTCCCAATCAGGCAATACAAAGATAAATTGCGCATCCAGTGAGCATACACCTAGGATATTGGTTGTCACCTCTCCTTTTCTATTTCGGTACCTACCCTTATGCTCTGCCGGGACTTGTACACGAATGTGAGTACTATCTAATGCACCTAGGTACCCCTGCAAACACAATCAGGAATGTCAGCCCTATACATTTCACTTTTGCTTACAAAGTAAATGCACTTTATGACATAACTACAAAAGTTTTATACCTTGAACCACTTCCAGCAATGATCATTTGAGTCTTCCAGAATGGCCTCTGCTCTTTTTAAAAGCAATGATTGCAGTCTAATTGTTGCATTCAACTCAATTTTAAAGTATCTACTAATTGTTTCACCCGACCTACCAAACTCAAATTGAATGACCCTGTTCTTGACATGATGCCCCAATATGTGCAGGAACATTGCAACTTACTCATCAAATAACATATGTTTTGTTGGTCTTAATCCACCAATTGTGTCTAACATGTGACACAATTTATCAAAGGTCCCCCGATACATCCTAATTTGGTTAAAGCAAGTGGTGTCACTATTGTATAACATTGCCCTCAAATTTGCTTGCTTTGCATGAAAATATAATCTAAAAGACCTATCTTGTTTGTGCCTCAATCTACCTACTCCCACAGCAACAATCATGGTTAAAAGCAATCTCCTAACTGCAAGAAACAAAGCTAGGCGCCTAGCCAAATGGCAAACATTTAATCCGATTGTGGCTCCATACCTACACAATTTTTCCCACGCTGATTCATTTTATAGTATAATATACCAACTCTTTTTTCCAAACCACACTAACACATTTAAACAAATCACATTTTAAATTAAGAGCCAATGCATATAATTACACCCACACTTTTCACACATTAAAAACACAACCCACTTATCTTATGCATCAACCATCTAACCCATTCTATCTTTATACTGACATTATTAATCTTTCATTGCTTCCATCTACCTATGTTCATTCGACATTACCCATAGCCAGCAAAACTTTCAACTTCACTCACTGTTAAGCATTCATGAAATAAATTACATCTACTTAAAATTAAAACCTAATAGCAAGACAAACACAGAGCACACTGTCACATGGCAAGCAACCACACACATTTCAGCTTTGGACTCTACTTTTCATTCACGTCTGTTTAGCAAAGAAGACCCACATCACAAACATACCAATTTATAACATACACACAGCCTTTAGCCTTTTTCGCATCTCCCATGTCAAGTTCAACACAAAGAGCATAGAGAAAAAATATTGCCCACTTCACGCAATAGACCACAACATAATCAGATGAACATTACCTTGATTATGAGTTCAACTTCGCACGCTGTTCGCCTCTTCCCTTTTCCAGACACGACTTCGACACACCAAACTGGTTTCGCGCGTTCTGCATCCGTCTTTTAGCTATTTTAATGTTTTATAAGGGCTTTTTTGTCTGACATTTTATGCTTCCCAGGAACAATTTCAAGTTGATCCCACTTTTGGTGGGAACCCATTTTCCTATATTTAAAGGAAGATTAAAGTTGGCGGGAATGTGAGTTGCAGTAACATGCGGCAGCCAAACACTTTTTTGCCTATGGAACTTGGCTATCTTCCCTTTCCCTCCTCAATTGTCCACGTACCAAACAGGCCCTTAATTGAGGTTACATGAATATTGGGATAAAACAAGATATAAAGCCAATTTTTGTCTTCCAAAAAGGCCATTATTTAAGCCCAAATTTGAGAATAAAATAGCACAATTCTTTGCCCAATATTAAGGGTGAATTTCACCCCAAAAAGAAAGGAAAAGGAGGAAGAAACACTTTAGCCCAAGTAAATACAAAAATATATAGGCAAAATGGTAATTTTCCAATAAAGCAAAAAGATAAATTATTTTCCCAATTTCATGAGGCCATTTTTGGCCAAATAAAGAAAATAGGTGGAAAATAAATATTTGGGGATAAATATCATAAATTTGGAGTAATTATGGCCAAGTAAAATAAGTTTGAAATGTCAAAAGTAATTATGGCAATTAATTAAAGAAGGGAATTATGGAAAATGCAAGAACCAACACTACTACAAAAAGGTTGAAAGGTGGTGCACATTTTGTAGCCCTTCTTTAAAGAAGTGCCATAGCTTCCTTTTTCTATTTTTCTATTTTATTTTTTTTATTTTGGGCACTCGCTGTGGTGCCTAGTCCACCAGGCGCCACAGCTGGTAGGGCCATATGTGGTGCCTGCCAAGGCAGGCGCCACGATTGGCTAGAAGTGGATAGGGAATCCACTTCCCGCCAATCAGATTTCCCTCCTTTATTACTTTACTTTTTATCATTTCCCTCCCTTTATCCTTTTTATTCACTCTTCCTCATCAGCTCGCACCGACGCCCCTCCCCCTGTAAAAGATATCACTTTATCTTACACAATAAACACATACACGTCTTCTTCATAAAATTCTCTTGTCCTTTTTTCCATTTTTGTTTCGTCCGTCCCCACTCCTATCCCTAGTTGTTCCCTTTTCTTCATACTTTCTGTCTCTCTTCCTCTTTTGTACCCCACTCCAGTTGGTCCCCACTCCACTCCACAGCTCACATTTGCTCATCCTTATCACTCAAGCTAGCATCACCAATGTGGTCCCCCACTCCCTATGCTGGTCAATTAATAGATTTGTAAGTGTCTGTGCTTTTTTAATTTTTATTTTTTTTAGGTTCTTTTATATGATGTCAAGAAGAAGACTATTTCATTCTAGCTTGCTTTGTTTAAATTTTTTGGCCGACAAGCTTGCATTTTTTAGTATGAACATTATTGTACTATGATATATCAAGTTCCTGTACTGTTTTGTTCTAGCTAGCTTGCTTTTATATGATATATCAAGTTCATATACTGTGACATTTTTTATGTCAGCTTTGGAGAGTATTAATGTAAGAATATTATTGTTGGGGAACTTGAATTTTAAATGTGAAAAAAATAAATGTTATATAAATATTATATATATATAGAAGGAAATGACACAAGTGAAAGAAAAATTATTTTAAACAAGTTTAATTTTAGCATTTCAATAATAATGATTTTATTGTTGTTAGATATCTTAAATGAATGTGTATTTGAAATTTAATTTTTTTTGGTGAAATTATATAAAATCCCTGAACTTTGGGTCAGTTGTAACTAACCCCTTGAATTTTTACTAAATTTAGAAAAATTAAAGTAGTTTTTGCATGAAAAGAATTAACACTTGGAAAATACAAAATACAAGTAATTTTCTTAATAAAATATAATTATAATATATTAATATAAGGATGTAAAAATTATATTATTTCATAATTTAATTGGAAAATAAATATATGTGTATATGTGAGATTTCAAAACATATATATTCTTGCTTGTTTGTTTATAAAAAAAACAGAACATATTAAAATATTTAGTTTGATGTCCTATGATTCATAGTATCATGAAACAACATATACAACAAATTAATTTGTGTGTTCCATATTGCCAAAGCTTGCTTTCCTATGTGTTAGGAAATATGATTTCTTTCCTTATGAGTTGTATTATTTGTCAATTAAAACATAAGGTTTAATTTAAGGTTTAGAAAGCTTCAATTTTATTTTAAAATTAATAAGAAAATATAAAAGTAATTAGTAAAATAGTCATACAACTAACCACGTACTTTTTTAAAAATAGATTGAAGGTATAGATGGATCATAAATGGATGTCATCTAATCGGTGTTCAAGGGAATATATAGATGGGGTGAAAGAGTTTATTACATTTGCAATCATGCACACAAAAGATCCTGTAAAATCTTGTGTCCTTACTTATCTTGTTGTTTTGGAAAGCGGATTAGTCCATTTGATTTGCTAGATCATTTAATGTGTTACGGTATTGATCAAACATATATATGATAGACAAGGCATGGTGAGACGAATGATGCATGTAGTGATCGGGTGCATACCATGTGTGATGCTTCAAATGAATTTGATCAAAGCATGTTTGATGAAGATGATGGTCTTGAAGAAATGCTAAATGTGATTAAAGGGGTGCTTCAAAACTACCCTAACGAATTTGAGAAGTTGAAAGGTGATGTAGAGAAACCATTATGTGTCGGTAGTACTAAACACACAAGATTGCTAGCAGTATTGAAGTTGTACAACTTTAAAGCTCACTACGGATTGAGTGATTCGAGTTTCACTGCACTGCTTGAAATGTTGTAAGATATGCTTCCAGAAGAAAATGTACTTCCTACCAAGACATAAGAGGCAAAGCAAATTCTTTGCTCTACAACCAGTATAGGATATGAGAAGATACATGCATGTCTTAACGATTGCGTATTATTTCGAAATCAGTATGCAACGTTGGAGAAGTGCCCTACATGCAACGCATCTCGATATAAGAAGAAGAAAGGAAAAAGTCCTTTGAAGGCCCTATGGTATTTTCCCATTATTGCAAGACAGTTGACATGGCATGTAGATGAAAGAATTAAGGACACAAAGTTTAGGCAACTTACAGATGCTCCTCAATGAAAAAAAATTGATCTTGAGTACCCTGACTTTGCAGATGAAGTAAGGAACTTTTGCCTTGCACTATCAACTGATGAAATTAATCTGCACGGTGTTCACAGTAGTACACATAGCACATGGCCAATGATGTTGATGATTTATAACCTTCCTCCACACTTGATCATGAAACGTAAGTTTATGATGTTGTCCATGTTAATTTCTGGGCCAAGGCAACCTGGGAATGATATAGATGTATACTTGGCTCCTTTAATTGATGACTTAAAGCTGCTTTAGGAGGAAGGTGTCAGTGTGTATGACGGGTATATGGAAGAAAGTTTCACTTTGAAAGCCATGTTGTTTGGCACAATTAATGATTTCCTTGCTTATGGTAATTTTTTGGGATACAGTGTCAAAGGATATGGTGCATGCACTATATGTGAAGATGACACTCATTCAGTGTGACTTCATCATTGTAAGAAAAATGTTTACATGGGGCATCGAAGATTCTTACCATCACAACATCGTTGGAGGAAATGGAAAAAGCCTTTCAATGGTGACTCAGAAGAAGGTAGCCCACCGAAGATGTTGATTGGTGCCCAGGTGTATTCCAAGGTAAAAGACTTGGTTAACAATTTTGGCAAGCCTTTTACAAAACAAATCGAGACAAGTGGTTGGAAGAAAAAGTCTATTTTCTTTGAACTTCCATATTAGAAGTCTTTATACATAAGACATTTTCTTGATGTGATGCACATAGAAAAAAATATATGTGATAGTCTAATTGGCACGTTGCTCAATATCCAAGGAAAAAGCAATGATAGTATCAATTCGAGGTTGGATCTGGTGAACTTGGGAATTAGAGAAGAGTTGGCACCGATTGAGCAAGAGCATCATACTTATCTACCACCAACGACATACACTCAATTAGTAAAAGAGTTAAAGTTAAAGAACCTCAAGTCTCATGATTGTCATGTGCTCATGCAGAATTTCCTACCTGTTGGTATATGATCCATTTTACCCAAAAATTTAAGAA
Organism: Inga leiocalycina; assembly: GCA_963242795.1. Taxonomy (NCBI): domain Eukaryota; kingdom Viridiplantae; phylum Streptophyta; class Magnoliopsida; order Fabales; family Fabaceae; genus Inga; species Inga leiocalycina. Next base: position 41,773,378 of record OY725328.1, on the reverse strand, counting down.
ACACCATCACTAAACTTTGCGTGTTTTTCAAGTTGATCTATAGTAAAGTGGTAAATTTAACTAAGTTATAAGATTTGCAAAGGCTAATTGTGTGTACTCTATGTGAACTTGAAATGTATTTTCCACCTTTTTTTGACATTATGGTACATCTAACCATACACTTGGTCAAAGAGATTCAATTGTGCGATCTAGTGCACTTGAGATAGATGTACCCGAATGAGTGATTCATGAAAATATTAAAAGGTATGTGAAAAATAGATATCACCCAGAGGGTTGTATCGCTGAAAGGTAGATAGTTGAAGAAGCAAGTGACTTCTGTACTGATTTTCTATCAAATGTTGACCCTATAGGGGTCCCCAAGTCCCGTCATGATGGGCGAAGATCAGAGAAAGGAACAACTGGGAGGGATGTAATAACGATATCAATGACTGAATGGGAGCAAGCCCACTTGTATCTGCTATATAACACTAATGAGGTCAAACCATATGTAGAAGAACACAAGGATGCTCTTCGATTGGTACATGGTGATAGTAATGAAAATTTGATAACAAAAGAACACAATAAACAATTTTCAGGCTGGTTGAAAAATCGCATTAATGATGAAATGGAGCAGAATCCTGATTCAGTTTCTGAAAAAGTGAAGTGGCTGTCGAAGGGACTGAGCTTAAATGTATTATCTTACAATAGTTATGCAATCAATGGTTACACATTCTATACACAAGACCATGATACACAGAGCACGATGCAGAATTATGGGGTAACACTTGTTACTGATTCTTGGCATAAATCCAGTGCTAAAGACTTACACCCTATCTATGCATCAATGTCATACTTTGGTGTCATTGAACGCATATGGGAGTTAGCTTACTCTATGTTCAGGGTCCCTATCTTCAACTATAAGTGGATTAACAATAATAATGGATTGCAGATAGATGACTTAGGCTTTGTTCAAGTGGACCTCTCTAAGGTTTGGTATGAAGATGATCCTTTTATTTTAGCAGCACAAGCAGAACAAGCATTTTTCATTCTGGATCCTGCTAAATAGAATTGGTCTATTGTACCCCATCCAACAAGAATCGTCAAGAACAAGTTGATTTTGAAAGTCATGAATATTTGAACATCAATGATGATGATAATCCTTCATTTGAGAATTTATGGTCAGTAGAGATTGGTATAGATGCAGATGAAGATGGAGTTGGAGATGGACCCGTATATATGAGACATGATCATGAAGAGGGAACTTGGGTCACGAGAAACACAATTCTCAATCCAACACGAATTCTGAAGAATAAAATTTTAAATCTAACGACAAAAAGAAAAAGATAATGAGTGCCTTGACTTGTTTACTTGCACGTATGTTTTTATAAATTTCAAAATAATTTTCTTTCGTTGACCCGGTTGACATTGTACATTGATGTTTTTTTTTGTTTATTTCACTTCCAAAAGTATGGACTCACCACACGATGAAACTGATGATGTTCCCAAGAACATTGCTAGACAAAGATTTGAGGAGAATGTAAGACTTGGTAGGACAGTTATGGCAAGGTTGATCAAATTGAGAAGTAAGGAAATCAAGTTACAACTGGAGTGGAATGAAACCCATTTGGCAAGAACGATACCTTATTAAATAACTTGATTGGGACTACAGTTCGAGACTGAGTCCCTATTATAGTTTAAAACTAGAAAATGACAAGAAAAAATTATGAGGATGACATCTGGGATGAAGTACAGGTAACACATTCGGCAAGAATGATACCTCATTAAATAACTTGATTGGGACTACAATTCAAGACTGAGTCCTTATTACAGTTTAAAACTAGAAAATGACAAGGAAAAATTATGAGGATGACATCTGGGATGAAGTACAGGTAACACATTAATTATATTATTATTCGGTTTGCTTTGTTTCACTTAATTTCAATCTTACATATTATATATGATTTTTTATTTTTATAGAGCATTTTTATTATTGATGATGATAGGAAGAACTTCGTGCTAAGAAAAGCCGAAAAACTTATGAGAAAGTTTCATTCTGATCTTGTCAAATACTTCTTAAGGGATGATACTGAGATTATTATTACTACACCACTGACATTGTACAATGGAATTATTACCCAAGAAATATAGGATGAGTTTATCAAAACACATACAACTCAGGAATTCCTGGTAATATAATATGTTTGACTTTCCCTATTACGTGTAATGTACGTATTTGTAATTAACATTTATATATTAATATGAACCATTTTGATCAAAACAAGAGTTGAGCGAGAAAAATCGAGCTAACGCGACTAATATGGCATACCGATATACATAAGGACCTGTTTCGTACGCACAGTTAGAAAGAAAAATGGTACGAACTAATGATTATTTCATTTGTAGATAAATTGTATGAATATCATTTAACTTCAACTAAATTTGTTGTGCAGATAGAAGAATCAAGTTCAGATATTACACAGGTTCCATGACATGATCTATGGGTAGTCGGTGTCACAAATAAGAAAGGTGAAATTCATAGTGAGGAAACAAGAAGAGTAGCCAAATATTGTGTAAGTACTGGATTATGCGTACAATAAATAATTGGCTTTACTTAAATGAACTTGATTTATAATAACTAATATTGTTGTAATTCTTTTTGTGATAGCGACAAATGACACAGAAGGATCCTACGTTGGCGAGCTATGTTGGTCAGGACAATTTGTTGAGCAGAGCGCTAAGAGTACCCGAGTATGATAGTTATGTTCAGGGTATTGATTTTGCTATCACCCTATCAGCATACTTCGGACATCAGAAGCACCCCAATAGAAGTGACGTTTCCCAGTTACATGACAAGATAACTAGTTTCAAGCATCAAATACAAAAACTTCAAGAATAAATGCGCTATAAGGAACAACGAGAAGAACAATTCTTAGAACAAATGCATTGATGCAAGAATAGAATGCGTTGTTAACAACATAAATACAACAGTTGGTGCAGTGTAAGCCAACACAAAATGTTCCCTTCTGTGATAGCCCAAGTGTCAGAGATAGTTGCACTTCCATGCTTAAAGTCCCTTTTCCTTTAGTAATTAATTTCTTCTCAACTTAACTTTATGTCACATTATAATTTAGTGAACTATAACATATTAACTTATTTTCTATAGGGCGAATTTCAATGCAAATTATATGTTGATCAAGCTTCCAAGCACGCGGTTGTAATAGGAGCTGCCTACAACACTGATAAAGACACACTACATAATTCCCCATTGCCCAACAACACACTCCGAGTGAGGGTTGATGTCTACATGAATAAAGATGCCCTCTTACTGATCCAGTCTCGAGATAAGCAAATAATGGTGAAAGATGTTGTCGGTGGCTATGTTGCTTGGCCAATAGGTCTTATCGAGCCATATGAAAAGGTCGTTCATTTACAATTCCCTGCACTTTTCCTTCGTACTTCCATCTAAAACTGTGATTTAATTTTCTGATTTCGTAGGGTGGATAGTCTAAAACTAAACAAATCCAACCTTATGGTAAGATCCCAAAGTGTTCGACAACACAACCTAAGTTGAAAGCATCGGCTAGCCAATAGAGCAAAAGAAGACCGACCTCATATCTCAATCAATTAGTATCAATTACACCACAATTGATTATTAAAGGAGGACTGAAAATATGTCTTGAAAGACATATCTACAGTGTTAGCGGTCTAGTTGATTATGTTACTATCGAGTTATGCACGATATATATACTCGTGATTGGGTTAGTGCTTCAGCTATCAATATCTGGATAAGGTACTTGACCATTATCGTTTATCACTTTTATTAATATTTCTCTTTCCATTTCTTTTGTTTTTCATGACACTGTTTGTTTTTTACCAGGAATTTGTACCATGACATCTTAATGGATACAAACAGGGTCCAATTCATATTTGTCAACCCTTATCTCGTTGGCTACCATGGGGGTAAAGTAGATATAAATGCGCAGTCTAATGATCTAAAAGATTACTTTAGAAAGAAAGCGATACCAACTACACTATTTTTAGTGCCATACAATGCGGGGTAAGTTATTAGTGGTACAATTTTTGTTTTTATTGTTTAACTTTTATCATACCATGATTATGGAACCTTCAGGCCCTCGCATTTACTTTGAGGATCCTCTAAAAAAAGGTCTTCCACAAAACCGTTCTGATATGTTACTATTGTTCAATAGGTAAGCTACGTGCGTATGTGTAAATATTTACATGTGATTGAATAACCAAAAGTAATCAATTTCTATTTGTTTTGTTAGCGCATTAACTACGTATTGGTCCTCTATATCCTTAAGCTATTCTAAAGCTGCTGACCCTCACCTTAGCTATCCTTGGAAGAAGATACTGGTACTGATATATGAATTTACTCAAACTTTGTTAGTAAAAAATTTTTATTCATAAACAGAGTTAAATATTGCATTATATTTTTACAGTGCCCTTTCCAACCCAATGAGCATGATTGTGGGTATTACATCATGAAATTTATTAAGGATGTAATTATGCATGATCAGGCATTTATTCCTCAAAAAGTAAGTCATTTAGTTGCACTTCATATTGTGTTTTAATTAAATTTAATTAGTGCCTGATAATTACATTTTATTGATTTTAATTCATTTTAATTTGTGGCTGATTGTATATATGTGTAGTATTATGAAGATCAACGTTATGACACTATGAGTTACCATCAGCTTAACGAAATGATCGAGGAATAGTGTGAATATGTGTTTAGGCAAATCTCTGGGTAGCTATGCTATTTAATTCACTAGCCGGTCTTTGTTGTGTTGCTTCTTGCCAATTATTGTGTCATGGATGTATTCAAGTTGAATTTGTTGTAGTTCATTCATATACAATATATTGTATAAATATTTTTAGCACTACTTTAGCTAATTAATCATATGTTTGTATCATTTTAAAGTTATCTATCATTGTTGTTTGCTTTTCTTCATTCTGCTGTAGATATAGATACAAAATATTTAAACCATGAAGTGTGCAATACTGTAATTAGGGAAGATATGAACAAAAAATACAGGCAAAAAAAGAGTTCATGTGGCATTTCCTTAAACAAGGGCCTCAGGAAGAACTAAAAAAAAGGACCCTCCAGTGGCGCTTCCTTAAGGATGTGTCACAGGAATGTGACCTCCTATACCCCTCCTCCAAAAATCGCTACAGGAGGGTATTTTTAAAAAAAATTAAAATGTTGTGGCGATTCCAAGTACTACAGATTTTTTTAGTGGTGTCCAGATATGTGGCACTTCTCTAACGCCACAGCTAATGCAATTATAAGCGCCACAACTTTCCTTTTTTGTAGTCGTGCAAATATTATTATTATTTCCCTTTTTCCTTGTGAATTTGACCAAATGAGAAAAAAGGAGGGAAAAATAAATACTTAGTGGATGATGTTGCCATGTGGAGTTATTTCAAGCCAACTAATGGAGATGAAGTCATAAAAGAAAATGCACATGGTAAAATAGCATTAAAATATATTAAGTTAAAGAAAGATGAACAGGATATTTTAAAATCATCATCATCCTCTTTCAAGACCTTAGTTTCTTCCAAAGTGAGAAAAATAGAGAAAGAAGAAGAGAGCTCAAGAACACAAGCACAAGAGAGCTCAAGAAGCAAAAATCGAGGCAAGTGCTTGTGATTTCAAGTGATTAAGCTCACAAAATCCATGGAAACCTCTTGTAATCTTTTGTTCCTCCTGAATATCATGTATAGCAAGCAAAACTTCAAGAGAAAGAGGAGGAGAGAGGGACTACTAGAGAGAGAAAGTTGAGAATCAAGAGGTAATCTCAAGAACTTTGATCCTCTTGGTAAATATGTTGTTGTTGTAGTGGTTGTTGTTGATATTGGCTTGATTTGTGGTTGTTCTTGTTGATTTTTCAATTTTGGGAAGATGAAACCCTAAGGGGTTATACTGCCCAAATTTCTACAAATCATAATGAATGAGTGTTTAAGTGTTTAAACATGCAATTAGGAATGAAAAGAAAGGTGTTTAAGGGGTTAAATCAAGAAAAACCAATTTTCCCTTTCTCTTGATTAAGTTTGGCAAGTAGCTAAAATGAGGGAAAGAGCTGGAATTTCATCAATTTGATGATTCCATTGTGTTTGGAAGGGAAAATTGTGTAGGGTTACATGTTAAGTGTGAAGTGTGAAGTGTGAAATGCCTTGAAATGTGAAATGACAAAATGAGCCCTAAAACCCTAAATAGGGGCTGCAAAGGGAAAAATTGCCTTTTGGTAGGGAATTTAGCAAAACTGAGGTCTAAAATGAATTCTACACGCAAAATTGTGTAGGATTATCCTGGATCATAATTTTTGAAAAAGTTTAATTGGACTGGGTCCTTAGGGGCATTTTGGTCATTTTGAAGTTTAAAACTAAGAACAAAATGAGTTTAAAAGATTTTAGAGCAATACATGAATGAGTAATAACTCAATTCTTGTAAATTTAGAATTTTAGGACCTGGCAATTTACCCACATTGGGATGAGGTTACAGCCAAGAAAAGGGATTAAGGTAGTAACTCTATCTTTCATACACTATGTGAACTTTTATAGACTTTATATTGTCATCTCCTATTATATGTATAATGCACTCTCTAACTAGGGCTGGAAAATACAAGTACCGTTTGCGGGGAAAAGTACAAGTACCCCAACAATCCCTAAAAGGGATCCAGTTATGAGATACATTACCAAGGGGGTATATTGCCCAATATGCGGTCATAAGCCCAGCTGAGGTACGAACAAGTAGGGGTTCTAACAGTAGTTGCCCTTGAAAACATGTGCATATTCTGATGATTATGAATTTTATAGCGTTATTATTCTATTGCATTCTACGGTACTTGACATATTTATTTTTCGTATTTTATATGACTGATTGTATGTTACTATTGAGATTCATTTGAATCTCACCCTTTCCAATATTTAAAAACATTCTAGTAGAAGCTAGCGGCTCGAAGGGCAAAACATTAATACCGATGTAAAAGGGTACTGGTTCAAGCAAGGACTATTGTTGATTACCCTTAGTTTTCTTTTGTAAACTTTGAGGATCTATATATATTTTCAAACCCTACAACAATCTCCTATATTGTAAACAAGTACTAATTATCAGTATATTCGTGCTATTTCTGTATGCCTATGGAACTATGCCTTTATCACTCTGGCAAATATTGAAATGTTAAGGGGTTTGATATTAATAGCACTGAGTGCATTCCACTGTTATTTTGAGAAATATTTGAGAGAATATAGAATCATTGGAGTGATTACTATTCACTTGAGTGATCTTTGAAAATATTTGAAGAATGTGATCAAGAAAACTCATCACTCTTGTGCTCCAATATGATTGGTTCTCTTAATTGCAAATATCTATAGCTTGAGACAATCGTATGATTTATCACTTTGCTTAAGAGTGCAAAGGTTTAAGTGTGGGAGAATTTGTTATGTCCCTATTTTATTATATATTTTTATATTTATTTAAGGGATTTTATCATTGTTATTGTACTTAAATGTTATTAGAAATGATTACTTTGGATTAAAAGGTGTTGCACAAAATAAATGCTAAAAAGCATAAAATTGTCATATTTTATTTCCCTAGATTAAACTGATTTGCACAAAGGTATTTTTTTGTGTGTTTATTGTAGGGAAATTAAGGAAATAAGGTAAAAAAAAATCAAGTCTAGAAAGAGGATACTAAACTACACAAAAGGGTGAAAATTCGCATAGGCTAAAGGATCCATGGAAAACAATACCTTAAGATTATTTTTAGGCCAAAATACATCATGCTTTGGGTGCGAAAATATGTGTTATATTATCATTTATACTCCTTAAATGGGCCATGTGACCACCACTTAAGCCTAGATGTAATATACCAAATTTTGCAATACTAAAAACGTGTAAATATGGAAATAGTAGAATAAAATAAATATCGGTATTTACAATTAAAGGTAGAGTTACTTTCGGAATTCCCAGATATCCATTGAGTCATTCACGAAAATCGAAAAGTCAATATTGTAAAAATACAATGTAAGAAGTCGGAGCAAAATTCGTCGGTGGCTACAGGGTTCAGGGGTGTCAGTTGCGAGATCGGAGGAATTCGGGCATTTCATGACGTGCCTCGATATGAGTGCCATGGTCCCACATGGAATTCCAGGTAATGCACCGATGGAGCAACTTTATTAAAAAGAACTTCAGTAAAGTATGTAATGACAGCTCATTATGACTCATGATGACACATCTTTCGTGTTGGCCAAATAAGGAAATGACAAGTGTCCCGAAATTATTACAAAGTAAAAACATGTTTTTGTGTTGGTCAAATGAGGGGGTGACATGTGCCCCTCATCATTACACATCATTACACCCATTTTAAGCCTTTCGTGTTGTCATCTCCGGAGTACGCCACCTAGTGTCTGAGTCCGGGGAATTCACCGGTCTCCTGCCGGGTCGCTTACTTTTCGAGTTGAGCACCGAACCCAAGAGTCCAGGGAAATTGTCAGGCCTTCCCTTCCCCTGACCATTTATGACCCACCGAAGAAAGAGAAAAGTGGAAGACCAATGGTTGCATGACACGTGGCACTTTTAAGCATTAAACTTGTGACACGTGGTAAGATGAGATGAGATCATTTTATGTGATTAAATCACAACCATCCATGCCTAATTAAATGGCAAAATTTCGTGCAAGCATGGAAAGATAAAGAGAAATCAGATTGCTTAAGCTTAAGAACACAAGAAGAGAGAAGGAGGAGTGAATAGTGAGTTTTCTTGACTACCGGAGCCGATTTCAACCCTGAATCACCGTTATTGTTCGGTAAGTCCTTCAGGAAACTTCCTCTACTCACTATAAGCTTTAATTCTATGGTCTTAGATTTCTCATCTGAGGTGTTTTGTGCCAATTAGTCTACCAGAGTGCCGCCGGAATACCGAACCACTTGTAGAAACGCGAAGAGGTAAGCGTAGGCTTTCTTTTGAACCGAATACTTTGTGATTTCATTGAGTTTTTCTTAGCTTTTCAACCACCCATGTATTTCATTCAAGGGGTGTTTTTGAAGAAGGAAGATGTTTTAATCATATATAAGGTGATATATGATGTTTGGAGAAGTATTAGACTTGTTGGTAGTTAAAATCACAAAGTGGAATTTTTGTTGTTTTGGGAGGCAGTTTTCGGTTGGGGGCTAAATCTGGTAGAAATAATTTGATTTTGGTATTTTTGAATTTTCCATTGGATTCTACACGAAAAATTGTGTGGGAATAGGCTCTGGTTATAATTTTTAACAAACTGGTTTAAAGATTCAAAAATTGGAAATTAAGTCTACTTGTGCAACAAAGTTGCCAGTGTGCGTTTTTGTCTGGCAGTTTTGTTGTGGCAAAACTTTCACTGTCCAAACTTCATCTGTTGATTATGAGATTTTCCAGAATTAAAGTACACTTATAGACCTTTAGTTTGATAGGTACTATGAAGGATTTCGATAAGTATACTAGGAGTTATGAATGTTTGAAGTAGACCATTAAAACTGGTCAGATTTTCTGGCAGCAGGGAGAAAAAGAAAAACTGGGAAGTCTGCGCAGTCTTTTGGCTACTGAAAGTATTTTTCACTTAAAATAAACTTAATAAGGGTTATATAGAATTTTGGATCACCCCAATTCGATTTTTCTAGAATTAGTTATGATTTTTCAAAGTTCAGTGAAAAATCTGCTAGCTTTTGGTAAATGTGCGAAAATTCAAAGCAAGGAGTTTTTGTAATAAAATTGGACATTTAAGAGTTAAGTTAAGCATTTGGAGTAGCTTGAGCTAATTAGCTTCATTTTGGGCCTAATGTAGTGACTCTAATGGTAACCAACATAAGAGAATAATTTATGAAGAGTTGGACTAAGAAATAACTCATTGCCCGTAAATTATAATTTATAGCATTTGACACTTGCCCAGGACGTTCAAAGCACGTCAATGAAGATCAAGATTTGGAAAAATTGTCAGGTAGTAACTTATCCCTCACATACTATGTGATATGTTATATGCATGTTTGTACCATTGTGAATTTAAAACATTCAGATGAGAAGGGCTAAGGCCCAGTAGAATTTCCCAGCGCTGTGGCAAGGGACGGTTGTCCTTGAATTGGTAACTTTATGCTTTCTGCATATTGTGAATTTATCTCTGAATGTTGAATATGTTGATTGTACTGTAACTTTGGTTGACATGGCATGATATATGTGCATTTTATATGAGTGATATCTGTTACTACTGAGATTCATTGAATCTCACCCTATTTTTCCAAAACAAATTTTCAGCTCGGACAAGTAGTTCCTCAGGCAAGAAGGTAAACACAAGCGAATGAAGCAAAGGACTTAGAATTTAATTTTCTGTTAGTTATCTATTTTGAAGATTGTATGTAATTTGTATTTAAGTGTGGTCAGTCTCATACTGACATGTATGTAAGCGCCTGTACATAAGCGAACACGCAACGACATTCATACCAGTAGTGGACAGCCGTCCACCTAAGGCCGTTAATTAAACATAGTAACTTGGGTTTCAGCAGAGAACTTATTAGTAAACACTCTAATATGAAGAAATGAATCTAAAACGGATGGCTTAAAATAAATCATAAAATAATATGAGACCCAATCTGAAAATGATTTTTGAAAAGATTTTTGAAAACCCATTCAAGTATAGCTCTACACTCTGCTTGAAATTGGGACTTCCGCTGTTTACAAAAGATTACTGATCTCCTTTTTAAAGATATCACTACACTTATGCCATCTATATGCTTTCAAAACATGGGTGTTACACTAGATGCATGTCTTCCATGGCCCATAAAGAGAAAAAATGTGGTCACCTATAATTAATGAAGGGTAGAAAGGTGATTTCTCAAGGTTGCCTCATCTCGAAGTCAAAAGAAGGTGCCACCTCATTAATGAAGGGCATGAGGGTCATTTTGTACGGTTTCTTCTCCCACAAGCTATCATATAGGGCCACCTAAGAAGATGTAGACCTTGCACCCCAAGTTGCCATATGTCATCATAAGAATTAATTAGAGATAATTTATGAAAATCCAAAAGATATTATCAAATCTCAACTCTCATGATGTTACATGTTCTCAAAATCTCAAAGGATAGGTTTGATTATTATTTAAAAAGCGATTAAATTCAAATTATTATATCTTTTGATCTCTTAAGAATTAAATTAAATTCTTTTCCAGAAATATATTCAAAGAAAAACGCATGTGCCATTATCCCTCCAAATATAAAGGGCTAAGTCATCATTTTTCTAGTATATTTTCGAAGAAATCAAGCCATCTTTTCATCCTTTATCCAAAACTCAAATTCAAATGGATAAAAAAGATAAAGATTCATCAGGATATAAGAACAAGATTTTAAATTATGTTATCTTGATTATCTTTTTCTTCTTCAACAAGCCATTGATACCTAAGGCTTCATTCCATGAGTGTGACCACACACCACACTTCTTTTCTTCTTCCATTACCATGTGTGGTTAATCCTCCTCTTAGGATGGATCTTGTGGCTTGAGTCTATGTTCTTAATTAGAGTGTTGTTGGTTTTATTTTTCGCATTTATGTCTTTAATAGTTTCTAGAGTAGTTAGGTTTGAAATTTCATTTATTGAAACTATGAAACGCGAGTAGAATTCTATTGTGATCAGAATCATTTGTTATTCAATTTCTATTTTTATAATGTGACGTTCATAATTGAGATCCCTATTCCCCCATGATTATTTTATGTTCTTTGTTCATAGAATAAATTTAGATGCATGATTTAATTGTGTTCTTGACTTTTTGAGTAGAAATTTCTTTAGAGAACAAATTATATAATTGAATTGAATAACATGCTAAGCAAAGCTTTAGTAATTATTTAAGGAATAATGATGATTTTAAGTAGAGTTATAATTAAGAATTAAATAATTAGGCCCAGCAAGTAGTTAGGATTTATAATTTCAGCTAGTTATATGCAACTCCATATCTATTGTTGAACGAATGATAGCCATAGATCTATTCTCAAGGAGATTCACCACCTTCTTATTTCTATTTGTGTGTGTGCCATATTTATTTATTTTTTTTCATTTTTATTATTACTAAAATCCAAAAAAATCATTCTTTTCATTATTTTCTTGAGTCTTACACATTTAATTAATTTAAAAATTAAATACTATTAACTTACACTACTACAGACAACACTGTTAACGTCCGTTTATTAGCCCTTTTAATGCTGAAAACAGGGGAACGCCTATGCCGGCATCATAGTAAAGTCAGGATACGGCGTCTGTTAAAAAATGGACACCTAAAGTCACGTTAGGCGTCCCTTTTACTTTGTGGAAGTTGAAATGTTTTTTTTTAAAATTTTTTTGTTTTCATTGCCCAATAAATAAACACTACAGAAACAAGATCAAAGAATTTATCATAAACCACAATGTCCCTTACATATAGTAAGAAAACATCTAGCACTAGCTAATTAAACTATTAACTCCTACTAGCTAATACTATGTACAATAACCACCACAAAGTGTCAAGAATTGTCTATTACACAACTACTAAGATAAATAAAAACTTTACTTATCTATGTGTTGAACAAGATGTCCAGCCAAAAGATCTCTGATCAAATTAATATCATTATATAAGTAGGCATCTTTATCGTAAAAAATTTGCCAATTAGAAAATAAGCTTAGATGAAAGAATCAAGTGAATAAATTAATTAGCAATTCAATTACAACACAAAAACTATTATTATTTGAGAATGAAGAAGCGATTACACTAGTGGAAAATTGACTTTTTAGACCGGTTAAAAAAGACTTTTTAGACCGGTTGTGTATTAGGTCTTGTTACAGCAGATCTAAAAAGTCTGTTATTTTTTAGACCGGTTGTTGCAACCGGTCTTAAAAGTCAGACTTTTAAGACCGGTTGTTAATAAAACCGGTCTTAAAGGTCACCTTTTAAGACTTGTTCTGGCTACAAGAGGTGTTAAAGGTCAGACCTTTTAAGCCAGTTGTAGCTACAACCGGTCTTAAAAGTCCACCTTTAAGACCGGTTGTAGGCACAACCGTCTTAAAGTTCTATCCTTTAAGACCGGTTGTAGCTACAACCGATCTTAAAAGACCACCTTTAAGACCGGTTGTAGGCACAACCGGTCTTAAAGTTCTATCCTTTAAGAGCGGTTGTAGCTACAACCAGTCTTAAATACTTTTAAGAGCCGTTGTAGCTACAACTGCTCTTAAAGGTTCTATTTTTTTTAAAAAACGGTCCCTTTAATATATATACGCAATGAATGTTCAAAAAATATTATCTACGTAGTGGATAGTTTCACAAATTTCACGATTGTTGAATTCAAGTTATGCACAAGTGAATATATATTCTCAATATCAGGTTAAAAGCAAAAGGTCAGAATGATAACAAAAATAGAACCCAACTCCAGCAGCATGTTTAATGAACCTATTTTAACAGCGGTATAGAACAATTACATATTTCAATTTCAATCTTCAAAGGCAGCAGTCTATAGCAGCAACAAATTTTTAGACAAGCCAGTCACACATTGATGATTCATTTGCAGTACTTTAATTACAGTATGGAAGAATATGGAAGCAAGTAATGTATACTTGATTGGCTCAATTTCAGTGCAAATGCACTTGTAGTTTCAGTCCCTAACTCAACAGATTGGGAAAGTATTTAACAGATTTAATTTACTATGACAGCTTTCCAAAGACTCAATTTTGTTCCAGCAAGGTAAATGAAGTGCAAATGCACATTTTCACCAAGTTTCAAGCAACATCCACTTCAAACAAAGAGGCTATAGCAGCAATTACAAACAATGTTAACAGCAGACCAGTACAATAGAATGTGCAGCAAAAATCAAATGAAGATAATGCTTGACTTAACCCAACCTGCAGAAACAAAAAGAAGACAAGAAATTCATATCAAATGCAAAGAATATGCCAAACAGATTTGCTCAATTTCAGTAAAGGCTTCATAATGATGCAAAAATTTATTTAAATCCTATACTTCAGGAAACTATGCATGACAGCTTAATGCACAACTTTGACAATAATTCTAGTTACAGTAGAGTACAAGCAAATTTGTCAAGAATTTAGCCAAAGGTAATGACCAACCTTAGTTTAGCACTAAATAACACCAATAGTGCAATTAGACATTAAGGAGGACCAAATGACAGCAGTAATGAATCTTGAAGCAACAGAGAACAATGCAAAATGCAACGAATGCAATGGAGTGCATGTCTGAAGTAAGTAACAGATTGCACAAGGCTACCATAAGGATTCATGCCATCTGTGCTAAGCCCAAGCACTGAGATTCCTACATTCTTCACTGAAACTAGGAAATGATTGATCAATTTCTGCCATTGAGAAGAATCAGCTGGATGTCGAAGCTTTCCATTAGAAATCCACTCATCCACATGCCATCTCAAATTTTTGGCATCAATTTCATTGGCAAACAAGTGCTTGAACCTTGATATAATTGGAAGATACCACAACACTTTTGTAGGGGCCTTGTTTGATTTATACCTCGAAGTTGCACACATTGGACATTGCTCCTTCTTTTCATGCTCTTTTCTATACAATATGCAATCGTTAGGGCATGCATGGATCTTTTTTATAGTTCATCCCTACTAGACACAGTATTTTCTTAGCATCATAGTATTGACAAGGCAGCACATTATCATCAGGAAACATGTCTTTAAAGGCATCAAGCATTTCTGAAAAACTCTTATCGCTCCATCCATGTCGTGCTTTCAAGCTTACCAATTTCAATACAGCTTTCAGCAATTGGTATTTTTTACACCCTGGGTACAGCAGCTTCTCAGATCACTGCACATATTACCATGTGATTGTTCAAAAGCCTCTTCTCCTACATTACGAATAATATCCTCTATCCGATCATCCAGATCCGTGTCATTATCATCACAAGTCACTTCCCCCTGTTGAGATGCACTTGGCATTTCTAATTGTTCACCCTACCATACCCATACTATATACGTCTTACAAAACCCTTTACAAATTAAATGTGTATATATATCCACAACACTTAGTCACTTCTCATTCAAACATTTTACACAAGGGCAATAAAACATCCCACTATCATTATCGGCATTTCTTTATACAAAGTTTAAAAAACCCCTCACCCCAATATCATATTCAACACTCGTCCGTTTAGCTTTTATCCAACTACAATCCATATATTCCTACACCTTTTTTTTCTACTTTTTCCCCTGGAAAAGGTAGAAGTATAATGAGAGTATGCAATCATTACACCCCAAGTACCTAGTTTAACTACTACATAATGAACAAGTAGAAGAGAGTAGAGAGACAGAGATAGAAGAAGAGTAATATGAATAGTACAAGTCTCATTAACAATGTAAATTTGTCCAATACAATAGGTTGACTGCCATATATATTGCCAGTACGAACAGTAGAAATAGAATAGTACCATAAGGATTAAGGGTTCAGTAATTACTAATTGACTTACCCGTCAATCACTAGAACAAAGTCTTTGAAGGCCGGAAACTACACAGGAAAGATGAGTTTGGTATGATGGGGTGGATCGCACGCTAGAAGAAAGGCTTTGAAGACAGTAAACTACAAATCAATAACCAAAAAAAATAAAATAAGCCTCAACAGCAATAATAGAAAAGGTGAACTTTAGCAATAATAAAACCAATATTCACAGACTATCATGATTTATTGAAGAGAAGTCATCGTATATGTCTCATGATAGTTCATGTTTCATGAAACAATTCTATGGCTGGTGGGTCTAAATGTATATTAGGAACTCCCAAAGAACAAGAACATAACAATCAAGCTCATTATAACAAGGATTTGCAATGGTGACACCTACATCTGAATTAGAGCTATCTTATTTTCCTAGCCTTATGAGATACAGTTGGCCAATATGAATACTAGAATTCAATGCTGATTTTAGAAATAACCATATATTGAGAAACAGTCCACAAACTTTCTAGACCATACTCAGTCCTCTTTCACGTTTCCAAGACATATGTATGTGTATTTGGGTTCTCTGTTGTGCAATATCATCAAAACGAATCACAAATTTCAGTCTTGATGTTTTATTTTTATACTACAATTACCCATTATAAAAACTTCAATTGGCTAATAAAATTAGAACAAAATGGTGCAAAGCAAGAGCATAAAAAGAAAAATCTTAACCTAGAAAGCATAATTAAAATAAGACATTAACATGACAGAGAAACCACCTAAATCAAAGACACAATAAGCACTCAATATTATGCAAAAAGGTCAAGGATAATTAATCAAGCATATCTTAATTAAGGATATACCACCAGCCTTTACAACATTATTAATAAGTTCTATAACAAGATAGGGCAAAATAGCAGTTTCTTACCAACAACTTTGTTCTCATCTATAACCTCCCCAATGACATAAATGATGCAGCAAAGGAAAACACCAGTAATATAGGAACTCCAAGGATTTACTACAATTATTACATTCACAGAAGAATAAAAGAAAGAATAAGGAACAGAATAAAGAACACAGAAGCTATCATAATGCAAACCAATGTCTCATATAAAAGAAAGACCATTAATGTCTCAGAAATCAAAACCACAACACCCCCACATTTCTAATCTCCCAAATCATACCCACAACTTTCTTCGTTGGCCATCACACACAAAAAATTAATAGACGAAGTAAAAAACTACCTGGAAGAGAATTAGGGCTTCACCAAGTTTATTATCCAACTTTCACAGATTGAAGGTGAATAAAAATGAGAACAGGGTGTGTTCAGAGACATCAAACGTCGACACTCAATGAAAAGACAGAGTATCAGTACGCCCAAACACTTAGCAACGGGGATGCTAGCTCCAAGATCCCATTTTCATGGCGCAAATGCAATACCAATCCAAGGTGAGACACTAATTCCACTCTTGATTTGATGAATTTTGAGGAGCTGTTCGTTCTTGACTGTTTGCTGTTTAGCCTGGAAGAATTCAGAATAGAAGAATGGCGCAAAGCGTAAAACGTGAAAGGGATTTGGGGAAGAGTTTTAAGACCGGTTATAAAAATAACTGGACTTAAAACATTTTTAAGACTAATTATTCTAACAACCACTCTTAAAAGCTATCTTTTAGACTGGTTGTTAGAATAACCGGTCTTAAAAACATTTATTTTAGACCAGTTATATCAGTAACTGGTCTAAAAATATTTTTAGTTTTTAAATTTTTTTCCCTTTGATCCTTTCAGCCCGGTTTAAAATCCAAGCAGGTCTAAAAGGTTTAATCTTTTAGACCGGTTAATGTAAAACCGGTCTCAATGATATTTTTTAGACCGGTTAATAGAATAACCGGTCTTCCAATTTGTTTATAATTACAAAAATGCCACCGCTCATTTCTTTTAGACCTCATCTGCTACAACCAGTCTAAATGTGCCGATCTAAAACACCTTTTTTGTACTAGTGTTACCTATTCAATATCACTTGTAGTTCCCGTCTGAATGACGTTATGCATATAAAGTATAACGTAGTATCTGCATTCAATGCTGCCTAGTTGCCAAAGGCACTATAAATCAAAAAGCAAATAGTTAAAATCAATAAAGGCATATCTAAAACAACCGTTAATGAAAGAATATGAATTGAAACTACTTACTTTTAGATAAAACCACGATGGGTCTTTAATAACTTTACCCTCACGTGACCCGCAAAGAATTCTATATGTCTGGGTCATACTATCATTAAAATGAAAATCAACAGAAATTAGAACTATTCATTTAAGTCAAGAATCAATGAAATACAAAAAAAATAACTTGTGTGTTGAAGATAGATTTTGTTTCTTTGTCTGGCTTTTTATGCAAGGAATCAAAAAAAATAGATTGTGTTGAGGTGAGGACAAACAACACGCAAACTCCAATGGTAACTATAACAACATATACAGATTAAAATGAAGGTAGGAGATAAGGCAATTATTTATTAAACATCTTAAATAGACAAAATTAAAATATGTAACCTTGAACAATTGGTTCTAAATAACAACAAAATTTGGTCTATCCTATTGTATAGCCCACATAGATCGTCCTTGCTTCCAAAGTATTAGTATCTCTTATTGTATTGGCAGGACATAAGAATCCATATAAATCATGCCTTTCCATGTCAATGCAATATGGTGGAAGGAGCTATAATAGAATTAAAATGGTAAATGAATTATTGAATATATGAAACCAAAAAACAACTACATTAATTGAAGGAAAAATGGAAACATAAAACTTACCAGATTGCAAATTTAATCCATCCTACATCTATCTCCTCCAACTTAATGAACTCCTTGAAATCTTTCCTGTCAATCATAAAAGGATACTCTAATGTTAGGACCACAATCCCTGGAGGCATGTGCAAGTCAATCTAGTGAATGCCTATGTGGAGCTATTGCAGTCGTGCCAAGAAGGGCCATATTCCTGCATCTTGCTCATCCTTTTAGAACATAAAAAATAGATTGTTAGTAGGATGCCAATAGATCTTAAGTAATAGTAAGGTAGTTCCTACCATTAGAGGCATTGCCACTGTGTCAATAAGATTTTGAGGCCAAAGGATGAAAGATAATATTTCCTGACCTATCGTGGCAACCTCTTCATTAGGAATAGGGAAAGTTGCACCTTCTTCCCCCTCTTAAACACAGTCATAAACACCTTACGTAAATGCTATGGGATTTGCTTATGATGGTGGGTAGTAGCTTGTGTGTGAATGAGAGCATCGGTAACAACACATAGCAGTGGGGCATCTAAATAAAGGGTGGAAGGTTCTCCCGACGTTGGAGTGGGAGAAGGGTTACCAAGTGATTCTTCCAGTGGGTTATAACTTCCTTTAATGTTGGGGAAGGTTGGGGATTCCTAGGTTTTATGCTTGTCACTTGCCATCTTCGATTCAAACATATTTTTCATTTCATGATGTAGCTCTAGTAGTAGCTCTTCTTAGAGCTTGTCACAAAGTTTGGCCTCGAGCTCTTGTTCAACTTCCTCACGAATCTTAGCCACAAGCTTCCTACTGGGTTCAGCTTGTGACGAATAATGTGAGGCTCATCCAAAATAATTCATGACACCAAGTCCCCTTGGCTCCCCTCGAACATGACTGGGGTGATCTTTTGTCAAACCCTTTAACATTTTGATATTCACAAAGTAATAAATGCATAGTTCAATAGGCACACAACTATAGCATAAACATACTGACACAAAGTGCTTTTTTACATTATAGGAAATCCCCGTAGGGTTTGAAAATTTTATACAAGGTTCTTAAAACTAACAAAAAAGACTAAGGATAACTAGCAGAAAATTTCGCTCGAACCCGAACCCTTAATCGCCGATATTTACGATTTTACCCTTAGAGCCGATAGCTTCTGTTGGAATATTTTTAAATATTGAAAAAGGGTGGGATTCGAACAAATCTCAATAGTAACATGCAATCATTCATATAAAATGCTATAAATAAATATGCAATGCACCATGTAGTGTAAATAAAAATTCAACTATATCTTATATGTATATCTAATTCAGGGCCAACTCCCCTACTTGTCCAATATGTATACACAATTTAGGGCCAACTCCCCTACCTGTCCTTTTAACTATATCCGGTATGTATGCATAATTCAGGGCCAACTCCCCTACTTGTCTGTTATGTATTCACATTTCATTATTTGCATTACAGAAGATGGCATACATAAAGAATATAAACACTCACATAATGTATGAGAGAAAGAGTTACTACCTTAAACCTATTTTTGGCTCGTAAACTATTCCTAAACTCTGTTCTGGCTCAGGCTAACTATCCAGTCCTAAAATTCTAAATTTACAAGATTTGAGTTATTACTCATTCATATAGTACTATAAACTCTTTTAAACTCATTTTATCAGTTATCTTAGCTGAAAACTACAAAATGACCAAAATACCTCTAAGGACCCTGTTCAAGTCCCTTTATACCCTATCCAACTATACTTTTCCAAAAATTATGTCCCAGGAAATCCTACACAATTTCGTGTGTATAATCCATTTTTAAGCTCAGAATTGCCAAATTCGTTGTCAAAAGATTATATTGCCCTTGGCAGTCCCTAACTTAGGTTAAGAGTTTAGGGTTTAACGTATACCTCAACTAAGGATATTTCTTTCCTTAGTTTAGAGGTTTTGGGTTTAGTTATAGGGTTTAGGGAAAGAAAATTTGAACTTTATGTCTTGTTTTAGCCCAATTTTCATGTGACCTCATCTAAGGATATTTTTGTCCTTAATGCACTAGAATTCACCATTTTAATCAATGCCACAGATATTTTAATCCATTACCCCTAACTTAATGTATACCCTACAAACCCAATTAAAACAAACCAAATCAACCAAACAAGCCTTAGATGAGGTCACATGAAAATTGGGCTAAACAAGCCAATCAACAACCACAACAACATCATAATCAACAATATAATAAAGGTTCTTGAGATTACCTTTTGATTTCTCCTTTCTTTCTCTAGCCGTTCTCTCCCTCTCTCTCTCTTTCCTTGGATTTTTGCTTGCCAAACATGATATTCAAGAGGGAATAGAGATTAGAGGAGGTTTCCCAATAATTTTTGAGAGCTTAACACTTGAAATCATAACCAACTTACCTTGATTCCTCTTGCTCTCTCTCTCTCTCTCTCTTGTTCTTGAAACTCTTTCTCTCTCTCTTTTTTCCTCAACTTGGATGAAAATAAGGCTTAGAAAAGAGATTATGATGTTTTAAAATATCCTCTTACACTACTACAAAAAAGCAAAGCTGTGGCGCTTATAATTGCATTAGCTGTAGCGCTAGAGAAATGCCACCTATCTAGACGCTACTAAAAAAAGCTGTGGCGCTTGGAAGCGCCACAGATTTTTAAATTTTTTTTTAAAAATAATCTCCTGTGGCGACTGGCTGGCCAGGCGCCACAGTAGGCCAACACCTCCTGTGGCGACTAGCTGGCCAGGCGCCACAGGAGGTGTTTTTTTTTTCGTATTGGTTTTTTTTAGCATATTTTTTCCTTATATTTTTTGGGTTCTTCGTATTGGTTTTTTTTTTTAGCATTTTTTTTCCTCATATATATCTCCCATGCATATATAATTATAGTCTGCAAGGTTTAATAAGAACAATAATAGATAACTTTAAAATGATACCAACAAATGATTGATTAGCTAAAGTAGTACTGAAAATTGTTATACAATATACTGTAAACCTAGCTGAATGAAATATAATACAACAAATTCAACTTCAACAAACATGCGTGACACAACAATTGGCAATTAGAAACAACACAAAATAGACCAACTAGTGAATTTAATAGTATATATAGCTACCTAGAGATTTGCCTAAACACATATTCACACCATTCCTCGATCACTTCATTAACCTGATGGTCTGTCAAAGCATCACAACGTTGATCTTCATAATACTCAGATATATACAATCAGACACAAGTTAGAACGAATTAAAATCAGTAAAACATAATTGTCAGGCACTAATTCAATTTCATTACAACACAATATGAAGTGCAACTAAATGACTTACTTTTTGAGGAATAAATAGTTGATCATGCATAATAACATCCTTCATAAATTTCATGATATAGTATCCACAATCATTGTCATTAGGTTGGAAAGGGCACTGCAAAAATATAATGCAATATTTAACTCTGTTCATGAATAAAAAGTGTTTACTAACAAAGTCTAAGTAAAGTCAAATATCAATACCTGTATCTTCTTCCAAGGATAGCTAAGGCGGGGGTTAGTAGCTTTAGAATAGTTTAACGAGACAGACGATCGATACGCAGTCAATGCGCTAACAAAAGAAACAGAAAATGATTACTTTTGGTTATTCAATCACGTTCGCAAATATTTATACATAGGCACGTATACTTACCTACTGATCAATAGCAACATATCAAAATGGTCTTGTGGAAGACCATTTTTTAGAGGATCCACATGATAAATGTGAGGGCCTGAAGATTCTGTTGGACTGATAACGATCAATATCCAATGGCGCCTAAAATATATTTTAAAAATTTTTTTTGAACAATCCTGATATGATAGAAGTTAAATAATAAAAACAAAAATTGTACCAATAATAACTTACCCCGCATTATACGGCACTAAAAATAATGTATTTGCTGTCGCTTTCTTGCTAAAGTAATCTTTCATCTCATTAAACTGCGCAGTTACATCTAGTTTACCCTCATGATGACCAACGAAAAAAGGGTTGACAAATGCGAATTGGACCCTATGTGTATCCATTAAAACGTCCTGGTCCAAATGCCTGGTATAAAACATACAGTGTCATGAGAAATAAAATAAATGGAACGAGATATATTAATAACAGTGATAAACGATGATAGTGAAGTACCTTATCCAGATGTTGATAGCCGAAGCACTAACCCAATCACGAGCACATATGTCCTGCACGACCTCAGCAGTAACATAATCAACTAGACCACCAACACTGTAGATATGTATTGGAATACGTAATTGCACTACTCCCTTACCGATCAATTGTGGTGCAATCGATATTAATTGATCGAGAAATGAGGTCTGTCTTCTTCTGCTCTGTTGGCTAGCTGATGCTTTTGACTTGTGTTGTGTTGTTGAAGACTTTGAAATCTTACCCTGCGCAAATCAGAAAATTAAATCACAGTTTGAGATGAAAGTTCGAAGGAAAAGTACAGGGAATTTTGAATGAACGACCTTTTCACATGGCTCGATAAGACCTATTGGCCAATCAACATAGCCACCTACAACATCTGCCACCTTATTTTGCTCATCCCGAGACGAGATCGGTAAGAGGGCGTCTTCGTTCATGCAGACGTCAACCCTCACCCGGAGTGTGTTATCGGGCAAAGGTGAATTGTGCAGTATGTCCTCACCAGTGTTGTAGGCAACGTCCACTGCAACTGTATGCTTGGATGCTTGCTCAACATATAGCTTGCATTGAAATTCGCCCTACGGAAAATATACGTTAATATGTTAAAGTTCGCTTAATTATAATTTAACATAAAGTTAAGTAGAAAAGAAATTAATTACCGAAGGAAAAGGGACTTTAGGCATGGAATTGCAGCTATCTCAGAAACTTGGGCTATCACAGAACGGAATATTCGGTGTTGGCCTACCCTGGACCAACTGTTGTATTTGTGTTGTTAACAACGCATTCTATTCTTGCATCAAACGCATTTGTTCAGTGAATTGTTCTTCTCGTTGTTCCTTGTAGCGCATTTGTTGTTGAAGTTCTTGCATTTGATGCTTAAAGCTAGTCATCTCGTCACGTAGGTGGGAAACATCACTTCTACTCGAGCGCTTCTGACGTCCGAAGTATGCTGATGGGGTGACTACAAAACTAGTACCCCGAACACGACCATCATACTCGGGTACTGGTAACGCTCTGCTCAATAAATCGTCCCGACCAACATAGGTCGCCAATGCAGGATCCTCCTGTGTCATTTGTCGCTTTCCCAAAAAGAATTACAATGAAAATTAGTTATTATAAATGGAGTTCATTTAAGCAAAGCCAATTATTTATTGAACGCGTAATATAATTGAATACTTACACAATATTCGGCTACTCTTCTTGCTTCCTCACTACGAATTTCACCTTTCTTATTTGTGACATCGGCTACCCACAGATCATGTCGTGGAACCTGCGTAATATCTGAGCCTGATTCTTGTATCTACACATCAAAGTTAGTCGAAGTTAAATGATATTCATACAATTTTTATTACGAATGAAATAATCATCAGTTCGTACCATTTTTCTTTCTAACCATGCATATGAAACAGGTCCTTGTGTGTACCGGTATGGCATGTTAGTCGCGTTAGCTTGATTTTTCTCGCTCAACTCCTAGTTAGATCAAAATGATTCATATAAATATATAAATGTTACTTACAAATATGTACATTACACGTAATAGGGAAAGACAAACAAATCCCCTTACCAGGAAATCAGGAGTTGTATGTGTTCTGATAAACTCATCCCATATTTCTTGAGTGATGATTCCTTCGTACAATGGATAAGGCGGTGTAGTAATGATATCATCATTATCATCCCTCAAGTAATATTTGACAAGATCAGAATGAAACTTTCGCATAAGTTTTCCGGCTTTTCTCATTACGAAGTTCTTCCGATCATCATCAATAATAAAAATACTCTGTAAACAAGTCAAAAAAACATATATAATATGTAAGATTGAAATGAAGTGAAACAAAGCAAACCGAATAATTATATAATTAAGGTGTTACCTGTACTTCAGCCCAGATCGCATCCTCATAACTTTTCTTTTCCATTTTCCAATTTTGAACTGTAATAGGGACTCTATCTCGAACCGTAGTCCCGATGAAGTTATTTAAGGAGGTATTATTCTCGCCAAACGGGTTTCCATTTTCATTCCACTCCAGTTGTAACTTGATTCCGTTACTTCTCAGTATGATCAACCTCGCCATAATTGTCCTACCACGTCTGACGTTCTCCTCAAATCTTTGTCTACCAATGTGCCTGGGAACATTATCAATGTCATCATGTGGTGAGTTCATACTCCTGCAAGTGAAATAAACCAAATCAAAACATCAGTGCACAATGGTCTTGTATGTCAATGAAAGCAAATTATTTTGAAATTTATAAAAACATACGTACAAGTAAACAAGTCAAGGCAATCATTATCTTTTCCTTTTTCTCGTCTGATTTAAAATTTTATTCTTCAGAATTCGTGTTGGATTGAGAATTGTGTTCCTCTTGACCCAAGTTCCCTCTTCATGATCATGTCTCACGTATAGGGGTCCATCTTCATCTGCATCTCCATCTATATCAATCTCTGCTGACCACAAATTCTCAAATGAAGGATCATTATTATTGATGTTCAAATATTCATTACTTTCAAAATCAACTTCTGCTTGACGATTCTTGTTGGATGGAAGTACAATAGACCAATTCTTCTTAGCAGGATTAGGAATGTAAAATGCTTGTTCTGCCTGTGCTGCTAAAATAAAAGGATCATCTTCATACCAAACCTTAGAAAGGTCCACTTACACAAAGCCTAAGTCATCTATCTGCAATCCACTGTTGTTGTTAACCCACTGACATTTGAAGACAGGGACCCTGAACATAGAGTAATCTAACTCCCATATATGTTCAATGACACCAAAGTATGACATTGATGCATATACAGGGTGTATGTCTTTAGCACTGGATCTATGCCAAGAATCAGCAACAAGTGTTACCCCACTATTCTGCATCGTGCTCTGTGTATCATGGTCTTGTGTATAGAATGTGTAACCGTTGATTGCATAACCATTGTAAGATAATACATGTAAGCTCGGTCCCTTCGACAGGCACTTCAATTTTTCGGAAACTGAATCAGGATTCCTCTCCATCTCATCGTTAATGCGATTTTTTAACCAGCCTGCAAATTGTTTATTGTGTTCTGTTGTTAATAAATTTTCATTCCTATCACCATATACCAATCGGAGAGCATCCTTGTGTTCTTCTATATACGGTTCGACCTCATCAGTGTTATGTAGGACATACAAGTGGGCTTAGTCCCGTTCAGTCGCTGATATCGTTATTATATCACTCCCCGTTGTTCCTTTCCCTAATCTTCGGCCATCATGACGGGACTTGGGGATCCCTACAGGGTCAACATTTGATAGAAAATCAGCACAGAAGTCACTTGCTTCTTCAACCATGTAACTTTCAGCGATAGAACCCTCTGGGCGATATCTATTTTTCACATACCCTTTTAATATTTTCATGAATCGCTCATTTGGGTACATCTATCTCAAGTACACTGGACCGCACAATTGAGTCTCTTTGACCAAGTGTACAGTTAGATGTACCATAATGTCAAAAAAAGAAGGTGGAAAATACATTTCAAGTTCACACAGAGTACACACAATCAACCTTTGCAAATCTTGTAACCTGGTTGAATCAACCACTTTACTGCAGATCAACTTGAAAAACACGCAAAGTTTCGTGATAGTGTTCCTTAATTTTTTGGGTAAAATGGATCGTATACCAACCGGTAGGAAATTTTGCATGAGCACATGACAATCATGAGATTTAAGATTCTTTAACTTCAACTCTTTTACCAAAACAAGGTTCTTTATATTTGAAGAGTAGCCCTCGGGAACTTTAATTCCTTGCAGAAACTCACAAAACAATTTCTTTTCTTTCCTCGACAGAGTGTATGCCGCTAGTGGTAGATAGGTACGAGACCCTTGCTTAATCGGTGCCAACTCTTCTCTAATTCCCAAGTTCACTAAATCTAACCTCGAATTGACACTGTCCTTGCTTTTTCCTTGGATATTAAGCAACGTGCCAATTAGACTATCACAGATATTTTTTTCTATGTGCATCACATCAAGAAAATGCCTCACATATAAAGACTTCCAATATGGAAGTTCAAAGAAAAATTGACTTTTTCTTCCAACCGCTTGTGTCGATTTGTTTTGCAAAAGGCTTGCCAAAATTGTTATCCAAGTTTTTTACCTTAGAATACACCTGGGAACCGGTCAACCTCTTCAGCGGGCTACCTTCTTCTGTATCACCATTGAAAGGCTTTTTCCACTTCCTCCAATGATGTTGTGATGGTAAGAATCTTCGATGCCCCATGTAAACATATTTCTTACAATGATGAAGTCGCACTGAATAAGTGTCATCTTCATATATAGGGCATGCACCATATCCTTTGACGCTGTATCCTGACAAATTTTCATAAGCAGGGAAATCATTAATTGTGCCAAACAACATGGCTTTCAAAGTGAAACTTTCTTCCATGTACCCGTCATACACACTAACGCCTTCATCCCAAAGCAGCTTCAAGTCATCAATTAAAGGAGCCAAGTATACATCTATATCATTCCCAGGTTGCCTTGACCCAGAAATTAACATGGACAACATCATAAACTTGCGTTTCATGATTAAGTGTGGAGGAAGGTTATAAATCATCAATATCACCGGGCACATGCTATGTGTGCTACTCTGAACACCGTGTGGATTAATTCCATCAGTTGACAGTGCAAGGCAAAGGTTCCTGACTTCATCAGCAAAGTCAGGGTACTCATGATCAATTTTTTTCCATTGAGGAGCATCTACAGGGTGCCTAAGCTTCGTGTCTTTAATCCTTTCATCTGCATGCCATGTCAACTGCTTAGCAATCTCTGCATTACTATACAGTCGCCTGAATCTCGGAACAATGGGAAAATACCATAGCACCTTCAAAGGACTTTTTCCTTTCTTCTTCCTATATCGAGATGCGTTGCATTTAGGGCACTTCTCTAACGTTGCATACTGATTTCGAAATAATACGCAATCGTTAGGACATGCATGTATCTTCTCATATCCCATACCGGTTGTAGAGCAAAGAATTCGCTTTGCCTCGTATGACTTCGTAGGAAGTACATTTTCTTCTGGAAGCATATCTTGCAATAGTTCAAGCAATGCGGTGAAACCCGAATCACTCAATCCGTAGCGAGCTTTAAAGTTGTACAACTTCAACACTGCTAGCAATCTTGTGTATTTAGTACTTCTGACATATAATGGTTTCTCTGCATCACCTTTCAACTTCTCATATTCGTTAGGGCAGTTATGAAGCACCCCTTCAACCATATTTACCATTTCTTCAAGACCATCATCTTCATCAAACATGCTTTGATCAAATTCATCCAAGGCATCACCCGTGGTATGCACCCGATCACTATATGCATCGTTGGTCTCACCATGCCTTGTCCATCGTATATAGGTTTGATCAATACCATAACACACTAAATGATCTAGCAAATCAAGTTGACTAATCCGCTTTCCAAAACAACAAGATAAGCAAGGACATAAGATTTTTCCAGGATCTTTTGTGTGCTCAGTTGCAAATGTAATAAAATCCTTCACCCCATCTATATATTCCCTTGAACATCGATTAGATGACATCCATTTATGATCCATCTATGGGCTTCAATCTATTTTTTTTAAAAAGTACGTGGTTAGTTGTATGACTATTGCATTTACTAATTACTTTTATATTCTCTTACCAATTTTAATTTAAAATAACATACACCACATGAATCTTCATAATTGAAGTTTTATAAGTCTTAAACTGAATGTTTAAATTGCCAAATAATTCATTAATTATTCCCAGGTATTATAATAATTTTTTACAACTCATAACAAAAGAAACCATATTTGCCACAATATATCATAGTTAAATTAGAAAACATTACAACTCAATAAATAAAATACAAGTGTTAAGAATATATAAATAATTATTTTGCTTATGCAATTAATCAATAACAATCATTAGAACACTTACA
This sequence comes from Inga leiocalycina, assembly GCA_963242795.1. Taxonomy (NCBI): domain Eukaryota; kingdom Viridiplantae; phylum Streptophyta; class Magnoliopsida; order Fabales; family Fabaceae; genus Inga; species Inga leiocalycina. The sequence goes on along the minus strand of OY725328.1, from coordinate 41,745,078 downwards.
AATTATAACTATTAAATTCAACTAAAATCACATTCGTAAGCTCAAAATTTAAAAAACATACCGTAAATAGAAGCTTCAATAGACTGATGAAGTGAAACTACAAACACAAATTAAACATAAAAAAATCAATAAAATATTTGAGGTTCTAAGTTATTTTTTTTAATAATAATATGTGTAATAAACATCAATATATAATAAAATCAAATATGATTAGCTTATTTCAAAAAATATGATTCAAAAAAAAAATAAAGAAAATAAAATAAAATGAAAAAGAAAGCATATTCCCAACATTAATTATCTCCTTATTGTATGTTTTTCCCCTTACGGTTTTAGTTAATATATTTAAAGTTAAACAATATAGACAAATTATATGTTATTTTATTAAATATTAACATTGATATATATTGATATATTAAAATCATTTTATCCATATTTTAAAATTATTAAATAAGTTAATGACTCAATTAACGAATTATTCAATTTATTATCCTGATTTCAATTTTTCCTATTTTCATTGGGTTTAGATGGGATTTTCTCTATTATAGTTTAATAAGATAATACAAAAAATTATTTTCTTACCTCTACAAAATAGCACTAACACAAATATATATTAAATACGTGAAATAATATTAAATAAATGATTTTGATTTTTGGAAAACAAATAATTTGAAGAATTTTTAAAAGAAATAGCAGTATTATTACAAGTTAATTTGATTATCTAATTTCAAGTCACTTGTATATTAATTACTGTCATTCAAATTTATGGTTATATATAACATATAAATTCAATTCTTTCATTATTCTTGTAACTTGTTGCATTAATTTCTTAGAACTAGTGAGAGCTAAAACATAGTACACACACGCCTACAATGGGGATAAGTCTCTAGTAATGGGAATATATATATAGTATACACGCACAAACAACACACACATTTGTATATTATATATATATATATATAGGTGTTGTGTAAAGAGCAAAGAAACAAAACTAGAGATGGTCCACCCACAGAAAAAGAAAAATCTGACGAGAGAGAAAGAGAACGCATGGGCACCACACATACACTTTGTATATTTACTTGTCTTCTCCTTAATAATTTTATTTACATTCTTTATTTTGTTCCTGTGTTGATGAAATTACATACTATGTACATGCTTATTTCTAATTTGGTTTATGTACTAGTATAATAACACAATGCATGAAGAAGATGACTATATATGACATATAAATATACAAGCATGCGTGTCATAACAGGGAAAAAAAAGCATCGCAAGCATGCCATACAAAAAAAAAAGCAGAACAACCTGAAAAAAAAAATTAATAAAAAAAAAATGCAAGTTGAACTTACAGGTTGATCAGTGCAGTGGAGTGGGGGACCACGTAATTGCCGTTGGTGACGCAATCTTCATAAGGGAAGGAAGAAATTTGAACTACCAAATGGAGCGGGGACCAAAAAGTTGTAGACAATACAAAGAAAAGGGAATAATAGGGACAGGAGTGGGGTTGGCAGTTGGGAAAAAACAAAGACGTGTGCTCGTGTGGGTGTAGTTTAAGATGTGAAGATAAGAAAATGGAAGGAAGGGAAGAGCACGCACAGATAGATGAAAGTGAAAATGAGAGAGGGAATGATTAAAGATAGAGAAAAAGGTAAAGAAAGAGATAGGGGGTGTCGGCGGGAAAAGGAAAGTGATTAGGGGGGAGGCGGAAAAACAAAAGGACAAGGGGGTGGGGCGGGATGGGTTCTGATTGGTAGGGAAGGGATAGAAAATCCAAATTTTTTTTCTTTTTAAAAAAAGGGTCAGGGGTAGCGCCTGACCATGCAGGCTCCACCCCTGACAAAAATTTTTTTTTTTTGGTTTTAAAAAAGGGTCAGGGGTAGCGCCTGCCTGGTCAGGCGCCACTCCTGACAAAAATAAAAAAAAATTAAAAAAAAATGAGTCAGGTGTGGCGCCTGCCTCACCTGACCATAAAAATTTTTTTTAAAAAAAAAATGGGTCAGAAGCTAGTGTAAGCCAGGCGCCACAACTGGTACCACCTGGTCAAGTGTGGCGCCTGCCAGGCCAGGCGCCACACTTGACCATACCAGCTGTGGCGCCTACCCTTCCAGGCGCCACAGCTGGTAAAAAAAACATAAAATATGAAAAAAAATAATAAATGAGCAGCTGTGGCACTTCATTAAGGAAGGGCCACAATATGTGCGCCACCTTTCAACCTTTTTGTAGTAGTGTTAGGAAATATTCAATTAGGCAAAGCTCAAACTTGGACAAATCCATGCTCCTAACTTCCAAGCAAAATTTAAAACTCTTAAAGACAGAATTGGGTTTTGGCCCCAATGCAAAAGTTGTAGGAATTTTTCTTACTTTTTATCTATGTAAAGAATGTACCAGTCTAACATCTAGAGCTCTAGATAACAAGGATCACTTAAGGCTTCTACTTGACCCTTAGGTCTTGCCTTTGATCCTTAAGGAGGCAACTCCCTATGAGACATTGAGGCCCTCAGGAAGAAAACCCTTAAGCCTTTGAGAGGCGGAGGGGGGACAAATGCTGGTCATCTAAAAGATCTCGAGGAGGCGGGGTAAGGTTGGTTCGGGACCGCTCTATAACCCCTTAGGTAAGGGGGCCATGCCATTACATCTTAGACGTCCTCGGACAATAAGGAGTGACTAATAAGTTATTACTACACTTCCAACAAAATCAAAAGTGTCAAGTTATAAGCAAGAACACAATTGAAGAATAATATAAACTGGTAATTTTATTTGAAAATGAATGAACCGAGTTCGTAATTGTGACTCATTCTCTCAATCTCTCAAGTGTTTAAGGGTAAGTATTTAGCTCAAATTCAACAAAAAAAAATTGCACTACCATAGGATTGCTAAAATCTTAATCTCCACTACCTAATTCACATGCATAATTCAAATCAAAAGGACTTATTAAGGGTTGTAATGAGGTTAAGGTAAAAGGAATGTAAAATGTGATATGAAGGGCTACATATAAGAAATTAATAGAGTAATTGAAAAATAGGCCAACTCGTGAATAAATTTATCTCATCACAACAACCCACAATTTTAATTTGAATAATCAATATCTTTTTTTACTTTTGTTTTACCCTGCAACTCTAAAGTTGATGATATATACACCCACACATTTGTAAAAAGCCCATTTTACAAAAAATTCAAATGCTCTGCTAATCTTCCGAATTAGGTAAAACCACTTGATATATCATTAAAACAAATGCTAATGGGTTGAGAACAAAGAAACAATTAATTAGGCTTAAAGGGGCTTATAAATGATATAATTGGAAGGTTGGCTATTTGGCTCTAACTAAAGAAAGAAAATGAATGCCTTTATCATGTTTGAATGTGCATGTGAAATGTAATCTCAACCAGATTTAAAGCAAATTCTAGAGTAACAACTTAATAGGTGAATATCATACACAACAACAAAAATAATCATTATTGATCAAATAGGCTTAAAAGCTCACCGTCAGAGGCTTTCAAACTCAACTCACTTAATCTCAAAATTCATCACCAATCGCAACAATCAGTTGTTCAATCATGCTATGAAATCTCTAAATTCAATTGATCTATACTTAAAACTTATATACTTCTAAAGATCAATAAAAAGTACTTAAACATAATGATTTCTTTTTTTTTTGCATAAGATGAAACAAAAACATGCAACTAATAAAATGCGTCTCAAAAGTTAAGAATAACTCTTTACTCTACCATTTTTGCACACCCCATAAATCTAATAGTTTTATTAACTAACTAATTTTTTCTTTCCTCCCCCAACCTAAATTAGGCATTGTCCTCAATGTCTTCTAGAGCTTAGAGAAAGTTTTTATTTAAAAACCAAAATACACAATAAAGTAAACCAAAATCTAAGCTTAAAATCGTAAGTTAAGGAAAGTTACAATCGAAGAATGGTATTTGGATTCTGCTTCTAACTGTTGTCTGTAGATTACTCACCTATTTGCTTGACTAATAGATTTGGTTTGGGGTCATAGATTTACAGTTGATTGTTCAGTAGTTGGTGTAGAAATCATGGTATGGTGAGTCGCTTAGGGTATAAATCTCATTTCCATAGCATGATCAAAAAATGACAACAAATCATCATAAAAACCATTAACATTTAACAATACTAATGACATTTTGTCAAAGTTTAGTTTAGCTCAATATGCAACACCAGAAATCCCATCCAACGTTTCTAAGCCATTGAATAGAGTGATAAAAGCTTTAGCATGGTAGAATATACGTCCCATATGTTCAGGTAAGCTTGAGACCCGTAACTCTTGTTGTAAGCAAAAGATGTGAACTTCCAACTCCTTCACACTTACACTCAAACCTTTGCTTCCATTACTGGTTGTAGAAATAGCTGCACTTCCCCTTAGGCCTTAGATGCCTCCCCATATACAAAGTTGATCTTTCTTGCCGTTAATGCATTTTCAAGTTCTTTTGCTACAGTTAGAAATTCCCCATCCTTTCCCAAATCAGTTTTACCAAAAATGCATATATATTTAAATCTACATTTTAGTGTGATACCCTTTTTCTCTTTGTTATTATCAAACATTTTATGTTTTACAGGTGGAAGAGTGCATATTTATATTACTAAAACAATGACAACAAGATTATGCAATTCGTGTATTTTTCAAAGAAGTTTGACAAAAGTTCCAACACGATTGATCAGTAGGCTGTTGTGTGAAGAAATTAAACAAGATGAGTAAAGAAATTCAAAAGTTACTAAAAAGATAAGATAGATTAGACAAAAGCATAATTATGAACAGTAGAGCTCACATCTTCCTCTGGTTTTACATCCAGTAATGGCTTAAATGCTTTCTATGAATCAAGGATTTGCTTCGCATCAAGTTTTCTTATAAACTGGCGAATAGGGTCTTTTAATGTCAGATTCCCAAGAGAGTAGCACTCTATTTCTTTGTTAAATATGTTCACTAAATCAAGAAGAATATGATGAACATTACCACTAGGATGCATCTCAAGAGTTTAAATAATATTATCCAATGACTCCTTACTCAGTTATCCTTTATGAATTAAATTTTATCTTCTCGATTTATAGAAATCATACATTTGCTCTTACAGCACAAATCACATATCTACCTTACACATTTATGGTAGACCTTCATTCTTTTAGCTCTTCTCTTTTTGGAGTAAGAACTTCTTCTCATTCCTAGCATAGGTTCAATAAATGACTCATGAATCTCACCTGCTAAACATACCTTAGCTTCAATGATCCAACGTACATCCTCATGAAGGCCTAAACGCTTGAATATCTTCATTCTTTCAAGTCAACAGCTATAGAACTTCCTGAGCACATCTTTGGGAAGAGTAGGGAATATGTTTTTAAGCTTTGCAAGAGATTCCTCCAAGTTAACTTGAAATAAAAATGATAAAAACTAAAATTTTCAATGCAGTGTAGTGTGCTTTAATGAGTAGGGAAGAAAAATTAATGAGTAAGGAAAAGAATTTTTGGGTTGTCTCCTAAATAGCCATTGTTCTTTAATGTCTTTAGCTAGACAAAAACCAAACCAATTGACTTTTTTTTCTTCTTTCTTTTTTCTTATTTTTTGTGCTAGAAGGAGGGCTTACCTGCTGGTTCCTCAAACGTGATAACAGTTTTCAAAGTGTTGAGTGTATCATCATTATACTCTTTTAGCCTTTAGTCATTCACTTTGAATTTTCAATCACCATCTTAAATCTCCACAGTTCCATATGGCCATACTTGAATCACAGTAAAAGGTTCTGACCACTTTGATCTCAGCTTTCCTCGAAAGAGCTTTAACCTTGAGTTATATAAAAGCATTTTTTGTCTCGATATGAACTCTCTCCTCAAGATTGTTTGGTCCTGCCACATTTTTGTCTTCTCTTTATACAACTTGGCATTTTCATAAGCGTGTTGTCTGAATTCTTTAAGCTTATTGAGTTGGAGTGGTCTCTTCTCACCAGCTGCCTTTAAGTCAAAATTTAAGGCTTTGATTATCCACTATACTTTGTGCTCTATTTCTACTAGAAGATGGCATGTTTTTCTGTAGACCAATTGATATGGGGATATACCAATTGGTGTCCTAACAGTTCTATAAGCCCAAAGTATGTCATCTAATTTTCTTGCCTAGTCCTTTCAATTGGCATTCACTGTCTTCTCTAAGATCTATTTCAGTTCTCTATTTGAGATTTCTACTTGTCTACAAGTTTGTAGACGATATGGAGTTGCAACCTTATGTGTTACTCCATATTTAGCTAACAATTATTGAAGTTGTTGATTGCAAAAATGCCTTCCTCCATCATTGATAATAGCTCTAGGCACTCCAAATCTTGTAAAAATATTTCTCCTCAAAAACTTCACAACCACTCAAGAATCATTTGTAAGTAAAACAACTGCTTCCACCCACTTGCAGACATAATCAACAGCTACTAAAATAAACTGATTGCTAAATGAGGATAGAAAAGGCCCCATAAGTTCACTCCTCCATACATCAAAAAGCTCAACTTCTAAGATGTTAGTTAAAGGGACTTCATGCCTCTTTGAGATATTTCCCGTTCTTTGACATTTGACATAAATTGTCACAATTCTGTGAGCGTCCTTGAAGAGTGTATGCCAGTAAAACCCAGATTGAAGGACTTTAGTAGCTATTCTATTTGCTCCAAAAGGACTTTAAGACACTGACCATTTCTTCTTCAAGAATATATCGCTTGATAATTCGATCTGGGCATTGTTTATATAAGAAAGGATCTTCCCAAAGGAAATGCCTTACATCAGATAGAAACATCTTCTTTGGCACCTTAGAAAGTTCATAAGGCATTACTCCGCCTACCAAATAATTTACAAACTCAGCATAACAAGGGGTGGGTTGTGATTGCATGACAAAAAGTAGCTCATATGGGAAATTTTCCTTGATTGGTAAATCTTTCTTTTGTTTAGATAGCTTTAACCAATAAAGATGATCTGCAATGAGATTCTTGGTCCCTTTTTTGTCTTTAATTATCAAGTCAAATTGTTACAGTAGAACCACCCATCAGATCAATCTAGGCTTAGTATCTTTCTTCTCAATCAAGTATTTTATTGCTGAGTGGTTCGTCCAGATAATGACTTTTGACCCGAACAACTAGGCTCTGAATTTGTTGAACGCAAACACTACTACTAAAAGCTCCTTTTCTGTTTTTGCATAATTCAGATGTGCATTTTTTAATAACCCAAATTTTGATTAAGGGATTATAACTTCAAAAGTGTATGTGATTATTGCTAAACCAACACTTTTGGAGAATACGATATAAGTTGTGATTCAAATGTGTTGTAATTCATACCCAAACCCTATATTTAAGTTCAATTGTGGATTAACATCTAAATTAACTTAAAATAGAGGGAGGGTACATATTGCATTGTAATGGGAGGATAAAATATGTTTGGTGGTGATTCAGTAAGAATTACAATAATCAAGGGCAAAACAGGAAAAAAGGAAAGTTACCGACCGATTGGTCAGTTACTGAAGAGGAAACTCATTAGTAACTTAAAAATCAATGGTTGACATTAATTGTTAGTAGATTAAGAGGGTGGACTCCCATATGTGTGTTCTTATATGGGCTCATAAAGATGTTGCAAGAGTGTGACACTTGGCACAATGTGAACCATAGGATCATGGTCAAAGATTCAACTCATTATCCTCTCTCCTCTCCATCAAGGTCGGCCTAAAAGGCCTTTGGCACTCTAAAATCTTATCTCATCTCCTCTCTTTCCAACTCCATAGACGTTTAAGCTCAAGGAGGAAAGAGAAAGTGAAAGGTAAGGATTTAGCTTGTTTGATGTCTTGTTTAGCTCAAATTATCTTCTTTAATGTTGTTCATAGTGATAAGAGATTTATCTCTATGGTTTTAGATTTTTGAAAGAAGGTGTTTGAGTTCTTGAAGAAAACTTGAAGGTTGAGGAATCAAGAAATAAGCTTGAAGAAGATGAAAAGGTAAGTAATAGCTTTCTATTGACTTAAGTTTTGTTGTCATTGGTTGAGTTTTGAGAATTGTGGAATTTGCACTGATTTTAGTGTAATTGTGGATTGAATGAATTAGATAGTGTATTGTGGTAAAAATGGTGTCATATTGTGTCATTGTGATGGGAATTTGGTTGTTTTGGTATTTCCAATGGGTTCCTTATGAAAATTTGTGTGGGGAAAAGGTTTGATTGTTGATTTTAGGGGCCATTGGACACATTGGGAAACATATGGAAAATTCTGTCATCTGCTGCGTTTTGGCTTCTGATACAGCCTCACTCTAGTGTATTTGGGTCTCACTCGAGTGCAGCGTCAAATTTTCTGTTTTCCTTCAGTTTTAGTTGCAATTCCATTCTAAAAAGCAAGAGTGCATTTCCCCACTTGTGAGTGATATGAGATCTCACTCGAGTGCTCCTCATCTCACTCAAGTGTGTGCATTTTGGCAGTATGAGCCAGCATCTCGGGGTATCACTCACAGCCAATTTGTCAAGAGTGTGTGTTAGCACTCGCAACTATTATATGGTCACTCAAGTGCTAGAGTTTTCACTCGAGTACACTTCCCCTTTTAAGGTTTCTTTTGTTCTCAAGTGGTCACTTTCTGTGTCTCACTTTGTGTGACTCGAGTGAGTATGAGCCTACTACTCGAGTGTTGAGTTTAGAACTTGGGTATAGTGATCACTCTCTGTCTCTATTGTTGCTCTCAGTCAAGCACTCGTACGAGTGATCCGTCCTCACTCGAGTGCATAAGTTAAAATCAGCATTTTCACTTCTGAGAGGAGGTCTTTGGTCTAGTTTTTCCCAACCCTTTAGGTATGTGTTTAGGCTTTTAGTGGCCACCTAAAGGTCATAAATGATAATGAACTTTAAGTGTTATGGAAGTAAGGTTTTGGAATAGAGATTAATCTGTCGTCCTTGATTTTGGTTATAGGGTTCGATATTTGCCCTGTTCATGAGCAACTTGTGCTGGAGCATACTTGGAAAGAACAAGGTAGTGACACTCTCCCTTATACTATGTGTAATTGTATTGAATGTATGATTAATCATTGCTTGTTATAGTTTCGAATGCTGTGAGGCTTGTTGCATATGTGAAAGCCGAAAGGCTATTTGTGAGCCACAAGGCTATGTGGATTACAGCGTGCACATGTCAGCGTGAACCGTCTAGGGAGTGACTTTGGTCATCTCTACCCCGGCCATTAATATACCGTTGTAAAAGTGCATGCCGGGAAGGCAATGTGTATGTGCATATGTGAATGCCAGGTAGGCAATGTGTATTTGTGATAGCTTGTGTATATTGTATTCGTGCTATTTAATGATTTACTTGCATGCTATATGATTATGTGTCATATGAGAGATTTGTTACTACTGGGATTCTTTTGAATCTCGTTCTTTCCATTGACTAACTTTCAAACAGGGCAAGTGGCTCGAAAGAGGGAGTAAGCAACCAAGGGCGGCTAGGACTCCTTATGGATATTTGATTTTGGTAGTTGGTTATCAATGTTGGTTGGGATAACTGTATATGTTTCGGATGTATATTTGGATATGTATGTGAAAGGATATTGTGTAATCCCCTAAATGGGCATTTGTATACACTTTAGTTATATATGAAACTCGGGGTTTGTCGGGAATTATGTTGTGCACTCTGATATTTATGAATGTGATTTATCTGCGTGAAGTAATTGTATTAGAAATGTGAACGTGAGACCAGGTGAATTGGATTTTGAATGATATTCGTGAAAACCCTATCTCAACGATGGGCTTTAAAATTGAATTTTTATCATCCGTTGGTCTCTAATTCATCTTAATTATGTATTTTTGAATAATAATTACGGAGGGGGTTACACGTTTGAGAGTATCCTGGTAACATAACAGATGGCATGAAAAGCCTTATCTCTTCTTTAGCCTAAAACAGTTCCAACTGCATAATCACTTGCATCACACATCATTTCAAATGGAAGGTTCCAATCTGGAGCTATGATAACCAGTGCAGAAGTCAGGGCACTTTTTAGAGTTTGAAAGGCTAATAAACATTCCTCATTAAAAACAAAGGAAGTGTCTTTCTCTAATAGCATGCAAAGTGACTTTGTAATTTTTGAGAAGTCCTAGATGAATTTTCTATAGAAGCCCTCATGTCCTAAAAAACTTCAAATGCCCTTAATTGAGGGGGGAGGCGGTAGCTTTTCAATTGTTTCAATATTGGCTCGGTCCACTTCAATGCCTCGATCAGATACCTTGTAATCTAGCATAGTACAATTATTCATTATATAATCTATACTAATATTATTCGATACTTAATCATTAATTCCTAAGTACAATTATTCTTCTCAAAACAATTCAGCAGCACCCTTATCACATTTCCAAAATTTTTCAACTTCAATATTAATGTCTAAGTCATCACTTGTTCTTCACTTTCTCTCTCTAACCCTTAGATTTCCATCCATCATATTCTCCCATAACATCCATCAAATAAAGAAAATCAAGATGGATTTGGGTTCTAGACACTTACCTTTCTCTAGATTCACTCTTGCATGTAAGGGATCTCCTGTTCTTCCACCTCTTCTTCGATCGGTGTTTTGCAGATCCAAAAATGAGATGGGGTGAGTTGCTGAAGTGATTTAAAAGAGATACAACTTATTTTGCCCCTTGGTCCCACGAGCAAGCTTCCAACATTAGCTTGGTCATGCATTATTTTTTCATTTTCCTTAGACCCAACTTAAAATCTAATAAAGCCCTCAATTATGGACTTGGTGGAGCACGTCCTAGCTCTCCGAATTGGCCTTTGCATTGGCCCAAATTCATTTTTAAATTTGTGGTGGTAAAATTACTTTTTTACCCCTTTTTCATCTGTACTTAATTACCAAATAAATTATATAAATTAATCCTTAATACTTTATAAGAATTTTCTTCCTTAATTAGCTTTTTTACCTCATTAAGCAATATCTCCCTAAGATTTATGGGTTAAAAACTAACCTCTACCTATTTTTACTTGATTTTTTTTTTGCAAAATAGGCATTTAATTTTCTAAAATAGCTTTAAAATTATTTAGGCTACTTTTGGGGATATACCTCTTCATGGTTTTCTAATTTCTCAACATAATATTCTATAATGTTTCCTCAATCTTTTTAGACTGCTAAATAATTTTAACACTATTTTTCCCTGTATTTCCTTAAAATTTAACTTGAAAATAGGATTTTTGGCCAATAATTTATTTTTTTGGTATTTAAATTTTAAATAATAGCCCTAAGCCTCAAATATGCCATGGAAACCTCTTTTTCTACTTTGCACTTTTTATGTTTTATTTATACTATTTGTCTCTAGCTCCATGTTTTTAACTTTTGGGTCAACTTAACTTAGTTAACTAGTATTCAAAATTCAAGATATTACAATTAAATTCATTAATATTTATGACTCACCTTAGGTGGCTGATTGGCAAGCTAAAATTTTCCCACTAAAGACCATAGGAGCAACCATGCTATCAATGTTCTTAGACAAGAGACTCAAAGATGACCACGCCTATGATCTTTACGCCTATGGTCTTTGACTTTACAAAGAAGGAAACGATGTTTGCTTGAAAGGGGAAAAAATTACTGTGAGATCCAAAAGAATGAACTATCACTAAAAAAAACTAAATAACAAATTAGCATTGCCATTTTTTGCACTAAAACTTAGCTCATCACATACATATTGTTTACTTGTTATGAGATTTTTTTGTATGATTATATTTTTTTTAAGACCTCATAGTAATTTATAAAATAAAGGCTAAAGTATAAGTTTAGTCCTTTAAGTTTGGGTCAGGTTTCAATTTAGTCTCTTATGTTAATAACAGGGCATTTTTGGTCCCTTGAGTTTAACACCGTTAGTATCATTTAACGGAAAATGCTGAGTCAGGAATTTAAAATGATAACTATGTAATTAAATGATGACAAAGCAGGGCAAGGTCAGCATAATTTAATTTACATTATTTTTTAAGTGCGCCTTTTTCTCTCACCCGTTAGCCACATGGTTTCCTCCATCTCTACCTTTTGTTTCTTCTAGGCATCGACGCTCCTCATGATCATTCCTCCAAAGAAACTAACTATTACTAACTCTTGGATATATTATATGGCATTAGAGAAACAAAACCTTGAATTTTTTTAAAGAAAAAATAGAAGTTCATATCATTGCTTAGAATTTTATTTCTATTTGAAAATATTTTGAGTGTTGTATCTGTTGAATTCCATTTTGAGGATGATCCCCTATATCGAGACCCACTAATAATCAACCCAAAAAGGTGGGAAAAAGGAAAAGAAAAACCCCTAGACTTCAATGTTACATCACTACTACAGAATATAGATTCTACTACCCCTAATGACGTCCGTTTTTTTTTTTGAAAAAAAGAAGTAAAAAATAAAGCGGTGGTATTTTTGTAAATATAGGCTGGCAATGGAAAGCTTTAGGCATCCCAATAGTGTCATTTTAGGCGTTCCAAATCAAATTTGGGTTGCCAAAAGCCTTCCCTGGGTCCTAGACAAAGGCTTTAGGCATCCCAAATATATTTGTGGGACACCTAAAGTAGGAGGCGTGACAAAAATATTTAAGATGCATAAGGCCAAACATATGAGGGTTTTGGCATCCCTTTTTTTAAGATGCATAAAGCCAAACATACGAGGGTTTTGGCGTCCCTTTTTTAAAGCTTTTTGAATTTCCCACACTTTTCTTTTTCTTCTAACACTCTCTCACCATCACCTTTTTCTTCTTCACGCCATTACCTTTTTCTTCATCACCTCTTTATTCTTCTCTCTCTGAAATCAATCTCCATGGATATCAACAAATCACAAATTCCACAACCTCAATCTCTTTCTCTATCATTTGCAATTCTTCCCTAGAATTTGAGTTCTAGATGGTCCAACCTTCTCTCTACCGATGAGCTCTTTTTTTATAAGCCTTCAGGAGCTCAAGCACCTTCGCAGGTCACGCCTTCAGATGAGCAACACCCATACCTAGGTTAGCATCGCCATGATGACGATGACACCTACCTCGATGGTTTGGGCCCCGTCTATGACCCTATGGTATCCAAGATCAAGCGCAAGATCAATTATTGTTGTTACTAGTTATGAAGTGTAATGCTAATCTACTTTTTTTTTGCCAAATGCCAAACATATGTCAAACTTCTTCTCCTTCTTCTTCTTTTTTTGCCAAATAATATAATTATTATTGTGTAGATTTTGGATTTGGTGTTCAGATACTAGATCTATAATTTTATTGATTATGATATGTAATTTCTGGTTTCAAAAAATCTTTAGTCCAAATTTATAATATAAATGATTTTTTTAAAAAAAAATAACTTTCAGACGTCCCTTTTTTTAAAATAGGAAGTTACTAACGGCGTCCCATTTTTAAGGGATGCCATATCCTTATTTTACTACGTCCCCAGTATAGATGTAATACCCCAAAATTTAAAATTTGAGGCTTGGGAATAAGCCTAAATTAAGCAGACTGCTAAGCCTCGGTTTATCATGTGCCCAAAATCTAGTCTCTAATATCTTTAGGCTATTAAGAAAGTAAAATGGTGAATTTTGGAGAATATAATTATGTTTTCGGTTAAATCGCCTATGAGGTAGTGAGCTTATCATATGATTTTGAATGATCAAATGATGAGAAAAAATTATGAAATTTTACAAGATGAAAGTAGACATCCTAAGCTTTAATTTGATAGGTAATATGACTCAATTAGAGCTATATACAAAAATATATGAATTTTTGAAATTAGCCCATAAAAACTGAAAATTTTCTGGAACAACATGCAAAGATTGAAATTCTGGTACTTTTGTGATTCCATATAGCAAAAGTCTATATTTTTCCTTGAAACTATACTCAATAAGGGTTCTATAGGATTTGGTATCACTTCATTTTGATTTTTCTAGAATTAGTTATGATTTTCAAAGTTTGGGCAGAAATCTGCCAAAATTTTGTAAAATCCGAATTTTGGAAAAATGGTGTAATAAAGTAAAATGATATAAAACAAATCATCATCTCCTTCCTTCCTTCAAAACTGACGTGAGGTTCAGTTTTAGAGAGAGAGAAGAGTTGAGATTTTTAGAGAGAGAAGGAGAGGAAAAAGCTTGTAAAGGTAAGTGATTTCTTAAGTGAATTGGTTCCTAATACGTATAACTCCATTCCTAAGCTTCCTATCCATGTGATTTAAGGTTGTGAAGCTCAATTTGGTGTTAGGGAAGCTAGGGTTTCAGCCACTCTTGAGAAAAGCTAGTGGGAGCTTGAGGTAACTTCCAAACTCTTATATATTGACTATTCTGGCTACTGTGGGCAATTTAATCGGTGAAATTTTGCCGAATTGCCATTGGTTTTACTTTTTGGAAATGGGTTGGCTTAGGGGTTATGCTGCCCAAATTGATACTAAATAGTAGTTGTAATCTAATAGAATAGTCAATGAAGTGGTTAAGAGTAGAAACGAACGTGTTTATGGAGCCGAAATCACAAAACCCCGATTTTCCCGGAGAACACCATAATTTTGGCAAGGGATGTTTGAGGGCCTTAGAGTTGGATTTTCAATGATTTGATGGTTATATTGGATTTAGGAGGGAAAATTAGGTGGGATTACAATTGGGCACTTTTTCGAAAAAGGCCGAAAAAGTATAATTACGGAAACGCCCCAAAACCCTAAAAGTAGGCTACCAAGGGCAATTTCATAATTTGACATTGAATTTAATGATTCCAAGTCCAAAAATGGATTCCTTGGGTGAAAATATGTAAGAATAGCCCTTGGATTCCAAGTCCGGACCGGGTACGGCGGGGCTGGGTCGGGTCCTTGGGGGTATTTTAGTAATTTTTCAAGATAGACTCATATAACCCCTAAAAATACTATGGAAGTGTCTAAATGGTATATTTGAAATTGTAGGACTGAGCTGAGAGCTTGAGTTGCTGGCACGCAAATCGAGGAGAAAAGCTGGAGGTAGGGGACTTACCTTACTTACATGTATTTAATATATTTACTTGTGTAATGATGTATGTGGTTGCTTTACTTAATTGTGTAGAGCATATTTGAATAAATGAAGCTCTATTTCTATTTTCGCTGTGGCCATAGTCTTGTTGTATAAAACATTGAGCATGCAGAAATGTCATATGGGGCATACATCTAGATAAAGCTAACATGTCACACACATAGCATCAATCATGCATGCATTATGGTATCTGTTTCCTATTGAGATTCTCTCAAATCTCACCCTCCCCTACCAACAATTTAGACAAGAGACGATAGAAGATATGTAAACAATAATGCAGAGTACCGTATGAGGGGATTATAGTAGTGGAACGAAGACGGGAAGAAGTTTCTATTTCACTGGGATGAGTTTAGACACCCTAGTAGCCTTGTGCGGCTACCTTAATCGTAAGTATCATGTACAAACCCCTACGGGGAATTTATGTAATCATGCATATATTATCAGTATAGTTATGTTTGTCATGTGTTGCCTACTAAACTGCATATCATTTTCCGCAAATACTCTGAAAAAGCTTGAAATTGAGATAAGGGCGTGACAATAGACATCCCTTTGTTTTTAGATGTTAAAAGGGATAAAAAATGGACGTTAAAAGCATTGTCTGTAGTAGTGCATATAGGCATAGACTATGGGCTATCACCCACCGCTTCATAGACTTCAATGATAGATAGAATCAAATCACAAAATCAATAATTCTCAGGCACAACGGAAGATTGAAATCAATAATAACATGTAATCAAATAATTGAATTGATAAAAATGAAAATCGACCAGGGGATTAAAGATTATTTCACCATCCATGGCATTTTGGTGGAATAGGTGAGCATCAGCCATTTTGGTTACCGTCATCCTCATAATCTTCAGAGGAAGTATCATGATAAGCGTATGCGCCTGAGAAGAACAGGAAGAGAGAATCTAGCAAAGGAAAAAATAATGTAAATTAAATTATGCTAACATTGCCCTGTTTTGTCACCATTTAATTACATAGTCATCATTTTAAATCATTAAATCAACATTTTCCGTTAAATGATACTAACGATGTTAAGCTCAAGGGACCAAAAATGCACTTTATAAACATAATGGATTAAATCGAATCTTGGTATAAATTTAAAGGACTAATGTATACTTTAGCCTAAAATAAAACCTACACAACGGGAGAGAAGTGTAACCCCTACCTTAAAAGCCATTAATATGGTTTGAAAACGTGTCATAACTTAAATTGGAGACCAAAGGATAATTTAAAACTCATTGATGGTCCCAACTTAACATAGGATTTGGTCCTGTGATAAAGTGAATTTTCAAAAAATTTTCAAAACCTGTTTAATACGGTCTCACATCCATTTTTTGAATCTATTTAGCCTATTTGCTTATGTTGCATTTATCAATATCAGAGTATTCAAAATTATTTCCTGACAAATTTCTGAGATCATTTATTGACTAAAAGGGTCTATAGGGCATATTCGCCCGTTTTAGTTCCCATATCAGGGATT
The DNA here is from genome assembly GCA_963242795.1 of Inga leiocalycina. Lineage (NCBI taxonomy): Eukaryota > Viridiplantae > Streptophyta > Magnoliopsida > Fabales > Fabaceae > Inga > Inga leiocalycina. Next base: position 41,728,606 of record OY725328.1, on the reverse strand, counting down.
ACATACAACTTCACAAGTCTACACCATATACAACATATACATTCATCCCAAAAATTGATAACTAACATAAAGCTCTAAACTCCTAGCCGGGAACACTAGCCGCCCTTGGTTACCTACTTCTCTTTCGATCTGCTTGCCCTAGCTATAGGTTTTTCATTGGAAGGAGTGAGATACATATGAATCTCAATTGTAACATTTTACTCATATGATATATAATAACAAAGCATGTAAACAACTATTATAAAGCAGCATCATAATAGCAATCACGTACATGACTTTCATCACATTAACGACATCTTTCATAGTTGTATGCACATTCATGACATTCGTCACATTGACAACAGCTCTCATGGTTGTATACACAATCACGACAGCTATTACAGTTGTATTCACAGAAGCATGCATAGCAACATTCACGTTTGTCACAATTCAATGATAAGCACATACATACAAAGCATTATAAATGATATAAGAGAAAGAGTCACTGCCTTATTCTTTCCATTCATGCTCGAGCACAGGTTTTTCACACTTAAGGCAGATGTCAACTCCTATCAAACAGAATTAAAGACGACGAGTTATTTCCTATTCCAATTCTTAAATAACTACGAAACACTTGGGTTGGTTATCATTTGAGTCCCTCAGGTAACTATGAGAAGCTCAAACAAAACCCCAAAAAGGTTAGGGAAAGCTAGATCAGAAACCATATTTAAAAAGTTCAAAATACTGAAATTAGGGGTTGGGCTGCAGCCAAGAACCTTTTGACCACTTCCAAGAACATTCTTGTTTATTGGCTGAACTTCCGAAAATCATAACTAAATCCACAAAAATGGAAATGGAGTGATTCTAAATCCTACTTGAAGCTTTTTAAGTACTCTATATTGACAAAATATGAACCACTACCATTTACAACCACAAAAATACATAATTTAACGAATTTCCATACTATTCCAAAATAACTTCCAGTTTCAACCTCAAATTTTGGAAATATATAACTTCCAACACACAAATCAGAATTACACCCATTTTATGTCATTTTAATGCTTGGTTTGTACATTATTTGACTAGAAATTTTTAGAATTTTTAGACTCCATTTACTCATTCAAAACTGCCATGCAAGATAGCTGCCCTGCACAGATTTTTTGTTGACAAAACTTCCAATTTTTCAACAAATATTTCCAAAGGTTAGAATTCACAACTGGGGCTACTCCCCAAGCAATTTTTCGTATAGAATCCAATGGAAATATCAAAATTACCAAATTCACATTTCACAAGCTCTATTTTGGGCAGAAGTTACATAAATTGTCAAAATTTCCAAACTTCAAATTCAAGTCTCAAATCAATTCCATTTATCCAAACCACAAAATAAGACACTATTTCAACAATTAAAATGCCATAAACCCTCTAAAACCCTAATTACATGAAAATTAGGGCAAAAATCCACAAGCCAAAATACTCTACCAATAATCACAATATATATGTCAAAAAATTGCTTTTGCTCACCTCTTAACTATTTCTAGCTTGTTCTTTGATTCTCCAACCACTAGTTTTCCTTAAGCACACCAAGCACCTCGTCTTAAAAATCTAAAACCATATAAATGAAGCTCTCATCACGAGGAACAAGGTTAAAGAAGAGGTTTTGAGCAATAGGGGTCTTCTTCAAGGTCTAAATGCAAGAAATGGAGCTCACCTACCTTGATTTATTCTTTCTCTTTCTTCCTCCTTCTTGAACGACAATGAGAGCTGAAGAGAGAGAGTATGAGATTATGATAATCAAATTTTTTTCCACTCCCTCCATGCCCTTAGCCGACCTTAAAGAAGAGAGAGGGAAGAGAAAAGAGTTTGAAACTTTGACTTCAATCTAATGGTGCCATATGTCAACATCTCATGATTTCTCACCAAAGCATGCAACTATAGTGTTACTCTAACTAATTTCATTAGCCTTTTAGTCACACCTCTTACTCTTTTAGTTAATAATGAATTTCCTCTTCGGTAACTGACTAATTGGTCGATAAATTTTTTTCTTCCCGTTTTGCCCCTGACAATGGCAATTTCTATTGCTTTACCACTTAACACATTATTTTGACTCCATTTCTCGTGCCATGCACCCTCCCCTCACTTTTAGTCCAATATAGACTTTAGCACATAATTAAAATTAAACACATGGTTTAGGCACTTTCCACTGATAATTCAGGTAATAATTCACATTGTAGTCTCTAAAAGTATTTGTCTAACATTAATTACATTCACTTTTGGAGTCATGAGCCCTTATACACATTTTGGGGCATTAAAATTCTCCCCTCGTACAATAAATTTCACCCCCGAAATTTGTTACACAACTTGAGCCATAAACTCCGGATAATGCCTCTGCATGTCTACCTTCGCTTCCCAAGTTGCTTCCCTCTAAGAAATTCCCTTCATGACCACCTTCATAAATGGAATACATTGGTGTCTGAGCCGTCTTTCTTGCCGATCAATGATTTGTTCTAGCTCGACCGCATAGGTGAAGTTGTCTTGCATGTCGACAAACTCATACTCGATAATGTGTGTGGGACCTGGTTGGTACTTAGAGATCACGTGTTCTTGAGAGTGTCTCCAGTCATGGGCATTAGTAGAGCGATCAAGTGAAAGAAGTTGAGCCCACGGTACATTGGTTCGTTTGAGATTCTTTTGAGAATGAAAGACAACTACAATCATGTGAAGGTACACTGTGACACAGCATACTCCGCACATATCACGAGAAACAAAGGCATACATGATACAACACACTCCTCATTCCTCACATATCACAAGAAACAAATCACACCTCGCATATGACATATTTCAAAATCGAAAACTCACTTTTAAATTGTTCTATGCAAGTTTTTCTCTCTCTCTCTCCTACCTCTGCTCTCTCGTCTTATTCTTTGTCTTCTTTCTACCTTCTTCTCAAAAACCAACAAGAACAAGCAAAGGACGTTAAGTGCAGAACAAAAAACAAAAGCTGCGAACTTTGGAAAGAAAGATGGTGGGGAGACGGCACAAGGTCTACAAGCTTAAAATAGGGCAAATTGTATAAGTGTTATGTATTTTTCTTTTTTAACTTTGTACTAGCTTTTGTTTTTTGTTTTTGAAGATTTTTAGTCGGTTACTATCCAGATCCCTGACTTCTACTACCCATATCTCTGACTCGCTAAACTCACTTTTGAAATGGCGAGTTCACTGAATTTGACCGAGTTTATGTATAGAATGATTCTGTAAGTGATTTAACTCGGTTTCACTAACTAAAAATGTAAACTCGTCAAATTCGGTGAGTTGACTCACGAGTTTGACAACAATGAAGGAGACTGTTACACATTAAATTTCTTTAAAATCCTTCTACTTATAAAAGCAACCGGACTCCTTAATTAAATTGTGTGATGATACCTCTTAGCTTTTTAGACATATTTAATTTGATTTAATTAATAGCAAATATGTCAAACATCTTAATATTAACTAACTTGTGATTACTATAAAATGAGAAGTAAATCTTTTAGCGGTCAGAATAATTAGTGAACGTTATAGAGGATATGGATATCATATATCAGTACATTGATATTGCCCTTCTTGTTCAAATGGAGAATTTTTTTAGTTAGGAAAATCCCAAAAAAACTCATTTAAAATATGGAAAAGACAAATCATGGATTCCAATATCACAAATCCCATGTCAGACAGGTAGGAGGAATCTGGGACTAGCAAATGTTGCCAGAAGATGATTCTGCCCCTAAGTTAATTTGAAAAAATATGAGAGAGAAGAGCCCCGATAAAGACAAAACATTACCTTACGTGGCTCAGCAAAGAAGAGGAATGGAGTTTCTTGGTGCCAGGAGTCATCAAGTGTCATTTGTTGCAATAAAGTTCAATCATAAAGTCTCACGGTCTGAGGAGTGCGAATGATGAAGAAGGCTTGCCCTAGCATGGCAGCTGAGGGATTTGGGAATCGACTTAGTTTTGGTAAGTTGTTCTCTTTTACCTTTTGTTTTTTTTTCGCCATTTCTGAGCTCATTGGGATCATTAATTGCAATGAAAATTATACCCGATAATATTTGGAAAACATTTGTTGTTCAATCTTCATGCCCACAGATTCATTAGTTATTTAAGCTTTGAAATGTTAGTAGATATTGGCCGAAAATAAGGAAAATCTATATAGCTCTCATGTTCTTGTGGATATACTGCCCAAAGAAACATTTCAATGGATATATTGTGTGGTAATTCAAGTGTTGTTTCTACAGTAGTGTTGGAGTACTTATTGAATGATTAGAATCAAATAGGGAAAGACTAGAATGGAATAGATAATGACAACATTTGTTTTGCAGAAGAAGATGTGGTTGAAGAAGGACAGAAGGTGGTCCAAAAAAGGGAGACATCTAAAGCGTTCCATGGATGCAGGAACAACTTGCACATTTCAGGTGGGATATTTTGTTGAGGCTAGTAAATCATCCTTGTAATTCAATAAGAAATGATGTTTTAATTCTTCTCACTACTGCAAAATATAGATTTAGCGGCATCAATCTTATGCACTTCTTTAAATAAACGCCGAGGGAAACTTCTATTTAAAAAAAATACATGTGACAGCTATGGAGCTTAAACAGAAAAGCGTCATAGCTACTTAATACATTCTATGGCGCTTTCCTGGAGAAGTGCCATACAAGAGGTTTTTTTAAAAAAAAAATTACACACCTTGGGCAAGCGCCATACAAAGTGTTATTAAATACGTACTTACAAAGTTTCAAAGTCACACGTCCTATGGCCCTTCCTTAGGAAGCGCCATAGGAAATGCATTTAAAAAAGCACCTCCTATTCATCATGTCTAAAAACAGAACAAATTCGTGAAGTGTATAAAAAACTCGTGAAGATTATTTGGGTTGAGATGAGACTATCTTGCATTCAATTCAAATAAATCAATCATAACTTCTACTATCTGTGTTTCATAAAAAGAAAAAAGTTATACCTAACATGGAGTAAAAAATAATTGTAGTAACTAGTAGGAGTCAAAATTAATTAAAAAACAAAGATTTTCTAAAGATTTAAAGGGAGAAAAAATATTAAGTCAAGTTCCTTAATTCATCATGTCAAGTCCTCTAAGACCATGTGTCCTATTTATTGCAACTAGATTTATAGTGAAATTATAATATTTCTAAAATATGACACATGTATCCTATTAATTTTTAAACTTACAAATATAATTTTATTAGTTGTTACTTGTTTAATTTTCTGAATGTCTTTTATATTTAATTTCTTATTTAAAATTATTTTTGTAAAAAAAATTCTATTGGAAGGCCCTCCAATGGCGCTTGCTGGAGCAAGCGCCATTGGAGGCAACAAACCCACCAATAACTCCACTTTCTAAGGTTTTTAATTTTTTTTTTCTTAAATTAGGAAGCTAATGTCTTTCCAAGGCTTTCAATTTTTTTTCTTTTAAATTGGGAAGCTACGGCGCTGTGTCAAAGTGTCATAGCTTCTACCACTTGTATGACAAGGTGCTATATAATTTCCATAGCCCACCATTTTCATTTTCATCTTCCCGCATTCCCTCTAGCTCTCTCATTTCCTAGAACTCCGTTGCAGTACAAAACTTCCTCTCCCACCTGTTTTTTTTTCTCCTTCTTATCTCGGCTTTCTTCAGAAGCTCCCTAGTGTGTGAGTGTTTTGTTTTTCCAACATTTGGTCCATGTGTTTTTTTAAGTTAAAATCTGTCATGAATCTCACATGTATATATGCTCATAATTTTGTTTTCAAGTTTTTATTTGAAGCTTCAACTCTATCTTCTTGAATTTCCTATACATTGTAATAACTTTTTTTATTTTTGAGCTTACAAATATAATAATACTTAGTTCAATCCTCCGTAGAAGTAACGTGTATAACTCAAATTTAAGCAACTTAAATGCTAGAGTTCTTTTATGCTTAATACATGAAGACGCAATATTAGAAAAGATACGTGCTATGTTATTTTATTTTGTTGTAGATTGTATTATAAATTGATGTGGATTTTGAATTGTAAATAAAGATTTTCATCAGGAAAATAAAATAATTATAAATTTTTTTTGTTAAATAAAAGACTTTCTATGACGCTTCTTCAGGGAAGTGCCGTAGGAAATTTTTTTTTTTTTGTTAAATGAAAGACTTCCTAAGGCGCTTCTCCAAGGAAGTGCCGTAGGAAGTGATATTTTTTTAAAAAAAATAATAATCAAACTATGGCGCTTCTATATATTCAAGAAGTGATGTAGCTTGTTTTAACGGCTCTGGAAGCTATGGCGCTTCCCAAGCAACATAGTATTCTTTAAATTAAGCGACACAACTTGTATTTTATATAGTAGTGTCTCTTGGATCAAATCAAGACCACAAGACAACGATTGACACAATAGTTTATAGGGTTTTTTATCCAGATGTTGTGGCAACATGTTGTGAACATGTTATTGTAAGAAATTATCTTATTTTGTATGGAATATATTTGGTCAATATTAGCTTATACAAATCATTAATTTTGCCTAATTTTTGTGTTGATTTTGACTACTTTATGTATAGAGATTGACAACTTAAGAATCGCAATTGACTACTTCAATATATATATTGACAAATTTAAGCTCCCTAATCTCAACAACCTAACACAATTTTTTGTAGCCGCACATGTCAGGAGTCATTGACTGCTTAGGTATAGAGAATAACAACTTGAGAATTGAAAGTAACAACTTCAATATCCATATTAACAATTTGAGCACCCTAAATACCAACAACCTTGTAGGTAATATTTTGAAACCACATATATTAGACGTCATTGACTACTTGGATATATAATAACAACTTACAAATTGCAATTAATAACTTCAGTATATATATTGGCAGCTTCAACTCCCCAAATACCAACAACCTTGTAGGTAATATTTTGAAGCCACACATGTCATGCGTTATTGATTATTAGCTATAGAGAATAACAACTTAAGAATCGCAATTAAAAACTTCAGTATCCATATTGACAACTTGAGCTCCCCAAATACTAATAACATTACAGGTAATATTTTGAAGCCACATATGTCAGGCCTCAATGACTATTTTGGTATAGAAAATAACAACTTACGGATCACAATTAATAACTTTAGTATCCATATTGACAACTTCAGCTTTCCAAACATTGTCAGGCGTCTATTCCTTCCCTTATTCATGCTCTCTAATCTTGTTTGGTGTTTGGCAATAGAAAATTTTCGTTTAATTGGGAGGAAGTAAACATTGAAGGAAGAATTCCATATATGCAATCTTTTGGACTGAAAATAATGCTGAGAGCTATCAAGCTCATCTTATAAATGAGATCTGGCTTGACTATAGCGGCAAACTCGGAGAACACCACAATGTCGTTGTTGTTATTGTTCTTGTCGACCTTCTGGATGAGTGCCTCTAGCTGGAGAACAATCAAAGTGATCTTAGCATCGAAGCTTCCACCTCGTAGTTGCTGGTGAAGAAGATGATGATGATTAGAGAGAGGGGGCAAGAAAATGGCGGCGCAAAGAGAGCCTCATTAGAATGAGAGAAAGGAGGGGCAATGAATGAATTAATTAACAAACATTTTTAAATTCCAATTCAGTATATAGAGTCTGATTTGTGATTTGTAAAATTAGAGGTATTGATTTGTCTTTTTCATATTTTCACAGTATTTATATGGGATTTTCCCTTTTGTACTTTTACCCTCCATAATTAAGTATAAATCTCAAGTCTTTAAATATTAGTTAATCAGGAAGAGAATAAATTATTAGTGTTTAACCACTTTTTTAAAATAAAAGTCAAGCAAAAAAGTTGTGCTAACAGTAAGAGGAGTATCTCTACTAATTATTCTTTCAAGAAATAGCCGGATATTGAAAATATATAAAATAAACTGCAAAAGTGGAAACAAATAAGATTTTTTTTATAAAAAAAATAACTATTTATATATTTGAAATAACGTATACTTTTAATTTTAGTAGAATAATCGGGTGTATATCCATTTGATATTTTTTTTAACTCATAATTAATAACTAAATGTATAAACTATGTTATTATGGTTGAAATTAATCTTGAAACTGTAAAATGTTTCAAATATACAAATATTTATGTTTTACAAAAAAAAATTATTTTTTTTCATTTTGTTTCAATTTTTTTTATTTTGAATTTGCTCCAAAATAAAATACCAACATATTTGTATATCCTTTCAGCAGTCAACGTGATTATTTGCATGACTTTTTATTTAAAGAATAATTTTTTTTTTTTACCTGTTTAAAGAATAAGTAAAACATTAGTAATTTATTCTATCTATAATTGAACATGCATTAACTAATATTTAAATACTTGATATTTATGCGTACCATGGAGGCTAAAAAATAATATTCCTCTTTAACAAGAAGGCTATACTATTGGGAAGGGCACAGTGGATATTAAATCTTTATGTATCATTTGTAAGAGTCTATGAGGAAATAAATAATCAAATATATGGCAGAAATTAAATGGCATAAGAGACACTTGAATTATTAACATGAAAAATCTCTAAATTCAAAGATAAAAACCAAGGGTGGTCTAGACTAATGAAAATACAGTACAAAAAAACATTAAATTTTTGATGGAATTTGTCACGGAAATTGTTTCCTTGGCAAATTCCATAGGAAATCTATCGGAAATTTTTCGAAGAAATTTTTTTCGCGGCAAATTCCGTCCGAAATTCTATGGTAACTAATTTTGCCGCGAAATTTCCGACGGAATAATGCCGTCGCTAATTTTGCCATGGAATTAGCCACGGAATTTTTGACTAAATTTTTGCCACGGAAAAATTAAAAAATTATTATTTTTTAATTAATTATTATTTATTTATATGTAATTTTAAAACAATATATTTATTAAAATTATGATATTATTAGCCATATAAATATTTAAAAATTAGGGTTAATACTATCTTTCATCCCTCGAGCTTTTTCTCATTTTCGTTTTGGCTTCTCAAGTTTCCAACCATAGGTTTTGATCCCTGTAGGGGCAAAATTGTCATATACAATTTTATTTATAAAAAATAAAATTTATTAGTTTTTAATTAACTAAAAATTATTAGTTAGTAATTATTTATTAGTTATTAATTAATTTTAATAAATTAATTAATTTTAGAAATTAGACAAAAATATAGTCATATGAAATTTATTTAAGATGTAAAATTTTTTAATTTGAAGTTAATTTATATTAAAAATTATAAAATTATTTTATATTATTATTACATTTATATATAAGAAATAAATATATATTTATAAATAATTGATTATATATAATAAGATTATATACATATAATTGTGTAATAACAAAACGCTAAAGCAGTCAAGCCCATCCGATATGACATCTTGTGTGCATACAGACGAGGTCACGGGTTCAAACCAAAAGAGGGCAAATTGAGTTGCATTTTCAGAAAAAAAAAAAAAAAAGAGGTTGCAACACATGGCGGACCCAGGCTACACCACGTCGTGAATCTGGGCATCAACGACAAGGTGGAGGCCGCCGGAGCTGCCACGCACCGCCACCAGCGATGATGTGGCGGCAGCCGAAGTTGCCACATGACTTTTTAAAATTTAAAAAATTAGAAAATAAAAAATAAGTTTGCAACGGAATTCAATTCCATCGGAAATTTGCAACGAATTTAATTCCGTCAAGAATCCATTTCAGTTGGAAATCCGTCGGAAAATATGAATTCCATGGCAAATTCTGTCATAAATTTAGTGTTTTTTTGTAGTGATATTATCCACTATGATCAAAACAACGTATAAGAGAGTCTCAATCACATGCACAAACACATGCCAAACAATAAAAGCTATAAGCTTACAATAGAGAACAAAACAGCTAAAATACCAGAACAGCATCCCTGACCACAAACATGTTTTCTCTCACACCAAGCCTTAAAATGATGATCGCACCGTTTAGAAAGACGAACCATATGTTTTGAACTTGCTAACCAAATTTCAACTCAATTTAATGGTTAAATAGTGCACAAATGCCAATTTACCAAAACTGACTTGTGAAGCCATGTTTCTTTTTTTAAAATATTATCCTCCGATATTCGATTCAAGGTTCGTGGTTGCCTCTCCCAATACAAGTGACTCCTCTAAGACTTAAACTTAAAACTCTGAGGGATCTAGTAGGGCCTTACACAGCTAGACCAACTCTGTGTTAGTAAACCTGTGTTTCTCTCATATGGCTGCAACATTAGACTTCTCCTACCTCTCCAATATTGGCCTATCCAGCCTTGACGGAGCCTTTCTGCCCAAAAATCTAATATGCCCTCTCTACACTTAAATAAGTGAGATACAACCTCAAATTAGAAAACTCTGAAAGAATATTCTTTCTACACACACAAAAAACAATCTGGAAACTTTCATTTCTTTTCATTCTCTCACTCTTTTCCTTCTTTCCTATTTTTTCCCCTTCCTTTCTTTTCTTTTCATAAAATAGGAAATACATAAAATAGGAAATATATATAATTCAGTACAAAGAAATGGCAATGGAATTAAATTTCATATGGAAGCCAACCAAGTTCAATTCCATCAAAATTCATTCCATCAAAAAAAGTTAAGATTTTCAATTTCATGTCCTCATTTCCCATATTACCCACCCTGCCTTTTCAATTATCACCTCAATTATCAGCCACACCTGAACTCACCATCTTCGACCACCGGCAACAACAGCGGCTCCACCAATCCAGGTGAACAATGGCAACTACGGCCTCTATCAACTTGAAGATGAGAAGTTTGACCATATGATTTGTTAAGATTCATATAGGCAAATTTGGTGCCAACACCAATATTGGAGATCAGTGCAAACTTACAAATCAATGATGGCAGAAGAACAATGCTTAAAAGGGCTATATCTTCGATCGACAGTGGGCAATCATCATGCTAGATCATCAATCTCCTCTTCCTCTATTTCCACGTTGCTTCTTAACTTATGATCTAGATCTTCGATTCTTCCCCATTCTTCAACGTCGATATGAGATGTGGGGTTTAATTAGCCTGTGGCGGAGTTCTGTTACTCCGTCTGTAATGGTGGTGCTTGGGGTCTTGGTAGCTTTATTGATTTTTTAGTTTTTATATTATTAATCTATGATTTTCTATTTAATTTTTGCTGAAACATGTGGTGTTTTTATTGCTTGGTTTGATGATCTTGGGTCATTGGAGATTTGACTAGTGGGTCATCAAAGGTTTGGTGGGTGGCCAAAGGTTGGGTATGGAGGTCAAAGGTTTGTAATGGAAGGAAGAGAATGCCAAGGGTAGCAAAGATTTTTTTTCCCTTTTTAATTATAAGGGCATTTTTGTATTTCACATAAAAAGTATGCCTTATTTCCAAGATATACCAAGCATACTTTTAAACCCATCTCCATATCCATATCAATATCCACATCCATTTTCGTATCTATTAAAATCAATTTTATGTACCAAACAGGCCATAACATACTTTAGAAGCGGCTTCTCTCCTATTTCTATATCGTCAGTGGCCCTCCTTTTCTATAAAACTATGTTGTTTTGGCACAAAGCATTGGAGCGAGTGACCTTTTTCTAAAACAAAATAGCATTCAGCATCCTAAAATATTTTTTTATAGTACCACCCAGTATCCTAAAATATTTTATTAATACTACCTCCGATCCTAAATATAGGACATAGTTGTTAGAGCAAGCGTTTCACCCAAGAGGGGGGTAAATTGGGTGATACTAAAATTTTGTTGCAAATATAAACCTTGACGATGAATACAAAGCAGTAAAGAATAAGGAGAAATATCACCGAAGTGTACACCGGGAGTTATACTGGTTCGGCCACAACCACTTTGACCTACGTCCAGTCCTCAGAGTTTCTCTGAGAGTTTCACTATAACTTCCAAGATTCAGTGGGTTCTTGGCACCTCAGTACAAGCAAGTTCCTTCACCTGGACACTCGCTCCCCCTTACAAGTTGTAATCCAATCCCAACTCAAGGTTCCACAACCTTAAGTTACCTCAATAACAAATATTGAGTTTGAATGAAATATGTCTCTCACAGAGTGAATAAGAATCACTGAAGTACAGAATTACAAATATGTGTAAAACAGAGTAGTGAACTTGATAATACGTTCATGTGTGTGTTCTTGTTGTAATATCTGTTTGGATGTTCCCATATATATAGATGTGTTGGTAGCGACCGTTAGAACATTTTCTTCTTGTCCGTTAGAGTGTGCGCAACCACTGTTGACTTTTCCAGTATTTGAAAAATATCCGTTTGCAGTAGGTGGCGGTAGGTAGTATTTGAACGTTGCATTTGACTTTCCTTATTTGGTAAGATCTCTTTATTGTTTATCTGTGGATATGCTAAGAATACTAATACAATGAAAGGTTAATCATATAGGAAACAAATCAAAGAATGTTGGAATGATTTCTCAAATTCTAAACTTGCATACTCGAGTAGCCACTCGAGTATTCATTAAGTTTACTCGAGTACTTACTCGAGTATCATCGTGATAGTAATGATAGCAAGTTTCATAACTCGAGTAGTGCATGAAGTAAACAAATTTACAAACCTTTGGAAATACCTGTTTACTCTGGTACTTACTGTGGTATGGCACACTTTTCTTCATAGGTTACTGGAGTAGCAACTTGAGTAAACTCTCAAATAAACTTTAGGTTACTCGATGCTTCACTCCAGTAATGTTGACAGGATTTCAAGGCTGAGAGCACTTCAAATTTGATTACCTTGTTACTCGAGTACTTACTCGAGTAAACATAAATTTTCTGCATAGCTTACTTAGGTAGCGACTTGAAGTTCTCTTCCAAGTAACTCTGCATACTCGGGTAGTGACTTGAAGTTCTCTTCTAAATAACTCTGCATACTTGAGAAGTGCCTCGAGTGAAGTGTGATAAAAGCATTTCATGTTTATTCAAGTATTACCTTCAGGTTTTGCTTACCACAGTGAGTTACTCGAGTAGCTCCTCGGGTAACATTGACAGGATAGAAAATGCCGAGAGCAACATATTTCTTTAAGCAGGGGACTCGAGTACATACTCGAGTATTGTTGGCAGGCTGAGAGTAACTGGAAGTCTTTTACATGGTTACTCAAGTACTTACTCGAGTAATATTCGCAGGATGAGAGCAACTCCAAGTGATTTACCTGGTTACTCAAGTAACTACTCGAGTAACGTTGGCAGGCCGAGAGCAACTGGAAGTCATTTACCTTATTACTCAAGTGCTTACTCTAGTAACGTTGATAGGTTACTTGAAGGTTGACTCTGATTACTTCAAGTTTCTGTCTCATTAGTTGAGTACATACTCGAGTAACCCTTTAGAAAACTTACCAGTGATGAAGTTTCTCAGCTTTTTCTCTTGGCGTTTCTTCATTACTCCAATGCTTACTTCAAGTGATAATTTGCCCTGTTATTACTTTGTTCAAACTTATTTGTTTATCAAATCTTTTTCATACCATCCTTTGTTATCATCAAAACATGAGAGATCTAACATTCTCCCCCTTTTTGATGATGACAAAACTTGGTGATTTTGAACAATATTTTTGAAATTAAGTTCTCAAATAAACACTTTTTGAATTCAATGATAATTTTGAAAACCTTGTTAAGTGTAAATTCAAAGTGTTTTGGAAAATGTTGAAATCATAACATATTCACCTTGCATACATAATAAACTCATTAATCCCACAATGCATTATAACTTAAAAGCTTAAATGGACTTGAAATGAAATTATAACTTAAGAAAGCTTGCATTAAACTTAAAAATTACATTACAAGATGAAAAAGTTATAAGTTGAAAAGCACCCTGAATCCCATGTACACCCATATACCCAAAATGAAAGAAAAACTTAAAACAAGCTCAGAAACTCCACAAAATCATACTCAAGCTCTTCTCCCCCTTTTTGTCTTCATCAATCAAGTAGAGGACTAGAAGGCTTGACCATAGAAATAGGCTTCACAGGAAGAACCAAAGGACCATTTGAACTCAGAGAATCAAAAGAAGAGGAACTAGAAGATTCTGGTTCAGGAAGATTTAGTGGAGGGATATAAATGTCTTCTCTTGGAGGAACAGGAGGGGGCTGATAGACAATCATAGTGGTGGTCTCAACCTCTTCAGTAGTACCTGGAGTATGATGATCAGAGGATGAAGGAGAGATTTCCTCTGTATGGGTAGGAGATGGAATTGGTGTAGGAGAGGGTTCAGGCTGAGGTTTGGGTGGTGAATCCTCAATGATGATGTGAATGGTCTCATTTGTTTCAGGATTGTCCACTGAACATAGGATATCTCTGGGTCTTGGTTCAGGTGGACTAGAAACTGGAGGTTCAGGAATAGTTGGCTCAACCTCAGTATGATGAAGGTCAGATGGGATGTTTTCTGGAGGTGGTGGTATATTCTCTGGAGATGGTATATGCTCTAGAGATAAAAATGCCTCAGGTGCATATGATGGACCAGCAGAAGGTCTAGGACCCAAGGAGTCCAGTCTTGCTAAGATCAACCTCAAGGTCTCACCCTGGGCACGTTGCTCAGCTAACAACTCCTCGTGCCTTTTGTCCATCCGCTTAACCATCTCAGCCATCTTGTTATTCATGTGAGTTATCAATTCAGCATTGGTGTTGCCTATGTCCACATGAAATCCCTTGAGCATACTCTCCATGAAGTGTTGGAGTGTGGCATTGAGGAAAAAGGGTGAAGAAGTAGTGGCAGCTGGAGCAGAAGACTGAGTATCATCCATTTTACTTGTCTCTGTCTCTGTCTTCTTCTTCTTCTTAGACCCAGACTCTAGAGGACCCTTGAGAGGAATTTCAATGTTGAGCTTCCCAATGTGATTTCTCCCAATTGGATTAACTCTCTCAATGTGCTCTTTACTCTCCAAGTACCATATCTTATTTTTCTTCAGAATAAGCGAAATAATCTGAGGATATGGTATTGGTGTGGTGGCTTTCCCATCTACTCTGTATCTCTTCACCTCAGAAAATATATATTCCCCCAAATCTTTTTGTTCCCTCAGGAGTAAGGAAGCAAACCATCTATAGTCCCGATCAGAAAAGTGGGTATAGTTGTTGGCCTTGTTCACAAGGGATCTAGAGTATATATACCATAGAACCCTGTGATGATCGCACATGTCACTAGGTTTGAAATTCAGAGGGCCCACAAGCTCACCTGGTCTAAGAATAGAGAAAATTGTGTTTGGATCAAGTTTTGAGTAAATGTCATCTGGAGGGTTCTCTATTCCTAACCACACATTGATCCTAGAAGGTGAGATAAGTATTTTCTGGCCTCTAATAGTAGTAGTCATCTCTTCCTCTGCAGAATTTTTATTGGGTTCATCTAGTATCTCAAGATTGCAGTAAAAATGTGTGACTACTTTTGTGCAAAAGGGAAGCTTAATAGATAGCCAAGGCATAAAAGGTTCCAGAAAGGGACTAAGATCATACTTCAATACCTCCTGAAGTACTTTGAGGTCCACACAGTGAGTCTTGCAGACTTTTCTCCTTGAGAATTGAGTGAGATACTTCTGAGAATCTTCCAACTTGTTGACATTAAACCCCTTTGGAGGTTTAGTGATCGCTTCTTCTGGCAATCCTGACTTCTTTGAAGATTGCCCCTTCTCAAGTTGATAAAGTATGCCAGCCATTGCCTTAGCCACGTTCACATCATATTTGGGTTTTTTGGATGGTTTTGGTATGAATGATGGCGTGGAAGAATCAGCAAGTGGAGGAGAAGGAGATTTAGCACTTTTGCCTCTCCCAGTAGAGGTGCTCTTCTTGGATTGAGCCCTTGTAACCACTGGCTCTTTAATCACAACACCTTTATCTTTTAGTTTCGGTTAAGGTTTGGGTTGGATTTTAGCTTTTGACCTAGGTGTGAGTTTTCTTCTCTTTCTGGAAGGAGAAGAAAGAGGGTCAGAAAGTTGTGCGGATCCAGAAGAATCTGTGGGAGTAAAGTTTTTGGTTCTTACCATTTTGATTCAGTGAAAAACTTGGAATCTCAGAAAACAGAGTGAGAAGACGCGATATAGGGCAAGAAGAATCTGAACAAACTAGGAGGTTTTTAGAGCTAAGAATTGATGGGTTTTGACGGAAATGAAGTAAGGAAGAGATTGTGAAAATTTTTTGTGAGAGGACTGGGTGATTTACTCAAGGAGATTTTATGGAAATGACTGAGTTTGCGACAGATAAAGACCTAGAACCCGACGTTACTCGAGGCCTTACTCAAGTAAATATCATGTTTACTCGAGTCCCTACTCGAGTGATCATATAGAAAATTTCTAAAATAATTTGTTTAATATGCGTACCTGGCATGAATAATATTGTAATTATCCATATATGTTCCCTCGATCATTTAATAGCCATTTTAGAGCAAATTTGAGTCAATTCTCATCAAGTTTGTGATTTGGACCTGCAATTACTCGAGTCCTTACTCGAGTAAGCTTCAAGTTTACTCGAGGCTTCCCTCGGGTAACCTGTCTTTTCTTCTTTTGACTATTCATTTCTCACTAAATGAATTGTTTGATTTAAATTTCAGGTAACTTGATACGTTACTTCCAGTTTTGGAAGACCATTACTAGAGTGGTTACTCGAGTAAAGTACTCTTTTACTTCAAGTTGTTCCTCGGGTAATGCTTTTCTGTCAGTCATTACTTGAAGTTAGTACTCCAGTAATGATGTCCTCTAATAACCTCTGTTTTTATTTCTCAGAACAGAGTTTCAATCTTCCTGCAAAACAAGTTTCTACATACTCTGATGCTTAAATTAGTAATCATCAAAACATTATCAACTATCTTTATCTAACATTATGAGAAACTAAAATAACTTACAATTCATCGGAATTTACCATTCCCAATTCTCTTCTAATGTATAGAAATTGATCTTTTGCAAGAGGTTTGGTGAAGGTATCAGCTAGTTGAAGATGAGTACGAATGAATATCACTTTCACATCCTTCTTCTGGACATGATCTCTGATGAAGTGATGTGTGACATCGATATGCTTGGTTCTAAAATGTTGAACTGAATTCTTTGCCAAGTTTATCGTACTGGTATTGTCATAATAGATTGGTATTTCTTTGAGATAAATACTAAGATCTTGTAGTTGTTGTTTTAACCATATCACTTGTGCACAACAACTTGAAACTGCAACATATTCAGCTTCCGTTGATGAAAGAGACATTGTATTTTGTTTCTTGCTAAACCATGATACAAGAGATCCTCCAAGAAATTGTCCTTGTCCGCTGGTGCTTTTTTTGTCTGTCTTGTATCCTCCATGATCAGAATCTGAATATGCAACTAGATATTCACTTCTTCCTTTGGGATACCACAGACCCAATTCTGGTGTGTCAGCAAGGTATCTAAAGATTCGTTTGATAGTTTCGGTATGTGATTCCTTGGTGCTGATTGATATCTTGCACATATGCCAACACTAAATTGAATGTCCGGTCTGCTTTTCGTAAGATAGAGTAATGATCCAATCATTCCTCTATATTTTGTGATGTTGTAGTCTTTCCCTTTAACATCAGCATCAAGCAACGTAGTTGAGCTCATAGGTGTGTCCGTTCCATTTGCTTCATCCATTCCATACTTCTTCAATAGCTCTTTCAAGTACTTTGTTTGAGAGATGAAGATTCCATTCTTTCTTTGTTTGATTTGCAAACCGAGAAAGAAATTTAATTCTCCCATCATTGACATCTCAAACTCTCCCTACATTATCTCAGAAAATTCCTTACACAGAGATTCATTAGTAGCAGCGAAAACAATGTCATCAACATATATTTGAACAATTAAAATATCATCACATTTTCGTTTTATAAAAAGTGTTGTATCAACTTTTCCCCGTACAAAACCTTAATCAATAAGAAATTTACTGAGCCTTTCGTACCATGCTCTAGGAGCTTATTTTAA
The DNA here is from genome assembly GCA_963242795.1 of Inga leiocalycina. NCBI lineage: Eukaryota > Viridiplantae > Streptophyta > Magnoliopsida > Fabales > Fabaceae > Inga > Inga leiocalycina. The sequence goes on along the minus strand of OY725328.1, from coordinate 41,710,723 downwards.
ACCATATAAAGCCTTTTTGAGTTTGAAAATATGGTCAGGTTTGGTAACATCTTCAAAACTTGGAGGTTGTTTTACATATACTTCTTCCATAATGTAGCCATTTAGAAATGCACTCTTTACATCCATTTGATAGAGTTTGAATCCTTTGATGCATGCAAAGGCCAAGAGTACGCGTATAGCTTCCAATCTAGCCACTGGAGCATACGTTTCCTCATAATCAATCCCTTCTTCCTGATTATAGCCTTTGGCCACCAATCTTGCCTTGTTTCTGACAATAATTGTGGATTCATTGAGTTTGTTCTTGAATACCCATTTAGTGCCAATGATCAGATGATCTTTGGGTCGGGGTACCAAATCCCAAACTTGATTTCTTTCAAATTGATTTAGTTCTTCTTGCATTGCTATAACCCAATCATTGTCTGATAGGGCTTCATCAATATTAGAAAGTTCAATCTCAGAAATGAATGCAGAAAAACTTACTTCATTGAAAATTCTATTTCTAGTTTTGATCCCTTCATTCACATCTCCTATGACTTGATCTAAGGGATGACTTTTATTGTATTTCCAGGCTCTGGGTTGTCCTAGTGATTGCTCTTCTTCCTTGGTTTCATCAACTTCTGGAATAAGAGATTTAGAAATAGATTGACCATTTTCTTGATTTAAAACAACTTCTTATTCTTTATCAATGGTTTTGTCAGAGGATTCAAATTCATCAAATACAATATGAATTGATTCTTCAACAACACATGTTCTTTTATTGAAAACTCTATATGCTTTACTTCTATTAGAATATCCTAGGAAAATTCCTTTATCAGTTTTAGAATCAAATTTTCCTAAGTTATCTTTACCATTATTATGAATGAAACACTTACAACCGAAGATGTGTAGATGAGCAATGTTTGGCTTCCTTCCTTTGTACAGCTCATATGGTGTCTTTCCAAGTTTTGTTCTAATATAGGCTCTATTTAAAATATAGCATGCTGTACTCATAACATCAGCCCAGAAAACTTGAGACACATTCTTTTCATTTAACATTGTTCTAGCCATTTCAGTGAGCACTCTATTCTTTTGTTCCACGACTCCATTTTGTTAAGGTGTCCTTGGAGCAGAGAAATTGTGATCAATGCCATTATTATCACAATATTCTTCAAAGGCTTGATTTTCAAATTCTCCACCTTGATCGGTCCTAATACCTGCAATGGACATACCTTTCTCATTTTGCACTTTCTTGGCAAAAACAATAAATTCTTCAAAAGTTTCATCTTTTGATGATAGAAAAATAACCCATGTAAATCTGGAGAAATCATCAACAATGACTAATGAATATAAGTTGCCACCAAGACTCTTTACTCTTGCTGGGCCAACTAAATCCATATGCAATAATTGTAGTGGTCTATTTGTTGAAATTTCATTTTTCAATTTGAAAGATGATTTAGTTTGTTTACCCTTTTGACAAGCGTCACAAATCAAGTCATTTTTGAAAGTTACTTTAGGTAATCCAAGAACTAAATCCTTTTTGAGTAGCTTGCCTAATTGATGCATATTGACATAAGCCAATCTCTTATGCCATATCCAACTTTCATCGACATTACTTAGAAAACAATTTTCAGATTCATTTATACTAATATCCAGAGTACAGCAATTACCTTCCCTTTTTGCTCTGAGCTTAGCCTTGATATTCTTCTTATCAAGTAGTAAGTCATTTTTGTTGATAATTAGACATTCCTCTGAGTCAAATATTATCCAGTTATTTTTGTCTGCACTTTGACTCACACTCAACAAGTTGTGGCACAATCCTTCGACATAATATACGTCTTTGACTTGTATGCCTTTGTCATTTTTTATTTCACCAATTCCTGCTATCCTTCCGGTTTGATTTCCTCCGAATTTTACCTTTCCACCTTCTTTAGGTTGCAATTTGATAAAACTTTCAGAATCACCGGTCATATGTCTAGAGCATCCACTGTCTATGTACCACTTATTATTTTCGGATGCTTTGAGACATGTATGCAATTAAGTACAATTAAGTCTTAGGTACCCACTTCTTTTTGGGTCCTTTTGGGTTAGTACAAGAAATCTTCAAAACATATGATCCTTTAGGTACCCATTTGTAGGTTCCTATGTTTCCTTTCTTCTTATGAATGCATGAAGAGGTATAGTGACCTTTTCTATTATAGTAATTACAAAATGCAAAAGGATTTGATGTATGCACATAATACTGGAAATAATTCAAATATGACTTACCTCCTGCTTTCTTTCTACCCTTCCTTCTATCTAATTTTGGATCATATCCAATACCACATTGGTCATTTACAAATCATTGATCTTTTAAAATCACACTTAGCATCTCACTTCCTTTGGCAAATTTTTCAAGATTTTTTGTGATATCAGTGTTTTTCTTTTTCAAAGTAGAACAATTTTCACACTTCTTTTCTGAACTTTCTTTAAGTTCAATTTCAAGAGCTTTGTTTTTCATTTTGAAAACAACTAATTCTTTAACTACTTTGATGAATTCAGAATGTAAAGCATTATATTCAGAGAGTAATTCATCATAGGTAGGATCAAAATCATTTACCTCTTCTTCTGTTTCTTCTTGAGCAACAAGACATATATTGGCTACTTCTTCTTCATCACTTTCTTCGTCAGAGGAACTATCACCCCATATAGCATATACAAAGGCCTTCTTTTTGTTGAAGAATTAGCCTTTTCTCTTTTCTTTGCTCTTTTGGTTCAGCTCTGGACATTCTGACTTGATATGTCCAGGTTTTCCACATTCATAACAGATGATATGTTCTTTGCTGCTAGTTCCTCCCTTCTAAAAGTGTTTGAACCCTTGACCTTTCTTGTAGAACTTTATGAATCATTTTATGATTAGGCCCATTTCATCATCGTCAAACTCCTCATCCTCATCTTGATTTTCTTCTTTTGCTTTTAGTGCTAGGCCTTTCTTTTTCTTGTCACCGATGTCATATAGTTCCCGTTTGAACTTTAGTTTGCTTTCATATTCAGAAAGGCTTCCAAATAGAGAAGCAACTGATCTCATTGATTCTCCTTTTACTTCTTCTATCGTAGTGACTTTGGCCTCCCACTCTTTAGAAAGAATATTCAAAATCTTTCATACTTGGGTATGTTGATCATAAACTTTCCCAAGTGCTGCAAGTTGATTAACAAGCTGAGTATATCTAACTTCAAATTTAGATATTGATTCACCTGATTTCATTTGAAGTAGATCGAATTCAGTGACCAAGGTGTTTATCCGATTCTCCTTTGTTCCCGAAGTTCCTTCATGAGCAATTTTCAGAGCTTCCCACATTTGCTTTGCTGTTGGAAGTGTGTAAATTCTGAAGTATTCACTTTGACTCAAAGCGCTTTATAACATCAGAATTGCTTTGCTGTTGAGAGTGATAAGTTTCTTGTCATTCTCATCATATTCCGCTGGCGTCTTGGGAATTTTCTGAGAATCTACAGTCATTGTAGGTTGATAGTTTCCACTTTCAATCATATCCCATAGCCCATATTTGGTAGCCATCACGAATACTCTGAACTTTGCTTTCCAGAAAGAAAAGTGTTCGCCATTGAAACCTGGTGGTCTAGTGATGGATGCTCCGTCGGGAAGAATTCCTTCACCCATACTTGCCATTGGATCCTTCTTAGGTTGTTAAACCTTAACTAGAAAACCTATGCTCTAATACCAAATGTTAGAGCAAGCATTTCACCCAAGAGGGGGGTGAATTGGGTGATACTAAAATTTCGTTGCAAATATAAACCTTGACGGTGAATACAAAGCAATAAAGAATAAGGAAAAATATCACCAAAGTGTACACCGGGAGTTATACTGGTTCGTCCACAACCACTTTGACCTACGTCCAGTCCTCAGAGCTTCTCTGAGAGTTTCACTATAACTTCCAAGATTCAGTGGGTTCTTGGCACCTCAGTACAAGCAAGTTCCTTCACCTGGACACTCGCTCCCCCTTACAAGTTGTAATCCAATCCCAACTCAAGGTTCCACAACCTTAAGTTACCTCAATAACAAATATTGAGTTTGAATGAAATATCTCTCTCACAAAGTGAATAAGAATCACTGAAGTACAGAATTACAAATATGTGTAAAACAGAGTAGTGAACTTGATAATACGTTTATGTGTGTGTTCTTGTTGTAATCTCTGTTTGGATGTTCCCATATATATAGATGTGTTGGTAGCGACCGTTAGAACATTTTCTTCTTGTCCGTTAGAGTGTGCGCAACCACTGTTGACTTTTCCAGTATTTGAAAAATATCCGTTTGCAGTAGGTGGCGGTAGGTAGTGTTTGAACATTGCATTTGACTTTCCTTATTTGGTAAGATCTCTTCATTGTTTATCTGTGGATATGCTAAGAATACTAATACAATGAAAGGTTAATCATATAGGAAACAAATCAAAGAACGTTGGAATGATTTCTCAAATTCTGAACTTGCATACTCAAGTAGCTACTCGAGTATTCATTAAGTTTACTCGAGTACTTACTCGAGTATCATCGTGATAGTAATGATAGCAAGTTTCATAACTCGAGTAGTGCATGAAGTAAACAAATTTACAAACCTTTGGAAATACCTGTTTACTCTGGTACTTACTCGGGTATGGCACACTTTTCTTCATAGGTTACTGGAGTAGCAACTCGAGTAAACTCTCAAATAAACTTTAGGTTACTCGATGCTTCACTCCAGTAATGTTGACAGGATTTCAAGGCTGAGAGCACTTCAAATTTGATTACCTTGTTACTCGAGTACTTACTCGAGTAAACATAAATTTTCTGCATAGCTTACTCGGGTAGCGACTTGAAGTTCTCTTCCAAGTAACTCTGCATACTCGGGTAGTGACTTGAAGTTCTCTTCTAAATAACTCTGCATACTTGAGAAGTGCCTCGAGTGAAGTGTGATAAAAGCATTTCATGTTTATTCGAGTATTACCTTCAGGTTTTGCTTACCACAGTGAGTTACTCGAGTAGCTCCTCGGGTAACATTGGCAGGATAGAAAATGCCGAGAGCAACATATTTCTTTAAGCAGGGGACTCGAGTACATACTCGAGTATCGTTGGTAGGCCGAGAGTAACTGAAAGTTTTTTACATGGTTACTCGAGTACTTACTCGAGTAACATTGGCAGGATGAAAGCAACTCCAAGTGATTTACCTGGTTACTCGAGTAACGTTGGCAGGCCGAGAGCAACTGGAAGTCATTTACCTTATTACTTGAGTGCTTACTCGAGTAACGTTGGCAGGTTACTTGAAGGTTGACTCTGATTACTTCAAGTTTCTGTCTCATTACTCGAGTACGTACTCGAGTAACCCTTTGGAAAACTTGCCAGTGATGAAGTTTCTCAGCTTTTTCTCTTGGCCTTTCTTCATTACTCCAATGCTTACTTCAAGTGATGATTTGCCCTGTTATTACTTTGTTCAAACTTATTTGTTTATCAAATCTTTTTCATACCATCCTTTGTTATCATCAAAACATGAAAGATCTAACAATAGTTTGTACTATAAATTGCAGTACAAACTATGTCCTATATTTAGGACAGGAGGGAGTAGCACTTAGTATCCTAAAAAAAATTTTAGTCCACTTACCTCCCTAATATATTTTTTAATACCATCTAATATCCAGCATTCATCTCCTTAAAATATTTTTTCACTAACATTGACTCATATCCTAAACTGATTTTTATTTCATCTAGCATCCAAAATATTTTTCAATAACATTTAGTGTTTCAAACTAATTTTTTCGCTAACATTGACTCATATCCTAAGTTGATTTTTATTTCATCTAGCATCCAAAATATTTTTTTGGTAACACTTAGTGTTTCAAACTAATTTTTGGTACCGTATTTTAGGGTGCTAGATATACAAAAAATTAGTTTAGTATACTTAGTTAATGTTGGCGAAAAAAACCTTTTTAGGATGTTGAATGCTAGATATTGGGTGATATTAAAAAATATTTTAGGGTGGCACGTGGACCAAAAAAAATTTTATACATTGAGTGATACTAAAAAAATATTTCAGAATACTGGGTGCTACAAAAAATACTTTAGGATTGAATATTATTTTTCAAAAAAAAAAGTAACCAACTTTAGTATGTTGCGCAAAAATGGAGCAATTTTATAGCAAAGGAGGGTAGCGAACAGTATAGGAGTAGAAGAGAAGCCGCTTCCACATACTCCAAGAATACAACGTTATTTGAATTCTATACAATAAAAATATAATAACTTATATCATTTTAATCCTAGTTGGCTGATGACTCATCTAAAAAAATTCAAATTTTATCTTATCTTTAAGAAAAAAACATTTTAATTAAAAAAACTAAAACTAAATGATTAACCAATATTTTTCTTAAAAACAAGAAAAAATTTAAATTTTTTTAGATGAGTTATCAGCCAATTAAGATTAAATTATATGAATTGTTATGTTTTTATTAGATAAAATTCAAATGACATGGTACCCTAAAATATATAAGTACTTCTCTCCTCTTTTTTTTTTTTTTTTTGATAGTTAAGTACTTCTCTCCTCTGTATCTTGTTGTCCTGGGCACAATAACGTCTATTAAAGAATAATATTTCAGGACCGCCAAAAATTCTCTAGTCATTTTTTAGTACTAAGGAACCCGATTTGGGTTAATTAATAGTATTATGACTTAGACATGTTTGGAATTAACTGACATTAAATTTAATTAAATGTCTGAAAAGGCTAAGAGATACCGCACCTTAAATTTAATAAGGGCTTGTTTGGTTTTTTATAAGAAAAAGAATTTAAAACAAATGTAAAGTGATACTCTGTTCGGTTTTATGTATAAGATACAAATTTTTGAGGTATGATCCTATTTATACGATATAAAATAATTTATAATTTTAAAGGTTCGTTGTTAAATTTCAAATTATAATAATTTAAAAAATTGTAAAGTAATAAACTTCAGCTAAAACTTATAGCTCATTTTTTTTAAAAAAAATAATTTACAATTTTGAAGGTTCGCTATTAAATTTAAAATTATAATAAGTTTTAAAAGAAAATTTGTAAGGTAGTAAACTTCAGCTAAATCTTATAGATATTTTTTAAAATAAAATTAATTAATAATTTTAAAATTTTACTATTAAATTTAAAATTATAATAATTTTTAAAAGAAAAATTGTAAAGTTTAAATTATGAATATGCATTCTGATTGATAATATTTAATTGTTTTTTTTTAGATTTAGGGCTCGTTTGGTTCGATCCCATTGCACCTTACAATGCAGTGCAATGCAATATTAATTACAAAGCTAGTGTTTGGTTTGATTTTTAAGCAAAGTACAATAAGTTATTTTTTAATAATTATTTAAAATTAATATATCACACAAAGTCAATTTTACCCTTAATATAATTTTCGTAGAAAAAATAGTTAAAAGTCATCGTGCTACCTCATCAAAACCGTCATGCTACCTTTTTGAGAATCGTTCAATAGTGATAGTTGTGGGGGTGGAGGTGACAGTAATAATGATGGGGTAGCGGCAAAGGAGGCAATGGGAAGTAGTGACAATGACAACGACAATGATAGAGGAGGAGGTAGTGGCGGCGGCGGCAGTGGAGATGGTGGCGGCGGTGATGGCAGATGGCGATAACCGTGGAAGAGAAGGTAGTGGTGGTGGCAAAAGTTGTCATAGTGGCAGCGACAATGGTAGAGGTGTTGGCAGCGGTGGTGGAGGAAGAGGTAATGATGGCAACAGTGGTGACAAAAACAATGGTAGAGGACGTGATTACATAAGTCTATGGTGAAAATTTACCAAAATGCCCCCAAGGACCCGGGCCGGCCTAGTCGTACTCGTCTGATCGTACTTTTTCTGAAATTTTGACCTAGGCTATTCTGACATATTTTCACCCAAGGAATCCATTTTTGGATTCAAAATTACCAAATTCACTATCAAATTACCGAATTGCCCTTGGCAGCCCCGCTTTAAGGGTTTCAGGGGCGTTTTCATAATTATGCTTTTTCGGGCTTTTCCGAAAAAGTGATCAACTGTAACCTCACCTAATTTTCCCTTCTGAGCTCAATGGAATTATCAAATCATCAAAAATCTAGCCCTAGCCCCTCTAAAGAGCACTGGCTGAATCCCAAGATTCTCCAGGAAAAATTGGGATTTTTTCACTTCTGACTCTGTAGATTTGCTCCTTTCTATTCCTAACCACTTTATTAACTATTTAATTACATTAAAACCAAATTGGGCAGATTTTTTGCCCAATCTTTGAAAAATCATAACTAATTTTGTAGACATCGTATCAGAGTGATTCAAAAGGCTATAGAACCCCTATTGAGTTTAGTTTCAAGAAAAAAATATAACCTTTAGCCAAATAGAAGCACAAAATTCCCAGAATTTTAGTCTTTACATGCTGTTCCAGAGAATAATAAATTTCAATGGGTAAATTTTAAAAATTCATAACTTTTTGTATATAGCTCTAATTGAGTCGTATGACCTATCAAATTAAAGCTTAGGATGTCTACTTTTATCCTATAAAATTTCATAATTTTTGAACATCATTTGATCAACGAAATGTATTGCACAACAACACTGCCTCACTGGAAGCAATGAAACGGCATGCACTTGCAAATTCAACAAACTCCGTTTCGGTATATAAATTTTCCATACTCTTTAATTCACTATTTTATTCCCTTTGATACCTCAAAGACATAAGAAATATTAGAGAAAATGTTTGGAACACCTGCTAAACCGAGGCTTAGTAGTCCGCTTAATTTAGGCTTATTTCCAAGCCTCCAATCCCAAAATTCAGGATATTACTGCAATCATGATTACCATTATAATAACCCAATTTGAGATTAAGAGCTAATGACTCTAATTTTGATTGTAATTAGTGTAATTAAACACTTTTGGATAAATGCGATGCGAATTTGATATAAATGTTCATAGTGATGATTTAATAACCATAGTGGAAACCAGGGGCAAAATGGTAAAATTGGAAATTTACCGATCAATTGTCCAGTTACCAAAGAGGAAACTCATTGGTGATTGGAGATCAAGGGTTGAGATCTATTGGTTATGGGTCAGAATCCCATGCTTTGCATTGGTGTGAGCTCATGGAGGGAGTGAGTAAGATCATTGTGTAGCCCAATGGATGTGGCACAAAAGACAAAAGCTCACTTTTTCTCTCTCTTCTCTCTCCTATGCGGTTTTTATTGGAAAAGGAAAGCAAAACACTTCATCATCTCCATCTCTCATCATCATCATCTCTCTCTCTCTCTTTCTCCATTTTCTGGCAATCAAGAAGTAAAGGAAGACGAAAGGTGAGATTTTGATGTTTTAGTTGATCTCTAATGCCCTAAACCTCTTCTCTAATGTTGTGCACCTCATTGAGAGCTTCATCTTGGTGATTTTAGAATTTTGAAAGAAGGTAGTTTGGGTGTTGGTGTAATTTGAAAGTTTGAGAATCAAGATTCTAGTTTTAGCAAAGTGAAAAGGTAAGCATTTGAGGCTTTATGATATATTTATTGTGATTTTTGGATAAGTTTGAAAAATTTTGGAATTTTCCCTGGTTTATGTCCATTTTTGAATGTATGAAATTCATAGTAGATGATGTTGGAATTAGTTCATTGTGAAGTTATTTAAGTGTTAAATATAGTTTTGAGGTTGGGAAGTGATTTGAATGAATTTGGGAGTTGTGTGTCATAGAGACCCAAGGGCATAGATTGTGGTTAAAATGGTTTTTGGATATTTTGAAGGTTACCAATGTGTTCCTTAGGCAATTTTAAGTGGTAATGAGCTTTGTGTGAGGCTTGGGAACCATTGGGAGCAATTTTAACCAATCTGGGAATTTCTATCAGTTGCTACATTCTGAGCAATCTGATAGCATCACTCGAGTGAGGGAGCATATTACTCGAGTGCTGTGTGTGTTTTCCCTTTATGCTTTGTGTTTTGCCTGGGTTTTTATGAGTGCAGCTCGAGTGCAATTCCTTCACCGCGAGTGATGTTGGTGATCACTCGAGTGAGCATGGAGTCACTCAAGTGATGGTATGTGTTCATGGTTAGGGTTGCTCTCAGGTCCTCACTTGCTGGTCAGTGTTCAAGAGTGTGTTCTGACACTCGCAAGTGCGGGCTCCTCACCCGAGTGCCAAGGGTGGTGCTTGAGTGAGCTTTCCCTTCTAATCTTACATGTGCTCTTGGGTTGTCACTCTCTGTGTTGCACTTTCGGGAACTCGAGTGATTTTGGAGTCATCACCCGAGTGCAAAGCCTTATGCTCAAGTATGGTTAGCACTTTCTGGCCGTGATAGTTGCTCACTGTCAAACACTCGCGAGTGAGAGCTAGTCTCACTCGAGTACGAGTCTCTCATTACTCGAGTGAGGTCATCTTCACTCGAGTGAGCTAGTTGAAAATCAATGTTCTACTTCTGAAAAGGGGTATTCAGGGTAGTTTCTTTCAACCCGTTTGGCATATGTTTAGGCCTCTAATAGTCACCCAAAGAGTCCTAAATGATAACAAACTTAGAGTATTATGGAAATAAGCATTTGGAAAAGAGATTGATAGGTTATCCCTAATTTGATTATAGGATTTGACATCTGTCAAACTCATGAGCCCATTGTGTCGAAGAACGTCAGGAAAGACCAAGGTAGTGACTCCTCTCCTATACTTTGTGTAAATGTACTGTATGTATGTCTGTCATGCATTGTATGGTTGCTAATGCTGTTTTGTGATGCATTGAGACGCTTTATGGAGCTTTGTGATACTTTGTACCTTGTGATGATACTGCTTTGTGATACCTGGTGCTTTGTGATGATGCTGCATAGTGATTACCGCGAGAGCAGGCATAGTGTTTACAGCGAAAGCTGGCATTAAGATTACAGCAAAAGCTGGCATAGTGTTTACTGCGAAAGCGGGCATTGAGCATTGTGATACAGCCATGAGTGCTGTCAGTTGTGCCGCGAGCCATGACTCATAATGTTGTTGCTAAATATGATAAACTTACATGCTTTTGTGTTTATATATAGTATGAGTGATTTGTTATTACTGGGATTCTTTAGAATCTCACTCTTTCCAATGACTAACATTTCAGACAGAGCGAGTGGCTCAAAAGGGAAGCGGATAACCAGGAGTGGTTAGGATCTCTTAGAGATAATTGTTGAGGTTGGTTATCTGTTTTTGGTTTGGGATTACCATTTGTACATGAGATGTAAATAATAATTTTGGATATGTAATCCCCATTTTGGGAACTTTGAACCCATGTTATATATATGTATGTAACCCGGGGTTGTCGGGATTTTAATTACGCACTCTGATATTTATCAATGTGATTTGATTACTTAAATAATTATATTCACATGTGAATATGAGACCAGGATGAATTGTGTTTTTGAACAGTTTTTCCGAAACACCTCGTCCTAAAGATGAGGGATTATAAAGGTTGTTTTATCTTATTGGTCTCTATTTCACTTAAATTTCATAATCCGGATGTAATTACGGTAAGGGGGTTACAACCATTGCAGATACGTAATGCGGTTGAGCTAAACAAGCTCTTAATGTGTTGCCATTTTTTTAAAAATATGGATTAATTTATTAATAGATCCCTTCTAAATAGGAGAGAGCACGCAGATGGGAAAGAGTGGCAAAAGAGAAAAAAAGAGGGGGGGGGGGGAGGTGAACACGTTATTTTTTTTTAAGAAAATAAATGACGAATTTCAAGGCGAGGGGGCAGGGAGAAAGCGGAAGAAATCTTCATTCAAGCCAAGAAGATTTCTTCACAATATGAAAATCATTATGGCTAAAAACGGTTTTAAGCTTAGTATTTCAATAAATAATTTCTATCCTGTAACATTTTGGTATTTTTCTTTTGCAATTTATAGTGTCAAGGTAAATTTTCCCTGAAGTAGGGACAGCTTCTCTTTTAGTAGTTAGAACACTTGAAAAATCAAGAAATTAAATTAAAAAAATGAAATAAATACGATTTTTTTATAAAATAAATATTTATGTATTTAAAACAAATTACACTTTAAATCTTGAAGGAATGATAACGGCTATATCCATTCGATTTCTTAACACACAATTATTTATTAAATATTACTCATATATATATATATATATATATATTATTTGCTATACCTAATCAATTTTAATTATGTCAGCAAATCAACTTCTCAATATCAACATAATCAAACCAAATAGTACAGTTTAAATACATGTTGCCTATTTATGATCAATCTTTTTTATAGTATTCGTTGAACAAAAAGGGAAATATTCAATGCGATTTATCTCTTAAAACTCAAGGAATATTCACATAGGAGTAATTCATAAGTCATATACCTAAAGATCATACCATTAGCGAATTTCAAGAACTGTATTAAATTTAAAAGAATCGGTTATAAAATCTTCGTTAGCGGAGGAATGATAATCTTATAATCTGTTTTTCCTTTTCTTTTTAAAATATCATCTTCACCTTTAAATTAAGAAAATTACTCATGATTCATATTTAATATTATATAAAACTATTAATAAAGGATTTATAAATTATTTTTTTAAAATTTTTGTCAATATTGTATATTATGAAGCGTGTAGATCATATTTTAACCATTTAATTTTTTTTTATTTATGTTTAAAATAATAATTATATAAAATAATAAATTTAAAACCATTTATGTTTTTTAACCTGACTGTGGATAATAAATAGGGATAATCCTTTAAAAAGAACCAAATTAGAAAATGATAAATTAGTCATTTCCTAAAAAAAAAAGTTGGAAATTTTTTATCACATTTAAACATTTTCTAATCAACTCTTAATAAAAAAAACTTATTTATTATTTTTTAAATTCTAAATTCTTTTTCAAATGTTCTCCCTAATAAATATAAGCTCATAAGAAAAAAAGGGGGAAAAAATATCCCAAACCTCCTTGATGGTGCAGCTTTTTTTTTTTTTTTTCTTTTTAAAATATATTGGATATATTGATATTGAACATACTGATTAATGATTAATATATCCATATGTAGAGCTGGCAATCAGGGTCGGCTCTTGACGGGTCAGGGTCTAACAGGGCCAGCCCTAAAGGACTCGGAGTCAAAAAAATTGCAGTTTTTCAAGGCCCGGCCCGCAGGGTCGGAAAATCTTTTTCACAATATTTAACTATTTTTCTTGCGTATTTTTCCTAAAGAGATATAATTAGTAAATAACAATGATTAAAGTTCTAATTTAATACATAAATGTTGTCAACATTAAGGTTTAAATAACACGTCTCTTGCAACAAACAAACACAGTTACTAATGTATAATCAAAGATAAAATCATGTCCATAAACAACTCACACAAAGGCCAAAGTATAAGAAGGCAAGAAGCTAAATACTCTAACATCTAAACAATATGAGTATGACGACTATCACTTTCACCTTCTTCGCCACTATCATCAATTTCAAGGACATTTGATTGTGTTTCACTTTGAGCAGTAGGTTCAAGTAGTCAAATAATCATAACCTCCATAAAAAATCATACTCTATCAGGCAGAATATTATATAATATGATTTTAGCCTAAATAGGCAGAACAATATACTCAAAAATCATACTCAAAAATCACAATATGATTCAATTAAACAAAACAATATACTCAAAAATCATACTCTATACAATATAAGGATAGAATGACATATAGATTCAATAAGGTAATTAAAAAATGTAACATGATTCCTTTCCAAGTAAAAAAAATAAAAAATAAACGAGCCTAAAGGGCCGGCCCTTTTAAACCCGAGGTCCTACAGGGCCAGCCCTTTTAGGCCCGACTTCCTTTTGAGACTCCAATTTACAAACCCGACCCTTAAAGAACCAGGGCCTAAAAGGACCGACCCGACGGACTCGGCCCCGTTTTCCCGACTCTATCCATATGTGTGTATAAAGAAAATGTTTTCTCTATAAACCTTTTTTATCTTCTTGATTAGTCTGGCGATTACGCCTAAAAGCCGTACCAGTGACAGCCTTGATTAGATCTCCGTCTTCTTCTTCTCCCAGCTTCCTTTCCAGCCTAGTTCTTTGCGGACTTCCGCTTTTACTGGAACTTCTTTCCTCCAAGAAGAGAACCCTAGGTGTCAATGTCTTCCTTCTTCAGAGTCCTCGCTGGGGAATATACTGCTAAACTGGTAATTTTCCTTTCTTTTGTTTGATTCCCTTTCTTCGTTCTCGACTTCTCCTCGTCGTCGTCGTCGACGACGTCTGTGCATGTGTTTGCGTTCTCCGTTCTCGGCGGTTATGCTAACCGCAGTCGGCTCCGATCCGACTCTGGCAGCCCCCTCTTTCCCTTTTTGTGCAGTTTCTGGTTTTGTTTTGTTGGTTTATTGATTTTGCATATTCCACTTTTCAGATTCGTTCGGCTACTGTTTTTCAATCTGCCATTGTACTAAACTGTGCTGGAAATTTTTGCATGATTGTGGTTTTGTGCTGTCTTTGTGTTTGTGATGCGTGGATGATTGATTATGCTTTTTATGATGAGAATTGAGAGCGATGGAGAAGGGGGAAAATCTGCCCTGGCAAACGCGTCAGTTCGCTTTTATTTTTTATTTTTTTTTAAAAAAAAAATAAAAATAAATGTCATTACTGTGTCAACCAACCATAAAATTACTGTGTTTGTAGTGCTAATTCACGAACGTTAATGTTCCGTTCCTCTTTTGGGCCAAAGAAAAAAAAACAAGGATGTTCCGTTCCTCTTAAAAATAGCAGATAATTACTTTATGATGTAGTGTTCAAATCTTAGTGTTTTTTCAATGAATTTTTTTATCATTTTTAAATTTTGATTTAGTCTCCTTCCGTAAGGAGGAAAAAAAAAAAGAAGATTTCTATATCTTGGCTTTTAAAAGTAATTTTTTATATTTAAAAAATTATATATATATATATATATATAAATATAATATCTATATACGTATATGAAATCTAAGAATTTAAAGCAGCTTTGTTCTCCCAAAAAATTAGTAATTGATCAAGAAAAGTTTCTTCAGAAAGGAAGAAAAATTAAATTTATTGTGCTGATTTCAGAATATGAATGTGTAATAAAACACCAGATAATGGGGGTGGAGTATTGTTATCTTTTCGTCCAATCTTTGTCTCTCTCTCTCTTCAAATGCCAACTCTATAAATACGGAGAATTCAATTCAATAAATGTCATCATGACCTAGCTCAGAAGAGAAATTAAATTCATTACATGATGATTTACCTAGTCTACTAAACAGCATTAGGTGATAATACTAGCCATTGCATTGTTCTATTAGTATTACATTAGATTTGAATTCAGATATACTAATTACATTTTCTTTTCTTTTCTTTTGGCAGCGAATCCCTCCCCTGTTTGTCTCCAGATTTTCTAGTCTTGCACCAAAAACAGTAATGCTTTTTTGTTCTTCAGAAAGATCATGGATGGTTGATATTGAGGAAGAAGATAAAAAACAATTGTATTTCAAAAGAGGTTGGAACACATTTGTAGAAGATAATACTTTAGAATTTGGGGATTTTATAGTTTTCAAATTCGATGGGAATTCAACATTCAAAGCTAAAATCTATGAAAAATCTTACCTCAGAAGAAAAACCTCAATGTCAGTATCTTCTTTCTTCAAGATCATCATCAATGAAGAATATACTACTAAACTGGTAATTGTCTTCTTCCCTGCTGATGTTTGCTTATTTCCACAGCTGAAAAATCCCTCTAAATCTTTGTTTCCCCCCCCCCTCTTAATTGCAGCGAATCCCTTTGTTGTTCGTCTCCAGATATTCTAGTCTAGTCCCAAAAGCAGCAACATTTATCAGGTCTTATTCTTCAGACAGATCATGGAAGGTTGATATGGTGGAAGAAGATGACAAAAGGTTATATTATAAAAATGGCTGGAGTACATTTGTAGAAGATAATGCTGTGGAGGTTGCATATTTTCTAGTTTTCAAATTTGTTGGGGATTCAACTTTTAAAGTTAAGATCTATGGAAAGTCTGCCTGTGAGAAGGAGCTTGAGAATGAGCCATGTGTCAACCAGTATTACTGCATACAGCATCATAATAAACAAATAACAACTCTAGATCGTCAAGTAACTCAGAGAGAAATAGATCCGATTGATGTAAGATACGTAACGATGGAGACGGTAGATCATGGTGATTCTAACCAAGAAATTGAGTCTCCCCAGAAAGAAGTTGAATCTGTCCCTATCAAGAAAACTGGTAAGCTAATGAAAAAGATAGCTCCCATTGATAATCTTGATCAAAATCATATTTTATTTCTCTGAATCTAAACTTACGTCTAATTACGGAACTGATGAATAAGTATTATAGTTGAATGTTAGACTTACTACAAGTTCCTTTCCAGGTCAAATGATGGTGATGTTTTTACATTCTTTTAATGTTTATACAGCAATTATGAAAACAAACTTTTGTTAATTTCCATTTATTTTAGCTCATAGTTTGATTAATTTGCAGCAGGCAACAGGTATGAGTCGACTGAAGGCCACAATTTGAACTCTAAGAAGAATCCTTCATTCAAAATTTTTCTGCAACAAGCCTATGCAGAGAAGGGTGTCATGGTTAGTTCTTCATACCACCCCCAATTGATTTATTTTCTTGAATGCCTATGACAAATTGACGATAACTGAATTATTGTATGTTTATATTAGCTTTTTTATCACCAATTTTATCATCCTATAGCAAACATTGGTGTGGTCTGGTTATGAATATGATGCGTTTTATGTTTCTGGCTTCACATTCGTACCAAACAAAATGTGGTTTCATGTTGTTTGCTCATACATAATTTCCATGGTGTGTGTATGTATGTCAAGGCTATTCAAGTGATAATAATATGTTTGAGGAACTTGTGCAGTGCTTTCCAACGGAGTTTTTCCATAAGCATATGAAGAACAAGAGACAAGAGGTGGAGATGGAGACAGTGGAAGGAGTATGGACTGTGACATTACTCCCCCACATGAAAAGGACAAGGACATTCGCCAGATTAAGCAAAGGCTGGTCGGAATTCGCGAAAGCCAACCGTTTCAAAACCGGAGAGACTCTTGTTTTCGTACTGACTCGAAAAGGTGATTGCCCCAAGTTCGTCGTCAATAGACAATGAGGTTCAAGTGTAGGGGACTGATGTAGCACCAGGTTTTGTATGGCTGTTCAACAAGTGTATTTAAAAATTTAGAGTTTCTCCTGATGGTAGGTCATGTTAATGGTAGGCTTAATTAGGAAGAGCCCTCATGATAACTAATGTAAATATGGTAGGATTAATTAAGAGGGTTATGCTAAGGATCTTTCACTTTCCATTTTATGAACTCCCATGAAATGGATTTGGAATATTGTAGGCATCTTTTTGTTTCTTTATATATTTAATCAAACGTGTCCTTAATTTCGTTTTGTTTTGGCTAGAAACGTGTTCTTAATTTCTGATGCAACATTTTATGACTGCGAATGTGATGGGCCTTTGCTGGGTCCCAAAATCAAATGTGGTTTTTGTTTGTTATGGCTTATGAGCCTTTTATGAGCTTCCTCGTGGGCTTGCTTGTTTTTATGCCTAAAGTAGAAATCTCTTTTTATTAAGTTCGCCCTACCCAATATTGGTATGACCTATGAGGAAGAGAGATTTCGTCTTGTCTTTGGATCATGAGTGAGCCCAATCCTTTTTCTAAAATTTGATTATAAAAAAACAAAGTTTGACATTTTTCTTACTTCCAGTTTGGAAGAGTGAAAATCTCCCCATCTTTCAAATGAGTCCCAAGTTATAATGTTTAATTTTTGATTGTGTAGATTAAAATATATGATTTTTAAACTTGAGTCAAAATATTGAGAATTCGAGCGATATCCCACTAGCCAGTTTTGATTTGGAGAGACTCTGGATCAAATGGGTCAGCAATCATTTGGAAGTGTTATAATTTAGGCATATGGCTAATTGAAGCCCATAAATTGAAACTCTCATTTTTATCCTTAGATTACTGTTCACCAGGCATAATCAATTTCATCATCTAACTTTGAAAAATCATAATTTAATCTAGACAAGTCGTTTAAAGGTGCTCTTAAACTTGTTTAGAAACTCTTGAATTCTTTGCAATGAGAATAATATGGCTTATCATCAAGGTAATTAAATTTGGACTGGCCACTGAACTGGTTGGGGTATCGGGTCAAGAGTCAGTGGGTCAAACTGGAGCTAACTTGGAGCCACACCGGTGAGAAATTGAAGATTTTAGGGTTATTAATATGAAATTTTAAAGAAAAAATTTTAAAAACATTGATTTAAAAAAATAAAAAAAATATTGAACTAGACCGGACCGGTTTACTGGCCAGTTAGTTGGTTTCCGGTCCGGACCACCTGGTTAGGTTCGGTTTGATCACACTGCTTATTATTCATCATTACATATAATATATACATCTCAATGCCTCATAATGAATTTACACAACTCATTGGCAAAAAATAAAATAAAAACGAATTTATACAACTCATGTGATTTAGTACACATTTTACTACTTATGGTACAGCATTGTCATGGAATTTCCCTTCTTTCAATTATTCTTACTTCTGCTCTAACTGTTCCTTTAGAGTCTCATAATCTAACATGGTTAGTCATTAAGGGGAGATTCAATGAATCCCCTAGCAAACATTCATCATCCATTGACATATTTAAAGCTGTCATGCATTGATCGCAAAATATCTAGGCCTATGACATGTCCCAAACATAATCACATATACAAATACATGATTTCTTATAAATATAATGAATACTTTAATTTTATATGGTAAAGTTTATTACTTCAAAACTTTTCACTTTTACTTTTTTTACTTTCAATATTGCGATCTTCATGGTTCCAGGCTTCCAGCCTCCAATTCCACCTTTATAATATCTAATAGCCCTAAGTGAACGTCACATATCAATTGTTGGGTTTAGTAGGAGCATTGAAACCATTAATATACAAAAACTACTCTTGTCAATTAAACCTTAACTAACCTTAACTATGTATTGCTGATCCCATATGCTCTAAAAGTAACCTAACATGCTTCTTCTCCATATGCTTTTAATAGTTAGTTATTGATAAAGCTATGACTTTACAATTTGAGTTCATGATATAAGTTTATGTACTTAGCATTGATTCATTTTAACTCGTGAATTTGACAATTTTGCATTGTATGATATACTCCCTCTGATCCTTATTATAAGATACCACCTAATAAATGTATTTGGTCCTTTTTATAAGACACTTGCTTGTTTCTAAAGAGTATTAAATATTTTTTTCCATGCATGCTCATAATTAATAAGGGTAGTGGGTGAGAGTGATAATTAATATGATATTAGAGTTTAGTGGAATTAGTAGGAATAATATTAGAAATTACTTAAATTTTAGGACAAATTTAATGACTTTAACTAGTTTTATTGATTTGTGAGAATTATTAGTTAATGTCTTATAATAATAACCAGAGGAAGTACCCCGAATTAGATAATGTCCTCTCATTACACTGTCCAATGCTATATATAATTTTTTTTTTTTAAAAAAAAAAGATGACATGTTCCTATAAGAGACACTAATAATTTGTCTCAAAATTTTTAGTATCATGTTTCAGCTTTGGCCCGCTAATTATTAGTTAGTTTTAATACATTATTTTTCTAATCACTTTCTCGGTCTCTCCATAAATAAAAGATTTGAGGGGGTAGTATTTGTGTATTATCTAGGTAATTCAATTATTTGTATTTTATAAAAAAGACTGGAGGGCTTACTATTATATTACATTGCATTTCTTTTTTTTAAAAAAATCTTTCTCCATATATAAATAAGGGAACAGGCCCTAAAATTTCGAGTGTTGGTGTTTCTTTACATAAAATATGATATTTTTAATAAATAGCTATCTATGTATTTTAAACAATTTACACGGAAAATCTTGGAGGAATAATAATGTGTATATCTAGCTATTTGATTCCTTAGCCCACATTTATTTGTTGAATATTGCTCCCATTATATTTATATTATTGGTTGTACATATTGAAAATCAACTTCTCAATAGCAACATCATCAATACAATTCAAATACATATGGCCCTTATCATCGGTCTTATTTATATTTTAAATTAATTGTTGAATAATGGAAATATTCGCGATTTATCTCTTAAATTTCATGGCATACACATAATTCGTGAATTATATTAAAATATGTTATCATATCTCAATTAATGTACTCAAAAGTGCTAATTTTCTTTCCAAAAAATTAGCTTCATATTGAAAATTTTATTATTGAGATGAGTTTAAATTTAGGGAAAATTCCATATGAAGCTATCTAAAATAGTAAAATTCTAAATAAGGTCGGTAAATTTAACAAATCCTTAATTAAGTCATTTATCCAATTTAGAATTTTGAAATGTGGGTAAAATAACTTTAATACTCTATCCTTTCTTCTCTCCCCCTTAAAAGAGTTTTATTGCTCCATATATCAACAATGATATATAATGAAATAAAATATGATTTGCTAAATCAAAGAAATTTTTTGTGCTCTAAAAAGATCTTCATGAATAATTCCAGCTAAAGAAAGGAAATTGCAACACATGCCATGACAATTTACCATCAATTTTGTATATACAAAATATGCACAGTACATGTGCTTTGAAGATAGGGTTAAGGTGTAAAAACATCCATAAATTTATATCAAAAGTGCATCCCAGTGCCATAAACCCTTTTTAGGAACAAAAATACCTACAAACATTCAAAATTAGAGCAAAAATGATACAATCATAAAAATGGGCTAACATCTGTTACTTTTTATAGTGTGACCCATTCTATTTTTTCTGAAAGAACCAAAATGCCCTTAGCTCAAAAATGGTAAAGGTGTAAAAATATTCATAAACTTTTATCCATAGTACATCAAATACTATATGTTTTTTAGAGGTGCAAAAATACCTATGAATATTCAAAACAGACATGGAAGTACCAAAATACACCCCAAATAAAAAAAGACACATACGACAAATATATTTTATGAAAATTATTTTTATATATTTGCTGGGTACTCTGGTCAAATTTGGAGCTTGTATCTAGTTATTTATTTCTCTTTCGTTTGATCTAAGCATTTTAAATCTAGTTTAATTTAATGATTTAATTCATTTTTTAATTAAGTCAATTTTATAGCATGGCAAGGCTTTAAATTTTTTGACATACAATAATATATTTCTCCATAATTATTTTCTTATGGCTTTATATTTTATACCTTTTTAATTATTAAAAAGTTTATAAAAAATGAAATAGAAAAGTTAAGCGTGTTAGTTGTAAGTTAATTTCTAAAGAAAATTAAGAAAAAATCAAAATAAAATATTAATAGAAAATTTAACAACATGTACTTCATATGACATAATAGATATTATCATGTCCAATTTAAATTATTAAGTTTAAAGTTAGAATTAATAAAGTTTAAGATTTTTTTTTTTAGTTTGGATAAAATATATTAGAACTGACTTATAAATACAAGTAGGTGAGTAGATAATAGTAATTTGCTTATTAATTTAAAGTTGATATATAAAATTTCATGTTATGTTCATAATAATAGTATAGAATTTGAATAGTTAGATAAATAAGTTTTTTTATAAGTTGAGGGTATTTTAGTACTTTCATATCTATTTTAAATGTTCATAGATATTTTTGCACCTCTAAAAAATATAGGATGTTTGACACACTTTAGGTAACAGTTTATGGATATTTTTACATCTTTACCATTTTTGAGCTGAGGGCATTTTGGTTCTTTCAAAATAAATAGTATGGGCCGCACTAAAAAAGTAATGGACATTAGCTCATTTTTAATGGAATTGTCATTTTTGCTCTAATTTAGAATATTTGTGGATAATTTTACACCAAAAAGAGTTATGGCGTTGAATTGATGAGTGTACTTTTGATATAAGTTGATGGATATTTTTGCAAATTAAGCTAAGTTATTAAAACTTTTAAGTCATCATGTTTGCCGATGAAAATTCAAGGTTTATAGATTACCTAGATGCATGAGCCTCGATCACCTCTAAAAAATATTTGTGGTCATGATATTCGTTTCTTTCTTCCTTTTTTTCAAGTCGTCACCATACTTAAACGTCGTCATACTTAAATCAATTTATGACATTGCCATCGATGGCTAAGGTGAGCAGCTGCAGTAAATCACTAATCATTTTGGTTCTCAATTTCTGGGTTTGCTTTTAGCTGAAAACTTCAGAATACAAACAGTCAAATTACTCACGGCGTTTTGACCATCGGGGAATGAAATAGCAGATTCATCAAGAAAGAACCTATTCATTCATATTCTCTCTCCCATTTAGACCCGTTTCTACCTTTTCCTAAAAATCTCTCTCTTCCTTCCGTTCTTTGTGTAGGCTATCCGCAGCATCAGAAACTTCACTAATCAATGAAGAGGTGCAGTACAAGAGGCGTGTTTGGGGGGGGGGGGTTGAGAGGGAGAGAGATGACTCGGGTGATCAGAGAACACAACGTCTCCATGAATTTTGGTGGGGGCCGCAAATGAAAAAGTAACATATGTTAATAGGAGTTAATGAGGGTGACATTTTTGTACCGTTTGAAAATTTTTTTAGGTATTTTTGCTCATAAAAAAGGTTTATTGTGCTAACTGTATTTTTTAGAAAAGATATTTTTAGTTTTACCCATTAACCCAAAAATTCAAGCCATTTGTTTGCCCAATCTGATATTACATATAATTTTTTTTGAAGTATCTTGGACTTGGACCAATTAGTCCTACCGTTTCAGTTAAACCCGGACTAGTGCAACTCTTGAGCCTCACCAAAAAGCTGATGGTCCGGTTCAGTTCGATCCAATCCCAATTGGTCCGGTCCAAATAAACAGTATAATGAAATAAGACTAGATTGGATCTAACTAACTGATCAGGTTGGATTGGATTTTGGATAAGGAGACTAGACCACTTGGACTAGTCTGATCTGGTCCAGATCAATTTCTTAAAAAATATTCTTATAATTTAAGTGTTATTTTTTATTTAATGTTGTTGGAATTTTTTTAAGAATTTTTAATTAAATTTTATTTTTTATGATGATTTTTATATGATTATAGGTTTTTTTTATTATCTTAATTATATTTATCATAATTAAATCTTTTTTCTCAACATATTTTTTTATTGTTGTTGTTGAATGTAGGATATTCTTACATATTTATGATATTTTAATATTTGATGACCCATTTTATATTATTATAAGTATTTTTGTGGTCATAATTGTAATTAATAGATTCAAAATTTGCTTTCTAAAGAGGAAAAAAATAAAAATAAAAAAAATATTAAATTTAAATCTTGGATTACTTAGATTAGTCCAAGTAGTCCACCAAACCCATTCTAGTCTAATCTGGCCTTGGGTTGGTGTTAGACTATACTAGACCACGGGCTGTTTTTTACAATCCGAGATCCTCTCCAAATGCCTCGAGTTGATATCAAACCGGTCCGGTTCATACTAATCCCTAGTTTGATCAGAGCTCTGAGCTCCGTCTTCTTCTTCTTCAGCTACGTTACTGACCCGATTCCGTTTTTCAATAGATTTACGTTTCGACTGAAACTTCTTTCCTCCGAGGAGAGAAGCCTCGGTGTCAATGTCTTCCTTCTTCGAAGTCCTCAATGGGGAATATGCTGCTAAACTGGTAATTATTTTTTCTTCCGAGTGGTTTCCTTCTTCGTTCTCAACTTCTCGTCGTTGTCGTCCATGCATGCGTTTGCATTCTCGGTTCTCGGCGTCTGTAGTCACCGTCGTCGGCTCCAATTCGACTCCTGCAGCCCCCTCAACCTCTTTCCCTCTTTTTTCAGTTTCAGATTTTGTTCAGTTCGTTGATTGATTTTGCTTATTCCGCTTCTCAGATTCTTTCGGCCCCTGTTTTGTTTTTTTATTGATTTTCCAATGTATCAATCTATGCTGGAAATTTTTGCATGATTATGCTTTTGTGCTGTTTTTGTGTTTGTGATGTCTGGATCATCAATTATGATGTGCATGAGGACGATGAAGGAGGGTGAAAATTTGTCCAGGGCAAACGTGTCATTTCGCTTTTTCCTTTGTCTTTTATAATAAAATGTCATTATAGTGTTAACGGAACATACAATTTCTATGTTTATAGTGCTAACTCAAGAATGTGAATGTCCCATTGCTCTTAATAGCAGGGAAAATATGAAATCTAAGAATTTAATAGCAGTTCTCTTCTACACAAAAAAAGTCGTTAGATCGAGAAAGGTTTCTTCAGAAAGGGTGAAAAAAACTATGCATATGAACTGCAAAATCCTATTCATAAGATCTTCGTTGTGCGTCTTGATCAATTGGATCGTTTCTTTGTAGATTCCGATACGAAGGTTTTGTAGACGTGTTTCTGGTTATTCCTTTATCATTTCATCCAAGAGTAACAGTTCCTCTAATTCTATGAATTTTTTTAGAATGCTCTTTTCTTAAATATCATTCAAGAAAATTTCGGATTGCCTATGAACTGTGGAGTGTTACTGTTTACTTACTTTTTCTTCTTCTCTTTTTTACATGCGAACTCTATAAATACAGAGAATTCAATTCAAATATACTAACTTCTCTCTGTTTTCTTTATTCTTTTTTGGCAGCGGATCCCACCCCTTTTTGTCTCCAGATTTTCTAGTCTGACCCCAAAAACAGTAAAACTAATATGTTCTTTAAAAGGGCCATGGATTGTTGATATTGAGGAAGAAGATAACATAGAATTGTATTTCAAAAGAGGTTGGAATACATTTGTGGAAGATAATGATTTAGAAACTGGGCAGTTTATAGTTTTCAAATTCGACGGGGATTCAACATTTAAAGCTATAATCTTTGGAAAATCTGCCTGCGAGAAGGAGCTTGAGAATCAGCCATGTATCAATCCGAATTACTGCATAACACAGCATCGTAATAAACGAGCAAGAACTCCAGAAGAAAGTGATCCAACTGAAGTTGAAGAAACTGAGGCTTCCCAGAATGAAGTTGAAGAAAAAAGCTATGAATCTGATGGCCCTATCAAGAAAACTGGTAAGCTAAGGAAAAACATAGTTCTCATTGATATTCTTGTTCAAAATCATGTTTTATTACTTTGAATCTGAACTTATGTCTAATTACAGAACTGGTGAGTAAGAATTAAAGTTGAATGTTAGACTTATTACACAACCATTTCCTTTTTCAGTTCAAATTATGATGGAAATGTTTTTTAAGCTCTTTTAAAGTTTATATGCAATTATGAAATCAGGCCTTTGTTCATTTCCATTTATTTTAGCTCATATTTTGATTAATTTGCAACAGGCAAAAGTTATGGGTCTTTTGAAGGCCCCGATTCGGACTGTGAGGAGAATCCTTCATTCAAAATTATTATGAAACCAGCCTATGCACAAAAGGGTGTCATGGTTAGTTCTTCAGATCGCCCCAATTGATTTACTTTCTTCTTGAATGCCTATGACAATAACTGAATTAACCATGTCAAGAAAGTGCAGTGATGATTATATGCATTTATCATCCTAGCAAACATCTGTGTTAGTCTGGTCATGAATATTGATGCCTTGTTATTTCTTATGTCACATTCATATCAAACAAACAAAATATGGCGTTGTACAATTCATGTAGCCGACCTCATTTAGTAGGATAAGGCTTGTTATTGATGTCGGTTTTATGTATGCTAAGGTTATTCAAGTGATGTTCAGATTAATGAGTTTGAGGAACTTGTGCAGAACCTCCCAACAGAGTTCTTCCTGAAGCATATGCTAAATAAGAGACAAGAGGTAGAGATTGAGACAGGGGAAGGAAAATGGACTGTGACCCTACTCACCCAAAAGAAAAGGGAAAGGACATTTGCCAGATTAAGCAAAGGTTGGTCGGATTTCGCCAAAACGAACCACCTCAAACGTGGGGAGACTCTCGTTTTTCAAATGGTTCAGAAAGGTGATCGTCCCAAGTTTATTGTCCATAGGCAACAGGGTTAGAGTGTAGGGAGCTGATGAAGCACCAGATTGTGTATGGCTGTTTCTCCTGGTAGGCAGGCCAAGTAGATAGATGGTAGGCTTAACTAAGAGGGTCATGCTAAGGATCTTTTACTTGCCATTTTGCAAACTCCCATGAAATGGATTTGGAAAAGCGAAGCATCTTTTTGTATTTGACTCTGTATCCTCTGCATGATCTGAAATGTAGACAGACATACTTAATCAAACTCGTCTTTAATTTCTGATGCAACATTTTGTGATCGAGTGCGATGGGCCTTTGCTGCTCCCTTAAACAACTGTGATTTTTGTTTGTTGTTAGCCTATTAGCTCATGGGCTTGCTTGTTTTTCCCCCTTCAACAAAGGTAGGAATCTCTTTAATCAAGTTTAATGGCGCTTGCGTCTAATGAAAGGAGTTAGTCTCTCACAATGTTGCAAACCAAGGTTTGAATCCTTTTTGGGAAAGGTGCCCATATTTAGCACCTAACAGTGCCTCGACCATGATTACTTTAAATAGAAGGATACCTATGTCTAGCGCAAAAAAAAAAAAAAAAAAAAGAGTTTAATGAGGTTGGTAGGTTAGTCTCCCACAACTTGATGAACAACAATTCAAATCTTTATTGGGAGATGCACTCGTATTTAGTACATGATAATGTTAGTATTGTGTCCAATAGAAAAATACATATGCTTATAAAATAAACATTGGACGTTTATCTTGCGTGTCATTTGGTGGAGTAAAAATATGGGAAAGGAACCTCTCATTTTTCCCTTTTTCATCCTCTTCATATTTTATAACCACTATATTGAAATTTGAATGGTTGATATTTCATATTTTATAAAATTCTTAACAAAATATTAAATTGTAATAAGAAATGAAATTAAATTCAAATTGCTAAATTGTGATATGAATAATTTAATACTACATTGAAGAAAATAAAAAATATTTTGTATAAAGCCAACTATGTACCATTCAAATGTGGGTTTTATGGTTAGAAAAGGCGGATACTAGGGTTTTGTTTGGTGTGAGGGATTTGGAGGGGAAGGGAAGGGAAGGAAAATTTTTATGAGTTGAATTTTAAAAGATTGAAGAAGTGGGGTAATAAAATTTCAATAAAGAGAATATATAAGATAAAAGAATAAGAAAAATTAATTAAAATTTTTTAACCCAACTTCTCTAATTTTTTTTAAATTTAACTCAAAAATTTTTTTTCTCTGCCCACTTTCCCTTCCCTCCCCTTAGACCAAACAAGCCCTAGAAGAAGATGGGAAGGGAAAATGAGAGGTTGCTCCCCAAAAAATATGTGGAAGGAAATGGAAATAGTTTTCAATTCCCACGTGTTGACCAAGTAAGCCTACTGTTGAATTTCCTGCGGGCATGGATCTTCCTTTACATAAGGGAATTTAATAAGCTAAGGAAAATAAGCTCTTTCAAGAGAAAACCTTGCAAAAGCCAAAAACGCAAATTACTCCAAATACAAAACATCCCAAATCCACTTTTAAATTATGAAAAATTGCCCACAAATACCTAATTGAATATTTATTTGCCAAATGAGACCTGAAAGCCTTTAAGGGAGAAAGGTCCTTAAGTGTGAATATTGCTAAAGAGTGAAAGACAAAAATGCCCTTAATGAGGAAAGATGAGAAACACGGTTAAGAAGAAGAGAAAAACCAAATCGAATAAAAGCAGTGGCCTTCTTCTCCTCTCTTGTGAGGTGTTGTGCATCCTCCCTTGTGGCCGTTGATCACCATGGATTCTGCAAGAGGTCCGATCTATTAGTAAAGGCTAGGGAGGTGAGTTGTCTAAAGGCCTTCTTGATATTTCAGTATTTGGTGGGGGTGATGATTTCTATATTCGTTTTCGACCTAGGTTTTTTCATTGCTCTGTATGTGAGTAAGGAACTAGTAAATATAATTGTGGCTTCATTAGCTTTTCTAATTTTCTCCATTATCCTCAAGCTTTCATTTAATTTATATGAGATACATTTTTATCCAATATTGATTTGTTTACAGAGTAGCATATGCTTTTTCAAGAATCTAATTGAACTCACATTCTAACTATATTAGATATTGATTAGTTTATTATAGGTCAAACATATTGTAAATTTTAGTTTATTTGACATTAAAGGTATATTATTGCAGGTTTATATATATTTAATGTGATGAATAAAGTACAAAAAGAAATATATTGCTTCTTACACATAGGTGGGAAGATTGTCACTGATCAAGGGAGGACTCAATATGTTCGTAGGAGAGCAAATGAAAGAATGCTAAGAGAAGGAATGTCACTTAATAAGTTTAGAAGAACAATACCTTCATATCTTGATATTCAAGGTAAAGCATTTCAGTTAAGGTGCACACTATCAGCATTAGATGAAAACACTATTGTAGACATAGAGGATGATGAAGGAGTGCAACAAATAGCACAATTTAATGACAAATGTGCACATTTGTCTATAGGTGAGGATGTTAGTGAGTTGATAGATGAAGGACAACCCATGATAATTTCACAAAGGTAAGTTACATGAATATTTACAAGTGTTTTGAAGTGATAGAGAAGAGTTAGTTATTAATTAACAATAACTTTTAATGCAGGTTACAGACATTAGAAGGATCATACGAGTTATCTATTTTGGATCATTATCAAGTGGGATATCACAAGATATGCCATATGTAATTCAAGTTGCACCTACACCTATCCTTAAGCATGGTGCTGAGAAGTGGAAGGAATTGCCTTCAGGTCCTACTAAGAGCTTTAAAAATGTTGTTGAATTCAAAGAATCACCATACAAGTATAGTTTGGCACACAAATTTGCATACACATTTGTGAGGAATTGTGCAAGTGAGATGATAGTGAGGTGTAAGGTGGATGGGTGTCCATGGAAAATTACTACATATTAAGTGGGGGAGGAAGAGTCAAGCTTCTTATGTGTGCATACCTTTGTGGAAAAGCATAATCACTCAACACAGGATAATCTGATTCATACATCACAAATTGACCTATAGCTGGACTGCTCCCATAATCAAAGATGGATTGAGGGGTTGTTTAAATAAACCACCTGATGAGATAAGGTGTGAGGTTTATAGGGAACATGGTTTATCAATGTCTTATAATCAAACGTGGAAAGGTAAAGAGAAAGCATTAGCAGAGATATACGGAGTACTAACACAATCATAAATGTTAATTCCTTGGTATTGTAGAAGAATAATGAAAGTAGATCCAAACACAATGGCAAAATGGTAAGCATGTGCTAACCATATGTTTAATAGGTTATTCATCACATACAGATATTGTGTCGAAGGACTCTTGAGAGGATGCAGACCAATTCTATATATTGATGGACCCTCACCTCAGTAGGCCGTATTGTGGGACCATGTTATCTGCATCAGTACTTGATGCTAATAATCAACTATTCCCTGTTGCTTATGCCATTGTGCGTGGGGAAACCATTGATAATTGGACATGGTTTATACAAAATGTTAAAGACATTTTAAACTTTCTTCAGATAGACATAATGCAATAATACATGATGCCCGATATATTTTCGAGGGTGAGAGGCATGCCTATTACTATAGGCATGTAAAAGAGAACTTCAATTCAGAGTATTCAAAGGTTATAGAGGCTCGAGAAGAAATATACCAAACAAGAAGGATGATGCTTTGAAGATGCTAGATGGGATTGCATATGCTAGAGTTGATTGTGAATTTGAAAGAGATTTAACCAATATGCAATGTTTTAACCATGAATTGTTAACATGGCTTGAAGAGCATGGTGATATTGATCGTTGGCATTATCACAATTCTCATTCATAAGGTGGGAGACCATAACCACTAATTTGGCTAAGTCATACAATGCATGGCTTGTGAAAGAGAAGAAACATCATGTCTTGATATTGATAAATGAGCATAGAGAAAAGCTAGCAAAGAAACTATTTGCTAGCAAGAATGCAATAAGCTTGTGGAAAAATGGAGTGATACCTAACATAGAAATAAAGTTGAAGGAGAATGTGTTGAGTACAGCAAGGATGGAGGTTTTGCAACATTCTTCACACACCTTTGCAATACAAATATGAGAACTTCATGTTGCTGTAAATCTTGCATTGAGAGGATGTGCTTGCAAGGCTTGACAAATGTTTGGTATACCATACCCACATGCATGTGCATGCATCAAATATGTGAATGATAATATTTACTGATATGTGGAAGAATGTTACTTAAGTACAACTCAAAAAAAGATATATAATAGAACAATGACTCCAATTAATACACATAACATGTCAAAGTTAAATGAGTTACAATTTAGTGATTATCAAAATGAAATCTTCTTGTGGCCCTCAACTACATGCCATTGCCCTGGGAGACCACGCACAAGTAGACGGGACTCTGAATTCTAAGACAAGAAAGTGTATAAATGTTCAAGGTGCCAGCAGGAAGGGCATTCTAGAACAAGGTGCATAAACTCAAATCCTTATTGACCTCTCATTCTTTAAGTATATCAATTCAAATGCATAAATGATCAGTTAGTTAGATATTCAATGACTTTTTGTTTATAGCTTTTTCTGGCCCCTCATGGATTTTGGAATTAGGGGCAAAATGCGGTGATAAATGCATTATGTTTATGCTCACCCAGTTTATCTTTTGATGTGATTGGGTACCATTTGATTTATTTTTTGTTATAATTATAAATGTGAACATTTCATATATTAGCGCTAAAGATTGTTTGTATGTTGGGAAGATTGTTTGCACACCAGGGATGATATTTTGTACACAGTGAAGATTGTTTGAACACTAGGAAAGATCTTTTGTATTTTGTACATAGGGAAGATATATTGCACTAGGGAAGACTTTTTGAACATAAGGGAAGATCTTTTGTAGCTAGGGAAGACTGTTTGAACACAAGAGAATATCACATAGGGAAGACATATTGCACACAGGAAAGGTTGCTTAAACACAAGGAAAGATTTTTTTCACATATGAAAGAATTTTTTCACATAAGGAAGATAAGTAGCACAACGTGTGATTTACAAAAGAACTACTTATATATCAAAGTTTATATATATAGCCTACTTTCATTTGTTGCAAAAACTATATTTGCAAATGTTATGTATATTACAAAAAGTCATTATGCCGAACTTGTATATATACAACATAAATGTAACAAAAACTACTTTGTCTTCTTCGTAGCTTTCCAAACTTCAACTCTATGCATGATTGCATCTTGATGTTTATACTTCTCATGGGGTCACTAACCACCAAACCACATCTACCCTCTTGTGATCAATGTCTTCCTGTATAAAATTTCAAATCAAATCTAGTGATATTGTAACATTTAATGTAATAATATGCTCACATTAGGCATTGTGAAACCATTCCACTCAAACTTTCTAATATTTTCCTAGCTTTGCAACCAAGAGATGACATACATTCCACAATACTATCTAGACAAAAAGCAAATAGCAAAACATTAATATATCATCGATACATGCATAAATTAATAAGTGTCCAACACTTCAACAAACTCACCCATTGTTCTACTATTGAACAAGACCAAATCTAAAAGCAAGGTTAGGCTTGTCTCTATAGAGATCATGATTCAGGTGTGCAAGTAATTGACAAAAATGTTTAGTATGTTAAAATGCTAAGTACAATGACAATAAGTTTGTGCTTGACATTGAAACAATTGCAAGTTTTAAAGAATGCATGTTTCAATACCACTTTATGTCCTTTCTCCCTCTTTGCATTAAGTGCAGTTTCCCCATCCGGAGTATTACATTTAGGCAGCAATGAACCAAGTAAATATATTGCTAAATCTCTCTTCAAAATAATAAAACCAATTATGATCACAGATTATAGGAGCAAACACATAGTCACAATCTGAGATATTGTACCCTAATTTGCTAGGGTCAATTAATCTTGGGGAGGGACTATTGTTTTTTAAAAAATGTGGAGCCAAAGGTGGCGTACGTGGTAATTGAACCCACCCCCATCTTGGTTGGTTCCAAAAGGCTTAGCTATTGGGCCATCTAGCACCCTTTGATATATATAGGCATAAGAATATATATATAAATATTGAGTATGTATGTATGTATGTATGTATGTATGTATGTATGTATGTATGTATGTATGTATGATATATATAAAGAAGTAATGGTATTTGAAAAAAAATAGTGGAAATGATTAAAAGCATAATGGCATTGACTCAAGGTGCAAGGATATTAACTTAATAACTCTCCATATTTTGTTCATTTCTATGAGATTATATTGTTACAAGATTAAATCAAATTGGTACATTATTTAGTGGATTTTATTGTAAATATCTTAGATTTAAAATAAAGTAGAAATAGTCTAGTTTAGGATATAAGTAATAATAAATAACAGTAAAAAATGACGAATTACTTTGTTCAATTTTAATTTATTTCCCTCCCTTTTATTTTATTATATTTTTTATTTTCATCTTACCAAGAATTATAGGATGGGGTCATATGGGAGAGTGGAGCCAATTTCTTTGACAATTTTGAAAACTCCTAATGAGTTGCCAAAAGGGACAACACTGTTTAGGGTGGAATAGGGAGCTGAGACCTAAAGAAAGCGAGAAGTCATGAATGAGAGTAGGAGCAACGGCAGTTTTGGGAATTTTTCTGAATCATCATTGTCTTGAACAACTTGGAATCGAAGAGAACCAGAGATGAACGAGTTGAGGGAGGCTGAAACTGTTAGACCTCATGTTTTGATGATAACAAAAGAATGGTTTGAAAAGGAAATGTTTAATAATCAAGCTTGAACTAAGTAATGACAGGAATAAGCTTTACTTGAGGTAAGCATGGAAGTAGTGAAGATTGGCCAAGAGAAAATGCTGAGGAACTTGATCAGAAGCACAATTTCTAAGGCATTACTCGAGGCGCTACTCGAGTAATGAGCCAAAACTTGAAGTAACCAAGGAGAACTTCCAGTAACCTGCCACCATTACTCGAGGCGATACTCGAGTAACCAGGTAAAATTTTGAGGTTGTTCTCGGCCTGCTAATGTTACTCGAGGAGGTACTCGAGTAACCAGTCAAAACTTCCAGTTGGCTTCAAGTTTTCCCCATGATACTCGAGGAGCTACTCGAGTACCTGTGTTTCCTAAAATATGGACCTCTCGGCATTTTGTACCACTGCGAATGTTACTCGAGGAGCTACTCGAGTAACCAGGTCAGAAACTTCCAGTTCCCTTCAAGTTTTTCATGATACTCGAGGAGCTACTCGAGTAACTCTGTTTGTGAAAAGATGTAACTCTCGGCACTTTGTACCACTGCCAATGTTACTCGAGGAGCTACTCGAGTAACAGACTAAGGTAAGTGAAAACTTGAGGTTAGTACCCGAGTGACTTGATCTTTCCCTATTTCATCTTCCTCGAGTCCTTACCCTAGTATACAAGTTTTTTTCATGGTTTATTTTAAGTGGATTCCTCGAGTAAGTACCCCAGTATGCACAAATTTTTCAACGTAAACTTCAAGTCATTACCAGAGTAAATATGCTTAAAAGTCCTAGTTACTCGAGGAGCTACCCGAGTAACCTATGCAAAAATGATTGCATTACTCGAGTCCCTACTCAAGTAACAAGGTATTTGCTCTCGGCCTTGAAATCCTGCCAACATTATTGGAGTAGAGCATCGAGTAATCAAAAGCTTTTTAATGAATTACTCGAGGTGTTACCCGAGTAATCTATGAAGTTGCCAAAGCATTACTGGAGTAGCTACCCGAGTAAATAACTATTCCCAAAGGTATGAAATTTAGTTTACTCCATGCACTACCCGAGTAATCTAATATTTATTCATTGACTTGCAGTTGAACAATGATTTCACGATGTTACTCGAGGAGCTACTCGAGTAAACTTCAAGTGTTACTTGAGGAGCTACTCGAGTAAGCTAATCCAGAAAGTTTGAAATCATTCCAACGGTCATTATTCTGTTTCCTATTTGATTAACTTTTCATTATATTAGTGTACTTAGTTTTTCAACAGGAAAACAGTGAAGAGATCTTACCAAATAAGGAAAGTCCAAAAGCAATGCTCAAATGTCACCGACCGTCATCTACCGCAACGTATGTTTTTCAAAAACTAGAAAAGTCAATTATGGCTGCGCACGCTCCAACGGACATGAAGAAATATGTTCCAGAAATCATTACCAAAGTATCTATATATATGGGAACATCTGAACAGAGAAAGATACAAGAAAACACAAGAACACACATACGAACGTATCATTAAGTTCATTGCTCTGTTTTCACATTGAAATTGTATTTCTATGCTTCAGTGATTATCATTTACTCTGTAAGAGAGATATTTCATTCAAACTCAATATTTGTTATTGACAAAACTTAAGGTTGTGGAACCTTGAGTTGGGATTGGATTACAACCTGTAAGGGGGAGCGAGTGTCCAGGTGTAGGAACTTGCTTGTACTGAGGTGCCAAGAACCCACTGAATCTTGGAAGCTATAGTGAAACTCTCAGAGAAGCTCTGAGGACTGGACGTAGGTCAAAGTGGTTGTGACCGAACCAGTATAACTCCCGGTGTACACTTCGGTGATATTTCTCCTTACTCATTACTGTTTTAATTATTTTGTCAAAGTTTTATATTTTCGAAAGAAATGTCAGTATCACCCAATTCACCCCCCCTCTTGGGTGAAACGCTTGATCTAACAGAAACAATGTTTATTAATCTCCTTCCTCATGCTATCGCATTGTTCATCGTGTTTCTTGCTGAGATTTGTGATCATTGAAGGCTAGAATAGAGACTAGAGAAGCAACAAGATGAACCTTCTTCTATTTCTTCCATCATCAACCAGAGAGGCCATTTTAGGGATGCTATTGTCTGATTTCTTCTTCTTCTTGGAAGCTTTGATAGCTGGATTATGCTGTTGGAGCTGTGTGATGCAAGTGATTATGCTGTTGAAGCTGTGTTAGGGTAGAGTTATGACAATATCGTCCATCCCATCTACTATGCAAGCAAGATGCTAATTGTAGCTTAGGTAAATTACTTAACTACTGAAAAATAAATGCTTACGATAGTGTTTTCTCTTGAAAATTTTAAAGTATACTTAATGGGTGCTAAGATTTTAGTTCACAATGATCATACTACTATCAAATATTTATTAGGAAAGAAAGAGTTTGAGCCTATATTGATTAGATGGGTTTTGTTATTACATGAATTTGATGTGCATATAGTTGATAGGAAAGGAATTGAAAATCTTGTTGCTAACCCATTGTCTAGGATTGTGAATGCTTCTGATTGTGTGAATGAGTTGTTGGTTGATGAATATTTCCTTAATGAACAGTTGTTTGCTGTTAGTAGTTATGGTTTGCTATGGTATGTTGATATTGTGAATTATCTTGTGTGTAATATGTTATCTCCTGCTTTGAATTTCTATCAAAGAAATAAGTTTTTGCATGATGTTGTTTAGTATATCTAGGAGGAACCATTTCTTTTCAAGAGACATGCTTATTTTATTATTAGAAAATGTGT
Organism: Inga leiocalycina; assembly: GCA_963242795.1. Classification (NCBI taxonomy): domain Eukaryota; kingdom Viridiplantae; phylum Streptophyta; class Magnoliopsida; order Fabales; family Fabaceae; genus Inga; species Inga leiocalycina. Next base: position 41,675,312 of record OY725328.1, on the reverse strand, counting down.
GCCTAAGGTTGAACAAGAGGAAATTTTGAATGCATGTCATGTATTCAAATATGGGTGACATTATAAGGGACAAAGAACTGCATATAAAGTGCTTAAATCTGAGTTTTATTGGCCTTCTATGTTTAAAGATTCTTACTAGTTTGTTTCTAAGTGTGATGATGTCAAAGAACATGTAACATTTCCAAGAGACATAAGGTGCCTCAATCTGGGATTTTTGAGGTAGAGCCATTTGATGTTTGGGGGATGGAATTCATGTTTCCCTTCAAGTAGAACAAGTACAATCTTGTTGCAATGGAGTATGTGAGAAAATGGGCTGAATTTATTGCTTGCTAAGCTAATGATGCCAACACAGTAATTTGATTCTTGAAAAAACATGTCTTTACTCGATTTGCCATTGCTAGAGCAATTATTACTGATAAGGGTATTTGTTTCAACAATAAGAATTTCAATGCTTTGTTGGCAAAATATGGAGTGCACCACCAGATGTCACTTGCATACCATCCATAAACTAATGGCCTATATAAGTTGACTATAAGGGAGATTAAGGGGATCCTTGAGAAAACTATTGGTCCTATTAGAAAAGATTGGTCTGACAAGCTTAATGATGCTTTGTGGGCTTATAGAATAGCTTTTTGTACTCCAATTGGCATGTCACCTTATCTTTTGGTTTTTGAGAAAGCATGTCACTTGCCACTTGAATTGGAGTATAATGCATGGTGGGCAATTAAGAAGCTGAATATGGACCATAAACAAGTTTGAGCTAAAAGGTTGTCTCAACTGAATGAGTTGGAAGAATTAAAACTTCAAGCATATGATAATGCAAGATTATACCAAGAAAGGATAAAGAAATGGCATGACAATCATATCTTGAAGTGCTCATTTGAGCCAGGAAAATTGGTGCTTCTCTTCAATTCAAGACTTAAGTTATTTCCTGGGAAGCTTTAAATTGAGATGGTCTGGTCCTTTCAAAGTGGTTTATATGTCATCTACAGGTGCAATTGAACTTAAAGATGAGAGAACAAGAGACTGCTTCAAAGTGAATAGGCAAATATTGAAGCATTACTACAGGGGTGACATGTACCATCAAAAAGTGGTTCACAACTTGTCACAACCTCCCTGAGTTTCTAATATAGTCTAGCTGAGGACTATAAACCAAGCACTTCTTGAGAGGCAACCCAAGGTTTTGGTAGTTCAATTTCCCTTTAATTTCCTTTGGTTGAGTTGTTTTGATGTTTGTTGATTTTGTAGGACTTTTGTTAGCCTCTGATGATGTTTTCCACTTTGGTAAGCAAATATCAAGAGTAATTGAATGTGCAAGTCAAGAACTGAGAGAGGAGTTTTCTTCTACCTTTCCTTGTTTTGTTTTATTTGATTGTTGATAACATGTTCTAGAACATGAGTGCTAATTATAGTCTGGATTTGCATGTGGTAGGTATTTGTTAATGACTATTGATTTGATTGATAGCACTTGTTTATTATGCTCAAATGGTGAAAATTTGAGATCTTAGAAGCTTTTGCTATTCCTACATTTGAATATGGTTGCCTCTATACTTCCATTGCTTATTGTTGCAAGTTCACATTGAGAACGATGTGACATTTAATTGTGGGTGTGAGGATACCATTGATTTTGTATGATTTATCCTTAATTTTTTTTAAAAAAATATATTGAAAAGCTTCTTTGGTTTTGACATAATTTTTTTTTGAAAATTTTGAACAAAAAAATTGTTTTCTTTTTGGAAGCTTGGAATTTACTTGTAAGCATTATCAAAGTTGGCTTGATTTGCATTTTTAAGGATTGAGTTTGATTAGAATTCAGTTTTATCTTCTTGGAATGTTAGTAACTAGGAAAAGAATTTGGTTTAGAAAATTACATTTAGGATGTCAAAGAATGAGAAATTTGAGCCTAAGTTTCATTTCTTTCAAGAGAAAGGACACTTATTGTGATTTTATCTTTAGAACCTGTTTTGAATCGCTTTTGAAGCTTAAAGTCCTTTTGCATGCACAAAGATGATTTAGGCATTTATTTTATAGTTAGTTCGGTCAAATGTCTGTCCTTATCACATGAAAGTCCTTTGATTTACCCCATTTGAGCCTAAATTTTTTAAAAAAGAAAACTTCATAGAGTAAATAACCTATTGTTTGAGATATGCAATATTTATACCTTTTTCTTCCCATTCATTTGTTACTTTAGTAAGTGCTAAGTGAAACAATTTTATAAAAAAAAGTGAAGGAGTTAGAAATTCAATACTATAGAAGTGTGTGCAGATAGCAAAAAGAAAAGTGAAATAGCCAAATATATATATATATATATATTTGGGGCCCGAAGGAACATTCTGTCAAACCTACAACCCTCCAAGACCTTCAGTATGAGGTAAATAACCTCAAAACTGAAATCAGTCTTATTAAACTTCAACAAGACACCCATGCAACTGCTATATCCCAAATACAGGATATTCAACTTGCAACTCAAACTGAAGGGCAACTAAAAACATCATCCGATCAAGAAGACAATAATCTTTCTGAACCATTTTTAAACTTGATTTCAAAAATATCAATTCAAAAGTTTTATGTTCAAGCCAAGGTTATTATTAATAATGATTTTGTATTGGACCAAACTGTTCTGTTTGACACAGGAGCTGATTCTAATTGTTTTAAAGAAGGAATTATTCCTACAAAATATTTTGAGAAAACAATCGAAAGGTTTAATGGCGTCAATGGCTCATGCTTAGATGTCAGATACAAAGTTGCAAACGTTCTTATTGAAAATGAAGGTTTAAAGATTCAAACACCATTTATATTAGTTAAAGATATGGGAACCCAGATTATTCTTGGGGCACCATTTGCAAGGCTATTATTCCCATATATAACTGATGAAAATGGAATTTCAAAAGAACATCTGGGTAAAACCATCTTATTTCCTTTTACTCAAAAGCCCAGAGTTAAGGAATTAAATCTTCTTTCTTCAAAACAACAAGAAGTTAATTTTTTGAAGGAAGATATCTCTTTTAAACATATAGAAGCTTACCTATGTCAAGCACAAATTAAACAACAAATTCAAACTTGTCTTGCGAAAATCCATCAAACTATTTGCTCGGACTTACTAAATGCGTTTTGGGATCGCAAAAAACATGTTGTTGACTTGCCTTATGAAACAGGTTTTTATGAAAAACAAATACCAACTAAGGCACGACCAATTCAAATGACTGCAGGAACTTCTTGAAACCTGTAAAAAGGAAATGCAAGAACTTCTGAACAAAAAATTGATTCACAAATCTAAAAGCCCTTGGTCATGTGCTGCTTTTTATGTAAATAAAAATGCAGAAATAGAGCGTGGAGCTCCTAGACTTGTAATCAATTACAAGCCTTTGAACGAAGTGTTACAATGGATTAGGTATCCAATTCCAAACAAATCTGATCTACTTAAACGTTTGTATTTTGCAAAAGTCTTTTCAAAGTTCGACATGAAATCTGGATTTTGGCAGATTCAAATTTTTGAAAAAGATAGGTATAAAACTGCTGTTACTGTGCCTTTTGGTTAGTATGAGTGGAATGTTATGCCTTTTGGTTTAAAAAATGCTCCTTCTGAATTCCAGAGAATCATGAATGAAATCTTTAATGACTATAGCCAATTCATCATTGTATACATTGATGATGTTTTGATCTATTCTCATTCTATTGAACAATATTTCAAACATGTTAATCATTTTATTAAAATTGCAGAAACAAATGGTTTAGTAGTTTCTAAGCCTAAAATTAGTCTTTTTCAAACTAAAGTTAGGTTTCTTGGTCATTGGATTTACCAAGGGTCCATAACGCCAATTGAACGTGCAATTCAATTTGCAGATAAATTTCCCGATCAAATCATTGACAAAACACAACTTCAACGATTTTTGGGATGTTTAAACTATGTTGCTGAGTTTATTCCTCATCTTAGCAATTTCATTAAACCGCTACACCAGCGTCTTAAAACGAATCTCCTCCATGAACGGATATTCATTCAAATGTTGTCAAGCAGATTAAACTCCAGGTTAAGGAACTTCCTTGTCTTAGCCTTCCTGATCCTTTTGCTTACAAAATTGTTGAAATTGATGCCTCTGACATTGGTTATGGTGGCATTCTTAAACAACGTTTAGATGGAAAAGAAAAAAATTGTCTCTTTCACATCTAAACATTGGAATCTGCACAGCAGAATTATTCCACCATTAAAAAAGAAGTTTTGGCAATCGTTTTATGCATTTCCAAATTTCAATCTGATCTTTTAAACCAAAAATTTTTAGTTCATATTGATTGTAAATCGACAAAAGACGTTTTGCAAAAAGATGTTAAAAGCCTTGCATCAAAACAAATTTTCGCCAGGTAGCAAGCAATTCTAAGTGTTTTTTATTTTGACATTGAATTTATCAAAGGCACTTCAAACTCCTTACCAGATTTTCTTACCCGTGAGTTTCTTCAGGGTAGGTAGTGAGTGAACCAACAAAATGCCCAAAAAAAAGAAAGAACCTGATGATAAACAAAAGAGTGATAAACTCCCAAGTGTCATGCAAGATGCTCAAAATCAAACAGCCTCTAGCGCAAGTCTGGAGGTGATTATGCAACAACTTCTACAACAATATGGATCCCAAACACAAGGATCCCAGCAGCAGCAGTCTCAAATAGAGTCATCTACTCCATCAGGTCATCGATCCAGAAACCTCAAACAGAAGCAACCTCTACAAATGAGATTTTAAAATCTTATGAACAGGCATATGCCCAGAGGAAACTTCCAAACCAAACATGGGAACAGGTAGTGAAAAAAGGGAAAAACATAGCCCTTGTACCATTTTCCCCAATGACTAAGCAAGAGTATGACAAGTTAAACCAAGCACCCCAAAGTCTACAAGTTTGGCCAAGACCCTCTACTCCTCCAACTCAAAAACAACTGACAACTGTAGCTTCTTCATCTAAAGCAATTGTCAGTCAACCCCAAACACAAGCCAACACGCATATGCCTTATTTCCATAAAGAGGCTTATGCAAAACACATTCTACAGGTAGAACCAAAGTTTTTTTACCAAAATCCAAATCAGGTAGCCTTGAATATCTTTCCTCTGGGATTTCATTTCAGGCCTTTTGATTTGACAAAAACTTGAGAATGGTATGAGATAATACTGGTTCATACTGGGTCCATTAAAATTGAACGACAAATGGACAAAAGAACTGGACTAATGATTACTCATTCCTCTCTCCAGATTTTAAAAGTTCTCACCCCTTCCTAGTGGGGACAAAGTTTATTTAAACCAAAATTTTGGGAAATTGACTATGAACCCAAAGGATATACTTACTAGGATTATGTTGATGTATGGTCCAATGTCTTTTGGGATCAAAATGAACTTTTTACACATATTTGGTTTATCTACTTCAAAACAAAAACTGAGTATGATTTTCCTCAATGGTTTGTTCACTGGTAGGGTTTCTTTGGTCCAGTACTAGAGATATTACCCCCAAAGGTTGTACAAGCCTTTGAATTATTTAAACAAAAATTCAACATTAGTGAAGATCCTTTCCCAATTGATCTTCACTATTTTTCAAAATTATCTGTATCTTGGGTCTTTGCCTGGAGTTACAGATTTTCTAGAACAAACCAAGGATCTACCCTCTTACCAACTCTACAAAGACTTCCCTCAGTAAGATGGTGGGCCAAATTTGATATCAGTAAAATTGATAGTAGAGTAGTTGATAAATGGTTCAAAGAAAATCCTCAGCATCTTTGTATGACGGAACAAAGCAAATTCCTGAATCAAAAATCAAGGATTACGTCTATCTTAGCTGGAACCACATATAAGGCTAATCTTATCAGTCAACTCAGCTCAATGCTACAAGTTCTACAACAACAATAAGACCAAACGGCTTCGACCAGCCAACCAGTCTCTTCAGCAGCCTCAGACAATCAAGAGGATGATGAAGAAGAGCTTGTTGTAGATTTGAGTGAAGATTAAACTCTTGAAGACTTAGAATTATTTTTAGGTTTTCGATGTAAACATACGAGAGCACTGTAGCACTATACAATGTAGTACACACAGTAGCTTTCACCGTATAGTACTGTAACACCACATGTCAAACAGTAACACTATAGTGTCGGCAGTACTGTGCAAATAGTACCAACCGGAACTGTTTAAACAGTAACAAGTCACCGGTCAACTGTTCACCGGAATTGTGCAAATAGTATAGGTCACTAGCCGGTTACCAGTCACCCTAAACAGTGTCCTCGTCCGTCTATTTAAAGACGGTTTAGTCTCATTCTGAGGGAGGTTCGGTTAGGCACTTAGAGAGAGAACTAGAGAGAGAAGTTCTGAGCTCCTTCGACAAGTCTCCTCCCTCTCCTCCCTCCGGCGAGTTTTCTTCCCTCTTCCCCTTTCTCCTTTTGTAAGTGCTTATGCTTTCTTTTCAATAAAATTAATCAGTTCCTTCTACTTTTCTTTGCATCATATCCTTCCTTCCTCTGATAACCCGGGATTAGCATATTTAATGAGTTAATCACTGGCAGGTTCTACCGCCACCGATTAATTTCATTCGCAATCTTAGTGGACATTACAAAGCATCCCCTCTGCATGCATCATTTAATACTTTAATTATGTTTGTAATTTTGCCTTAAGAAGTCCGTCTTCTTCCCTCTTCACATGCTCTTCCCTTTCTTTAGTTAGATCCACCTTCGGGGCCCCTCCCCCGTCTTGGTGTATATATATGTGTGTGTGTGTGTGTGTGTGTGTGTGTATGAAAAAAAACAAAGAAAGAAAGAACAAGTGTATGAGTCATATAAAAAAAAAAGAAATAGAATGAAAAGGATAAAAAACGAGAAGAGATGGAAGAAAGAAATAAAAAAATTGTTGAGGTCAAATGAATAAAGGTTATTTATAGTGTAAGTGAGTTTGTTTTCTCTAATTGGGTATTCCTTCATTCTTTATGTTGTCATTGAATTTCTTAGCACTAATCAAAGTATTCCTCCATTTATCACTTTCATTTTCATTATCCTACCTTGATCATTACAACCCTTAAGAAAGTCCTTTTGATTTGAGTGTACAATTGGATAAAATAGTGGAGATTGAGATGAAAAACAAGCATATGGCATATGCAATAGGTAGAATTGAGTGAAATACAAACCCTTTTTTATCTTGATAGAAGAGTGCAAACACTTGACTTATGAGAGACATCTTATTGAGAGTTATCTTTGCCAAAATTAATTGTCTTTCTACTTGCATTTTTTGAAGGTAGAAAAGAGTTTTAAGAAAGTTTCATTCGTGAAAATTTGAAATTGGTTTCAATTTTGTAGTATTTTTTATTTGAAAATCTTGCTTCCATGATTTTATTAGATTATTTTACACTTTTGAAATCTTGAGGACAAGATTTGATGCAAGAGTGAGGGTGTGATAACTCTCCATATTTTTTTCATTTAAAGGATATTTTGAAAATGATTGGAGAGTTATCTATGCAATTTTGGACGATTTCTCTGAGATAATATTGTTATAAGATCAAATCAAATTGGTACATTATTTAGGGGATTTTATTGTAAATATCTTAGGTTTAAAAGAAATTAATAGAAATAGTTTAGTTTAGTTTAGGATATAAGTAATAATAATTATAAAAAATAAAAAAAATAGATTACTTTGTTGTATTTTAATTCATTTCCCCTCCTTTTATTTTATTATATTTTTTCTTTTCATCTTGCCACCAGGAGTTATAGGATGAGGCCATGTGGCAAAGTGGAGTCAATTTCTTTAACAATTTTGAAAACTCCTGATGTGTTGCCATAAGGGACGACACCGTTTAGGGTGGAATAAGGACCTAAAGAAAGCGAGAAGTCATGAATGAGAGGAGCAACAGCGGTGATTTTGGGAATTTTTCTTAATCATCACCATCTTGAACAACTTGGAATCGGAAAGAACCAGAGATGAGTGATATAAGGGAGGCTAAAACACCGCTTATTCATCTCTTTCCTCATACTATCTCATTGTTCATCATCTTCCCCACTGTGATTTGTGATCATTGAAGGCTGGAACAGAGACCAGAGAAGCAATACAATGAACCTTCTTCTCTTTCTTCCATCGCCAACCAAAGAGGCCATTTTAGGGATGCTATTGTCTGATTTCTTCTTCTTGGAAGCTTCAATGGATGGATTAGAGTGAAAGAGAGGTTATACAGGATTGGGTGTTCATTCTCTCCTTCTTTGAGATCAATAGCACATAACTAGAGGAAGAAGTTGTTACTGATTCTATTTTCTTGGTTTTGTTTACTTCACAGAATTTTGTTTCAAGTTTCTTATCCTTTTCCATTATGTTATTGAACCTGATTTATGATATTGTTGTGATGGATTGGATTAAAGCCATTTGTGGCTGAATTTTTCTTACAACCTAGAGTACTATGAACTTATTTGAGACTTAGAGATTATTCCCACTAGTAAGACTTGCTTAGTGTTAATTCAGTTTATTTAATCTTGTTTTTATTTATTATTGCTTAGTGCTTGGCCACCATTAAGCATATTTAGGTTATTTAGGATTGAACTTAACAAAAGGAATCTTAAATTGACCTTAAGATTAAATAATGTGGACTTAGATTTTAATCTAATTTGTGTCTAGGATAAACATATACCTAAAAGCTCTACATAATCAAATTAGAGTGATTCCTATCTAAATTGCATCTTACTTTACTATGTGAGACATTACATAAATATATGAGGTACAGTTATAAATGGACCAACGGGCAATTGTAGACATTAATACTCCAAATTAGTAGATTAAATTAATTTAGCAGGCATACAATCTAAGAAGCAAATAAGGGATTAGTAACTCTAAATTGTCCTTTTTTATATTGAAATTTCTTCTTGTGAAAAGTCTTTGTTATTACTGGCTTTTAATTTTATTTTTCTTTACCCATTGAAGTCAATTTTGATCTGTTCAAGTTAAATGAAACAAGGAAATTTAATGCCTAATCACTAATTCGATTGTGTCTCTGTGGGACAACCTTGATTCACTATTATACTATTTTCATGGCCATCTAATTGCAATGCCTACTTAAATTTTAGTAGCATCATAACTAAATGAGTAATGATATTAACTAAAGGCATAAATGTATTGACCAAAGACATAATAATATTGACTAAATGAGTAATGATATTGATTAATTGCGTAATGATACTGACTAAAAAAGTAAATGTATGAATACCTTTACGTCTTTAGTCAATATGATTACTCATTTATTCAATACCATTACGTCTTTAGTCAATATTTTTACACCTTTAGTTAAAATCATTACTTATTTAGTTAATATCATTACGGTTAATACCGCTATGCCTCTAGTCAATATCATTACTCATTTAATCAATATTGTTACACCTTTAGTCAATGTGTTTACGCCTTTAGTTAGTATCATTACTCATTTAGTTAATATACTTACGCCTCTAGTCAAAGCCATTACGTTTATTTCCATTACTCTTTTAGTCAAATACCATTACACCTTTATATGTATTATACATATATATTCTTATGCCTATATATATCAAAGGGTGATTGGTAGCCCAATGGCTAAGCCTTTTGGAACTAACCACGGTTAGAGTAGGGAAAACAAACCTAGCCCATCGTGTCGGCCCTTTTAGGCCTTGAATTTGCAAGGGATAGGCTTGAAATTTTTGACTTAAAAGTGAAAATAGGGCTAGCCTTATAAGGCCAAGTGCCTAAAAGGGCTAGCCCATTTGGCCTTTTTTTATTTATTAAAATTATTTATATGATGTTAATATTAATAATTTTGTATGCTTTGTTAACGATATTGCAAATATTTAGTCGTTGTTATTTTTTTAAAATTAAAATTTATAAGAACATTTTGTATTAAAAACCCTAAAAATTAAAAACTTAAAAAACATATTTCTTATTTCATAAGTATTCTTACTAATGTTATATTTTTTACTTATTTTTTAGTGATTGTTTTGTTCATATCTCGTAACTTGAACTTTTCAAGCATATATTATTAAAGTGTTTATTTTATTAACTCCTTACACTTTTTAAGATATATATATAAGAAGTGTTGTTTATTTTGTTAAGTATTCTCATTGATTAAAAAAATTAATTGCTTTACAAGAATCTTTCATTTTGGTTATGCTTGATGTGTACCATTTACACATTAATTTTGACAACATTTATGTGTTAAATTAGAACTTTTATTGTTATAATTTACTACTTCTTTGAAAAAAAAAAAGGTTGTTAGAATGGCTTATGGCCTTGTAGGGCCAGCCCTGGACCTTATGTTTGAGGGTCGAGTCTTGTAAAATGACTGTTTTTTTTAGTTAGGTTTAAATGGGCTGGCTTGTGAAGGGTCGGCCATTTTTACTAGCTTTAACCACGGTGGGGTGAGTTCAAATCCCACCTCCACCACCTCTGGCTTCACATTTTTTTAAAAAAAACTAGTTCCTCTTAAAACAAATAGCCACCAGCACCAGAGCTCTAGCGTTTGGCAGTAGGAAGGTGCCAGCCAACTAGTGACAGTTGTTCATTGGCTAGCGGCTAGTGGTGCTCAGCCGAGGGTGGTTTTTGTTTAAATTTAAATATTAGGGGCATTTTGATAAAAATACACAAATTGCAAAATTTCAAATTCCTACCTCATCACCTTTCTATCATTTTCATGTGTTAACATATTAATTGGGGTTTTGTAAGTTCAAAAGTTATTTAAGTGTTTTTTCCCTTCTTTTAATTTTATTAAGTTGTATTTTTGTATCTGCCTTTTGCTTTTCTACCTATTTTAATTCAATATTTTGAATGTTTCCACCTTAGTAATCTACCATACCCATGTCAAATCTACTTTAATCAAACTTTTTCCTCTCTCAATTTAAATCTGGTCAACGTTGACAAAGCTAGGCCACGTTTTAAAAATGCCCATTTTGTAAAGTTCATGTGCATTTTAGTACCCAATAAAAGTTTATGGTGTGAGATGCCACTTTTTTAAAAGTTTGTTGTTAAAATTGCACTTTTGCCTCTTATTTTAATGAAACTATTTCACTATATCTGGAAATAGAGGATTTTGAAACTAAAGTTTATGGGACTGCCAAGCCAAATTTTGGTTATATTCTGACATTAATTATATGCCATTAAATTTTTTCTTTTTAAAAACTATACCATCTCAGACTATGAATTAACTATTTTGCCCCATAAGTTGTCATGGTGGAGCAAGTTTGGCATAGAAATTTTTCGGGGTGCAATATTGCCCGGAAGTTTTCAAATCGTAGCAATTTTACCCGAGTCGTTATCCCAGCTAAGTTTGACTGTTAGTTGATCAAATATACTAATATAGTAGTGCATGTGTCAACAATATTGCCCTGGAAGTTAGTGGTTTAGGTGCAAATTTGTCCGAAAAATTTTCACTCAAGAGCAATGTTGCCCTGGAAGTTTTCAAATCATAATAATTTCACTCTGGCTATTATCCAAGTTAAGTTACCCGTTCGATGGCCTTGTTCTCGGCAATCATCCTTATTATGTTATTCATTTGGTGATTAAATCTTTTTCTTAATTACTCTCTGGTTAATTTGAGCTCCTCCTCCACATGTAACTTCTTCTTTAATGTTGTTCACTCTGCGAGCTTAATACATTTGGTTAACTAATAGTCAAACTTAACATAAATAACTGTCAAGGTGACATTGCTACTATTTGAAAACTTCCGAGACATAATTGCTCCTAAGTAAAAGCTTTTGGGGAAAATTTGTACTATAACAAAAATTACGTGGATGACACGTGGATTGCCAGCTTAGCATATTTGGTCAATTAACAGTCAACTTAATTGGGATAACGGCCATGACAAAATTACTACGATTCAAAAACTTTCGAGTTAATATTGCACCCCAGAAATCTTCCATGACAAAATAATATAGCACCCTATATTATTAGGTGCAAGTATTTAAAAGTTTACATCTATTATAATATGGATCAACTTGTACCTGTGTCGTGAAATTAAAGTTGGTTTGGTGGATGGTGAAATCGGAATTAAAATTTATAATTATTGTTTGAGGAAAACTTATTTAACAAAAAGTTAATCAAATAATTGTTTGCAAATAACATTATTAGCAAACCAAAACTTAACCGTACATATATAATTACTCATGTAAAATGAACAAACCAAACTTTAGTGTTTGATACTGTAACCACATGGTGAAGGAAAGGAGTGGACATGTTCCATGTATTTAGCAGAAACAATACAAGTATTTATTACAATTAAGGATTACGATTATTTTTTTTAAAAAATAAGTTTATAAAAGTTTGGGGGAGCGCACAGTACACAAAGTCACAGACCCTAGAAAGGCATTACTGGCTAAGCACGCTAAGCAGTAAGCACGTACTCTTTCACCGAAATGGGTGTGTTCTGTGTAGGGTTTTTTGAACCCTAGCCTGTCTCATGTCCATTGCTTGCTCCTCTGTCTCTCTCTCTCTCTCTCTTAATTTAATTTCTTCTGCAAGTTACTTTTGCTGAAATGGATCAGTGCCATCGTCATATACGCCTTTCACTCATCGATCCCGCTGCTTTCGTTCAAACGGTGATCTCCCAATTTTGTCTGCTTCTTCTCTCATCCTTAGCATCTGATTTTTTTAATCTCTTTTTTTTGTTCTCCTTGAAACGCTGTGAGCTTCTGATTTTCCCTGTTTCTTAATCTCTCATCGATCTTTGCATCTGTGTGGTGCTTCTTGCTTTAATTTGCTGCTTTAAGTGCAGGCGCATAGCTTCTTGCCTCTCCATCTCCGTCGCTCTTTTAGCCGTCTCCGACCTACTTGCTCGACGGTAAACCTCATCACTCCCTCTTCGACCTCCTACTTGTTTCTCCTCCGACTTGCTTCAACTGTATAACCTTTTGTTTTTATTGTCACTCGCCTTAGTCTGTTAAAGACAGGAATCATTGGTTCTGTTTGCTAATGGCGGACCTATATATATTTATATGTTGAGTTGAAACCTATATGTATATGCTATAGGCTTCAGAATATGCCCTCATGCTTGGCTGTTTTTTTTTCTTTTTTCTTTCATTTCCATTTTCAGGCTCCTCTTCTTCTTCCCTCTCCATCTGGTCCTCTGTATCCTCGGTGAAACTCTAAGACTCATCATTTCCTTCTTGCACATGAACACATTAGATTTTCTTTTTTCTTTTGAACACATTAGATTTTCTAAGACTCATCACTTCCCTTTTCTTTCTTTTTTTTTTCTTTTGAACACATTAGATTTTCGATTAAGTAGATCAGGTGAGATCAATGGGCTCACATTATTTAGTGTAACATATAAATGAGCTCACGTTTTGATTAATCAGGGGAAGGAAGCAACATGGGCTCCAAGAACCCTTCATTCACCGTACATCTCCAGAATGCCTACGCAAATAAGGGTTGCATGGTTAGTTCTTGAGATTATTCTTATGCTCTTTTTTTTTTTTTAAATAATTCCTCCTTCCTTACGTTCTTCCTTATATACCGTTCATCCTCATCAAATAATATTTATGCTCTTACTTAATTGTTTCCATGCGTTTTTCCTTGTCATGTGAGAGGATATATCACGATAGTGATGTTTCATGTAGTGCCAAAATAGACAAATTAAGATCTTGTCAGGACAAAACAAGATAGTTTGATACTCAAAATATCTACAACGTGATGTTTAGACTAAGGCCAATACCAGTTATTAAGAGGATTATACGAAGTTTGATTACGAGAGAACACTGATTTGTGAGTTATTTTATTCTACCGTATGTAACTGTGTAATCAATCTCTTTTGTAACCGTTGTTCATTACATTGGGCGGATTTTATCAATAATCAGCTTGCATATTCTTCTGTAATTTTATTCAGTTAATTAATTAATTAATAATTAATCAAGAAATATCAAAATTACCAAAATACCCTCATTAATTTGCTGGCCGTTTCTGCTGTAATTTTTCCGTTGACGAGATTTTCATGACAAAATACAATTCAAAATGTTGAGTCATCTCTGATGCTAGATGTGTATCAGACATAAAATGGTTTCATCTTTCGTACATTCAATTCAGAAATAGTATCTACCATGTATGATAGTGCGTAATTTGTACGTGTATTGAGATGATTTGTACATATTCAGACTAATATATGTTTGAGTGATTTGTACAGTGCATCCCAACGGAGTTCTTCAACAAGCACATGGAAAAGAAGAGGCAAGAGGTGGAGATTGAGACAGCGAAAGGAGTATGGAAAGTGACATTACTTCCACACAAGAAAGGAACAAGAACATTTGCAAGGTTCAGCAAGGGATGGTCACAATTTGCTCGCAACAATCACTTTAAGACCGGACAGACTCTCTTTTTCAAAATGGTTCGCACCGGTCATCGTCCCAAGTTTGTTGTTCATGATCATGAGCAAGAAAATGCCTCCTCATCATGATTATAACTCGTGTGAATTAATCTATTTACCTACTAGCTAGGAAGTGAATTTGGTATTTTGAAGAAATTTTATGTGTTTCTGAGTCATGTTATGTGTCTCGTGTCCTTTACTATATGGATGCTTTTAGTAGTTTCAAGTGTCCAAGGGTATGGTAGTTAATTTTAGTTATTGTGTCAAACTATTTAAGCTAGTTTTGTGTGCCTGTTTTTTCATCATGAATGAAGTATTTTTCAGCCACCATATGCCTCTCTCTGTGGCACAAAAATTAATTAGACAATAATTAATTTATTACTCGTATTAAATTATACAATAATTTTTTTGATGGGTTTTATTTATTAAAATTCGAATCACGTAAATAAAAGATGTAGGACTTATATTTATTTAATAAAAAAAAATCAAATATCTCACTATCAAGGTATTATATGAAAGGGATCGTTTTGAGCCCGGAGAGAGACTCCCCTTTTTTAAATGATTTGGAGAGGTAATTAATTGTGCCAATTTCATTGTTCACAGCAAACTAATGTCTCATGGGTAGAGGATTAAATTATTATACAACAACAATAATAATATGCCAGTATTATCATAGTTAAGACTTGAGTTAGTTTCTCTAATATTTTTTTAAAAAATTAGCAACAATGTCATGAATTTGATTTTAGGTAAGCTGTTGTTGACCTAAAAATATATTTAGGCCGGCCTTTTGAATTTCATTGACAAAATCGCAGTCCCCTGGCAATTGGGCGTCCGAAACTCCCCATTATGATATTATCCCTTTATTTCTCTTCTAAAATGACAATAAAGTCAAACAAAATTTTACAACAAAAAAAGTAATTCTCTTATATTTGGTCTTGAACGTTTCCAACGGCTAATTGCATCTCCCATATATATTTAGATGGTATGAAAATAGGTCCATATTAGCACCTAATTTCTTATCACTGTAATGAGATCCCAACCATTTAAATTTAATCTGAAAGGTCTAAATGATAAATTCTTTTTTAAGAGAAGTGATAGTTATAATTTTATTTTTATTTTAAATTATATATATATTAAAGTGAAAACTTATTTAAAATATAAAATTTAAATTAATTAAATCTAAACTGCCCAAAATTAATTTAAAGGTGAGATAGAAGATGAGCACATTTTTCCTCATCATATTGATGAGCATAAAATGTGCTCACGTATGAAAACTTAACCCTCAGATAAATGGTGAGTTAGTTTTCTGGCCAGTCCAATTAATAGTTTTGGACAAATTGATTGGGTTAGATTATGATAAATAAATATTATTAATTAAATAAATTAATATTACTTAATCCACTCCTCACTTGTACATTTTATACACTCATAACTATATATATAAAATAAATATTCTAGTGAAATATTTCATTTTATATTTACTTACAGTTTTGTTTTAGGTAAATACCAAATACTCATTAATTAGTTGGCAAAAAAAAAATACTCATTAATTAACGATTATGAAATCTTTTGTCTTTTAGTTCGGCTGCATCTCTGATCCGCAAGTAACAGTTCACAGTTGCCAAGAGAGCAGACTGGGATCAGGCACACACAGACCCCATAATGGCTTGGACCGGCTGGCATTTTCACCAATTTGGGGGTTTTGGGTTTTGAAACCCTTTATCTCCATTTCCTTTAGCTGCATCTAAGTTCCGTGCTTCCTTAGTCAAAAATCGAAGCTCATCCATCAGAAATGGTGATTTGCTTGAAACGCTGGGATCCATCATAAACGGTGAAATATCAGATCAGTGCCATCGTCATATACGCCTTTCTCTCATCGATCTCGCAGCTTTTTGTTCAAACGGTGAGCTCCCAGTTTTGTCTGTTTCTTTCTTCTCTCATCCTTAGCATCTGATTTTCTTAATCTGTTTTGTTTTGTTTTGCTTGGAACATGATGACCTGTGAGCTTCTGATTTTCTCTGTTTCTTAATATATCTCATCTTCATGCTTTAAGTGCAGGCGCATCGCTTCTAATTGTCTCTCCATCGCGGCCCTCTTTTAGCCATCTCCGATCTGCTTCCTTCAACGGTAAATCTCATCACTCCGATTTGTTTCTTGCTCGAGATATCTATGACCTTTATTTTCTGTTGTCACTCGTCTCAACCTGTTAAAGCTAGCTAGGGTTCTCTGGTTCTGTTCGCCAATGGCCGACTTATACACACACACACACACACACACACATATACGTTGAGTTGAAAGCTATAAGTATATGCTATAGGCTACGTAATATGATCTCATGCTTTGCTGTTTTTTTTCCCCTTCTTCCCTTCACATCATTGGTAAAACACTAAAACCCATCATTTTCCTCTCTGGCTCCGGCTTGTTTCTTCTGCTACCTCTCTATAGCCTTTATTTTTTTTAATTATTCTCAGCATTGTTCGGTTAATATGTCTCTTTTCTGAGAACCTTGTTCAAGAATATATGCCTTCAGTGTTGTCTTCGTTTTGAACACATTAATATAGGATTAAGAATAGATGAGGTGAGATTAATGCAAAACAAAAACCCCAAAGCCCATAAGCAAGAAAAGAAAACGTGGGAGTCCAAGCTTCGTAATCTTCATCTCTCTTTTTCTGAATTTCAATCTTTGGAGGGTGGGAGTGGGAGGGGATTTGATAGATTGGGAGGGGCTAAAATGGAAAGATACCAAGAGAGAAGAAGAAAAGGTAAAATTAGTGAGCATGAGAAGGAAGGAGAGCCAGTAACAGTAAATAGGTTCAGGATTGAGGGATCGAGTTTTAATTTGGAAACAATTTTTTTATTACAATATTTTATTTGTGAAATTATGCATAATGGATTGTGATGTTATTACTTTTTTTCAGTATAATTTATTTATTTTGATTTTTTATCTTCTGAAGCAGAATTATTTACGTACATCTTATTTCTTATCTATATATTGATATATCTCCAATGAAACAATCTTCTTTAATTGCCATGTAGCATTTTTTAAGTGAAGTTATATTTGCTGTTACACTCGTTTGTATACATCATGATAATGAATTTGTGATGTCCTTAGTTATTTTTAATTAAATTAAATTTACTCTTTTCTTAAATGATTGAAAAAAATTTTAAATTTTTTTGGGAACACATAAGCAGGTCATCTTTTTATTCTTCTAGTCATGTTTAATTTAATGCCGGCTGATCCCCAAACAAGTCTCATCATGACACACATTAATTATATTACTATGAATGATTAGTGAATCTTTTAGTGGTCCTGAAATAGTATTCCATAATCAGTAAACTTCATTGTACACGCATTTGTATACATCATGATAATGAATTTGTGATGTCCTTTGTTATTTTTATTTTTAATTAAATTAAATTTAGTCTTTTCATTTTCTTTATGTTGTTCAGAATATTCTTCTCATATTTATGTTCGGAATTTATTTATTTATTTATTTTGTGTTCAGCGTGCTCCGCCATTATTGAAGTAGTGCGAACTGGTTATTATATCGCCTCCATTCTCTTCAGGTTTGTGTCTCTCATTCTTTATTTCTTTAACTAAAACTTACTATGTTGATGCTGCCTTCTTTCCCTTTATTTGGTTGCGTGTGTCTATGTATATATATATGTTCATTTCTTCGAGTTTCCTGCATTTTTTGCGTTTTTTAATCATATTTTGATTTTTGAGGCCAGCTGGGGTTCTATATGTTCTTTTTACATCCTTGATATCTTAGAGACAGGTTAAAAAGAAGTTTTGCAAAATGTGTTTCACAAATTTATTGGTTTTAAAGTTAAAATGTTTTTATAATTAGCAACGGAAGAGTATTAATTACATCATATTTCCTTAAATCCTTGTCCTTATAAATAACCAAATAAGCCCTTAATTTCATTTAGGATCAAGAAAAAATATTAAGATTTTTATTTTTCTTTAAAAATGTGTTCAATATATGATTGAAAAAATTAAGCGGAGGTTGGCAAAAAAAAGAAAAATTTAGAGGGAAACCTTTAAGAACTTAAATGCAATGAACTGATCTTAGATTTTAAATTTTGGGAACACTTAAGCAGGTTTTTTTTCTTTTATTCTTCTAGGCATGTTTAATTTAATGCCGCCAGATACCAACCAAGTCTCATCATGACACATATTAATTATATTACTACAAATGATTAGTGAATCTTTTAGTGGTCCTGAAATAGTATTCTATAGTCGGTGAACTTTATTGTACCCAGTACAAAACAAATCAATACGGATGATACTGATATCACTGCCAGTACTACGTTTAATAAAAATATAATCATCATTCACTTTTTTCATTAACCATTAAATAATTAGTTTATTATAATGGAAAAATCGCTTAAAAATATCATTAGGATAAATTAATTATTGAATGCTATCAAGCGTGTAAATCTTCTGTGTGTACAAACGATCTTTCATTGTATGCAAATAATCTTCCGTGTGTGTAAAAATCTTCCATATGAATGTGCAAACAATCTTTCATTGTGTGTAAAATATCTTCCGTTCATATATAACAGATCTTTCAAGATGCATTCAGTAATTAATTTACCAAAAAAAATATTTATTCACAAGTCTCCTGTTATAATTATACCCCATGTGATTTCATCTTTTAAAACTGTGATGTGAACAAATAATTTATAATTAATAATGTATTAAAAATATCTCGTCCATTATATGTCATTATACAATCAGGCTCATCTGTACATTTTCCATTCAATTATGCGATCGATTTTTTTTTTTATAATTTTTACAAAAACAAAACTCTCCTTTTTAAAAGGGTGCCATTCAATTTTGTTTTGGGGATTTCATACCTTAAAAATGTATCGATAAATCCTAGATAAGATGAAGATGTTTCAAAATTTCATATTTACAAATTAAATTTAACAATTTCTATTTACAAGTTAAATTTTTATATTTTAAAAGTTAAATTGTGTCATTTACAATTGAAAGTTATAAGAAAAATAAATTTCTTGTGATTCTCTGTATTTAATTTTCTTCTCTTGGACTTACGGGTAATTTTACCTTAATTTGAATTCTCTGTATACAATAAACATACTTTTTGATAAAAATTATTTCATCGGTTGGGTTTAATGACTTCAAAAAAGAAGTAATCTTGAGTTTAATGGATTGAGCTTAAGTTAAATTACTAAATATTAATTAAAAAATTGAAAATTTTTTTTGTAACAAATTGAAAATATGTTTCAGTCTTAGTGGGGCAAATCAAATATTGAAATTAGCTAGCTAGGTAGTGAGGGCAAAGTATAATAAATTCAAGCATGCCTACTTATATTTGTTTATTAGAGTTCGTGTAATATAGAAAACCAATTTGTAGACGTCATATAACTAGTTATGTAGATGTATGTATTGGACTAAATCTAAAGAATGGGTAGCATTATATATATTATCCACAATTGATGAATGGTGATTTTTTTTTTCCAAATTTTATTGATTAATAATTAATATTGTTTTGAAGCTGTCAAAGAAAGCAATTATCAGCTTTCCTCTCTTCTTCAAGCCAAAGCTCTGGCCGACAAGGAAACAATGTCTCATTTCATCAGAGTCCTCATTGGGGAGTGGAGGACGAAACTGGTAATTTTCTTTCTCTCTTCTCAAAAATTCCCATATTATGCCACTTGCAACATACCATTCTATTCTCATATTATGCCTGATTCAACCTTTTTTTTTAAGTTTAGTTGTAGCCTCTGATATTATATCTTTATTAGTTAAATTTGTTTCTTTTTCTTTTCGGTTGTAAGTATAATAAATTAATGGAATCATATATATATATATATATATATGCGTGTGTGTGTGTGACGAATTAGCAAAAAAAACTTTTTTTAGCGTTTTCCTTTTTTAATACAAACTCTCCAAATACAGAATTCGAAACTTCTATTGGCTGTTTTCTTTTACCCCCACTAATCTTTGGTCAGCTGTTTTCTTTATTATTCCTAAACAAGTAACTCACACCTCTCTTTTATTAGTATTAGAGCTGGGAATTCGGGTCGAGCCCGTCGGGCCGGCCCGTTTAGGCGCGAGCCCTTCAAGGGCCAGGCTTATGATTTAGAGGATAAAAAGAGAAGCGGGCCTAAAAGGGCTGGCCCTGTAGGGCCGCAAGCCCTGTAGGGTTAGCCCTGCAGCTTTGAGGGCCGGCCCTTTTAGGCCCGTTTAATATTTTTTTAAAATAAATTAATAAATATAATATCATTATATCAAATTATCAATATGAGAGACACCTAAGTACCTAATAAAGTATTAATAATAGGCAAACACTTATTAATTGATTTGATTTATTTTTTTTTTCTACAATCATTTATTAATTTAAACTTTAAAAAATAGGCTAATTTGGACATTATATGATTATTTTAACAAAAAATTTATGAGTTTTAAGAATAATGTATCTCAATTTAAAGCAAAATAATAAATAAATTGTAAAAATTGAAAAATAAATTTTTTTGAATTAAAATGAATTTAAGTCCGTTTAGGGCCGAGCCCGTGAAAGGCCAGCCCTGTAGGGCCAAGGGCCTAAAAAATATTGTACTTTTTAGTAAATGGGCCTAAACGAGCTGGCCCGTTTAGGTCCGAGCCCGTGAAGGGCCGGCCCGTATTCCCAGCTCTAATTAGTATCAGATTTTTTCATCATCAATACGTGAAAATTTGTTGGAAAGAAAAGTAACAAAAAAGAAATTTCCAAGTGGCCCCCTAAAAATAACACGGAACTACTCTCTTTGATTCTAGCGTAAAGCTCAAATCGTTTTTTCCCTCAAACATTTTTTTTAAAAATTTTTTCGATGCAGCCAATCCCAAAGCTGTTTGTCTCCAGCTTCAGTCTTACACCAAAGACAGTAATACTCGTCAATGCTTCAAAAAGGCTATGGATGGTTGATATGGACAAAGAAGAAGAAGATCCCAAAGAATTGTACTTCAAAAAGAATTGGCCTAAATTTGTGAACGAAAACGCTTTAGAGGCTGCAGACTTCCTAATTTTCAAATTTGATGGGAATTCAACATTCGAAGTTGTTATCTGTGGCAAATCTGCCTGTGATAAGATGCTTGAGAGCCAGGCAAAGGCACATATGAATCAGAAAAACCACAAACACAGCCATAATAGACTGGAAGCATCAACTCGAGATCGTCGAGAAAATTGGAAAGGAAAAGCTGTGATTGATCTTGAGACGAAGGAGGAGAGAGTAGATTTTGTTGATTTTGGAACTTATAGCCAAGAAATGTGGGATGAAACTTGGTCGTCTGAGTCTCATGAAGATGAAGAAGAAGATGATGAAGAATATGAAGAGAGTGTCAAGTCTGATGATATTGGTAAACTATTCAAAAGCTAGCCTTCCCTTGATGATAATTTTGCTAATTAAAACTCATGCTTTTATATTACTCTGATGAACTAATTAATGTCTAAGTACAGAATTAGTGAGAAATATTATAATTATAGCTTAATGTTAAACTTGAAACAAATATACACCCTTTTTATTTTAAATGCTTAAAGTTTACACCAATTATAAAGCAGTTAGGCTTTTCATGCTGCTCTCCGTTTAATATTTATTGTTTAGTTTAATATTTAGTTCACATTTTGATGAGTTAGGGGAAGGAAGCAACTTGGGCTCCATGCCTCCTTCTTTCACAGTACAACTACTTGCCTCAGCAAAAAAGGGTTGCATGGTGAGTTCTTGGGATCACTCGAATACTTGATTCCTTAAATGCTTCATATTAATTATGTGATAGCTTCATATTGATGAGATGATTAATGAAGTAGATATTCAGACTAACATATGTTTGAGTAATTTGTACAGTGCGTTCCAACAAAGTTCTTCAAGAAGTACCTGAGAAATGAGAAACAGGAAGTGGAGATTGAGACAGTGAAAGGAGTATGGAAAGTGACATTACTTCCCCACAAGAAAAGAACAAGAACGTTTGCTCGGTTCAGTAGGGGCTGGTCGGCATTTGCTCGAAGGCATCGGCTTGAGACCGGAGATGCACTGCTGTTTAAGATGATTCGGAGAGGTAAATGCCCCAAGTTCATTGTTCAAAGGCAAAGAGAAGTCTCAAGATGATAAGTCATGTAACAAGTGAAGGATTAATTTATCAGCTACTAATAGGAAGTAAATTTGGTAATGTGGACCTATTTGATTTAGATGCATCATTATCAACCATAGGTTTGCTAGTAACGAGGAATTGAGGCAAAACTCATTCATTTGTTGGCAACTCAGCAAGTATATGGTATGGATGAGTATAATGTAGTTTAACTTGTAATTAGGAAAAACTATAATTTTGTGTGAGGTCTTTGCATATTTTTTCTTTTTATCGGATTCTTAAATTTTTTATCATTTTGTTGGCATCATATATACAAAATGTTAGATTAAATAATTAACATTCAAAATCTAAGCCAATGTCATGTAGAGTCGGGAAAATGGGCTCAGCCAGTCTAGCCGGCCGGTGTAAACCCTTTTAACAAGAGGGTTGAGCTTGAAAATTCACCCCTCAAATTGCAACCGGGCCTAAAAAGGGCAAACCCCGTTTAGGCTCTTTTATTTATATTTTTTTAAAAAATTATTATTTAATACTAAAATTTTTATATTATTAATGATGTTGTAAATATTTAATTCTTATTATCTTTTTTTTAAAAAAATAAAATTTTATAAAATGGTTTGATCTATTTGATTTATCTTTTAACAATGGTTTATTCATTTAAATTTTTTAAAAAAAGTTAATCTAAACATTAAATAATAATTTTAACTAGAAATTTAAGATTTAAGAGTTTTAATAACAATGTTTCTCAATTGAAGCAACATAATAATTAACTATATTGTAAAAATTGAAAGTGACTTTTATTTGTATTAAAATGAAGATTGTAATTTGTAAAACATAAATGACCATGTAGGATACATACAAGTCCCCCAAAAAAGAGTTAAGTTTAGTTGAAATTATTACGTTGCAGCTTCATTCCTCACTTAAGATAAATTCTTAAATGTAGAAACCCATAAAGATTATTTTTTTCATAAAAAAATATAAGTCTACTACTATGTGGCTACCAGAACTTGTTTTCATTTGAGATAGTGTAAGCATGTAAAAAAATATAGGTGTTGATATTTCTATCCATATTAACTTGTTATTTTAACTTTATTTCTTTGTAATTTAAATTTGATAAACCTTATGTCTTAAATTAGGAATTTATTGTTTTAACTTTATTTCTTTAAAATGATAGAAAAAATAATGTTTTTTAGTTAAACAGGCTAAACCCCACGGGCCCAGCCCTGGCCCAATAGTATAAGGGACAAGTTTCAGGAGAGTTGGCCCGTTTAGGCTCGAGCCTATGAAGGGTTGGCCTGTATTCCTAGCACTATCTGAGATGTGGCTTTTCAAGTATAATAATTATGTCCGTTAATGTGTCCGTATTATCATATTTAAGTTTTTTAGTTAATAATACCATGTGATGATTTATTTTTTTGGATCAAAAAGTTTAGGTACTACAAAAAAAAAAAAAGATAATTCATAGCGGTATATTTGTAGCGGTTAGAATAAACCGCTACAAATATCATGATTTGTAGCGGTTTTAAGCAACACCGCTACAAATTTACAACGGTATGCTTCGCGCCAACTAGCTCATGGGTTAGAGAACTTGATTTGTAGCGGTTTACAAGACATAACCGCTACAAATTTTGGCACCAAACCCGCGCCAAATTTGTCGCGGTTAGTCTATATTAACCGCTACAAATGTGGCGTGAAGCTAGTGTGACTATTGTGGCGGTTTTTTTGTAGCAGTTTTTACGATAGTAACCGCTACGGAATTTAGAGGGCCGCCTTTTTGTAGCGGTTATAAAGAACCGCTACAAAATTTAACTCATATTTGTAGCGGTTACAGTGTATAACCGCTACAAAATGTATTTAAAATAAATATTTATTAAAAATAAATAAATAAAACATTTGTAGTAGTTTATATTTAAAAACCGCTACAAAATATAAATATTTGTAGTGGTTAAATGGATGAAAGCGCTACAAAGTGATATATTATTTTGTAGTGGTTTGACAAACAAAACCGCTACAAATTGAATATTTGAAATTTGAAAAATTTTAATTCCCGACAACAATTATGAATATTTGTAGCGGTTTTTTAATACTAACCGCTAGAAAGTGTTCATTTAAACTTTGAATATTTTAATTCCCGCTAACAATCATGAACATTTGTAGCGTTTTTTTTGACATAATCGATACAAAGTGTTGCACATTGAAAATTTGAATTTCAAATCCTGTCAACGATGGTGAAAATTTGTAGCGATTTTTATCATATTACCGCTACAGAATACAATTGAAATAAATATTTATAAACTAAATAAATAAAAAATGAATTTGTAGCGGTTTTTATATATAAATTGCTACAAATTATAAATATTTATAGTAGTTTTACAAACAAAATTGCTATAAATTGAACATTTGAAATTTAAAATATTTTTATAAAAAAAAATTGAGACAAATATTAGTAGGGGTTATGAAACCGCTACAAATGTGAAATATTTTTATAAAAAAAATCAGACTAATATTTGTAGGGGTTATGAAACCGTTATAAAATCAAATAAAACAGCTACAAATGTAAAACCGCTACAAATAATGTCACATAAACCGCTACAAATATCAACCGCTACAAAACTTGTCACATTAATTAACTGCTACAAGCGCTACGCTGATCCCTATAAATACCTTTAGCATACCTTATTTCAAACACTCCACCATTTCTTTCAACCTTTATTCTCTTTCGTTTTCCCTCATCTGAAATTTTTTTTAAGAGCCAAAAAGCTGAGTAAGGTGATCAAATATAGTAAAAGAAATTTTAGTTCTTTGATTTCAACATTTTCTCCCCTCTCATAATATTTATACTCATTATCTGCACATTCTCAATAATATCATCTATATAAAGTTTATACTTATCTAACTTAATTTAATCATTCATTATAAATAATAACGATATCATTTAAGTTACTTAAATAATAAACTATTCAACACAATATTATAATAATGAACTCAAATAATTGTATAATTTTTTAAAAAAAAATTCCCAAAATTATTTAGCGATTTTAGAACCGCTACAAATTTAAACTCAAAATAGTATTAAATTTTTGGTGTTGCTTTTGAAATTCCCATTTGAATTTAGTAGCGGTTTTCCAACCACTACAAAATTGGAGCCAAATTTTCATTTTTCATTTTCTGCCACGCAAAATTGTGGTGCCAACATTTGTAGCGGTTTAGTAACCGCTACTAAATTTGTAAAACTCTCTGGCCGCTATTCCTGATTTGTTTTCCAAAAAAAAAAAACACTAAAGTCAAACAAAATTTTACAAAGAAAAAAATAATAATTCTCTTTTAGTTGGTCTTGAACGTTACCCAAAAAATAATGGCATCTCTCTTGTATTCAACCACTTGAAAGTTTATGATCTGGGCCACAAATTGGAGTTTGAATTAATGGTCCATATCATCTGTTATCAATGAACCTCCAAAACTTCAATGTCTACGTATGGAATGTGAATCGTATACTATATACTTTTGGGTTAGCACAAAGTGTACACCCTATCAATAGAGCAGAGATTACTTTTCGAGTTGCCGAGGGTAAAAGGTAGATTCTTCTCAATTAAGTTGCTATTATTTCTCTCTGTTCCAAGGCGAAGGGGAAACAGTGAAAATCATCAGATTGCTATGGAAGAAGAAGACGACTTCGAAAGAAAACGCTACTGAAGACTTCAAAAGCCATACAGAAGACGAAGACTTGGATGAAGCATTGAAACGACGACATGGAGAAGCTAAGAAGGATTTTCTGGATATAAAGCTCAGCAGCTTCAGTCACCATTGGAGGAAAGGTCAGATATCTCATCTCATCGATCGAATTTAAGGCTGTGTTTGGCATATGAAACCCTAATGTGTTTGGATTGGCTTTTATGAAATAGGTTCTGAAGAAAAGTGATTTTAAATGATTGTCCACACACGCATATTGCAAGTCATTTAATTCCTTCCATAAATAAGAAGAATTAAAAACGCAATCTTACATGAAGGTTAGAAGGAGAAAGGGGAAAGAGAGAGTGAAGGAGACAAAAGTCTCATGTTGTTTAATAATGTGAAAACAGCAACTCGTTCAAGATCATTTCTCTTTGGATATAAACATTCACAGAAATACAGACAAGGTGAAATCTAAGAGTAGAACATTTAAACACACAAAGTTTCCCAAATCCTTACAAAAATGTTGAGGTAAGTAGATAAATTCATAAAATTCCATCTAATATTATTCCACTTACTACTTTCTGTGTGATTGTTTTTCTGCATGAGGAAATCTTTATTCATATTGCCCATGCACATATATATTAAAACTCACTTTCTAATGTTGTTGGTTCAATCCTATTAGTTTGCGATGCAAAAACATTTTGTTACTGCGAGTGTGTGCATGTGATGGGCCTTTGACTTGGCAAAACATTGTTCCTTTGTTTCTGTAACAAGTTGCTTTCTGTTACTGTCTTGCCTTTTTTCTGTGTTTATTTTAGAGAGCAATAAAAAAAAAACCAAAAAAGCAGCAAAGGGAATATTTTATTTTGAGTAAAAGTCAAATAGTCAAAGCAGTTATATGACAGCTGTAAAGATCAGACACGTGAGCACTTGAGTCTCAGTTGCCGTTGTCTGTATACGAACGGACCTCATTCCCAGTGAATCAAAGTAAGCTGGTTCAGCATTTTTATTATATTACTTTAACTTCTCTGGTTTTTCGTAAATCTCAAAAGTGAAAGTCCCTTTCTTATTCTCCAATCTCATTCATCATCGCCGGCCGCCGTTCAAGCTCATCCCTGTGCTCCGTCGTCGGATGTGGTTTTGTGATCATTTTCCTTCCTTTGAGCTTTTCTCCGTCTGATCGCACCAAACCTTCAAACACTTTCGTCCAAGTTCGCCGGAATCTTGCTTCGTGCTCAGCTTTTTGTGTGTTCAGTGTTCTTTTTTATTTTTTCATATTCGCAAATTATTATAATGTGTTTTGTGTTTATTTGTTTTATGTTGTTCATAATATTCTTCTCATATATATTTGTGTTCAGAATTGAATATCTTTCTTTTCTTGTTGTGCCCAGTGTGCTCCGCCATTATTGAAGCAGTGCTAGCTGGGTATTGCTCATCATCATCTCCATTCTCTTCAGGTTTGTGTCTCTCATTCATATATCATTCCATTTATTTAATGGCTTCCTTATTATCAACTTCTGTTGCTGCTTTCTTTTGGTTTATTAATTAACATGTTTTCTAATTATACTTTTTTTTTGCCATTTTTTCTAATCATACTTTGAGGCCATGCGTTTTATCCGTTCTTGTATATCCTTCAAATTTCAAGGAAAAGTCAAGAAAAAATGGTTATGAAAACTGTTTAACTAATTTATTGATTTTAAAGTTAAAATGTTTTTATAAATAGGAATGCATGGCAGGGGTATTTTTGTTATTACATCACATTTCTCTAAATCCCCCTCCTTGTAAATAACCAAACAGGCCCTTAATTTTATTTAGGATTAAGGAAAAATATTTTTTAAAAGAGACTGTTTAACTAATGACTGAAATTAAAAATTAGGTGGAAAACCTTTGAAAAAATTGAGTGAGAAGGTATCTCTTGAATAAGATAAACCGTTCTAAAATTTTAAATTTTTGGAGTTAACACGTAATTAAGCAGGTTATCTTTATACTCTTCTAAGCATGTTTAATTTAATTAAAGTCGGTTGGTCCCAAACAAGTCTGATCATGACACATAATAATTGATCCAAATCGTGTTTTGGAATCTTAACTGATTAATTACTATAAATGGATAGTGAATCTTTTAGTGGTCCCGAAATGGTATTCTTTTTTTTTTATAATACCAGAAATAGTATTCTATAATCAATGAACTTATTGTACGCCGTGCAAAAGTAAATCAATACGGAGGATATGGAGAATAGATCAGTACTATATTTAATTAAAAAAAAACTAAAATCAAAATAAATTTGTATATTATATACATATATATATGATAAATAGTATTTTGCAATAATTATTTAATATACGTGACCAGGCAATTATTCATCAATATAATCATCATTCATATTTTCATTAACCGTTAAATAATTAGTTTATTATAATAATTATACTCCATGTCATGTGATTTCGTGTATGTTTTAAAACTGTAAACAAACAATTCATTATTAATGTATTAAGAATATCTCTTCCAAGATAACTACTTTGATCTTATTTATAGATCATTACCAACATGTCTCACACCGATTAAGAAAAACCTTAAACATTGCTAACTCTAAATAAAAATTTAACAAGTTTTCAACTATACACATATTTAAACAATATAATTGTTACTCTATGAAAAAATAAAAAATGTGACTTATAAATATGATTAAAATAAATCTTCTCTATATCCTATAAATACGGGCAAAGGAGTATATATCTGTACATCTTCCATTGCATTATACACTGATTTTTTATAATTATTACAAAAAAAAACTATTTCTACAGCTGCAATTACTATGAATTAGTAATAGCTGCACCCTGTTTTGAGGTTTTTCATTTTGTCTTCTCCTTTTTTTCAAAGGGTATCACTCTTTTGGAATGAATATGTAAAAAAAAATATCCATAAATCCTAGATATGAAAATTAAATATAATTTTTTTTAAAAATCATATTTGAAAATTAAACTTAAAAATTTTATATTTACTATTTAAATTTTCATATTTTACAAGTTAAAATTTTCCATTTACTGGTCAAACTTAAAAAAAAAATCATATTTCTTGGGACTCTATGTATTTAATTTTCTTAACTTGGACTTGTGGGTAGTTTTGCCATAATACTTTTACTTGAAATTAGAAAAGTAAGAATAATATTAAAATAAAGATATTTTTATAATAATCATTTTAGAGATTGGGTTTAAATGATTTCAAAAATTTAAGCTTGAGTTTAATGGATTGAGCTACGCTAAATTAACACATACTAAAAAATTGAAAATATTTTTTTCCAAAAAATTGAAAATATATTTCAATCTTAATTAGTCGTGCAAAATATTGACATTAGCTAGTGAGGGCAAAGTATAAAATTTAATTATAAATCTTTGAATAATTTCAAGTAGCAAATATGTTACTCCCTCCGGTCCTAAATATAGAATAAAATTTGTAGTACAAATTGCACTACAAACTATGTCATATATTCAGGACCGAAGGTAGTACTATTTAATACTCCTTCGGTCATATATATAGAATACTATACGTTACTATTCAAGTAGCAAATTTGCCTCCCAATTTTCCCCACCCAAACTAACCCCTATTCATACTCCATCAATAATAGCAGCAATAAAATTCAAATTCAAAGAGTTACAAAACATTTGTTACACAAGGGTATTTTGAGAAGATTAAGTCACATTTGTTA
Organism: Inga leiocalycina; assembly: GCA_963242795.1. Classification (NCBI taxonomy): domain Eukaryota; kingdom Viridiplantae; phylum Streptophyta; class Magnoliopsida; order Fabales; family Fabaceae; genus Inga; species Inga leiocalycina. Next base: position 41,645,544 of record OY725328.1, on the reverse strand, counting down.
TATTATCTCTGATCCTAAATATAAGATCTCATTTATAATATAAATTATACTACAAACGAGATCTTATATATATTAATAATAAGAGGTAGTAATTAACCAATTTATTTAACTTTTTTAATATAGTGATATATGCAAATTAGTTAAAGTGCTCTCCCATTGTCAAGGACTGAGTACTTTGTTAAAAAATAAAAAAGTTGATGCAATTTCCCTCATTTTTCAGACTAAATTATCGTTTTGTTTTCTTTGTATTTCTCCCATTTGCCATGTGTGGGGTCCACACACGTGGGGCACATCCATACGTTGTGCATGTCTAGTAGTGGCTCCTTGCACCAGAACTCAGAGCTCTCTTTCGTACGAAGAAATTAAAACATGATCTGCCATTTTCTTCTTCTTCTTCTTCTTCAGCCAGCGTAGCAAGTTTTGCTTTTGTCTTTAATTCTCTGACGAAAAAAAGGAAAGAGCCTTTGAAGAAGTTAAAGAAGTTAAAGCTCATCATATCGGGCCGATTCAGTTAAATTTGTTGAGTTCTATTTGCAAATTGCAGAGAAGAACGCTCAGTGACAATGTCTCGTTATTTCTTTAAAGTCCTCATCGGAGAGTGGAAGACTAAACTGGTAATTTTAATTTTTTTTCTTTTTCCTTTTCAGTTTGAGTTTCGGTTCATTTGGTTTGCTTGTGCCTTTTCTTTTCCTTTTGTTTTTTGCCCCCTGGTTATCGTCATGGATTTATCTTTGTGACTTTGTGTATGCTTTTGCTGTGTGCTCAAGAATAATGCAGGAGGAGGACAAGGGGTAAACAATGGTTAAGGATAAATCTGCCACTTCACTTTTGTTTTTATTTTTCCGATAAAATATTAATATTAATTCAACAATTCCCATATTATATATATCAAATACAAGTACACCTACCATATATTTGTTTGCAGAGTATCAGAAAAAAACACACCTACCATATCTACCATATTTCTGGCCAAAAAAAAAAAGCACCTAGTACCATATATTCGAATTTCTATTTTCCAATTATGCCGAGTACAAACTTCATTTTTTATTTTATTTTTCCCCTTTTCTTAATAAAAACACCCCATATACAGAATTTCAAACTTGTATTGTCTGTTTTATTTTTCCCCCTCTGACTCTTTGGTAAGCTGTTTTCTTTATTATTCTTAAACAAGTATGAATAACTCACACACTTCTCTTTAATTAGTCTTAAAAAATTCCTCATACATTTTTTTTTAATTTTTCTTATTTGTTGCAGCGAATCCCTCAGCTGTTTGTTTCCAGCTTCAGTCTCACACCTAAGACAGTAATACTCATCAATGCTTCTTCAAAAAATCTATGGAAGGTTGATATGGAGCAAGTAGAAGAAGATCCCACAGAATTATACTTCAAAAAGGGTTGGTCTAAATTTGTAAAAGACAACGCTTTAATGGCTGCAGATTTCCTCATTTTCAAGTTTGATGGGAATTCAACTTTCAAAGTTGTTATCTGTGGCAAATCTGCCTGCGAAAAAATGCTTGAGAGCCAGGCAAGAACACAAATGAATCAGAAAAAAAACCACAAACAAAGCCATGATAATAATAAAAAGATAGAATCATCAACTCGAGATCGTGGAGAGAATCGAAAAGGAAAAGATCCGATTCTTGTTGAGATAAAGGAGGAGAAATTAGATTTTGTTGATTCTGGAACATCTAGCCAAGAAACGTGGGATGAGAACGAAGAAGAACAAGAACAACAAGAAGAAGAAACAGACAAGTTTGGTGATATTAATTCTGAACCTCATGATACTACCATGAATATTGGTAAGCTAATTCAAAAGCTAGCATTTTCCCTTGATAGATAATTCTGCTCAAACTCATGCTTTAATTACTCTGAACTTATAAAGTTTAATTACAGAATTATGGCTCCATGTTAAACTTGAAGAAAGTGTATGTTTTGTTATGTTTTAAAGTTTGTACACCAATTATAATTCAGTTAGGCTTTTGAAGTTATTATACATTAGTATGTAAGATTTGAGCTGACATTTTGATTAATTAATCAGGGCAAGGAAGCAGCTTGGTCATGATTCCTTCATTCAGAATAAAGCTCCAGCTTGCCTCCGCAAAAAGAGGTGTCATGGTTAGTTATCTTGAGATGACTCAAATATATTTGATTCCTTAAAAGGCCCATGAAAACAACCAAGTTAATCATCTGATAGCTTTATATTGAAGCAGAAATTTTTCGCTACATTATATTTCATTAAAAAGAAAAAAAAACAAATTAATTTCTATTCCTCGATCCTTCCTTACTTCATTCATTGTTTCCATTGGTTGTGCCATGTCATGTGAGAGTGTCATGATCGTGATGTATCATTTAGTGCCAAAATTAATAGACAACTAAGATCTTGTTAGGACAAGACTAGGAGATCTATGAACTGCACAATTTGTACTAAACCTGATTCCTGTAAAACACTATCATGAGTCCCACATCGGTGAGTTTCCTTCAAAGAGGGGGCTTTATCTCTATAAGCTAGCTTTTGGGATATAGTTTTCCCGAGGACACACAATTATCAAAGTTTGAATATGATAATAGACTAGCAAGAAAGAAAAAGTGATGTTAGGAGAATTATACAACAAGGATTAGGAGAGAACACTAATGATTTGTAAATTCTTTTGTTCTTTGTAACATATGTTTGAGTAATTTTGGTGCAGTGCATTCCAACAGACTTCTTTAAGAAGTACATGAGAAAGAAGAAACAGGAGGTGGAAATGGAGACAGTGAAAGGAGTATGGAAAGTGACATCGCTGCCCCATCTGAAAAGAGGTCAAATGTTTGCAAGGTTCAGCAGGGGTTGGTCGGAATTCGCTCGGAAGAATCGGTTTCAAGCCGGAGAAACCCTCCTTTTTAGAATGATTCAGAGAGGTCCTCGTCCCAAGTTCATTGTTCGTAAGGAATAGAAAAAATGTGGCATGACAAGTCATGTAAAAATGGGACGTGAAATTGGTATGATGAAGCAATTTTGTGTGTGTGTGTGTGTGATAGGAACCAAGGCCCTTTATTAGTTTAATTCCAGGAAGAGGCATATATATATATATATATATATATAAATATAACAGTCCCATTTCAAATGAAGACTAATTTTAGAAATAGATATTGTGATATTTATGTTTCATATCTACATGTGAGCCATGTTATGTGTCTTGTGTTGATTAATTACTATATATACTCCCTAACTTTTTATAAGCATAATTAATCAAATTGCATAGTTGGAAAAGTTAGTTGAAATAAGTTAAGTGCAATAAGCATGTAAAAAGTGAATTTTGTTCTCCAAAAAAGCCCTTATTTATGTGGAAGAGAGAGAATATGTTATATTGAGTGCTTTACAGCAAAACCTGAGAATTAAATGTAATAGTGGCATGAATAATTTTTGTAATTAAGTGAAGATAAAATGGGAAGTGTAATATCCCAACTTTTGATTATGAGCTAATCATGATTATTGTGGATAATTATGAATTTAATTGGAATTATTATGTGTTTTATGGCAATATTAATTAATATGTCATAATTGTTGGAAATTTTAGAGAATGGATATATTGGTCATAAGTTGGTAATTAATGGAGAAATTAATTACTAGCTAAGAGGCAAAATGAGAAGCATGATTAAATGTCTAATGGAGGGATTAGAATAGTTATTTGGTGACTCATATTGGGTGGACCAATAGCAATATAACATGTGGCAAAAAGTGAGTGTAAGAGAGAGTGTATGTGTGAAAGTCAAATAGGATTTTTTATGTTCTCTCTCTCTCTCTCTCTCCTTCCCTGCATTCGGCTGACAAGAGGTATGGGGGAGGAGTAATTCATCATCATTCCTCATCTCCTTCACACTCATCTCTCTCTCTTGTCTGCCATTTTTGGCCAAGGAAGAAGAAGAAAGCTTTAAAAGGTAAGGGCAAATGGCCTCTTTTGCTCAAACTCACTTCATTAATGTTGATCCTTGGAGTGAGAGCTTCATTTTGATGTGTATAGTGTGCCTATTTGGTGTTGATTTGTGCCACATGAAATTTTGAAGGTTGGAGAATCAAAGAACCTCTTTGGCAAATCGAAAGAGATAAGTGAGACTAATCTATCTATCTAAGTTTTATGCCAAATGGTTTAGTTTGGAATTTCTGGAAATTTTGGCCTTTAATCCGAAAATGATAGTCATTGGGCTTTTGGCATATTTTTGGTATAGTAATGGTATGTTAGTATGAGTTTTGGGATAGATAGATTGATTTGGGATTGAAATGGTTTGTTTGTATGATTTTGGAATTTGGATGATTATGTTGCCCAATACCAAAGTATGATAATGGAATAAGATTTGGATAATTATGATGATTCCATTGAATTCCTCGGGTGTTTTTGTGTGGGAGTAGCTTTGGTAGAAGTTTTAGGTCCATTGGGATCACTTGGGCAATTGTTGGGAAGAGCTGTCAGTTTTCCTGCGTTTTCTGGTTTCTGATAAAATCACTCGAGTAAGAGTGAGTTCACTCGAGTGAGGGATGAACATCACTCGAGTGAGGTGAGTTCACTTGAGTGCGAGTGTATTTGACACCATGAACTCTCATTTCGAGTTGTCACACGCGTCCAAAATTCAAGAGTGCGCTTTAACACTTGCGAGTGTTAAGTTGTCACTCGAGTAAGGTCTTCTTCACTCGAGTGCTCTTCTTCTTTAAAAGTTTTTGTGCTCTCAGGCAAACACTTTCTGTCCTCACTTTCTAGCACTTGAGGTGCAGTCTGTGCCATCACTCGAGTGAGGCTTTCTTCACTTGAGTGTTCGTACCAACACTTGAGTGAGACCATTTTCACTCGAGGTGCAGCAGTGAAAAATCAGTTTTTGTGCTTCCAAAAGGGAATCTTTGGGATAGTTTTCCCAACCCTTTAGGAGTTTTGTTAGGGGTATTTAATGACTCTAAAAGAGCAATAATGATAACCAATTAAGTATTAAGAAGTCATTAAGGATTGGGATAGAGAATTGACTCTTCATCCCTAATTATGAATATAGGATTTGACATTTGCCCTATTCGGGAGAGACCGGCTCTAGGACACGCACGGAAGGATCAAGGTAGTGACTTTTCTCTCATGTTGTGTATGATACTTGGTATGCATGTTTATCATTGTGAATGTGTTATCGGCCATAGGGCATTACAGCGCGAGAGTTTAGCGTGAGCTGTCGTAGGGGGCAATGCTCATGATACCTACCCCGGCTGTTGTATCTGCCGTTGTAAGTGCCGAGGCTATGTTATGGAATCATGGATTCCTATTTGAGTATCTAGCTCGTGGGGTTGCGTGTTGTGAAATGTTTTGTATGGATCCCAGCTATAGTGATATATGTGATATATTCATGTGGATGTATAATATAGCAAGTTGTTCAGCGTGAGTGTCGTAGGGGGAGTAATCCCCATGATACCTACCCCAGCCGTCGCAACTGTTGTTGGGATTGTTGTGTATTGTATGGATGATTTACTTTCATGCTTTGATATTGTACATATTATGAGTGATTTGTTACTACTGGGATTCTTTAGAATCTTACTCTCCCAAAAATATAAATTTTTAGACAGGGCTGAAGGATCCAAGGGAAAATGGGCGACGAAGAGTAGTTAAAGCTCCGGGCAAGGAGTTTTACTCACCAGTGCAAAAAGTTAATTTGGCATTAGTTAAAACTGCATTTTCGCCACAGCATTTAGGGTGTAGCAGAATTAGCCGTAGTGAAAAATATATATTATGGCGTCACTTGCTTAAGATATGTTGCTGTAAATGAATATATTATGGAGTCAGTTGCTCAAGATATAACGCAATAAATAAATATATTACGGCATCGCAATGTAACTAAACAGACACCGTAATAGATGCATGACAAATGAATTTCCACATGTCACGTTTGTAGGAGGCCACCTCATCGTTAGTTCTGCCAAAAGGGGATCTTTGGGATAGTATTCCCAACCCTTTAGGAGTTTTGTTAGGGGTATTTAATGACTCTAAAAGAGCAATAATGATAACCAATTAAGTATTAAGAAGTCATTAAGGATTGGGATAGAGAATTGACTCTTCGTCCCTAATTATGAATATAGGATTTGAAATTTGCCCTATTCGGGAGAGACCGGCGCTAGGACACGCACGGAAGGATCAAGGTAGTGACTTTTCTCTCATGTTGTGTATGATACTTGGTATGCATGTTTATCATTGTGAATGTGTTATCGGCCATAGGGCATTACAGCGCGAGAGTTTAGCGTGAGCTGTCGTAGGGGGCAATGCTCATGATACCTACCCCGGCTGTTGTATCTGCCGTTGTAAGTGCCGAGGCTATGTTATGGAATCATGGATTCCTATTTGAGTATCCAGCTCGTGGGGTTGCGTGTTGTGAAATGTTTTGTATGGATCCCAGCTATAGTGATATATGTGATATATTCATGTGGATGTATAATATAGCAAGTTGTTCAGCGTGAGTGTCGTAGGGGGAGTAATCCCCATGATACCTACCCCAGCCGTCGCAACTGTTGTTGGGATTGTTGTGTATTGTATGGATGATTTACTTTCATGCTTTGATATTGTACATATTATGAGTGATTTGTTACTACTGGGATTCTTTAGAATCTTACTCTCCCAAAAATATAAATTTTTAGACAGGGCTGAAGGATCCAAGGGAAAATGGGCGACGAAGAGTAGTTAAAGCTCCGGGCAAGGAGTTTTACTCACCAGTGCAAAAAGTTAATTTGGCATTAGTTAAAACTGCATTTTCGCCACAGCATTTAGGGTGTAGCAGAATTAGCCGTAGTGAAAAATATATATTATGGCGTCACTTGCTTAAGATATGTTGCTGTAAATGAATATATTATGGAGTCAGTTGCTCAAGATATAACGCAATAAATAAATATATTACGGCATCGCAATGTAACTAAACAGACACCGTAATAGATGCATGACAAATGAATTTCCACATGTCACGTCTGTAGGAGGCCACCTCATCGTTAGTTCTGCCACATGTCTCCTCCTCATGCTGCCACGTGTCCACCCTCCTCACAGTGCACCAAGTGTCCCTCCTCGAAGTGCGCCAAGTGTCACCTCCAAGCGTTGCCACGTGTTTGCGCCTCTTAAATCTTGAAAATGTCTCCCCTCCTGTTAGAACAGGCTCCCTCATGCTCCTAGTGCCTTCACGCTCGAGCCTTTACCAGTTACGCCAAGAAGAACCTGCGTCATTTTACTACATAATGTTATATATATAATATTATCATAATATAAAATAATTAATTATATATATATAAATAATATTATTAAAAATATAATAAATTAAATAAAAATTCTAAAATATATATATATACACACACTTATGATTAATTAATTTCAAATTCAATAAATTTTAAATCTTTAATAAACATTTTAATAACTATATTTTAATCAATTTTCTAATCTAAATATATTTTTAATTTAAATTACTTAATAAAAAATAATTTAATATTATAAATATTTTTTTAATATAAAATGATGAATATAATATTAATATCTAATAATTTATTTTTAAATTAAATTAAATAATAACTAATACATTAATATTAAAAATATTATCTTAGTCAAAAATTTTGAATATAATATTAATAAATAATAATATAATATTCATTACTAATAATATTTTATTTTTAATTAAAATTATTTAATAATTAATTTTGTAATATTATTTTTAATATAAAATTTTATAAATTTTAAATTTTTGCTATGAAATTTGCCACGAAAAAGTTCCGTGGCACCATGGGAAAAAATTTTCCATAACATTTGCGACAGAATTCCGTGACTAATTTAGCCACGGAACTTTTTTGTAGTTAATTCCATGATAAATTTAGCCATGAAAAAATTTCGTCAAAAAATTTTTTGATGGAATTTCTGATGGATTTTCAACAGAATTTGCCACAGAAAAAATTCTGTAGCAAATTCTGTCAGAAATTTAGTGTTTTTTTGTAGTGCTCTATCTGGAAGCCGCTACGTCAACAGTGATGAAGGGCAGTTGCAAAGTTAGCAGAGCGAAATTCATATAGAGAAGCTGTGAAGTTAGCAGAATAGTGGAGGTTTTTGTTGAAGGCATTAGGGCATTGGGTGGAATGGGGACCGACGCAATATTTCCTTTTTTTAGAAAAAAATAGTTAATATATTTCTAAGACTTCCTTAGAGCCATGTGGGTTATAATTAAGGCCTTGGTTTCCTATAGGACCCGATGCTATAAGTAAGCTCGGTAAATAAATTATAAATTATGGGTCAAGTTCCACCCATAAATTGATCATCCATTTTTTTTAATAATTAACTAGGTATAGTTTAGTAGTTAAAAGAAATTCATTAATCTCTACCAGATGGTCCTGAGCTATAAATGACCCACTTAAAAAAGTCATTTATAATATAACTATAATATAATTATATTTTGGGAAAAAATATTTTTTAAAATTTATTTATAGTATTTAATTATAGTTATGACATGTTATATTTCAAATTTATTTATTTCACAATTAAATTCCAAAACTTATATTAATTATGGCTTCTGGTGCTTACTAAACTGATTCCATAATTATTATTGTTATAGCATCTTAACTATGGCATCCGTTGAATATACAACCGATGTCATATTATACATTACTACGTCAGTTACACTTCAAACAGAAGCAAAATTATGTCAAATGAATTATCACTTCTGTTTTTCAAGTAACTGATGTCATATTGTATATTACAACGTCAGTTAAATGTAAAACAAAAGTGAAATCATGTCACATGAATTATTACTTCTATTCTTCAAGTAACTGATGCAAAATCATGAAGTTAAATTAGTATTTTGCACTAGTGACTTTTGGAATATTTGGTTATCATGTATAAATTATTTGGATGTTTTTGGAAACAATTGTGCATATATTGGGATTCATAGTGTAGTTTTGTGTAATCCCCAAGTAAAAGGGAAAAGTTATGGGCTTTGTGCCTTTGTAGACCCTTTATTAATTAATGGAACCCGAGTGTGTTGGGAATTTATGCTGTACTCTGATATGTATGAATGAAATCAACTTGTACAAGCCATTTGTGTATTGAAATGTGAATAGGAGACCACTGTGAACTACTTTTGAAAAAGTTTTTCAAAAACCCTGATTTTGGGAAATTTACTTTCTTTAAGTCTAAAATTGCCTATGGTCTCTAATTCCACATTAACCATATGTTTATAAACTTAAATCTCGGCCTTAATCATGAAGGGAGTTACAGGAAGTTTACAAAAAAAAACTTTTGAGACAGCCCCTAAATCTATATTATAAAAAGGAGGGCATACCTAGTAATTTTGTCTTATAAAAAAATGGAGGGAGCATGTTTTTAGCAGTTACAAGTATCTAAGGCATGGTAGAAATTTTTAGTTTTGGTGTAAGATTATTTAAGTCAATTTGTGTGCTTGTCTTTCATCATGAGAGTGAACTATTTTTTAAACTAACATATACATGTCGTTCCTATAATTTCCCTCGTAACCCTCCTTGATTATCCTATTTTTAATAATATAAAAATGTTAAAAATTCCTATTGAAAAGAAAATTATGGATAATACAACTTGCTGGGTGAATGTGACAATTATACTATAATTTATGTGGATGATTTTCTTTAAAAAAATAAAAATTTGAACCACTTAAATAAAAGATAGTACCCATACGAATTTAGGGCCTGTTCAATTTGATCTCATTGCACCTTGTAGTATAGTGCAATGTGATGTAATGGTAATGCAATGCAACATTAATTACAGAGCTAATATATGGTTTGCTTTTTAAGCAAGGTGCAATGAGTTTTTTTTAATAATTATTTAAAATTAATATATCACACAAATTTTATTTTACCCTGAATATAATCTCTATAAAAAAAATAGTTAAGAGTCATTATGATATCTCATCATAACTGTCATGTTACCTCACTGTCATTCGATGGCAATGGTTTGGTGGTAGAGGTGATAGTAATAATGGTATGGTAGTGGTGGCAATGGCGATGGCAGGTGGCGATAGTGACAACGGTGGTGGAGGAGGTAGTGGCAACAACAATTGTCATGGTGGCGGCAAAGGTGGAGGTAGTAGTGGTGGGGCATCGTGGAGGAGGAGGAAGTGGTGGTAACGGTAGGTGGTGATAACGACAATAGCAAAGGTGGTGGTGGCGACGATAGAGGAGGAGAAGGTAGTGGTGGCAGTGGTGGCGATGGTAGGTGGTAACAAAGACAACGGTGGAGGAGGAGGTAGTGGCAATGGCAATGGCAACAGTGGAGGTGCAGACAACGGGGTGGCAGCAATGGCAGTGGTGGGAGAAGAGGTAGTAGTGCTGGCAGTTGTGGTGTGGTGTGGTAGGTGAAATAAGATAAGTGAAATATACAAATGAGACTAAAAGGTAAATTGAACTTAACCAACTATACAATGGGGGTGGTAAGCTAGTAATGAGTATTCATAAGGGAGAGGTATGAATGAAGATCACCAATTTTTTTTGGTAATTATCATTACCATTGTAAGTCCTATTACTATACTAAAAAGCAATCAAACACACTCGATCTTATCTTAGTAATGTGATCATAATTACTATTATAGGCATGCAACATGGTTGAATGTACCAAATGGGCTCTTAATATTAAAGGAGTAGTAAAATTAACAAATGAAATATGAAAAGATAGATTTTATTCTGAATGATTTTCAGGACAAATCAGCCGATTCACCAATATACAACTCTATCCTTTCTCTATACCAGCCTGCCAATTAGTAGTCAGGGGAAATTCTATTTCTCTGGGTTCAACTATCACCCATACTTCTTAATCCTAGTATCACTTAGGATTATCTAACTATCAATAAGTATACTATTCACATCAGCAGAACATACTAGCCAAATGACAGAATCTATGCTCTGATACCACCAAATGTAACACCCTAATTAAATTATCGTTATAATAAGTCTTACGTAGTGAATCTGAACCACTAAGTGATATTTCTTGGAAAATAATTTCAAATTCCAACTCCAAAAACAGGATTCGAACCTATACTTGAAGGGGGTTTTCTGAATAACTCAAAACTTTTTAAAGATTATTCACTGTGGTTCCCTACTCATTGTGACTCATCTTTCCTTAATTCTCTTTATTATATTAATCAGAGTGATTCTTTGCTCATTTTCATGTGTAGAATGTTTCCTAATTAATAGGTTAGTACTGTGCAATTACCCATTTCTAATTCAATTATTGTACTTGGATAATTAATTCATTCGTCATGCGGGTTATACCTTTATCCATTGCAAATATATTAATTTACATAATGGACTAGTGCATGAATAATTCTTCTCTTCTTCATTGCAAATTCTTTCTTGGAACAGTGTCCTGTGTAATATCCCAAAAAGTGATTAAGGGCTAATGACTTCAAAAGTATATGTAATTATGGTTGAATAAACACTTTTGAAGTATAGATGTGAATTATGATCTAAATGTGTTCTGATTAATGCCTAAACCTTTCATTTAAACTTAATTGTGTGATAAAGCTTAAAATAAACCTTATGGGTAGGGGAGGGCGCATGAATAAGGAAATGGAATGATAAAATATGTCTAGTGTTGATTCAAGTGGACTTGCCATAATCAGGGGCAAAATGGGTAAAAAGGAAAGTTACTGATTGATTGGTCAGTTACTGAAGAGGAAGTTCCTTGGTAATTTAAAGATCAATGGTTGAGGTTCAATGAGCAAGGGAATGGAATTGCATGCATGTGAGTTATTATATGCCATGAAAGGAGAGATGAGATCTTGACAAGTGGCCAATTGTGAACCATAGATCAAGTCAAATTATTCAAACATGCTTTTCTCTTCCTTCTCTCTTTCAAGGTCAGCTAGGTGCATGGAAGCAAGGGAAAAATTTGATCTTCATCATTCTCTCATCTCTCTCATCTTACCTCCATTTTCGCCAAGCAAGAAGCGGAAAGAGGAAGAAGAAATCTTGTGGTAAGTGTTCTATTTGACCTTGAATGATGATATTCTTTTTATTAAAGTTGTTCATGGTGATGAGAGCTACATCTCTATGGTTTTAGATTTTTTAGAAGTGGTGTTTAAGTACTTGAAGAAATTTGGGAGTAGTAGAATTAAAGAACCAACCTTGGGAAGAGGAAGAGGAAGAGGTAAGAAAGAGCTCTTTTCTCTTTTGACATTCATTGTGAGCATTGGTTAAGTTTTGGAAATTTGTTATTTTGACCTGACTTTGGTGTAATTTTGGAATGCATGATTGGCTAATGTATGGTGGTAGAATTAGTGGCATATTGTGTTTTTGAGCCATTGGTATTAGTTTGAAATTTTGGAAACCAAATTGGTCATTTTGTGGTTTAGAGTTCAATGTGGTTAGAAATATAGAATATGACATTGTGATTGGAATTGGTTGTTCTAGGTGTGTCCAATGAGTTCTTTATGTGAATTTGTGTGGGGGAAGGTTGTTTAGAAGATTGGGAGGTCATTGGACACTTTGGATAAAATATGGGAAAACACTGTTAGTTGCTGCGTTTTGGCTTCTGATAAGCCTCACTCGAGTGCAGCGTTGTGTCTTCTCTTTTCCTTCAGTTTTCAACCGCACTTCTAAGCCAAAATATAAGGGTACATTTCTTTACTTGCGAGTGATTGGGGTCATCACTCGGGTGAACTTGGTATTACTCGAGTGCAAGGGTATTTTGCACTTTAAGGCCGCATCTCGGGTTGTCACTCGCTAGCCATTTTGCAAGAGTGTGTGCTAGCACCCGCAAGTGCTGAGCCATCACTCTAGTGCTAGAGCTAGTGCTCGAGTGCACTCCTTAGTCTATGATTTTTGTTGCTCTTGGGTAGTCACTTCTTGTGCCTCACTCGGTAGGACTCAGGTGAATTAAGGCTATCACTTGAGTGTTAAGGTCAGGACTCGAGTGTTGTGACAACTTTTTGTCTCAGTGTGTGCTCTCGGCCAAACACTCGCACGAGTGACCTTCAGTGCCCGAGTGCAAGTCGCTCCATCACTCAAGTGAGGTCTTCTTCACTAGAGTGTTTGAGTCAAAATTAGTGTATTCCCTTCTGAAAAGAGATCTTTGGGGAAGTTTCCTCCAACCTTTTAGGCATATGTCTAGGCTTCTAATAGCCACCTAAAGAGTTTGAATGATAACCAGCCTTAAGTGTTATGAAGATAAGAATTTGGAATAAAGAATAACCTATTGTCCTTGATTTTGGTTTATAGGCTTTGACATTTTCCTTGATCGCTAGCAACCGGTGCCAGTGCACACCAGGAAAGAACAAGGTAGTGACTCTTTCCCTTATACTATATGTGATACATGATATGTTTGATTGATCATTGTTTGTGGGTCTATCACTTGCGATCCATCGATGTTGACGGTGGGAGGACCATGCCTTCAGGGCAGTGGAATCCGAGGGATGAGACTATGTGAAATCCGAAAGGCTATTTGTGAAACCTTCACCTGCGGCCCATTGGTGTTGATGGTGGGAGGACCATGCCTTCGAGGCGGTGGAATACGGGGGATGAGATTATGTAATTATGTGTATATATGACAGCCTGCGTGCTGTGTTTTATCCTGTGATGCTGCTTGATGATTTAGTTGCATACTTTGTGATTATGTATGTATAAGTGACTTGTTACTACTGGGATTCTTTAGAATCTCATTCTTTTCTTTGACTAACCTTCAGACAGGGCAAGTGGCTCCAAGGAGAAGGAGACGACCAAGGGTAGATAGGACTCCTTTGGGGGATTTATATTTTGGTTGTTGGTTATCAGTTTTGGTATTGGGATTACTGTATCTAAATTGGGATGTAAATTTGGATATGATTTTGTATAATCCCCTATATGGGAATTTGTAAACCCTTAGTATATATGTATGAAACCCGAGGGTTGTCGGGATTTTTATTTTACACTTTGATATGTATAAATGTGATTTAAATTGCATAGGGTAATTATATTCGAAATATAAATTTGAGACCAAGTTAAGGGCAAAGTTTTGAAAGAATTTATGAACACCCTTCCTAAGGAAAGGATATTAAATTACTTTTTATGATTATTGGTCTCTATTTCATTTTAATTACAAGTTTCGAATCATAAGTATGAAGGGGGTTACATTTTTTATATCAGAGCTGTAGTTCCTGGCAAGGCTAGAGTTGCTAGGATAGTTCCCTTAGTTTTGGCTATAGGGATAGAAGATGATTTGTGAATGGTTATTGTATACACATGTTTGTTTTGCTAATATGGATATATATGAGATTTGTAGGTATATGTGTATACCTATTTGTGATATTCATAGGGTGAGTTATTTGTAAAATAAAGAAAACAAAAGGTCGCCCCAAAGTTCAACAAGTAGACCCTGAGGTGGAAGAAGTTAATAATAATCTACCAGATCCTATGCAAGAGCTGATGGGTCTGATAAAAGATCAATGAGATATGATTACTAAGCTCAGAGAAGAGCTCAGAGTAAAGAGAGCAAAGAACAAGGAAGACCCAGTTCAGTCCACTCCGGAAGGAACAGAAGAAGAAACTCGACATGAAGATACTGCAGAAGGATCAGTACGACCATTAGAATTACCTCCTTATGTTGGACCAAACCAAGCATCATATGGGGTACCGGTGAAGGAGGCAAGGGATCTTCAGTTTTGGGTCTCAAAATTATGTAAACACCTGCCTCCAGTGTTTAGAGGTAGATTTGATCCCCAAGCAGCAGAAGATTGGTTGAATAGGCTGGAAAAGATCTTTGAGGTTCTTGAGTACCCGGATGCGGTGAAGGCACGATTGGCAGTCTACAAGCTCAAGGGTGATACGGATCGTTGGTGGCAGAATATCGCCCTAATATTGAGGATGTACCACTGACCTGGGAAGTGTTCCAGTAGCAATTTAATGAAAAGTATTTTTCCAAGTCAGTATGACTTGAAAAGGAGACTGAATTCCTTTCAATCAAGCAGGGTGACTCAGAGTCTTTTGACAATTATTTGTCTCGTTTCATCCGGCTATCTAGATATTCCTCATATCTACGGAAAATGGATGATAAGGAGTGGATTTCAGATATATTGATACGTGGGTTGCGATGAGAACTGAGAATGAGGTTAGCCACCCACCAGTTTACCGAGTTTAACAAGGTGGTTGAAGAATGTAGAATCAATGAAAACAACTTGAGAGATCTATATCCAGCCAAGGGTATTGGTAGCCACAATGAACCAATAAGGGTGTTACTTTCCAAAAGCAGAAGGGCCAAGGATCCTCTTTGTCTAGGGGTAGTGGTAAGAAGCCCTACCAACCCAGAGATCGTGAGTCCTAGAAATCTTCGACAGAGTGGGTGTGTCCCTAATGTAATAAATTGCATTATGGCATAACTTGTCAGGGTCTAATAATTTGTTTCAATTGCAAACGACCAGGGCACGTTTCTAGAGATTGTCAGCTGCCACAAGCAGAGCAGAGACCGAGAACTCAGGGTCGAGTATTTGCCATGACTCATGAAGAAGCCCAAAAGCCTCTTGATCTCATTCAAAGTAACGTCCTTCTTAATGGTAATAAATTGCAAGTGTTGTTTGAGTCGGGTACGAGTCACTCTTTTATTGCCTATGATTGTGTGAAGCTCCTGGGTATGCATGCATATAAGTTGCTATTCGATTTGGTTGTGTTGATACCAATGGGTGTCAAGGCTTTGACTACCGAAGCTAGTTTAAATTGTGTTATAACTGTGGAGGGACTTCGATCTGTTGTTGATGTGATTTGTCTGACACTCTAGCAATTAGAAGTCATTTTGGATTTTGATTGGTTGATGGCAAATAATGTGTTATTAGATTGTGGAAACAAGAGAATTATGTATCCAGCTTCTCAAAGTGTTAAGGATGTGAATGGGGGTCTGAATTTCCTTTCGACGGCTAAGGCTGAGAAGTATTTAGAGAAGGGTTGCCAGGGACATATGGTGTTCTTTTCTATCCAAAGAGAGACCAAAGAGACTTTGAGTAGTATACCCGTGGTAAATGAATTCCTTGAGAGGTATTTCCTGATGATCTTAGAGGATTACCTCCTGAAAGGGAAGTTCAATTTTTGATTGAGATTGTGCCTGGAGCTGGTTCTATTTCAAAGGCCCCATATCGTATGGCCCAAAATGAAATGGCAGAGTTAAAGAAGAAGATTGAAGACTTGCTTAAGAAGGGGTTTATTAGACCTAGTGGGTCGCCATGGGGAGCTCCAATTTTGTTTGCTAAAGAGAAAGACGGGAGTCTACGTTTGTGTATTGACTACGTTTGTGTATTGACTACAAGGAATTGTTTGTAGGTCTATCACATGCGGCCCATCGGTGTTGACGGTGGGAGGACCGTGCCTTCGAGGCGGTGGAATCCAGGGGATGAGACTATGTGAAAGCCGAAAGGCTATTTATGAAACCTTCACCCGTGGCCCATCGGTGTTGACGGTAGGAGGACCATGCCTTCGAGGTGGTAGAATACGGGGGATGAGATTATGTGATTATGTGCATATGTGACAGCCTGCGTGCTGTGTTTTATCCTGTGATGCTGCTTGATGATTTACTTGCATACTTTGTGATTATGTATGGTATAAGTGACTTGTTACTACTGGGATTCTTTAGAATCTCATTCTTTTCTTTGACTAACCTTCAGACAGGGCAAGCGGCTCCAAGGAGAAGGAGATGACCAAGGGCAGATAGGACTCCTTCGGGAGATTCATATTTTGGTTGTCGGTTATCAGTTTTGATATTGGGATTACTGTATGTAAATTGGGATTTAAATTTGGATATGATTTTGTGTAAATCCCCTATATGGGAATTTGTAAACCCTTAGTATATATGTATGAAACCCGAGGGTTGTCAGGATTTTTGTTTTACACTCTGATATGTATAAATGTGATTTAAATTGCACAGGGTAATTATATTCGAAATGTGAATTTGAGACTAAGTTAAGGGTAAAGGTTTGAAAGAATTTATGAACACCTTTCCATAAGGAAAGGATATTAAATTACTTTTGATAATTATTGGTCTCTATTTCATTTTAATTATAAATTTCAAATCATAATTACGAAGGGGGTTACATCCTGCACTCTGCTTCTATGCGCAGCTGTCTATATGCTTGATTGAGGGAGAGTGAGATTCGAGAGAATCTCAGTAGCAAACTTTGCTAACTAGGCATGCAAGATTCAAGCTTAATGCATGGCATTCTTGCTTACATAAATTTATACTAGCATAATGACCTACTTTCATGCTCAATGCTTACACATCACACCTATAGCCATAGCATAAGTAAACACAGAGCTTCAATTATTCATACATGCTTCATACCAGTCATCAAAACAATTAAACACATCAATGCATAACCATACTTATCAAGTAAATGCAAGTTAGGAAAGTTATACTACCTTCTGTCTTCAAGTTCCCTTCTTATACATTTTCTTTTAACCATTGAAGCAATTTGGAAATTCTCCCATTCTTCTTCCTTGCCATCGCATGGCCCTAGATAAATGGCCATATTATTAGAACCATGACAATTAAATGTCCAATGGCCTACTTTAGCCTCTAGGACTTGTCATTATTCTTTGGGCCCAAAATTGTCCCAAATTTTAATAACCTAAGACACCTTGGTTGGTTAACCATTAAAGTTAACACATTAGGCATAATGGATATTTAATGGGCCCACACTAACTTTATGGCCTTCACTTAACCATTGGAAGCTAAATTTATTACTAAATGACACTACTTTTTCATTTTTGCATAATTACCTAAAGGCTAACAGAATTTTCAATTAACTTTGAAAATTCATATCTTTTTTCTAGGAAACTCCAATTGGGATGGTTCAAAATTCTGTGTCACTTATTAAGTCTATTTTAAGGAAAAAAATACTTCCAGTAGCCGCCTAACCACGCATACATCCCAGTTTCCCTTTTTACCCCTATTGCCAGAAAATCTGACTAGTTTTAATGACCTAATTTCAAACACTCATAACTCCTAATGTACTTATCCAAATCCTTCATAATACCTATCAAATTAAAGGTCTTTAAGTAGACTTTGAATTTCGAAAATATGGCTTGGTATATGAAGGTTGGATATAATATGGCTTGGTATCCCACTTTCATTTATGGAAGGTTGTAATGAGTTGTAAATTATGTTGTCAATGTATGGACCTAAAGTTATCAGTGTATGCCTATGGAGTTGTTAATATATATTTATGCAGTAATGTTGACATTTGTGTAAACCACTGTCATGTTTTGAATGTTTCAAGCTGATATAAATTTTGTTGTCAACGAAGGGACGTCAAGTTATCATTGTAGGCCCATGGAATTGTCAGTGTATGCCCATGGAGTTGTTAATATATATTTATGCAGTAATGTTGACATTTGTGTAAACCACTATCATGTTTTGAATGTTTCAAGCTTATGTAAATTTTGTTGTCAATGAAGGGACATCAAGTTGTTATTGTAGGCCCATGGAGTTGTCAGTGTATGCCCATGGAGTTGTTAATGAACGCCCCTAGAGTTGTCAGTGAAGGCCCCTAAAGTTGTCAGTGAAGGCCCCTTGAGTTGTTAATGAACGCCCCTTTAGTTGTCACTGATGGCCCCTAGAGTTGTCAGTGAAGGCCCCTTGAGTTCTCAACGAAGGGACGTCAAGTTTTTATTGTAGGCCTATGGAGTTGTCAGTGTATGCCCATGGAGTTGTTAATGAACGCCCCTGGAGTTGTCAGTGAAGGCCCCTAGAGTTGTCAGTGAAGGCCCCTTGAGTTGTTAATGAACGCCCCTTTAGTTGTCACTAATGGCCCCTAGAGTTGTCAGTGAAGGCCCCTTGAGTTATCAACGAAGGGACGTCAAGTTTTTATTATAGGCCCATGAAGTTGTCAGTGTATGCCCATGGAGTTGTTAATGAACACCCCTGGAGTTATCAGTGAAGGCCCTTAGAGTTGTCAGTGAAGGCCCTAGAGTTGTCACTGATGGCCCCTAGAGTTGTCAGTGAAGGCCCCTTGAGTTGTCAACGAAGGGACGTCAAGTTTTTATTGTAGGCCCATGGAGTTGTCAGTGTATGCCCATGGAGTTGTTAATGAACGCCCCTGGAGTTGTCAGTGAAGGCCCCTAGAGTTGTCAGTGAAGGCCCCTTGAGTTGTTAATGAACGCCCCTTTAGTTGTCACTGATGGCCCCTAGAGTTGTTAGTGAAGGCCCCTTGAGTTCTCAACGAAGGTACGTCAAGTTTTTATTGTAGGCCCATGGAGTTGTTAATGAACGCCCCTGGAGTTGTCAGTGAAGGCCCCTTGAGTTGTTAATAAACGCCCCTAGAGTTGTCACTGATGGCCCCTAGAGTTGTCAGTGAAGGCCCCTTGAGTTGTTAATGAACGCCCCTTTAGTTGTCACTGATGGCCCCTAGAGTTGTCAGTGAGGGCCCCTAGAGTTGTTAATGAACTCCCCTTTAGTTGTCACTGATGGCCCCTTCAGTTGTCAGTGGAGGCCCCATCAGTTGTTAATGAACGCCCCTAGAGTTGTCAATGAATACCCCTATAGTTGTCAGTGGAGGCACCTTGAGTTATCAGTGGAGGCCCCTAGAGTTGTCAGTGGAGGCCCCTTGAGTTGTCAGTGGAGGCCCCTTGAGTTGTTACTGAACGCCCCTTTTGGTTGTCAGTGAATGCCCCTACAGTTGTCAGTGAATGCCCCTAGAGTTGTCAGGGGAGGCCCCTTGAGTTGTCACTGGAGGCCCCTAGAGTTGTTAGTGCAGGCCCCTAGAGTTCTCAGTGGAGCCCCTCGAGTTGTTAACACACTTATGCTATTATGAATTGTCAAGTGAGTCTCAATATGTGTTTGGTTTACCTTTACGACTTACGAGGTGAAACCTAGGTTTGGAAAATTCCGAAACACTCACTCAATGGGTTGGTCCGATGGCAAGCGATGCAGTACGATATGGTACTAATTGAAGAAAAGCTGCTAAGACAATGAAAAACATGCATATATGAATAAACTAGAACCATCTCTTGTATTTCAATGAATAAAGTATCACCTTCTTCATTTCATAAACTAGAAATTCAACAAGGCTACAAAGTTTCAACAACATACTAGGACGCTACCATAAAAAAGAAAACATTACAAAGCTTCTTTTCCCTTTCACTGAATAAACAAGTAGCTTCTTTGTGTACATAAATTGCCAATTCAAATAAGGCTACAAAGTTTCTACAACATACTATGAGGCGACCATTATAGAGAAAAACAATATAGAGCTTCTTTTTCCTTTCACTGAATAAACAAGTAACTTCTTCAGTGCATAAATGGCAAAATGAACATGACTACAAAGGTTAATGTTAATGATTGTAGCTCCAAATAACAAGGCATGTTCTTTAGAGAGGTGACTGCTAACTTCTACCCAAGGGATGTCTTGTTTAAAAGTCACATATTCCAGCTTTATTTGGCTTCAAATTTACAGGTCATGTACAATGAACAGGGCCAGACTTAGCACTTAAAATGGAGCTTTCTTTGCTATATCAGTTGTCAGTGAGAGGAGAAGAATCAGTCATCCAGAACTAGAGTCAAATGCATTCGTGCCTGCTGAAATTAAATTTAATTCTTACTATCAAATATGTCAAAACATAGGAATTCCACAATTTGCAACATCAAGCAGAGACTTGCCAACACCAAAAGCATGCATTGCTAATACAATTCTCATACACATTATAATTGCTGCTTATTTGAATTGGCAATAAACCAGTTAAAAAATGTCACCAAAATAATTCATCTACTGAATAAGACCTCAACATGAAAAATAAAATATACAAAGGGAATGAAAACTTCAGACCTAAAATAATTTGCCAATAGCCACTATGTAAATTCATCAAACATCAGAATGGAAGGGAATGAATAATAATTTAATATGTTAAAATCCAAATTTCAAAACCATGAACCAAATGAGTAAAAAAAAATCTTCCACAAAAAAATAATAAACATAACCTGGAAATGGAATTTGTGCATGCATTATAAGAACAGTAACATGGATTGGAGCTGACAAAGAGGTTCAATGATTACCTAATTGGTTCTGCTCCTCTTATGCATGCCTCGAACTAAAGACATAACCTTGTCTACATGTTTGTTCAACGGATGAGTAACGAGCCTCCACAAGAACCCCACCTTCATTTCTTGGAGCTCCTCAGCGGTATAGTACGGCATGGTGTATTCGTCTTGACCTTGCTCAGTGCCGTCCCACATCTGTAGCCATGATAGTACATGCACACCACAAGAATCTCTACACAAACACATTAACAGGTAACAAACCACAGCAGTCATTTTTCATATAATGTAAAACTGTGAACAAAAACCACAAAGGCAACTCACGTGTCATGTTGTACATGTACTTTTGCCCAGGTGAAACCCGGCTCTATTTTTTTCTCATCGGCAAACAGTTGTGGATTTACTCTCCACAGAATTTGGAATAAACAATTCTGCTAAAAAAAGAAATACAACATCAGTAAGGGATATGAATGTAAACAAAGTGTGAGGTGTTAGGTGACAATATTTCATACAACTGCTTGTGCCATGTGTTCCTTTGGGTCAATCTCTCCTTTACGCTTCCCCCTCTTCTTCTTTGGCTCTATTGGTTTACACCCGATTCCAATTCCCGCTGCCTCCTACCATATGTCTGTATGTCAACCAACGAGTCAAAGGCAAATCAGCATATCGCTTGGGTGTCAACAACATAGCAGAACCAGTAATCATTCCAAACACATAGGGCAAATATGAAATCACAATCCCCAATGTTATATCCCACATACTTGGGGAGGATTTGTGTTTCATGGTCAAGCAAAGACCATCTAAATGGGTTAGCAACAAGTTTTCGCGTGAAATCGGCAGTAAATATATGTCTTGTGTAACCCCCTGACTTTAAACACGTAATTATAATTCGATAACACATATTTAAATCAGATTAGAGACCATTGGATGCTTTAACCTCGTTTTAAACTTTCTATCTCACAGTAAAATTTTCACAAAAAACTTTCAAAACTCTTTTTCCCATCCTGGTCTCAATTTCAATATTCGAATATAATTACCTGTGCAGTTAATATACATTCAATCATATCAGAGTGTATAACCGTCTCCCCAGCAACTCCCAGGTTCTATACATATATAACCTGAGGGTTTATAAGTATCCACTGGGGATTACACAACCAAAATCGAATATAATATTCCTATTTCAAAATATACAATAATCCCGGGTTCAAAATGGATAACCAATGTTTCCAAGTCAACTATATACCCCCAAGGGTCCTAATTGCTACGGGTTGGCCGCCTCTCCTTTGAGCCACACGCCCTGTCTGAAATGTTAGTCATAGGAAAGAATGAGATTCGAGAGAATCTCAGTAGTAACAAATCACTCACACAATGCATAAACACAAAGCATGTATATAAATCACAAACAGCAACAGCAGCAGCAATCTCAAAGATACATGGTTTTCACCACAAATGACAGCACTCACGGCTGTATACACAATACGACAGCTCTCGCTGTAATCATAATCACGACAGCTTACGCTATAATCACCATCATGACAGCTTACGCTGTAATCACAATAACGACAGCTTATGCTGTAAACGACAGCTTGCGCTGTAAACGACAGCTATCACCAGCTGTAACCGCAGCAGCATCAAAGATTCATCACAGAACAGTGATAACACACACATACAGAGCATTACACATAGTATAAGAGAGAGAGTCACTACCTTGTCCTTTCCTAACGTCCTTCGGCGCAGTTGGCTCCCGAGGGCGGCAAATATCGAATCCTACAATTCCAAATGCACCATTTAGACACTTACATAGTGTTACTTGGGGTTATATGAGTCTATAATGAAAATTTACAAAAATACCCCCGGGGACCCGGCCTGGGCCCGCCGTGCCCGGTCCGGCTGTACTTTTCTTGAAATTTTGACATGGGCTATCCTGACATATATTCGCCCAAGGAATCCATTTCCAGACTCGGAATTATCAAATTCAATGTCAAATTATGAAATTGCCCTCGGCAGCCCTACTTTTAGGGTTTTAGGGGTGTTTCCGTAATTATGCTTCTCGGCCTTTTTTGAAAAAGTGCCCAACTGTAACCCCACCTATTTTCGCCCACTGAATCCAATGGAATCATCAAATCATTGAAAATCCAACTCTAAGACCCATTTACAGCCTTGGCCAAAATATACATGTTCTCCGGGAAAAATTGGGGTTTTTCGGTTTTGGCTCCGTAAACGCGTTCCTTTCTACTCCTAATCACTTTATTGACCATTACATTGGGTTAGAACTACCATTTAGTATCAATTTGGGCAGCATAACACCTAGGCCAACCCATTTTCCAAATTTACAAACAAAGACAATCCGGTGAAATTTCACCGATTAAATCAACCACAGCAGCCAGAACAATCAAAGATTGAAGTTTCGGAAGTTACCTCAAGCTCCCTCTGGCTTTTACTCAATATGGCTGAACCCTAGCCCCTTTTAAACCATGAAAATTGAGCTTCCAACACCTTAAAGAACATGAAAGAGAAGCTTAGAAGCAAGGTTATATGCGTTAGAAGCTAGATCGTCGGAGAAATCGGCTTACCTTGCGAGATTTCTCCTCTTTCTCTCTCTAAGAGCTCTCAACTTTCTCTCACTAGTTTCAGCTGGTTCATCACGACAGAAAATGATAGCTGAAGAAGATGAGAAGATATTTAATTCCATGCTGATGTCATCTTTTAATGAGATGATGTCATAATTCCCATTTTCGGATTTTCTGGCAGATTTTCTGCCCAAACTTTGAAAAATCATAACTAATTCTAGAAAAATTGAAATGAGGTGATTCCAAATCCAAATGAATTTAAGTCCTATTTATAGAAAAAATATGGAACATTATTAGAAATCACCACAAAATTTCAGAATTACACAAATTTCATCACTGCCCCAGAACAGAGTCCATTTTCGACCTCAACCTTTGGATAGTCATATCTCCCAGTTCCCAAAACGAAATGGCACAAATTATATGTCCATTTTGAAGCTTGGGATGTGATATTTAAGACTGGAAATTTTCATAATGTTATGACATCATTTGCTTAGTCAAAACATTTACACGAGAAGACTTCCCAGAATAGAGTTTCACTAGACAGAATTTCAGATTTTGCATCTTTACTTCCAATGGTTCCATTTTCATACCAAACATCACTCCCACATAAATTTTCACAAGGAATCCATTGGAATCATTAAAATATCCAAATTCCCATTACCATTCTCTAAAAGTGTTTATTCAACAATAATTACATCCACTTTTAAAGTCATTAGCCCTTAATCACTTTTTGGGATATTACATCTTGTTACTCTACCCTCCTTTTGTTGTTGATCAGCAACAAAGGTCTTTGCGACCATCGTCATTAACTGCAGCAGTGACATTGTAACCCCCCTGCCGTAATTAATATCCGGATTACGCGATTAAGGTGAAATAGAGACCAATAAGATAAATCATCATTTATAAACCCATCAACCAGACGGGGTTTTCACAATTACATTTCAAAATCATTTTAAACCCGGTCTCATATTTACACTCCGAATATAATTACTATGCGAAGATAAATTACATTTATACAATTATCAGAGTACGCAATATAAATTCCCGACAATTCCGGGGTCATATCTTCGCTCAATTCTCATAAGGCATAATAGCCCATACAACTCATTCAATAGGGATTACACAAATCTCTTTCGAATACATACTCCAAATACTGGTCCAAACATACATATACATAATCCCAACTACGTATTGATAACCAACTACTAAGCTCTCACCCAGAACGAGTCTTCTTCGTCCTTGGATGCTTGCTTCATCCTCAATCTTCCTTCCCTGTCTAAAATGTTGATAGGGGAGGGTGAGATTCTGGGGAATCTCAGTAGGAAAACAAATACCAATATGCATGCAAGATAAGTATTTAATGCATGACATGCTTGCATCACAATAACTCATGTTCACATCATGATATATCCGCATGCTCAATGTTCACACAACATACTCATGGCCATAGTATAATAGAAACAGAGCTACAATCATTCTCATATGTTTCACATAATCATGCAAAGCAATAACATGCATCAATACACAAATACAATTATCAATACATGCAGGAGAGGTAAGTTCCCTACTCTCTTTCCACGTAAGCTCCAGCTCCGGCTGCTCACGATCAGGGTGACCATCAAATCCTATCACCAAAACCAAGGATATAGGATTAATCCCTTTTCCAATTCCTTTACTTTTAGATACTCAAGTTGGTTATCATTATTGCCCTTTAAGTGCCCTCAAACACCTTAATCCATAGCTCTAAAGGGTTGGAAGACTATCCCCAAAGATCCCCTTTTAAACACTCAAACTTGGTATTTTTCACTGCCTCACTCGAGCACAGAAGCTCTCACTCGAGCACAAGTACGGACATCACTCGAGCACAGATGCTCTCACTCGAGCACGCGTACGGACAACACCCGAGCACAAAAGAAAGTGAGACAGAAAGCACATGCCCGAGAGCACCTCCCACTCCAGAAGCACAAGCTCACTCGAAGCACAAGGGGCTCACTCGAGCACGCTGCCCATACCCGCGAGCACAAGAGAAAGTGAGACCGCGAGCACTTGCCCGAGAGCACAACTCTCACCTTCAGGAACTGGCTCACTCGAGCACAGATCCTCACTCGAGCACAAGACCAATAGTCTCGCTCAAGCACCCGCGAGCACAGCGCCGCGAGTGACAACCCGAGAGCACCACAGCTCTCGAGAAGCAGGATCACTCAAGCACACCACTCTCACCCGCAAGCACACCCGCGAGCACACACCTCTCACCCGCGAGCACACACGGCTCACTCGAGCAGATGCCCTCGACCCGCGAGTGAGAAGGCACACTTCTTGCACCTTGTCCGCGAGCATCCACCCGAGAGCAATCCTCTACTCTGGGCGTACTCCTTCACTCGAGAAGACCATGCTCACTCGAGCATGTTCTTCGCTCACTCGAGCACAAAGCGATGTGCTCGAGCAGAACCCATAGAAAACCCAGGTGCACTCGCAGCACAAAGGGAAAACTCTCACATCACTCGAGCAGGTTCTTCCTCACTCGAGCAATATTCATCCCTCACTCGAGCACACCCCTGTCTGCTCGAGTGAATCTATCAGATTCCAGAAAAACGCAGCAAAACATGCCACATTCCCTAACTCATGCCCAATTGATCCAAAGGGATCCAAAACCTCTACCAAAGCTACTCCCACACAAAATCACCCACTGAATTCAATGGAATCAACAGAATTACCCAATTCCCATTCCATTAACAAGCTTTGGCCTAGGGCATCATAATCACCCATTTTCCAAATCACCAACCTTACACATTTCAATCCCCAATCCATTCTATCTATTCAAAACTCATACCAATATACCATTTCCAATACCATAACATGCCAAACTACCCATTACCCATATTTTCACAATTAGGGCAATAATTCCAGAAATTCATAACATAATCATTTGGCATGAAACATAGATAGAAGGATTGGTTTCACATACCTTATCCACTTTCTCAAAGACACTCTTTGATTCTCCAAGCTTCATATTTTCGTGATCCTCAAATCACCACCAATGGAGAAGCTACAACCACCACAATGAAGCTCTCAACTCAAGGATTAACATTAGAGAAGAGAGTTTGAGCTAACGAGGCCATTTGCTTACCTCAAAATTCCACTTTTCCTTTCTCACTCCCAAGCATCTTCAGCGAAAATGGAGGAAAGAAGAGGAGAGAGAGAAAAACCGAGAGAGAGAAGAGAGGAGATGAAGATGATGGTGTTGTCCCACATCCAAGGGCCCACACTTTGCCACTTGTCACCATCTCCCTTCAACTCACATGGCTCACATACATGCACACCCACATAATTATGCCTCTTGCCCATCTTCACAATCAATCTTAGCCATTGATTATTTAATCACACATCTCATTTTCTCTTAGCTAGTAATTAATTTCTCTATTAATCACTAACTAATTCCCAACAATTTCACTCTTTCAATTTCCACTAATTATGGCATATTAATTATTATTGCCATAAAACACATAATTATTCTCAATAATTATCATTAGTCCTTAGTCGAAAATCGGGATGTTACATTTCTCCCCCCGTTCAATAAATTTCGTCCTCGAAATTTGTTCCACCACTAAGGACATAAACTCCGGACGCTTCTTCACGATAGCTTCCGTTTCACAATTCATTTCACATTGGATGGTCCCTTCTAGACCACCTACACAATGGACACAATGGAGCGTCTCAACTTGATTCTTGTAAGAATCTTAAACCATAAATACAACTCTAGTTGCCATAAACTGCAATCGGCCCATATCACGATTGCTACCCGAACACAATCATCACACTATTTCCAAGCAAGGGTAATCGCCTCCACATACGATTGCCACACACTCTATCACCACATAATCACAATCGTCGCAAGTCCTCCTCATTCATGAGTGGCTAGCGCATCTCAATATCCGGTGACTCTAATTCATGAGCCATATCATAAGATTTCAATAGTTAGGTGGCATAGGCCACTAACCTACTCAACTCAATCTAGTGATTCCATCCTGGAATAACTCAGCAACATCACCAACTCATTTCAAACAACAGCCTCAGCCGTATACACAAACATTCCGCTTCCACTCAAGTGCTTGTGTATCCACTTTCACAGCATTACCCTCACCCGTCCGAGGCTTTTGGGTCTCAATCACAACGTCCTTGACAATTTCACTTTGATGCGTGACGATTGTCACAAGACGACAGCACCCACGGCTGTATACACAATTGTACGTAGCTTTCGCCACTTATACAAATACACATTGCCCTTCCGGCATTCTCATCACAACACATATCACATCATCAGGTCACTCCAGAGTCTCAATCTCCTCTATCCAAAGTACCTGACTGTAATGGTCCACCTAGAATCTCAGTCTCTTCTATCCAGGCGACCGGTTGAGAGTCTCAATCTCCCAAAATCAACTTCATGCTCCTTCACCACACGAATCAACTACAACGGCAGTTCAACGGCCGAGCTAGAGATGACCAACGTCAAACCCTAAACGGCTCACGCCGACCTGCACACGCTGCATTGCACCTTAACACAATTCACACAGGTCACATTCACCACAACCCGCATCGCAGACTCTAATTTTACGCACCGCCTTTCGGCCTTGGGTCCACACCGGTGCAACCAACGTGGTGGCTAGCCAGGCTGGCCATGCCGGGGTAATTGCCCTCACGACAAGAATCCTCGAACATGTAGTCGAATTAGCCATCAGCTGAACTAGCTCTGCTCTGCTACAACACACCTCAATCCCAGCTTATTCACAACTGTCACAGATTCACAATCACACTCCACCCTCATCCCCTTTTACCGCCGAGAAGACACACAGTCTTTACCCGAACTGTTGTTAGCGACTCAGGGACTATTGGCATGGCAGTGCACACATATAGCCATTCAGGCTCACAATAGTAGGTCCACAATCACACCCTACCCTCATCCCCTTTTACCGCCGGAAAGACACACAGTCTAATCCGAACCGTTGCTAGCGACTCAGGGACTATTGGCGTAGCGATGCTCACACATAGCCTTTCGGCTTCCACATCACACTCCACCCTCATCCCCTTTCTCCGCCGAGAAGACACACAGTCTTAACCCGAACCGTTGTTAGCTACTCAGGGACTATTGGCATGGCAGTGCATACATATAGCCTTATAGCACATAGCTAACCGGCTTCACAAACGGCTCGTCAGCCTCACAAATAGCCTGTCCCCCGTAAACTACCGCCCCGAAGGCACGGTCCTCCGCCATAGGAATCACCCCATGCGGCCGCAGGTAAGAGACTCACAAATAGCTGTCACACCCCACCGCCGTCTCACCCCACCGGGCCACAACGGTTGGTGCCCTCTCCCACCAATCGGGTGCAGAAAGGCTGGGTACACTACGTCGACCCAGGACTCACAATGCACAATTGTAACAAGCTGGAACCAGGCATCTCAACAACTTCACTTTCAACATTTCGAATTCTTTCTACTGAGATCCTTCAAGACCTCTCTTTACAACACAACTTGACCCCGAAGTTTTACCTCCCGAAGCCATAGTTATCATATCATTCTCACAGCAACCTCGAGCCATTGCTCAACACAGTTTTCAAACATATTACATTCCCACGCTTCCGCTGCGCACTCTGAGGTCTTTCTCCTCATCTGTGCATTCACAATGTCAAGTTGATTTAACAGGAGTCCCATAGGAATCTCCTACTACAACTGACAACATTCACATCTGTACCAAATCGTGCCTGTTTCATCTCGAATCATTGAAAGCCATAATCAACTCATCGTTAAGAATATGGGCTCTCACGGCTCTACTCTACGATTCAACGTCACGGCAACTGCTCTCCACGGTTCATTATCAAGGTGGCTGCACTCTAGGGTTCATCGTCACAGTGGCTCCACTCTAGGGTTCATCGTCATGGTGGCTCCACACTACGCTACTGCACTCGGTGCTTCACTCAGTCCATTGACTGGTCAGCCCCTCCGGTCAGAGTTTTCCGTAGGTAGCCCTTTCCAATCGGATCTCACCGTAGGTAGCCCTTTCCGATCGAATTTCACCGTAGGTAGCCCTCTCCTATCAAAAGTCCCCGTAGATAGCACTCTCCGATCCGAATCCTCTGTAGATAACTTTTTCCTTGTGCTGGATTAACAACCAACACTCTCAGAATACCTGAGACACATCTCAATTCACTTCCTGTACCATACCCTGGTACCACAGACCATTGAGGTCAAATCCAATTCCTAAGAATCAACCCAGCTATTGAGTCTAATCCTTAGATCACATCTCATCTTTCAAACTTTCAACCTCAGTTGAACTGGGAAATTACTTCCCTCATTTCCACAGAGCCTCATCCACTCCAGCATGAACTCAAATATTTCTGCCAGCCTAAGGCACACCGGTCCCCTAGGTCTTAAGGCCTTTACACACACAAGATCAGTATAACATTACTACATGTAACATCATACCACCTTGGGTTACATACCCAACATCCAGGTTAGTCCTGATACCTAGAACATCAATATCACACGCCTCGGAAACCATTTTTCCTCAGCTTCAAATCAGATGATGGTTTGACTATAACCACCTCTGGGTTTACACCTCAAATTCTCGAACGAATCACCATATCTTCGATTACACAATGATTCGTCACTCAAGACTAACCAACAATGTATACACACATTCCACAAATCTCTTGTGTCCACAATAACCAATCACACATGTGTATACATAATCACTATCACATAACATCATCTACCACCAAGGTAGAGATCTAAGAGAGCTATCCTAGCAAATTCCCATACTTGCCAGGAACTGTAGCTCTGATACCAAAATGTAACCCCCCTGCCGTAATTAATATCCGGATTACGCGATTAAGGTGAAATAGAGACCAATAAGATAAATCATCATTTATAAACCCATCAACCAGACGGGGTTTTCACAATTACATTTCAAAATCATTTTAAACCCGGTCTCATATTTACACTCCGAATATAATTACTATGCGAAGATAAATTACATTTATACAATTATCAGAGTACGCAATATAAATTCCCGACAATTCCGGGGTCATATCTTCGCTCAATTCTCATAAGGCATAATAGCCCATACAACTCATTCAATAGGGATTACACAAATCTCTTTCGAATACATACTCCAAATACTGGTCCAAACATACATATACATAATCCCAACTACGTATTGATAACCAACTACTAAGCTCTCACCCAGAACGAGTCTTCTTCGTCCTTGGATGCTTGCTTCATCCTCAATCTTCCTTCCCTGTCTAAAATGTTGATAGGGGAGGGTGAGATTCTGGGGAATCTCAGTAGGAAAACAAATACCAATATGCATGCAAGATAAGTATTTAATGCATGACATGCTTGCATCACAATAACTCATGTTCACATCATGATATATCCGCATGCTCAATGTTCACACAACATACTCATGGCCATAGTATAATAGAAACAGAGCTACAATCATTCTCATATGTTTCACATAATCATGCAAAGCAATAACATGCATCAATACACAAATACAATTATCAATACATGCAGGAGAGGTAAGTTCCCTACTCTCTTTCCACGTAAGCTCCAGCTCCGGCTGCTCACGATCAGGGTGACCATCAAATCCTATCACCAAAACCAAGGATATAGGATTAATCCCTTTTCCAATTCCTTTACTTTTAGATACTCAAGTTGGTTATCATTATTGCCCTTTAAGTGCCCTCAAACACCTTAATCCATAGCTCTAAAGGGTTGGAAGACTATCCCCAAAGATCCCCTTTTAAACACTCAAACTTGGTATTTTTCACTGCCTCACTCGAGCACAGAAGCTCTCACTCGAGCACAAGTACGGACATCACTCGAGCACAGATGCTCTCACTCGAGCACGCGTACGGACAACACCCGAGCACAAAAGAAAGTGAGACAGAAAGCACATGCCCGAGAGCACCTCCCACTCCAGAAGCACAAGCTCACTCGAAGCACAAGGGGCTCACTCGAGCACGCTGCCCATACCCGCGAGCACAAGAGAAAGTGAGACCGCGAGCACTTGCCCGAGAGCACAACTCTCACCTTCAGGAACTGGCTCACTCGAGCACAGATCCTCACTCGAGCACAAGACCAATAGTCTCGCTCAAGCACCCGCGAGCACAGCGCCGCGAGTGACAACCCGAGAGCACCACAGCTCTCGAGAAGCAGGATCACTCAAGCACACCACTCTCACCCGCAAGCACACCCGCGAGCACACACCTCTCACCCGCGAGCACACACGGCTCACTCGAGCAGATGCCCTCGACCCGCGAGTGAGAAGGCACACTTCTTGCACCTTGTCCGCGAGCATCCACCCGAGAGCAATCCTCTACTCTGGGCGTACTCCTTCACTCGAGAAGACCATGCTCACTCGAGCATGTTCTTCGCTCACTCGAGCACAAAGCGATGTGCTCGAGCAGAACCCATAGAAAACCCAGGTGCACTCGCAGCACAAAGGGAAAACTCTCACATCACTCGAGCAGGTTCTTCCTCACTCGAGCAATATTCATCCCTCACTCGAGCACACCCCTGTCTGCTCGAGTGAATCTATCAGATTCCAGAAAAACGCAGCAAAACATGCCACATTCCCTAACTCATGCCCAATTGATCCAAAGGGATCCAAAACCTCTACCAAAGCTACTCCCACACAAAATCACCCACTGAATTCAATGGAATCAACAGAATTACCCAATTCCCATTCCATTAACAAGCTTTGGCCTAGGGCATCATAATCACCCATTTTCCAAATCACCAACCTTACACATTTCAATCCCCAATCCATTCTATCTATTCAAAACTCATACCAATATACCATTTCCAATACCATAACATGCCAAACTACCCATTACCCATATTTTCACAATTAGGGCAATAATTCCAGAAATTCATAACATAATCATTTGGCATGAAACATAGATAGAAGGATTGGTTTCACATACCTTATCCACTTTCTCAAAGACACTCTTTGATTCTCCAAGCTTCATATTTTCGTGATCCTCAAATCACCACCAATGGAGAAGCTACAACCACCACAATGAAGCTCTCAACTCAAGGATTAACATTAGAGAAGAGAGTTTGAGCTAACGAGGCCATTTGCTTACCTCAAAATTCCACTTTTCCTTTCTCACTCCCAAGCATCTTCAGCGAAAATGGAGGAAAGAAGAGGAGAGAGAGAAAAACCGAGAGAGAGAAGAGAGGAGATGAAGATGATGGTGTTGTCCCACATCCAAGGGCCCACACTTTGCCACTTGTCACCATCTCCCTTCAACTCACATGGCTCACATACATGCACACCCACATAATTATGCCTCTTGCCCATCTTCACAATCAATCTTAGCCATTGATTATTTAATCACACATCTCATTTTCTCTTAGCTAGTAATTAATTTCTCTATTAATCACTAACTAATTCCCAACAATTTCACTCTTTCAATTTCCACTAATTATGGCATATTAATTATTATTGCCATAAAACACATAATTATTCTCAATAATTATCATTAGTCCTTAGTCGAAAATCGGGATGTTACAGACATGAAAAGGTTATACAACGGAAATATGACAGCAAAGCGATAACACATAACTTATTCCAGTGGCATACCCTATCATGGATCCATGATCTTGGTCTTAGACACTGGAGTTCCCTCCTTGTGAGGAAGTCATCATGTATCACCACAAACTCCTTGAAATTAAACAAACAGAAAAAAATGTAATTATTACTATAACAGCAATATAATACAATTGCAACGTATTACTACGTCCTTACTCGTCGCCCTCTTCGTCATTACACCGCGTTGTGCATAACTGAAATAAACTATCCTTCTCGTCTACTTTTCTCTTCCCCTTAGACTTTTTGGTTGCATCTATCCATAGAGATTTGACAACCCAACTAGGAGTTATGATCCTTTTAGACCTTCTCACTTCCACATCACTCCCTTCTTGCTGGTTTTCTCCAACAACCTATTTTGTAGCGCAAGGAGCTCATTGCCAATAATGCCAACCAACCTAGTGTATGTCTGCTGCAATTCCTGTAACATTAACATACTGATCACATTTTCTAATTAAGGCATTACCAAGTTAACT
Source organism: Inga leiocalycina (assembly GCA_963242795.1). NCBI lineage: Eukaryota > Viridiplantae > Streptophyta > Magnoliopsida > Fabales > Fabaceae > Inga > Inga leiocalycina. Next base: position 41,611,875 of record OY725328.1, on the reverse strand, counting down.
GAAATGCAATCTACAACAGTATACATATTTAAATAAGCATAATTACCGGGTGTGTTAGCATTGTTTCAGGATTAAATGATCTAGATGAAGGGCCATCCCCCTGCCCGACACCATAAAGAAGCCCTTTTTTACTTGATTTCTCTAGTTGAACGTTGCTCCTCACCCTTTCCTCATTCCAGTAAAGGATGGCATCTTCATCTTTACTTGCTTTCAGATTGGCCAGAGGAAAATGTTCTAGGCAAAACATCTGCATCACATGTGCATCACAATTAGCAATTATACATTGACATTTCCAACTGCAGAAAATAAAGACAACATAGACACGTACCATGAGGAAGTATATACAACTTCCAACAGTTTTTCTGCCTTTAGCGTTCCCTTTCCTCAACTCCTTCTGGAAATCCCCAATTGCAGCACAAAGTTCATTTAGAATGAAGGATGACCAATTGAACTGACCAAGTGCATCTTTTGTTAGTGTCATCAACTTTAAGACACGGTCACTAACATAAATACTCGCACTTGGAGACAATAAGGTTCCTAAGGCGAAAATGACAAAGAGGAACTCAAAATTTTCATCTAAAGCACCCATCAACAAATCCCCTATTTGTTGGTATTTTAGATTTCTGTATACGCTCCTAAGGTCCTTGAATATCCGATCATCCTCGTTCACATGTACTTGAATATCTACCCCACCATTAGGCAGCCCAAGCAATTGGTGCACATCTTTAGGCTTTAACTCACGCGTCTGCCCTCGAAATGAGATTTGGTTGGTTGGAGGGTCAAAACATCGCATGAACTCCGCGCAGATGTGACGGTTTATTTGTGGGCAACAAATATGCACCAGCTTGTCAAACCCAATATTCTTCAGCCTTTTCATGGCGTCGGGTCTGGACTTTAGTTTTTGCACACAGCCTTAAACTGTTTTGGTGCGCATCGTGTCAAAAATGGAACGACATACGTCTTCCCTTTGCTAGGGCCTCTTAATTTTTCAGCCCGTTTACCATATTCTTTTCTCTTTTCTTCACTTAATGCATTCCAAGCCTCCCTCACCTCTAGGTTTGACTTTTGAAAATTGTGGACCTTATACACCTTTGTCTTCTCTTTGTCCTTCACCTTTCCCTTCTGCTTGTTCTCCTTCTGGCTGAAAAACTCTTCCGTGAATAGAGCATACCCAGAAAAGCTGGCTGGCCTTGTTCCTGTGGGGCTGTTTGTTGGTTGTTTCGTTTTGCCAGAACTAAGTGTTTCCATCTTCCTTTCCTGGACATGGTTAATGAAAAATAGGTCATACTTTTATACAAAGACCTACTGCACTTCACTGTTAAATTATATGCTGCTAAACATTTAACATGGATCTACTAAGAAATTTAACATATGCAGCAAAGAGAGGCCCATCAGATTCAGAATTTTTCATAAACCACACACATAGCCAAAGAAAATTTTGGGATTTTCCCCAAATCTTATCATATAAGCAAAACTTTATTTACAAGACCAAACATGGCAGACCATAATATTTAAATGCAGAATTTAATCAATCCATGTCCGAAAGCAACGACCACTCAAACTTTGAAATATAAGACAAGGAACACAACATTGGTGCAAATATGTCAAAGTAGAGAGGAATTAACTAGTTGGAAACACAAACCATGCCTTATAATTGCTAATTACCAATGATTAAAAAATGCAGACAAAACAAGAACATTGGTGCAAATAATGTCATAAAGATTCAACTGCTGAAACTTTTCAGCTATGTGATATGTAAATTTATAATTCAATAAACCAAACCTCAAAGTTAGAGACAACTTAAGTAGCTTCAAATATTCCTTGTGGACGTTCAGCAGCAGCCTCTGTAGCCTCCTTATAATGACAACCTCCCAACTTTAGATGAGGATAGGAGGTTTTTTTGGGCCAAATAATAGTTGAGTGGTAGTTCACAAGTAAGAAAACTTGAGACAGTTACAAAATATCCTGACACTAAACAATTAGATAAAACCTGGCAACATGATAATAATATTAACAAAATAGATCAGCTAAAAGAATGCATGACAGAACATGATCTAAGCATACAGAGGACTTACAAGGATGGGAAAAGAAATTACAGGAGGGAAAGGAGATGATAGCAGAGATTTAAATAATTCTCAACGAAAGGGACAACATGTCGAATGAGATTAACAGAATATTGAGGCGCAAAGAGAAGGAAATTGAAAACATACAATACATGATCACTAATGAAGAAGCTAATATAGACCAATTGAGTACTTCTAACAAATCACACAAATTTTTCCTTATCATGCCTCTATGTTCACAACTCATTAAGCTATACAAACAACTGAAATATAACACAATTGATTAACAGTTGGATAGGGACAAATAAATATAACATATATTAACTCATTACCATATTTAAGAAAACTGAACTTAATAGATAACGAATCAGTCCACATAACACAAATAGTAACTCTTAAGTCTATGAACTATTTCCAACTTCACCACCATTCAATTATTCAGTCCAGGCAACACAGATAGTAACTCATTAGAGCGTATTTAACAGAAATGAAAATAAAAGACAAATACAGAAAAAGAGCCAGAGTTGTTACTTGAGAGATTTACAACGAAGACAAATGCAAGAAGTAGAATCAGTTTGTGCCAATAAGGGATGACTCACAATACAGTTAAAAAAAACTACCACGCAAACTTTCAAACATAACACAAGCAAAAAAGTAATCATTATAAACAAACACAATCCAAAAACAGCAAGTTCACTTCAAAAGAAACATGTTATGCAACAAAAAACTAATAGCAAACGAAAAATTAAGAGAGTAAAGGGGAGTGAATTAACCAAAAAAACTAAATAAAAAATATACATAACATCATAGTCAAGTTTAATACATCAGAGTTGAAAATCCGAACAGATGATTTCAAAGCTAAAGAGTTCAAAGCCTTAACATATTTAGAAACACTATCACAATCAGAAACAACCAAGAACCACTCCTAAATGCCTAATTGAATTGGAAGTATACAAATCTCAACAGAAATCATTGACAACAAATTCATATCCACCTATCGTTCCATTTGGAGATTAAGAACAAACTATAAATTCAGAGAGTAGAGACGAATGAGCTAATCATGAAAACTAAATCAAAAGCATATGCATAACATCAGAGTCAAGTTTAATGCATTATAGGTCCAGGCTAGAGTATAGAGTTCAGAGATTTGGTAACTAATATTTCAAAAATTCCACTTTCAATAAAACACTCGCAAACAACCAATTGGATGCATATCATAGATAAAATATTCACTTAACCATCGAAGAGTAATAGCAAACTAAAAGCTCAAGGTAGAGAGGAATGAACTAGTTGCAAAAACAAAATCCAAAATACACTCATAACATCAGGGTAAAGTTTAATGCATCAAAATTCAAAGCAATATTGACTACACAAGAAAATGCAAAAAAAAAAAAGGGAATTAGGCATAAAACAAGTTAGAGGCATAAAACAAGAAAATTCCTTTGAATTTTGATGCATTAAACTTTACGTTTATAACATCACCCAATAAAATCTCACTTATTATAACATCACCCAATAAATTGTTGCATCCATAGTATAAAATATTTTGTGCTCATGGGAAATCTGTGTTTTCTTAGCACCCGAATCAATGTCTTTTATATCAAGTTCAGAAGTTATGGTAAGAGTAAAACGCAAGTTTCTTACATAAAATCTTGTCCTTTCTATTGCTCAAACAACATTGTTTTTATATCCTCTCTATGGCTTTCATCAAACAAGAATATAAAAACTCTCATTGTTTTTATTGTGTTGCTTTGTTCAAGAAGAATGTTGTATCTTCCTTTTCCTTTCCCTTTTTCCTTTTGTGAAAATTTCGCTAATTAATTAATAAAGGAAATTTAAACAGCAGAAGCTTAGAAGGATCCATTAATGGTAGGACAAGTGGTTAATATCCATGTTTTACTTTTACTTATGCAAAAATAGGTTGACTGCTCATCAATAATACTAGACAAGTATTAGCTATAAATTTAATTCATCAAATAGAAATAAAAGAACTAAACACCAGAGTATTAGGCAGAGAACCTTTGGAAGTGTTGGTTCAAACTTTTTCATCAACTCTTCTACATGGGTTGACTGTTCTCCCTGCAAACCAAAAACAAACAAACAATTGATTTGAGGCTATTGGGAGATAACATACTCGTTTTGGAATATTAATTAGATCTTTCTAGGCTCATGCACCAGCAACGCATTAGCTTTATACTTCACAGTGAGTATGATAAAAATATGGATTTCAAGCCCCATTATTTTTAGGCTCTTGCACCAGCAAACTTTCATACTTCACAGCAAGTATAATTAAAAGATCGACTATTGAGCCCCATTATTCTTTAGGCTCATGCACCAGCAATGCATTACTTTTATAATTCACAGCAAGTATAATAAAAAGATCTATTTTCAGGCCACATTATTCTTCACTCAGAAATATCTTGCTTAGGCATCTGCTTAGTGCATTCTAATTAAACTATTTGCCAAAAATTTTTTTGATGAAAACTTTAAAGTTCAAGTAGTTTATTATCTAAGGCCCACTATAATATACAGACACATACTGCAGAAGCTTTCTCGAAGAGCGAAGGAGCCTTTACAGACACACACACACACACACACACACACACGTATTATATGATAAAAAAGAGAAAGAAAGAAAATATACCTCAGACTGATTCGGCATGTTCTTAGTATTGGATCTATCATACACTCCAAGTCCATCACGATTCTGATAAAAATAAATAAATAAACAAATATAGAAAAGAGGACAGGGGGAATAGCAGCGGTATTAACAGATAAGCACACAGAATGAAAAATTTAAACAGATTCAAAGATATGCTTGAATGCTTACTGTAACCCCCACCGTAATTAATATCCGGATTTCGCGATTAAGGTGAAATAGAGACCCATAAGTCAAAACATCATTTATAAACCCATCAACCAGACGGGGTTTTCACAATCACATTTCGAAATCATTTAAAACACGGTCTCCTATTTACACTCCGAATATAATTACTATGCGAAGATAAATTACATTTATACAAATATCAGAGTACGCAATATAAATTCCCAACAATTCCGGGATCATATCTTCGCTCAATAAACATAGAGCACAATAGCCCAACAATTCAACCAATAAGGATTACACAAATCTCTTTCAAATACATACTCCAAATACTGGTCCAAACATACACATACATAATCCCAATTACGTATTGATAACCAACTAATAAGCTCTCACCCAGAAACGAGTCCTCTTCGTCCTTGGATGCTTGCTTCATCCTCAATCTTCCTTCCCTGTCTAAAATGTTGATAGGGGAGGGTGAGATTCTGGGGAATCTCAGTAGGAAAACAAATACCAATATGCATGCAAGATAAGTATTTAATGCATGACATGCTTGCATCACAATAACACATGCTCACATAATGATATATCCGCAAGCTCAATGTTCACACAACATACTCATGGCCATAGTATAAATAGAACAGAGCTACAATCATTCTCATATGTCTCACATAATCAAGCAAGGCAGTAACATGCATCAATACACAAATACAATTATCAATACATGCAGGAGAGGTAAGTTCCCTACCCTCTTTCCACGTAAGCTCCAGCTCCGGCTGCTCACGATCAGGGAAATCATTAAATCCTATAACCACAATCAAGGACATAGGATTAATCCCTTTTCCAATTCCTTAACTTTTAGACATTCAAGTTGGTTATCATTATTGCCCTTTAAGTGCCCTCAAACACCTCAATCCATAGCTCTAAAGGGTTGGAAGACTATCCCCAAAGATCCCCTTTTTAACACTCAACCTTGATATTTTTCACTGCCTCACTCGAGCACAGAAGCTCTCACTCGAGCACAAGTACGGACATCACTCGAGCACAAATGCTCTCACTCGAGCATTGGTACGGACAACACCCGAGCACAAGAGAAAGTGAGACAGAAAGCACATGCCCGAGAGCACAACCCTCACCTGAGGCACAAGCTCACTTGAGCACAGATCCTCACTCGAGCACAAGGCCAAAAGCCTCACTCGAGCACCCGCGAGAGAAATCCAGGAAGTGAGGACCCGAGAGCCCCCAACGCTCTCCAAGCACTGGATCACTCGAGCACACCACTCTCACCCGCGAGCACACCCGCGAGCACACATGGCTCACTCGAGCAGATGCCCCCCACCCGCGAGTGAGAAGGCACACTTCTTGCACCTTGCCCGCGAGTGAAGACCAGAAAGCAACCTTTCACTCTGGACTCCCACCATCACTCGAGCAGACCATGCTCACTCGAGCATGTTCTTCGCTCACTCGAGCACAAAGCGATGTGCTCGAGCAGCGTTCATGAAAACCCAGGTGCACTCGAAGCAAAACAAAGGGAAAACTCACATATCACTCGAGCAGGTTCTTCCTCACTCGAGCAACATTCATCCCTCACTCGAGCACACCCCTGTCTGCTCGAGTGAATCTATCAGATTCCAGAAAACGCAGCACACTTACCACATTTTCCTAACTCTTGCCCAAATGATCCAAATGGATCCAAAACCTCTACCAAAGCTACTCCCACACAAAACCACTCATTGAATTCAATGGAATCAATGGAATTACCAAAATCCCATTCCATTAACAAGCTTTGGCCTAGGGCATCACAATCATCATTTTTCCAAAATCACTAACTTCAATCATTTCAATCCCCAATCAATCTATCTATTCCAAACTCACACCAATATACCATTTCCATAACCATAACATGCCAAACTACCCATTACCCATATTTTCACAATTAGGGCAATAATTTCAGAAATTCCCAACTTAATCATTTGGCAATGAAACATAGATAGAAGGATTGGTTTCACATACCTTATCCACTTTCTCAAAGACACTCTTTGATTCTCCAAGCTTCATATTTTCGTGATCCTCAAATCACCACCAATGGAGAAGCTACAACCACCACAATGAAGCTCTCAACTCAAGGATTAACATTAGAGAAGAGAGTTTGAGCTAAAGAGGCCATTTGCTTACCTCAAAAACCAGATTTTCCTTTCTCTTTCCCAAGCATATTCAGCGAAAATGGAGGAAGGAAGAGAAGAAAGAGAAATCGAGAGAGAGAGAAGAGAGGAGATGGAGATGATGATGATGTGTCTCACTTATGACCCATCCAAGGGTCCACACTTTGCCACTTGTCACCATCTCACTCCAACTCTCATGGGCTCACATGCACACACATACACTTGATTATGCCCCTTGCTCAACTTCACAATCAATCCTAGCCATTGATCTTGGAACTACCAATGAGTTTCCTCCTCGGTAACCGATCAACTGGTCAGTAACTTTACTGTTTTGCCCCTGATTATGGAAATTCCTCTTAAATCACCATCAACCCATTTTATATCTCTTAATCACAATTTGGACTCTTGCTAAACCAGGGCTTAGCAGTCCACTAATCTCAGGCTTAATCTCTAAGCTCAAGTATCAAAATTCGGGATGTTACACTTACTGAAGGAGAACTTTATCTTTCATATATATATATATCCTACACAAGAAACTATTTTTATGCCTCTAACTTGCTAAGCAATTAGGTCACAAATTAAAAACCACATTTTGTGAATGAGGTCGCTGAAAAAAGGGAATTTATACAAGGTAAGCCAATTTCTCCGACGATCTAGCTCCTAACGCGTATAACCTTGCTTCTAAGCTTCTCTTTCAGGTTCTTTAAGGTGTTGGAATCTCAATTTTCATGGTTTAAAAGGGGCTAGGGTTCAGCCATATTGAGTAAAAGCCAGAGGGAGCTTAAGGTAACTTCCGAAACTTCAATCTTTGATTGTTCTGGCTGCTGTGGTTGGTTTAATCGGTGAAATTTCACCGGATTGTCTTTGTTTGTAAATTTGGAAAATGGGTTGGCCTAGGTGTTATGCTACCCAAATTGATACTAAATGGTAGTTCTAACTCAATATAATGGTTAATAAAGTGGTTAGGAGTAGAAAGAAACACGTCTGCGGAGTCAAAAACGAAAAACCCCAATTTTTCCCGGGGAATTGAGAATTTCAGCCAAGGCTAGTTTTGAGGGGTTAGAGATGGATTTTCAATGATTTAATGATTCCATTAAGTTCAGGAGAAAAAATTAGGTGGGGTTACAGTTGGTCACTTTTTCGGAAAAGGCTGAAAAAGCATAATTACGAAAACGCCCCTGAAACCCTTAAAGTAGGGCTGCCAAGGGTAATGTTGTAATTTGACATTGAATTTGATAATTCTGAGTCCAGAAATGGATTCCTTGGGTGAAAATATGTCAGGATAGCCTGGGATAGAATTTCAGGAAAAGTATAGCTAGATCGGGTACAGCAGGGCCGGGCCGGGTCCCCGGGGGTATTTTAGTAAATTTTCAATATAGCCTCATATAACCCCCAAAAACACGATGGAAGTGTCTAAATAGTACATTTGACATTGTAGGATCGAATATGAAGCCCCAAGTTGCTAGCACGCAAATCAAGGAGTAAAGACTGGAGGTAGGGGACTTACCTTACTTGCATGTACTTGATATCTTTGCTTGTGTAGTAATGTATGTGATTGCTTTACTTGATTGTATAGAGCATATTTGAATAAATGAAGCTTTGTTTCTGTTTTGCTGCGGCCATAGTTTTGTTACATGAAACGTTGAGCATGCAGAAATGTCATTATGGGGCATGCATTTAGATAAAGCTAACATGTCATACACATAGCATCTATCATGTATGCATTATGGTATCTGTTTCCTACTGAGATTCTCTCGAATCTCACCCTCCCCTACCAACAATTTAGACAAGGCAAGTGGCTCATGGAGGGAGCGGCGAGAACTCCTTTGAGATGAGATTGTGTAATCCCCATTTGAAGAATTGCAATGGGCAATTGTGCCCTGTGTATCTTTAGCAAAGGTATGTACCCGGGATTACCGGGATGATTATGTTGTGCACTCTGATATTTATATGAATGTGATTTATCTTCGCGTAGTAATTGTATTCAAAATGTGAATATGAGACCAAGTTTATAAATGATTTCGAAAGGTATTTGTGAAACCCTGTCATGTGATGGGTTAGTAAATGTTATTTGATTATTATTGGTCTCCATTTCATTTTAATCGCGTATTTTGGATATAATTACGGTGGGGGTTGCAGACTGCTCCAGGTTATGCAATCTAATTAAGTTTATTTCTTCAATAAAGCTATTTACATTTTCATGATTATATTTAATAATAAAGATAATTGAATATTTAATAATTATTATTAAATATCATTTAATAAATGAAATGAATATTTAAATATTATTTTTATTTTATAATTGTTATTATTTAAAATAATTTAAAAATTCATGTTAAGTAATGGGCAAAACAATATTTAAAATAATATTATTTAAACTACTTTAGTTGAGAAATATTAGGCAAGATATATATATAGAGAATATTTAGAGAGAATTTTGGAGAAGTGATCAGCGGATAAATTGGAGAAATTGTTGTTGGGAAAGTTTTAATCAAGATTTTTCAATCACATAAGCAGACCCCTTGTCACTTATGTTGGCGTCAGCACCTCACACCATACTGATTGTTAGCGGCAGCACCTGGTGAAACACAATAAAAGAATAGTTCAAGTCACATCCAAGGACGTTGTCCTTAGGAGATATTCCACAATCCCCTAGTAGATTAGGAAGCGACACTCCCCAGGATAAAACGAACCCTTCCTGCAGAAAGCAGGGTGACAGAACTGCAGAAAGATATAAGTGTAACTCAGAATAAGGGGAGAGGAGAGGAGCTTGGGGAACTCGGTGTATTCTAATATTGCATTGAACATCACCTTTTATAGGCAGAAACATGTGACCGTTAGGGAGTTATAATGACCATTAACAACGGTTTAATGACAATTAAAATTACAATTACAAAACAAGTGTTAATGACAAGTTAATGTAATAAAACCTTTTAAATGTCATTAAAATCGGTCAATTAAAATTCCAACGGTCATCTCCAATGGTCAGTTCAAAACTCCTCTTATAACCCTTTTTACTAACTTAAGCTCATATTTAATTGTATACTAGGGCATTCCCAATCTTGAGTTATATGAGACTTCTTCCTTTGACACACTCACACATAATATTTAAAACAATCCCCCACATGTGTCTAAGGAAGCTCGTAGTCCCATTAGCTGAGTTACACACATGGATATAACCATTGTATCTAGTGGTCCTTTGAACTATGAACCAAATGTAGACTAGTAACACTTAGTACATAGAGATGCCAGTTGTCTTATGAACTATGAACCAGCACCTCTTAGGCGTATACTAGAGGCATTAAGAGTTAGATTATACCCCCATATTTCCTATTGTTAACGTGTTTTTACACTTTAAAATGGACATGCGCATGTCTTGGTATTTAACGAATGCTCTAGAGATTTTGCCACGATCTCATAGGAGCGGCCCCACTCCTCATTCGTATAGGTGATTTCATGAAATGTACTTGCAATGAGCACTTCATCTCATAGGATTATGAAATCATTAAGAGCTCAGCCCCACCAAAATGCATTCTAGCACTTTCTCTTGCCATAGGAAGGGACTAATAATTTATTTTAGTGCTAACAGAAATAACGAATGACTTGTTCTTACCCATTGAACCTCCTTCATGCGATCACCAATCATAAATGTTGGGTTGTCATTGCTGTTAATTTTGTATTGGCTTTAGTCCCATTCCCCTCAGCTAATTTAATTCTTCCCATGGTTTGTTAACAAATCCATAGGTCAACTCTTTGACCTCACAAAATCGATTGAGATAACTCCACAATTTTTAAGCTAGCTTATTCACGTAATATTTCAAACAACTTTCGCTTACATAATTGTTTTTCACAATGCCTATTGCCATTTGGCAATCTCAAGTCATCGACAATAAGTGTCGATTTTCTACCAAAATATTTGCCAAGAGTTTTTCAACAACTTAGCCTCCAAATTTAGCCAATTCCAGAGTACCAAACTCTAACTCACATAATATTTTATTTTGACTACCAGTGGATTTTCTCACATAAAATTGAAATTCAATTAACATCCATGTATCTCATACAATGGGAATCCACTATACTTAATACCAACATTTATGGTACCCCTCAAATATTTTATTTCCACACATCTATATATATGCCCAATCTCCATATAGCATAACATATATCATAAGGATTAATGTCTATCAATTAATGCAACAAATTCTCAAAAAATTTGTGCATATCTAGATTGAGCTGCAAAACCACTTCAAACCATGTTACAATCATAATTCACACACATATTCTTATGATAATTATATAGCCTCAAATTATGAAAATATCACATTCATCTATTACATATGAATGTTTAAATTTTCATATCATATAATGCTTGTTTCAAGCAAGATATATGATAACCACAAAATTTGCTCATATTAGCAAATATAGCAAAGCCTCCACTTAATTATTTGCAGCACACATCTTGTGTTTATAAAATGAGGCAGCAATATATAATTTTGTAAGACATATTATAAAACATATGCCATCTACATTAAAAAATTCAATATTCACAATAGTCATATGTATTTATACCACTATAAATATACACTCGCAAATCATGAAATTTAAACACATTTATTTCTACACTAGATAAATGATTAAATTTTCATGCCACACGAATATTTCACAGATTTTCTCTCTGCAGCAAACAACAAAACCTCCATGTAATTAATTTTAAACCAGAACTTGACTTTATCAAATGAGGCTAGAAACAATTTGCAACTTTAAAAGATTTATAAGGTATCCCCATATGTTAGGCACCACCACACTTTTAAATATCTCAAAAATATTTTCACACCTTATAAATAATAATTTTAATTTAATTAGAATTTCTCTATATATCCCCTTTTATTCTAATTAAATTAGAATATTCCTCAAATTTTGTCACTCTAATATCCAAAGTTTGTATCCCCTAACTCTCAAGCACCACATATATACGTACAATCCTTCCACAAAGAATTTAAATGGAAAACTATATAACAAGTATAGGAAGCACGAACATAAGAACTAATGCAACACAACAAGATTTGCAATACAATATCCATTATATTGTTGCAAAACCGAATTCAAAGCTTGGAGTCAAAGTTGAATATGACTCACACATATATCGCCACATGGCAATTACAAATTAATATATTTAAAAACAAATAAACCCCAAAGACAATGCCGTTGCCACATTAACCATGACATTAAGACCTTTAATGAAAAAGGAATTAGACCCAACAATATTGGTGGTAATTAAATTACTAATTTAAACAATGCAATCTTCTCCCCTTTTGTTGAATTGGTAATGGCGTAGAAAATTGTGATTTGTGCCCTTCATTTTTATTCTATTAATTTAATATATGAAATTCCTTTCTAAATTAAAATCACCTCCAGCCTTGTATGAAATAACAATTAAAATCCACAACCTACCAATTACTGTGTTGCCTTCAATTCTCATCCCCCATGAATTTATATACCATTCGATCACCATTTATCAAATAGCAAAATATGGAAATAACAATTATTCAGCAGAGCTTCCAAAAGCTAATATTCCTTTGGAATCTCATATAATGTTATTGCGATTATTACTAACCATAAGCAAATATAGTACCAGGTTTCACTTTCAGGCCGAGAGTTATGTGTACCTGTGGTAGGAGACCAAGCCACGAGTGATATGCTGATCTCTGGGATGAATCATCAGTACTAACACATGTCGGGACGATGGTATCATGCTTAAAATATTTTCGTTCAAACTACAGTGTATACGAGGTCTTAAGTAAGTATGATTAAAAAGGCATTTGGTGTTTATAATCACAATTGTCCACATGAGCCTCAAAACCCAGTTTCATTGTTAATAATAATCATCAAACTCATTGCCTCTACATGCGCTCTCATCAGGCTCACGTCTACCACCAAGGTAGTTGTGCCTAGGTACCACTTTGAGGTAGAACTGGATTCTCATTTAACATCCCTGGTTTCTACAATCACCAAAGGGTTTTGTTCCAACCTGAGTTTAGCACCACAATAATGAATTTTGTAAGATATCATAAGAAGTCCTTGAATGAGACACAAACAAAATGTGAGCCTCAATTCAATATTCCTACACAAGAGGGAAATATCATAATAAAATTGGAGGATATACTTATCTCATCCCAGCAACCTATCTCCTTATGGGTCACCGTAGACTACGACAAATATTCCTTGAGTTCTCACCAAAAACCACTTCACCCAAATTGGGAAGGAAAGCAAAACTCTAGTCTTTTCACAAAAGTATTCTATAGTACTCTTAGAAAGTATATGCTACTTTTTCTCAAAGAAAATTATGCTAATTACCTCAAGACTTATGGGCTACCATAGACCCATAATTGAGTAGATGATAGAAATAATTTCAGAGATTACCTACCCATGAGGAAGTAGATCAATCGCCAACAATTCACAAAATACATACCATTTTTTTCCTAATATATTTGGAAACACATGCCCGTAGTGGTACAAGGGATGGCAATTTCTCCTTTTGCAGATACAGCAACCAAGCCAATAATGCCTATTGGGGTTTCTTCCTCAACAGCACATTTAGCTGCTTCTTCCAGAGATGGGCCTTTGAATTCCATCAAGGCGGCCACATCTCTCGCAATAGTTCCATGTATTATTAATTCTCCTTTAAAAGGTTTTATTATATGTAATAGCCCGGACCACATAGAGCACCCGCGGCTAGCCAAAACTACACACAGAACTCAGCAGAATTTGTCCCCCCTCCATTCGATGGCTTAGAGATTTTCCTCTTGGCTACCTTTTCCTCTTGGCTACCAAGGATCACATAAGGTTTGTACTTGACCCTTAGGTCAAGCCTTCGATCCTTGGGGATGCGATTCTTGGGGAAACTAAGAGTACCCAAGAGGAAAATCCCTAAGCAGTGGGGTGGAGGATGGATAAATCCTACTAGGTTCTGTGTGTAGTCTTGGCCAGCCGTGGATGTTGTGTGTGGTCCCGGGCTGTTACATAAAAAGGGGCCTTTTTATGTAACAGCCTGCCCACCGCTATACAGGCTTGGTTCCTCCCAAGGCAGGAACTGTTCCCCCTTATTGGGAATTTATTCCAACCCAAAGGAAGGAATACACCTCCCCAAGGATTTGAACTATGGACCTAAAGATAAGTCCAAAGCCTAAGATCCACTTGGTAACCAAGTGTGCCAAGATTGTTAGCATTAGCACCTGACACCATATTGATTGTTAGCGGCAACACCTCACACCATACTGATTGTTAGCGACAGCACCTAGTGAAATACAATAAACAAATAGTTTGAGTCATATCCAAGGATGCTGTCCTTAGGAAATATTCCGCAACCCCCCATAGATTAGGAAGCGGCACTCCCCAGGATAAAACGAACCCTTCCTGTAGAAAGCAGGGTGACAAAATTGCAGAAAGATATCAGTGTAACTCAAAATAAGGAAGAAAGGAGAGGAGCTCGGGGACCTCGGTGTATCCTAACCGTGAATTGAACATCGCCTTTTATAGATAGAAACATGTGACCGTTGGGGAGTTATAATGATCATTAACAACGGTTTAATAATAATTAAAACAATAGTTACAAAACAAGTGTTAATGACAATTTAATGTAATAAAACCTTTTAAATGTCATTAAAACTGGTCAATTAAAATTTCAATGGTCATCTCCAATGGTCAGTTCAAGACTCCTCTTATAACCTTTTTTACTAACTCAAGCTCTTATTTAATTGTATATTAGGGTGTTCCCTGTAACCCCCTGCCATAATTATATCCGAAATACACGATTAACATGAAATAGAGACTAATAAGAAACAAAACTTATTTAAAATCCCATCTTCACGATAGGGTTTTCAAAAATAACTTTCGAAATATAATTTACCTGGTCTCATATTCAATTTTGAATACAATTACATCACGCGGAATATCACATTTATACAAATATCAGAGTATACAACAATATCATCCCGACAACTCCCGGGTTCCTTTTATTAACTCAAAGCCTTACAGGGCATATTCGCCCCTACAAGCCCTCATATGGGGATTACACAAAGTCTTCTCAAATACATATCTCAAATACATATCCGAATACATACTCAAATATACATCCATATCATATATAATTATCCCAACATAACCAACTACCAAACTCAAATACTCTAAGGAGTCTTCACCATCCTTGAATGCCTGCACCATCCTCGCTCCTCCTTCCCTGTCTACAATGTTGATAGGGGAGGGTGAGATTCGAGAGAATCTCAGTAGGAAACAAATACCAAAATGCATGTATGATAAGTGTATAATGCATGACATGCTTGCAATACATATCACATGCCCATACCATGACACATCTGCATGCTCAATGTTTCAACAACACACTCATGGCCATAGCATAAATAGAAACAGAGCATCAAACATCATATATGTTCCACATAATCAAGCAAAGCAATAACATGCATCAACACATTAACACAATATCATATACAGGCAAGGAGGTAAGTTCCCTACACTTAGTCTTTCCACGTAAGCTCCAGCACCGCTTACTCATGATCAGAATGAATACTGAACCACGATCGGGGAAATATCAACCCTATAACCAAAGCAAGGACATAGGGTTAATCCCTTTCTCAATTCCTCAACATACAAACACCTAATGTTGGTTATCATTTAACACCTTTAGGTGGCTAATCAAAGCCTAAACATATGCCTAAAGGCTTGGGAAACACTTGACCAAAGATCACCTTTTAAAAGTCCAAAATTCTGATTTTTGGGGGTTGGCCGCGGCCAAGAAAGTTTCTTGGCTGAACTTCCAAAAATCATAACTAATTCCACAAAAATCGAAATGAGGTGATCCCAAAGCCAAATGAAAGCTATTCAAGTCCTCTACACAGGAAAAATATTGGCCAATACTGGAAATCACCACATAAATACAGAATTCCCCAAAACTCAAGACTGTCCCAAAACAGTGTTCATTTTCGACCTCAAACTTTGGACAGCCATAACTCCCAGTTCCCAAAACGAAATGGAACAAATTATATATCTATTTTGAAGCTTGGGAGGTGAACTTTAAGACTGGAAAGTTTCATAATTTTTAAACATCATTTGCCTAGTCAAAACGTGCACAACACTAGACTGCCCAGAGCAAAACTTCAAGGGACAGATTTCTCAGTTTTGCACCAATGATTCCAATGGTTTCCAAATTCATACCAAATACCATTTCCACATAAATTTGCACAAGGAAACCATTGGAAACACCCAATCAATCAAATTCACATTACATTAACATGTTTCCACAAGATTCACAACATGTCAACACACAACCACAACACAAACACACAACCACAACACAAACACACATTGCCATTCTTTTCATTCCAAGTTCTCAAACCAATTCCAATGGCTCTATAACACATCAAGACACCAATTGCCACTCAAAACACAAGGAAATTCATACATTTCGAAAATCACACAAAATCAGGGCAAATATCACAATTCCCAAAACTCCACCAAAAACCACAATCAATAGATCAAAATGGAGAAAACACTCACCTCTTCCTCTTTCCCAAACAAATTACTTGATTCTTCATCTTTCCAAATTTCCTCAAGCCACCAAACACCTCCAATCAAGAATCTAAAACCATAGAGATGAAGCTCTCATCACTATGAACAACATTAAAGAAGGGTATTTGAGCATTAGAGGACATTATCTCACCTAAACATTGAACTCTTCCTTTCTCTTTCTTCCTTAAGCTTGGCATCCATGGAGGACGAAGAGAGAGATGAGAGATAAAGATGAAGAAATGAAGAGAGGATCAGTTTTTTGGGAGCCAAAACGTCCAAATAAAGAGAGGAGAGAGGAAAAATGAGTTGAACATGTTGACCCAATCCAAGGGTCCATAAAATGCCACATGTCAACATCTTGCAACATCCTCCATGGGCTCACATGCACACACTTACACATGATTCCGCCCCTTGATCTAATACACAAATCAATCCTAACCATTGATCTTGAAGTTACCAATGAGTTTCCTTTTCGGTAACCGATCAATTGGTCGGTAACTTCACCGTTTTGCCCCTGATTATGACAATTCCTCTTGAATCACCATCAAACACATTTTCTCATTCATTTTCTTTCATAATGCGACCTTCCCCTTATTTTTATTCAATTTAGATGTTAATCCATAATTGAACTCAAATACAGGGTTTCGGCGTTGCTCATAGCGCATACGAATCACATCGGGTGCCAAATCACACCATAATCTCCAAAAGGGTTTATTTATCACTAACCACTTCCACTTTTGGAGTCATTAACCATTAATCGCAATTTGGGATCATGCTAAACCAGGGCTTAGCAGTCCACTAATCTCAGGCTTATTCTCTAGCCTCAAGTCTCAGAATTCAGGGTATTACATTCCCAATCTTGAGTTATATGAGACTTCTTCTTTTGACATACTTACACACAATATTTACAACAAATTATACTCAACGTGTAGTTGCAGGGTGAAATCATCATTCATCAGGGTAAATTAGGATTCTTAAAAAATTACCCAAATAGGAGAATCGAGATTTATTATCACTGTTTTAGTTTCAATCAAGCTTATCTGAGTTCCCATTGCTTAACTAAGCAGACACTATGTATGTGACTACTAAGTACTCCCTTCAGTCCTTTTTATAAGAACCTAGAATTTGAATTGGCTTAGTCCTTTTTATAACAGCCTAACAAAAGTTGTCCCAACATTTAATAAGTTTTTTTTTTCATTTGTGCCCCTCATTAATTATATATATTGTATTAATTCAAGGATTGATGATACTTATGTTTACTTTATTTCTCTATCTTATGCCCCTTATAAATAAGGTCATACTTTAGAAAAAGTTTATTCCAATACATACTTATTATTTTTTAACTAATTTTAATCACTTTCTTAAATCGCGAAATTTAGTTATCAAGTTCTTATAGATATGAGTAGAAGGAGTACCGCCCTGATTCTTATTATACCATAAGAGAGTGTTTGGTTTGGGGGGAGGGGGATAAATTACAGTTTTGTCCAACTAAAATAAAAAATTTACCCTCTTATTTTTTAAAATTTTGGATTCTCATCTAAAATTTACTCTCTCATTCCTTTTAAATTTTGGATTCCCTTCTAAAATTTAAATACCTTCAACCTAAAAAGGTAACTTAACCACCCTCTCCTCCCCTCACCTCACCTCAAACCAAACACCCTAGCTTGTCAATTGCCCCCCCCCCCAAATATTAGTCCATTCTAAAAGCTGATGACTATTTTTCAATTTTTACTCCTATTGAAAATATAGGTGTGTGAAAATATATATCATATTTTTTTCAATAATCATTAAATAATGGAAAATTTAGAAGAACCAATTCATTTAAGATATTTTAAATGTTTTAGTGTGTGTTTGGTACCACTTTTTCTCCCAAATAAGCCCGTTTTTTCTGAGAAAAAGCCCAACTAAAATGGGTTTTCTTTTTTGAGTATTTGGAGGAGTTTTTTTAAGTTGGGTTACGTTTTTAAAAAGCCCCTTATTTAAAAAGCCCTATCTACCTACTTATCCCACCAGCTTTTTTTTTTTTTGGTCAAAAACCAATTTGTACCGTATGGACATTCCCGGTGGACCACTATTGTATCTTTTGTTTATTTTTGGTCAACCCCTGTTTTCCTATATTTCAATCAAAAAAATGTCTATAAATAATTAGGTAAAACGTTTAGGTTAATTTAAATGCTTGAATATGATTCGAGAAGGAGTTTTATTTCCAATTTCGATGCCGAGAATTTCCCTTTTAAACAGGATGGAAAATTTTCGGAATTCCTGATTCCGAATTTCCTTTTTTTTAAAAAAAAATCTCTATATTAATTTTTTTGTTGAGTTTCTTTTAGTCCAGTACAAATATATAATTTGTCTAATATCATATTGTTACTGTTGGATATCGCATATATTATCTATCTAAAATTTGAAGAATATGAAGATGATATATTACTGTTGGATATCGCATATATGATCTATCTAAAATTTGAAGAATATACAAATGCCCTTCAAGTTTTTACTTTTAAAAACGCATTTATAAAAATCGCTAATCCAAACACGTTTTGAGTTATGACAAATCACTTATTCAACCGCTCATCCAAATATAAATCACGTTACAAATATTAACTTATTTATTAAGTCATTTTTTAATAAGCCCGAATTATATAAGTCATTTTTCCTACCGCTATCCCAAACACACCCTTAACTTTCATTTTTGACATGTAAGGTTTGGTCAACCTGACTTAACTTAAGAACCATGCACTATGTTGACTAAAAAAGCTATTTTATTGATATTTTTTAAGGGAAAAAATACTGGCCGATGAACACGAGGTGCCTTGAGTCATTGACCATGAGAGGATTGTGGCCGGCCGTTGAGACCAGCCATTGATCGTCTCAAGACTCAACTCCTCAAGAGGAGTTGGGTAGTTCACACTTCACACTTCTGCAACAATCTCAATCGTAACCCCATGGATCTGAACCACTCTTCTTCAATCACAATCCCTGTGAATGGCACGATTCCAAATGCTTCAAACTCTGTCGGTGATCGGAGGCCTATAGCCTTGTGGCCGGGAATGTACCACTCGCCGGTCACAACCGCTCTGTGGGAAGCCAGGTCGAAGATCTTCGAGAGGCTTCTAGACCCACCCAAGGACGCGCCGCCTCAGAGCGAATTGCTCACCAAAACTCCTTCCCAGAGCAGGACTAGCATTTTGTATAATTTCTCCTCAGATTTCATCCTCAGAGAGCAGTATAGAGATCCCTGGAATGAGGTCCGGATTGGGAAATTGCTTGAAGATCTTGACGCCTTGGCTGGTACTATATCGGTGAAGGTAGCCCCATTCTCAATTCGCCATTCTTAAGCTTTGCTTTTGCGTGTGTAGGTTTGAGCTTTTTAGCAGAATTGACTACTTGGGCAGTGCTTCTGATATTATTATCTTAATTGGGGAAGTGGATGACAACTCAGAAAAGTGTAGCCACCCGTTGAACTTTCGACTCTTCACAGATTATTTCGATTAATTTAATCCCCAAATCATTAGAAATGCTTGTATGGTTGTTCACTTGCTCTTCTACAGTGATTTGCTTGCCTTGACATTATTGAATGGTAACTTTGATTTTAGCAATAAGTGACAATTAACATCCAAGTCAAGAAACTGGTACTGACCAAAATTTAAGGTCACATTGCAAATTTCTTAACGATTGAGGGAATCGAATTGAAAGAAACAATGTGAGGAGGACCAAGTTGATATTCCACCTATTTCTCAGGGAGAAATTTAAATTAGAGTTTTCATCAAGAGCAATAGAGTTTATAATGAACTGTGTTTAATATCTGGCAATAGTGGTTGAAGATTTATGTTACTTTTAGGAAACTGTTCTTTTGATAGTTTTGGTGTTTTCTGGTTTTTGGAAATTTGATAAGAGTGATGATTTTATATGAATCCTAATATCTAAGCGTATTGCCCAAATGACTTGTTAGCTTCTGAAGTTTGAAAGAAAATTGCTGTTATTTCAGCTAATATTCTCCGTCTTTGTGTACTTGATTTGACTTGGCCAATTTCCATTTGTTTGTGAAACAGCACTGTTCTGATGTTGACAGCACAACTAGGCCACTTTTACTGGTGACCGCTTCTGTTGATAAGATTGTACTGAAGAAGCCAATTAGTGTTGACAAGGATCTGAAAATTGTTGGTTCTGTTATATGGGTTGGGCGATCCTCTATTGAGATTCAGCTGGATGTGATCCAGTCCTCAGAAGGTACATAATATAGTTGACATGTAAATGTCTGAAAATTAAGCATGTTAGGGTCCAATGACAATTTAAAGCAAACTATCCGTTCGTTGCCTCCAGCTGTTTGCTTTTGGTGTTTGAATGTATCATACATAAGTTCATTTTGTTCCTCAACTTGGTCATACAAGTTTGATTTCCATAGTTTACAAATTCAATTTTTCTTTTTGTTCCTTTGGTTTTCTTTAGTTCCGGTTATTTTTATGTTTATTAAAATGTCATTGCTGGCTTTTTCAGATACATCATCAGAAACATTCTTAGTACAGATACTTGTAATTATTTGTACATTTTCTAGTGCCACTTTACAAGGGTGAAGAGTTTTTGCTTAGTTTTCTTGCATCTGTTATACAAATGTGCCCCTGTTTAAGATCCTTATTGGAAGATTAAATCTATCAACCCTCAAGAAATTTTAATAAATCATGTTATGATATGTATCATCTAATTTTGAGTCTTCCCCGTGACAATTTTGTCCTGATTGCTGAAAATTTCCCCTTGCTTTTCCTCCACAAGTTGAAGAGTATTAACTCCGTCAATTCCCAGGAAACAATCTTAGTAATCTTTGACCATAGTTTCATTGATATAAAATGCAATATCAATAACACATGAATGACACCATGCAGATGGCTCTGAAACATCAGATATGGTAGCACTGACAGCAAACTTCATATTTGTTGCCCGGGACTCAAAAACACGGAAGGCTGCTCCAGTGAATCGGCTTGCGCCAGAAACTGAACAAGAAAAGGTTTTTTTTGAACAAGCTGAAGCAAGAAATAATTTGAAGAAAAAGAAACGAGGGGAGAAAAGGGACTTTGAGAGTGGGGAGGTAAATAGACTTAAAGCACTATTGGCTGAGGGTAGAATTTTCTGTGACATGCCAGCATTAGCTGACCGAGACAGTATTCTTCTAAGGGATACTCGCCTTGAGAACTCTTTAATATGCCAGCCACAGCAGAGGAACATCCATGGACGAATCTTTGGAGGTTTTCTGATGCATCGAGCATTTGAATTGGCTTTTTCAACAGCATATGTTTTTGCTGGATTGGTTCCTTGCTTCCTAGAAGTTGATCATGTTGATTTCTTAAGACCTGTGAGTGTTTATTATGATTATTATTATCATCATCATCAACAACAACTATCAAAGCTTGCTTGACTATAAGAGACTACTGTTATGATACATCCATCAAATATTAATAAATCAGTAGTTTAAATTAGTCTAACTCTGCAACTGGTTGGTAAAAAGAGAAGTGTACCTGCATGGCATGACTTTGTACGATGAACAAGGGGTTTATATCTGAATTTTCTGTAAACAAAATGCATCAACTATTGGATTAGCAAAGTAAGAAATTTAATAATAAAAAAATAAAGTAATTAAGTACCATATATTTTCATAGTGTCATCTTTCTTTAAGATGGTGAATTAGAATAATTTGGTTGATTGACGTAATAGCACATAACGAATTTCATAATACTAATGTTTGGTCTCCTCTAAAATCATGAGTTGAAGGAGCTTATTATTATAAAGAATGGACTTCAAAGAATTATGGATAGCTAGTTGAAAGCCCTTCATTTTCCTTGCGTCCCTCCTTGTGAGGAACTCTCAGCAAGGAAATGTTCTGGTGAAACCAAGGTAATTAAACCCGGACCGGTCAGTGAATCGGTCGGGGTACTGGGTCAAGGGTCAGTGGGTCAAACTGGAGCTAAACCAGGACCAAACCAGTGAGAAATGAAATATTTTAGACTTCTAGTATGAAATTCTAAAGGAAAAATGTTTTTAAAGAATTTTTTTAAAAAAATAAAAATAAAAAATCTGACCCGGACCGGACCGGTTTAGAGGCCGGGTCGCCGGTTTTTGGTCCGGGTTAGATAACCCTGGATGAAACATTCCCTTTGACAGAGTAATTCCCTTCTCCATTTAACAAATGCTTTCAAATTTTTTTAGTGGTTTTAGCCTTTTAGGGGTCCTTATTTGTGTACCTACCAATGTCACAGATGAAGATCCACATATCCTTTTCTGCTTTCATTTCCCTTGCTCGTTTATTAGTCAGGAATACATTCATTTACTATAGTAAGGGATAGACAAATCAAGAATCAAACTATTGTACACTTTCAATGTACCCTAAAGATGAGGAATTAATATACTGCAGGTTGATGTTGGAGACTTCTTGCGATTCAAATCCTGTGTGTTGTATACAGAACTCCACAACCCAGATCAGCCACTAATCAGTGTTGAAGTTGTGGCCCATGTTACCCAGCCAGAGCTGCGAACCAGCGAGGTAAGTTGGGTGAACTGTAATTACACATGAGCAATATAGGTCAGCTCTTTCTCAGATCCAAGTGATTATAAAAGAATAACATAGGTTTTCTCTGTGTTATTATAATTATTTTTTTGATTTCTTGGTGTCATTTTTTTACTTGATATAGGTATCAAATACTTTTTACTTTACTTTCTCGGTTCGCCCTGAGGCAAAGGCAATGAAAGATGGATTTAAACTTCGAAACGTGGTTCCAGCAACAGAGGAAGAAGCTCGCCTCATATTGGAACGCATGGAGGCTGACAGTATGCAATGATTCAGAAGGTATTAGCGAATTGGTCATAAAATCAAAGTGACAGCAATTATCTATGAAACTTTGAAATGCCTAGTTTCTTACCAGGCTACCTCTAAGATGATAACTTACAGGAAGTTCAAATTCAAAGATAGGATTTTTCAATGAATAAGTTATTCGATAAAAATACTAAATTAAAATATATGTGTGTGTTGGGGAAGAACAAGGGATTCCTTTATAAGTAGTTCTATGTATGATAAGTTTACCACACCTGTATTTAAGTGCACAAGGCTGCCTTATGTTTGTAACATCTTCCATAAAACTGTGATAAATGTTGTTTTATTTTGCTAATAACACACCATTGGACTTTATAATAGATAAAGAATGCTTCTGTAACTTGTGTTTGGACTTGTTTTCAATAAGCTCAAAGCATGATCCCTGTTCTGTCATACACTGACAACTGTAACTACATAGTCCAGAGTCAAGTTAATATTTTTTGTTATGTATTAAACAGTTTTAGTTCTCTTGCCTTCAACTCACACACTCCTCTAGTTGTATTTATAATTTCTTGTTCTATTTATAAGTCACGACATAAATTATTCATATAAATATATAATTTTACTTTTCATTTATTATTGTATTCACTTTGTTCTCAATTTCTCATAGGTATAATGTACATTAAATAGAGGTAAAATTGGAGAGTTGTTAAATTTTAGGACAAAAGTCAATGAGGGTTTAGGTTTTTATTGATTCTAGTGAAACATATTGGAAATGACTTATAAATAAAATCGAATAAGTACACAGACTAGTGTAGTCTACTTTAAAGTTGGTTGTTGTGATTGAAGCTTGTGGCTAGTTTGGATAAATATGGGCACTTGAACTGGTTGGGGAACTCTGTTTCCAAAGGTTGGTTATAGTTTGGGAAAATTCTTACACTTTAATTCTTAGCAGCACATGCTATTGAGTGTGTGATTATGCATCTTATATTTTTTTCTTAATCAGTTAGTCATATTACACTGTACAATATTTCACTTTATGACACTTCCTTCAATCTTGGTTAGAAATTTGGTGGAGCAGAAAATAGTGCCCAAAGAGGTAGAAATTATGACGAGAATCAAATCACGTGAATACCCTTTCATTTCTTACCGATAAAAAAAAAACCCCTTTCATTTCTCAGATATTATTCAGATTTGGGACTATTGGGGATTTTGCAACTAATCACATAGCTAGTGTTGACTTATTGTTTATTTGATGATGTAACCTTTCGTGCATATAAATATTTTTTAATACTATGATTTAAACCAAAAAAGAATAAAAATGAATAATGAAGTGAAATTAATTCATGTATGTTACATCATTACATCCCTTGTATTATTAGATTATGAGGGGAGTGGTTAAAATTACAAAAAAAGACAAATAAAAATCACTTGAATTTTAAAATCTCAAATCAGTGATTTCCCAAAAACATAAGTTGTCTATTACTATTTTTTTTTTGTCAATCTCATTACTCTTATTATCAACAAAACCAATTTGAGATTTTGAAATTTAAATGGTATTTAAATATCTTTCTCCCTTAAAATTATCTGTATTCATTTTTTTTTTTTTGCCAGAAAAAATTATCTGTATTCATAGTGTAACATAATATGTAGTTAATTTAATAATAATATTATAGTTACTGAAATTTTATGAAAAATATTGAATTAAATTTATTTGAATGGATTTATGATTTTTTTTAAATAATAATAAAGATCAATTTCATGGCCCAAAAAAAAGATCAAGTTAAAATTTGGAAGAAATATAAGGATTAAATGAGTAATCACCTCAAAGAAGCTTCCAAGTGTTGCATGTACTAATGTATAAAAGATGGTAAATTAAATCAAGTCATAAGGCTGTTTTAAAATACCAGTACGTGGATAAAGTATTACTCCCTATTGTCCTAAATATAAGATATAGTTAACTTTTTTTTTGAAAAGGTTAAGGAAATTAAATAAGTTACTTAATCATTTTATATCATATGGTGTGTATTCTTAAATTATATGTTAGTTTATAAGCTAGGAAAATAATTTGGAGAAAAAATAACAAATATAAATATTTTAAAGTAAATTAATTAACTTTATTAATCTCTCTAAAAAATCAACTCTATCTTACATTTAAGATTAAAGGGAGTACTCCAAGAATGCCTAAAAATGATGTTTTAAACACATGTTTATCTCCAGGTCAGAAAAAAAAACACGTTTACCCAAAAGTATAAAAATGGAAAATAGAAGAAAGTATTTGCCTTCACTGACTTCACGTGACAAGCAAAATAGGACAAGGGAAGAAAATGGCAACAAATTCAGAGTTTCAGACCCATTAGAAGAAGACAAAGTTAATCGGCCAAGAGATTGTCTGTGACTCATTTCAGTCCTTGCGTGTGTCTCCATAATAATATTATGCAAATAATCTCATTTTCTCTTCGTCCCCATGAATCCGTCTCAATCATTAATTGAAAAGAGGAGCCTATCTAGAACGTTAACGGGGAAGAGGAGAAAAAAGTTAAAGGAGTGATAACTTATAATGTGGCTCATATTTTATTTTTCAAATTGATTGGACGGACATGATTTAGAAATTATAAGAGATGATGAGAAAATGGATAATAAGAGAAATTGGACCTAATATTATTAATTATTGATAATACTCCATCCTGTTTTATTAATAAGAGTCTGATAACTAAATTATGCAGTTTAAAAAAACAGTTAAAATTAATTAAAAATAATAAATATGTCTGAAATAAACTTATTTTTCCAAGTATATCCTTATTTATAATGGGGAAGTAAGAGAGAGAAATAAAGTAGTACTCCTATAAGTTTCACCAATCTTTTAATTAATACAATATATATAATTAATGAAGGCTAAAAATGAAAAGAACTAAGGGAAAATTGTGAAAAAATACTTCATTGGCAAGTTAATTGCCAAATGGGACTCCGGTGTGCAGACGATCTTCCTGATGTGCACAAAATCTTCTCCTGTGTGCAGATGATCTTCCCTGTATGCAATATTCTTCCTTATGCGTGTGCAAAACATCTCCGCTTATCTGCACAACCCTTCCCTATGTGCACAATATCTTCTCCTGTATGCACACAATTTTCCCAAGTTTCATTTGACAATTAAGTTGCCAATGATTTTTTTTTTTTTTCACAATGCTCCCAAAAACTAAACATTCAAATAATTCTTATGAAACCCTTATAAAAAAAGATTAAGATAATTTAAATTTTGGGTTCTTATAAAATACACGGGAGAGAGCAGAAATAGTAGAGAGAGGGGGGGTGTTATTTGACCTTATGTCACAATCTAATGAAACTTCACTGTCCAGGTTTATGCAGAATTCAAACAAACGACGCCAAGAGAAAGGGACACCTCTGAATCTTTGATGACCAGGAATATATATATGCATCAAGATTACTTACTACGCTTTAATTATTTTATTTAATTTAAAATTTTAGTTAAAATTAGTTGATAATCTTCAAATTATTTCATCTTTCCAAAAATATTTTTAATCAAATACAATGAATTCTAACATAATCGTACTTTCCATATCTCAATTATTCTTT
Organism: Inga leiocalycina; assembly: GCA_963242795.1. Classification (NCBI taxonomy): domain Eukaryota; kingdom Viridiplantae; phylum Streptophyta; class Magnoliopsida; order Fabales; family Fabaceae; genus Inga; species Inga leiocalycina. The sequence goes on along the minus strand of OY725328.1, from coordinate 41,584,851 downwards.
TTTTTTTTAATACTTAAGTATTTAGATTTGGGGCTCATAGCCTCCCCTCATGATATAGATGTCTCCTCTAAAATTTGAACTTGAGATCCGGAAGGATCTAACAGGGCCTTACACTGTTAGATCAACTGTAAGTTAGTCATATCTTAACCACTCTTCCCACATAATCACTCAACAATGTCATAAATTTTACAAAATAACCTAAATAACAACAAAAAAACAATTTCTTCTTCCCACATAATCACTCAACAATGTCATAAATTTTACAAAATAACCTAAATAACAACAAAAAAACAATTTCTACAAGTGGTGGTATGTCACGTAGAAATTCCGGGTTTTTTAATCAAATTTTAACAAAAAATCTCAATAGTATATTTTGATATACACAACTTGTTAATGTGTGATTCGACATATTAAGTATATCAATATCTTTTAGGACTGTTTGAATTGACATTCGAAAACAAGTTTACGCAAATAGAGACAAAACCTATCTCACATACTAACCTCATATACCATAAATCACGTTGAAAACAAATTTTCTAACATCAATCCAAATAGGCACTTATACCTTGAATCAAATGACAAAACAAGAGAAAAATCAAAATCTTTGAACAAACATAAACTGAGAATCAAGGACTATTTTAAATTTAAGAACCAAAAAGTGGTATCATTTATAGATTAATAAAAATTATATATTATCAGTATTCAAATAAAATGTTAAGCATAGCAAAGTGGTTCTTCCCAAAGAAAATCTTCGACTTTATATATCACATCATTAATAACATACAACTTCAATCTTTTACATTAATTTTTACAAATCTTTTTACATGCACACTTCAACTTAGCTAAAAACCACCTTGTGTCAGATTGTTTGTAACAGAAGATGCAAGCAAAGAGAGGTCACAATGGTATGACCAGTACAGAGCTATGGAGATGAATTGATCAACATCTGAAGAAACTATTGCATTGTCTCCTTCCCATGTAAGCCAGGAAGTGGCTGTGGAAGCATAGGGTTTACAGGAACTGGAAATTTAAGCCCAGAACTAACCATGGTTCGCTCGTTGATCATGCCGACTTCTTTGCAGACCCGGTCGAGAACAGTCAGAAAGTCTCTTACCACCATGAAGATTCTAAATGGATGAGCTTCTTCCTTCGCTGAGTTTCCATGAAAGTACTCTGTGAGTTCCCTCACAAGGGACAGAGCAGCTCTTTCCTGACCTTCAACTCTCAGAATCTCCTCTTCAGCCATTCTCATGAATTTGTTCATGGACTCTGAAAATTTCCGGCTGCTTTCATCATCCGACTTGGTAGTTTCGGTTAGTTGCAGAACGCTATCAACATTCTTTAGCCCTTGAGAGAGTTTTGAGACTTCACCGATGAGAACATCGGAATCCATAGCAGCAGCCTTCTTCACATTTGCCAGCTCTGAACTCAGACTGGATACTACTTGCAGTCCAAGTTTCCTGCACTTGGCATCTTCAATGGAGTTAGGGTTAGGAGTTTGGTTGGTACCTGACAGACAAGCGCCTTCGATTCTTATAATTTCCTGAACAACAAAATGCAGGAGGCTGGTTTTTCCATCTGCACCTTTGACATCAACAAGCTTGAGAAGTGTATCAAGCTTGAAGGCAAGCGCATCACCTCGGTTCGTCCCCACATTCATGCGGTTACCAGTTTTAAGCACAGCCTCTAGAAGTTTCAAGAACATTCTACTATTCTTCAGCTCTCCACATGCAGCCTGCAAATTTAACAGCCAAAAATGCACATAACACATCAAGTTCCAGATCAAATCTAAATTTTCATCTTTCATGTTTCAATACACTTCATCTTTTGATACGAGTTTCCAAAGATTCCTCAAAAACACGTAATAACTAATAACAGAGGGAAAGAATGGTCGATTACCTCCAGAATTCCAAACCATTTCCTGAGATACTCCACCTCAGATTCAAAGTTAGCAATGTAAAGCATTGCTTCAACCCTTTTAAATGCAAAAGGTATATCAAGCACAGCCTTCAGAAATTTCTCAGCAGGACCGAGCTTGGTTTCATCTTTGTGTTCCCTCAATTTTCGCTCCTCTTCCTTGCTCAGCGCCATCTTTAACAAGCATTCAAGTAGTTCTGATCCAAGTGTATCAGCACTACCTGTAGGGAGGAGGTGAATGGTTCTAATCTCAATTTATACCAAACACTATCTAAATCTCCAAAGACAATATGTGGACAGTACCATGATTAAAGAGAGACACATAAAGCTTTAAAAGTTGGTAAAACCTTAGAGCCAGTCAATAAATCAAGAAACTGGAAAACAGTGAAATTGCCACATCTTCACAGATATTAGATACCACCACAAACTCTAAGGATTCAAGAATCCAAACTCTATGATATTATTCTCAGTGAAAGGGATATTATATTACCTTCTAGAAGAGCTTCACAAACTTCTTCTATAGTTACATTAAGTGCTCTTAGTAAAATGGAAACATTTTGAGACTTTTTAGGATCAAGTATTTTGTCCTCCTCACTTTGCAGGGAAAGACCTTGGCGTGAAGTAGAATTCTTAGGCGCGTTCACAAACAAAGTTTCAATCATTTCCTCATTCAATCTGCAGTAAACCCACAAACTTGAGTACTTAATCCAGGACAATGGAATGAAAATTCCAAAAATAACATATCTGAAAAGCAAACAGTTAAAACAACAAAAAGAATCACTATGGTGACAACTAATAATCTTACTTAAAAGAACTGTTCCTCAAGTGATCCCACACCATTTCACGGTCAGAGCTTGCTCGAACTTTATCCCAATGCAGTGGCTTCAACTTTGGTTTCTGGGCTTCTTCTACTTCCCCTGAATTTTGAGAACTTGCTGGCAACTCAACAGGTGAAACCTTCATTGATTGGCTTTGCAACACAAAAGGTCTTGAAGGAGGTATTAGCTCAGGTGGCCTAGAAAAGGGCTGATCAGTGGTTGTTGAAAGAGATGGAATTTCCCATTGTTTCCGACTATGTTCTGGTGGTGGAGGTGGCGGAGGAGGAGGCGGAGCTGAAACCGTAGGAGGCTGAGCAACAACGGGTGTCAAGAGAAAAGGAATCTCCCATCGTTTACGCTGTGGTACGAATTCTTGAACTGAAATTTTGCACAATTCTGTTTCTGGTGATGAAAGCAAGGTTGGAGATAATGGCCGTGATGACAGAGACAGAGGAGATTGCCTATACCGATCAGAAAAGCTGGAAATTCTTGGAGACTGATCAAAGCTTCGCTCCCATGCTTTCTCCGGGGATGATGGCAAAGAAAAAGCTGAAGACGACGACACAGTCTTCGTACTTTGATATGAAGCATTAGATAATCTTGGAGAAGTACCTGCATTTTTCTCCACTCCCTCTGAAACTGCATTAGATAATCTCGGTGATGACAAATTAGAATTCTTCTGCAAAGCCCTATTTGGTGACAACGAGAGTGGAGAAAGCAAAGGAGATTGGTCTTCACGAGCAAAAGCTTTCTCTGGGGTTGAAGATAACGATGCCATAGAAGAAGATTGCACATACTGATTATTATTATTATTGTGAACAGGATATAAGACAGGTGATTCAACCTGGTTTATCTGTGCTGCCGTAGTCTCCGGTGATTTCGGTTGCGACCTTTTGGGGCTTAAGCTAACCGGCGGCGAGAGACTGGCGGAATGTGACCGGTCCGGCGAACCCGAGGTGGAAGAAAAGGAAGTAGAACCTGAGTCACTGCTTCGTCCACCAATATTGTCACCTGCATTAGCCGCGAACACAGTCCGAGAACCCGACCCGGTAGCACTTGAACTCTCACGACCACCCAAAGACCCTTTCGGCGAGTAAAATTCCTCTTCGTCTTCGTCTGCCGTTGTGGTGGACCCCACATCATAACGCTCCGCTACGCTCTGCTGCAGCAAAGCTTGCCGGGCCAACGGCGGAAGCGGTTGAAGCTCCGGCGAGTCCATTCTGTGAGGGTCCAAATTACCAGCCGCACCACCGGCATTATCATTCCCTTGAGAATCATTACGGCCACGATCTTCGCCGCCGATGCCGTGCGAATCAACAACAGTACCAAGATAAAGAAACTCAGAGCTAGCGGAAGAAGAAGTATGCCTAACCTTACGACTGGTATTTCCAGTTTCAGCATTGTCACTAAACAACCTGAGATTACTCTCGGATCTGATAACATTCTCATCATCAGAAAACCCCGTCCGTCTCCGCCAGCGGCAATAGACGAAGGTGGAAGCCCCAATGAAGGTGACGGCGGAGAGAATAGCAGCAACGGTGACTCCGACGAGCTTGGCGGAGGAGTTAGGTTTCTGTCTGGGGGTTTGAGGGATGGCGAGAGAGGAAATGTTGGCAGGGTAAGATATGAAGGTGGCAACAGGAGGAGGTGGAGGAGGAGGAGAAGCGGGATATGAAGGGAAAAAAGGAGGAGGGTCAGGGGTATTAGTGGAAGACGGTAATTTGGGGGTTTCAGGAGGTGAAGCTGAAGCTGAAGAAGAAGGAGGAGAAGGAGGAGAAGGAGGAGGAAGAGGAGGGGAAGGAGGAGACTGGTTGTCCAATGGCTGAAAGGGTTCGTGGAGGCTTCTGCGAGATGAAGAAGAAACAAAGGGTTTAGAGGAAAAGAGGGAAAGGAAGAGGAGGAGGAAGAGGAAGAAGGTGGGCATTGTGGTGGTAAGAGACTGAGCACTACTCTGAATCTTGTTCTGTGGGGGGCTCTGAGAGAGTGACAGGGTTTAGAGGGAAAGGATGATTGTGGGGACTTGAGTTCTAAGAGAGAGGGTTAAGTGTGAAAAGGTCGAATGAAAAGCAAGAAATTAGAGAGAGAGAGAGAGGTAAAAATGTAGGATAGTGGATACAGCTAAGATTGTGCAGAAGGGAGTGTTTTGTTGGGGTGCCATTACAGTGTTCCCTTTCAGGAGCCTAATAAGGGACCTCACTCACAAGACCTAATTGGCGGGAGAAGGTAACGGAACTTCTTCAACTTGCACTAAATTGAACTATACGCACACATGTATATAGTTACCATCCTAAACGGTAGTGCTGACAAAAATAATGTTAAATTATAGTATAAAATATTTCTAAACGGCGGGGAGAAAATGTATAAACCTAAAACTATACCACTATAGTTCTAAATACAAGTCCTAGTGTGCAAACAAATTTTTTGTTTTAAATATAAGTTCACTTTTTTTTTTTGCCCAAAATATAAGTTCACTTACATGTTAGTATTAATCATTGTTTTCTAATTTTATTTTTATTTAATTCTTGTTAAAAACCTAGAAAAAGGTGAGGGAAGTGAGAAGAGAATAATATGCAAATATAGAAAGGGAACAGGGTTGAGTTTAGCAAAAAAGATTAGCCTCTCATAACATGGTGAATTAATATTCGAATCCCTATTGAAAAAAGTATCTATATTTAGTGTTTGTTTGAGAACAAGAGAATCTACAAGTCAAAACAAAACACCTCTCACATATTTTTACTTCAAAAGCTATAAAAACACTTATAAAAAAACTAAAATAAACCGGCACTTAACGAAAAATTTTAAATTAACTTTTAGAGAATAGCTTCCAAAGAAAATGTGAAAAAATTAATTTTAGAAAATATATTTTGGAGAATTGTTTCTTAAAAGGTTAAAAACCAAAAAGAACTTTTTAGCACTCGTTTGGAACAGCGATTAGAGTCTTCAAAATGCATGTGTTGGAATAATGATTGAAGTCTTCAAAAGCATCTTTTCAATTGTGATTTACGGTATACGAGGTAAGTGTGTGAGAAGAGTTTTGTCTCAACTTACATGAAAAGCAGCTCATAAGCCATCCAAACATGCTCAAAAACAGCTTTTCAATCGTGATTTACGGCATACGAAGTGAGTATGTAAGAGGAGGATTGTCTCAACTTATATGTATAAGCACTTATAGAGCTGTCAATTGTCTAATCAAACAAGCACTTAGAAAACCATGGTTTTCAACCCCCGATACTATGATTTTCTTGCCAAACTATGGTTTTAAGAGTTTGATCAGTGTTTGGGTAACTTAACCCAAATCATAGTTTTAAAGAGTAAAAGCTATATTTTGGTTTTTGAATGGGTGTTTAGTTAAGGGAGAATCCCATATAAATATCATTTCAATTGTCAAAACCCACAAAAGTCTTTTATAACTTGGAAAAGACAGATAGGTGATCAAGGACCAATCTAGGTTATTGAAGTTTAAGGCTAAAGACCAAAATACCCCTCAACTCATTTACTCACACTCACCTCCAGAAAACTGAATCACTCCCTGTCGTTCCTTTTGGTTCTGTCGCAGAAGGGTTCCAGAAAACGGAATCACTTCTCTGTCGTTCCTTTCGGTTCTGTCACATAAGGGTTTTCTGTCGTTCCTTTCGGTTCTGTCGGAGAGGGGCTCCAGAAAAATGAACTAAAGCCTAGGTGTGCAGATATGGGAGTAGCTATTTTGCAAGTCATCTTTTGGTTTATGTACAATGATTTGGATCCCTTCAGATATTTTGGTTAGAAGGGTTATGGCATATATGATGTGCTTTATGTAAGTACTCTTTTTTGTTAAAACAATAGGCTATACCCTGGGAATGACAAGAAAACATTAGGTGCTGGTGGAATCGTAATGTTCACTTGTCATTGGACAATGTATTTGATAATTGCTGTCAGTAAGAATCTGGTGTTTTATAAATTCCATTACTATATTTATCATTTTCATTGAAACAGTTGTTAATGATGACAGGTGATGTAATTAAAGTGCACATGAAGGAACACCTTCTTTTGGGTTAATGACTTCTATGCATTAGATGTAGATGGAATGAGTAATGTTAAAATTTTTGTTGACAATGTTTTTGGTATGTGCTGTCAGTAAGAATTTGGTGTTTTGTTAATTTCATTACTGTACTTGTCATTTCTATTGAAACAGTTGTTAATGGTGACAGCTTCTAACCATTTAATTATAGTTGAAGGAACGCCTTCTTCTGGGTTCATGGCTTGTATGCATTGGGTGTAGATGGAATGAGTAATATTAAATTGTCATTTGAACCATTTACTTAGTGTTGCTGTGATAAACATTGGTGGTTTTTGTCAATGTCATCAGAACTTATCTTTACCATTATGAAACTTGTCATTCTCATTACCATTCTCGTCAAAACCATTAAAGACTTTGTTAATTCCATTAGTGAATTTGTCAGCATCCCCCCTCTGGGCAAGCACTTGGCCACATAAAGTTTGGAACCATTATGAAACTTGTCATTCTCATTACTATTCTCGTCAAAACCATTAAAGACTTTGTTAATTCCATTAGTGAATTTGTCAGCATCCCCCCTTTGGGCAAACACTTGGCCACATAAAGTTTGGAACGATTATGAAACTTGTCATTCCTATTACCATTCTCGTCAAAACCATTAAAGACTTTGTTAATTCCATTAGTGAATTTGTCAGCATCCCCCCTCTGGGCAAACACTTGGCCACATAAAATTTGGAACCATTATGAAACTTGTCATTTCCATTACCATTCTTGTCAAAACCATTAAAGACTTTGTTAATTCCATTAGTGAATTAGTCAGCGTCCCGCCTCTTCTGGGCAAACACTTGCCTACATAAAGTTTGGAACCATTATGAAACTTGTCATTCTCATTACCATTCTCATCAAAACCATTAAAGACTTTGTTAATTCCATTAGTGAATTTGTCAGTGTCCCCCCCTCTGGGCAAACACTTGCCAACATAAAGTTTGAAACCATTATTAAACTTGTCATTCACATTACCATTCTCGTTAAAACCATTAAACACCTTGTCATTCCCATTATTGAACCTGTCAAAGGCCACCTTTTTTTTGGATTAGAATCTCCAGTCAGTGAGTCACAAAAGTGGTTTGAAGCTGTGCAGATGGAAATAGATGTAACATAACATAGAAAGCAAAATATAAAATACTGTTTTTTTTAAATCAGAGACTATATTGGAAGAGAAGAAGAAGAATACAAGTAGACAAAAAGTAACAAGAATGAAGAAGCCATTATCAACACAGGAGATTAAGCCAAAAACTACAACTAATAACCATATCGTTCCAATCAGAAGCATGACTTTGTAGGCCAAAGAAAGAGAAGTTAAAATCATGAATAAAAATCCTAACTCTTCTAATTAAATGCTATGCTGACTTTTCCCCCCATACTAGAGCCACCATCCATGGGCATCAAGATACCTCCATTGACGATAAAGCTACAAAGCTTCTCCATCTCCTAGAATGCCACTACAACCTCCATTGAAGAAAGGAATGAAGGATGAAGACGATAGATGAAGGGTGGAAAAGGAACAAGAACCTCTCAGCGGCAGACTAGATGACAATGAGCTTTGCATTTCCAACATCAGGTGGTTTGGAAGAGAACGAAAATTCTGTTCTTAGATTTGCATCTCAGATCTGGAAGGAAGTCAAGGGTAGGAGAGATGAAGAGAGAGAGAAAGAGAGTGAGAGGATGACGACATGTGAATTAGATAACAGGGCATTTAAGTCTTTTCCTTTAAACTTTGATATTCCAGATACCTCCTATTCATTTTTCTGTCCTTTCCATTTCTTATCAGACTTATTGGGGTTTTGGAAATTCAGATGGTATTTAATTATCTTTTTCCCTTTAGTTAACTTCACTTTTAATTTAATGATAATATCAAAATAATCATGGTTCGGACTGAAGTGATGGTCTCAAAAGTGATACCAAACACATAAAGATGAGAGTGGCATAAAAATAATTTTTTAATCATTAAAATATAGCAATAAATTTTCATAAATTTTTAAACTTATACAAATAATGTTAAACTATTAATTTTATATTCACTTGAAACTTTATCTTTTTACGCATATGATTCCCTCAACTTTTATATTACACCCGGATAAATCCTTTAAGTTATTTACAAATAAATAATGAATAGAAATAATACTAGTAGAATGTGACTTGTCTGCGTAAATGTAACAATTTCGGGAGATTTATTGTAAGGTTTTAAAAATTATAAAAGTTATTTTTATATGATATAAAGTTGAGGACAATTTTTCTGTAAAAACAAAAGTTGAGGACAATTTTATATAATTTAGTCATTTATCCCTGAATATAGTAATTGATTGATGGATAAAAAATGTCAATTGAATTTTTCAAGTGGTATTTTTATTTGTCTTCAATTTTTTTATCAAATTATTTGTCTTCAATTGAAAATTTAGGAAAGTGCTTTTTAAAAAAAAAACACACACATACATGATTACATACATACATACATATATATATATATATATATAAAGAACATATTTAATTTAGCCCCTTCAGTCTTCTGTCTTCATACCCAATGTAACAGGTTACTATTTCAGTTTAGCAGTCTTCACTATAACCTCATATGTATTTAGTGAGTGTTTGGGTATTTACCAAACTTAGGTTTTAAACCTAGGTTTGCGTAACCTGAGATAAAATTTTTTTCACATATTTACTTCGTAAATCGTAAAAGTTATTCTCAAAAGCTAATACAAACATACACTATTGATCTGAGTGTGCATGTGGAAATAAGCCTAACTTAAAACTTTTATAAGAATGGAAACAAGGGCATTTTATCAACTTTTGTTTTTTTTGCATGAAAACTGTATATCATTAACTCAAAATAGGAGTTACAACGCTGTATCTTGGACAAAAGCAAAATAAACCCAGCACAAAATCAAACATTCCCTCATCAATCGGTGGGGAGGTGGTGGCGCATTTTATTAATTTTAAGCTGTGTCAAATCTTTTTCGTTATCATTTTTATAAATATTCATTAATTATTTTTAATATATATATATATGTAATTTGTAGACACGACATTAATTTTATTAGTTTAATTTTACTAATAACAGATACCCCTTAAGTGCATTGAGCTTCTGAGACTGTTGATGATATATACTTCTCTGGCCTTATTTATAGGATAGAGAGAGAAGCTTTTCTACCTTATCTATAAGGCACCTCATCAAAATTTTTAGGTGAATGTATAATTTAACACTTCATTTATTATTATCTTGACTTTATGCTGATTTGATATTATCACTTTGGTCCTATTTATAAGTTTATTTTGATTAAAAATATTGGTCCTTATTATAAGTCCAGTTTCAGAATAATAAATGCGTTTTTTACTTTTATGCCCCTATTAATTGTAATAAACAAAAAGAATTTATTCATGTTGACTTTTGGAACCAATTATAGATAAGGGCACAATTGAAAATTTAGCCCATACTTAATGAGTAAAGTAACGCTTCTTGGTATATATGTGAGAGTTAGGTAATTTAGACTTATAAATAGGATAAGAGTGATACGTATATTAAGTAAGAGTAGAGTTGAAAAATTGTTAAATTCTATGATATAGTTGATGAGGTTTAGGGACTGTTTGATTTGAGAGGAGGAGATTTCCTCTGTGTGAAAAAATGTTGGACGTGTCTTGTAAATAAGATTAGAGGAGTAGTATCTATTCTATCTTGTTACTCCTTCTAGTCCTTTATATATGGAACAACTACCAAAATTACGAGGTTCAAAGTGTTAGTAAAACACAATAAATGTGTAACTTATGTATCTTTCTTTCCAATTATACCCTTGTTTAAAAAGAATATACATATGAGATAGGAAGTGCAAATTTATTATAGAGAAATAATGAATGATATATATATATATATATATTTAATGAGGGCAAACATGGAAAGACTAGTTTATTTATTTTTTTATTTTGCCAACTTGTTTAAAATTTCAAACAAATAGAATTTGTTTCTTATAATAAGAACAACCTTTATGAGAGAGAATGTTCCTTATAAAAAAGACGAGAGGAAATATAATTTAGGGAAAATTTTATAATAAGACGGCTAAAATACTCAAATTCTAAATTAGGTTACTAAATTTAACAAATCCTGTATTAGGTCAGATGACTTAAAATAAAATTTCATAATTTGATAATTTTACCCTACCGCTCCTCTTGATCACAACGTCTCCCTTCTTCCATCAACCATTGCAAATCTTATATATATCGTGATGTCTTTGTTAGACTCAAATTTAGAACTCTACCATGTTCGACTTGTTTTGTTAATATTCATTCCATGCTGAACAAGATCTTCGCCCCAGTCACAACTCTGTTCCACGGGCGCATTCCAAGGGCAGCTGAATGGAGGGGTTGATGGTATTTCTTACTCCCAAAAATCAGATGTCCTCCAAGTCTCCATCATTTTCCTCATAATCTTTATAATCTCCAATAACATTACCCATTAATATAGCCTTAGATTGGGTATGATACTCCAAAGATAACCCCCAAACTTAAATACAAATTTTCCTTTTATTATCACATACGGTATTAAGTAGTTCAAAAATTAGGTATATCCTTTTCTTTAATTTTTTTCCGTTTTAAGAATTAAAGAGAAGTACTTTTCTTGCTTGTAGTGAGAAATTTTATTCCTGCGGTGGTAAAAGTGAGAAGATTTATCATCTATGGCCAAACTCTTGAGGGCTTGTTTGGTATGAGGGGAGGGAAAGTGGGCAAAGGAAAAAAATTTTTAAATTGGATTTAAAAAAATAAGAAAAGTGGAGTTAAAAGTTTTAAATTTATTTTTCTTATTCTTTTATCTTTTATGATATCTATATTAAAATTTTATAACCCATTTTCTCCAATTTTTTTAAATTTAACTCATAAAAATTTTCCCTCCCCTTCTTTTCCTTCCAAATCCCTCATACCAAACAGACCTTAAAGTTTTGTCAATATCAACTATGGAGGGAGGCGGATGCTTGCAAAGCATGCGATTGAATGAAGTAACAAAATCTACGATGTCGTTTGGATTTGGAGAATAGAAACAAAAGAAGAACTTGAGAAGGAGGGTATGAGATAAAGAGAGAAGAAGGCGTGAAGAAGATGAATGAGAAAAGAAGAATAGAAATTGAAGGAATGCATAGCAATAGGAGACATCTTCGAAGGAAACCGATGAAAAGGATCAGCGGTAATAAAATAATATTATCTAATTTTGAAATCCTATTTTAAAATATTTGACCTGATTTAATATTTGTTAAATTTATCAACTAAATTTAAAATTTGTATAATTCAGCTGTCATTTTTAGGGATTTTCCTTATAATTTATTGTTTGACATTTGATACATTTGTTAATATCGATATTTGGATAATAATGTCCAAATTAATTATCACTGCCAGTCAGTTTAATTAACTAACCATGTGCATCAAGTTGTTATGTCAATAATATAATTCTATTATTGTTAAGTCTGTTAAATTCTAATAACATCAGTGTTCATTGAATTTGAATTTGTTTGGTTGCTAAGAAATAATTGAACTTGTTATTTTTGGTATAAAAAAGTTTAAGTGAGTTGAGTCTCAGAGATCATCAGAGTCAGGGCATGTCTCCGGACTTAAAGACTGCTTACAGAGATACTTACAGATTACTCATCAACAAAGTCTTCATATTGGTAGGATTCGAATCTATAACCTTATAGTTATCGGCCAATCCCTTAACCAACTAGACTAACCTTTGTGAGCAAAAATTGAACTTGTTTTATGTAAAGACAATGTTCAAATTAATAAAATCTAAGCTGATTTTAATTAAAATGATCATACCAAAATATAATCTAATACATTATTGTACTATCTTTTCTATCCCTTTGAAGAATGTTTTTATTAATACAACTATTTTTATTTTATTATTTTTTATTTAATCCCACCCTGTCTACTGTCTACTGAAAGAGTGAAAGAACTCTAATCCCATGAAAATTTGTGGACGAAAATACCTCATGTAAATGAATGTGTCAAAAAATATAAAAAAAAAAAATTGTCAATACTCGTTCAATAGTAAATGTATAAGAATAATTAATTTATCATAGCTAAATCATTTATTTATAAAGAAACGTACCTCATTTTCCCGAAAATGCGCATTCTAATAATTTGTATTAGAAATTATTCTCTTAATGGGAAACACATTTAATTTGTGCAATCAATAAAAAGTATTTAGAAAAAATTATGAATCTATAAAATAAAATGAATTGGGTTTTATATTTATCCTCAAAACGATCTTTTCTACTAGCTAACTCGCATATTTAGTTCGGGTGAAGTATTTTATTAGTAATATAGTCTACTTTTGTCATGCATGATTTTCGTTGGAATAGAAAACAGAGCAAAATTACTTTTGACTACGTCTACCCAGAGAAAAAGAAAACTTTTGAAATATCAACAAAAAAAATATAACTTTTGAAAATCTTGGCCTCTCATTAATGGAGAATGGGCCCCCTATTTCAAGATAGTAGCGTATATATTTACTCTGAAAATTATATATTAATTATAGTCTATAAATAACGTGTCGCCCAACATTGTGTCCCACACTAATTATTTGGAATAAACTTTACTACCTTTCAGTACCATGAGAAAGCACAAGCCATTCAAAATGTCATAAAGACGAGAGTCTGTGAAAAAGGATCCAACCTAGAAAATTATATCATCAAAGGGACATGAACATCGGTGGAGTAAAAGGTTAACTTTAGAATAAAAAAGTTTAAGAAACAACAATTAAAGCGTATGCAAAATAATACTTTTTAAAAAAAATATATTATCTTGAAAAAATAAAATTAATTATCATTAACTTTCTAAATATTTAGCCTTCTAATAAATTGTCATCGTGGTAATCGTGGACATCTTCCAAGTTATAATTTAGCTTTCTAAATATTTCTCCCTTTGATCCTTGATATAACAACGACTCAATAATTTTTAGAGATTAAAAAAACTGATTTATTTATTTATTTCTCAAAATTTTGTATTAATTCTTTAAAATTTTTATTTTTATTCGTTTGCATTAAAAACCTTTCCAGTGATATAAAACTTATTTAATGTATGTAAATAATATTTGAATTATCATTAGCTTTCTAAATATTTGAATTATTTCATCATTGGATGATTAGTATAACATCCCAAATTTTATATTCACCAAATATATTATAATTATTTGAGAAATTCAATAAAATAGTGAATATTCGTGAATTTGAAATTTATAAATTTTATAAGTGTTCATATTCATGAGAAAATGGGCAAAATAATTATGGAATTAATTTGGGTAATTTAAGAAGCCCAATATTAAGGTCCAAAAATACAGAAGTAGTAGAGAAAATATTTGGTCCAAAAATATATGGGAATTGACCAAAGAAAAATGAGGAAAGAAATTGGATTAAAAAGGTAATGACAAAATCGTAATTTTGTTAAATTATCACAAAATTAATTATTTTCCCATTAATTGAAGTTAATTTCAATTAATTAAGAAAAATAAAAGAAAAAAATATATTTAGAATATTTTGGTCAATTTAATATGAATTTATAAAAATTTAAGCAAAAAATGTAATTTTGACCAAAATTGAGACTTTACGAATATACGTAATCGGAACAAGTTATTAAGCCAATTGAGATTGTAGGAAGAGACCCCTAGGTGTCTCCTACATATAATATGAGAAAGGAAATATTAGTTAGACTTAATAAGTAAGATTGTATGTATATAAAGTTTATGTACATAAAATTGATTTTTTAAAAGTTTTGGAAATTGTTAAACAATTAAAGCATAAAAGCATGATGTCATATATTATAAAATACATGTTGCATCTTCTTCCTCCATGCAAACTGACGCCATTTCAGCTGAAATAGAGAGAGGAAGTTGGGAGAAATTCTAGAGAGAGAACGGGAAGAAAAGTCGTAAGATAGGTTGATTTCTTCAGTGAATTCATACATAATGTGTATAACTCTACTCCTAAGCTATTCTTTCATATATTTGAAGGTTGTTGAAGCTCAAATTTTCTTGTTGTAGAGCTAGGGTTTTCAACCATTTTAATAAAAGCTAGAAGGAGCTTGAGGTAACTTCTAAACCTTCGTATATTAACTATTTTGGTTACTATGGATAATTTAATCAATGAAATTTCGTTGGACTGCCATTGGTTTTAAATTTTGGAAAGGTGTATGCCTAGGGGTTATGCTGCTGAAATTGGGTCTAAATGGTAGTTGTAATCTAATGTAATAGTTAATAAAGTGGTTAGGAGTAGAAAAGAACACATCTGCGGAGTTGGACTTCGAAAACCCCAATTTTTTCTAGAGTACTTGAGAATTTCGGCCAAGGCTGTTAAAGGGCTTTAGGATTGGATTTTCAATGATTTGATGATTCCATTGAGTTCATGAGGGAAAATTAGATGGGATTACAGTTGGTCACTTTTTCGAAAAAGTACGAAAAAACATAATTACTAAAACGCCCCGAAACACTGAAATAAGGGCTGCCAAGGGCATTTTTCTTTTAGCAGTGAATTTGATAATTCCAAGTCCAAAAATGGATTCCTTGGGCAAAAATTTGTCAGAATAGCTCATGTCAAAATTTCGGGAAAAGTGCAGTCGGGCCAAGTCCTTAGGGGCATTTTAGTAAATTTTCAATATAGACTCATATAACCCCTATAAACACTATGGAAGTGTCTAAATGATACATTTGACATTGTAGGATTGAATATGGAGCCCAAGCTGTTTGCACGTAGATCGATGAACTATTTCTGTTTAGTAAAAGGAACATAAGGTATGAGACTTACCTTATTTGCATGTATTTGATATCTCTATTTGTGTAGTGATGTATGTGATTGTTTTACTTGATTGTGTAGAGCATATTTGAATAAATGAAGCTTTTTTTTTCGCTGTGGCCATAATTTTGTTACATGAAACATTGAGCATGCAGAAATGTCATTATGAGGCATACATCTAGTTAAAAGCTAACATGTCATACACATAGCATATATCATGCATGCATTATGGTATTTTTTTCCTACTGAGATTCTCTCGAATCTCATCCTCCCCTACTAATAATTCAGACATGTGAATATAGAAAGTACACAGAGATCAACAAAGAGAATTACATGAGAGGATTACAGTGGTGGAACGAAGACGAGAAGAAGTCTTAGTTTCACTGGGACGGGTTTCGACACCCTAGTAATCCTGTGCGGCTACATTGATTGTAATTATCAAGTACGAACCCCTATGAAAAATTTTAGTAATCATGCACATAATATCAGTATATTTATGCTATTATTGTGTTACTTACCGAACAGTATATCATTTTCCATGAATATTCTGATAAAAGTAAAATTAAAATAAGGGCGTGACAATTAGCAATATTTTCTCTGTGTTTTCGCCATTGATTAATCATTTCATTCTTCATATAAAAAAGTCATTTCTTCCCATTCCCAACTTTTCAGCGTAGCAACGACGTGGGGGAATGGATGAGCATCTAATTTTAGGTCTATCTGTTATCGAAAATAAAAGATAATAAAAAATTTTTGAATAAAAAATCCATCAGATAATTTTATGTTTTAAATTTTAAAATTAAAAAGGGGAAAACTTAGGAAGTTTTCAAAACAAGGATTGAATAAATTGTTGGAATTTACCCGTTAGACCAAAAGTTAAGTATTGAAATATCATCAAATCAAGATATAGCCTCAAGACTGGAATAATGCTTAGGTAGAATACTTCTGATTTTTTTTTTTATAAATAACTTTCTGTTTATGTTTTTAAATTTAAACTACTTTTTCTTTTTCTATTCATATTAAATACACATTTTTATATCGATTATCTCCACTCACAATTAATTCTCTTTCATTTACTTATGTATTAAACATTCTCTCTTTAATTTTATACTTATACTCTCTCATATTTATTCCTCATTCTCCCTCCTATGCTCTTTTTATAAATAGGGGCATATTTGAAAGAAACATGACATTTTTGACACATTTATTATTTCTAAATAATCTTAACTGTTAGTTCGTTTTGCATAATAAAGTTAAAATTTGCTTATAAAAAAGAGCCAATGGTGTCACAATTAAGAATCTTGTAAGAAAGTAATTAAGGACATCATCAAAATTGAATTTCACAAATTTAGTATAATAAAGTTTTTCTATATTTTAAGACTGAAAATATTTTTGAGTGAAAGGAAAGTTTCGTTTCAATTAAAAACTATACAAATACAATAGCCACTTTGAGATGTGATTTACAAAATAAATCGTGAAAATGGAGAGATTTTTAAGGATGTGATCAACTACAGCACTTCAATTATCAGTCTTCCTAATATTCCCTCAGTTCTTTGTTATAAGATAAGATTTTTTAGTATAATATCTTCTTTTTTTTTATAAAATAGGATTATGGGATGTCTAATTTTTTTTTTTGTAAAATTCTCATTTTACCCCATTTAATTATAAAAATTACTCAAATCGCTATTACATTAATTCTTATGTTTGACTAAAACACTCGATATAACATATTCTCTCTCTTCCACATAAATGAAGCCATTTTTGAAAAATAAATTTATTTTATATGTAATGTCCCGAATTTTGGGATTGGAAGCTTTGGAATAAGCCTAAATTGAGTGGACTACTAAGCCCCGATTTAGTAGATGTCCCAAATATATTCCCTAATGATTCTAATATCTTTGGGGTATTAAGAAAGTAAAATGGTGAATTTTGGAGAATATAATTATGTTTTCGATAAAATCGCCTATGAGGCAGTGAGCTTATCATAAGGTTTTGGAAGACTAAATGAAAAGTAAAAATTATGAAATTTTACAGGATGAAAGTAGACATCCTAAGCTTTAATTTGATATGTCATATGACTCAATAAGAGCTATACACATAAAGATATGAATTTTTGAAGTTAGCCCAGAAAAACTGGAAAGTTTCTGAAACAACATGTAAAGAATGAAATTCTGGGAATTTTGTGATTCCATAAAGTAAAATTATATATTTTTCCTTGAAAATAGACTCAATAAGAGTTCTATAGGCTTTGGAATCACCTCATTTCGATTTTTCTAGAATTAGTTATGATTTTTCAAAGTTTGGGCAGAAATCTGCCAGAATTTTGTAAAATTCGAATTTTGGAAAAATGGTGTAATAAGTAAATATCATATAATAAATATCATTCTTCTCCTTCCTTCAGCCAAACCGTGCAGCACAGCTCTGAAATAGAGAGAGAGGGGTTGAGATTTTAGAGAGAGAAAAGGGGAGGAAAAAGCTTACAAAGGTAAGTGATTTCTTCGGTAAATCGGTTCTTAATGCGTATAACTCCGTTCCTAAGCTATTCTTCTATGTGATTCAAGGTTTGGAAGCTCATCTTTTGGTATTTCAAAGGTTAGGGTTTCAGCCAAGAAGATAAAAAGCTAGTGGGAGCTTGAGGTAACTTCCAAACTTTCGTATATTGACTATTCTAGCTGCTGTGGGCAATTTAATCGGTGAAATTTCGCCGGATTGCCATTGGTTGTAAAAATGGAAAATGGGTTTCCCTAGGGGTTATGCTGCCCAAATTGATACTAAATGGTAGTTTTAACCTAATGGAATAGTCAATAAAGTGGTTAGGAGTAGAAAGGAACGTGTTTACGGAGCCGAAACCGAAAAACCCCGATTTTCCCTGGAAAACCCATATATTTCGGTCAGGGGTCTAAATGGGTCTTAGAGTTGGATTTTCAATGATTTGATGATTCCATTGAGTTCAGGAGGGAAAATTAGGTGGGGTTACAGTTGGGCACTTTTTCAGAAAAGGCCGAGAAAGCATAATTACGGAAACGCCCCTAAAACCCTAAAAGTAGGGCTGCCAAGGGCATTTTCGTAATTTGACATTGAATTTGATAATTATGAGTCCGGAAATGGATTCCTTGGGTGAAAATATGTAAGAATAGCCCATGTCAAAATTTCGGGAAAAGTACAGCCGGATCGGGTACAACGGGGTCGGGCCGGGTCCCCGGGGGTATTTTAGTAATTTTTCATGATAGACTCATATAACCCCCAGAAACACTATGGAAGTGTCTAAATAATACATTTGACATTGTAGGATCGAATATGGAGCCCCGAGCTGTTTGTACGAAGATCGAGGCACGCGTTTCGAGGCGGAAAAAGGGTTAAGGTAGGGGACTTACCTTACTTGCATGTATTTGATATCTTTGCTTGTGTAATGATGTATGTGATTGCTTTACTTGATTGTGTAGAGCATATTTGAATAAATGAAGCTCTGTTTCTGTTTTCGCTGTGGCCATAGTCTTGTTGTATGAAACATTGAGCATGCAGAAATGTCATTATGGAGCATACATCTAGATAAAGCTAACATGTCATACACATAGCATCAATCATGCATGCATTATGGTATCTGTTTCCTACTGAGATTCTCTCGAATCTCACCCTCCCCTACCAACAATTTAGACAGGAGAAGACAAAAGATATGTTGAGAGCAAAGAAGATAACTAGACGAGAGGATTGCAATGGCGGAATGAAGTCAGGAATATATCTCCATTTCACTGGGATGAGTTTAGACACCCAAGTAACCTTACACGGCTACATAATTTGTAAGTGTTATCTACAATCCCTTAAGGGAATTTTAGTAATCATGTACTTATTATCAGTATAGTTATGCTATTCCTGTGTTGCCTACCGAACCGCATGTCGTTTTCCGCGAATACTCTGATAAATGTGAAATTAAAATAAGGGCGTGACATTATACATTTTTATTGTACCTAACTAATTTTAACTACATCTTAAAACAACGTCTGTAACACCCTAAATTTTATATTCACCAAATATATTGTAATTATTTGAGAAATTCAATAAACTTGTGAATATTCATGAATTTGGAATTTACGAATTTTATAAATGTTCATATTCATGAGAAAATGGGTAAAATAATTATGAAATTAATTTGGGTAATTTAAAAAGCTCAATATTAAGGTCCAAAAATGGAGAAGTATTAAATAAAATGTTTTGTCTAGAAATTGCTGGAAATTGACCAAAGAAAAATAAGGTTTTTTTATTAGAATACTATAAACAGTAAAACATAATACCAAAATGCTATAAAGTTGAAACTATTTACCATAATACTGCACTTAAAATCGTTCTTGTGAAGAACGATTTTAAATTTGTGAAGAAGTCTGACAAAATCCAAAAATCTTTCTTCGCGAGAACGATTTTAGAAATCGTTCTTCGCATGAACGATTTTTAAATGATGTGATTTTTTTAAAAATAATTTAAAAAAATTGTCAGGAATATTCTTTCGTACAAAGCTGCATGCATGTTCCCGCCAGACCCCTCCTCCTTCCCAATGCCCTCCTCCTTAGTCATGTCATTCATTTCCCCATGTGCATGCGTGTTCCCCCAAACCCCTCCTCCTTCCTAATGCCATCCTCCTTAGTCATGTCATTCATTTCCCCATGTCAGCTCGTGAAAAAACAGTAATAGAGGGCTGTTTAGTTTGTTCAATTCCTTTATGGAATTCTATCTATTAGCAGGTCAGTCTAGGAACATTTCTCCAGAGAAATGAGTTATTTCCTTTGTGCATCTTTCTTTTCCCATGTCTTTCTTGGTTGGTAAACCGAACTGGCGATTTCCGTCTTCATGAATTGGGAAAGCAAGCATCCACTCTTCATTCTTGCATTCTCACTCTGCGGTTCTTTTCTTTCTCATCTCATTTACCTCTAAGAGCTTCATCTCCCCTTCTTACATATTAATCAGTTCTCTCCTCCTCCTTTGCTTTGTTGTTCGTTGGTTGTTTGCATCGGTCTTTTTCATATTGTTGTTGTGGGTAAGTTGTTTCTCTAGTTTTTTCTCTTAATTTGGTAGTTTGTAATATGTAATTTGAATTTTATTTATGTTGCCCTTGATAACTATTATTTGACTATTTTTTATTTTTAGGTGGTCAGTGGTTGGTTCAACAACTTGGAAATTCAAAATAGGTGCCTCTTATTTTGACTGTAAGTATTATCCTATATTATATGATAATATATGTCAATTTTGACACTTCAAAATTTAAATTTGATATCTATTTGTAAGCATGTGATTTCGCCTATGTGAACCTTATGTCATGATATTAGCAAATATGTTTTTATTTTGCGAAACCTTGTTTGTATATTTATGATATTTGCAAAAAAAAAAAAAAATTGGCTCACCCAAAAAATTTAACGTAGGTAGGATAAAATTAAAAAAAAAAACCCTCCCATATGTCCCAACATATGGAATGACATATGTAATGGTATATAATATTTAAAATATAGTTATAGATTAAGATTTCAGAATATATAAAATATTTAGAATATAGGTATGTGTATTTAAAATATTTAGAAAAAAGATATTTTTATCAAAAGAACAAGATAGATTTTAGTAAGTATATATTTTTGTTATATTTATACAGTGGTAGTGATTTTATATTATTTACACATAATATTATTGATAAAAGACGCTGTTTTTTGGACTTTTGGACCAAAATGATATTTTTGAAATTACGGGTGCTTTTTTGTTGCTTCCTATGATCTTTTCGCATATAAGAGAATCAGTTCCAGCGGTGACTTTTGGATTTTTGGACCTAACTGGAGTTTTTTAAATTTTGGTTATTTTCTGTAATTTTCTCTGATATTTTTTCTACTGAAAGTGATAGCTAATATTATAAAAAATACCCTTCTTTCTGTCAAAATTCCCTTGTGGCCACATGCAGAATTTTATTTTAGTCTCAGTCCTTATAAATCTTTACTGTTTCAGAAAAAATATTAATAAAAAAAAAATAAATACAGTTTTTTAATGTGCCAAATTTATGATCGTCAATTTTGTATATTTCGATGATAATATATATTAATTTTTAACTAAAAAAAAATATAATAAGAAATGAAATATATTTTGAAATACGTTGCCACAAAAATTTATAAATAAAAAAGTAATGAAAGGTAAATGAAGAATAATATTTTATATTTCATTATGATTATTTGTTGGTGCTATGCATAATGTGCTGAGACAATTATGAATATTTTTTATGATGATTTTTTTAAATGTGATATTCTGAATTTAAATTGTTTTGACAATTTAATTTAATTTTATTAATAATTATAATGTAATATTTAGGAAGTAGGATGAATCATAGAAAGGAGTTCGTGTGTATATTTTCAAATGGAAGAATTTGTAACGGCCCATCCGGTGTAACATTTGAGTCTGATTGGGTGAAAATAATCAAAGTTGACCCAAATATTATCTTAAGTAAACTGAAGCAAGTTATCGGACGAAAGCTACAACTTCTTCCCAATCAAATCGTGACAAATATAGTATATAGATATCCTACATGCATAAATCCACCATAGTACCAGGTATGCAATTTGGAAGATGACTCGGACATACAACAAATGTGGCAAGTGACTGGAAGATTTTCAACTCAATTGACATGTGTAGAGTTGTATGCCAACATATGTGATTTTCCATATGATGACCACATTGAATCACAACCAATAATCAATTATGTTGGAAATACACTTCCAGCAAGTAGTAGTGAGGTTAACATTATGGGACAAGAATCCATGTTTACCAGTGACATGGAAAATTGCCACTCATTTGAACCTCTATTTTACGATGGCAACAATGAACCACCATGTTCACTTCCTCATGTAGAAGACATCAAGAATGAAATCGAGGAAGAGGATGAATATGATTCTTATTTAAATGTTGGTGGTGAGAATGATAATGAAGATAATTACAATGACCATGAAGAGGGGAATGAGCACAATGCTCTTGCAACTGCTTTCTTATCACAAATTAATGTTGAGCCGGATATGACTCATGAGGTTGATGATTTAGAAGAAATTCTGAATCTAAGCGATAAGGATGAGTTATATGTTGGAAAGGTGTTTAACAGTGTCAGGGTTCTAAGATGTGCAATCAAGCTATACTCCGTTTGAGTTCATCACACATTTAAGGTTTATTTTTTATGTAAAAAATATGAAGAGTATCGATGTGTTAACTATAGGTCAAATTGCCATTGGAGAGTAAGGGCATGCAGGAAAGAAAATAGAAACTTTTGAGAGATAACAAAATATTGCGGGACCCACATGAGCTTGAGTACATCATTGACTCAAGACCATCCAAAGTTGGATGCCGATGTTATATCATCTTGTATTGTGGCAATGGTAACTGATAAGCCAGGTGTGAAAATCTCACAAATTATCGAGATAATGCAATCAATGTTTGGCTATACCGTGTCATACAGGAAAGCGTGGAAGGAAAATAATTAGTTGTTGCCACTTTTTTTGGGAATTGGGAGACATCTTATTCCTTACTCCCAAGGTAGTTAGCTACAGTTCCATACTTTATGTCTAGGTCATGCATACAATTTTCACATAAACAATGCTCTGAAGTCGATCCAAATGGTCAACCAGTTGAAATGTTTCATTGTGTGTTCTGGGCATTCAAACCATGCATAGACGCATTTCCATACCAAAAGCCCATTGTACAGTTGATGGAACATTCCTATATGAAAAATATAAGGGTACATTGCTTATGGCCATATCACAAGATGGCAATAAAAAATGTTGTACCACTTGCATTTGCAATAGTTGAAGGGGAGACAAGATCTACTTGGGCATGGTTCTTATACCTCGTACGCTACTATGTCACAAAAAATAGAATGGAAATTTGCTTAATTTCAGATAGACATCATTTAATTTTGGCAGCAGTTGCTCAGCCCCAAGTTGGATGGCAACCACCATAAGCATATCATGTTTTTTGTTTGCGGCATGTGGCATCAAATCTTCACAAAGCTCATGGAACAAATTGGTTGAAAGATAAGTTTATAAATATCGGTGAGATTTCTCATAGTTTTTATGATCTTATAACTATATGATTTTATGAACATTGTAACAAGATCTTTATTATTTGTAGGGTACGCCTATGAACGTTATGTTGTTGACCAACAATTAACAAAGATAGCATTGCATTACGCACCTACATCTCAATGGATTGGAGCTATCCCAAAAGAGAAATGGTCACGTGCTTATGACTTTGAAGGTCGACGATTTGGACATATGACAACCAACCTTGCAGAATGCATGAATAGTATATTTAAAGGTGTTTGAAGTCTGCCAATAACTGGTTTAGTCAAGGCAACGATGTATAGAGTAAATGAATATATTGTGAAACTTCGTCAACAAGCTCATGCACAAATTATGGCTTGACAAGTGTTTTCGGAGACACTAATAAAGAAGCTAGACATAGTAACACAAAATGCATTTGCCTGTGTTGTTCGTGAGTTTAATAGAATATAAACATCATTTGAGGTTGTTGAGCCATATAATGTTCAATGTCATCAATATTGTCGATGTTGCAAGGTTAACTTGAATGAAAAAAATGTGATTGTGGAGAGTTTCAAGAAGAAAAGTATCCATGTATGCATGCCGTTGCTGCTTGTGCATGAGTTGGCATTGACCATTTACAATATGTCGATCCTGTATTTAGGTTGGAAACAATGAAAATGGCATATAGTAATGAGTTCCAACGAATCGGAGATGCAACTTATTGGCCACAAGTTGATACTCCTATATTAATACCTGACCCATCAATGGTTCGAGAAAAAGGTCATCCTCGCTCAAGTTGCATGCATAATGAGATCGATTGAACCACACCCAATCAACCAAACAAGTGTAAATTATGTCGACAAGTTGGCCATAATCGCTCTACTTGTCCACAAAGTTTAGCATCTAGACAATAAATTATGTATTTCCCTTTAAAAATTATTATGGTTAATGAAGATGAAATTATCTTTTAAATTATTTGAATAATTGTTTTTACCATATTTTATATTCTTACAAATATTATTTTATTTCCTTTTATATTATTCGATATTTTTTTCATTAACCTATGCAGACACATATTACAATGGCACAACATCAAGATGTCATCAATCCTGGCCTAAAGGATAACTCCCTTTTGTAGTTGCAACACCATCATATTTCAGAAAACGTGTGGAATAACAATGTAAGTACAAGCTATTGACAATAGATTATAATTTGTATGTTTTATTGCTAACTTTTTTTTCTGTTATAAGCTAATAGGATTCTGCACACTAGAAGAGAAATGCATACTACTCGGATGATTGATCCACCTAATCAAACAATTGGATATCTTATACTAGCCTGATTTTATTTAATGTACCTTCCACTACTTTACAATCTTGAAGAAGTTGGAAAATATAGTTGGGGATTGGCAGTTTTAGCTCATCTGTATAAAGAACTATGTAATACTACTAACCCAATTGAGGATGGGATTATAGGATGCTTGTCATTGCTACATTTAAGGGCATGGGATCGCTTTCCTATGATCGCAACACCCTTACTTGTGTATCCAGATCCAAATTTAGATGTCTATCATCTCTTACCTCATTTGGGTTTCAGGTATGCTTAATTCACCTATAAAATGTTTCATATCCACTTATATTATTAAAATTATACAAATTATGATACTATTTTTTGTAATAACAGATGGAAAAATATTAGACAAAACCCTCATCCAAGTGCCATGACTTTGCTCTGATATAGGAATTTCCTGGATAAAATGGTTGATGATGAGATAATTTGGCAGCCATATGAATCTTATGAAGTGCGCCAATTAGTTTAAGAGTTTTGCTTACAAACACATGAAATTTGGCTTACTTCTGTTCCTTTAATATGCTTTAATATCATATAATGACACCACCTTGATCATGTGCTAAGGCAGTTTGGTTGTCAGCAACCAATTCCTGTCCAACCTATTCATTTGGGAAATTACCACACAATACAACTACGAGGTAGAACAACTACAAATTGGATTAACTAATACTCAACCTTTATTTAGGCATGGGATACTTGGTCACATGCTGTTGTTAATGCTCCAATGGCACATGATGAACTTGATAGAACATCTCAATACATGCAATGGTACTGGAGACATACAAGACAATGGATTGAACATATCAGTGGTGATAATGGTTGTGAGGTAAGTTTTTCTTCTTTTTTCCATCAATACCATTTTTTCCTTCTTATAATAAGTGTTATAACACAATCTCTTTTATTTATTTCAGTCTGAAATAGCAGAGGAGTTATATATGTTAGATATGAATAGTTTTGATGATGTCAAATATAGATGTCAAATATGAGCAAAAAGTTTGTATAATATACTTATCTTCCATATTGACTAACTACCATATTTAATGTTATATATCTTGTAGAATAGTCATAGACATCATTGTGGGTTGATATTATAATGCCTCATAAATGGAGAATAATCATCAAGAAGAAAATCAAGAGGCAAGGAATTGAAGAAAGAAGAAAGAAAGATGAAGATTGAAGATATTCATCAAGAAGATTGAAGTTGGGTTATGAAGAATGATCATCAAGAAAAAAAAAACAAGAAGAAAGAGATTAAAGAAAGAAGAACTTGCAAGATCACATGAGAATATCAAGATTCAAGCTCCTAGAAGTGATACCGGAGGTTTCTATGATCATACGGAAGTTGGAATGGGTCAATACGAAGCTAAAATGATGTATACGGAAGCTATGGTACCTTTGGGGATGATTACCCGAGTAATCACTCGAGTAATATGGCATTGTCTGATTTTGGAGGTGTTTACTCGAGGCCTTACTCGAGTAATATGCCGGGTTATTTGATGAATTACTCGAGGCGGCACTTGAAGTAAATGGGACTCTGTTTTCGCGCGGCAGAATAGAGGTTCGGTATTTTGATGATATCTCTCCAACCACATGTCAGATTGAACTGAAACAGGCGGCATTGCAAACTAGACTTCCAACACGAACTTTTGACACCAAGATCACATTTAAATGAGTTCAGATGAGGGAGATATGATCTGTTGAAGTTGACTCATGAATCACCGTCATATTCCAGGACAGCTTCGGTGTTTTGAACATAACTCTCAAAATACATATCGGATTGAGACGAAACTGGTGCCATATGAAAGAAGACTCAAAGAGATTTCCATGGATATATAATTTGTCACATTTGAAGCTATATCCTAAGAGCTATGACTTCTGGAAGTTGCTGCTCGTGATTTCAGGATTGTCTAAGAACAGTAGATACTCTTTGGATCATAACTTTCTGTATACAACGAGTTTGGAGCTGATTTTTGTTGCATTGGAATGTAGATAATGAGGGCTTTCCGATGATATATAATTTGCCATGTTTCGAGCCAAAATCAAGAATTTACTTGAAGGCACCACTCGAGTAACTAGTTGATAACAAAAGACTTTACTCGAGTAGGTACTCGAGTAATCAGATAGAAAACTTCCAGTTGCTCTCGGCCTGCCAACGTTACTCGAGTAAGTACTCGAGTAACCATGTAGGTCACTTGCAGTTGCTCTCGGCATTTTGTACCACTGCCAATGTTACTCGAGGAGCTACTCGAGTAACTCACTATAGTAAGCAAAAACTTGAAGTTGATCAAAGTTTTCCCGATGATACTCGAGTAAGTACTCGAGTAAACTTTAATGAATACTCGAGTAGCTACTCGAGTAAAGCACTGTGCTAGCAAAACTTGAAGAATTATTTAGACGAAAACTTCAAGTCACTACTGGAGTAAAGCACGAAAACTTCAAGTCACTACTGGAGTAAAGCACTGTTTAGACGAAAACTTCAAGTCACTACTGGAGTAAAGCACGAAAACTTCAAGTCACTACTGGAGTAAAGCACTGTGTATGTAGAGTTATTTAGAAGAGAACTTCAAGTCACTACCCGAGTAAGCGATGCAGAAAATGGAAGGCCACTCGAGTAGTCACTCGAGTAACATGTGAAGAAACTTGATGTTTACTCGAGTAAGCACTCGAGTAATGCTTCCCAGGAAAACAGAACAACGTCCCGAAAATTCTGGAAATCAATGGAATG
The DNA here is from genome assembly GCA_963242795.1 of Inga leiocalycina. Classification (NCBI taxonomy): domain Eukaryota; kingdom Viridiplantae; phylum Streptophyta; class Magnoliopsida; order Fabales; family Fabaceae; genus Inga; species Inga leiocalycina. The sequence goes on along the minus strand of OY725328.1, from coordinate 41,557,177 downwards.
ATCATATAACTCATTCTTATTGCTTCTAATCACTCTAACACTTCATTGTATTAGTGTTTAATGCATTTTTCCAGTAAAACAATGAAGAGATGATGAGAAGAGATAAAAGTTGAGTTTACGGAGCGGAGCGGCCAACGTTCCAACGGCTAGTTTTCAAAATCGAAGAACGATCAAACAAAGCTGCGTCACTCTAACGGACATGTTGAAATGCTCAAACGTCATCAATCCTCATCAGCTATAAATAGAAGATCATCCAAAACAGAAGTAAGACTCAGAATATACATCGTCCAAATGCCAACGTCCTGACATCAATACTCATCGCACATACTCTCTGTTTCTCTAGCTTCTATATGATTTACCTTTGAGAGAGATATTATTTGTATTGTACTTCAGTGTTCATCTTATTCACTTCTAAGAGAGAAGATTGATTGTCATCTTTCATCATCAAAGTTGTATCCTTACGGTGTGTAAGGGGGAGCAACTTGGTTGTAATCTTACGGTATGTAAGGGGGAGTAATCTCAGTGCGAGAATTGTAAAGGCTTCACAAGTGCCCGGATCAAACTTGTGAGATTGTAGTGGTTCTCAAGTACCCGGTTAAACTTGAGGAAGATAGTGGATTGAAAATCTCAGGAGGAGCCTGGGGACTGGACGTAGGTCATCGTGGATTGGGCCGAACCAGGATAAATCACAGTTTGCATATTCTCTTCCCTAAACTCTTATACTTCCAGTATATATCATTTAAATATCTAACTGTGATTTATGATTCATTACTTTCATATTTATTGCTTCCTCTAAGATGCGAAAAGATTTCCAAAGTTCTTAAGTTTTTACCTTACACCCAATTCACCCCCCTCTTGGGTGTCAGCCGGTTCTAACAATATAGGCTAACAATTAATACTCGTTCCACATGCTCAAATTGTATTGATTATCGAGACAGAGTTGCTTAAGACTAATGAAATATTTTACTTGCACTTAGAGAACAATGATTTAACAAGAGTCGTCAACCTTCTCCCCCAACAATTGAGTTGCCTCGACCATAAATTCCTCATGATAGACCGAGTAAGCGACGTGGCGGTTACTTGTCAACACAACCACCAGTTGAAAATGAAAATGTTTTGGAACAAGACCTTCCAAATTTTAGTGAGCCTCATTCAACGTCGTCATCATCCCATTTCACTTCTTCTAACCCTACGCAACAAGAACCTCATTACATGTCACCACCATTATCTTCCCCTTCCAATCCACCCAATGTTGTTCAATCTCAATCATTCACATCTTTAGTAGATGATCATGCACTATATTCGATTGAATACAATACTTCTACTTTTGAGTATGGTGGGCCATCAAATTAAGCATTTGTTACTCCTAGAAAATCCATTTCTTTAAATGAATCGCCGTGGTTTGATTTAAATATGTCAACGACACAAATCAATGAAATGCTTGAATCTCAAGAAATTGTGTAACCCCCTTCCATAATTATATCCGAAATACGTGATTAAAATGAATTAGAGACCGTCAGATATTTATACTCATTTAAAATATCATCCTTAAGATAGGGTTTTCACAAACACTTTTCGAAATCTAAGGGACCTGGTCTCATATTCAAATTTCGAATACAATTACGTCACGCAGAATATCACATTTATACAAATATCAGAGTGCACAACAATATCATCCCGGCAACTGCCGGGTTCATACCTTTACATAGGATTCATAGAGCATATTCGCCCTTTACAATTTCTCACAATGGGGATTACACGAAATAATCTCAAATACATATCCAAATACTCATCCCAATTAACCAAATAGACATTTGAAACATGTACAATATCCAAATATACATAATCCCAATCATAATGATAACCAACTACCAAATTGACAACCCGAAGGAGTCTTCGCGCCCTTGGTTGCTTGCTCCATCCTCGATCCACCTACCCTATCTAAAATGTTGGTAGGGGAGGGTGAGACTCAAGAGAATCTCAGTAGGTAAACATTACCAATATGCATGCAAGATATATGTTTAATGCATGACATGCTTGCATAACTCATGCTTACACACAATGACAAATCTGTAAGCTCAATGCTTCGAACAACATACATATGGCCGTAGCATAAATTGAAACATAGCTTCAAATCATTCATAAATGTTTCACATAATCAAGCAAAGCCATAACATGCATCAATACCAACACAAATATCATATACATACAAGAGAGGTAAGTTCCCTATACTTTTCTTTCCACGTATGCTCCAACTCCGCTTACTCGCGATCCAAGCGAATATCAAACCCTATAACCAAATCAAGGACATAGGGTCAATCTCTACTCCAAATCCTTACTTTTATATCACTTAAAGTTGGTTGTCATTTAAGTCCCTTAAGTGTCTAATAATAAGCTCAACAAAAGCTTGAAAGGATTGGGACGTACGAGGTTAGAAATCACTTTTCAAAATTACCAAGTACTAAAAATGGGGGTTGGCTGTAGCCAAAACGTGCACAGAAACTTTTGCGCTGCAGCCAAGATTTTCTGCTGCAGCCAAGGCAACTTTGAAAATTCATAATTAATTCTAGAAAAATCGAAATGAGGTGATTTCAAAGCCAAATGAAATCTATTTAAGTCCTCTTCATAGGAAAAATATGGATCATTACTAAAAATCACCAAAAAAAATACATAATTACACACATATCCACACTGCTCCAGAATTACGTCCAGTTTCAACCTTAAACTTTGGGCAAATATAAATCCTAATTCAAAAAACAAAATGACATAAATTATATGTCCATTTTGAAGCTTAAGATGTGATCGTCAAGGATGGAAAGTTTTAGAATTTTAAGAGATCATTTGGTCATTCAAAACGTTCATACAAATTGACTGCCCAGAATAGACTTTCAATGGCAGCATTTCCAGTTTTGGCATATTTGCTTCCAATGATCCCAATTTCATACCAAACTTCATTCCCACACAAATTTTCACAAGGAATCCATTGAAAACAACAAAACAACCAAATTTACATTATATTAACATGTTTTACAGCAATCTCAACATGTCACACAATTTCACATTTCAAACTCTAACATTGCAACTTTTCCATTTCCAATGCCAAACCTATTCCAATGATACCAAAACACAACATGGCACCATTTTACCACAATACACAAACCAATTCTTCCAATCCAAAATTACATGAAAATCAGGGAAAAATTTGAAATTCACAAACCTTGACCAATGATCACAAAACTTAGGTCTAAATGCTTCAAATACTCACCTCTTCCCCTTTCCCAAATCAATTTCTTGATTCTCCATCTTTCCACTTTTGCTCAAGCTCTTAAACACCTCCAATCAAGAATCTAAGACCATAGATATGAAGCTCTCATCACTATGAACAACATTATAGAAGAGTGTTTTAGCAATAGAGGACCACATAAAGCACTTACCATGAGCTTTCTCCTTTCTCTTTCCTTCATTGCTTGGCGAAAATGGAGTATGAGAAGAGAGAGAGATGAAGATGAAGAATATAATCATATTTTTGGCCTCTCACAAGCATAACAACCGACCTAATAGAGAGAGGGAAGAGGAAAAAGCAACTTTGAACATTTGACTTGATCCAAGGGTCCAAAAAGTGCCATGTGTCATGATCTTGTTCCATCTCCAATGAACTCACACACATGGAATTCCACCCTTTGATCTATTACACAAATCATTCCTAACCATTGATCTTTAAGTTACCACTGAGTTTCCTCTTCGGTAACAAATCAATTGGTCGGTAACTTTACCGTTTTGCCCCTGATTGTGGCAATTCTCACTGAATCACCAACAACACTTTGCATCTTTCCATTTAGCCACAATATGCGCCCTCCCTCTATTTTAAGTCAATTTAGATGTTAATTCATAATTGAGCTTAAATACAGGGTTTCAGCACTGCTCACAACACATACGAATCACAGTTCACATCATCTTCTCCAAAAGTATTCATTTATCATTAATCAGCTCCACTTTTGGAGTCATTTACCCTTAATCACCATTTGTGATCTTGCTAAACCGAGGCTTAGCAATCCACTTATTTCATGCTTATTCTCTAGCCTCAAGTCTCAAAATTCGGGGTATTACAACTTGACGCACAACAACAACAACAACCACAACAACAACAACAATGACCACAATGCATGAGGAGGAGACCTAGATGTGGTACAGGAAGTCACTATTTATAAAGTTAATTCATTTTCATTTTTCAGTCATATACACTTAATTATTATTTAGTATTAATTTTTTAATAATTTATTTGGTCAATATACTCCTTATCCTATTTTTGCAATCATTATTTCTTTTATTATGTAATTACTATTGGTATTATTACTATCAACATCAACATCAACATCAACATCAACATCAACATCAACATCAACATCAACATCAACATCAACATCAACATCATCGTCAGCCATTGTTTTTTAATGTCAATTAATCAGTAGGATATGATCGAGATCCACGATTCACTTCTAAGTTTTGGAAGGCAGTTCATAAAGCTTTGGGTACTAAGCTTTGATTCAGTACGGCATATCATCCTCACACTGATGGGCAGATAAAGCGAATGATTCAAACCCTTGAGGATATGCTAAGGGCATATGTACTTGATTACAAAGATAGTTGGTACAAATTCCTTCCATTAGCAGAGTTCGCCTACAACAATAGTTATCATTTGAGCATCCAGATGGCTTTATACAAGGCATTCTATAGGAGGAAGTATCAATGCCCTTATGCTGGACTGAGTTGTCTGAAAGGGAATTGCTGGGGTCAGATCTTGTTGACCAGACAATGGAGTAGATAAAATTGATTAAGCGGAGGTTGCTAACTGCTCAGAGTCAACAGAAAAGTTATGCAGAAAAGAGGCGAAAACCTTTGAAATTTGAAGTCGGTGACCACGTGTTTATGAAAGTATCACCTGTTACGGGTATTGGTAGAGTATTGAAAGTAAGGAAGCTGCAACCAAGGTATATTGGTCAATTTGAGATCCTGGAGAAGATTGGGCCAGTAGCATACCGTATGGCTTTGCCACTGAATCTGAGTAGGCTACACGATGTTTTTCATGTTTCCTAGTTAAAAAAGTATCAACCTAATCTAGAACATGTAATCGAATATTAAGACGTGGAAATGTGCGAGGATTTGACTTACGAAGTCACACCTGACCGAATCATCGATCGGCAAGAGAAGTAGCTCAGGAACAAGAGCATTCCATTCGTCAAGATTTTCTAGAAAGGGTTATCACCCAGAGAGATTACGTGGAAAACAGAGTAAAGTGTAAAGAAACGTTACCCAGAATTTTTGGCGGAATAGGTGTAGCAAATTTTGGGGACAAAATTTATTTAAGTGGGGGAGAACTGTAACACCCTAAATTTTATATTCACAAAATATATTGTAATTATTTGAGAAATTCAATAAAATGGTGAATATTCATGAATTTGGAATTTATGAATTTTATAAATGTTCATATTCATGAGAAAATGGGCAAAATAATTATGGAATTAATTTGGGTAATTTAAAAAGCCCAATATTAAGGTCCAAAAATGGAAAAATATTAGAGAAAATGTTTGGTCCAAAAATTGATGAAAATCCAAAGAAAAATAAGGAAAGAAAATTGGATTAAAAAGATAATGGTAAAACCATAATTTTGCCAATTATTACAAAATTAATTATTTTCCAATTAATTGAAGATAATTTCAATTAATTAAGAAAAATAAAATGGAAAAATATATTTATAATATTTTGGTCAATTAAATGTGAATTTATAGAAAATTAGAGAGAAAAAAAATGCAAATTTGGCCAAAAGTGGAATTTTACGTGTATACGTAACTGAAACAAGTTGTGAAGCCAATTGAGGCCAAATGGATGGGCCCTTAAATGTCTCATACATGTAGTATTAGGAGGGAAATATTAGATATATGTTGGTTGAGTTTATGATACAATTGGATGAAGATAGGAATTGTTGCATGAAAAACCAAATAATGGAATTTTTGGAAATTCCATAAATCATTAAAAAATCATATAATATAATAAAAACACATTTCCATTATCTTACTCCAGCTCATTTCGTGCCCTAACATATCTGAACTAGACAGAGAGAGTGTGTGAAATTCTAGAGAGAGAAAGAGAAGAAAAAGTTGCAAAGGTTAGTGATTTCTTTGGTAAATCGGTTCCTAACACGTATAACTTTGTTCCTAAGCTACTCTTCTATGTGTTTAAGGTTTGGGAAGCTCATCTTTTGGTGTGTGAAAGCTAGGGTTTCAGCTTTGTCGAGAAAAGCCAGAGGAAAGTGAAAGGTAACTTCCAAACCTTCGTATATTGTCTATTATAGCTGCTGTGGGCAATTTAATCGGTAAAATTTTGCCAGATTGCCATTAGTTTTAAATTTTGGAAATAGGTGTGCCTAAGGGTTATGCTGCCTAATTTTAGTTCAAATGGTTGTTATAAATCAATTAGATGGTTAATAAAGTGGTTAAAGTAGAAAAGAACGCGTTTATGGAGCCGAAACCGCAAAATCCCGATTTTTCTCCGAGGATACTATAATTTTGACCAGGGCTGTTAGAGGGACTTAGATTTGGGTTTTCAATTATTTGATGGTTCCATTGGGTTCAGGAGGGAAAATTAGGTGGGGGTTACAGTTGGGCACTTTTTCGGAAAAAGCCAAAAAAACATAATTACGGAAACGCCTCTGAAACTCTTAAAGCGGGGCTGCCAAGGGTAATTTTGTAATTTGACATTGAATTTGGTAATTTTGAATCTAGAAATGGATTCATTGGATGGAAATATGTCAGAATAGCCCTAGTCAAAATTTCGGGACAAGTGCAGCCGGGCCGAATACTACGGGATCGACCGGGGTCTTGGGACATTTTGGTAAATTTTCACCATAGACTAATATAACCACAATAAACACTATGAAAGTGTCTAAAATGATACATGGATAGGTTATGACCTATTTCTTATACATTTGATATTTTAGGACCGAGTTGGACACCTATAGTCGACACATTTTACGAGGCAAACTCTTTGAGATAGGAAAGAGCTTAAAGTAGGGACTACTATCTCTCATATACTATGTGACTATTTGTATGATGTGTATTACCGTATTTTGTGATTTGTGTTAGATCCCATATGTTTTGATGATAACAAAGATTGGATTAATGATATAAAATGATTTGATAACAAACAAATGAATTTGAACAAAGTAAATAAATGGCAAAGCATTACTTGAAGTAAGCACTGGAGTAATAAGCAAATTTTGTGATGGCTTACTCGAGTGACTACTTGAGTAAGGGAAGCTGTTACTCGAGTAAGCACTAGAGTAATCATGAAGAATTTCATCCAGACAAGCACTACCAAAATTTGGAAGACGTTACTCGAGGGACCACTCGAGTAATATGCAAAGTTATATGAAACATTACTCGAGTAACCACTCGAGTAACACATGAGAAAAAGGCATTACTCGAGTAGCCACTCGAGTAACCAGGTCAAAAATCTTCCAGTAGCTCTCGGCCAAGAAATGCAACAATTTACTTGAGTAGCCACTCAAGTAACCATGTAAGAAAAATGCATTACTTGAGGGAGCACTCGAATAATCTGCAGAGTTATTTGAAGCCTTACTCGAGGGGTCACTCGAGTAATTAGGAAAGCATACTCTCGGAAAGCATACTCTCGAGGGAGTAATCGAGTAATTTGCAAACTTATATGAAAGCTTACTCGAGGAAGCACTCGAGTAACTTGTGAAGAAAAGACATGGTCACTCGAGTAGCCACTCGAGTGATCAAGATTTTCAAGGTTAGTGATATATCTTACTCCATGTCTTACCCGAGTAATATCTTATGAAAATTGTTATATTACTCACTGCCATATTTTTGTTGGGTTTACTCGAGGGACTACTCGAGTAATAAGCATGATCACTCGAGTAGCCACTCGAGTAAGGCAGTCCAGAAATCATGTTTTTAATCATATATTTATTATTTTGTTTTCTATATGATTAACCATTCATTGTATTAGTATCCTAAGCACATTTGTAGAGAAACAATGAAGAGATCATGCCAGAAGTGTAAAGTCAAATGAAAGGTCCGAACGCTCACCTACCGCAACGGATAGTTTTCAAATTAGAAGAATGGTCAACCATTGCTGCGCGAATCTAACAGACATATTTGAAATGCTTCCAACAGACATTACAAATCATCTATATATATATGGAGCGTTCTAAGAGCAAACACAACAACTGAGCACAAGCAATCACACATCGATCAATACACTCTTTGTGCTTTGCTTTCTTACACCCATTCATTGTACTTCAGTGTTTATATATTCACTCTATGAAAGAGTTTTTCATTACAAACTCAATATTTGTTATTGAGATAACTTAAGGTTGTGGAACCTTGAGTTGGGGATTTGATTACAACGTGTAAGGGGGAGCTTGTGTCCAGGTGAAGGAACTTGCTGTGTACTGCGGTGCCAAGAACCCACTAAATCTTGGAGAATATAGTGAAACTCTCAGAGACGCTCTGAGGACTGAACGTAGGTCAGAGTGGTTGTGGCCGAACTAGTATAACTCCCAGTGTACACTTCGGTGATATTTCTCTTTGCTCTCAACTGCTTTAAATATTCTGTGAATTTTCTTATACGCAACAAAATTTTTGGTATCACCCAATTGACCCCCCTCTTGGGTAAAACACTTGCACTAACAATTTGAACACGTGCTAGAGGCACATTGCCTAGTTGTGGTCTAGGACCTAGCTGACGTACACTAGTCTTATTTAGTTGTAGTTAGGAATTCAATTGAGGTACATGTAAGGCTTTCAACAGGTTAGTTGGCCCTGAATTTTGTGTACACACACGGGTGATATGAATTTTCATTTTACTTGATACGATGCATTGCATATTTAATTTTCGAATTTTATATGTTTATCATATGTTTCTACTGAGATTCCTTGGAATCTCACTCCTTTTTCTAAACCAAATGTCTCAGCGGGTGGCAGCGGCTCAAAAGCCAAGGACATAGAGAAGGGAACCTGACGGGCACGTTTCCTAAGACGAATACAGTGGTTGTATATAGTCTGTATTTGGAATAGTTTTGAAACATTCTGTACATATTTGTCATTATTTTCGATTTCTGCTCTGTTAATGACTGTTGGTAAATAAATACCTATTATCAATATAACTGTACTTTTTTGTTTGCCAATGGAACTTGTTTATTATTGCCCTGCGCATATCAAAATGGAAACGAGTGTTGACCACGTCCCTAATATTTTTATAGTAAAATATTTACATCTTTAGTAAGATTTAAATTAACACTTTTGTATCTGGCTAAAAAATCCCAAACACTCTAGTAAATTTTGAGTTTCATTCGTATACGGATTATATGGATTTTAATGGATAAATTTACTTGACTTGTTGCCCAATATAACACATGATGAAAAAGTAGTGGGTACGCGTTTCATTTGGATTAAATATACACATTATTATTTTAAACCATGGTCCAACACAATGGTCAAATCTCATCTCTCTATGTCTTGCTTAGAGAAGCGTGGTGGTCTCTTTAACCACAAAAAGATGCAAATATTCCCTCCATAAAGGCACTAGCAGCAGGGATACAGATTTTTTTTTAATTATGAATTAAGATTTTCCTTATGGTAATAAAATAGGATTAAGGCGCAAATTTGCTTCAAAAGTATTCGTTGAGGAGTAATGTTACTCCGGAATTTTTTTAGGTTCAATATTGCCCCGGAAGTATTAAAATGGAGCAATGTTGCCATTTTTTGTTAAAAAAGTTAATGGTCAACTTCAATTTTTTAATAGTTAATGTCATTTTTTTAACGGTATGGGGCAACATTGCTACGTTTTAAAACTTTTGGAGTGACATTAAACCTGAAAAAACTTCCAAGGCAACATTCTTTTTCAGCAAAAGCTTCCGGGACAACTTTACACCTCAACCCTAATAAATATACAAAACTTTTCTACCCTTGTAACCACGTACAAATATCCTTATTAACTTTTAAAATGTAATAATAAACCCCTAAACTTACAAGTTTATGCAGATAATCGCAAATTATTCATTTTTTGTCCCCATAAACTTTGTCTTCACATGCACATATATAACCCATTTAAATTCTGAGTTATCCACTTAAATTCTGAGTTATACGGAGATAAACTCCTTAAGCTTTAAATCACTTACAGATAAAAAATGAACAAAATTAATAGTATAAGAGCTAACTATATAAATGTAAAATTTATACTCCCTAAAAGAAATCAATTAAAATTAATTAAAAACAATACATATATCTAAAATAAAATTTTCTTTCCAGGTATGCCCATATTTATAGGAGGCAAGTAAAAGGGAGAAATAGAGTAAATATAAATATCACCAACCTTTTAATTAATTATTCAATACATATAATTAATGATGGGTAAAAATGAGAAGAACTCATTAAATATTCAAACAACTCTTATCAAGCTTTTATAAAAAAAGATCAAGGCAATTTAAATTTTGGGTTCTTATAAAAAGGACCCGATAGAGTAAATGTCTATTGTAAAGTTATATGATCTGATGGAGGTTAATTATTTACATATACATAAAACTCGGAATGGTTTTGTATAATTTAGTTTATAAAATATTTACATAAATAATTTAAAAGCAATTGGTCAACTAAATGATTTGGTATTTTGAGTAAGATATCACAAATTTTTTACTGATTAACTACAAATAGTTAATTTAACTACTTTTGATCTTTTAATGAAATAAGTAAATGGCTCATCTGTTTAAGACCGGAAGGAATTTTTTATTTTATTTCTCAAGATAGACACTAACACCCTAAAATTATAAGCATTATAGAATCCATAACGTCCCATTTGTAAGAAAGTCTTTATATCATTATGAAATCATTGTTTTGTGTCTAATTACCCTCTTATTCTCACTCTTGTTAGTTCGTGTGTAAAAGAAAGAGATTTTCTTTTTTCTTTTTTTTCATGCATTAAAATACATAATATACTCATTAATATGTGTATGTATTGTACTACTCAAATAATTATTTTAAATTATTTTTTGTTTTTGTTTAAAGCCATAGAGAATATTTTCGTTTTAAAAATTATTTTTATTTTACTTTTTCATCACCCAATGATCTGCGTTTTATAAATTCTAACGACTTTCCGATTTCTCTCCTTAGCTCGCAGGTCATAATTAGTTTTTTTTTTTTGCTTAAAGCATCCGGTATCCGACGCTTTTTCTGTGTCCGGGCCTTCTTTGGGCCAGGTAAATCCAAGCAACCGACTACTCCGGATTCGAACCGGGTTGGACCCTTTGGGTGTAAAGCTCTCCCTCCAGCAGAGACTCCATCCACCGGTCTCGAACCCGAGACCTTGTGGAAGGGACTCAAGTGCCGAATCACTTGAGCCACCTGCCATCGGTAGGTCATAATTAGTTTATGGGTACCAATTGTGGAGAGTGGATTTGTAAATTGCATGTGGAAGTCATATGTTTTAATAGGACCACTTTGTATATAAATATATATCAATTTAATTTTTTCTTTTGTACTTCAGATTAGATATTGTTTTGGTTCTTTTAAGTTTTAACATACCAACACACATGGAGACACCAAAATACTGCGCCTATAAGCAATATATAATTGGAGTTTTTTTAACATACAATTACTATTTTTTTTTTGCCAAATTACATACAATTACTCTTTGATATATAGCACAAATGATATTTGAGTATTTTCAAATCTAATCAGAAATTTTTCTAGAAATAATGATAATACAATTGAGATTTGAGATGAGAGAGATGATTAAGACAGGAAAAAATTGGAGGGAAAGAAGGAGGCATTCTTATTTCATTTCTTATTGCAAGTATGACTACATCACCTCATTTATAGGACCGTAATATATTAAAAACTAATCTAACGAATTGCAAGTACATAAATAAGAGAAATAAACGATTTAATTGTACAATTTGAGGTTATATGGAATAAATAGTATAAACACTTTAATTTAAATGTTATATGGCATAATGTCATTCAATATGAGATGGAAGATAAAAAACCTCATTCTAAAATGTTATGGACATTGACAAATCATTATAATATTTATAATAGATATAACCTTTTCTTTGACAAAAAAAAGAAAAAGATATAACCTTTTCAATATGTAATATTTTCTCATTCATATAACTTAAACCTTTAATCTTATTTACAAGGAATCCAATCTCTTTTTATCCGAACCTGCAACCAAATGTATGTTTAAAGATTTCTTAACCCTTTTTACAAGAGACGCTTTATGGACATGGCCCGTTTCTTTTTATAAGAGACCCTTTGTTTGAAAACTTTTCTGTTGTATTTGCTCATTTTATCCCCATTGAATAACTCAGAGTACTCATGTTTAATTCCCACTTTCTCTCTCTCTCTCTCTACGACATGTACTTTCCTCCACTACACATTTTTTCTCTTCCACGTAGATAAGAGTATTATTAACAAACAAATTAAATTTTTAATATATTTATTGTCTCCAATTAATTTTAACCAATATTTTAAATAACGTAATTCAGTTATTTGTCACTTATAATAAGTAACAGAGGGAGTACAACATGATCAATCTTTAGACATTATAATACTTCATGAAAATACAATAACATCTTGTTCAAAGCTCAAGATTATTAATTACTCTAATACTTTTAACACTCAAAACATCCTCATATTAATTTATGTATCACAAATGAGATCATATGTTTTAGAAGATTCTAAAAAAAAAAAAAAATTAAAACACTCAAGTAGTCAAGTATTCTTATGATAGATCAATTTTTTGAACGTCGTGCTTCCTTAAAACATTATTTCCATCTTTAAGAAAGCATGAGTCTATAAAATTCAAAATGTAGTAAACTTATCTTTTTGTCAAATGCAGAAAATCGAGTTATATATATCTATATATACATATGTATAAGGTCTTAATTATTTGAGTTTCTAAGAGAAAAAAAAATTATTTGAGTTTCATAATCACTAATTGAGTTTAAAGCAAGCTATTTATAAACAACCTTTGTATTCATTAAGTCGAGGTAGTCCATCATTAAAAATTTAAAGTATCGCAATACTAAATATTCACAAAAAATTATTATACCATTTTGTGTACCAACAACAAAAAATATAAAAAATTTGAATGGTTCGAATTAATGACATAAATTCTTTTTTCAGTTTTCACCCATGCATCTTTTGTTTTTAATACAAATGACCAATTCTATTATGGTTTTAAATTAGTTTAGACGCTAGTTCACCAATTTTTCTATTAAGTGTGTGTTTGTGTGAGTGAGGGTTGGAGCCAAATGTTGTCAAACTCATGATTAAGAAAACTTTTGATAAGAACATAAATTTGGATCGTATTAAACTTGTAAGAATTTACTTTTATTAATAAATAGGTGTTAAAAATATATTATTAACTAATAAAAATATAAAAATAACAATAATCTGATTTACATATAATTTAAATATGACTAATTGAAATTAATCCATTAACATTTATAATTGATCATACTCAGTAGATAAATGTCTATGAAGTTAATATATAAAGCTATTTAACATGATCAAATTAAAAAAAAATTAGTTAAAATTTAAGAGCGAGTTGAAACAATTTTATAAGATAGAAATATAAAAATGGTAAAATCGATGTGTGAACTCATACATTCAACCAAGTTTACAGTTAATTAAGTTTAAAAGTGAGTCAACATGATTTATAAGTTAAAAACATAAAAATAGTAAACCTGGAGAGATTCAATTCACACGGTTAACAACAATGGTTGGAACCACTAAACCAAACACTTCATAGACCAACTTGTTAAGTTTATTCTAATGATACTAATGTTAATTTATTTAAAATTTTAATAGTAACTTTTATGATAAATATTTGAATTTTCAAAATCTTATATTAACTAAAACAATCCTCCTGTATCAATAATTTAACCAAATAGTTTGTTTTCTTAAAAAATACCATCACGGCGTGCCTTGTCTAGTTCATAGTGTTAAATAAAATGACTTCTATTCTTCCATTTGACGTTGTGAACAATGCATATTCCTATAAATTTTATATCCAAAATTAGAACGTAGATCACCAATTTCACATAAAACTTGAGGTAAATTGTACTATTTATGGCTTTTAAATAGTGCAGTAGTTTATATATTTTATATCATATATAGATATATAAATATTGTTGGAGCCATGATTTATATTGAATTTTAATTAATTGTAGTATATATATGATACATATTCCATGAATATGGATTGAGGAGTTTGGAACTTTGTTTTTTTTTTTTATAAAAAAACTATTTTACCTTTTAGCATAGTGTCTTTTCTAAAATCCATTCAGAAAGCATACCAAAAATTTAAAAGGAAAAAGTACACATGCCCTTGGATACCTATAGCATAATAAAAAGAAAAGAAAAACAAAAACAAAAATCCATGTAAAAGTGTTGGGTTTGAATAATGCAAAAAAGGAGTATTTTCCAAAGTTTGTTAGGTCTATTAAAAAAAGTTAAAAGATTGAAAATTATGTAAATGTAACTATTTTTAAGCCACAAAAAATTTAAAGTAGGGAGAATTGTGAAAAAATATCTCATTGGCAATTTAATTGCCAAATGGGACATCGAAAGGTAAGTGTACACACGAGGGGAAGATATTATACACATGGGGGAATATTTAATTTGTGCACACAGGCAGAGATATTTTACACACGCATAGGAAAAAAATATTACACACAGGGAAGATTATCTGCACACAGAGAAAGATCTTATGTACATCCGAAAGATCGTCTGCATACTAGGGTCTGATTTAATAATTAAGTTACCAATAAAATATTTTTTCACAATTTTTGCTGTAGAGTATACTCTATTCCATTTCATGTGTCAAAAGACCCTTAAAATAAGGGTTTGACGGGGAAAAAATGATATAGATTTTTTTTTTTTTTCGTTTTTTGGCAGGGGGTGATGAGTCTCATGCATGATTGTCCTTGCAAGAAGAGAAAGGTCGAATTAAGGTTCAACGCAGCTTTATGACTTTGTTACGTACCGCTTTTTCAAATGCATGATTGTTTGTTGTGGCCAATTAATAGATTTCAAATTGATCCCACTTTAATCATTAATGTACCCACTACTTGTACTCTTGTTTGCATTTTTTTTTTGGACATACAAGGGCATGCCTGCAATGATTTGAAAATCGGATAGGACCGGACGGTCCGGTTGGTCTAGCTGTTGGCCAGCGAGCTCAACGGCTCGTTCTGCAATGTCCAGATGAGATGAAAGCCCGGTTAGCCATATACAAGCTGGAAGGTGATGCCGATAGCTGGTGGAAAGGGATGGACCTCATCCTAAAGGGGAAGAATGTTCCTATCACATGGGAACTATTTCAAGAGGAATTTAACAAGAAGTATTTTCCTCCAACCGTCAAGAGAGAGAAGGAGAAAGAGTTCCTCAGCATCAAACAGTACGACCGGGAGAGTTTTGATGACTATCTGGCCCGGTATATCCGACTGTCACGTTACTCATCATACGCCAAGCTGAACGACAATGATGAGTGGAATTCAGATATGATGATAGAGGGGCTGAGACCTGAGTTCAAGGACAGACTGATCTCCCAACACTTTACTGATTTCAGTAAAGCGGCAGAAGAGTGCCGATACATTGAGAAGCGTATGTCGAGCCTGGCAACTCAGACTGGTAATAAAGGTGCTTCTGGGAGTGGAAGTGCGTCACAGAAAAGAAAAGAACAGGGTGGACCTTCTAGGGGTGAAAATAAGAGGCCGAATCAAGCTGGAGGTCGTGGGGGCCAGGGTTTCCCAAGAGGCGGAACATGTTGGCATTGCCACAAGCCATTTCATCCTGGCAAGACGTGTAGTGGAGCCCCGTTTAGAATGGATCCTAACAAACCACTCACTTGCTTTAACTGTGGAAAGCCAGGGCACTTTTCGAAAGATTGTCCACAGAAGCAGTAACCGGAGGGGACTAGACCCAGGGTTCCAGGAAGGGTCTATACACTGACACAGGAAGAAGCTCGAAAATCTCCGGAGCTGATTCAAGGTATGATTTCTCTCAATGGAAGTCTAGTGCATGTTATGTATGATTCTGGTGCTAGCCATTCATTTATTGCATATGATTGTGTGAGACGATTGAATTTACATATTCATAAATCCCCATATGATTTGGTTGTATCTACACCTATGGGCACACGAATTGTGACGGCTGATGTTTGTTTGAATTGCGGGATAAACGCTGAGGGGCATGAGTCAACTGTAAATCTGATTTGTTTGCCACTGCAAGGGTTGGAAGTAATTTTGGGGATTGACTGGCTAACAGCAAATGGTGTGTTGTTGGATTGTAAACAGAAGAGAGTTTTATATCTGAATCCACAACCACAAGCTGACACTGAAATCACTCTTAACCTTTTATTTGCGGCTAAGGTTGAGAGGTATTTGCAGAAGGGATGTCAAGGGTACATGGTATTTTGCTCTATGCAATCAGAGGCTGGTGTAGCCTTAGAAAGTATCCCTGTGGCAAATGAATTCCCTGATGTTTTTCCGGAGGATGTCGGTGGACTACCTCCAGATAGGGAAGTGGAGTTCTCGATTGATTTGAAGCCTGGAGCGGGTCCAATTTCTAAAACCCCATACCGTATGGCTCCAAGTGAAATGGCAGAGCTGAAGAAGCAGATCGAGGAACTACTTGAGAAAGGGTTCATACGACCTAGCGTATCGCCTTGGGGTGCTCCAGTGCTTTTCGTCAAGAAGAAAGACGGAAGCCTACGTCTCTGTATCGATTATCGAGAGCTGAACAAAGTGACCGTCAAGAACAAGTATCCACTCCCTAGAATTGATGATTTGCTCGATCAATTGTCTGGTTCCTGTGTATTCTCGAAGATCGATTTGCGATCGGGATACCATCAGTTGAAAGTCAAAGCAGAAGATGTATCGAAGACTGCTTTCAGGACCAGATATGGGCATTACGAGTTTCTTGTGATGCCATTTGGGCTGACCAATGCACCTGCCGTGTTCATGGACTACATGAATTGAATCTTTCGTCCGTATCTGGACCAGTTCGTTGTAGTCTTTATTGATGATATACTAGTGTATTCACGGAGTCAAGCTGAACACGAGCATCATCTGAAAACGGTGTTGAACATATTGCGAGATAGGCAACTCTATGCCAAGCTGAGCAAGTGTGAATTCTGGCTTTCAGAGGTAAAGTTTCTGGGCCACGTTGTCTCACAGCAAGGGGTCTCTGTTGATCCTAGCAAAGTGGAAGCAGTACTAAGCTGGAAGAGGCCAGAGACTGTATTTGAAGTGCGCAGTTTTCTGGGTCTAGCTGGCTACTATCGAAGATTTATTCTGAATTTCTCCAGAATTGCTTTACCATTGACTAAATTGACGCGGAAGGCTCAACATTTTGTGTGGGATGAGAATTGTGAGAAGAGCTTCCTAGAGTTGAAGCAGAGGTTAACTACAGCACCAGTGCTGACGATCCCAGATCCACAAGTTACGTATGTTGTTTATACAGATGCCAGTGGGCAAGGATTGGGATGCGTGTTGATGCAGCATGGCCGAGTGGTGGCATATGCATCCAGACAGCTGAAACCTCATGAATTGAACTATCCCACTCACGATCTTGAGTTAGCGGCAATTGTGTTTGCTTTGAAGATCTGGAGACACTATCTCTATGGTGAGACTGTAGAGTTGTTCTGCGACCACAAGAGCTTGAAGTACTTGTATGATCAGAAAGAGCTCAACATGAGACAACGTAGATGGATGGAGTTGCTGAAAGACTACAACTTAGAAATAAAATATCATCCCGGTAAGGCTAATGTTGTCGCTGATGCATTAAGCCGGAAATCAGTGCAGGTGGCAGCCATAATGATTTATGAGCAGAAACTGCTCGAGGATTTCAGAGACCTAAATCTGTCTAGTCAAATTCTGTTAGGCAGTGGGGTCAGTCAAATATACAGTGATCTGAGGGCGGTAATTGAAGAAGCCCAACAACATGATGATGAAGCGTTGTATATCAGAGGTATGATTGATAGGGGCGAGACTCAGGATTACGACTTGTCTCCCAGCGGGCTAGTCAGGTACAAGAAGCGGATTTATATTCCACCGCAACAAGAACTGAAACGACAAATCCTGGAGGAGGCACATAAAAGTAAGTATACTCTACATCCAGGAGCCACAAAGATGTACCATGACTTGAAGGCTTAATACTATTGGCCGGGAATGAAAAGAGAGGTGACTGAGTTCGTTGCTCGTTGCTTGACATGTCAGAAAGTGAAAGTTGAACATCAGCGACCCTCGGGGCTTTTGACGAATCCTGCGATACCTGAGTGGAAGTGGGAAAGCGTTACCATGGATTTCGTGACAGGATTGCCAAAAGTTAGAAACCATGACGCTATATGGGTGATAGTTGATAGATTCACGAAGACAGCTCACTTCCTACCGATTAGCATTCACTATTCTCCTGATAGACTAGCAGAAATTTACATTCAAGAGATTGTGAGATTGCATGGTATTCCGAAGAACATCATCTCTGATCGAGATCCACGATTCACTTCCAAGTTTTGGAAGGCGGTTCATGAAGCTTTAGGTACCAAGCTCTGATTCAGTACGGCATATCATCTTCAAACTGATGGGCAGACAGAGCGAACGATTCAAACCCTTGAGGATATGCTAAGGGCGTGTGTGCTTGATTATAAAGGTAGCTGGGACAAATTCCTTCCATTAGCAGAGTTTGCCTACAACAATAGTTATCATTCGAGTATTCAAATGGCTCCATACGAGACACTCTACGGGAGGAAGTGTCAATCACCAATATGCTGGACTGAGTTGTCTGAGAGGGAATTGCTAGGGCCAGATCTTGTTGATCAGACAACGGAGCAGATAAAATTGATCAAGCAAAGATTGCTAGCTGCTCAGAGCCGACAGAAAAGTTATGCGGATAAGAGGCGAAAACCTCTGGAATTTGAAGTCGGTGACCACGTATTCATGAAAGTATCACCTGTTACGGGTATTGGCAGGGCATTGAAAGCAAAGAAGCTACAATCAAGATACATTGGTCCGTTTGAGATCTTAGAGAAGATTGGGCCTGTAGCATATCGTATCGCTTTGCCACCGAATCTGAGCAGGCTACATGATGTTTTTCATGTTTCCCAGATGAAAAAGTATCAACCTGATCCAGAACACGTAATAGAGTATGAAGATGTGGAAATGCGCGACGATTTGACTTACGAAGTCACACCTGACCGAATCATCGATCGGCAGGAAAAGCAGCTTAGAAACAAGAGCATTCCATTCATCAAGATTGTCTAGAAAGGGTTATCGCCCAGAGAGGCTACATGGGAAACAGAAGAAAGTGTAAAGAAACGTTACCCGGAATTTATGGCTGATCAGGTGTAGCAAATTTCGGGGACGAAATTTATTTAAGTGGGGGAGAACTGTAACACCCCAAATTTTATATTCACCAAATATATTGTAATTATTTGAGAAATTCAATAAAATGGTGAATATTCATGAATTTGGAATTTATGAATTTCATAAATGTTCGATTTCATGGGAAATTGGGCACAAATAATTATGGAATTAATTTGGGTAATTTAAAAAGCCCAATATTAAGGTCCAAAAATGAAGGAATATTAGAGAAAATATTTGGTCCAAAAATAGATGAAAATTGGTGAAAGAAAAATAAGAAAAGAAATTGGATTAGAAAGGTAATGGCAAAATCGTAATTTTGCCAAAATAGCACAAAATAAATTATTTTTCAATTAATTGAAGTTAATTTCAATTAATTAAGGAAAATAAAGGTTAAAAATATATTTAGAATATTTTGGTCAATTTAATATAAATTTATGGAAAATTTGAGCAAAAAGTGCAATTTTGACCAAAATTGAGACTTTACGTGTATACGTAACCGAAACAAGTTGTGAAGCCAATTGAGACCATAGGGAGGGACCCCTAGGTGTCTCCTACATGTGGCATAAAGAAGAAAATATTGGTTGGACATGATGGCATGGTTATGTGAATGTAGGAAGTTATGTACATAAATTGGATTTTAGTAATTTTGGAAAATTAAACAAATTATTATAATATTATGAAATATGATAATATAAACTTCATCATCCTCTTCAGCCCCATTTCGTGCTCAGCAACCTGAACCATAGAGAGAGAAGGTTGAGAGAGTTTAGAGAGAGAAATAGAAGAAAAATCACAAGGTAAGCCGATTTCTCCGACGATTTCGCTCCTAACGCGTATATCTCAAACTCTAAGCTACTCCTCTTTGTTCTTTAGGGTTTGGAGGCTCAAAAATCTGTTCTCTAAAGGTTAGGGTTTCAGCCATTTTTGGGAAAAGCTTGTTGGAGCTTGAGGTAACTTCCAAACCTTTGTATATTAACTATTCTGGCTGCTGTGGGCAATTTAATCGGTGAAATTTCGCCGGATTGCCATTGGTTTTAAATTTTGGAAAGTTGTATATCTAAGGGTTATGCTGCCCAATTTTAGTTTAAATGGTTGTTATAACTCAATTAGATGGTTAATAAAGTGGTTAGGAGTAGAAAGGAACGTGTTTACGGAGCCGAAATCGTAAAACCCCGATTTTTCCCGGAGAACACAATTATTTCGGCCAGGGATGTTTGAGGGCCTTAGAGTTGGATTTTCAATGATTTTATGATTCCATTGGATTCAGTGGGCGAAAATAGGTGGGGTTACAGTTGGGCACTTTTTTAGAAAAGGCTGAGAAAGCATAATTACGGAAACACCCCTAAAACCCTAAAAGTAGGGCTGCCAAGGGCAATTTCGTAATTTTACATTGAATTTGGTAATTTTGAGACCGGAAATGGATTCCTTGGATGAAAATACGTCAGGATAGCCATAGTCAAAAATTTGGAAAAACGTTCCATCAGGCCGGGTACGGCTGGGCCGGGGTCCCGGGGGCATTTTTGTAAATTTTCACCATAGCTAATATAACCACAAGAAACACTATGGAAGTGTCTAAAATGATACTTGGATAGGTTATGACCTATTTCTTGTACATTTGATGTTTTAGGACCGAGTTAGACGCCTTTAGTTGACACGTTTTACGAGGCGGGCCCTTTGAGACAAGAAAGAGGTTAAGGTAGGGACTACTATCTCTCATATACTATGTGACTATTTGTATGATGCATGTTACTGTATTTTGTGATCTGAACACGTGCTGGAGGCACATTACCTAGCTGTGGTCTAGGACCTAGCTGAGGTACATTGGTCTTACCTAGCTGTAGTCAAGGACTCAGCTGAGGTACATGCAGGGGTTTCAACAGGTTTGTTGGCTCTGAATTTTGTGTACACACACGGATGATATGAATTTTCATTTTACTTGATACGGTGCATTGCATATTTAATTTTCGCATTTTATATATTGATCGTATGTTTCTACTGAGATTCCTTGGAATCTCACCCCTTTTTCTAATCAAAATGTCTCAGCGGGTGCCAGTGGCTCGAAAGCCAAGGATGCAGAGAAGGGAAACTGACGGACACGTTTCCCAAGATGAATACAGTGGTTGTATAGTCTGTATGTGAAATAGTTTTGGGAACATACTGTACATATTTGTCATTATTATCGACTTCTGCTCTGTTAATGACTGTCTGTAAACAAATACTTATTATCAGTATAACTGTACTTTTCTGTTTGCCTATGGAACTTGTTCGTTATTGCCCTGCGCATATCAAAATGGAAACGGGTGTTGACAGTATGTATTATTTAGTGTCGATAAATATCTTTTAATTTTCGTTATATACGTATATATGTTTCTTTTCCAAACAAAATAAGGAAAATTAAGGAATAAATATTAAATTTTTTATCAATTTTTCTTAATAAAAGCTTACACAACAATTTAAAATATTTTAAATTAATTTCTTAATTATTTTATTTTATTTTTATCTAAAATTTTAAAACATTAATTTATTACTTAATAATAATATGTTGATAATTTGACATATTGTGATATTTTCTTTTGACTTTGATGTTGTAATTCTTTATCATATATCATTATACATGTATATAATATTATTTTATTTAATTATTACATCACCAGTTCGACCAAACGGCTCAACCGATCTGACCGGTTGAACCATAACCTATTAACATTTCTGGTTCAATATCCGGTTCGGCTTTTAAAACATTATATGCCTGAACTTGAATAATAAAATGTAAAAGTTAAATTACATCCTAATAAAAAAAAACAATGTACTTAACTAGACGAATTACTGCAACAAAATTGCTGGTCTCTCAAAAATATATGTAAACACCCTGAAGGGATAGTAGGCACCATTGTAACACCATACTCCTGATTATATCTTAGCATTATAAAATGCTAAGATATAATACTCCCTCTATTTATTTTTATAATAAACGTTTAAGTGAATCTTGCGGATCAAAACATCGGTTAAGAATAATAAACGTGTCAAAAGTGTAACCCATTTTTACTAAAAAAATACTCTCATTTATGAGGACATTAGGAATAAGAGAGAGAATAAAGAAATTATTATAATAAAAAGAATTCTATGAGATAGAGAATAAGAAAATAAGTATGGTAGATAGAAGTAATAAGTCTTTGGAGTTATGAGAATTTATTATATTGATATTAAATAAGATAATTAAATAAAGTCAAAATGAGAAAGTAATAAATAAAAAACAAGACATTCTCTTAATATTTCTTATAAAAAGGAATATAGTATGTATGACAGTTTATTCTTATAAAAAGGAATACAGGAAGTATTATTCATTACAAACTATCAAAGGCTTACTAAAATTTGGTTAATGTCACACCCTCATTTTATTTTCAGCTATTTCAGAGTATTTGTGGAAAACGATACGCAATTTAATGGGCAACACAGGAATAACATAGATATATTGATATTATGTGCACGATTACGGAAATTCCCCATAAGGGTTCGTACTTGATAATTACAATTAATGTAGCCTCACAACGCTACGTGGGCATCTAAATCCATTCCAATGAAACGGAGACATCTTCCCATCTTCGTTCCACTGCTGCAATCCCCTCGTACGGTTCTCTTCTTATTCTCAGCATTCGTTCTGTCTTCTCCTGTCTAAATTGTTGGTAGGGGAGGGTGAGATTCTGGGGAATCTCAGTAGGAAAGCAATACCAATATGCATGCAAGATAAGTGCTTAATGCATGACGTGCTTACATTACATAACTCATACTCACACAATGACATATCTGCGTGCTCAATGTTTCAAACAACATACGTATGGCCATAGCATAAACAAAAACAGAGCTTTAATTATTCATATATGTTTCACAAAATCAAGCAAAGCAATAACATGTATCAATAAATCAGCACAAATATCAAATACATGCAGGAGAGGTAAGTTCCCTACACTAAGCGCCCTTCCTTGATCCTCGAATAACGCACCTTGATTTGCGTGCCAATCCCTTGGGCTCTCTACTCGGTCCTAGAATATCAAATGTACAGTTTAGACACTTTCATAGTGTTTCTGGTGGTTATATTAGTCTATGGTAAAATTTTACCAAAATGCTCCCCGAACCCCGGCCTGGCCCTGCCGTACCCGGCCCGATGGCACATTTTCTTAAAATTTTGAGTAAGGCTATTCTAACTTATTTTCACCCAAGGAATCCATTTCCGCTCTCGGAATCACCAAATTCACTATCAAATTATGAAAATACCCTTGATAGCCCCGATTTAGGGATTTCAGTGGCCTTTTCGTAATTATGCTTTTTCGACCTTTTCCGAAAAAGTGACCAACTATAACCCCACCTATTTTTACCCACTGAATCCAATGGAACCAAATATTTTACAAAAATCCGGCTCTAATTACATATTTACCCCTGGCAGCCCCTATGTAAGGGTTTTAAGGCTATTTTTGTCATTTCACTTTCTAGGGCTTTTCTCACTTCCCACCCAACATGAACCCTACACAATTTTCCATCAAAAACACAAAAATCCAGTGCCAACACTGTCCAACACAAATCTGGACGAAATTCTTTAATAATTGGAGAAAATGGAGTTTTATGATTTCAATTCATAAAACACCTTCTTATAACCCTTAATCACTTATTTAACCACTTAATCACATTCTAAACATGATTAGGCTAAATTTGGACAGCACCTCCCCTTAGGGGTAGGACTTTTCAAATTTACAAACTTGACAAAAATGATTAAAACCAAACACAAACCTCAACAGCAACACCATACTAGTTTAGATCTAAGGTTTGTGAGGTTACCTCTTGACATCTTGAATCCTCTCTCTCTAAGCATCTCCTCTCGCTCTTCTTGAGCTCAACATGGTGTCTTTAAGATCATGGATGCATGAAGAATCAAGGTTTAGAGAAGGATCTAGGATAAAATCACAAGGAACCTTAAAAAATCATTCTTACCTTAAACTTCTTCTTCTTCCTTCTCTCTAGAACTTGAGAGCTCTTCAAGGTTTTCTTCAAGCTCTCTCTCTCTCCCCTTCTCTTTTGGTTTGGCCAAATATGCATATGGAAAGGGAAGAGAATGTATGTTATTGATTTCTTCTTCTTTCCTCCTAGCCATTGATCTAATCAAGGGATGATATGGTGGCACTTGTCTTGCACCATAGCTCCTCCCATACTTTCACCCATGCCTCCCTCCATGCTTTCACTTTATGCCATACTTTCTCATAATTTAACTTGCTTGCTCTCTTACCATCACCCTATTATGATCATGTCCATACTTCATGTCATACCCTCCTTATCATTATCATCATTATTCTTTTCTTATAGCATTTTGGACATGTGCTCATGAAATTAAATCATCATCTAATCTCCTCTTCATTTTCATGTGTTGGACAAAAATATAGAAGAGAATGGAAGGAAAACTGTGTTTCAATAATTCCATAATTCAATTAAATGAATTATGTATAATTCCTTCTAATTTCACAATTTTTGATTTATTCCATCAAGAATCCAATTATCCATTTTCCTTTATTTTCCTTGATTAATTGAAATTAACTTCAATTAATTAGAAAACAATTAATCTTGGGCTAAATTGGCAAAATTATGATTTTGCTGTCACCTTTGTAATTTAATTCCTTCCTTGAATTAATTTGCCCATTTTCTCAATTAATTATAATATATTTTTGGTGAATAAATATTTGGGATGTTACAGTTAAAATCTGTTAAAGAATATAAATTTGTAACTAAATATAAATTTTTCCTAAATATGTCATATATTTATGGAGGGAGTGATTGAGAAAAAGATTGAGTAAAAAAAGATGAGATCGGATGATTGAATGAGTCAGAAAAAGATAAGAAAAAATATATAATTAATTGGAGATAAAAATAGAAAAGTGAATTAAATTTTTAAACAAATACAAATTGTGTTTTGTGAAAAAGAGCAAGTGTATCTCAAAAATTGAAATTTATACTTTCTCCTGTTCTTTTTATAAGAATCAAAAATTTGAATTATCTTAATCTTTTTTATCAGAGTCAAACAAGAGTTGTAAGAATATTTAATGAGTTTTTTTTTTTCATTTTTACCCCTCATTAATTATATGTATTACATTAATTAAAAGGTTGATGGTACTTACATGTACTTTACTTCTCTCTCTTACTTGCCCCTCATAAATAAGGGTATACTTAAAAAACAAAGTTTATCTTATACATGGTTACCACTCTGATCCTATATCTAAATCCATTTTGACAAAAAAATATTGGTCTTTATTATAAGTCCAGTTTTAGAATAATATATGTGTTTTCTTATTTTTTGCCCCTATTAATTGCAATAAATAAATAAAAATTATTCATGTTGACTTTTGAAACCAATTATAGATAAGGAAAAAAATTTAAATTTAGCCCATAATTAATGAGTGAACTAATGCTCCTTGATATGTGAGAGTTAGTTAATTTAGACTTATAAATAGGACCACAGTGGTATTATTTTTAACTAATTTTAACTACTTTCTTAAATTATATAATTCAGTTATTAAGCTCTTATAAAAGAACCGGAGGGAGTATTTAGTAGGAAAGGGTACTATATATTACTATATTGCACAATAACTTCATGTATTTATATTTCATGCTTCGTACTCCCTTCACCCCTCAAAATTTGCAATTAATTTATGAATTATAATACTAAATATGTATAAAGCTTACAAATTCAAAGGTTAAAATACATCCGGCATTCTAAAGTATTTTTTTATTTGCATTCAGCACTCTAAGGCCTAAAGTATTTTGTGATGTATCTAATACCCTGAAATATTTTTTTTTTCAAATTCATTCTGTACTCTAAAGTATTTTTTTTTGCCTTGGTGTTGAATTCAAAAAAATATTTTAGGCAAAAAAATATTTTAGGGTACTAAGCACACCTAAAAACAATACTTTATGGTGCTGGACACAACAAAAAATAGTTTACAGTACTGGACACATGAAAAATACTTTAGAATGTTAGACCACAAAATACTTTAAGATGTTGAATACACTTAAAAAAATATTTAAGGATGCTGGATGCACTTTAATTATAAATTCAAAGCAACCTTGTACCTTTTTTCCATGGTTCATGAACCCAGAGCTGGTATTGAATCGGTTGGGGTACTATGTTAAGGGTCAATGGGTTAGATCAGGACTAAATCGGAGCTAAATCAGGACCAAACCAGTGAGAAATTGAAGATTTTAGGCTTATTAATATGAAATTCTAAATAAAATTTAAAAAAAATTCTTAAAAAAAATAGTGACTCAGACTGGACCCCGAACAGGACCAGTTTACCTGCTAGTTCGCTTGTTTTCGGGTCAGATTGGCATGTCTGGTCCGAGTTCATGAACATGGCTTTTTTCACTATTAACATTAAATCAACTGTCTTCTTATTTTCCCTCCCTTCAAATCAACTATCTCCAATCATTCCTGCTACGCTAATGATTCAGAACAATTAATTTACCACTCTGGCAAAAAAAATAACAATTAATTTAATATTAACTGTTAAAAAATTATTAGATTGCTTCATTACACGGTATATAACTTTTTTTTGGGTGCCTATATAGTTCCCTAGACAAAATTTCAGGGTTAAAAATGTACTTTAGTCCTATATGATGTAACTTGAACTATGTAAACTAAAATAGCATAATTCATATTCTTCCATTTTTATTTTTTAACATTTTAATCCATGTTTTAACTCCAAAAATAATAAATAAAAAATGTCACGCTCTTATCTCATTTTCACCTTTATCAGAGTATTCTCGAAAAAAGATATGCGGTTCGGTGGGTAACACAGAAATAACATAATTATGTTGATAATATGTGCATGATTACAGAAAATCCCCATAAGGGTTTGTACATGATACTTACGATTAAGGTAGCCGCACAAGGCTACTAGGGTGTCTAAACTCATCCCAATGAAACAGAGACATCTTCTTGTCTTCGTTCCACTACTGTAATCCCCTCGTATGGTACTCTGCATTGTTCTTAGCATATCTTCTGTTTTCTCCTATCTAAATTGTTAGTAGGGGAAGGTGAGATTCAAGAGAATCTCAGTAGGAAACAGATACCATAGTGCATACATGATAGATGCTATGTGTATGACATGCATGTTAGCTTTATCTAGATGTATGCCCCATAATGACATTTCTGCATGCTCAATGTTTCATGCAACAAGACTATGGCCACAGCAAAAATAGAAACAGAGTTTCATTTATTCAAATAGGCTTTACACAATCAAGTAAAGCAATCACATACATTACTACACAAGCAAGGATATCAAATACATGCGAATAAGTAAGTCTCATACCTCCAGTCTTTTCTCCTCGATTTGCATGCCAGTAACTTAGGCTCTCAACTCCATCCTACAATTCCAAATGTACACTTTAGATACTTCCATAGTGTTTCTGGTGGTAATATTAGACCATGGTGAAAATTTATCAAAATGCCCCGGGATTTTGGCATGGCCCGCCGTACCCGGTCCGACTGTACTTTTCCTGAAATTCTAACCTAGGCTATCCTGACACATTTTCGCCCAAGGAATCCATTTCTGGACTCGGAATTACCAAATTCACTGTCAAAAGACGAAATTGCCCTTGGCAGCCCCACTTTAAGGGTTTTAGGGGCATTTTCGTAATTATGCTTTCTCGGCCTTTTCCGAAAAAGTGCTCAACTGTAACCCCACCTAATTTTCCCTCATGAACCTGATGGAATCATCAAATCATTGAAAATCCAACTCTAAGGCCCATTTCTAGAGCTGGATGAAACTTATAGGAACTTCAGGGAAAATTGGG
Organism: Inga leiocalycina; assembly: GCA_963242795.1. NCBI lineage: Eukaryota > Viridiplantae > Streptophyta > Magnoliopsida > Fabales > Fabaceae > Inga > Inga leiocalycina. Next base: position 41,528,898 of record OY725328.1, on the reverse strand, counting down.
GTTTTTCGGTTTCGGCTCCGTAAACGCGTTTCTTTCTACTCCTAACTACTTTATTAACTATTAAATTAGGTTACAACTACCATTTAGTACCAATTTGGGCAGCATAACCCCTAGGACAATCCATTTCCAAAAATTAAAACCAACGGCAATCTGGCGAAATTTCACCTATTAAATTGCCCACAGTAGCAAGAATAGTCAATATACGAAGTTTATGAAGTTACCTTTTCTTCCTTCTGGATTTTCCTTCTTGTGGCTGAAAACCCTAACTTCAAAACACCAAGATTTATGCTTCAAATACCTTACATAACATAGAAGAGAAGCTTAGGAGTAGAGTTATACGTGTTAGGAGCTAGATCGTCAGAGAAATCGGCTTACCTTACGAGTTCTCTTCTCCTTCTCTCTCTAAACTCTCTCAAGTTTTCTCTCTCTAATTTCAGATATGTTCACGTGGTTTTCTGGCTGGAGGAAGAGGATGAGTTTATATTATTATATTTGATCAATTTTCCAAATTTTCGGATTATTACAAAATGTTGGCAGATTTCTGCCGAAACTTTGAAAAATCATAACTAATTTTAGAAAAATCAAATTGAAGTGATTTCAAAGCCTATAGAACCCTTATTAAGTCTAGTTTCAAGGAAAAATATATCCTTTTGCTAGTTGGAAGCACACAATTCCCAGAATTTCAATCTTTACATGCTGTTCCAGAAACTTCAGAATTTTTCTGTGCTGACTTCAAAAACTCATATCTTTTTGTATATAGCTCTAATTGATTCATATGACCTATTAAAGTAAAGCTTAGGATGTATACTTTCATCCTGTAAAATCTCATAATTTTTGCTCATCATTTGGTCATCCAAAATCATATGACAATCTCACTGCCTCACAGGAAATTTCATTGGAAGCATAATCATATTCTCTAAAATTCACCATTTTACTTTCTTTAATACCCAAAATATTGGACTTTGGGTCCAAGTCCGCCCTTGATGGGCTGGACTATTTGATTAGAAAATAAATAGCCTAATCAAATAAGAATAAAAATCAGCATTAATTGTAGGTTGGGGAATAATTCAGCAATAATTATGAATTTGTTAAAAGAGGAAAAAATCACCATAATTAGGGAATTAATTGAGAGACAATTAATTGCTGTCTTGGAGGGCAAGAAGGAGTGCACAAGTTTCCTAATTAATGGCCTCTATAAACCACTATAAATAGGGTGTGCCTCCTCAATTGCAATTCACCCCGCCATTGAGTTTTCTAGCAATTCTCTTCTCTCCTACCATCTTTGTGGTTCTGATGATCTGCAGTGCAAATAACAATTAGGCTCTAGTAGTCTAATAATTGTGTGGGCACAAGTATAGAGTATTGGAGCTTTGACCCGGATCCGAACATGGATTCGCCTAGGTACGCCTAATCTCCTTTTAGTTATATTTTTCTTATATTGGTATCAGAGACATGATGATCCTGTGGCTGTGTGATTTATTCTTTATGAATAATTAATTGATATAATTTGTTTATATCCCCATCTAATTCCGCTGTGCTATTATATATGTGAATATATATAATGTTAATATGTGCGAATAATTTTTTTTAAAAATCCTCTTCTCACATATATGATTTTGGGTTTTCGATATGCAAGAGTTGCAATATTATGGGTTCAAAATTAACATAGATGAATATGTTTTGAATGCTATATGCCCATATGAATCTATCTCCTGATTCTTTATGCCTTGCTCTCTTTTTTTTTTCTGATCATATGCGTGTGTCCCTGCCCAGTGTATGAACAATGATATATGTGTGTCTGTGTTCTCAATATGCTATCCATACTTCTATATACTGGGTTCATGATTATTGGTCGAATTGTGCGTGCTCTTCTGATATAATATATATATAAGCATATATGTATTCTTCATGGCACCATTTTTTCCCTCCTCCTCTCCTCACCTCTTCGTTCCCATTAAAGGTGAGTCTTTGGGACTTATATGGAACAAAAAGCAAGAGACTTTAACCCTCAAAAAGCTAGGAAAGCTTTTGAAATGAAGAGGACACACATCCAGGATGAATTACGCAGCGCCGTCAATGTCGAGAAAAATGGGGTGTTTCTAAACTAAGTGTTTTTGCCCCCAAAAGAAGACATGGATGTGTAGATCTCGAAGAGACGATTCCAACGATGCTTAGAATGCTTCAAACGGAGTTCGGATGAGGGAGAAACAAAGGAAAGAAGTTCGAGGGTCGTTAGTCACTGCCGCAACTTCATTCATGATTTGATCAATGAAACAGAGGTTTTAAGATCAAATAAATGCCATGATTTGTAGTTCGTTGAACTACGATTCCAATGACACCAAGAACACGAAAAACGGAGCTAAAACGAGGGAGATATGGCCTCCCGAAGTTGGCGTGTCGTAATGACCCGTCGGAGCTCCAACCGGGTCGGGTGGACCTAGCTAGAGGTTGAAGATGATGACGTGGTAGTCAACTGCCATGTCATCGGTCAACCAATGCCATGTAGCGCCAATGAGAGGTCACCACATCAGCGTCCAGCGCCACGTCAGCGTCGGTCAACGAGGCCACGTCATCAGTTGACCTGCCACGTTGACCGAGACACGTCAGCGCCACGTCATCAACATGTCAGCAATGACGGGGTCAAGGTTGACCAATCAACGTTGACTGGTCAACGGTCAATAGTCAGTCATTGACTATTGACAAATAAAAGACATATGGCGTGTGGGGCCCACGGGGGCTCTGTTTGACATGTGGCAATCACCGTCAGAGAAAGGACGACGCGTGGAGTCGTTTGGGCCAATGCATGTTGTAGCCCCCTTCGATAATCAGGCCGGGATTAGTGTTTAATCACATTTAATAATCGAATGAGAAATCCAGAACAATTAAAAACTTTTTGCGGAAACTGTAAAACTGGATCTCCATTCATTTCATTCATTAAAACAAATGGCCTGTTTGGTCTGTTACATATACAATATCAGAGTATCAGCACAATTCCCGACGTTTACCCAGGATAATAACATTTAATCCAAAATATTGTTCAGGGCATCATCGCCCATCTCAGTATCCATATCGGGGATCACACAAAACTATAGTACTATAATCTATACAATATATTTACATTGATCCAAAATGATAACCAATTCGATATACAACCAAAATATCTAACTAAGACTACCGCTGGCAGCCCTAATTGCCCTTATCCACTTGCTTGCTTTTCGATCCACTTGCCCTATCTAAAAATGTTATTTGGAAAGAATGAGATTATAGAGAATCCCAGTAGCAACAGTTTATTTATATGATGCATATATACAAAGCAAGTCACATATATCACAATGTAGCAATCAATATTCGAGACCGGGCTTTCGCCACGTTCCCTTCACTATATACGAGGTCGGGCTTACGTCACGCCCCCTTCACTTTATCTATATTCGAATCCGGGCTTTTGCTACGTCCCCTTCACTTTCACTGTAATCGAGTCCGGGCTTTCGCCACGTCCCCTTCACTTTTACTGTAATCGATGACTAATGTAAACAAGCAATGTAATACACATGATATAGGATAAAGTGTTACTACCTTTGTCTTTCCTTCCTTGACCAGGCACAGGCCTTCTATGCTCAGGGCAGATATCAAATCCTAAAGTCATAAATAAGGATGAAGCATTATTCTCTATTCCAATACTCAATTGACTCTTCAACACTTAGATTTGGTTATCAATAATGACCCTTAAGAAGCTACAATTGGCTCTAACAATCGCCTAAAAGGATTAGGTAACACCGGGTTGGAAACCACTTTTCAAAATCTCAAGGTGATGAAAACAGGGGGTTGGCTGTAGTCAAGAAACCTCTGGCTGTGGCCAAAACACGCACAGAAGGTTTCTGGCTGTAGCTAAGAATTTCTGGCTGCGGCCAAAACACGCACAGAAACTTTTGTGCTGCAGCCAAGACTTTTTTGCTGCAGCTAAGGCAGCTTCGGAAATTCATAAATAATTATAGAAAAATAAAAATGAGGTGATCCGAAATCCCATTGAAAGCTATTTTAGTCCTCTTCATAGGAAAAATATGAACCAATACTGGAAATCACCATACAAATCCCAGAATTACACAAAACGCATCACTACCCCAAAACAGAGTTCTGTTTCAATCCCAAATTTTGGACAACCATAACTCACAGAATACTAAATGAAATGACATAAAATATATGTCCATTTTGAAGCTTGGGATGTGAACTTTAAGACTGGAAAGTGTCACAATTTTATGAAATCATTTGGTCATTCAAAACTCCAATACAAACAGACTGCCTAGAATAGCCTTTCAATGGCAGCATTTCCAATTTTCTACCAAAGTGACCAATGGCTCCAAAATCAACAATCAAGCCTATTACTTACACTAAAACACTCAAGGAATCCAATAAAGCCATTTAAACAACCTAATTTCCACTACATTAGCATGCTTTGGTCCATGGCCACACTAAACACTAACTTTCCAAACTTTCCAATCTCACTCATTTCTTTCCCAATCAATCCTATCTATCCATACACATTCCAAATATACCATTTCTATACCTTTAACATGCCAAATGACCAATGACACTCATTTTCAAAAATGGCCAATAAATCCCAGAAATTCAAAGCTACCTCAAATGGCACAAAACTTAGATGAGTAGATAGGTTTCACTTACCTCTTTAACTTTCTCAAAGTGACTTTTCAATTCTCCAACTTTCACAATCTCTTGAGGTCACAAACTAACACCAATGAACATATTACAACCATCACAATAAAGCTCTTCATTCAAGGATCAATATTAGAGAAGGAAGTTTGAGCATTTGGAGACATTTCCCTTACCTTTTTGAAGCTTTTCTTCCTTCCTTTTGGCCTTCAATGGCTGACAAAAATAAGGAGAGAAGAGAGAGAGAGATGAGAGTGATAGAGTGAAGAGGAGTGAAGAAGAAGAGAAATGATGATCCAATCCCTCCCCCCATACCATGTCCAGCGCACAAAGAGGGAAGAGAGGAGAGAGAAATACTAAAATATTCACTTTGACTTTACTCCCTTCACACACACCCACAACCTTGACACATGTCATTCTCCTATTGGCTCTCCCACACTTAGTCACCATTTAACTTATATAATCCTTCCATTAGCAATTTAATCCCACTTCTCATTTTTCTCTTAGTTAGTAATTAATTTCCCATTATCACCAACTTAAATCAATAATTCCATTCTTTAAATTTTTCATCAATTATGAGATATAAATTAATATTGTCACCAATATACATTAATTCCACTTTAATCTGATAATTATCCTCAATAATTATGATTATGCCTTAATCGAAAATTGGGGTGTTACACGTGTCGCCAGCAGGCGGCTGCAAGGTGGCGCGTGTATGTCACGTGCCATCGCCCAGAGTGGCCAACGCTGAAATTTTCTAATTTTTTAGGATTTTTTGATCCAGAGACCTTCTAGGGGCACGTGACGGCGTGTGGGACCTCTGATTGAGACGCGGTTGGTTCCTAAAAATCCCTAAATTCATGACCTTCAATTTGATATATAATTTGCATATATTTGAAGCACGTTTGGATATGTTTTGAGTCAAAAAGGTGCTTGTATGCACCTAGAGATTCCCAAAAATATTGAAATTGAGTCTTTGTGGATTCTATTATTTTTGGGATAGGTTGACTTACTTATTAAGAGTATTTCAGCTATAACATAAGGTTAATGCTGCAAGATTCTTTAAAAGTAAGGGATTATTCAAATGAGTTTTTGAATATAAAATCCTATCCAACCTTGACTCAAACTCATAGAGATAAAAACCTAAAAAAATTGCAGCAACTTAAAATTATTCAATGATTATTGAATAATAATAAGTCTTCCCATGCTTCTAAGCACATTGATCCATTTGGATTGAAGCAATGCCTTCTAAAAGTCAATCTTTATCACAACTGTTGTGATAAAGGATAAGATAGATAGAGATGTTAGAATCATCTCATCAAGTGGGAGGTATGCTGCAAATACATCCAAATGAGTGGATGTAAACATGACAAAGAGGAGCTGGACATTGTAGCTAGAAGCTACATGAGTTAATATGGTCAGAAGGGCCTATGAGAAGGATAACCTAGTTAAGAGACAACAAAATTAGAATTTTTTTTATTGAATGTTCTTTTCATTGAATTTATGATTAAATTCTTTATTTTTAGAATTGAATTCAGTATGTTCTCTTCTTGTTTTCTAGAACATTCATGCTAGTTAGATGATATTGTGTTATTATAACTGCTCTTTGATTGAGTGGGAGTTTTCTGGAATTTGTCTAGAAATCCAAAGGGGAAAGTGTTCAAATAAAGACTGTGGTTAAAAGGGTGATGAGCTAACTAGTATGACTGGGATAGGAGTCAACATAGTTGTCTCCTGAACATGAAACTAGTGAACTTATTATCTAATTATCCTTGGTCTTATTTGAACAAATAAGATTTGTATACCATAACCGTCTGAGTGACCAATTATGACCAAGTCTATTTGACTGAGCTTATGAAGACAAGCTCAATAGAGATATCTGTGGAGTTAAAAACTCTCAAATCTCTTTTCATTCAAGAAGAATGAGATGTCAGGGACATCCTACCAACTAGTCTTCAGCATTTAAAGGTTGAAGCAATCAAAGGATGCAAAAGGTTTATGCTATCAAGTATAGAAAGAACAACATTGCTTAAACTTATGTTGGTATGAGCAATGTAACCTTATCCAAGCTGTGTGGATAGTGTTGGAAGATAGTGAAATAGGTGATATTCTTCCATAAAGTTAAAACTAAGTTAAGTTTTAACATAGTGTACTAAGTCCTAACATGTTGTTTAGGCAACACTTGAGGCAGATGTCAAACTAAGAAGTTGAGACAAAACTAAATGCCAAGTTCTTTCTAATAAACAACAAGTGTATGTTGTGATCAGACATCTCCTAATGAGTGGAAGGAAGCTATGTCTCCCAGTGAGTAGGAGTGAGCCATGTCTTCTAGTGAGTGGGTGTATACGAAAGTAAAGATTGCCTCTGATATGCATATTGTAACATTCAGCAATGTGATTCGCCACATTGAACTTGAGTGTGAAAGACTAAAGGATTCAAGATCCATCAGTCAGACGACCTTAGCTAGAGAGTGGGAGGATTCATCCTCTAAGCCCAAGGGCAAGAAACCTATAAGGTAAACTTGATCTAGAGGAGGTCAAATGGTTTCTACAAAGATGAAAAGCTACATTCATAATCCTTAAGGGTTGTAAAATGTAGCAATCTACATGAGTTGTGGATATTTTAGAGAAGCATATGGCTTCATGTCAAATGCAAAGCAACAAAGAGATAGAATCAAGGGATTGGAACTTACACGTTAACTCTGCATAGATAAACCACCCTGATTCACTCCATGCAATTGCAACTGACAAAATCACATCTTTGCTATCTCTTTAGTTAAGGATCGATGGAACTATGATTCTCAAATCCTTCGTTGGATTTTGATGTTTCTTTCTAGGGATAAAAGATTCTATTTCTTGCCACATGTACACCTTGATAAAAGGGAATGATCAAACTATCAAAAGAGTATTTGCTAAACAACGTGTGCTAAAGGGTTAATACCTTTATGAATAAGTTGAAAACTTATTCTACCTGGCAAGAAAGACAAAGAAAAATTTTTGAGAAAATCCACTAGAATTGGCAAAATATGATATTAGTGAACCAGTGAACGTGAAGGCAAGACACAAAGCTTGGTGTTTCGTTAACGTTATGGACGTTTACTTGAAATACAGTAATGTTTACTTGATTTTTTTGCAAGTGTCAAGCTGTTAGATAATGGCTGAACTAGTCAGGAATCAGTAAACTGAAAGAATAAGACCTTTCAAACTAACAAGGGTTCAAGACACCCATGTGATTAGTTCAAGCTGCTTTGTGTACAAGAAAGGCATTGTTAAGCAATTATCAATACCTAGAACCCTTCAACATAATAGAGTTGTTGAAATGGAGAGATAAACCTCTCCTTGATTTGGTTTTGAACATAATGGCATCAATGAGGCTATCAGCCATATGTTGGTAGGTGGACTCATAGCTATTATATTCACACCTAACCAAATGCCCTTTATGTTAGTCATGACCTTGCCCTATGAATCGTGGATGGGCCTTAGACCAGGGCCAAGCTCGTTAAAACCATAAGGATCATCAACTTTATATTCACAATTCTTCTTATGAGTAAGGAAGATTAGGGCCAAGGTATACAAGGTATCTCTTTGTGAGATGACATAAGAATTTGACATGACACGTCTTCATTAGTGAAAATGATGGCGGTTCAGTGACTGAGAGAAAATCGTGGGACACAACGTTCATGAAACCCAGATTTCCTAGCAGGAAATGAGTATTAATAAAAATAAATCTCTTTAAGAGGTTCACAAGTGATAAGGAATAACCAAGTGTTCTTAAGTTTATTGATCCGAGTGGGAGGATTGAGACCATTTTCACAACGAAAGTGGTAAGAGGTAAGTTACGAGAGAATTACCTCACTCATACATAGGAAAAGAATCCTATGAAATCCACTTCGGAGCAAATTGTCATCTAGTAAATGACTATAAGGGATAGATTCCCTAATGGATTGAATGCTCTCTTCATCATTTAGAAGGTGATGATAAGTACCTATAAGTGTCTGAAAGACACTAGAAGGACCTACTAAGATGAATTGTAAAGTGTCATGCAGGAGGATTTGGATTCTTTTTAAGCCAAATACGTGTTTGGGTAATTTGTCACCTAGCCAAGAGGCGATTGGGAACAAGTAGGTTCTCAAATCTGTTGGGGGCATATAGAACCTAAAACACTTAATGGCTAGGGGGTAATACAATGGAAGGTTGTCCGTTGTGTGTTTTAACTCTGAACTTTGGCTATGATAACAAGCTTAGTCTTGAAATTGTATCAAGATGATGTAAAGACCACCGTCCAATTTGGAATTTTGGAAATTGGATGATGAACTCTACATGAAACAGCTTAAGGGCTTCACAGAAATAATCACCCAAATAGTAGTATTTGAGGTTTTTCACAAGGTGAAAGCCTCACCAACTTCGAAATAATCGAAGAACAATACATAAATCCCAAACGGTCTAATGATGATTCTTTGTGAAGTCATCCTTTGTCAAATGACATATGAAACAAGTGTCAAGGGAGTCAAAGGAATAAAGGATCAGAGAATCCTTAAATTCTGAGTTGAGAAAGTCATGGGTTGAACAAATATCTTGAATGACAAGATAAACGGAGATTGCACAAGAAAGATACAGTCTTTTCCACCTAAGACATGTACAAGTGTACTCCTTAGACATCTTAGGATGTCAAACTGTAAACCCATGGACACCCCTGAAGTCAAGGGCATAAACCTAAAGAGGTTACATGTCCTATGAGGAATCCAACATAAGAAAGGTGGATAGAGTCCCATGTGAGACTATAGTTGGTAATATGAATGTACACATTGGTCTATATAAGACCAAATGATTTTGGGTCAGACTTGGAAGTTGTTTTTGGTCCTGCTGTAAAATGGGTTATGAGAATAACCATGGATTAAGTTGTTAAGACAATAACTTTCCTTTGAAAGGATACTCCAATACAAGACCTAGGAAAATGGTGATGGAGTAAGAAAACATACAAAGTATTTTTTCCTGTTATCCATGGAAATAGAACACAGGGCGTGTTTTGCCATCATTCAAAGTACCATATGGCTAAAGTAATTCCTATGAGAGATTGGGAATGAATGGTGGATAGAAGGACCCAAGCGATAACATCTTATGATGAGGATCCTAAGTATCACAACAAGGCGAAACATGCTTTTTGATATATCTCTATAAGAGATATGCTTTCAAAGAGGGAAAGCAACAGTTCAATGACCTTCTACTAATAGAATGTTGGTAGATTCCCTTAATGAGCCCAAAGCTTGATTTTCATTGAGTTAGTGAAAATCTTGGGGCATGAATAAAATGTAAGGTCATGAACTTCTTTTATATGAAGATAAAAAAAATAGTATGTATGTTATGAGTAAATACATATAAGGTATACAAGTTTGTATGTCGTATAGGTCAGAAAAGGTTGGTTCACTCACACGAACAACCATCTTCCTATGTTTTACGGGGGCATGGGAGGGTAAGACAAGCAAATGAACACTATGAGATGGTTAAGAAGAATCTTTGCGTTTGAGTCACCTCGGTTAGACTGAGATGAGATCTACATATGTGCATATACACAGAAAATGGATCGAAGCATGAATATAGACTTGTAGCCAGGCAAAGAACTCTTTTTCACAAAATGAGATTGTAAAAGAGATATTGTGAAAAAGAAAGTTCTAGTTCGAATGTTGAGTATATTTTGGAACTAATGTCTGTAAGGTGAAAGATAAAGAAATCAACGTACACCTCAAGCCATTCACCATAGCATGCAATTCATACTGCATGTGCTTAAGAGTTAAACTGCAACACGGGATGTGGGTGAAAGATCCCTAGTTCACTACAGTGTGAGTCCCAGGAAGGAAGAATCATTCCATGATGCCCTTAAGACTTAGGCAACATCATGAAAGCTTGGTTTGGTGATAGCTACTTTAGCTGAAGCTCTATGATCACACTCGATTCGGTCAGACAAGTGAAAACTAGGAAAGCGACCATGTCAAGATGGACTGATGATTAGTCAAAAAGGAAGATTTACTCCTAGATACATAAGATGTGCTAGTATCTGTGGTCGACCCCTTACTAGCTCTATGTGTAGCTAGTAAGTGTGGATACTATGTGCGTAGAAGGCAATCTGAGTTAATCAACATATTAACTCGAGAGGAATTAGATATGCCATGAGTAATATGTATGGGAGAATCTGGGGCATATGAAGCAATGAACATATAGCTTATGGTTATATATAAAGGGTGCCCTTGGATGCGGATCTAATATGAGGGATTTCTAGTATCACAAGCACCAAATCTTAAAGATGTTTTTTGCCCACGCAATCACGACAGACGCCAAGTATGAAACAAGAAAGTAATACACGCACGATGGGAGGCCCATCAAGTGCGAGTGGGAGATGTTGGACTTTGGGTCCAAGTCCACCCTTGATGGGCCGGACTATTTGATTAGGAAATAAGTAGCCTAATCAAATAAGAATAAAAATCAGCATTAATTGCAGATTGGGGAATAATTCAGCAATAATTATGGATTTGTTAAAAGAGGAACAAATCACCATAATTAGGGAATTAATTGAGAGACAATTAATTGCTGTCTTAGAGGGCAAGAAGGAGTGCACACGTTTTCTAATTAGTGGCCTCCATAAATCACTATAAATAGGGTGTGCTTCCTCAATTGCAATTCAGCCCGCCATTGAGTTTTCTGGCAATTCTCTTCTCTCCTACCATCTTTCTGGTTCTGGTGATCTGCTGTGCAAATCACAATTAGGCTCTAGTAGTCTAATAATTGTGTGGGCACAAGTATGGAGTATTGGAGCTTTGACCCGGATCCGAAAATGGATTCGCCCAGGTACGTCTAATCTCCTTTTAGTTATATTTTTCTTACACCATAGATATAAGAAATATTAGAGAATAGATTTGGGACATCTACTAAACCGAGGCTTAGTAGTCCACTTAATTTAGGCTTATTCTCAAGCCCCCAATCTTAAAATTTGGGGTATTACAAAAAATATTTCAATCTAAACCAGGAGATATATCTTGACTTGGATTGCTTAAAGCATAGGGAGGAACATCGTTACATTTTGTAGGGAAAAGCAATTTTCAAAATAGATTCACATGAATCCATGCTACACACACACACACACACACAAAATGTCAAATACTATGGACCCCAATTTTTCAAATTGAATTTCAATTAAATTATATAAGAAAAAAGACAAAAAAAAAAAAGTGGGACATTCTTTTGTTGCGTAAGGTGTCAAATTCAAATTCGTAGCTCGTACTTCTATTTATCTCTTATTAGTTTACCTAAATTAATTGCAAAAGATCAATCAACAAAAATTAAGTAAAAAACATGGACCTGATATTTTGTTTAAAAAGCATAAATTTTGAATTTCATAATTTATTTCATACTTTTATACAAACATACTGCCATGCATCTATTATACTCTAGTCATATTTATAACATATAAAGTGTTATGAATATTAATTATGTGGATATCCATTGACTTATGTTCTTATCACCATATACTTGATTGCTTTTAATACTTTCTTTTACTTCATCTCCAAGTCAACAAGCTTGCTTTCCAAGTTTGCTTGCTCTCTAAGCCAACCAACTTGGTCTCCAAGTTTGCTTTCCCCCCAAGAATGCTTGCTCCCCAAGTTCCTTACTTTCCAAATTTGCCTATAAATATATGTTCAGTGTAAGCATTGTAGACACACAAGAAATTGACTGAAAAATGCTCTCTACTTTCTCTCGAATTCTCTTATCTCTTGCTCTCTTATCCTAGATATCTTTATTTTCATAACACGTTATCAGCACGAAAGTTCCAATGAAGGGATGATCTTCTCATAGTTTTTTTGACGATTTCATCTACTTTCTTTTACCTTATCTTTATTTGATCTTATCTATCCTGGATAATCTGAGCCACTATATGGAATTAAATAGATACCTTTACCGATTGTTATAGACATCGAATTCCATGGCTAAGATTGTAACCCCCTTACGGTAATTATATCTGGACTACGAAATTTAAGTGAAATAGAGACCAATAAGACAAAATCATTTTTATAATCATTCATCTCCAAGAGATGGGGTGTACAAACAAAACATTTAAAACAGAATCCATCTGGTCTTATATTCACTTTCGAATACAATTACCTGTGCAGTTATATCACATAATAAATATCAGAATGCGTAACCAAAATCCCGGCAACCCCGGGTTAATTATATATATAATGGGTTTAAAGGTTTCCCAAAAAGGGGATTACATGACCAAAAATTCATATTTACATCTCATATACAAAAGTAATCCCAAAATCCAAAATCCAAAACAGACAACCAACGGTCCGAACTCCAATATGTCCCTACTAGCCCTAACCACTCCTGGTTGGTCGCTTATCCTTGGAACCACTCTCCCTATCTGAAAATGTTAGTCATTTGGAAAGAGTGAGATTCTAAAGAATCTCAGTAGTAACAAATCATTCATACCACACGTAATCACATAGCATGTAAGCAAATCATCACATAACAGCAGCAACACAAATCACACTCCACCCTCATCCCCTTTTACCGCTGGGAAGGCACACCATCCTAACCCGAACCGTTGTTAGCGACTCAGGGACTATTGGTATGGCAGTGCATACGAATAGCCTTACGGCTCACATATAGCCTTTCGGCCCACAAATAGCCTTTCAGCTCACATAATCACAAATGTTACACCCTAACCTCATCCCCTTTTACCGTCGGGAAGGCACACAGCCCTTACCTGAACCGTTATTAGCGACTCAGGGACTATTGGTATAGTAGTGCATACACAATTCCACAAATATTGCAGCATACGAATCCATCACAAACCAATGATATAACACACATACAATGCATCACATAAGATATAAACGAAAAGTCACTACCTGAATCTTTCCTGACTTTCTTTGGCTTCGTAAGCTCACAAGGGCAACAGATATCAAATCCTATACCAAATTAGGGACAACCAATCAATTTCTTTTCCAAGTGTATATTTTCATAATACTTTAAGTTGATTATCATTTAGGACTCTTTAGATGACTATTAGAGGCCTAAACATATGCCTAAAGGGTTGGGAGAACTACCCTGAAAACCCCTTTTTCGAAAGGTAAAACAGTGATTTTAAACTGGCTCACTCGAGTGAAGATGACTTCACTCGAGTGATGAGACACTCGTACCCGAGTGAGAATGGCTCTCACTCGCGAGTGTTTGACAATGAGCAACCATCATGGCCAGAAAGTGCTCACTGCACTCGAGCACATAGCTTTGCACTCGGGTGATGACTCCAAACTCACTCGAGTCATCGAAAGTGCAAGACAAGAAGTGAGAACTTGAGAGCACAAGCAACATCAGAGGGATAACCTCACTCGAGAATACCCCCCAGTGCTCGGGTGAGAGGCCTGCACTTGCGAGTGTCAGATCACACTTTGAGCATTGGCCAGCGAGTGACAACCCGAGAGTAACCCTAACCTTGGACTCACACCATCACTCGAGCAATCCCTTGCTCACTCGAGTGACCACCAACTTCACTCGCAGTGATAGAAGTGCACTCGAGCTCCACTCATAGAACCCGGGCAAAACTCGAAGCAGAAAAGGGAAAATATACACAGCACTCGAGCATGATCTTCACTCACTCGAGTGTTGCTATCAGAATGCTCAGATCGTAGCACATGACAGAAATTTCCCAGATGGTCAAAATCAATCCCAATGGTTTCCAAACTTCTCACACAGTTCATTCTCACTTACTCATGTCTAAGGAACACATTGGCAACTTCCAAAACACCCAAATACCATTCTAACCACAATTCAAACTTTCCAAATCAACTCCAACAATTAAATAACTCCACAATAGACTAATTCCAACATCAATTACTATGAATTTCATTTATTCCAAAATAACCATAAATTAGGGCAAATTTTCCAGAATTTCTTCAACTTATCCAAAACTCATAATATATATATCAAAATGCATCAAATGCCTACCTCTTCACTTTACCAAATCTAGAATCTTGATTCTCCAACTTTCAATTTTGTCCAACACCCAAATCAATACTATTCAAGATTCTGAAATCACCATAATGAAGTTCTCAATGAGGTGCATAACATTAGAGAAGAGGATTTTAACAAAGAAGGACCATTACTCACCTAATATCAAAGCTTTCACTTTCTCTTTCCTTGCTTGAGTTTAGCGAAAATGGGGAAGGTAGAGAGAGAAAATGAGAGATGGAAGAGATGATGATGATGAAGCATACTCCCTCCCCTAGCCATACACACAAACCGCATAGGAGAGAGAAGGGAGAGAAAAAGTAATGTTTTATCCTTTTGTGCCATCTAAGGGACTACACAATGCCACATGTCATCATCCTACACACTCTTACAAGAGCTCACATAGATGCAAAATATGAGATTCCGACCCATGGTCAATAGATCTCAACCCTTGATCTCTAATCACCAAATACACATATATCAAATTTACATCATATTTCTCTAAAAGTGTTTAATTACACTAATTACAATCAATATCAGAGTCATTAGCCCTTATCCCAAATTAGGATATTACAAAGATTGAATATTGCTATTGTTTTTATATCTTACAAGTTCTTTTATATTATCATTATTATTTTAGTATGGCCATAAGCCATACACGTCCGATTTCTAAAATTATATGGCCGGAAGCCATATCCCTTTTGATTCCCTATTATATGGCCAGAAGCCATATGACTTTTCATCTTTTATCTTATTATACGGCCGAAAGCCATGTACAACTTTTATTTATCCTGAAGATAAATAGTTTAATATCTCATCTTGATATTAATTGGCTTGAAGCTATGAGATTAAATGGTCCGAAGCCATAAAAGTTTTAATTTTCTTATCTTGCCTTATTAATTATATTTCTTGTCTTTAAAAATCTGCTATTATCAAAAGATATGCTGAATTAATTTCTTGCCTCCTTGTGGCTGAATAAAACAATGAGCTTTTATTGAAAAATCATGAATCTCATCGAACAAGCTCGACTCCATTCCTAGAAGCAAATCTAGTAACAAATGAATCTATTTATGGAAGTCGATATGGACGTAGACGTGGACATAGACGTGGCTATGGCTGTGGGCATGGGTGTGGCCGTGGTTGAAATCTAGTAGTTCAACTTCCTACCAGAGGTGGGGAAAGATTGATAAGAATCACAAAAAGGAAACTAGTGGGTATAATAAACATGCTAAAAATCCATGTTATCGTGGTGGTGGCAAGGGTCATTGATCTTGTACCTATCGTATGCCAAGACACCTGGTTGAACTTTACCAAAAATCACTTAAAAATAATGGTAAAGAGTCAAGGGTTGAAGTAAATCAAATTGATAAGGCTGAGAATTATGAGTATGGAGACATAGATATTATCCATTTGGATGTTGCTGATTTCTTAGCATAAATTATCGTTGCCTATTTGAATTGCTATGTTTTTGTATGTTTAAACTTTCTTCTAGCATATGTATTTCTTTTAATTATGTTTTTATGTCTCCTTTAATAAAGAATGAATCTTATTGGCATTAAACCTGAAGATTTATGTCTCATTGATAGCGCAACAACCCACACCATACTTAAAATTGATAAATATTTTTTTACCTTGGTAATGCAATAAGCTAACGTTTAGACTATATCTGGTAGTATAAATTTGATTGAAGGGGAAGAGCTAATATTTTGTTACCTGAAGAAACGAAATTATGCATTTATAATGCATTTTATTCCACCAAATTTGAAAGAAACTTGTTGAGTTTCAAAGATATCTGTATAAATGGATATCATATAGAAACAAAAACTAAAAATAATCACCATAAATATAGTTTCTGGTAGAAAATACTTATTAGAAAGTTTTCCTGCCTTTTCTTTTGGCTTGTATTATACATTTATAAATAAAATTGAAACACATGCGATTGAAAACCCAAACTTTACCAATGCAAACCAGCATTTTACAATGTAAACCAGAAGTTTGCTAATGAATTTAATGTTTGGCATGATCGGTTAGGCCATCCCGGGTCAATCATGATGCGACAAAAAATTGGGAATTTATATGGATATACCCTGAAGCGTAAACACATACCACAATCCCATGATTTCTCATGTGTTGTATGTTCCAAGGGAGAGTTAATTATTCGGCCCTTACCAAGCAAAGTAGAAAGTGAGTTTTTAGAATAGATATAGGGAGATATTTATGCCCCAATACACCCACCCACCATGCGAATCATTTAGGTATTATATGTTTTTAATTGATGCATAAGCTAAATGGTCACATGTTTGCTTATTATCTTATCACAACCTGGTATTTGCAAGATTACTTGCTCAATTGATAAGATTATGAGTACATTACCCTAATTATCCTATCAAGAAAATACGTCTTGATAATGCTGGTGAATTTACTTCACAAGCTTTTAATGATTATTGTATGTCCCTTAGAATTGATGTTGAACATCTTGCAGCTCATGTTCATACACAAAATGGACTTGCAAAAACTTTGGTTAGAAGGTTGCAACTAATTACAAGACCTTTATTTATGAGACCTAATCTCCCAATTTCTACTTGGGGCTATGTCATTTTGCATGCAGTAATGTTAATTTGCATTAGGCCAACAAAATACCTAAAGGTTTTCCCCTTACAAATGGTTTTTGATCATGAACCTAATATTTCCTATATAAGAACTTTTGAGTGTGCATTATATGTGCCAGTAGCACCACTACAACGCACCAAAATGGGTCCTCAAAGAAATATGAGAATATATGTTGGGTATGAATCTCCTTTTATCATAAAATATTTAGAACCATCTACTGGAGATTTATTTACGACACGATTTGCCGAATATCATTTTGATGAATCACTTTTTCCAACATTAGGGGGAGAAAACAAGCAGTTGGGTAAAGAGATTAGTTTGAATGAATTATCATTGACTCATTTTGATCCTCGTACAAAACAATGTGAATTGAAAGTTCAAAAGATAATTCATTTAAAGAATTTAGCTAATCAAATGCTAGAAGCATTTACTGACCAAAGAAAGTGGCAAAGTCACATGTCCCAGCTACTAATGCTCTTATTAGAATTGATGTCTCTAAAGGACAACCTACTATAAATAAATTTAAAGCACGCCCGAAGCATGGTAGGCCTATCAGTTTTAAAGATAAAAATCCTCAAAAGAGAAAATGAGCTAAGAATATAGATGGTCAAGTCGAGGATAATCAAAACAAGTTAATAACTCTAAAAGAGCTATC
This sequence comes from Inga leiocalycina, assembly GCA_963242795.1. Lineage (NCBI taxonomy): Eukaryota > Viridiplantae > Streptophyta > Magnoliopsida > Fabales > Fabaceae > Inga > Inga leiocalycina. Next base: position 41,510,964 of record OY725328.1, on the reverse strand, counting down.
TCCTGAAGAGTTATTATCTCTAGTAGAGATATCTCTGGAAGAGAATGTTGTAGTCCCAAAAGAGACCCAGCTACTTAACATATGTGAAAATAATGAGTTTTCAATAAATTATGTTATAAATGGAATCTAATGGAATAAAAATGAAGTCAACGTTGACGACATATTTGCTTATCATATAGCATATGATGTAATGAATAAAAATGAGGATCATGAGCCAAAATCTATTAGCTAGTGCCAACAAAGAAATGATTGGTTCTTATGGAAAGATGCCATAAATGCAGAATTAAAATCATTGGCAAAACAAAAAGTATTTTGACCTGTAGTCTTTACACTTGAAGATGTAAAGCCAGTTGGATATAAATGGGTCTTTGTATGAAAGAAAAACAAAAAGGGTGAAATAATAAGATATAAGGCACGTGTTGTAATCCAAGGCTTTACACAAAGACCTAGCATTAATTTTGACGAAATGTATTCACCAGTAGTGGATGCAACTACTTTGTGTTACTTAATTAGTCAAGCAGTAACTGAAGGACTTGATTTGCGCCTAATGGATATTTTGACTACCTATTTGTACGGTTTACTTGACAATGAAATTTATATGAAATTCCCTGAAGGACTTAAGGTGCTAGAAACATCCAATTCAAGTTCTCAAGAACAATATTCAATTAAGTTAAATAAGTCTCTGTATGGCCTGAAGCAATCGAGGCGCATGTGGTATAATCGTCTTAATGAATATATGTTGAAAGAAGGATGCAAAAATGATCTAATATGCCCATGCATCTTTATGAAAAGATCCAAAAATGAGTTTGCTAGAATTTGTAACACCCCAAAATTTATATTCACAAAAAATATTGTAAATATTTTAGAAATTCAATAAAATGGTGAATATTCATAAATTTGGAATTTATGAATTTTATAAATGTTCATTTTCATGAGAAAATGGGTAAAATAATTATGGAATTAATTTGGGTAATTTAAAAAGCCCAGTATTAAGGTCCAAAAATGAAGGAATATTAGAGAAAAAATTTGGTCCAAAAATAGATGAAAATTGGCCAAAGAAAAATAAGAAAAGAAATTGGAATAAAAAGGTAATGGCAAAATCGTAATTTTGCCAATTTAGTACAAAATTAATTATTTTCCAATTAATTGAAGTTAATTTCACTTAATTAAGGAAAACAAAAGGGAAAAATATATTTATAATGTCAACACCCGTTTCCATTTCGATATTTGAAGAGTAATAAAGACGGAATTCAATGGGCATACATAAAAGTACAATTATACTGATAAAAATATTCATTTACAATACCATGTCATTCGTCAACGGAATACAAAAACTACAGCAAAAACTTAATATATACAGGATTTTCCAAAATATCTAAACATAAACTAATTATAATCACGATCTTGTCCTCGCCTCGAGACATGTGTTAATTATTTCCCGGCATCTACGCCCTTGCCTTTTGAACCACTGGCACCCGCTGAGATGTTTATTTAAAAATAGGGTGAGATTCTAAAGAATCCAGTAGAAACATACTATCATTCATAGAAAATGCGATAACTAAATATGCCAAATACCAGTTAATGCAATATCATACCAACACATAACTCAGTTCAGTCAAAAATGTGTTCAAAGCCAACCACAGTTGCAACCCCTACATATCCCATACCTCAGTCCATGACTGGGTAAATCAGTGTACCTGTAGGCATCGCCCTTAGGCACTATTCATCAGTATGCACTGTGTATCATACATATTACAGAAGATGGCATATATGAAGCATATAAACATCCACATAGTGTATGAAGGATAATGTCCCTACCTCAAAGCTTTGTAGATCCCTTTTTAGATGTGTCTCGTAAAACATGTCGTTTCGGCTTCCAACTCGGTCCTAAAATATTAAATATACAAGAAATAGGTCATAACCTATCCAAGTATCATTTTAGACTCTACCATAGTGTTTCTTGTGGTTATATTAGTTTATGCTGAAATTTTACCCAAAATGCCCCTCGGACTCCGACCCAGCCCTGCCGTATTCGGCCTGATGGCACGTTTTCTCAAAATTTTGACAAGAGATATTATGACATATGTAACCCCCTCACCGTAATGACATCCGGTTTCTGAAATTTATGTGAAATAGAGACCAATAAAATAAAATAACAATTCATATTCCCTCATCCCAAGATGGGGTGTTTCAAAATCCGTTTCGAAACATAGTTAATCCTGGTCTCACATTCACAGGCGGATATAATTACTTGAGAAAAACAGAGTACATATTAAATATCAAAGTGCGGAAACCAAAATCCCGGCAAACCCCGGGTTACTTGCATACATAACTTGGGTTTACAGGTTTCCCAACAATGGGGATTACATAACCAAAATAGTCATTTACATAAAATGTACAAATTGCAATCCCAATCCAAAACTATGATAACCAACTACCACTTAGATCCCGGAGTGAGCCTAACTACTCCTGGTCGTCCGTTTCCCTTTCGAACCACTCGCCCTGTCTGAAAAGATTAATCATTTGGGAGGGTGAGATTCTAAAGAATCCCCGTAGTAACTACTATTTCATACCACATGCAATCACATAATATGTAAACACATCATCTCATATCAACAGCAACAAATTCACTCCACCCTCATCCCCTTTTACCGCCGGGAAGGCATACGACCTTCACCCGAACCGTTGTTAGCGACTCAGGGACTATTGGCGTGGCAGTGCATACAAATAGCCACACGGCTCACATATAGCCTTTCGGCTTTCACAAATGGCCCGTCGGCCTTCACAAATATCACACCCTAACCTCATCCCCTTTTACCGCCGGGAAGGCATACGACCTTCACCCGAACCGTTGTTAGCGACTCAGGGACTATTGGTTTAGCGGTGCTACCACAATATCACATAACACATATATGACACCCTAACCTCATCCCCTTTTACCGCCGGGAAGGCATACGACCTTCACCCGAACCGTTGTTAGCGACTCAGGGACTATTGGTTTAGCGGTGTATCCACACAAAGTTTTCACAAAACTTGCAGCATACAAAATCCATTTAATCACAATGATATAGCACACATATCATACATCACATAAGGTATAAAGATAGAGTCACTACCTGTATCTTTCCTGACTGGCTCCGGCACCGTGGCCTCACGAGGGCGACAGATATCAAATCCTATATCAATTAGGGACAACCAATTAATCTCTTATCCATAGGTATATTTCAATAATTTTCTAAGTTGGTTATCATTTAGGACTCTTTAGGTGACTAAAATAGGCCTAAACATATGCCTAAAGGGTTGGAAGAACCTACCCAAAAGACCCCTTACTCGAAGGCAAAACACAGATTTTTGGTCCTCTCACTCGAGCACAGATGCTCTCACTCGAGCACAAGTACGGACATCACTCGAGCACAAGTGCGAGTGAGACTGCGAGTGAGCTCCCGAGAGCATAAAGACACTTGCAGGAACTGGCTCACTCGAGCACAAAACCACACCCGCGAGCACACTCCCACCCGCGAGCACACTCCCACCAGAAGCACACCTCACACCCGCGAGCACACCCGCGAGCACACACCTCTCACCCGCGAGTACCTCACTCGCAAGTGAGAGCCTGAAAGCACAACTCCCTCCTGAAGCACAACCTCACTCGAGCATGACCCCCAGTGCTCGAGTGAGAAGGCTATGCTCGCGAGTGTCAGAGCACACTCGTGGCATCCACCAGCAAGTGAAGACCCGAAAGAAACCCTTCACTCTGAACTCCCACCTTCACTCGAGCAGACCATGCCTGCTCGAGCATGTTCTTCGCTCACTCGAGCACAAAGCGCTGTGCTCGAGCATCACCCAAAGAAACCCAGACGCACTCGAAGCAGGACAGGGAAAACTCTTCCTTCACTCGAGCACGTTCTTCCTCTGCTCGAGTGATGCTCATGCGAGACCCAGAAATGCAGAAAACCAGAAAACACCAGATGGTCAAATTCACTCCCAAAGGTTCCCAAACTCTCCACAATGCTCACACACCTTAAGCACTAATTAGGGAACACTATGGCAACTTCATAAACACTCCAAAAACCAATTTGACCACAATCATCCACTAAGGTCTCTATGATACACATTATCCAAATTCCCTTGACCCATTTTTATCATTCCAAATTACATCAAATGCTTCTATACCTCCAACTACATCATTTCCATTCATCAATCATAATAAACTTCATATTTCCAAAAATAGGCATATTTAGGGCAAAATTCCAGATTTTACCAAACTTAACCAAAAATCATAAACAATACATCAAAATGCTCTAAATGCCTACCTCTTCTCTTTGCTCAATCCAGAATCTGGATTCTCAAACTCCCAAATTCGACCAATGTCCCAATCTACACCATTTAAGGCTCTACAATCATCACAATGTAACTCTCATTGAGATGATCAATATCAGAGAAGAGGATTAGAGCAAAGGAGAAGCATAACTTACCAAGATCAAGCTTTTTCTTCTTCCTCTTCTTGCCTCAATGTCGCCGGATTTAGAGAGAAAGATGAGAGATGAGAGATGAGAGAGAAAATGATGATGAAGAAACACATACTCCCTCCCTTGCCCATGCCTCCAACCGAATAAGAGAGAGAAAATGAGGGAAAAGTGACATTTTGTCACTTAGTGCATCATCCTATGGCTTTCCACTTGCCACATGTCATCATCCATTCTCTTCCACAATGAACTCACCTCACCACAACACGCAGGATTCCGACCCACGGTCATAAAACCACAACCCTTGATCTTAAATACCACATGTATTTATTCTCAAAATTCACATTACATTAATCATCATTGTGCTTAATCAAGATAATTACAATAATTATCAGAATCATTAGCCCTAATTACAAATCGGGATATTACAATTCTCCTCCCGTTAAATAAATTTCGTCCTCGAAATTTGTTACATCCCTTGAGCCATAAACTCCGGATATCGCCTTCGCATATCTTCCTCCGTTTCCCAAGTTGCTTCCCGCTGAGTCATTCCCTTCCAGATCACTTTCACATAAGGAATACTCCGGTGTCTGAGCCGACGTTCTTCTCGTTCAATAATTTGCTCTGGCTCCACCGCATACGTGAAGTTATCTCGCAACTCCACATTCTCATACTCAACGACATGGGATGGATCCGGTTGATACTTCTTCAATTGGGAAACATGAAATACATCATGGAGTCTGCTCAAGCTCGGAGGTAGGGCTATACGATAAGCAACAGGCCCAATCCTATCAAGGATCTCAAAAGGACCTATATATCTCGGGCTCAACTTCTTTCTCTTTATAGCTCGCCCAATACCGGTGACAGGTGATATTCTCATAAATACATGGTCACCAACTTCAAACTCTAGAGGCCTTCTCCTCTTGTCAGCATAACTTTTCTGCCGACTCTGAGCTGCAAGAAGCCTCTTACGAATGATTCGAATCTGGGCTGAGGTTTGATCCACAAGATCCGGCCCATAGAGTTTCCTCTCGGACAACTCATTCCAACACAATGGCGATTGGCATTTTCTTCCATACAACGCTTCATACGGCGCCATCTGAATGCTCGCATGAAAGCTATTGTTGTAGGCAAACTCAGCAAGTGGAAGGAAACGGTCCCAACTCCCTTTGAAGTCAAGTACACATGCCCGCAACATATCCTCTAAGGTCTGAATAGTCCTCTCTGACTGACCGTCTGTCTGAGGATGATAGGCTGTACTGAATCTCAACTGAGTACCCAGTGCCTCATGCAACGCCTTCCAGAATCTCGAAGTGAAACGAGGATCTCGATCAGAGATGATATTCCTCGGTATGCCATGGAGCTTCACAATTTCACGAAGATAAATCTCCGCTAGTCTATCCGGAGAGTAACTAACATTGATCGGTAGGAAGTGCGCTGACTTCGTTAACCGGTCCACAATAATCCAGATCGCATCATAATTCCTGATCTTGGGCAATCCCGTAACAAAATCCATGGTCACGCTTTCCCATTTCCATTCCGGAATTTCAGGGCTTTGCAATAAACCAGGCGGTCTTTGGTGCTCAATCTTCACTTTCTGACATGTGAGACACCTCGCCACATACTTTGTCACATCACTCTTCATACCCTGCCACCAATACTCAGATTTCAAACCATGGTACATTTTGGTCATACCAGGATGAAGAGTATATTGGCTCTTATGCGCCTCATCTAAGATCTTCTGTCTCAACTCCGCCTTAAGTGGAACACAAATCCTATTCTGATAACGAATCAATCCGCTAGGCGACACATCATAGCCTTGAACTTCTCCACGCTCAATTCTGGCTAGGTTACCCTGTATCCAGTCATCTTGCCGCTGAGCCTCTTTAATCTCAGCTCTCAAATCACTTTCCCCTTGGGAAACATTAAAATGGGCACAGATGATCTGGTTCGCCAGGTTCATATCACGAAAATCAGCAACCAATTTCTCCTCGTGTATCATCATAGCTGCCACAACCACAGTTTTCCGACTAAGAGCATCAGCGACTACATTTGCCTTACCCGGATGATATTTTATTTCCAGGTTGTAGTCCTTAAGCAACTCCATCCAACGTCGTTGTCTCATATTCAACTCTTTCTGATCGTACAGATATTTGAGACTCTTGTGGTCGCAGTACAGTTCCACGGTCACACCATACAAATAATGCCTCCAAATCTTCAAGGCAAACACAATAGCCGCAAGCTCCAGATCATGAGTGGGATAGTTCAATTCATGAGGTCTGAGCTGTCGAGAGGCGTAGGCCACCACACGTCCCTGCTGCATAAGGACACACCCTAATCCCTGCCCACTGGCATCAGAGTACACAACATATGTCACACTGGGATCGGGCAAAATCAACACAGGTGCCGTAGTCAACCTCTCCTTCAGCTCCACAAAGCAATTTTCACATTTCTCATCCCACACATACGGCTGATCCTTTCTCGTGAGCTTGGTCATCGGCAATGCAATACGGGAGAAATTCTGAATGAATCTCCGATAATAACCAGCAAGACCCAGAAAACTGCGTACCTCGGCCACAGATTCTGGCCTCTTCCAGTTCAGTACTGCTTCCACTTTACTAGGATCCACAGCGACCCCACCTTGCGAGATAACATGGCCTAGGAATCTCACTTCCGATAGCCAAAACTCGCACTTACTCAATTTAGCATAGAGTTGTTTTTCACGCAATGTATTCAACACAATTCTCAAATGATGCTCATGCTCTTCTCTACTCTTAGAGTATATCAAAATATCATCAATGAATACCACAACGAATTGATCCAGATATTGTCGGAAAATACGGTTCATGTAATCCATGAATACCGCAGGCGCATTTGTCAACCCAAATGGCATCACTAAGAACTCATAATGACCATATCTGGTCCGGAAAGCAGTCTTCGGAACATCTTCCGCTTTCACACGCAGCTGATGATACCCCGACCTTAGATCGATTTTCGAAAACACACATGAACCAGATAGTTGATCTAATAGGTCATCAATTCTCGGGAGAGGGTACTTATTCTTGACGGTAACTTTATTCAATTCTCGATAGTCGATACACAAACGAAGACTCCCGTCTTTCTTTTTCACAAATAAAACTGGAGCACCCCAAGGCGACACACTGGGTCTAATAAACCCTTTCTCGAGCAAATCCTCAATCTGCTTTTTCAATTCGGCCATTTCATTTGGAGCCATACGATATGGGGCTTTAGATATCGAACCCGCTCCAGGCACAATGTCAATCGGAAACTGAACTTCCCTTTCCGGAGGTAATCCACTTAAGTCGTCCGGAAAAACCTCAGGGAATTCATTCACTATGGGTATACTATTCAAAGTTTCACTGATTTCTCCTTGTACCGAGAAGAAAACCATATACCCCTGACAACCCTTTTTCAAATATCTCTCAGCCTTCGCCGTCGAAAGAAAATTCAAATCAACATTGCCATTCTCGACGTTTTGAGAAACTGGATATACAATCCTCTCGTTCCCACAATCTAATAACACGTTATTCGCTCTCAACCAATCAAAACCCAAAATGACTTCCAATTGGCAGAGCGGTAAACAAATTAGATCTACCACAGACTCATGACCCTCTACGGTTATTAAACAATTCAAACAGGCTTCTGTAGTTACAGCCTTTACACCCATCGGTGTTGACACAATCAATTCGAATGGCAACTTATGTACAATTAAACCCAGGCGCTTTACACAATCATGCGCAATAAATGAGTGACTTGCACCCGAGTCAAACAATACTTGCAATACAAATCCATTAAGAAGAACTGTACCTTGTATCAGCTCTGGGGATTTCCGGGCTTCCTCATGAGTCATAGCAAATACTCTGCCCTGAGTTTTCGGTCTCTGCTCCGCTTGCGGTCGTTGGCAATCTCTGGAAAGATGTCCGGTTCGCTTACAGTTAAAGCAAATCATCTCACCCTGACAGTTCTTACCATAATGTGACTGATTACAGCGAGGACATTTCCTCTCAGTCCCAAACCTCTGGGGTTCACGATCTCTGGGCTGGTAGGGCTTCTTACCACCACCCCTATACGAAGATGACGATCCCGAACCCTTCCGCTTCTGGGAAGCACCACCCTTGCTGGGTTCACTATAACCACCCGCAGTCTTAGCCGGATACAATTCTCTCAGATTGCTCTCTGTAATCCGACACTCTTCAACGGCCTTGTTAAACTTGGAGAACCGATGAGTGGCTATTCTCTTCCTCATGTCACGCCTTAAGCCCCGAATGAGTAGATCTGAACTCAACTCCTCATCATCCCTCTTTTGTAGATAAGAGGAGTATCGGGACAACCGGGTGAATCGGGACAAGTATTCATCAAATGACTCCGTGTCCCCTTGCTTGATTTGTAGGAACTCGGTCTCCTTTTCAAGCCTCACCGACTTGGGAAAGTATTTCTCATCGAAGTGCTGTTGAAACACTTCCCAGGTCAATGGTATATTCTTGCTCTTCAGCGACAGAGCTATGTTCCGCCACCAGCGGTCTGCATCACCCTCAAGTTTGTACACCGCCAGCTTGGCTTTCACTTCCGAGGGACATTCTAGAACCTCGAATATCTTCTCAAGACGGTTCAACCAGTCTTCCGCCGCCTGAGGATCAAATTTCCCTCTGAATACCGGAGGTAGGTGTTTACAAAACCTGGAGACCCAAAACTGAAGATCTCTTTCCTCATTGACCGATTTCCCATGCGGCCTTTGATTTTCTTCAGTACGAGGAGGCGATTCAAGCGATCGTGCTGACCCTTCAGCTGTATCTTCCAGTCTAGTCTCCTCTCGGGTTTCCCCTCGAGTACCTTCTTGAGTAGACTGGCCTCTACCCTCATTGTTCTTTGCTTTCTCGGCTCGAAGCTCTTCTCTAAGCTCCGTAATCATATCCCTCTGATCCTTTATCAAGCCCATCAACTCTTGCATAGGATCTGGTGGATTGTCATTGACCAACTCCACATCGGGATCTTCTTGTTGTACTCTGGGGCGACCTTTTGTTGTTCTTTTCATTCTACAAAGAACTCACCCCATTAATCCAACAATTATGGTATACACATCTCTACAGAGCTCATATATCCACAATTATAACTCAAAGATGTGTAAACGAATAAACATTCACTACCAATCCATTATCACTAAGGACACACTATGGGAGCTATCCTAGCAAACTCTACCCTTGCCAGGAACTGCAGCTCTGATACCAAAAATGTAACCCCCTCACCGTAATGACATCCGGTTTCTGAAATTTATGTGAAATAGAGACCAATAAAATAAAATAACAATTCATATTCCCTCATCCCAAGATGGGGTGTTTCAAAATCCGTTTCGAAACATAGTTAATCCTGGTCTCACATTCACAGGCGGATATAATTACTTGAGAAAAACAGAGTACATATTAAATATCAAAGTGCGGAAACCAAAATCCCGGCAAACCCCGGGTTACTTGCATACATAACTTGGGTTTACAGGTTTCCCAACAATGGGGATTACATAACCAAAATAGTCATTTACATAAAATGTACAAATTGCAATCCCAATCCAAAACTATGATAACCAACTACCACTTAGATCCCGGAGTGAGCCTAACTACTCCTGGTCGTCCGTTTCCCTTTCGAACCACTCGCCCTGTCTGAAAAGATTAATCATTTGGGAGGGTGAGATTCTAAAGAATCCCCGTAGTAACTACTATTTCATACCACATGCAATCACATAATATGTAAACACATCATCTCATATCAACAGCAACAAATTCACTCCACCCTCATCCCCTTTTACCGCCGGGAAGGCATACGACCTTCACCCGAACCGTTGTTAGCGACTCAGGGACTATTGGCGTGGCAGTGCATACAAATAGCCACACGGCTCACATATAGCCTTTCGGCTTTCACAAATGGCCCGTCGGCCTTCACAAATATCACACCCTAACCTCATCCCCTTTTACCGCCGGGAAGGCATACGACCTTCACCCGAACCGTTGTTAGCGACTCAGGGACTATTGGTTTAGCGGTGCTACCACAATATCACATAACACATATATGACACCCTAACCTCATCCCCTTTTACCGCCGGGAAGGCATACGACCTTCACCCGAACCGTTGTTAGCGACTCAGGGACTATTGGTTTAGCGGTGTATCCACACAAAGTTTTCACAAAACTTGCAGCATACAAAATCCATTTAATCACAATGATATAGCACACATATCATACATCACATAAGGTATAAAGATAGAGTCACTACCTGTATCTTTCCTGACTGGCTCCGGCACCGTGGCCTCACGAGGGCGACAGATATCAAATCCTATATCAATTAGGGACAACCAATTAATCTCTTATCCATAGGTATATTTCAATAATTTTCTAAGTTGGTTATCATTTAGGACTCTTTAGGTGACTAAAATAGGCCTAAACATATGCCTAAAGGGTTGGAAGAACCTACCCAAAAGACCCCTTACTCGAAGGCAAAACACAGATTTTTGGTCCTCTCACTCGAGCACAGATGCTCTCACTCGAGCACAAGTACGGACATCACTCGAGCACAAGTGCGAGTGAGACTGCGAGTGAGCTCCCGAGAGCATAAAGACACTTGCAGGAACTGGCTCACTCGAGCACAAAACCACACCCGCGAGCACACTCCCACCCGCGAGCACACTCCCACCAGAAGCACACCTCACACCCGCGAGCACACCCGCGAGCACACACCTCTCACCCGCGAGTACCTCACTCGCAAGTGAGAGCCTGAAAGCACAACTCCCTCCTGAAGCACAACCTCACTCGAGCATGACCCCCAGTGCTCGAGTGAGAAGGCTATGCTCGCGAGTGTCAGAGCACACTCGTGGCATCCACCAGCAAGTGAAGACCCGAAAGAAACCCTTCACTCTGAACTCCCACCTTCACTCGAGCAGACCATGCCTGCTCGAGCATGTTCTTCGCTCACTCGAGCACAAAGCGCTGTGCTCGAGCATCACCCAAAGAAACCCAGACGCACTCGAAGCAGGACAGGGAAAACTCTTCCTTCACTCGAGCACGTTCTTCCTCTGCTCGAGTGATGCTCATGCGAGACCCAGAAATGCAGAAAACCAGAAAACACCAGATGGTCAAATTCACTCCCAAAGGTTCCCAAACTCTCCACAATGCTCACACACCTTAAGCACTAATTAGGGAACACTATGGCAACTTCATAAACACTCCAAAAACCAATTTGACCACAATCATCCACTAAGGTCTCTATGATACACATTATCCAAATTCCCTTGACCCATTTTTATCATTCCAAATTACATCAAATGCTTCTATACCTCCAACTACATCATTTCCATTCATCAATCATAATAAACTTCATATTTCCAAAAATAGGCATATTTAGGGCAAAATTCCAGATTTTACCAAACTTAACCAAAAATCATAAACAATACATCAAAATGCTCTAAATGCCTACCTCTTCTCTTTGCTCAATCCAGAATCTGGATTCTCAAACTCCCAAATTCGACCAATGTCCCAATCTACACCATTTAAGGCTCTACAATCATCACAATGTAACTCTCATTGAGATGATCAATATCAGAGAAGAGGATTAGAGCAAAGGAGAAGCATAACTTACCAAGATCAAGCTTTTTCTTCTTCCTCTTCTTGCCTCAATGTCGCCGGATTTAGAGAGAAAGATGAGAGATGAGAGATGAGAGAGAAAATGATGATGAAGAAACACATACTCCCTCCCTTGCCCATGCCTCCAACCGAATAAGAGAGAGAAAATGAGGGAAAAGTGACATTTTGTCACTTAGTGCATCATCCTATGGCTTTCCACTTGCCACATGTCATCATCCATTCTCTTCCACAATGAACTCACCTCACCACAACACGCAGGATTCCGACCCACGGTCATAAAACCACAACCCTTGATCTTAAATACCACATGTATTTATTCTCAAAATTCACATTACATTAATCATCATTGTGCTTAATCAAGATAATTACAATAATTATCAGAATCATTAGCCCTAATTACAAATCGGGATATTACAACATATTTTAGCCCAAGGAATCCATTTCCAGGATCGAAATCACCAAATTCACTATAAAATTATGAAAATACCCTTGACAGCCTCGGTTTAGGGATATTAGTGGTGTTTTCGTAATTATGCTTTTTCGGCCTCTACCGAAAAAGTTCCCAACTATAACTCCACCTATCTTTGCCCACTGAATCCAATTGAATCATCTATTTCATGAAAATCCAGCTCCTATCCCCTGAAATAATGCTGGCCAAAACATTTATAGAAAAATGAAAAAATGTAGTTTTGTGATTTAGCTTCCAAAAGTTGTACTTTTCCACTTCTAATCCTCTATTAACTCATTTAAACACTTCTTAATCATGATTCAAAGAAATTTGGGCAGATAACCCCTTAGGGTTATAGCTTTCCCAATTTTTCAACTCAACCAAGAAACTTGAAAAGTCAAGAAACAACAACAACACAAGGAAGCAAGTTCATGAAGTTACTCTCTTTGACTTTTTGGTTTCTCTCTCCCTATGCGTCCTCTCTCCCTTCTTCTTGAGCTAAAAATGTGTCTTCAACACATGGATTCCATTGAAGAAAGAGAGTTTAGAGAAGAATTCCAAGATAAAATCATAAGAAACCTTAAGAGTTTAGCTTCTTACCTTAACCTCTTCTTCTTCCTTCTCTCCAATTCTCCAAGGTTCTCCAAGCTCTCTGTCTCTCTCTCTCTCTCTGCCTATGACTTGGACGAAATGTTGCATGAAAGAGGAAGGAGAATGTGTTTATTAATTTGGTCTTCTTTCTTCCTAGCCTTTGATCTCATCAAGGGTTGAGATTGCAACACCTTTTTTGCACCATACCTCCATGCATGCTTTCACCATGCCTCCCTCCATGTTTTCACTTTATGCCATACTTCCTCATAATTTAACTTACTTGCTCTCTTACGATTGTCATCATTATTCTTTTCTTGTAGCATTTTGGACATGTGCTCATGAAATGAATTTATTCCCCTTGTTTTTTTATATGTTGGCCGAAATTCCAAGAGGTAAGGAAAGGGAAAAATGATTTCAACAATTCCATAATTCCTATAAATGAATTATGTATAATTCCCCCTAATTTCACAATTCTTAATTTATTCCATCAAGAATAATCCAATTGTACATTTTTCTTTATTTTTCTTGATTAATTGAAACTAACTTCAATTAATTTGAATAATAATTAATATTGGGTTAAATTGGCAAAATTGTGATTTTTTGATCACCTATGTAATTTAATTTAATTCTTGAATTAATTTGCCTATTTTCTTATGAATATGAATATTTCAAAATTCAAAAGATTCAAATTCATGAATATTCACCATTTTGTTGAATTTCTCAATTAATTACAATATATTTTTGGTGAATATAAAATTTGGGTTGTTACATAGAATATTTTGGTCAATTTAATATGAATTTATGAAAAATTTGAGCTAAAAGTGAAATTTTGACCAAAATTAAGACTTTACGTGTATACGTAACTTGGACAAGTTGTGAAGCCAATTGAGACCATAGGAAGAGACTCCTAGGTGCCTCCTATATGTTGCAAGAGGAAGAAAATATTGGTTGGGCTTAATGAGCTTGGTTACATGTACATAAGGTTTATGTGCATAAAATTGATTTTAGAATTTTTGGAAACTCCATAAATCATTAAAAAAAATCATATAATATAATAAAAACACATTTCCATCATCTTCCTCTAGCTCATTTCGTACCCTAACAGATCTGAAACAAGAGAGAGAAAGTTGAGAGAGAAAGGGAAGAAATCTCGTAAGGTAAGCCGATTTCTCGGACGATTTAGCTCCTAACGCGTAAAACTCCAACTGAAAGCTACTTTTCTTAGTTCTTAAGGTTTGGAGGCTCAAAAATTTATTGTATAAAGGTTAGGGTTTCAGCCATATTGGGGAAAAGTTAGTGGGAGCTTGAGGTAACTTCCAAACCTTCGTATATTAACTATTTTGGCTGTTGTAGGCAATTTAACAAGTGAAATTTTGCCGAATTGCCATTGGTTTTAAATTTTGGAAATGTGTGTGCCTAAGGGTTATGCTGCCCAATTTTAGTTCAAATGGTAGTTATAACTCAATTAGATGGTTAATAAAGTGGTTAGGAGTAGAAAGGAACGAGTTTACGGAGCCAAAATCACAAAACCCCGATTTTTCTCGGAGAATACCATAATTTTGGCTAGAGATGTTAGAGGGCCTTAGGGTTGGATTTTCAATGATTTTATGGTTCCATTGGATTTAGGAGGGAAAATTAGGTGTGGTTACAGTTGGACACTTTTTCGGAAAAAGGCCGAAAAAGCAAAATTACTGAAACGCCCCTGAAACTCTTAAAGCGGGGCTGCCAAGGGTAATTTTGTAATTTTACATTGAATTTGGTAATTTTGAATCAGGAAATGGATTCCTTGGGTGGAAATATATCAGAATAGCCCTAGTTAAAATTTTAGGAAAAGTGTAGCCGGGTCGGGTAAGGCGAGGGCGGGTTGAGGTCCTGGAGGCATTTTGATAAATTTTCACTATAGGCTAATATAACCACAATAAATACTATGGAAGTATCTAAAATGATACATAGATAGGTTATGCCCTATTTCTTATACATTTGATGTTTTAGGACCAAGTTGGACGCCTATAGTTGACACGTTTTATGAGACACACGATACAGGGCTGATAGAGCTTTGATGTAGGGACTACCATCTTTCATATACTATGTGAATAATTGTATGTATGTGTTACTATATTTCATAATATGATTGCGTGCTAAAGGCACAGTACCTAGTTGTGGTTCAATGCCCAACGAAGGTATATCAGAAAATCCTAGTTGTGGTTCGATGCCCAACGAAGGTATATCAGAAAATCCCAGCTGTGGTTTGGTGCCCAGCCAAGGTACAATATTGAAAATCCTAGCAGTAGTCGATGACTCGGCTGAGGTAATTACATATGAATCAAATTGAACTTTCATTTTGCCTAATATGGTGCATTGTATATCTAATTTCATATTTTATATGTCGATAGTATGTTTCTACTGAGATTCTTTGGAATCTCATGTAACATCCTGGATTTTAATTAAGGGATAATAACTTCAAATGATGTAATTAATGTTAATTAAGCATATTTGAAGTATATATTGTGCAATGTGAAATGAAGGCAATTATTCATAATTTAATGAGTATTGTACTAATCAGGGGTAAAACGGTAAATTTACCAACCGTCTGGTTAGCTATGGATGAGAAAACCCCTTAGTAATCAAAATCAATGGTTGAGATTGAAAGATAATGGGGTGGAATCAAGTGTGAATGGGAGTATGTGAATTCATGTTAGGGAGAATAGGATGGTGACAAGTGGCCAAATGAGGGCCATTGGATGAGTCAACAATTTCAAACTCTTCTCTCTCTCCCTCTCAAGTCGGCCAAGTGTATGGGAGGAGGGAAGAAATGATCATCATCTTCACCTACCCATTTTCTCTCTCCATTCCCTCCATTTTCGCTGAACCGAGCAAGAAAGAGGAAGGAACAAGCTTGAACCTTGGTAAGTAAATGCTATTGAATGCTCAAAACCCTTTCATTAATGTTGATCAAGAGGTTGAGAGCTTGACTTCTATGATTTCAGAATTTCCATTGGTGGTGTGTGATTGTTGGATAAATCTGAAAGTTGGTGGAATCAAGGTGTTGATTTCAGCAAGTTGAAGAGGTAGGTTTGTAATGCATTTTGGTATATATACCAAGAGGTTTGCTTGATCAATGAGAATTCTGGAAATTAGACCTAATTATGATGTTAAGTGAAGGGTAGATTTTGATGAGAGTGTCACTGTTCATTTGGTCAGTTTTGACATTTGGGAGTGATTAGAATTTGATTTGAAGTTGATTAAGGGAATTGGTTAGAATGGGTTTTTGAGTGGTTTGATGATCTAGAGAGAGAATGTGTTGAATGAGTTGAAATTGGGTTGTTTTTGGTTACCAATGGGTTCTATGTGCTGAAATAAGTGAAAATGAGCTTTAACACACGTTTTAGAACCATTGGAGTGCAATTGCTGGATTTTGGAAACCATATCAGTTTCTGCGTTTTGGGACATCTGTCAGGATTTCTCGAGTGAGAAGGGTCTCACTCGAGCACAAGATGAACATGCTCGAGTGAGCATGTTTGTGCTCGAGTGAGCATGTTTGTGCTCGAGTGAGCATGTTTGTGCTCGAGTGAGGGTGCCTGAATGCACTGGGGGTGAGTGTTGCAAGTGATCACTCGCGGGTTGATTGCGAAGAGTGCGCCTGGCACTCGCGAGCATTGGGTGATCACTCGAGCACTAGGACTTGTGCTCGAGTGAATCTGTGCCTGGGAGAGGAGTTACTCTCGGGAAGTCACTCGCTGGCCCTCACTTCCTCTCATGCTCGAGTGCGCTGAGGGTCAGTGCTCGAGCACAGGTGCTTGTGCTCGAGTGAGAGTGCATTTTTGTGTTTTGGGTGTGTGTCTCAGGGCATCACTCGGGAGTGGATTATGGAGGGTGAGCGAGAGCACTCGCGAGTGTTGAGGAATCACTCGAGCACTGGGGTTGTGCTCGAGTGAGCCTTCTGTGCTCGAGTGCGCTTGTGGTTAGAGAGTTGGGATTGCTCTCGGGTTGTCACTCACAGGGCCTCACTTTCGTGGTGCTCGAGTGTTCTCAGGGTCCCTGCTCGAGCACAGCCTCTTGTGCTCGAGTGAGGGTGTGGAATTGTAGTGAAGTGTGCTCTCGGGCAAGTACTCGCTGAGGTCACTCGTATGCATGCTCGAGTGAAAGTGGGAGTCATGCTCGAGCACGGCCTTCTGTGCTCGAGTGAAAGGGCCAAAAATCAGTGTTTAGTTTTCTTGTGAGGGATCTTTGGGGATAGTTATACCAACCCTTTAGGCATATGTTTAGGCATATAATGGCCATCTAAAGAGTCCAAATAATAACCAACATAAAGTATTATAGAATTAAGAACTTGGAAAAGAGATTGACCTATTGTCCCTAATTTGATTATAGGATTTGACATCTACCGTCCTCGGGAGCCCACTGAGCCAGTTAACTTCAGGAAAGAGCGAGGTAGTGACTTTTCTTTCGTACCATTTATGATGCATTGTATGTGTGTATGATCAGTGATTTGTGATAAATTCGGATATTGCGACTTATGTGGATATGTGTTAGCACCGTCAGTCCAATAGTCCCTGAGTAGCTAACAACGGTTCGGGTTAGGACGGTGTGCCTTCCCGGCGGAGAAAGGGGATGAGGATGAGGTGTGATTATGTGACATGAGGCCGATAGGCTGATTGCGAGGCCGACGGGCCAATTGTGAAAGCCGGTTAGCTGTATGAGCTATAAGGCTATATGTATGCACTGCCGCACCAATAGTCCCTGAGTAGCTAACAACGGTTCGGGTTAGGGCAGTTTGCCTTCCCGGCGGAGAAAGGGGATGAGGGTGGAGTGTGATATGCCACGCCAATAGTCCCTGAGTAGCTAACAATGGTTCGGGTTAGGGCAGTTTGCCTTCCCGGCGGAGAAAGGGGATGAGGGTGGAGTGTGATATGCCACGCCAATAGTCCCTGAGTAGCTAACAACGGTTCGGGTTAGGGCAGTGTGCCTTCCCGGCGGAGAAAGGGGATGAGGGTGGAGTTTGATATTGGTTGCTGCTGCTGTATGATGATTTGCTTACATGCTGTGTGCTTATATGTGGTATAAATGTTTAGTTACTACTGGGATTCTTTTGAATCTCATTCTTTCCTTTGAACTAACATTTCAGACAGGGCGAGTGGCTCCAAGGAGAAGCGCGTGACTCGGAGCGGGTAGAGTCTCGTAGGGACATTTATTTTGGAAATGTTGGTTAGACTGTTTGGATAGGGGTTACTGTATATTGTTGGGTTGTAAATAGTTTAAATACTTAAACCTGTAATCCCTTTAGCAGAACTTGGAACTATATATATGTAGTTGAACCCGGGGTTTGCCGGGATTTTGGTTATACACTCTGTCATACGTAAATGTAGTTAAACTGCGCAGGTGATTATATTCGATAATCGAACTTGAGACCGAAAGAGGAATGAAGTTTTGAAAATTTCATAACGTCCCTACTATTAAAGGGAATTCTAAATGAGTTTTAAACTATTCGACGGTCTCTAATCTAATTTAATTACCAAATATCGAATTATAATTACGTGATTAAAGGCAGGGTGTTACATCTCACCCCTTTTTCTAAATCAAAATGTATCAGCGGGTGCCAGCGGTTCAAAAGGCAAGGACACAGTTAAGGAAAAATGACAGGCACGTTTCTCAAGACACAGCCGGTGGTTAAAATTAGCTTGTACTTGGAATATTTTAGGGATATTCTATACATATTTGTACTTATTTGTGAATTTTTCTCTGTTAATGTCTGTTTGTAAACAAATATTTATTATATGTATAACTATACTTTTTTGTTTTCCTGTGGAACTTGTTCTTTATCACCCTACACATATCAAAATAGAAACGGGTGTTGACAGAATTGCTATTGGAACTTCTGAAGAGCTTCAAAAGGCAATAATTGTTTGAAGAAAGAATTTGAAATGAAGAACTTAGGAAGAAAAAAAGTATGTCTTGGATTACAGATTGAGTACCTTAAGAATGAGATCTTTATATATCAAGAAGCTTATACAAAGAAGGTCTTATAACGATTTTACATGGATAAATCTCATCCATTATGTTCCCCAATGATTGTAAGATCTTTACAGGTGGATAAAGACCCATTCTGATCTCGAGTAATTAACGAAGAAGGTGATGAAGAACTACTTAGTCCAAAAGTACCATATCTTAATGCTATTGGAGCACTAGTGTATCTTGCTAATTACACATGTCATGATATATCATTTGCTGTTAATTTATTAGCAAGATATAGTTCTTCACCAACTCGAAGCCACTAACATAGAGTAAAACACATTCTTTGTTACCTTAGAGGCACCATGGACATGTGGTTATACTACTCAATTGTATCCAAGCATGAACTGGTTGGTTATGCATATACTGAATTTTTGTCTAATCCATATGATGGTAAATCACAAACAGGCTATCTGTTTACATGTAGAGGTGCAGCTATTTCATAGCGATATATGAAACAGACTATATCAGCCATATCATCTAACCATATAGAAATTCTATTAATACATGAAGCAAGTCAAGAATGTGTATGGTTGAGGTCAGTGATACATCACATACGAACTACTTGTCGTTTATCTTCAGGCAAAATGGTCCCAACAATTCTATATAAGGATAATGCTACATATATTGCCTAACTTAAAGAAGGTTATATCAAGGGCGATAGAACGAAGCATATTTTACCAAAATTCTTTTTCACTCGTGACCTTTAAAAGGATGGTGAAATAGATATCCAGCAAATCCATTCAAGTAAAAATCTAGCAAATTTATTTACCAAGTCACTTCTAGGTACAATATTTGAAAAGCTTGTCCATGACATTGGTCTTCAGAGACTCAGATCTCAACTGATGTTATTAAGAGGGGCAGTCGATACACGCTGTCCTATTTTTTCCTTATCTATGTTTTGTCCCACTGGGTTTTCCTAGAAAGGTTTTTAATGAGGTAGCACTAGACAGTGTATTAATAAATGATGTACTTTTTTCTTTAGCTGGGTTTTTATCCCACTGAGTTTTTTCGAGTTAAAGTTTTTAATAACCCATATTCATAATGGGCATCCAAGGGAGAGTGTTATGAATATTAATTATGTGGATATCCATTGACTCATATTCTAATCACTATCTACTTGACTGATTTTAATACTTTCTTCTACTTCATCTCCAAGTCAACAAGCTGGCTTCCTAATATTGCTTGCTCTCCAAGTTGTAACATCCCAAATTTTATTCACAAATATGCCTTGTAATTATTGTGGCAATAAATAAAATCAAATGGTGAATATTCATGAACTTGAATTTTAAGAAATTAATAAATTTCCATTTTCATGAGAATTGGGCTAAAATAAGTTTTGGAATTTATTTTCGGTTGTTCAAAAAGCCCCATATTAAAGCCCAAAAATGGAAGGATAGTAAAGCATCATATTTGGCCCAATATTAATGCTAATTTTGGCCATGGATGAAGAAAAAGGAATAAATTAAAAAATGTAATGGTTAAATCATAAATTTGCCAACAAAGCCCAAGATTAATTATTTTTCAAATTAATTGAAGTAATTTCAATTAATTAAGGAAGTTAAAGGGGAAGAATATATTTGGAACATTCTTGGTCAAATAAATCGAGGTTTGAAAAGTCAAAGTGAACTTGTGCATAATTTAATTAAAGAGATTGTGGAAAATATTGGAACAATTATTATTTCCCTTATTCTTAGTGAATTTTGCCTATCAGTAGAAAATAGGAAGGGAAATAATTATTTGAATCCTAAATATGCCAAGTATCATTATCTTAAGGCAAGGGAATTAAATAATATTGATGAAAGTTTGAGCACATGTGAAATTAGATTAAAATACAATATAATTGTGCAATTAGTTAGGCTAATCTAAGAAGCCCAACTGGATCATAAAAGGGGACCCTTAGGCGTCTTTTGGGCCAACTAGAGGAGGAAGGAGTTAGTTCCATTTCAATTGGAGTTTATGACACTAATTATAAGAGGATAAGGTCCAAGTGCATGTTGTGTCATAAATCCCATTTTTGTAATAAAATTAATTAGGGGAAAAGATGAGATATTATTAAACATTTGGGTCATCTTTTTGGCACTTAATTTGCACGACCAAGCATATAGAGAGAGAGAGAGAGAGAGCTTAAGAAACTTGAAGAAGAGGAGAGCAAGAGGCGAAAATCCAAAGGTAAGCTTGTAGTTTCATGTGATTTTGCCACCCAATTTGTGTAATCTCTTCTCTAACCTCTTGATCTTCATCAAAATCATGGTATAGCAAGCAAAATCTCAAGGTTTAGAGAGAGAAAGAGAGAGGGAGGATGTTTTTAGAGAGAGAAAGTAGAGAAATCCTGGTAACCTCAAGAACATCAAATCTCTTGATTTATTGTTGTTATTGGCTTGGTTGGTGGTTTGTTGTTGATTTTGTAAATTTAGAAAGTGGAAACCCTAAAGGGTTATACTGCCCAAATTTCCTCAAATTTTGTTTAGTATGTGTTTAAATGGTTTAATAAGTGATTAGGAGTGAAAAGGAATAAGCTTTTGGTATTAAAATTGAAAATCTCATTTTTTCCCTTTTTGTACACATGTTTCGACCAAGGCTAGAATGAGGGTCAGGAGCTAGAATTTCATCAATTTGATGGTTCCATTGTGTTCAGGAGGGAAAATTGTATAGGGTTGGTGTTAATCACTTTATGAGAAAAGACCTAAAAAGTAAAGTTACGAAAATACCCCTAAAACCCTAAATAGGGGTTGTCAAGGGCAAAACTATATTTGACATTGATTTTATGAAAACAGAGGTCAAAAATGGATTCTATACATAAAACTGTGTTGGAATAGCTCATGTCAAAATTTTTGGAAAAGTACAGTTGGACTGGGTAAATAGGGTTTGGACTGGGTTCCCTAGGGGCATTTTAGTAATTTTGCAGAATTGGACTAGTATAACCAACAAAAGTATATTGGAAGAGTCTAAAGTGATATGAATGAGTATTAACTTAATTCTTATGAACTTGTATTTTTAGGATCAATCTGTTACGCCTGAGCCAGACCAAATTAGGAATTGTTTTCTGTTGTAAAAAGGGACACAAGATAGTAGTAACTCTATCTCTCACACACTATGTGAATGTTGATATGTTGTATGTTGCTATATTCTGTGATATGAACATGACACCTGGGGCAGATTATCTAGTTGTGGTATGCGACTCAGCTGTTGTATACGGACAAGTAGGGGATCCAAACAGTCATTTGGCACTGAGATTGTACACACACATGATATATTTTGGATTTTTCATTTTACATTATGTGGTGCATTGCATATTTAATTTTCACATTTTATATGTTTGATTGTATGTTACTACTGAGATTCTTTGAATCTCACCCTTTTTCAAATAAATCAATATTCCAACAGAAGCTAGTGACTCCAAAGGCAAAACAGCAAATACGAGTAATTGAGGTGTGCGGATCCTAAGATAGGAGCTGTTTGGTTATATTAGTTTAATTTTAATATTTTGGACAATTTGTATATATATTTTCAAACTCTGTAGGGAGACTTCTGTATGTAAGAAAGTATTTTTTATCAGTATATTTGTACTATTTTTGTATGCCTATTGAACTAAGCCTTTAATACTTTGCGCATATCGAAATGTTAAGGGGTTTAACACAAGCCAACCAACTTGGTCTCCAAGTTAGCCTTTTTCCCAAGATTGCTTGCTCTCCAAGCCAACCAACTTGGTCTTCAAGCTTGCTTTCCCCCTAAGAATGCTTGCTCCCCAAGTTCCTTAGTTTTCAAATTTGCCTATAAATAGATGTCCAGTGCAAGTATTGTAGACACACAAAAAATTTATTTGAGAAATGCTCTCTACTTTCTCTTGAATTCTCTTATCCTAAATATCTTTATTTTCATAACAGAAAGAGTTTGTTTTTTTATCCTGTTTATCAAGTGTCATTACTTTTTTTTAAAAGAATGCACTATACAATTTTTATCCTTCATTTATTATTATGTATCACTCTGGTTTCAAATTAGCTAACTCTTATATACTAAGGAGTGTTAGTTCACTCATTAATTATAGGTTAAATTTCAAATTTACACTTATCTATAATTGATTTCAAAAGTCAACGTTAATAAATTACTTTTGTTTATTACAATTAATAGGGGCAAAAAGTAAAAAAACGCATTTATACTTTGAAACTAGATTTGTAATAAGGACAAACATTTTTGGTCAAAATAGAATTGTAAATAAAAAGTATGTGATTAGATCAGGATAAAATTAAAAAAATTGTTGATTTTAAGACAGAATTAATAAATTTACGATTTTCCTTAATACGATGAAATACCATATTACCATATTGGAAGTAAGAATTCTTTCTTCTTTGAAACTTGAGATGACCCAAATTCGTTTGGACTTCAAATTAGTCAATCATATAAAGGGGCTTTTAAAAGAAATCATTGAGGGAGAGATAGGTTCCACAGATACTTATCACCGAATAGAGAATGTAATTGTCATTATTATATGCGCCCCCCCCCCCCCCCCCCCCGGGGCACTTTTTGAGACACACAACATAATTAATGGGATGAGCGAAGTTCTCAATGCAAACAAAAAAGTCAAATATTGCGACTCCATGTCTGCCCAAAACACCAGTGTGACTATTATTTAATTCATCCAAATGTAGCCATACCATTTTCTTAGAACGCCGCTTCTCTTCCTTGCGTTCCGTCCTTTTCCACTCCCTTATCCTAAAACTACATCGTTTGGGTGTTAAAAAAAGGGGGTTGAGTTTTTTTCCCCAAAAATTAGATTCAATATTCTGAAATATTTTTTTAATATCATTAAATGTGTTAAAGTAATTTTTTGTATATCTAGTATAATAAAATATTTTTTTAATTACAACGAACACTCTAAACTTAATATACAAAGTGTTGATAAAAAAAATATTTCAGAGGATTAGATGCAAAAAAAATTATTTCAGAATACCAGGTGTTATTGAAAAAGATGGGAACACAAGGGAGAGAAGATGCACGCATTTTCTTAATGAACTAACAATTTATTTAGTTAATATATAGGTATTCATCCTCTAGTCTAGTCTTTATTAATCCCTCGCCTCATTAGCCCCTCCTTCTTAATTTTTTATAAAAGCTCAAAATTTAAATTATTTTAGTTATTTTTTTTATAAGAGTCTGATAAGAGTTGTCTTAATATTTAATGATTTTTTTTTCATGTGTGCCCCTAATTAATTATAAATATATTGTATTAATTAAAAGGTTGATGATATTTATATTTACTCTATTTTTCTATCTTAATTTTTTTTTACCGGAAATATTTCTCTATCTTAATTGCCCTTTATACATAAGAACATACTTGAAAAAAAATTCATTTCAAGACATACTTATTATTTTTAACTAATTTTAACCGTTTTCATAAATCATGTAATTTTCTTTTAACAATATAAATCATGTAATTTAATCATTGGATTGTACAAATAGGAGCAGAGGGAGTGTGACTGTATAAGGCAGCAACTATTAATTATTGCCAAACAATAAAAATAGTTAAAAGCATTAAATTTGTCATAAAATTTAAGTGATTTTCAGTATTACCCTTAATAACTACACTTAACTCTAATATCATACTCCCTCTAATCCTATTTATAAGTAACTTTCTCTCTCATAGAATTGATCCTATAAATAAGCTACAATTTTGCTTTGTCTAATTTTTTTTTTCATTTTTACCCTCAATTTATTGAATGTCTATCTCATCTTTCTCCTCTTTTGTCCCACTCATTCTCTCTCCCTTATAATCATTATAGTAAAGGGTATGTTTGGAAAATAAATTATATCTCTTACACATCTATTGCCTTTAACTTGTTTTAACCACTAATTTGTTTTGCATGATTTAGGCAGTTGTTACTTACAAAAAAGACCAGATGGAGTATTAATTATTACTTTCTTCTATTGCCCTTATCAATTACTCCCCCCGTCCCTATATATAAAGTCCTTTCAATCAAATCGTGAGATTTTAAAAAATAATTAAAATTAGTTAAATTTAATAAATATGTAGAAAATATAAATTATTTTCCAAAAATGCCCTTATTTATGAATGAGTAAGAGAGATAGTAAAAATGAGAAATGATGGAAGAGAATGTATGGTAAAAAAAATGACGTGAGAGAATAAAATATTAATACTTGGAGAAAAAATGGGTAAAAATGCATTTATTATTAAGACAAACTCAAAAGGGATCTTGTAAATGTTGGCGTTAGCACCGGTACACCATACAAATTATTGGTAGCAGCACCTGCAGAAACACAATAAAAATATAGTTTGAGTTGTACCCAAGGGCACTGACCTTAGAAGATATTTCACAATCCCTTAGTAAATTAGGAAGTGGTACTCCCTAGGATAAAACCAACCCTTCTTGTTAAAAATAGGGTGACAGAACAGTAGAAAGATAACAGTGTAACTCAGAAGAAGACAGGGGAGAAAAGCTCAGGGATAAAGCTCGGTGTCACTCGACCTCAGTGCTCTGATCTTGGTTCTACTGACCTTACTCCGTACATTGCCTTTTATAGGTAGAAATCATGCGACCGTTGAGAAGTAATAATGGCCATTAAATATGGTTTAATGACAATTAAAATGACAGTTACACAACATATAATATCCCAAAATTCATTCACAAAAATCCCATGTAGAATTATAAATAAGACATAAAGCATAATTTTTATCTTCCAAAAAGCCTATTCTTGAAGCCCAAAATAATGAACGGAAGAGCACAATTTCTTTGGCCCAATATAGTGTAAAATTTGGCCAAGAGGAAAGTAAAAAGAAGAAGACCAAATTAAATAAAAAAAATATAAGGGTAAAAGGGTAATTTACCATAAAAGCAAGAAGCTCAATATTTTCCCCTTTTTCTTTATGAATTTCGGCCAACTAAGAAAAACAAGAGGGGAAAAATAAAAACTTGGAGCTAAATATCCAAACGAGGAGAAATTCTAGCCAAGTAAAGAGGATGAGTTGAAAAATCAAAAGTTGTAGGTAAATAATCATAACTAAAAGTAACATTGAGGAGGTAAAATAAGCATAATTCAATAAGCTTCTTTGATCCCTTTAAGGGCCCAAATTTTGGCCTAGTTAAATGGAGAGTGGTAGAGAAAATATTTATGGCAAAAAATAAAAGATGAAGCAAGAAAAAGTCAAAGGATAAAAGCATGTGGTAAATGACATTAAAATAGTAATTATTTTAAGGAGGTGGAGTTGAAATATTTAAAAGCATATTTATCCTTTGCCTCTTGACATTTTCGGCCAGCACAAGAGAGAAGGAGCAAGAATCAAGGTATGTAGTTGCGGAA
The DNA here is from genome assembly GCA_963242795.1 of Inga leiocalycina. Taxonomy (NCBI): domain Eukaryota; kingdom Viridiplantae; phylum Streptophyta; class Magnoliopsida; order Fabales; family Fabaceae; genus Inga; species Inga leiocalycina. The sequence continues at coordinate 41,484,487 of OY725328.1, read as the reverse complement.
TTCAAGTGTTGTGCCCTCAAAATTCAAGGAAACACCTTATAATCTCTATTCCTTCTTGAGACAAATGTGTAGCAAGCACAAAACAAAGAGGAAGAGAAAGGAAGAGGCACGGTTTTAGAGAGAGAGGAAGAGAAATCAAGAGGTAACCATGAAACCTTGATTCTCTTGTTGATTTATGATTGTTGTTGGTTGATTGTTTGGCTTGTTTTACTTGGTTTTGTAATTTGGGATGATGAAACCCTAAGGGGATATGCAGCCCAATTTTTCATTAATTATGTTCAATAGGTGTTTAAGAGGTTAAACAAGTAATTAGAGGTGGAAAGGAGGTGATTGGTTGGTTGAAATTAAGGAAAACATAATTTCCCTTTTCTTTTGAGTTTTGGCCAAGCATAGAGCAGGGGGTTAGAGTTAGAATTTTGTGTTTTTGATGATTCCATTGTGTTTAGAATAGAAAATTGTGTAGCGTACATGTGAAGTGTGAAGACACTAGGGTGTGAAATGACAATTTTATCCAAAAAACCCTAAATTAGGGGCTGCCAAGGGCATTTTCGTTTTTTGGAAATGAATTTGGCAAATTCGAGGTCAAAAATGTATTTTACGTGCGAAATTATATAGGAAGAGCTTGGGTCATAATTTTTGGAAAAGTATAGTTGGACTGAGTATAAAGGGACTTAGACCGAGTCCCCAGGAGTAATATGGCCATTTCGCAGTTTTAAACTAAGAAAAAAAACAAAATGAGTTTAGAATAATACATGAATGTGTAATAACTCAATTCTTGTAAACTTGAACTTTTAGGATTGGACAGTTTGCTGAGCCGGATCAGGGTTAAGGAACTATTAGCGAGCAGAAAAGGGACTTAAGGTAGTAACTCTATTTTTGATAAATTATGTGGTTATTTGTATGCTTTTTGTATTCCATATTCTGTGGGGTGAACACGATACCTGGGGCACAATCATAATATATTTTTTTCTTAATTTCTCATGCAAAAATTGTCAATATGAATATTTTAGTTATTAATAGTGATACTAAAGTTGTAAATGAGACATTTGTTGAATATTTCCTAATAACTTTTATTGGAGCTCCGGTAGTCTAATATATATATTGCATTTCTCAAGTAAAAATGGTCAATATTGATACTTAAGTTGGTAATATTTGTTGAATATTTCCTAATAACTTTTATAAGAGCTCTAGCGGTTTTTTTTTTCCTTTTCTCAAGCAAAAGTCATCAACATTGATACTTGAATTGTTTATAGCGATACTAAAGTTATAAATTAAATATTTGTTGAATATTTCCTAATAACTTTCACCAGAGCTTTAGATCTTGAGTCATATGTGGATGTTGAAAGAGAGCAAGTTTGGAAAAATGCAACGGTTGAAGAGATAAATTAAGAAGAATGATACATGGGAGTTGGTTGATCTCCCTAAAGACAAGAAGGCAATTGGACTCAAATGAGTGTTTCGAACTAAATATGAAGCTGATAATAGTGTGAAGAAGCATAAAGCACAATTAGTAGCTAAAGGCTATGCTCAACAACAAGCTGCAATGATAATCACCAAGTTGTCGCTCTCTATTGGCAAAGCTGAAGATTTCAAAATGCATATGGGAGTGTGCAACTTTGCCTGAGAAATAAAAAAAAACATATTTGGCCGGCGTTTACAACTTTAATATTACTATTAACAACTTAAGTATCTATATTGAAAACTTCTCCTTGAAAAATTTAAAAAAATATATTAGGCCGCCAGGTGCTACCAAGAACACCAGAGCTCTAGTGATAGGGCACCATTGGTAGAGCTCTGGCGGCGGGCAAAGGTTTTTAGGGATTTTTTTAAGAAAATAAAAAATAAATGCTTATGCAATTTCACACATTTATCAACATTTCAAAATTTCAAAACAATTAATTTGAAATTATTAAAATGCACTACCTTTATTTATCTTTTACATATTCTAACAGTAGTCTTATATCATTTTGCCTATTTTTTACCAGCTAAAAACATAAAAAAAATTATTTAAGTACTTACTTGTCATGCATTAACCTTGCCTAGAGAGCTAAAACAATTTTAATTAGCGCAGAGAAGGTATCAGCTCTAATTTTATTTACTTTTAATGTAGTTGTCAGGCAATGAGTGTCACACCCTTATCTTATTTTTAGCTATTTCAGAGTATTTGCGGAAAATGATACACCGTTCGATGGGCAACATAAGAATGCATAAATATACTGATAATAAGTGTATGATTACAAAAATTCCCCTCAGGGATTGTGTATAAAACGTACAAATTATGTAGCTACACAAAGCTACTTGGGTGTCTAAACCTGTCCCAGTGAAATAGAGGCATACTCTCATCTTCATTCCACCACTGCAATCCCCTTATACGATTCTCTTCTTTGTTCTCAGCATATCTTTTGTCTTCTCCTGTCTAAATTATTGGTAGGGGAGGGTGAGATTCGAGGGAATCTCAGTAGGAAAACAATACCAATATGCATGTAAGATAAGTGCTTAATACATGACATGCTTGCATTACATAAACTCATGCTCACACAATGACATATTTGCGTGCTTAATGCTTCATGCGACAAAACTATGGTCACGGTATAAACAGAAACAGATCTTCAATCATTCATATATGTTTCACATAATCAAGAAAAATAATAACATACATCAATACACCAGCACACATATCAAATACATGTAGGAGAGGTAAGTTCCCTACCTTAATCGCCCTTCCCTGATCCTCGAATAACATGCCTCGATTTGCGTGCTAATCCCTTAAGCTCTCTACTCTATCCTAAAACATCAAATGTACAGTTTAAACACTTCCATAGTGTTTCTGCTATTATATGAGTCAATATTAGCCCGCCATACCCGGTCCGACTACACTTTTCCCGAAATTTTGACCCGAGCTATTCCAACATATTTTCACCCAAGGAATCCATTTTTGACTTCTATTTTCTCAAATTCCAGCCCCATTTATGAATTTACCCCTGACAACCCCTATGTAAAGGTTTTAAGGCTATTTTTGTCTTTTCACTTTCTAGGGCTTTTCTCACTTCTCACCCAATATGAGCCCTACACAATTTTCCATTCTAAACACAATGGAATCATCAAATTGATGAAATTCCAACTATTTCTGGATGAAATTGCCCCTACCCAAATCTGAAAAATTAAGGGGAAATCATGTTTTCTTGATTTCAAACCATAAACCACATTCTTTACACCTCTAATAACTTATTTAACTACTTAATCACATTATAAACATGATTAGACTAAATTTGGGCAGCACCTCCCTTTAGGATTTCAACATCTCAAGTTTACAAAATTCACAACCATAGTACAAATTAAGACAAGGACACCACCAACAACAACCATACACCAAAGGAAATAGGATTTTTGAAGTTACCTTTAGTTTCTCCTCTTTCTCTTTCTAAAACGTCCTCTCTCTCCTTCTTCCTTTAGAATCTTTCTTGCTAACCATGATATTCATGGAGGAGAAGAGATTAGAAGAGGTGTTATACAAACTAGAATGCAAAAACACTTAAAATCACAAGGTTTACCTTAGATTTTTACCTCTTATGTTCTCTTGCTTCTCTATGTCTCAAGCTCTCTTCTCTCTCCTTTTTCTTGTGCTTATGCGTGAAAATGAGATGGGAGGATGAAGATAAAGCTTTTAAGAAAATATCTTATTTCTCTCTCTTTTAGATTATAATTATTTAATTAAACTTTTATGACATCTTTTCCAACTTGAGCTTATCTCTTGATAACTTGAGCCATAAATTCCCATTTGACTTTGAACCAATATTTCCTTTCTCTCCTTGGCTCATAAACAGGTCCCCTTAGGGCCCTTCATAAACCAATTGGTTCCATCTATTTACATGTACAAGATAATCATATTTTAATCTAATTTCACATGTGCTCATACTCTAACAATTATAATTTAATCTCTTGGCTTTGGATGATGCCACTTGGCATGTTTATGGGCCAAATAATTATTTTCCCCTCTTATTTCCTTATTTCACAATTTACATAATTGCCAACATATTTTATTTTTCAATTTTTGGAATAGTTGGCCTTCTTGGCAAATTTTCTATCCTAACTTTGAAAAATCATAATTAAATTTGTAGACATCGTTTCAGGGCGATTCCAAAGCCTATAGAACCCTTATTGAGTTTAGTTTCAAGAAAAAAATATAGACTTTTGGTAGCTGGAATGACAAAATTCTCAGATTTTCAATCTTTGCGTGTTGTTCCAGAAAATGATTAATTTTGCTGGGTAAATTTCAAAAATTCATAACTCTTTGTATATGATTCATATCACTTATAAAATTAAAGCTTAGGATGTATAATTTCACCTTGTAAAATTTCACCATGTAAAATTTCATAATTTTTTCTCATCATTTAGTTTTCCAAAACCTTATGACAAGCTCACTGCCTCGCATGAAATTTCATTGGAAGCATAATCACTTTCTTCAAAATTCATTATTTTATTTTCTTTAATACCCCAAAGATATAAGAAACATTAGAGAATAGATTTGGGACACCTGCTAAACTGGGGCTTAGCAATCCGCTTAATTTAGGTTTATTCCGAAATCTCCAATCCTAAAATTCGGGATATTACAATGAGATTCAATCTAAATATTTAAGTTTGTGCAAAAAATATAAATATTTAAATTCAAAGTTTTATAATTTTTAAAAGAGAATGAAAAGTAGAAAAGGTCAAAAATGAAAAAGAGTTGAGGGTTTTCTAATGGGCTTCACACTTTTGTGTGGCTTATGCTGTATATATGTCATGCCTTTATTTTAATTTCACCTTTATCAGAGTATTCACGGAAAATGATATGCGGTTCAACGGGTAACACAGGAATAGCATAAAAATACTAATAAAAAGTGCTAGATTACAGAAATTCCCCATAGGGGTTCGTGCATAATAATTATCATCAATGTAGCCACACAGGACTACCAGGGTGTCTGAACCCGTCAGAGTGAAACAGAGACATTTTCTCGTCTTCGTTCTACCACTGTGATCCCCTCGCGCAGTTCTTTTCTTTGTTCTCAGCATACATTATGTCTTCACCTGCCTAAATTGTTGGTAGGGAAGGGTGAGATTTGAGAGAATCTCAGTAGGAAACAGATACCGATATGCATGCAAGATAAGTGCTTAATGCATAATATGCTTGCATTACATAAACTCATGCTAATACAATGACATATCTGTGTGCTCAACATTTTGTGCAACAAAACTATGGCTACAGTATAGACAGAAACAGAGCTTCAATCATTCATATATGTTTCACATAATCAAGCAAAGCAATAACATGTATTAATACACCAGCACAAATATCAAATATATGCAGGAGAGGTAAGTTCTCCTACTTTAACCCTTTTCCGCCTCGAAACGTGTGCATCGTAAAGCGTGCCAACGACTGGGCTCACAACTTGGTCCTACAGTTCCAAATATACCATTTAGACACTTCCATGATGTTTCTAGTGATTATATGAGTTTATCTTGAAAAATTACTAAAATAACCCTGGGGGCCCAGCCCGGCCGTACCCGACCCAACTGTACTTTTTCTGAAATTCTAACATGAGCTGTCCTGACATATTTCTGCCTAAAAAATCCATTTCCGAACTCGGAATTACCAAATTCACTACAAAAAGAAAAAATTGCCCTTGGCAGCCTCACTTTAAGGGTTTCAGGGGCGTTTTCATAATTATGCTTTTTCGAGCTTTTCCGAAAAAGTGACCAACTGTAACCCCACCTAGTTTTCGTTCCTGAACTCAATGGAACCATCAAATCATTGAAAATCCATCTCTAAACCATCCAAACTAGCCTTGGCTGAAATTCTCAATTCCCTGGGAAAAATTGGGGTTTGTCGATTTCGGCTCCGCAGACATGTTTCTTTCTACTCCTAACCACTTTATTAACTATTACATTAGGTTACAACTAACATTAAGAATCAATTTGGGCAGCATAACCCCTGGGCAGCATAACCCCTGGGCCATATCATTTCCAAACTTTAAAACCAATGGCAATCTGGCGAAATTTCACCAATTAAATTATCCATAGTAGCCAGAATAAGCAATATACGAAAGTTTGGAAGTTACCTCAAGCTCCCACTAGTTTTTTCTCAAGGTGGCTAAAAACCCTAGCCTTGGAACACCCAAATTTGTGCTCCACAAACCTTGAAGAATATAGAAGAATAGCTTAAGAGTAGAGTTATACGCGTTAGGTAAGGATTTACTGAAGAAATCGACTTACCATACAAGTTTTCTTCTCTTTCTCTCTCTAGAATTTCTCACACCTTCACTCTCTTGATTCAGCTTGTTCACGCCAGAAATGAGCTTGGGAGGAAGATGATGATGTTATATCTTATATTATATAATATTACTTTATTCATTTGTCAATTTTCCAAAATTCGGATTTTTACAAAGTTCTTGCAGATTTCTTCCCAAACTTTGAAAAATCATAACTAATTCTAGAAAAATCGAATTGAAGTGATTTTAAAGCCTATAGAACCCTTATTGAGTCTAGTTTCAAGAAAAAAATATAGTCTTTTGCTATTTGGAAGCACAAAATTCCCAAAATTTTAATTTTTGCCTGTTGTTCCAGAAACTTCACAATTTTTCTGTGCTGACTTCAAAAATTCATAACTTTTTGTATATAGCTCTAATTGAGTCATATGACCTATCAAATAAAAGCTTAGGATGTCTACATTCATCTTGTAAAATCTCATAATTGTTTTTCATCATTTGATCATACAACATCACATGATAATCTCACTGCCTCATAAACGATTTCACCAAAAACATAATTACTTTCTCCAAAATTTGCCATTTTACTTTCTTTAATAACCCAAAGATATAAGAAACATTAGGGAATAAATTTGGGGCACTTGCTAAACCAGAGCTTAACAGTTCGCTTAATTCATGTTTATTCCCAAACCTCCGATCTCAAAATTCGGGATATTTCAATATACAGTTGGAATTTTAAGTTAGGCGTACGTGTCTACCTCAAATAATATTTATATTATTCGCATCAAAACATTTCAGTGTAATGTTGTGATCAACTTCAAATTTAAATATCAAATTTTTGAATTAGTGATCTTGTCATGTAAAAGTTCCCCAACAAATCACATAAATGACATTATGAAACGATTCAATATTTTTATCGGTTTTGTTGTCTCATAGGTTGCATTTGATTCTCAAGTAAAATAAAATCTTTTTTTAACTATGATTCAACATTTTTACCTATTGTTAGGAGTTTTAGTGGGTACCATGTAGATGCTACAACTTGATGCTACAAGAAGTCCCATGGACTTTGCCTTTTCTAAATAGTTCATAGGTAATTTTCTGAACAGTTCATTCCACCAATACAAGCAATGTACATTTAAAATATATATGTTGGATAATAAGAATATAGGCATATTCATTTTTCTATATTTATTCCTTACTAGTAACCAATTTTTTGTTGTCATATATATATATATATATATATGCCTCCCATTTGAAAGTGAAACAACTTCATATAATACAATTCACGTAATTATAGATAAGATATAAAATATTTACATAATCCTTAATGTAGGACCTATTTATTTAAATTGGAAAGATTAAGAAAATTAAATAAATTATTTAATTATAATATATGTGACATGATCTCTCTAAAATACTTATGTGTAAGATTAGATTATATATTAGTTTATAAGTTAGACAAATTAATTTATAAAAACATAATAAATATGAGAGATAAAATAGAAAAAAAGATTTTACATTTAGAACCAAAATTTACCCCCAAACTAGGTCCTACGTTTAGGATAGAAAGAGTAGTATGGATGAAAAAACAAGCTGGCTATTGAATTGTATAAGATAGTAATATGGATCTAGATTCTCAAAGTACCACTTGCATTCTTTTTCTCCCATAATTTCATGTCCATAATTAATTAGTAGTTTCTCTCATTACATTAATTATCCGTGATTTCCTAGCTCTGTCACACCCTCATCTTATTTTCACCTATTTCAGAGTATTTGCGGAAAATGATACGCAATTCAGTGGGTAACACAAGAATAACATAGATATACTAATATTATGTGCACGATTACGGAAATTCCCCATAGGGGTTCATACTTGATAATTACAATTAACGTAGCCTCACAGCGCTATATGGGTGTCTAAATTCATCCCAGTGAAACGAAGATATCTTCCCATCTTTATTGCACCACTGTAATTCCTTTGTACAGTTCTCTTCTTTGTTCTCATCATACATTCTATCTTTTCTTGTCTAAATTGTTGGTAGGGGAGGGTGAGGTTTTAGGGAATCTCAGTAGGAAAGCAATACTAATATGCATGCAAGATAAGTGCTTAATGCATGACATGCTTGCATTATATAACTCATGCTCACACAATGACATATTTGCGTGCTCAATGCTTCAATCAACATACGTATGGCCATAGCATAAATAGAAACAGAGCTTCAATTATTCATATATGTTTCACATAATCAAGCAAAGCAATAATATGTATCAATACACCAGCACAAATATCAAATACATGCAGGAGAGGAAAGTTCCCTACTTTAATTGCCCTTTTCTGATCTTCAAATAACGTGCCTTGATTTGCGTTAAAATTCCTCGGGCTCTCTACTCGGTCCTAACACGTCAAATGTACATTTTAGACACTTCCATAGTATTTCTAGTGGTTATAATAGTTTATGGTGAAATTTTACCAAAATGCCCCTGGGACACCGGCCAGCCTCGCCGTATCCGGCCCGATGGCACATTTTCCTAAAATTTTGACTAAGGCTATTCTAACTTATTTTTGCCCAATGAATCCATTTTTGGGCTCAAAATTACCAAATTCACTATCAAATTATGAAAATACCATTGATAGCCCCTATTTCGAGTTTCAGTGGCGTTTTCATAATTATGCTTTTTCGGCCTCTACCAAAAAAGTGACCAACTATAACCCCAACTATTTTTGCCCACTGAATCCAATGGAACTATTTATTTCATGAAAATCCAGCTCCTACCCCTTGAAACAATGCTCGGCGAAATATTCAAGAAAAATGCAAAAATATAGTTTTGTGTTTTAGCTTCCAAAACTTATACTTTTCCACTTCTAATCCTTTATTAATTCATTTAAACACTTCATAACCATGATTCAAAGAAATTTGGATAGCATAACCCCTTAGGGTTATGGCTTTTCATATTCACAAACGAACCATGAAACTTGGAAAAATCAAGAAACAACACAACAACTACAAGAAAGCAAGTTCATGAAGTTACCCTCTTGAATTCTTGGATTTCCTCTCTCTAGGCATCCTCCTCCACTCTCCTTAAGCTCAAGATTTGCTTGCTAAACAATGGGTTTTCTTGGAGAAGAAGAATTTAGAGAAGAGGCTACACAAGTTTGGAAGACAAATCTTAAAAAATCCCAAGCTAACTTTGATATTTCTCTTCCTCTTGGCTCTTCTTCCTAGATTTTCTTCAAGCTCCCGCCCTCACTCTCTTGGTGTGTTAAAAACAAAAATGAGAAGGAAGGAAAGATGTCCAAGCACTATAAAATATCCTACCATTTTCCTTAATTAAATTTATTACAAAAATCCTATTTTTGACACTACATGTACTTGGCTCAATTTTATGACACTTTCTCTTTCTCTTCTTGAGTGTCTAGGCGTGAGAAATGACCAGGAAAGATGGAGAAAGAGTTTCTAAAATATCTCTCATTTTCCCTTAATTACTAAATTCTTCAAAAATCCCTCATATGATGACGCTTGAGGACACTTGTACCAACTCTTATCTCCTTCATATCACAATCCCCTACCTTTACCCATGCTTCCTTCATAATTATGGCATACTTACTCCCTTAGTTCCCTTTGGCATTTGGACAAAATTTTCCTCCCTTGGTTAGGTAAGAAAAACCGTCCCCCCTCCTCTTACAAAACAAGTAAGTTCTCTTCCAACTAGATCTACTCTTGCACTCAACTTTATCCATTCCTTCACTCTAGCTCACCATCATGCATTTCACCATACCTTCACTTATCATGATCACCATGCCCATATCTTTATTTGGTGTACACTCTACCATTGACATCATTTCTATAAGTACCAAGTCCTTACTTCAAGTCATACCCACCTTTCCATTGTCATCATTACTCTCTTCATGTAGCATTTTGGACATGTGCTCATGAAATTAATTTATTCCCCTTAATTGATTTATGCCCAAGTCCCTCTAATTCTACAATTCTTGATTTATTCCATTAAGAATATTCAATTTATACATTTTCCTTTATTTTCCTTGATTAATTGAAATTAGCTTCAATTAATGGGAAAATAATTAATCTTGGGTTAAATTGGCAAAATTATGATTTTTCTATCACTTTTATAATTTAATTCCTTTCTTGAATTAATTTGCCCATTTCCTCATGAATATGAATATTTCAAAATTCACAAGATTCAAATTCATGAATATTTATCATTTTATTGAATTTCTCAATTAATTATAATATATTTTTGATGAATAAAAATTTGGGATGTTACAAGCTCAGTCACTTTCCATCTAAATATAAGAATGTTTTCAAAAAATATTTTGCATTTTTTATATTTATGATTTTTAACTAATTTTAAAATATTTTTTTATATCTATATGATTCGATTATTTATATTTTAATAAAAACATAAGAAACAATATTATTTTACCAGATTTAATTGCAAGAGATATAAATCAACAAAAATTAAGCCAACTTACATGGACTTGATATTTTCTAAAAAATCATGAATTTTGAATATTTTATTTTTTTCCCCGATTTGAATGTCTTATTTTATTTATAATATTTCTATATAACATACGTCCTTGCATCTAATTATACTTATTAAGAGAATTCTTGCTCATTTGAAACTTGAGATGACTCAAATTCATCTGAAGTTTAAAGTAGGGATCATAGAAGAGAGGGCTTTTAAAAGAAATTGAGGGTGAGACGCGTTCTACAAATAGCACATAACAGATTAAATTAAGGGTCCGTTTGAGAAAGCGTTAAGAAGCAAAAAAAAGCCCAGTTGGAGGACAAAAGCTCAGTTAGAGACAGAATGATCCATTTGAGAATGTTTTTTTGCAGATGGGCTTTTCCAAAAAAAAAACTGCTTCTCCAAAAAAACTGCCTTCAGTTGTATTTAGAAAAAACACCATTTCTGTCACCGCCAATCCAAACACAAATTACATTTATAATTTGATTTTTATCTTATCTTAAGTTTGTAAAAAGTCAGATTAAAAAAAAAAACCACTTTTGCACAGCTTATTCAAATGGACTCTAGATCAGTATATGCTTTTTCACTTTTTGAGGCACAAAATAAGTCAAATATTGTGACTCCATGTTTGGCCCCAGCCACAAGTGTGATTATTATTTAATGGGTTAATGTTAATGTCATTACGTAAAGCAATATGTACAAATTTTATTGACGAATACAAGAGTTTATAACCTACTTCTTAAATGTGGGCACAGGTATCTTGAGGAATATAATAAGACGTATGTTGTATGAAATATAATAAATAAAATAAGATATTCAAAATATCAACATTTAAAATTTTATTTTTCATATTGTTTGCTAATTATGTTAGGATTAGAGAATTTAAAAACCACTTCATAGAATTAAGAGATTAAAATAAGACATTTTGTATGAAGAGATTAAGAGAATTTTTGCCTTATGTTGTATTTCCGTATTTCCATTGTAGTTTCTCGCTCAATGTTCAAGACAGAGTAAGTTCACCAGCCTCATTTGCTCGTTAGAGAGAATGTTGGGCCCTAGCCCACTGTTACTGGCATGGGTTCCAAAAATTAAGGGTTGATGATAACTTGGCTCTGCTCCATTATTGGGCTTTAAGAAAGCTCAAATCCTTCCTTCATAAATTTCACAAAAACAAACCTTTTTCCCAAGGTTGAGAAAAACCTGGGACGAATCACGTTGTTGGGGGAATAAACATTTCTAAAAAAAACTAGATAATTACTATGAGAACAAAACATCTTTGCCGGCGGGGATTGAGTTTTGTGAAAGGGGCCAGTCTCTTACAATATGATAAAGAAAGATTTGAATCTCTGTTGGGGGAGGAGCCCACATTTAGAGCTGTGGCTGTGTTTGGTTGGAGCAGAGGGGAGGGGAGAGAGGATGGGGAAATTATAATTTTGGACAAAAGAAATCCAAAATTTACCCTTTTATTTTTTTAAATTTTGGGTTCCCGCCGACAATTTACTTTCTTATTCTTTTCAAAATTTTGGATTCCCGCTCAAAATTTGAATTCCTTTAACCCAAAAAGGTAATTTACCCACCCTCTCATTCCTCCCCTCCCCTCTCCTCCCCTCAAACCAAACATAGCCGTAGTGTCTTGAACAGTATTACCTCCAATAAAAAGATACATGGGCCTAACAAAAAAAAGAAGATCCAAATTTCATCTCATCACAAGGTTTAAGTTAGGGGGCCAAGCAATCATCCAAACACTTCTACCTCCCTTTCATTCACTACCTCAAACAATAACCATCTTATCTAACACAACAACCAAATTCAATTTACTTTTTCATCTCTCTTCAGACATGTATATGCAATTAAATTCCATTTATAATTCTTAGTCTATAATTCTCTTAAGTTATGAAAAAAGAACCTGCCTCCCTATAATATAACATGAAAGACAATTAAATGCATACACTATAATTACCTCATATCACCTTAGTCCCAATTAACATTTAACAACTCACTTGGTTATAATTTCTTTACAAGCCTCTTAACAAACACCTTGTGTGCAACAATTACCACAAATTTTCATTAGACTTCATACCATCAAAACCTCTTTGCCCAACAATTTTCAAACAACAAAACATAATTTACTATGCTTCATAGCTTAGTTCTTTGTCCATATCAATTTAGACTAGAGGAAAATCAACACCAAAATCTGTATTATTCCTCTTGTAACATCAAATGAAAAATTATGAAAAATACCTATTCAAGTGTATCTCCCATCTTTAATGCTTGAACTACATAAAACCCCAAATTTCTCCCACTTTGAACTATCGGTAGCAGCAAAGAAAAAGGAATTCCAATCCTCACCCCAACACCACTAATAGGTACATAATAAATCAGATGAGAGGCATTCTACACCCAAACACAGAGTACAATGACCTGAACAGAGGAATAAGAATGGAAGAACGTATAAATGACCTCGAGCTTAGCCATGACAGATTTGAACGCACACCAGAAACAAGGAAGGAGATAACAATGCTAACCTGAAAAGAAGATTCAAATAACACCAACAACAAAAAGGAACGATGAATATTCAATGCCAACAATCCTTCAACAACGGCGGACAAATAGTGAGGAACGGAGGGCGTGAAGTTCAGCAATGGAAGAAAGAAAAGAAATCTGATTGGTGGCTTACTAAACTCACTGCAACCCAAATTTTGCACACCACACAGACAATGAAGAAGGAGAAGAACAAAGGGGAAGATTAGTTTCAGAATTCTCTTGAGACTTCTTCCCTTTCTTTGAGGGTGTGTTTGGTTTGGGGGGAGGGGAGGGGAGAGATGGGAGGGAATGGAAGGGTGGGTAAATTACCTTTTTGGGTTGAAGGAATTTAAATTTTAGGTGAGAATCCAAAATTGAAAAAGAATGAGAAAGTAAATTTTGGGCGGGAATCCAAAATTTAAAAAAATGATAGGGTAAATTTTTGATTTCTTTTATCCAAAATTATAATTTCCTCACCCTCGCCTCCCCTCCCTCCTCTACCCTCCCCTCAAACCAAAGACACCCTAAATCAACTAGCCAAGGCCTACGGTGAGAGTTTGGGTGGTTATTAAGGTGTTGTTATGTAAAAAATCATTTAGATTTAAAATAATATTTTATGATATGAAATATACTATAACTCATATAGAGATATATATGGGTGGAGAGTTGATATAACAATTTTGATTGTTATTTCTCAATATGTACATAAAATACTTAAAGCTATTCTATATAAAAATTCATAATTAATTTATTATGAGCCTTATATTTTCTATTGAATAGATTCTCTAAATTTCTACATTTGTGCATATTTATTTAGTGTCCTACTTTTATATAATTAAGATGAGAGAGTGGGAGAAATATCTTGACATATTTTTTTACGAAAGAAAGGTAGCGAGGTAATTTCTTCATGAAAAAATAAAGTAAAATGCATCCTTTGACACACAAATGGACTCAAACTCAATTAGTGCTGGGAAAACGGGCCGGCCCGGCCTTGCAGGGCTGGCCTGTGATGGGCTCGGGCTTAAACGGGCCGGCCTGTTTAGGCCCGAGTTCAAATCCGTACCCTTTTAGAGGGGCTCAGCCCGTTTAAGGTAGGCCCGTGGGCTTTAGGCCCGTTTATGTTTTTTCCTTTTTTTTTTGCATTCCTTTTTTGTTTCTTATTCTCATAAAGACTAAAATACCTAATTTAAAACATAAATATCATCAACACTAATTTAAAACATAAATATTATCTAAGTTTAATAGAATACAAACACTAAAACTTAAGTCCAAACCATAATTAATGTTCATAACCAATTAAATAAGTTCACAGCCACAATCAAACAAGCCTACAAGCTTCAAATGTCAGTAATAATATAACATCTGATTTGGATTTTGGCGTATACATGCAAAAAAAGAAAAAAGAAAATAAAAGAAAAGAAGCTTCAAATGAGGTCTGAGTCAGTGTGAGAGCATTTCTGATATGAGGGTTAGGTTAGGTTAACACTAACCTCTGACCAATGCTTGCTGCCTATTACCTTGTGCCCATTTTAAAAAAAAAAAGTTAAACGAGCCTAAAAGGGCCGGCCCTACAGGGCTTGCGGCCATACAGGGTCGGCCCTTTTAGGCCCGTTTCCATTTTCAACCTCTAAATCATAGGCCCGGCCCTTGTCAAGCTCGGGGCTAAACGGGCTCGTCCCGAATTCCCGGCTCTAAACTCAATAGTCCATACCTAACAATAGGCAACAAGCAAGGGTGGCTTTTTTTGGTTCGAAGGTAACAAGCAAGGTTCACTAGACTATCGTTCCGCTTTTGTCAAAAATCTACAACAATTCATTAAACTATTAATGAAGAGTGAAATGGGTGTCTCCATTGATCTCTCTCTCCATTTACTCTCCATTGAGTGTATCTATCATTAGATCAACTTTCAATGGTTGGGATTTAATAATATATAAAGAATAATATTATAATAAAAATATATCATGATAAATCTCAACCATTGGAAGTTGAGTTAATGGTAGATACACTCAATGGAGAAAGAAATCAATGGAGACACCCCTCTCCCATTTCACACGGGAAATGGGTGTCTCCATTGATCTCTCTCTCCATTTACTCTCCATTGAGTGTATCTACCATTAGATCAACTTTCAATGGTTGGGATTTAATAATATATAAAAAATAATATTATAATAAAAATATATCATGATAAATCTCAACCATTGGAAGTTGAGTTAATGGTAGATACACTCAATGGAGAGTAAATGGAGAAAGAAATCAATGGAGACACCCCTCTCCCCATTTGACACTAAATATTATTAATCCTTAAACCTAATTTAACCTAATCAAATCAAATCACAATATATCATATTTATACTTTTAAGAAAGATACAAAATGAGAAAATATTGATATGTACAAAATGAGAAAATATTGATATAGGATATAATATCCATATCTAATCATTAGATATAAAAAAATATTAAATATAGATATAATATTCATATCTAATCCTAAGATATAATAATTACTAAATAATAAACATCAAATCTATTAATATTAATTAATTAATATTTTAATACTAAACTTGTTGCTCTCAACAAATATTTCATTATTATCAAGACCAATACAACCACACATTGATATCATATTTTAATATTACTAACATAATTAACTTATTAAATTTTTGGGTCTTAACACATGTATTTGTTTGGGGTTTTGCTTTCAAAACTTAAAGAAAAATTAACTCCCATTGTTTTAAATGAACTCAGATAGCCATATATTCATTTCCAAGAGCATTCACTCATTATACATTTTATAACCAAATCTGTAACCGTTCCATTTTATAAAGAAAACACAAAAATAGTAGCTTAGAATTTAATTTTATTGCATCCAATTAGTTGTAGTTGAAATGACTTTCAAAATAAACCCCATCTTTTCTTACATTTTAGATTCTTAGTTAACTTAGGTAGCTCAATAAAGGCTCCTCAAGAGAACAACCGGAGTGTTGCATTGTGTTATAATTCTTGGATTTTAAAAATTTTGCATTGGACCCAAGATGTAAAGACACGGTCAAATAAAAAATAATTTAAGGTGGTTTGGATATATGCAGAGAAGGCGATTGGATGCACCAGTGAGAAGAGTAGACCAAGTTGTTTGGAGAGTCTAGTAAAGAGAAGCAAAGGAAGACCAAAGAAGACACTCAATGAGGTTATTGAGTAAGACCTCTTAATTAATAATTTATCTAAGATTTAGTTTTTGACCAAGCTCAATGACGTCTCAATGATGTTGTTTGATTTATGTAACTGACCCCACATAGTGGGATAACAATTTGTTGTTATTGTTGTAGTATTATGTATGATTATATATAATTTAACCTAAATTATTTTCATAAATTATTTATAAATTTACTAATCTTAACTTAAGTTTCACATCTCATCATTCACCCATAAACTCAACTCTTTCATCCATCATATTTAATTCATCAGTGGATGACATCTACCTCTCTTTAATTGCTTAAGATAACAATGCCTCTCTTGATTTGCATCATTCGCTGAAGCATAGTAAACACAGCTCATTTATTTTAATGATAACTAAATGAAATATAATAATCTCAATAGGAGGAGTTTGTCTCAATTTCTAAGGCAAAAGAGATAAAATCTACTACATACCACTTGTTATCCTTAATTGATTTTAGAAAATGCATCTCCTTAGTAAATAGATGATTGGTTTATCTCATTCCTATTTGCTCTGACAACTATTTATTAGGGCTTCCCTTAATTTATGACAGGATTTTGCCTTCCATAATTTAATACACTAAATGCTGCAACAGCATTTGGAGTGCAATCAAGATTTCTCACGCTTCCTTGTGGAAGATTATGCACTATCCTATCTGATGGGCACAAAAGTTTGAAAACCTTTTCAGCTGCAACTATTTGCTCTTCTCGACAGCCATTATCATGCATTAAGTTCCTGCAATATTCAACAAGAAGCTCACTCTAATATTACAAAAATGAAAGAACAGCTCTGTTACTAAATAGAATAAGCATGGAATGATTTCCCTGTGTTCTTACTTGAGCAATGAGGCTAGGTTCCCAGGTGAACAAGATTGAAAAAGAGCTTCCGGAATAATGGCTGAATTTAAGAGAATGTTGGGTAGAGAAATGTATTGTATCTTTGCCTTATACCGAATAAACCATTCGGTCAAAATATGCGCTCGATACGCAACAACACAAGGTGTTCTTGCAAGCTGAAGCTCCAAAGCTGCCGTGCCAGATGTGCATAATGCAACTCTACTTGCCTGCGATTCATGATTTCATTCAACTTGAGTAGGTGGGAAATGAAGCCAGAAACTCATGCACAATGTTGAAAATGCTTACAGCTCTAACCAGAATCAGTAATCAATTATTCACAAAATTACATCTATTTGCAGTTTCCAGTCCCAGAAGATGAAGGAATCCTACATCAATAACAATCAGAGGACAACGAATACGTGTAAGTTGAAGAAATGAGCTAAGAAGAATTAGAAGCCACCGCGATCACCGTCGAAGAGTACATTTTGGCAAAATTTAATATCCATTTGCATCAACATAAGAAAACAGTTACTACATCCAGTTCTTGATATAGCAGCTAGATAACTAATTGCGGATGTTAAGGAAATTAGTTTAGTTATTTACATTAAATGTTTGTTTGTTTTTCTAAAATTCTCTCTTTAATAATGTGCATTGGACTACCCTTGATGGAAATCCCATTATGTCAAATTAATAGGGATACTTTAGGGAGAAAATTATAAATTTGGGAGATAAACTAGATTGAGATCTTATATTTAGGACCAATATAAACACTTTGTCTAGCTCCAATATTTAGAATCGGAGGAATTATCTTCATGGAAGATCAATTCTTAAATGTCAATGCAATTGTAGACACTACAAAAAAAACGTGATTTAGTAGCGGTTAAAAATAGGTATTCGTAGCGGTTCCAACCACTACAAACTAGATTAGTAGCGGTTAGAAAAACCGCTACTAAATCGTACGTTGCAAGCGGTTTTGTAGCGGTTATATAAAACCGCTACTCAATAAAAAATAACCGCTACAAAGTTTGTAGCGGTTAATAGTAACCGCTACAAAATCAAGAGATATTTGTAGCGGTTATATAACCGCTACAAATATGAAAAATTTTATTTAGAGTGAATTTTTTTTTTGTAGCGGTTAAAAAACCGCTACAAATATATAAAAATGAAAATTTGTTAAAAATGACTTTTTTTATTTGTAGCGGTTCGGAAACCGCTACCAAATTTGAATTTCATGAAATTAGTAGCGGTTCATAGAACCGCTACTAATTTCATGAAATTCAAATTTACCGCCAAAAAATTTAAATTTACCTTTAAAAAGGCGCGTTATTTAGTAGCGGTTTAATAACCGCTACAAATATTTAAAATTTTTTTTAAATATATACGTTAATTTTTTTATTTTTTTTTCAATATTATATTAAATATTTTAATTTGTTATTATTTTATTTGTTTCAATTAGTTTATTATTTAATAGTTTAACTTATTAATAAATTAAAAAGAAAAAATGTAATTGAATATGATTAGTATAAAATTATATTAATAATATTATTAACGATAGTTAGGTAATAAGGAATTATTATGTTTTATAATATCATGTAATTGTATCTGAAAAATAGATGAAAATGAGATAGAGTTAAGATATATGTAGAAAAAAAGATGTTTAGAATAAATTTTATAGAAAGGAAAGAAGTATTCTAAAAGAAATTGAAAATCTTGTTACCATATTTGATCGTAATATTCAGCTCCTCAACTCATAAGAAAGAAGTTGTAAATGAGAGGAAATGAAAGAAGGGTAAGGTGAAAAGAAATTGGGGAGTGTTTGAAATGAGTTGTGATAAGGGTATTTATAGGGATTGACGTATTATTTGTAGCGGTTAATGTAGCGGTTACTAATTAGTAGCGGTTATTTATATTTTTGTAGCGGTTTAATTATTTGTAGCGGTTAATGTAGCGGTTATTATTTAGTAGCGGTTATTTGTTTTTTTGTAGCGGTTTAATAACCGCTACAAATATTATTTTAATTTTTTTTACATTTTATTTTAACACAAATTTTTTGCATTTTTTGTAAAGACGAATTTTTTACAATTGAATTTGATCACTCATCGTCGCTATCCCTACAGAAATTTTGTAAAAAAATTATTATTATTGATGTATTATTAAATTTAAAAAATTTAATTGAAATGACGTGGACTTAAAAAAACTCACCGCAGTAGAGGTAAATTGTCATCGCCTTCAGGGAAGTAGTTTTCAAAATCAGCTGGCTGAAATGGCTCACTCTCGTAGGCGATGTTATCGCCTTCACCCATGTCGTAAAGGTCTCTTGGCTTTAAATGAACGACCATGTGCCAATCCCTATGCCGCTCGTCCTCGACATAATAAACCTGATGTGCCTCTGAAGCTAGAATATACGGCTCATCATCTTGAGAAATACCAGTATGAATCGGCCGTGAGAAATTGACTGATGTGATCCCTAGGTCGTCAGTTGTCAGTCCCCGAGAAGTAGTGGTATTTGCCCACAAACACTTGAACAGCGTCACGGTGAAACGGCCTTGATAATTAAGCTCGACCACATCAAGAAGCTTGCCATAGTAAGGGACGCCTCCGAACTGCATGTTGGCGTCACTGCTGCTCGCATAACTCCTTGTCCCAAATGTGCCATAAACACCCGAATTCTGTGTTTGCAATCCCTGATCCCGTGAAACCGTGCAAAACTTAAAACCATTGACATTGTACGCTGTAAACCGTTTTGCATAATCAAGAGGGCCGATTGCGAGAGCTCTGAAATCCGGTGAGTGTGGGTTGTGGTCATTTAGTATTCTGCGAGCAAACCAGCCCGGGAATTCTCTGTGGACCCTCCTATCAACTTCCGAGGATGTCTGTGTACGGATCCTGAGCTGACGCTTGACATGACTTCTGAATTCCCTGCAATTAATAATGGAAAGGCGTTAGTGAAATGAAAGTGAGAAATGTTACGAAAGATATAGATCAAATAACATACATGTGAGTGTACAATTCTTACCGTATGAAAGGCTCAACTTGAGTGCAATTAATCAAGACATGTCTATGTGCTTGGAACTTCTCAGTTGCCGTTAGTTTGAAGTTCTCAGTTGCTCCAACTGGTTTACCAACACGAGGGATAAATTCTCCTGATGTCGGCGCAGGTTCAGGACAATCGTCAATACGAGGCGGGCGGTTGAAAGCCGTCTCAAGATCATCAAAGTACCTTGAGCAAAAATATAACACCTCATCCCCTATATAGCCTTCAGCTATACAACCTTCTGGCCACGCCTTATTCCTCACGTAAGATTTTAATTTCCCAAGGAACCTACGAAGTACATAAGAGAAAATTGATATAAAATGATGAAAAGGACGACAAGCAAACATTAAATACAGACAATAAATGAAAGCACATATTTAAAATGAGTACCTCTCAATCGGATACATCCAACGATATTGTACTGGTCCAGCGAGCTTTGTTTCATAAACGAGGTGGACTGTGAGGTGAACCATCACAGTAAAAAAGGATGGAGGAAAGATCATCTCCAAGTGACAAAGCGTAAGAATGATTTTCGACTGCAGCTGATCGAGCTCCTCAATGATCAAAACCTTAGAACACAACTTCCGAAAGAAAGAACAAAGTTCCACCAAAACGATGGAAACATCGGGAGGAAGTGTATTCTTTATAGCCAAAGGGAGTAACTGCTGCATAAGAACATGTGAGTCGTGACTCTTCAAGCCAGCAACCTTTCGAGCCTGCAAGTCGACACATCGAGAAATGTTGCTTGAATACCCATCAGGAACTTTTAATTTCTTCAACGTCGCGAGGAACACATCCTTGTTCGGTTTTGTGAGGGTAAACTTTGCCGGTGTAAATCTGTCATTCTCATCTGGCCAAGCGTCTTCACGAACTCCCATGTCGCGTAAATCTTTCCTAGCTTGAAGGTGATCTTTTGTCTTGCCGGGTTCGTTAAGCAGCGTATACAGCACATTGTCGCAAACATTCTTTTCAATGTGCATTACATCAAGACTGTGGCGAAGTAAATTAGATCTCCAATACGGAAGCGTGAAGAAGATACTTATCTTCTTCCACTGCTGAGGCGCCGAAGTCCTGCGCGTCTTTTGGCGAGTTTGTGCTGAACCGTCGCTTTTTCCAAACTCGACGTCAACATGCTCAAGCTGCTGTAAGATATCTGTACCGGACAAATCCTGTGGTGGTCCTCTTTTCTCTGGTTTCCCATTGAAGCGATTCCGTTGCAATCTGAACTTATGCGTTCCATCAAGAAACCTCCGATGCCCCATAAAGCACCACTTTCGGCTGTAGGGAAGGCGCAGTGCGTCAGAGTCGAAATTGCAAGCCGGGCACGCCGACCCAGTGTGCACGTTCCAACCAGATAATGTGCCAAGGCCAGGAAAGTCACTGATCGTCCACATCAAGGCTGCACGCATGTTGAACAAAGTCTTGCTGTGAGCGTCGTACGTCTCCAAGCCGACATTCCACAGGTCAAGCAATTCCGCAATAAGCGGTTGGAGATACACATCGATGTCATTGCCCGGTGCCTTTTTGCCTGGAATGATCATAGACATAATGAAAGAGCTTTGTTTCATACACATCCAGGGGGTAAGTTGTAGGGAACTAAGACTACCGGCCAAATGCTATAACTTGTGCTAAGATTCCCGAAAGGATTGAAACCGTCGGTCGCCAACGAATTACGAATGAGAGAGAAGAAAGTATAGAGAAGAAGATGAGTGAGAAGATAATTACGAATGCCTAGAACCTTATATTCCGAAAATCCAACGTTTATCATTTTGTAGCGGTTATTTAACTGCTACACCAACCGCTACAGAAATTCCAACGTTTATAATTTTGTAGCGGTTACATATATAAAACCGCTACTAATATTCAAGCCGTTAATTGGTGGGAAATTCAAAATGTACTTGTTGAGTATTAGTAGCGGTTATATATATAAAACCGCTACTAATGTTCAGCGAATTAGTAGCGGTTATTTATATTAAACCGCTACTAATATTAAAGCCGTTGGACATTAAATATAAAAATAATTTTCTAATTTGTAGCGGTTATACATAAGGTAACCGCTACAACTGTGCACAAAGGCGGCAAATTTCAAAATTCAAATGATTTGAGTGTTTGTAGCGGTTCTTAGTGTATAACCGCTACAAACATATATATTTGTAGCGGTTTATGAAGAGAAACCGCTACAAATATATAAGTAAATTTGTAGCGGTTATGTATTAAAAACCGCTACAAATATACATTTATAAATTATTTATAAATGTATATATAATTTATTTTTTTAAAATATATTAAAAAAAAATAAATTATATATATATTTAATTTATAAAATTATTATATATTTGTAGCGGTTATGTACTAATAACCGCTACAAATGGATACATTTGTAGCGGTTTTAACCAAAAACCGCTACAAATATATCCATTTGTAGCGGTTTTAACCTAAAACCGCTACAAATATATATATATAATTTTTTTTTTTAAATTTAGATTTAAATCATTTATAAATTATTTCAATGCGATATAATAATATAAATATAATTATATAAAACACAATAAGAAAATTCTGAAATAAAATCTCATAAATATTTACAAATGTTTAAAAGAAAAGAAAATGTCCTAAACTAAGAAGCTGGGGGCTGATCCTCTGGTTCTCCCTCAGGTGGGGCTCCCTCAGATGTCGCTGGATCGGGCCGCTGCTAGACTGAACCGCACCATCCTCATCAGCAGGAGGAGGAGCTGTAGGAGGAGGAGTAGTGCCCGGGACGACGTAGTGAGGGACAAGGGGGACCGCTGGATGCTGCTCGTCCGGGAATAGCCGACCCCATGCTCCCTCGAGCATAGTGTTCGCGATCTCACGCCACTGCGTCTGCTGCGCGTATATAGCGTCTGCGTGGATCTGCAGCTGCTGCTGCTGCTGCACCTGCATCTGCTGCGCCATCTGCTGCTGCAAATCTGACCGCAGCTGGTCAATCGACTCGTCCCTCCGACGTCTGACCCCTCTAGAGCTGCCAGCCTCAGAGGCGGCGCTCCTGCCGTAGATCATGCTGGGTCTGGCGCCTATCCCCATCCCCCGCACTCGTCCGGGGTGCTCAGGCTGAGCCATACCCACCTTCAGAGGAGCCGTCGGGTCCACTGACCCCTGTGACTCCTCAGGCTGGGTCTGTCGCAGCTCAGCCTGCGACTGCTGCATCCGCTCCTGCCATTTTATGAAACAATTAATAATTACAATTTTTCATTATTAACTTGGTTTTATAAAAAATATAATATTAAATTAACTTACAATCGCCGCCTCTGCCTGCTGAGAGGTCGCAGTCCCGTCACGGTGTGTGTGTGTGATGGCGTACAGCTCCGCATAGTCCGTCTGACGGTTCTCCTGCTGTGCCTTCGTCTCCTGAAACAATTACAAAACAATAATTAGTGTTATGAATTAATCTGCTAAAAGTAAGTGAAGCACTTGAAAAGTTACCAGCTCGCTGTAGGTCACAGCAAAGGTCTTCGATCCTGCTGTGTGGTGGATCGTCTGCTGCGCCCGGATCGCGGCGTTCCTCCGAGCAAGCTCCTGGAAAAAAAAATTAAATGTATTATAATTTAAAATTAAATACAAAATAAATTGATATTATAATTTAATATTTAACAATTACAAAATTATATATCAAAAATCTAATAAATACATTACCTGCGCCTCAGGGCTCCTCCTGAATTGGACGAAACGCGCCCAGTCGTTCGGCGGCACGCCGTCCGGTACGCTCTCCTGCAGCTGCTCCAGAGGCATCGTCCCGTCCCCATCCACACTGTGGAAGAGACGGTTCCTCCTGTTCCTCCAGGCGTCGCCCATCTTCACGAGGGCGTACCTCTTCCGGTTGGCCCGGACGGCAAACCGCAGCTGAAAAAAATACATTTAAATATCAATAATACTAAAAATCATAATTTAAAAAAGATAATTAAATAGAATTAATTAAAAAAATATTAATTGAATAGTTTTAATTACCTGAATCACCTCCTCCCAAGCCTGG
Organism: Inga leiocalycina; assembly: GCA_963242795.1. Taxonomy (NCBI): domain Eukaryota; kingdom Viridiplantae; phylum Streptophyta; class Magnoliopsida; order Fabales; family Fabaceae; genus Inga; species Inga leiocalycina. The sequence goes on along the minus strand of OY725328.1, from coordinate 41,460,141 downwards.
TCCTTCGGCCCCCTCGGAATGTGCCTCCACGTCGGGAAGTGAAGGGGGAACCGCATCCAATTCGATCCCAGATCGCTCAGGAAGCGGTTGAGCAGGTGACCCCCATTGTGGATCGGCTGGTCAGTGCCCTCGTTCCACGGCACTACAACTCGCAGGGACCGGTCCATGCTGTTCAGACCGGCCACATCCAGCCTCCTCGTCGACACGTTCCCCTGCTCATCTGCACAGTTGACCGCACGTTAGATAAATTATAATTCAAAGTTAAAAAGTTAAAAAATTAAAAAATTAAATAATTTACCTTCGACCTGCACCTCAAACCCAGTGGACCGCGAAGACGACCCTCGTGGGTTGTTCTACTCCCGAGACTCTTTCTCATCGAGGAACTGCTCCATCTCCCTGAACCCACTAATCGGGATCTCGAACTCCTCCTCGTTGAGGAAGTCCTCAATGCTAATCTCTGGCACCTCCACCTCAGGCACCTCAGCTGCGGTCGTCGCCTGTGGGATCGTCTGCGGTTCCTGTGGAGGGATGGGCTGAGATGCCTCGGTAGCCCTGCCTGCGCGCTGCCCCCTCCCTCTGCCCCCTGCCCGGCTGCCGCCACCCCGTAAAGTCGGTCTGGGGACCACAGGGGCCTTCCCCTTATCCTGTCCTGAAGCCATATCAACTGTACAAATTAAAAAAATAAATTAGTCCATTATTATACAAAAATATAATAAAAATACAAATATAAATAAAAATATGTGTTATATACGTACCTCAAGTGTAAATACTGCGGAATACTGACCAAAAACTCCTATAAAGACGTCTGAACGCTCAAATCTCGAAGAAATCACTCAGAGAAACCTCAGGAAACAAAATGAGCAAACGGAGAAATGAAGGAGGTGGGGGGTTTAAATAGGCCAGTAATTAGTAGCGGTTATTAAAATAACCGCTACTTTAACCGCTACAAATATCCCAATTTGTAGCGGTTCTACAATAACCGCTACAAATCTTCACAACGTTTGAAATTTTGTAGCGGTTATTGCCCAGAACCGCTACAAATTTGGAGTCTCTTGAAATTCTGTAGCGGTTTTCAGTATAAACCGCTACAAAATTCTGACCTTTGGTATTTTGTAGCGGTTTATGTGCATTAACCGCTACAAAATAACCGCTACAAGTTTTGGCGGGAATTTCGCCCCCAATTTGTAGCGGTTTTTTGTGGGAAACCGCTACAAAATATATTGCCGCTACAAATTTGTAGCGGTTTAGGTAAAAACCGCTACAAATGCTATAATTTGTAGCGGTTTAATATAACCGCTACAAATGCACCGCTACAAAATACCTTTTTTTTTGTAGTGAGACTTGCATAATATTTTTGTTTCTCTGAGCACTAGAGCTTCATCACCTCTAAAATTTTGCATGTTCTACAGTATGCCATAAAACCAGGTGGCAATACCATGCCTATGGCTGAAGTATTAAACCAAATTTCTACTACATGTTGAATTTTCTTATGCAATGAGTAGAAAAAATTTTACTTTTTAAATGGAAGTTTAGAGGGACAATAGGACTTACACTAAAAGCATCATATTTTAGGTTTGTTGATCCACCTGGAATCAATATAACAGGAACAGGCCATTTTTGAACAGCAGCGGCAATGTAATTTTCCACATCCTGAATTGATGCAACATGAACGACCGTCATCAACTGTGGAAATATCTCTTTCAATAGCTCCACTGTGTTTGCAAAGATCGGTAGCATCCGGGTGACTTCTTGTACTCTGCTTCCAGGAAGCACACTAATGACAGTGGCTCCTTTTAAAAGTTATTGCAATGAGATGTTACAGTACTTTATTTGTCCATGATAAAGAAAACCATATTATACTATAGATCAACTTCAACTTAATTCCACGAAATGAAACATTTGATTTCAAAGGTGAAACCCATAATAGAGTTCAAAACTAAGGTTCCTTTTTACTGTTGGACTTTTCCAACTACAACTACCTTTTTTACCAAAACTTTGACAATGACAAATCACACTATACCAACATCAAGTGTCTGCCAATGCAAGCAGGAAAGCAAAAAGAAATATTTATCTGAGAAAACAAAATCATTGGAGTAGTACTGATGATTTGAAAAATGAGCTCTTTTATATAGCACGACCTTAAAGAATGGGCTACAACTTTTATTTGGAAGCAAGTTGTGGAGCTACTCTAGATCTGCATTACCTGAGGGCACTGCATGTTTACTACTGAAATCTTCACCAGTTCCTTCCGCCTTCAATTCAAGAGCAGATGATTTGTTTCTCTGAGCATCCATCCAATGTTTATAACCAAAACGTTCAACAATAGGAGAAAAGTCATACTAAAAAAGAAGCTATGGAACAAGAAAATGTTTTACAAGAAAAAGTGTAAAACTCTGTTTTTTTTTTTTTGTAATTCAGAAAATAAGCATTTTTCTAACAAATGCATTTTTTGAAATCATGTCCACTGTTTTCTTAAAAGTCATCATTTGAAAACACCAAGAGGAAAATAGTAAATGAACTCTCTTTTTATTAATTTTCCTTGTAATTTGGCAGGGTTTGATTTTCAAAATGTGTCACCCACTTTAGTTTCTGGGAGAACGAAGATAATGTTTAATGGCTAAGTAGACCTTTCTCACCCTAGAGCTTACCTTGTATACTGAGGTGATGGTATGGAAATTTTCAATTTCGAAGAATCTTCTACTACACCGCTACTCACACACTCTATCAAAAGCTTTTCTAAGCCAACTGAAGGCTTGCACTGCACTAAAAACACTAGAATCGATTTATGCTTCCATGATCAAGACCAATGCCAACCAAGATTGCTTCTTGATGAATCAATTTATAAGTTATTGTTCCATCTTTTCTTACATAGATTTTGCAACTTCTGCTTTTAATCGCATGGAATGTCCTAATACTTTTGTTTACAATGCATTGATTAGAGGCTCAATTCATTGCTCTTACCCAGAGCAAGCTTTCGTATATTATTCACGCATGCTGCAAGATCAAGTGAAACGTACCAGTTACACTTTTTCTTCCTTAGTTAAGGCTTCTACATTATTGTTGAATTCATGTTTCGGCCAAGCTATTCATAGTCACATTTGGAAGCATGGTTTTGAGTTGCATGTGTTTGTTCAGACTGCTTTGGTTGAGTTTTATTCAACTTTGGATGACATCAAGGGCTCGATAAGGGCCTTTGATGATATACATGAAAAAGATGTTTTTGCTTGGACAACAATGATTAAAGCTCAAGTTCGCCATGAGGATATGCTTTCTGCACAGAGATTGTTTGATGAAATGTCTGAAAGGAATGTTGCGACATGGAATACCATGATCGATGGATATACTAAATCAAGGAATTTTGAGTCTGCAGAGCTATTGTTTAATCAAATGCCCTCCAGGGATAAAATTTCATGGACAACCATGATGACCTGCTATTCTTACGACCAAAGATTTCACGATGTAATTTCACTATTCCATGGCATGATATATAGTGGTTTTAGTCCTGACGAAGTGACTATGACCACTGTCATTTCAGCCTGTGCCCATCTAGGAGCACTTGACATAGGAAAGGAGGTTCACCTTTACGTGATGCTAAATGGATTTGATCTTGATGTATACCTGGGATCAGCTCTGATTGATATGTATGCAAAATGTGGAAACTTAGATAGGTCACTGTTGGTGTTCTACAAATTGCATAACAAAAACCTCTTTTGTTGGAATTCTATTATTGAAGGGCTTGCTGTACATGGATATGCTCAAGAAGCTTTAAGAATGTTTGATAAAATGGAGAGGAGAGGAATCAAACCCAATTCAATAACATTTATCAGTATCTTGAGTGCTTGTACCCATGCCGGATTTGTGGAAGAGGGCCATCAGGGGTTTGAGAGCATGATCCATGGTTATTGTATAACTCCTTGTGTCGAACACTATGGATGCATGGTGGATCTATTGAGCAAGGCTTGCTTGCTTGAAGATGCTTTAGAGATTATTAGAAGCATGAAATTTGAACCTAATTCTGTTATTTGGGGTGCCTTGTTAAATGGGTGTAAACTTCACAAAAACTTGGAAATTGCTCATGTTGCAGTTCAAAATCTGACAAAATTGGAGCCAGATAACAGTGGGTATTACAGTCTCCTTATTAACATGTACGCTGAAGCTATTCGGTGGAGTGAGGTCGCGAAAATCCGAAGTACCATGAAGGAGCTGGGTATTGAAAAGAGATGTCCTGGGTCTAGCTGGGTTGAGATAAAAAAGGAAATTCATCAGTTTGCAGCATTTGATAAATATGTTTTGTTGAAGTTCACTTGCTGCTTACTGAATTGGATGGGCAGATGAAGCTAGCTGGCTATGCCCCTGAACTGGATTCTATTTCATAATGGCACCTGCCCTTCTTCTGCAGGAAATACTTTTTGAAGGTTGATGTGTAGAAGATAGAAACGAGTAAACGTGTTGTTCAAATTAGAATGAACGTGGACATATATAGATTATCTGATGGCCCTTTTTGATACTCTCTAGTATTGCTTGTCCCATAAAACACAATGGAAGTTCAAAATCTTTCAAACAGCACCACCTAATGACATCTGAACTCTCTAATTGTAGATATTATTTGGTTCAATTAGTTGTACTTAATTGTTTACACTGTCATCCATAGTGCTGAAGTTAGCTTGGTGAGCACATTTTTAATATTATGTGAACTATACTTGCTCCAGGACATTGGTGTCATCTATAGAGTAAATAATGCATAACAGAAGTTCAGAACCATTGAAACTCCAAAGTAATATCACGGAGCAATTGTTTTCTTTTCCTAGTCTTAATAATTTTAATGCTCTTTTTAGTAACAATTGTTGGATTTTAATTTGCAAAGCAACTTCCCCCACTTTGATATCCACATTCCTTTATTGTGACAATGTCTAATGTACAAAGCATCGTCCTCGTGGAATTTCTCTTGCAGAAACCTTCACCACCAAGAGTGTACAAACTTGGAGAGGGAGCTACATTGAAGATATGCATGTTTCTCATCTTAGATGAGAACTTCTCCTTCAAGTGCCTTAAAAGATTCTAACAAATGTTGTCTCTTTCCTCACTTATTTTCTTCATGATTTCAATAATTATGTGTAGTTAATTGTTGTATGAAGAAGGTAAGTGTGGAGTAGGAACATACTCAAGTAGTAAAAGGGTACCTTTCTTTTGTTTTTCTCCCCTTTGGGGTAGATTCTCTTGCCATTGCTCTACACCTAGGTTTTGCATTGAGGACAATGCAAGATTTAAGTGTGGGAGAGAGATTGAGTTAGTGTTTAATGAATTTTTCCTCCTTGTAAACAGGAGTGAATTTTTCAAAATTTTCAAACTTTTGGCTAGAATTTGAACATATATTGATGATTTTAAAGCCTAGGTTGTAAAATTTTTGAATTTTGGAAGAAATCCCCTTACCTTATACATGAATTGTTGTACCTTTGGGTTTAAAAATGAAAATATTCTTGGATTGTTGCTAATTGTTTGCTTGAAATTTTGTATGTTCAAGGTTTGATTGAAATAGTTTAATTGACTTGGTTTTGAGAGTTTTCATTTGAAGTATCTGTTTTAATGCATCATGATTAATTGTGTTTGCAGTTGGTTAATGTGAGTGTGTATTAGAGAGATAGCCCTATGGAGAATTCTTGAGCCTCACGAATACTCCATTTAATTTTGTGTTTGTACCACCTAATTTAGGTTCCTCTAGAAGTTGTTTAGGTTCTTGTTCAATAGCACACTTGCACTTTGATAAGTGAAGAGGATAGGGGCATTCATTTCTAAATCATTTAACCCAAACACAAATTCTCCATCACATATCATTTGCTAATCCCTTTGAGCCATCACTTAAACCCATTCTTCAGTGAACAAGTATTATGCATGCATCATCATTATATTAGGTAAGCATCCAAATATCATATGAAACTGTGGCTTTTGATACTTAATTTATAGATATTAAGAAAGGTAATTAAGTTCGTTATTTGTAATAAATTGGTGTTATTACCTCCAATTTTTAATATAAGAGTCACTTTAATGTTGGCCAAAATAATAATAATAATAATAATAAGAGCCACTTTAATGAAGAAATTCAACTACAAAGTTGATCTAATATTAAGGGCCAAAAGGGGTAGCTTCTCTAAAACACCCTTGTTAATCATGTGCATTGAAACTCTCCTTGATGGAAAAACCTTTTAATATGTGTAATCAATAGGGATACTTTTAGAGACAAAGTGGATTGAGGTTTTATATTTATAACTAAAGTGAACTCCTTATATGGCTATTATATTAAGTGCGGGAGGTAGTACTATATATGTTGCTGTGTAAAGTAACTTTCTGATGACCCTATATCTTGCATTTTTGTTTCAGTTAGGGATGGCTGGTGCATTGGAAACTCTATTTGGGCAAACTTATGGTGCAGAGGATTTCAACAAGTTAGGGATCTATACATGTAGTGAAATAATCACACTCATTCTGGTCTGTGTCCCTATATCTTTGGTGTGGCTATTCATGGATAAAATACTTTTGCTATTTGGTCAGGACCCTGAAATTTCTCACGTAGCTCAAATATATTGCATATACCTCATTCCATCTTTGTTTGGCTACGGTGTTCTTCAATCACTGGTTCGCTACTTGCAGACTCAGGTTGATCTATCCTATGGTTTTAAGCTCAGTTATGGTTCCGTGTTTGCATGTTCCTATGTGTTGGGGTTTGGTATTTGGATTAATATTGGGACATGTTGGAGCAGCATTAGCCATTGGGATTTCTTATTGGTTGCATGTGATTGGGCATGGACATTATGTGAAGTGCTTTAAAGCATGTGAGAAAACAAAGATTGTATTCTCTAGTAATGCTTTACAAAATATTGGAGAGTTCTTCCAATTTTCTATCCCTTCTGGACTCATGGTGTGGTAATATTATTATGTAACTTTCTGCATATATATCTTTTGACAGAAAATGGAGGTTTTCTGTTTTTGTTTTCTTTTATTCTTGTTCTAGTTTAATCTTCTCATTTTTGAATTTTTTGTAGCTTGGAACGGTGGTCTTTTGAGTTACTTACCCTACTTGCTGGGCTGTTGCCTAACCCACAACTTGAAACCTCAATTCTGTCTGTCTGGTGAGTTTTCTTTGAAATAGTCTCTCGTCAATTATGGAGATAAACTGTTTTATAATGGCTTCCTCTAATTCTTCTCTTGACTCTTTTCAGCCTGAGCATTTTTACATTGCACTACTTCGTTCCTTATGATGTTGGTGCAGCTACAAGGTCTGTTCTAAAACTGAATTCATATGGATGGCTCAAATACATTTAATGGTTTCTCAGTGTTAGATTCTCTAATCTTGTGTAAGGATGGTTCTACTTCTATGTAAAAAGAATTAATCCAAGGTTATGATTTAACAAGTGCACAAGACCATCCTTACATAGGAGGGAATCTAATGAATACAGCCTTGTTTGATTCAGTTTTTAGTTTTTATGTTCTTGTTGTAGTTTTATATTTTTTTCAAACCTTCTTTCCAGGGGGGGGGGGCTTGTTTGAATTATTATTCTAAAAATGTAGAGGATGAGCCTTGAAGCAATATAGTAAAGGTTGCAGCCATCCGAGTAAGAGGGCACAGATTTAAATCCTTAAAATAGCGTCTTCACTTGTAGGGTTAGGCTACATACATACGTTTGATCCTCCCAAGATCCCATCTAGTGGAAATCTTATGTACTGAGACGCCCTTTTTATTATTCTGGAAAAAAAAATTATATTAAGCCAGCAACAAATTAGTTAAGCTTTAGATGAATCTTGCCATAGAATGGCAAGGAAAAGTAGTGTGATTAAGCTTTATACAAAATGCATAAATCTGTGTTGTCACTGATCCAAATATCTTCTTATTACACTATAAAATTCCCTTAATTGTTTTGTTGCTATGAGCAGTACTCGGGTTTCAAATGAAGTAGGAGCAAACCATCCCAATGGAGCTGAAATTGCAGTTGGTGTAGTTTTGGTGATTGGGATTTTACAGAGGCAGTTGTTGTGAGCACAGCCTTGTTCATATGTCGTCATATATTGGGATGTGCTTACAGCAATGAGAAACAAGTGGTGGATTATGTTGCACGAATGGCTCCTTTCCTTTGTCTTTCTGTGATCTCAGACAGTATTGCTAGGATACTGTGTGGTGATCTGAGTTCCTTCTACAAAGACACCATCACCTACAAATCACATACACCTTCAGAGAGAGGGGAAAAAAAAAAAAAAAAACAAAAAGGATCCATTTTGATATCAAACAAGCTATAAAATACATGGAAAGAGAATGGTATAAAGTTAGGTGGGCCTCACCTGACAGTATTGAATCATTTGAAACATCAATAAAGGTTGGTCTAGTTAGCAATGATGACACTCATCATTAGAGGACATGGATTCAAAGCTCATTGCTAATGTGAGGACCTCGTTAGTATTTGACCAGTTTCGATTCTCGTCAAGGATGATGAGCACTGAAATCTAGACCTTCCAGATATAATATGGACAATCTCGATTTAGTTTTTTTAACTTCATGTTTATAAAAAAAGTATTTTGTTGTCTTGAATATAAAGCAAAGATAATTTCTTAACTATCAATTTTTCAAAAATATATTTTTTATTTAAAAAACATCAGTTAAATATTTTAAATCTGGACCATTGAAACTAAATTTAGATGGTGCATATCTCATTACAGCGATGAGCTCCGAAACTAGTTCCGTAAGTATTGCTCCAAGTGTTCTTTAAATTTTAAGGCGTGCTCTAACCTTGATTAACTAACCTATGGATCTAATTCAGCCGATTAAAATTTTCATCACTAGAAAAAAAAAGCCATACAAAACAACTTGAAGAGTTGTTTGTGATGTGCAGGTATTGCAAGAGGGGGTGGATTTCAGAAAATGGGAGCATATTTGAACCTTGGTGCACATTATGTGTTTTAAATTCCTATTTCTCTGTTATTGGGATTCCGACTACATTGGAGAGTGGAAGGATTGTGGATTGGAATTCTAGTTGGATCCATGGTTCAAGCACTAGTGATCAATATAATAGGGTTTTGTTCTTAAAAAGCAAAGTCAAGATTGAGTTTTATTTCTGGCTATTGCAGGCAACCAAGGCAAGGCAACGACTACTAAAGGAGTCAGTGGAATTAAACCTCAGAACTAAGTTTGATGAAGTTTGAGAAAAGGTGGAAGAATGGATCGTAATAGAGAGAAATGGAAAGGGATGGTAGTTTTGTGGTTTATTTGTATCTTTTACATATTATAAATAAATAATTTGGTGAGATATATAACAAAGATATAATAATACACATAACAATAGATTATGGATATCAAATATAAAGTCGTGCCCGATCAAAAAACCATTATGAAGATAAATGATATTGACATAAAATAATAGAAAACTCATTGAAATTTGAAGAATTTGGAGTCTAAGTGAATTTGGTAAAATATTAGTTGGGGTGAGATTTGAGATCCCACCAAATTTAGTTTCTAAAAGAGTTAAGATGTAAATTTATTTGGGAAGTCTATACTGAAGAGCAATGTTGTCTTGTTAAGTTTTTTAGGTTCAATGTTGTCCCTTACCGTTAAAAAGTTAACATTTAACGTCAATTTTTTAATGTTCAATATTAGTTTTTAATGGTATAAGGAAAAATTACTATATTTTAAAACTTTCGGGGTGACATTGAACATGAAAAACTTTTAGGGCAACATTACTCCTTGGTAAAAACTTCCTGAGAAAATTTAAACCCCTAACCCTTTTCAAAAAATATACAATAATTGAATTACTAAAGTTTCTTGATAATATATAAGATAACGATCATGACAAAAGAGCATGGGGAACAAAGTCATGTGAGTACTATATATAAATAACAAACAACAGTCTCTATCCAAAGTGACATAAACCTGTTAAATAAAAGATTGATACGTAACTAACTACGACATAATTTCATTAAAAACCCTTTCCTTGCACAAAATCAGCCATTCGGATTCCCATGCATATCCATACACTTTAATTTATCTATATATGGTATGCCTAATTAATTTTATTATTATTAGCGTTATATTTATAATATCTCATGTTGACCAAAGAGTCTCATATCTCCTCTTTCGCGGATTAAACATGCATCATCGTGATATGAAAAGAAAAATTTATGTTTTCTAAAGAAAAACATGTGTAATAGCCATATGTGTTTAAGTTCAACTTAAATAATGATTTGAGATGTTAAAGGGGTCATCGCAATATTTAAATCCTCCAAATTTCAACCAATGAAGGCCTATTCGGGTACATCTTTAAAATTTGAAGGCATGAAAATTCAAACATCAAATTCTACGATGAATAGTGCTTCTAAACCTATTGATCCAGGTGCAGGTAGAAAGATTAACTATTCAACTAGTATAAATCTCCCAAGTGAGGAGGGTGATGTTGTTATGAAGGAGTCAGATGAAGGAGCATACGGGCCTACGTCCCAGTAGCGTGTTCCAGATTGTTGGAAACCCTTATCTTTTATTATTTGTTTTTAATGATAGTTATGACATGGAATACTCGGGGTGCCGGTGGTGCCTCATCTCGTCGTTTAATCAGTGACATTATTGAGAAACAAGGAGTTAATTCCTTTGCTCTATTGGAACCTAGACAGGCGGGCATAAAGGCAAAGTTATTGGCGCGGAAGCTTGGATGGCCTAATATGCATGTGGTTGAAGCGCGAGGATTTAGTGGGGGTATTTGGTTATTTTGGGACTCAAGTTGTAACTTTTCGATTGTTTCGGCGGGTGAACAATTTGTCCATGGAATGGTGAATGCAGGTAATGATAATGAATGGTCTCTTACAATTGTTTACGGCATCCTAATATGTTCCCGAGGCGCCTTCTATGGTCTTCATTAAGAGACATTAGCCAGGTTGTTCGTGGGGGTTGGTTGGTCATTGGGGACTTCAATGCTGTTTCGTGTCCTGAGGATAGATGGAGCATGAAAATACGGGAAACCAGTGAAGTTGATAGATTTTTCAGGTAGTGGATTAATGATACTGGATTAATTGATATTGGCTTTAGTGGTCCTCGATTTACATGGGGGACTCCGTCTAGTCAAAGCAGGATCGATAGAGCATTGGTGGATGGCGGATGGCATGCACAGTTTCGTAATGCATCGGTGCTTCATCTACCAAAGTATAAATCAGATCATTGCCCCATTTTGGTTAATATTGACAAGGTGGAGCATGGTGAATATAAACAAAGGCCTTTCCATTTCTTCGCCCCTTGGGTGATGCATGATGAATTCTCAGAGTTTGTTAAGGGCAAATGGAATGTTAAAGAAGATTGGTGTGGATCTTTAGAGGATTTTACTGAGCATCTGAAAATTTGGAACAAAGAGGTATTTGGGAATTTAAATTATATGAAGAACAAGCTCTATAGACGTCTTGATGGGATTAATACCACAATTGCTAGAGTTGGGACATCAATGAGATTAGAGAAATTGCAATGTGAATTATGGAAGGAACTTGAGCAAATTTTGGCCCAGGAGGAAATTATGTGGCTCGAATACTCTCGTGCTACTTGGTATATTCAGGGTGACCGAAATACAAGATATTTTCATTCAAAGGTGAATGGTCGAAGAAGACGGAATCAGTTCTTAGCTCTTAAACTTGATTCTCAAGAATGGTCTTATGATGAGCAAGAAATACGAGAATTTGGCAGTAATTTTTTTGAAGAACTATATACAGATATGAGTACGTACCAGGGTCCTTGGTGTTTGGGTGCACTTATCCTGAGATTGATAAAAATTATATATGTGCTTTGGGAAGACAGGTTGATGAAATTGAAATTAAACGAGCTTTGTTCGATATGGGTTCTCTAAAAGCTCCAGGTCCTGATGGGTTAAATCCTCTTTTTTATCAGAGTCAATGGGATACGGTTGGTCTTTCGGTGACATCTTTGGTTAAAAGGGTATTTTCTGATCCGGAATGGGTTCATCATATTAATGATACTCAAATTGTGCTTATTCCAAAAATTGATCATCCACAAACTTTCCGTGATTTTCGGCCAATAAGCCTCTGTAATGTAGTGTATAAGATTGTTACAAAAATTATTTCAAATAGATTTAAATCTATTATGCCATTGGTTGTGGCCTCGAACCAATGTAGTTTTGTGAAGGGGCGCCAAAGTACTGACAATATTATTCTAGTACAGGAAATCATTCATTCTATGCGGAGTATGAAGAAGAAGCAGGGATTTATGGCAATCAAGATTGACTTGGAGAAAGCATATGACCGAGTTAGATGGAGTTTTCTTTTCGAATGCTTGAATGAACTAAGGATTCCTGACTACCTCTGTGACATCATTAAAGCCTGTGTATCTACTCCGCAAATGCAGCTACTTTGGAATGGGTGTGCTGCAAAGGCGTTCTACCCTTCTAGAGGAGTTCGTCAAGGAGATCCTATCTCACCGTATCTCTTTGTTATTATGATGGAAAGGTTGGGGCATTTAATCCAGACTGCAGTACATGATGGAGATTGGAAACCTTTTACGTTGTCGATGCAAGGTACGACTATTTCTCATGTCTTTTTTGCTAATGATCTCATTCTGTTTGCTGAAGCAAATATGGATCAAGCCGGGGTGGTGAAAGCCATACTAGATGATTTTTGTGAAATATCTAGGCAGAAAGTAAATACTGCAAAATCACACATTTACTTCTCCAAGAACGTTGGTCATACGAGAAGAAAGGACATTAGTGAGTTCTTGAATTTTTCCCTATCTTCCAACCTGGGGAAATATTTAGGAATGCCGATCTTGCATGAGCGAAGTACTAAGTCCGCGTACAGATTTATTCTTGATAAGATGAATGTTCGCCTAGCAAGCTGGAAACCAAACATGTTATCGATGGCGGCAAGACATACTCTAGTATCATCAATCGTTTCGGCTATGCCATCCTATGCAATGCAAACTATACCCCTCCCTCTGGGTACTTGTGATGAGATAGACAAAAAGTGCAGGCAATTTCTTTGGGGGAGTACATCCACAAGTCGTAAGCCACATATGGTAGCTTGGGGTCGTGTGTGTTCTCGGAAGAATGATGGTGGACTAGGCTTAAGACAGGCAAGGCTTCAGAATCAGGCTTACATGATGAAATTGGGGTGGAACTTGATACACAAACGGGATGCATTATGGGTTCGTTTTCTTCATGAGAAGTATAAGACGGGCAGTGATTTGGTGCAAAAAGTGGAAAAACGACGGACAGAATCCAGCATTTGGAAGGGGATTAGACAAAGTTGGGAAAGTGTAACTGAGAGTATTGCCTGGAAGATTATAGATGGAACTACGGTGTCTTTTTGGCATGATCTATGGGTTCCCCATTTTGACAGATTGGAGAGTTTGACATTTCAACCATTAACAAATGAAATGAAGGAATGGAAGGTGGCTGACTGTATTACTCCGTCAGGTCAATGGAATCTGGATAAGTTTGGGCATTTATTTCCAAAACATGTTGTGTTAGTGTTCGCTGTTTAGCTTCCGCAAGCGCACGGGTCGCAAGTAATAAAGTGATAAATAAAGATCGTTCCCACGAGGACTATGATGAAAGTGAGCTAACTAATGTAACCATACGTTTAATTAGGTTGAATGGAATCATTTGGAATTGAGTGTGTTAATTAAGAGAATTTGCGAAAAAACAACAAGGTAAAACAAAGGTGATTGTAAAATTGATTCTACTTCAAGGTTTAAAGGCTTAGGATTACTTCTTCCTCATTGTATTTCATAAAACTATGCAATTAATTCACTTATGCTAGTTGTGTGAGTCCATATGCTAGTCAAAGATTCTAAGATTATCAATCAAGCTATCTCAAGTCAAGATTGATTTTTAATCTTTATTAATAATATTCAATCTCTTGTCTATCATTAATGAACATCATCTTTCCCAAAGCAATGCTTCATTAAACTATGCTAGGTTGTTAGATATATCTCTATTCTAACAACAAACCATCCATTTAATCCTTAAACTTCAAGTCTAGCATGATTTTTCTCAAGTTCTACAACCAAAATAGCTCTCTCAAGCATCATTCAATTGAACCAAACTAGTCATGTGGTGATCTAGCACAAGATAGTACTTAAGCATGGAGAAAAATCAACATATATTCTCAACAACTAGCAAAGGCAAGAAAATATAGTAGTTTTAATCCATACAATGAGTAGAAGTAATCCTAAATGAGAGTTTTAGCCACTCATAGTCAATACAAACCAGTAACTCAACATAAAACTCAAAACCATATCAGCAAATAGGAAGAGAAAAGGGGAAAAACCAGAAAAAGAGAAGAAAAATCTTGAATTTCTCCAAGAATCTCCTCCAAGAAGCCCCAAAATCCTCCTCAAGCTCTCCAAGAAGCCTCCTTATGGTTCTTGAGCTCTTCCTTGTGCAGACTCCCTTCATTTCGGTGCCCCCATTAGGTTAAAAAGCCAGTTGAAGCATCAGTTTTTCAAAACGCACAGTTGCAGTATCGCGACTTTGCTTTCGCTTCGCTATAGCGAACCCACAGCGTATGTGGTCAGAAGGGCCTATTTTTGATGTGTTTTCGCTTTTGCTTCGCTATAGCGACCCCACAGCGTACGCGGTCAGAAAGGCCTATTTTTTATGTGTTTTCACTTTTGCTTCGCTGTGGCGTAGCAAAAGCAATCGGGGACACCTTCAAGCTACTTTGATCTTCCTTTTTGGCTTTTATTCTTCTTTTCTTCACCTCCAAGGATCCATGTAAGCTTCTATTTCTTGTCATCATCCTCCTACAAAGAGAAGCATTTTATGAGCTTTTCAATTCTTCAATTTAATCTAAAACCCTATACATTTAGCTCAAAATTTGCACTTTTTCAAGTATTTTCAACACATCACATTTTTCTCAAATATATAAGAAAAATGTGATGAAATACAAGAATTTCCAGAGAATAACACTCCCCCAAACTTAAGCTTTTGCTTGTCCTCAAGCAAATTCACACATATAACATGAATTCATAAGTTGCTTATCTAAATTGCAGATATGTTCATGCCCTCATTCATTGCTCTAAAGATCACATGAAACAGGAACTTGAGAGAATATGCCAAGATGAATGTCTTATAATCTTTAAGCAAGTTTTTCAAGAGTCCTTTGAGTGTGGGTGTGTGTTTGGAATCAAAGACATTTCTCCGGATTCTATCTCAGTCACACATAATACTCCAACTCATATACAAATTTTCAACTCTACCACTTCACTATCCTCTTTTCATCCTTCTCTACTTACAAGTTACCTCATATGGTATCAAAATCAAAAGGACTTTTAGGCTTGTAACGTGGCCATGGGTTTAGGGTGTTTGAATGGAAGGGAAAAAGGAATAAATACAAAAACTTTGAGATAAATGAACTAACTTCCTTTCTTCTTTTTCTTTCCCTTTTCTTTTTCTTTCTTTTTTTTTGTTTTTTTTTTCAACAAAATTGAACTAACTTGGCTTCTAGACATTTTGTTCAGCCTTCAACACTTACACATTTCATATTCACAACTTGCCCTTTCACACATCCAACCCTTTTTTTTTATCTCAAAGCAGGGTGTATCATGGTTTTTCAGGTTAGGGGTTAGGGAAGTGAATTGGTTTTCAATAAGAATGTTTATATTGGTTTTTCTATAAAGGCTCAAAATTGGGTTCAAAATGGAAGAATCACAATGTAGGATAGCTTGAAAGGCTCAAACGCTTTTTAACGAAATGCCTAGATCATTTTTCAAAACCATATGAGATGCACAATAAGCTTCGAAAAATTCTAAAGTAGATTTGGAAATTGTACCTTTGAAAATAGGTATATAAGCTAGTTTACCAAGAGTTTCTTCAACAAAAACCTTCAAAACATCCTTGACTCCAATAGTGCAAGATTCTGCTCAAGAGAATTCCTTAGAAACTCACTCCAACATTATAACTCATTCAACAAGGCATATTAATCACAATTTCCTGTCAAGCATAATGCTAAATAGCTTATCCAATCATCGGACCATTTATGCAATCCTAAACAAACAATTTAACCAATTCAAAAGATATTTTCTCTAAAATTTCCCAAGCAAAGGCTTAAGTTTGTGAAATTACATATATTTCATCCCTTTTTTTCAATCAAACTATACATCAAAACTGCTTGTATATCCCTGTGCACTCACTGTTCACATTCAAAATTTTCACAATTTCCCTCCCCTAAACTTGACAAAAACTTGTTCGCTACCGCAAGTGCACGGATTGCGTCAAGTAATAAAGTGATAAGTAAGATCGTTCCCACAAGGACTAAGGCAAAAGTGAGCTAATCAATACAATTACGCTTTCAATTAGGTTGAGTAAAACCATTTGAAGAGTTTTGTATTTTCAAATTTAATTATATCAAAAAGATGAAAAATTAATTGACAAAGACTAAATTGAAACTCTATTTGAAAATAAGAGGAGCATAGGATTATTTCTAACCATTGCAATTCATGAGACTTAAATAATTACCACTCCATTAGTAATTAAATGACATTACATATTACTCTAAGGTTCAAAAGCATTTGATTAAGCTTTCTCAAGTCAAAACCAAATTTATATCCTCAATTAACATGTACAATCTCTTGCTACAGTTAAGAGAAACTAATCATTAAGTAACAACCTTAATTTGACAATGCTAGGTTAGTAACTATATCTCTATGTTACTAACAAACCATCAATTTAATCCTAAACTTCAGGTCTAGGATAATTTTACCTAAGTTCTACAATTAAACTAACTTTCTCAAGCTTAATTTAATTGAACAAAACAATCCAAGTGATGGCCAGTCACATAGAAGCATAGGAATGAGATAAAATTAACACATAATTGCCATTAACAATAAAAGAGAATAATAATAATAAGTCTCAATCCTTACAATGCTTTGAAATAATCCTAATGCAAAGTAACTAGCTACTCATAATTAACACCAACATCATCTCAGCAACATCCAAACGCAACAGCAATATGGAAATCAGAGGGAAATTAAATAAAGATATGAAAAACAACCCAAGATGAAGAACACTGCAGTGATTAATGTTGGTCTTCTCTCCTCTGACTCCTTGTTCAGTTCGGTCCTCCTTCTTAGTTGACAACGGCAGCTGCTGTTCTCCTCTCCACTCCTGTCTTCCAAATCGCGAATGGGCTCCTCGCTCTCAGTTGTGTTTTCAACCTCCAACTCCCAGCTCCCTCCGATCCTCTCAGCCCTGTTACTCGCAGCTCTAGTTCTCTTCTGTCTCGGGATGATGCAGCACACCGGCAGCCTGTGGTGGTGGATGAGCCGCCGGTGAGAGAGATGAAGACGAAGGTGGAGGATACGAGAAAGAATGAACTCCGGAGCTCTATGTTCTCTTCTGTGCGGCTGTGTTCCTCTTTCTCTGATTCAGCCGCTCTCTCTGTTTTTCTGATTTCCTCCCCAGTGAACTTGCGGCCCCCCCACGTCTTCAGTCCATCACCTCTACCTATATAGTTTAGGTCTCCAATTCTCCCACTTTTCCAAATTGCCCAAAATGCTGTTGTTAGAGCAAGCGTTTCACTCAAGAGGGGGGTGAATTGAGTGATACTAAAATTTCGTTGCAAATATAAAATTTGACAGTGAAATTAAAACAGTAAGGAGTAAGGAGAAATATCACCGAAGTGTACACTAGGAGTTATACTGGTTCGGTCACAACCACTTTGACCTACATCCAGTCCTCAGAGCTTCTCTGAGAGTTTCACTATAACTTCCAAGATTCAGTGGGTTCTTGGCACCTCAGTACAAGCAAGTTCCTTCACCTGGACACTCGCTCCCCCTTACAAGTTGTAATCCAATCCCAACTCAAGGTTCCACAACCTTAAGTTATCTCAATAATAAATATTGAGTTTGAATGAAATATCTCTCTTACAGAGTGAATAAGAATCACTGACGCATAGAAATACAATTACAACGTAAAAACAGAGCAATGAACTTGATGATATGTTTGTGTGTGTGTTCTTTCTCTGTTTGGATGTTCCCATATATATAGATATGTTGGTGAAGACCGTTGGAACATTTTCCTTTCGTCCGTTGGAGAGTGCACAGCCACTATTGACTTTTCAGTTTTTGAAAAATATCCGTTGGCGGTAGGTGGGTTTTGAACTTCTCATTTGACTTTCCTTGTTTGATATGATTTCTTCATTGTTCATCTGTAAATATGCTAAGAATACTAATACAATGAAAGATTAATTATATAGAAAAAAAATCAATGATCGTTTGAATGATTTCTAGATTTCTGGGTTTGTTTACTCGAGTAGCTACTCGAGTATTACTTGAAGTTTACTCGAGTATCATCGGGAAAACTTTGATCAACTGCAAGTCAACAGACAAATATAAGATTACTCGGGTAGTGCATGGAATAACCAATTTTCAAACCTTTGGAAATGTATGTTTACTCGGGTACCTACTTGAGTAATACACTCACAACTTTATGGGTTACTCGGGTACCAACTCGAGTAAACCTTCAAATAAACTTTTGGTTACTCGATACTTTACTCCAGTAATGTTGGCAGGATTTCAAGGCCGAGAGCACATCAGGTTAGATTACCTTGTTACTCGAGTACTTACTCGAGTAAACTTACTTTTTGTGCATACTTACTCGGGTAATGACTTGAAGTTTTCTTTCAAAATAACTCTGGATACTCGAGTACATACTCAAGTAATCCACTTAAAATGAAACATTAAATACATTCATACTAGAGTAATAACTCGAGGAAAATGAAATAAAATTACATCAAGTTATTCGGGTGCCACCTTCAAGTTTTTGCTTACCATACTGAGTTACTCGAGTAGCTCCTCGAGTAACATTGGCAGTGGTACAAAATGCCGAGAGCACCACATTTTGTGAAACAGAGTAACTCGAGTACCTACTCGAGTAACATTGGCAGGCCGAGAGGAACTTGAAAATTTTCACATGGTTACTCGAGTACCTACTCGAGTAACGTTGGCAGGCCGAGAGCAACTTCAAGTTTTTACCTGGTTACTCGAGTAGCCACTCGAGTATCATTGGCAGGCCGAGAGCAGCTTAAAAATACTTACACTATTACTCGAGTACTTACTCGAGTAATGTTGGCAGGTTACTGGAAGGTGCCTCTGGTTACTTCAAGTTTTGTCTCATTACTCGAGTACGTACTCGAGTAATGCCTTAGAGAAATTGCTCCTGCTTAAGTTTCTCAGCATTTTCTCTTGGTCTTTCCTCATTACTCCAATGCTTACTTCAAGTGATGCTTATCCCTGTTATTACTTTGTTCAAACTTATTTATTAATCAATTCCTTTTCATACCATACTTTTGTTATCATCAAAACATGAGATCTAACAGCTGTCGTGTCCTCTTGCTCTTCCAATTTCCAATTCAGCCCAAAATGCTGTCATGACCTCTCCAGTACGTGGCTTTCAATTGGTTTGATCCAATGATTCTACTTCCCTAGCCCAAAACCACGTCACCTACTCACCTAAGGGGGAAAAACTATTTAATAATAATAACAAAAACTAACAAAAAACAAAATAAATATAATATGGCATCATTTTATTTTATTATTATTTTTCCTTCAAAATATTGAAAATTAGAATATTTAAAATAAAATCCCTAGATAATGCATCAACTTGATATCTTATAAAATCTCAAGAAAATCATCTTAAATTAGCATTGATAACTCCCAAATTATATCAAAATGTGTCTCAAATATATTAAAAATGGGGAGTCATCACACCCCTACACTTGCATCAAATCTTGTCCTCAAGATTTTAATTCATAAACAACTTAAGAAAACCATAGAAGAAAGATTTTATAGCAATCAATACAAAATTGGAAGTAATTCAAACTTTCAAGAATTAAGTCTTCATAGAAATCATTTCCACTTTCTGACAATACAAGTAGCAAGGCAAATCATTTGGCATAGATAAATCACAATAGAATATCCCTCACTAGTTAAAGTGTTTACACTCTTCTCTCAAGATAATTAAGGCTTGTGTTTCACTCTCTTCCACTTATTGCAACTCATCTACCATAGGCTTGTTTACCATCTCAATCTTTACTACATTATCCTATTGCTTACACAAATCAAAAGGACTTTTCCAAGGGTTGTAATGAATAAGGTAGGATAATGAAATGAAAGTGATAATGGATGGATACTTTAATTAGTACTAAGCATTTCAATTAAATTCATGAAGAAGGAAGATGTTTCAAGCTTGACAAAAATGAACTCTTATTCTTATTCTTTCTCTTTTTCTGTTTTTTTTTCATTCTTTCATATCATTTTTCTTTTTCTTTTCATGTCTATAATTCTTTTCTTTTTCTGTTTCTATTTTCTCTTTTTTTTCTATTTATCCAAATCGACAAAATATTGCTTTTCTTTCACCAAATCCTTCTTCTCTTTTGTAAATTGTACAACTTAGCACCTACTAAAGTAAAGAGTGAAGGAAAAGATAAGGGAAAAATTGCATCAGCTGAAACAAAGGGCTAATTAGTTCATGCAATTTATCTTTAAAGGAATTTTAGGCTCAAATGGGTGAAGCAAAGGATTCATGTGATTAGGAAGGTCATTTGGCCAAACTAAATATGAAAATGAATGCCTAAATCATCTTTGTGCATTTAAAAGGAGTTTTAAGTTTTGAAAAAGATTCAAGACAAGTTCTGGAGATGAAATAACAATAAGTGTACTCCCTCTTGAAAGAGATAAAAATCTAGGCTCAAGTTTCTCACCGGTTTTGGACATCCTAAAGTCATTTTCCCAAGCCAAACTATTTTCCTATTTACTAACATTCCAAGAAGATAAAATTGATTTCTAATAAAACTCAATCCTTTTCAAATTCAAATCATCTCAACTTCGCCAATATTCACAATTAAAATCCAAGCTTCCATGAAAAGCAATTTTTTTTTTTCAAAATTTGTCTATTTATGAGCAAAACCAAAGAAGTTTTTCAATATTTCCAAAACAATTGAGGACAAGTCATATAAAATCAATGGTACCTTCAGCCCCACACTTGAATGTCACATTGTCCCCAATGTGAACAAGTAACACTAAGTAATGAAAGTGAAGAACTAACCATATCCAAGTGTAGGGATAGCAAAAGCTTTAAAGATATGAAATTTTCACCAATGTCGCAAAACTAACAAGTGCTATCAATCAAATCAATAGTCATTAACAAATATCAAGCACATGCAATACTCGACTAAACCAGCACTCATATTCCAGAATATGTTATCAACAATCAATTCAAACAAAACGAGGAAAAGTAGAAGGAAACTCCCCTTTCAATCTTTGTCTTGTGCTCTTGAATGCTTTTCTTTGTGGCTACCAAAGTGGAATTCATCATCAGGGGCTACAAAAGTCCTATAAAATCAAAACAAAACATCAAACCAAACCTTGGGTTGCCTCCCAAGAAGCGCTAAGTTTAAAGTCTTCAACCAGACTACTCAAAACAAACCACTAATCATAAGTATCAAACACCATGATTACTTGTACTTCTGCAATCATAGACAATCTCAAAGTACAAGCATTCACTGAATTCAAATAAAGCACAACAATCATATCCATACGAACAAAAGTTGGAGCTTCTAAGAATTTAGAACACCCAACCAAATCTACTGGACTCTCATCAGTAAGAGTCAAAACATCAGTGGATAGATCAAGATCACAATTCTCAGGGATTTCCTCTCTATTATCTTGTTCAAAACAACAAGGATTAGGCTCCAAAATTGAAACCTCAACTGAACACTCAATATTCTTCTCATCGACATTAAATTCCAACTCACAGTCACCCACCAAAGTATTGCAGACTGTTGACAACACTTCCTCACTCCCCATGGTTAATTGTTCACTTGAAATATCATGGAAAATATCTTTTTGCTTCAAAGATTCAAGGGAAGAAGCTATTTCACTTGCTTGTAATGCTACATTTTTAAGAGCTAATGAATGTTCATGAAATTTCTGTTTTGTCCAATCATTCATTTATTTCACATTATCAAGAATGCACTGAAGCTTATCCTCTAGTGTGGGCTTCTTCTCATGAATGGGGGTGGTTTCATCTATAAAGGTATTAAGTGATATATGAGAATGTGATGCATATGAAGGAGAATGATGAGGATCCCAAGACATTGAATGATCTTGATTCTGATTAAGGCTAAAAGTATCATCATACAAATGAGCTTGAGCCTTAACAAAATCATTCTTCTAGTAATCCAAGGTTGAAAAATGGGGGCATTGCTCACTATAATGATTATCTCCACAGTAATTGCAACAAATATACTCATATTGAGCTTCACAAGTATAAGGGTTATAATAAGAATTGAGATAATCATTATCATGTGCAAATCCACCACTTGTTTCATTGATCCACCAAGGATAATCCATAGACAAGAAGTAACTAAACACAAAACAACCAAACCAACAAAATTAACAAAACTACCTAGGATAATAAACAAAAAAAAAAGAAAACAAAGAGTTAAGAAAAAGAAAAAATCAAGCATAATTAATCACACCATTGCAACAATTAACCACAAAACTTTTGCTGTTAGTCCCCGGCAACGGCGCCAGAAACTTGTTCGCCGTTTAGCTTCCGCAAGCGCACGGGTCGCAAGTAATAAAGTGATAAATAAAGATCATTCCCACGAGGACTATGACGAAAGTGAGCTAACTAATGTAACCATACGTTTAATTAGGTTGAATGGAATCATTTGGAATTGAATGTGTTAATTAAGAGAATTTGCGAAAAAACAACAAGGTAAAACAAAGGTGATTGTAAAATTGATTCTACTTCAAGGTTTAAAGGCTTAGGATTACTTCTTCCTCATTGTATTTCATAAAACTATGCAATTAATTCACTTATGCTAGTTGTGTGAGTCCATATGCTAGTCAAAGATTCTAAGATTATCAATCAAGCTATCTCAAGTCAAGATTGATTTTTAATCTTCATTAATAATATTCAATCTCTTGTCTATCATTAATGAAAATCATCTTTCCCAAAGCAATTCTTCATTAGACTATGCTAGGTTGTTAGATATATCTCTATTCTAACAACAAACCATCCATTTAATCCTTAAACTTCAAGTCTAGCATGATTTTTCTCAAGTTCTACAACCAAAATAGCTCTCTCAAGCATCATTCAATTGAACCAAACTAGTCATGTGGTGATCAAGCACAAGATAGTACTTAAGCATGGAGAAAAATCAACATATATTCTCAACAACTAGCAAAGGCAAGAAAATATAGTAGTTTTAATCCATACAATGAGTAGAAGTAATCCTAAATGAGAGTTTTAGCCACTCATAGTCAATACAAACCAGCAACTCAACATAAAACTCAAAACCATATCAGCAAATAGGAAGAGAAAAGGGGGAAAACCAGAAAAAGAGAAGAAAAATCTTGAATTTCTCCAAGAATCTCCTCCAAGAAGCCCCAAAATCCTCCTCAAGCTCTCCAAGAAGCCTCCTTGTGGTTCTTGAGCTCTTCCTTGTGCAGACTCCCTTCATTTCGGCGCCCCCATTAGGTTAAAAAGCCAGCTGAAGCATCAGTTTTTCAAAACGCACAGTTGCAGTATCGCGACTTTGCTTTCGCTTCACTATAGCGAACCCACAGCGTATGCGGTCAGAAGGGCCTATTTTTGATGTGTTTTCGCTTTTGCTTCGCTATAGCGACCCCACAGCGTACGCGATCAGAAGGGCCTATTTTTTATGTGTTTTCGCTTTTGCTTCGCTGTGGCGTAGCAAAAGCAATCAGGGACACCTTCAAGCTACTTTGATCTTCCTTTTTGGCTTTTGTTCTTCTTTTCTTCACCTCCAAGGATCCATGTAAGCTTCCATTTCTTGTCATCATCCTCCTACAAAGAGAAGCCTTTTATGAGCTTTTCAATTCTTCAATTTAATCTAAAACCCTATACATTTATTTAGCTCAAAATTTGCACTTTTTCAAGTATTTTCAACACATCACATTTTTCTTCAGATGTATAAAACTTATGCACAATTTTAGTTTAAAACCACAAATATATAAGAAAAATGTGATGAAATACAAGAATTTCCAAAGAATAACAGTTAGTGATCCAAAGAGTGAATATTAACCACAATACTAGTGGTGATATTCCTATTTGGAAATGGACATCTGATGGTAAATTTGCACTAAGAGCTGCGTACAAGAGGTTAGCTGGGCACGGTGAAAACCATTCTTTGTTTAGATGGAGTCTTATATGGAAGCTGAAAGTCCCTCAACGTTACAGAATGTTTTTGTGGTTATGCGCTCATGGTCGTTTATTGACTAATTTGGAACGAGTTCAACGGGGAATCCACACGAATGAGATGTGCCCTTTTTGTCAAGATAAGACTGAATCAATTATGCATGTTCTTTGAGAGTGTGCGAGGGTTAAAGAGATATGGAGTGAGATTCTACCTAGTCCATGGCATTGGCATTTCTTTGGCTCAATAGATAGAAACACTTTGTTAACATGGTGTTTACACCGTCGTGATCATGTGTATGGCTATGAGTTTCGACATTGGTTTATGGTTCTATGTAGGCACATTTGGTTGGCAAGGAATGACCATATTTTCAACAATAAACAATGGAGTAAATAGGAGCTATTGGCATGTACTTGTTCGGTGTTGTCTTGGGGTATGTCTACCCACATGAAACCGAAGTCTTATATCACACCAAGTATGGGTTGGTGACCTCCACCCGCTGGGATGGTTAAAGTTAATACAGATGGATCCAGGAATGAAGCGTCGGGGTGCTGTACTTGTGGTAGGGTGATAAGGGATGAATAAAGCAGATTTATTCAAGGGTTTATGTTTAGGATTGGACGAGGATTGGTTATCACAGCAGAAGCCTGGGGAGTTTTGTAGGGTATGAAATTAGCTTGGGAAGGAGGATTTGGGCATATTATTGTTGAGAGTGACTGCAGCGAAGTATTGGATCTTATTCAAGGACTTGTGCCTAATGAACATCATGATGCTACTTTATTTTTGGAAATGCAATCGATGCTAGAACCTGAGTGGGATGTGGAGATTTTACATTGTTGTAGGGAGGTGAATAGAGTTGTGGATCACTTGGCAAAAATAGCATGGGTTATGACAGTGGATTTTCTTGTAGTTGACAGAGAACCTGCTGAAGTTACACGTCTGCTGATGGAAGATGTTAAGAACCAATACATTTGTACTGAGTTAGTAGAGTAGAGCTTGTAGGGCTATGCCTTCTCTTTTTCTATCAAAAAAAAAAAAAAAAAAGAAGAGACAAAACATTTTGTAAATTAAGGTGAGAATAAAACTGTCAAATCATGCTAGCTCGGCTCTAAAGGGCCTGGGCTTGATAAGCCATGGCTTTAAAGAGCCAGGTTTAAAGAGCTGAGCTTAAAAAGCCCATGTATTATAAAATCATCATATAATTAAAGTATTTTGATGTATCAAACATACTATAAAAATACATTCATTTTCTTTATTGCGGGGCATTAGTTAAATGCAAGCAAAGAAAGTAGCATAAGGTAAGGTGGGTCCCACTTTAAGGGGCTATTTGATACGAGGGGTTTGGAGGGAAAGGAAAATTTTTGTGAGTTAGATATAAAAAAAATGGGGTTATAAAATTTTTAAAAAGATAAAATGTAAGATAAGAGACTAACAACAATTAATTAAAAACTTTTAACCCCACTTCTCTAAACTTTTTAAATCCAACTCAAAATTCTTTTTTCCTCCCATCATTTTCCCTCCCCTCTCTTAATACCAAACAGCCTCTAAATATAAAGCCACCCATCTCCAATTTTCCAAGGGTCTTTCTCTCTTTGCATGTTACCTTCGAGGTTGGTCTAGTTGGCAAGGATATGATTCATGTTCTAAAAGGATGTGGGTCAAATCTCGTTGCCAATGTAAGAACTTCATTAGCCAGTAATTTGTAACTATTTCAATAAGTACTCTTTGAGCTTTGAGATAAGTTTGACCATGATGAGCTAACCCATGGAATATACTCCCTTTGATTCTAAAACTATGAGCTATATAACTAATTTATAAATATTGAGAAATTAGTTAGTTAGTTATTTGTAATAAATATGTGTTGGTTTTTTTAAAATACTTCAATTAATTAATCATTATCCCCATTGATGAAAACCCTTTAATATAGGCAATCAATAGGGGATAATTAAAAAAAAATCTATAAATTTGGGAGGCAAAATTTATTTGAGGTTTTGCATTTAAGACCAAAGCAAACCCGTCAACTGGCTCTTATATTTAGAATCGGAAGGAGTATACTCAGCTTTAAGAGTTGTTTGTGATGTGCAGCTTTTGCAAGAGGGGGTAGATTTCAGAAAGTAGGAGCATATGTGAAACTTGGGCCATATTATGTGATTGGAACTCCTATTTCTTTCTTAGTGGGATTCAAACTACATTGGAGAGCCAAAGGATTGTGGATTGAATTCTAGTTCGATCCATGGCTCAAGCACTTGTGCTTACTTTGGCAACACTATTTAAAGATTGGGAGAAAGAGGTGAGTTCAATAACTTCTTGTGTCTCCATAAATGAGGCGTACGTAGATTCATGAATAATGTATATTAATCTTAGAGGTCTAAAGTGAAAAACATTATTAATTTGAGGACCAAATTGAAAATGAACTTTTCAGCGTAATCACTATAGTAGGGTTATTTCCTTGAAAAGTAAAGTCAAGATTGAGTTTTATTTCTGGCTATTGCAGGCAACCAGGGCAAGGCAAAGACTACTAAAGGAGTCAGTAAAACTAGACCTCATCAGAAACGAAGTTTGATGCAGTTTGAGAAAGGTCGAAGAATAATGGAATAAAGAGAAACGTAGAGGGATGATAGTTTTGTTGGTTATTTGTATCTTTTACATATTATAAATAAATAATTTGGTGACACACACACACACACAATAAATAAATAATGATACATTTAAAATAGATTATGGATATCAACTATAAAAGTCGTGCCGGTCAAAAAACCATTATAAAGATAATATAAGGGTTGATATAATCGCTGACCCTTTAAGCAGTTTGCCCTCTTTTTAATTTTGGTCATTTAAGTTTCAAAATATAGGTTTTGGTACCTTAAATTTAATTTCGTTTAGAATATTAATTCCTATAACTCAATAAAAACTTGAACCAATTTCCCCCTATAGGGACCAAAATCAGTAGTTTGAAACATGAGGGACCAAAACCAAAATTAGGAGTAAACTTGATGGACCAAAGATAGTATTAATCTTATATAAAATCATAGAAAGATTCATTGAAATGTGAAGAATTTGGTGTCTAAGTAAATCTGGAAAATATTAGTCGAGGTAAGATTCCATGTATATCCTACCAAATTTTAGTTTAAAAAAAAAAATACAATCATTGAATTACTAAAATTTCTTAATAACTATAATGCCAAAAGAGTGAGGGGAGCAAAGTCATGTTAGTACTAGCGGCCATACAGTAAAATAACAAACAACACTATTTATCCAATGTGACGTCAACCTGTGAAATAAAAGATTGATACGTAACTAACTATAACATAATTTAAGATCCCTTTTCTTCCGCAAAATCAACCATTAAGATTTCCATACATATCCATACACACTTTAATTTTAGGGCGAAGGTGCAAATTTAGTAATGAACAATTTTAAGAAGAGCATTCATAAGAGATTTATATATTTTCGGGTGCAAAAGTAGACATAAACTATTTATTTCAGAGTGAATGTAGCAACACCATTAAAAACACTTAACTTCTATTACCTTTTGCACTGTGGGTCCCACTAGTCTTATCTCTTTCTATTATTTTAATATTTTTATAATGTAAAAATATCACTTAGATCACATGGAAATAATTTCATTTCAGTTAACACCCAAAAGATTCTGAAATTTTACTGTATCCCTTAGGTCAAACTGAAATTAAGTTTTTTAGATAAATGATAATAATGTTCTTACTTTATTTTTTGGGGTTATATGAAATGAAATTGTTTTTATAGAGTCTATGTGATATTTTTTGATTAAAAAATGTTAAAAAATACATAGAGAGAAGACTGGTGGGACCCATGATACAAAAAGTAACGGTAGTTAAGTATTTTTAACGGCGTTGTTATATTTGCTTCGAAATAAATAGTTTATGTCTATTTCTGCTCCAAAATAATAGTTTATGTCTACTTTTACACCCAAAAATAAATAAGTCTTATTGGTGCTCATTGCGAAATTATTTATTGTTAAATTTGCATCTTCACCTCTAATTTTAATTTATATAATATGGTGTACTTGATTGAATTATTATTATTATTGCTGCTGCTGCTGCTGCCGGCGGCAGCTTCATAGTTATAATCCCTCCTATCAACCAAAGAATCTAATCTTTCCTCTTTTCACGGATTAAACATGCATGCATCAATGTGATGATCACTAAATAATTCATTTGATATTAGTAGAGAGAATGAAAATAAAATTTTTGTTTTCACTAAAGACATACATGTGTAAGTGGCATGTGTGTTCGCCTAAAATAATGATTTGAGAGGTTAAAGGGGTCATCGCAATGTTGAATAGCAGTCTACAAAATAATTTGTAATTAAGGTGACGATAAAATTGATTATTTGCCTTATTTAATTTCCATTGCATATATTCTTAGGATTAAATGTGTTTTTATCTATTTCATAAAGTTTAAATATAAGTCACTTCTTTCTGTGGCAAAAAAAAAAAAAAAACAATATATTTTTTTCCCGTCTTAAATAGAAGGAACAAATAAGTGAATAACTTTTTAGTTAACATTAAGATTTTTTTTTTTTCAAAAATTCCTCCAATTTAATGTTTGATTTCCTTGTTGCTATAAAAAAGTAAGTTGGCTCTTAGTGGCTTACTAAGGTTAGGGCATGCCTCTAAGCTTAGCAAGTGTTTACAGAAGTATTTACAAATTGTCCATTAACAAGTTCCTCACATCGGCAACGAGATTTGAACTTACGAACTTATTGAGTTATGAGACATCCTTGCCAACTAGAATTGTTTACATCATAATTAATTAATTTTATTTTTACTCCTAATTTAATCATTAATATAATCAAAATAATCTAATTAATACACCAAACATTAAACTCTTTGTATCAAAGCAGCTATGCTGAAATTTCCTTATATTTAAAATAGAAGAGAGTAGTGGGAAATTATTGTGTGAGCCGGGAGTGCCCCTCATTTATGGTCTCTCCAATAAAAATGTAACCAATCAAATGATTTTAATCATGTGGCAGCTATTAAATAATTTTTTGTTATTAACTTTTTTTTAATAGAGGACGTGCGGCGCTATGCCTCTTTACTCTAGATTTGGGGCTCTAATGCCCTTTTGGGGCTGGCCTCTCTGCTACACCCTCATTTTGGGGTCTTTCTAAATGTATTTTTTATAGCTCTTTAGATCATTATATTCTACATAAAATAAGTGAAATTTGACATATTATGGGCAAAAAATGGATCGGTTTTCAATTTTTTATGATTTTTTTAAGATTTTTCAGAAAAAAGTGCATAAAGTGAAAAAAAACGCCATTTTTCTGAAAATTTTTTGCCTATAATATGTCAAAATTTCACTCATTTTGTGTAGAATTCAATGATCCAAAGAGCCATAAAAAATACATTTGAAAAGACCCAAAAAATTGGGGGGGGGGGGGAGCAGCAGAAAGGGCAGCCCCAAATCCACTCCTCTCCATTCATAGAGGCCTCCTCTTCATCTTGGGTGAGCTCCTCCAGTGAGAGTCACCCATTTCTCAGAGAGTGATTTCCTTGCATTATACAGATAGAAAGTAGAGACAAAAACCTATGGATTGATTAAAATTCTTCTTCTCCTTTCGCAAGATTTGTCTCTCCCTTTGATCGATCATGGATGCCACTGTTTTACATATTTCAACACCCCTAAAAAAAAGAAAAAGAACTGGTTTTTTCTTCTAGCTAGAGCTGAGAAAGAGAGATATGGTAGAGATAGGGAAAAACGTGGGAGAGACAGCCGAGAAAGCAAGGAGGCTAGAGAACGAATAGAGGGAGGCAGATCTGCAAAATGGGTGTTGTTAACTAGAGGAGCTCGCCGAAAAAATGGGAATTTTTTAATTGGAGGAGGTAGCTGTGAATAGTGTTGTCGAAGAGATCAAAGAGATGTTACCAAAAAGCTAAGTGAAGCGTAAAGGGGCGCAGCTAGTCGGCATGTTTTTTCTTAGAAAAATATAATAACAAAAATTTAAAATAGCTACCCCACATGATTAAAATCATTTGCTTGTTGCATTTTTACCGGAGATACCATAAATGAGGTGGCACTCCAGGTTCACACGAATTTTTTAGATTGTATAGCTTGAAATAAATTTCATATTGTTATAAATAAAGAGAAAGATAGTAGAGAATATGAGAGGATGAGGATAGAGTAATTCTTATTTACTATTCAAGGTCTGTATAATACATAACATATGCCTCCTATTTATAGGCATAACCCTATAATCTACAATAAAAGAGATTACATAATCATAGGAAAATAATAGGGAGAACACAATAGGAAGATGGGAGAAATAATATGGAGATGGGCATCCATATTAATATATTATTCATAACACTCCCCCTTGGATGCCCATGACTAATCATGTGCCTAAGAAAACTTCAATTAAGAAAAACCCAATAGGACAAAAACTTAGTAGAAGAAAAAGAGTGCATTGTTTAGTGATATACTTAATAGTACTACCTCATTAAAAACCTAGTTAGGAAAACCCAGTGGGAAAAACCATAGACAAGGGAAAAAGAGTGCATTATGTATCAACTCCCTCTCTTGACAACATCAGTTGATATCTCTGAGTCTGTAAAGTTTGATGCTACAAACGAGCTTTTCAAAGGTTTTACCAGAAAGTGACTAGCTAAATGAATCTGCTAGATTTTCATTGGAACAGATTTGCTGGATATCAATTTCATCACCTTTTTGAAGGTCACGAGTGAAGAAGAATTTTGATGAAATATGTTTTGTTTTATTTCCCTTGATGTGCCCTTCCTTTAGTTGGGCAATACATGTAGTATTATCCTCATATATGATTGTTAGGGTCATTTTACTTGGAGATAAACGACAAGTGGTTCTTATTTGACGTATTATTGATCTTAACCATACATTATCTCGACTCACTTCATACATTGCTAGAATTTCTGCATGATTAGATGGTGTGGCTAATATAGTTTGTTTAATAATCTCCATGAAATGGCTGTGCCACTACTTGTGAATAAATACCCTGTTTATGATTTACCATTATGTGGATCAGACAAAAAACCATCATTTGTATTGCCAAAAAGTTTATACTTGGGTATATCTGAGTAGAATAACCCCATATCCATTGTGCCTCTAAGATAACGGAGAATGTGTTTAACTCCATTCCAATGTCTTCGTGTTGGTAAAGAACCATATCTTGCTAATAAGTTCAAAGCAAATGATATGTCGGGTCGATTGTGATTAGCAAGATACATTAATGCTCCAATTGCACTAAGATATGGTACTTTTGGACCAAATAGTTCTTCATCACCTTCTTCGCTAATTTTTTGAGGTTTAAAAGGGTCCTTATCAACTTCCAAAGGTCTTACTACCATCGGAGTACATAGTAGAGATGTGATTTATCCATGTAAAGATGCTATAGGACTTTTCTTGTATAAGTTTCTTGACATATAAAGATTCATTTTTCAAATACTCAATTTGTAATCTAAGGAAAAATTTTGTTCTTCCTAAGTCCTTCATTTTAAATTCTTTTTTCAAGCAATTAATTGACTTTTCAAGCTCTTCAGGAGTTCCAATGATATTTATATAATCAACATAAATGGCAAGTATAACAAACTCATTTCCAAATCTTTTCGTAAAGATCCATGGGCATATTGGATCATTTTTTATATCCTTCCTTTAATAGATATTCACTAAGATTATTATACCACATACACCCAGATTGATATAGGGACTTTATTTAACTTTAATGAGTATCGTTCTCGAGAACTTGAATTGTATGCATATTGCAATTTAAGTCCTTCACGGAGTTTCATATAAATGTCATTGTCAAGTAAGCCACACAAACATGCTGTAATGAAATCCATTAGATGTAGAGATGAAGTCTTTCACTTACTGCTAGGCTAATCAAATATCAAAATGTAGTTACATCCACCATCGGTGAGTATGTTTCTTCAAAATCAATACCAGGTCTTTGTTGAGTATCGTTCTCGAGAACTTGAATTGAGTATCGTTCTCGAGAACTTGAATTGTATGCATATTGCAATTTAAGTCCTTCAGGGAGTTTCATATAAATGTCATTGTCAAGTAAGCCACACAAACATGCTGTAATGACATCCATTAGATGCAGATGAAGTCTTTCACTTACTGCTAGGCTAATCAAATATCAAAATGTAGTTACATCCACCTTCGGTGAGTATGTTTCTTCAAAATCAATACCAGGTCTTTGTGTAAACCTTTGGGCAACAAGACATGCCTTATATCTTGTGATTTCACATATTTCATTTCTCTTTCTCACAAAAATCCATTTGTATCCAACTAGTTTTACATATGCTAGTGAGAGAATTATGAGTCCAAAAACTTTTCATTTTTCCAATGATTTTAACTTTGCCTCAACTGCATCTTTCCATCTTGGCCAATCCTTTCTTTGTTTGCACTCACTAATTGACTTTGGCTCGTGATCCTCATTATCATCTATTACATCAAGTGCTACATTGTAGGCAAAAAAATTGTCAACGTTGGCTTCATTTTGGTCCCATCGTATTCAATTCATAAAATAATTTATTGAGATCTCATTATTTTCACATATTTCAGATAACTGAATATCTTTTGGAATTAGGACATTGGTGTTGTCTATGGCTCTTTTAGAGCAACTAATCTTTCTTGATTGTCCTTAACTTGACCATCTATACTTTTAGCCCCTTTTTTCTTTCAAAGATTTTTATCTTTGGAACCAATGGGTTTGCCATGCTTCATACGTGTTTTAGATTCATTTAGGATAGGTTGTCTAGTAGGGATATCTAATTTGATAGGAGTATTCACTACTACAAAATATAGATTTTACTACCCTAAATGACATCTCTTTCTCAAAAAGGGAAGTAAAAAATAAAGGCAGTGGCATTTTTATAATTCTGTGCATCAGTTTTGATAGATTAGGCGTCCTAATTACAAAAAAAGACACCAAAGATCCACCTTTGGATTAGGGACTCCAAAGGTGACGTCCCTAATTCTTTGGCATCTCTAGTGTAATTAGGGATGCATTAGGCATCCCAAATTCCCTAATGGACCAAAGGTGTCCCTAATTCTTGGGACACCATTGGCGTCCCTAATTCAAATAGGGATGCTAAAGGATGCCAAAAACTGATTTCTACCTTGTTGGCCCACTTATATATATATATATATATATATCTCTCTCTATCTTTTTAGCTTCTTCCTCATCTAATCTTTGACTTCACGCTTCTTCCTGCTTTTTTAACTCTTGCTTCTTCCTCTTTTCTCTCTCTCTTCTACTATGATTCATCAAAGTTCACAAAGACTTGAGGTTCACCATCCATGGCGGCGTGCGTGACCAACTTGTGATCCATGACATTAATCTCTCTCCTCTTCACTTATTAGATCTAACATGCCAGCCTTTGTTTACATTCTCTTTGCATTTGGATCTGACTCTCTTGTCTGTTATTATTATTATATAATTTCCTTTTCTTTTTCACAATCAGATCTAGTACGATGCATGTGGAGATAAAGAGAATGTATTTTTGAATTTAGAAGTTTGACTAAAAAGAGGGAAGTGACTATAGGAGCAGCGATATAGAAAAAGAAGAAAAAAATAGAGCTGCCACTGTTCACCATCATTGTTCAATGTCACTGTTCATGGTTTAAAAAACTTATGGCATCCCTTTTGGAAAAAGGGATGCCATAAGTTATATAATTGTGGCGTCTGTTTTAAAAAAGGGACCTCGTAAGTCTCTTATGGCGCCCCTTTTTTAACGGACACTATATTATGACTTTACTTCATCCCTGGTATAGGCGTCCCCCTGTTTTCAAACATTAAAAAGGCTAAAAAATGGACATTAAAAGCATTGTCTGTAGTAGTTATTAGCAGTTGGGATATGTGTTTTTGTTACTTTCTTTGAGTCAGTAAATGTGTATGACAATTGATTAGGAAAACTTTGTAAATGAACTATCTTTTGAACCTCTAGTTCACATTCTTTTGTAGGAGGATCAAGGTGAGATAATGATAATTCATTCCAACTAATTTATTTTCCCAACTGCTTATTTTCTCCTCCTAATGCTGGAAAAGATAATTCATATAAATGACAATCGATAAATCGAGTCATAAACAAATCTCTGATAGATGGTTCTAGATATTTTATTATTGAAGGAGATTCATACCCAACATATATTATCATCCTTCTTCGAGGACCCATCTTGGTACATTGTGGTGGAGTAATTGGAGTATATAAAGCATAAAGAAAAATCCTTATACGGGAAACAATAAGTTTGTGACTAAAAACCATTTATAAAGGGGAGACTTTTTAAATAACTTGTTGGCTTGATACGAATCAATTTTGCTGCATGCAAAATTGCATGTCCCCAAGTAGAAACTGGGAGATTTGATATCATAAGTAATGGTCTTACGATTAATTGCAAACATTTAATTAATGATTTTGCAAGTCCATGTTCTATATGAATATGATCTACAGGATGTTCAATATCAATTCCAAGGGATATACATGTTACGTGTGTAAATGTTCTATTAAAAAGTGCAAGTGTACACTGTCGTAACTAAGTAATATAGATATGAGTATAGAATCACTCCCACGAGGATTGATCACTAAGTACCAAAATTAGTAATCTTAATTCTATTTAGTCAATTGATTAGTTGGTGAATGAGATTACAAAATTAAAAATGACTAAATATGAATACAATTTACATGAAAACAGCTATGAGAAAAAGCCATAGGGATTAGATGTCATTTAGCAAATTTTGGATTGAATCACCTATCTATTCTAATCTAATTTATTCACTACTACAAAATAGAGATTTAGCGGCGCTAATCTTATGGCGCTTCTTCAAACAAGCGCCGGAGGAGACTCCAATTTTTTTTTTAAAAAATACATGTGGCAGCTATGGTGCTTTCTGTGTCAAGCACCATAGCTGCTGAGTACCTTGCATGGCGCTTTCTTGGGAAAATGCCATACAAGGGTTTTTTTTAAAAAAAAAAACAATTAGACCCCTTGTATGGCACTTACTTGGACAAGCATCATAGTTGGGCTTATAATCATAAATGCCTTTAATGACACTTGCTCTATAAAGTGCCATTAAAGGCCCTTCATTTTTTTTAAAAAAAATATGTCATGAATCTTAGCTTTAGTTTTATGCGTGCTTATAATTTTTTTCCATCTCTTGTTAAACTTCTTATACATTGTAAGTTTTTTAATTTTTAAGCTTACAAGTATAATTTTATTAGTTGTTACTTGTTTAATTTACTCAATATCTTCTACATTTAATTTATTACATAAAATTATTGTAGTAACTAGTAGGAGCCAAAATTAATTAAAAAACAAAGATTTTCTAAAGATTTAGAAGAAGAAAACAAAATTTAAGTCAAGTTCTTTGATTCATCATGTCAAGTCCTCTAAGATCATGTGTCCTATTTATTTCAGCTAGATTATAGTGAAATTATAATATTTCTAAAATATGACACATGTATCCACTTAATTTTTACGCTTACAAATATAATTTTATTATTTCTTACTTGTTTAATTTCCTCAATGTCTTTTATATTTAATTTATTATTTAAAATAATTTTTTCATAAAAAAATATTTTCCACTGGAAGGGCCTCCAATGGCACTTGCTCCAGTAAGTGCCATTGGAGGCATATATTGAAAACTTCGTAAACATTGCATGAAACTTAATTATTAAATTCTAAAATACAAAGATACAACTACAAGATGCATGACAATGAAAAAATCTAGTCTTCCATATAGGAGGTAAAACCTTCCATGTAGGTGGCAACCTATACCATCCATAAAAGATGACTACTTAAGCCTTCCATGAAGGAGGCATGCAAGAAGCAAATACAATGCATGATGTGTTAGTGCAATATTTTACCCAAGAGAGGGGGTGAATTGGGTGAAACTATAAATTTTGTTGCTTATATAAGAATTGATTGGAAATTTAAAACAGTTAAGAGCTAGGAGAAATATCACCGAAGTGTACACCGGGAGTTATACTGGTTTGGCCACAACCACTTTGACCTACGTCCAATCCTCAGAGCTTCTCTGAGATTTTCACTATATCTTCCAAGATTCAGTGGGTTCTTGGCACCTCAATACACAGCAAGTTCCTTCATTGGACACTCCCTCCCCCTTACATGTTGTAATCAAATCCCCAACTCAAGATTCCACAACCTTAAGTTGTCTCAATAACAAATATTGAGTTTGTAATGAAAAACTCTCTCATAGAGCAAATATATAATCACTGAAGTATAAGAGTGAGTATAAGAAAACAGAGCACTAAGAATATATTGATCAATGTGAGTTTGCTTGTTCTCAGTTGTTGTGTTCTGTTCTTTAAATGCTCCATATATATAGATGATTTGTGATGTCTGTTGGAAGCATTTCAAACATGTCTATTAGAGTCGTGCAGCTTCGTTTGACTGTTCTTCAAATTTGAAAACTAGCTGTTTGTGGTAGGTAGGTGTTTCGGACATTGCGGACAATATATTTGACTTCTCTCTCAATGCATGATCTTTTCATTGTTTCTCTGCAAATATACTTAGAAAACTAATACAATGAAAGGATAATCATATAAATAACAAATCAATGAATGTTGGATTAAAATCATGCTTTGTGTACTACATTTCTTGAGTGGCTACTCGAGTGATTATGCTTCATTACTCGAGTAGTCCCTCAAGTAACTTCATTAAAAATTAGTCAGAGAGTAAGTCAATGTAGTCTGACCAGATGGAAGCCTTATTTACTCTAGTAATCCCTAGAGTAAGTGTTCCTTTTCTTCTGATTACTTGAGTTTTCCCTTGAGTAAAGGTTCAAATAACTCTGGAGATTACTCGAGTGATCTCTCAAGTAATGGCATTAAAATCTTGGTCGAGAGCAACTTCTATTTTTCTTACCTGATTACTCGAGTAATCCCTCGGGTAATTCAATCTTTTCATTTCATGTTACTCGAGTAACTATTTGAGTAATGTTGCTTTTCAAATGTGGTTACTCGAGTAACTACTCGAGTAATGTCTGTCATTTCTTGGCCGAGTGCTACTGGATGATTTTTGCTCTGGTTACTTAAGTAATCCCTCGAGTAAGCTTCCAAATAACTTTATAGATTACTCGAGTAAACCCTTTGAGTTATCCTATGGAATTTTTGACAGAGAGCAATTCTTCTCATATTACTCGAGTGATCCCTCGAGTAATGAAGATCATAACCCGAGGGCTTACTCTAGTAATGCCTTAAGAATTCAGCTGGTGATGTTTTCTCCTGATCTTTGTCTTGCATTTCTTCTTCATTACTTAAGTAATTACTCGAGTAATGCTTTTTCCCTGTCACCAAAAACTTAATTACTTTGTTCAAATCATTTTGTTTATTACCAAAACCTTTTGTATGATTAATCCAATCTTTGTTATCATCAAAACATATGAGATCTAACAAGATGGTGTGTTTCCTTTTGCTTTGAGCTCTACCATTTATAGATAGAAGGGGTGCAAAAATTTCCACATTGCTTAGCATGAATCTTGACTTTAAGCCACCAATAGTGACCTTGTGGCAGCCAAACTTCTTGATTGTAGCCTAATTTTGATAGTCAAAATGGTGGAATTTCACAATGTGATCTTCATGAAAGTTGTAGCTCTAGATCTTAGCTTGAAGGCCAACTAGAAGCTCCCCATTTCAACATTTGCAGCTCAAGTTATGGTCAAATTAGTGTACAAAGGTAAATCTGGGACTAATTCACGTTATCAGCTTCCAAGCAAAATTTGAAACCCTTGAAGGTAGAACTGGGTTGTGGCATCAATATAAAAGTTGTATAAATTTTTCTTAACTTTTTATCCGTATAAAGAACATCAAAATCCGATATCTAGAGCTCCAGATATTGCTTGAAAACTGAAACAGGGTCAAATTTAGTATTTTTCAATAAATTTGATTTTATGCCAAAATAATTATTTATTTATCAATTACACCCAAATTCATTAATTAAGCTCAAATATCATCCACAAAATCATCATATAAGGGAAAATAAATATGCAAATGTAATATCCCAAATTTTGGGATTAGAGGCTTGAGAATAAGCCTGAATCGGTGGACTGCTAAGCCTCGATTTAGCAAGAGTCCCGGGAATGAGGATTTGCTGCTAGTTTATTTTCCAGCGTGGCAGTCTAGTTGTGTGACATTTTTTAAATCGCCAAATGATATCCAATGCCTATGATATTTTCCAATATGAAAGTAGACTTGTCAAGCTTTAATTTGATATTCATATAGGTCATTTGGAGCTGTACACAAAAAGTTATGTATTTTTTGAAGTTAGCCCAGTAAAATCGGCAATTTTCAGTGGCAGCTCCAAAAACAATAATTCTAGGAATTGTGAGCTTCTATTTGGCTAAAGGCTATATTTTTCCTTGAAAGTAGACTTAATATGGGTCACATAGCCTTTATAACCACACCAATTGGACATTTGTGCAAGTAGTTATGAATTTTCAAAGTTTGATGAAAATTTTGCCCAGTTTTCTAGCAAGTGTGAAAATGGAAATAAATGTAAGGGCAAAATGGTCATTTGATGAATAATGT
Organism: Inga leiocalycina; assembly: GCA_963242795.1. Lineage (NCBI taxonomy): Eukaryota > Viridiplantae > Streptophyta > Magnoliopsida > Fabales > Fabaceae > Inga > Inga leiocalycina. Next base: position 41,421,386 of record OY725328.1, on the reverse strand, counting down.
AAGCATCCATTTATTTTTCCCTTTAATTGGGATAAATGTTGGTAAAGTAGGGAGCAAGAAATTTTTAGGCAAGTGAACCAACTATAGTTGGTTAATTAATCACTTGCTTTTCAAGGAACTATAAGCTCTTGACACTTGGCACATTGGGGGCTAAGTATTTTTGTTTAAATGAAGATAATTATCCAACACTCCCTCTCTCCTCTAAATTTTGTCTAGCTTCCCTAAAATAGAGGGAAAAATGAGAAAAAACATAAGAAAAAGAAAGAGGAAAGAGAAAGGATGAATTGTGAAAGTTCCTGAGCTTCGGGGCCGATTTCATCTCCGATTCGGCATTTCCAGCTTCCTAAGTCTTCTCTAATATTATTCCTCTCATGAAGAGCAACATTTCTATGGTTTTGGATTTTTGATCAAAGGTGTTTGATTCCGTCTACTCAGAGGTGTTTGATTCCGTCTACTCAGAGGAGGTGCTGCAACAGATCACATATTCGAGTTCTGGTAAGCATATGCTTTGATTTGAACTGAATATTCTATGATTTTGTTGAGTATTTCTTGAGATGTTCAAACCCTTAATTTCAGCCAAAGGGAGCCTTTTAAGGTTTTATGGTCATATGAAGATGATTATGAGGTTAAAAGTGGTTTTATGATGATTTTGCAACGTGTTTTTGATTAGTCAAACTTAGTACAAATACTATGAAATTTTACAAGTTTAAAGTAGACATCCTGAGCTTTAATTTGATAGGTATTATAAACTAGTTGGACTAGTGGATTGAAAGTTATAATTTTTCAAATATTGTCCTTCATTCTAGAACAAAATCTGTAATAGTCTGAGTTTGATGAATTTTCTAGAATTTGTTGGTTATAATTGATGTTTTGTGATATTTTTCATTGAAAGTAGACTTAAGGAGGGTAACATAGAACTTTGAACCAATCCATTTGGATTTGTTTAGATTAAGTTATGATTTTTGGAAGTTGAGCCAAGACCACAAATTCCAGGATTTCATATTTTTCCAAAAAACGTCGAATTGTTTAGCCTCCCTAACTTCTTGGACATTAATATACACTTCCAATGACTCTCTTTCATGTTTCTATTGATGTGATTGGGTATCCAGGCTCATGAAGTGACAAGGAATGAGCATCTTCAATAGTTGGAGTAAAGGTACAAGAGGAGGACTCAAGACAAGAGGTAGGGGGACTTACCTTATTTGCATGAATTTGATATTTCTGCTTATGTAGTGATGTATGTGATTGGTTTAGTTTATTGTATAGAGCATATTTGAATAATGAAGCTTTATTTCTGTTTATATTGTGGTCGTAGTTATGTTGCATGAAACATTGAGCATGCAAAAATGTCATTATGGGGCATGCATCTAGTTAAAGCTAACATGTCATGCACATAGCATTTATCATACATGCATTATTGTAACTGTTTCCTATTGAGATTCTCTCGAATCTCACCCTCCCCTACCAACAATTTAGACAGGTGAAAACAGGAGGTGTGCTGAGAACAAAGAAGAGAACCGCACAAGAGGAATGCTGTAGTAGAATGAAGATGGAAGGATGTCTAAGTTTCATCAAATGGGTTTAGACACTCTAGCAGCCTTGTGTGGCTACATTATTTGTAATTGTTATACATAATCCTTATGGGGAATTTCTGTAATCAAGCACTTTTTATTAGTATTTTTATGCTATTTCTGTGTGCCCACCGATCTGAGCAATTACTACTCTGATTAATATCGATAATAAGTGGTATGCAAGGTGGGGTATTACAGCAAATATTTTACTTATAAAATTCCCCCACACTTAGCTCTTGGACGTCCTTGGACGACAAGGAGTGACTAATAACTAATAAGTGCTTCTAATAGAATTAGAAGTGTCAAGCCTTAAGAAAGAATACAATTGAAAAATAAAGAGATCATAGTATTCATGAATTAATGAAAATATAAACTAGTAACCTTATTTGAAAATGAATGAATCGAGTTCATAATTGTAACTCATTCTTTCAATCTCTCAAGTGTTTAAGGATAAGTGTTTTGCTCAAATTTAAACGAAAAAAATTGCAATGCCATCGGCTTGCTAAAAATCTCATTCTCCACTACATAATGCTCATGCACAATTCAAATCAAAAGACTTATTGAGAGTGATAATGTGTTTAAGGTAAAAGGAATGTAAAACATAATATGAAGGGCTACATTTCAGAAATATAGCAATTGAAAAATGGGCCAACTTATGAATAAATCTATCTCATCACAACAACCCACAATTTTAATTCAAATACTCAATATCACTCTTTTTTTGTTCTTTTTTTTATATACCCCCGCCCTTGTCAAAAGCCCATTTCACAAAAATTTCAAATGCTCTGCTAATCTTCCGAATTAGGTAAAAGCACTTGATATATCATTAAAACACATGTTAATGGGTTGAGAACAAAGAAATAGTTAATTAGTCTTAAAAGGGCTTATCAATAATATAATTGCAAGATTGGTTATTTGGCTCTGGCTAAAGAAAGAAAGTGAATGCCTTTATCATTTTTGAAAGTGCATATGAAATGTAATCTTAACCAGATTTAAAGTAAGTTCTATAGTGACAACTTAATAGGTAAATATCACACATAAGAGAAATAATCATTATTGATCAAATATGCTCAAAAGCTCACTGTCAGGGGCTTTCAAACTCAGCTCATTCAATCTCAAAATATATATATCACCAATCCCAACAATCAGTTGTTCACTCATGCTATGAAATATCTAAATTCAATTGATCCATACTTAAAACTTGTATACTTCTTAAGATCATTAAAAAGCACCTAAACAGGATGATTTTTTTTTTAATATTTTTTAAAGAAGGAGCAAAAGCATGCAACTAATAAAATGCATCTCAAGAGTTTAGAATAACTCTTTACTGTGACATTTTTTTCACACCCCATGCATCTAATGATTTTACTAACTAACTAATTTTTTTTACTACTCCCCCAACCTAAATCAGACATTATCCTCAATGTCTTCTAGAGCTTAGAGAAAGTATTTTTTTTAAAACATAAACACACAATAAAGAAAACCGAAATGCTAGGAGAAAAACCAAAAAATTAAGGAAAGTTACAACTGAAGAGTAGTATCTAGATTCTGCTTCTGACTACTATAAGAAGATTGCCCCTATTTACTTGACTAATAGATCTGGTTTAGGTTCATAGGTTTGCAGTTGATTAAGCAACTGATCAGTAGTTGGTGTAGAAATTTTGGAATGACGAGTCACTTGGGGTATGAATGGTGGAGGAGCCAAAATGGAGTCATCAGAGGTCTAGAAGTGAGCTATTTATAACTTTGTAAGATTCAAATGTCAGACAAAAATGGGTCTGGGAGGGACTTTTAGAAGAGTATACTTAACTGTTGTTATTAAAGAATTGTTAGGTATAGTGTATTCGATGGTTGTTTTCGAATAACTATCAAATATGCATCACCTATATTTGATGGTTTTTCACAAATAACCGTCAAATAAAAGATACCATTTTTTCCCTAAAAAACCAAACAATATATAACGGTTGGACTATAAAACCATTAAATATTTTCTTATATACTTTACAGTTGTTACTGTTATATATGTCATTCCAGAAACTCCGCCTATGCATAGTTAACAGTTTCTTTAAAGCCGTTAAGTATGGTCGTTAAATATAGATAAATTTGAGTAGTGAAATGTCAAAGTGGGGTCCCCGCAGGAAATCATAATTCTTTAGCACTACTATCATGACTTTTGCTTTAATCTCATCCCCATTCCTACCTTCAAGCATTAAGCCTATTATACTCTTCAATATCAACTTGATTTGCTTCCAATATATCAAAGTTACGTACATCAAACGGGACTGATTATTTGGGGTTGCTCAAGTTTAAGTTAAATCTTAATTAGTGAATAAAATGCATTCATTTACAAATCTCACGAATACACTAGTTGAATTGAAAATTTATGGTGGGGCACCTATAAATATTGAAAATTGACTTGTAAACTTCATATGAAAATTTGCAATAATAATTATTTTTAATTAATTAAATATAAAAGTGTTAATATATTAATAAGATATTTTCAACCAAAAAATAATAAGATAGTATTACAATAAAAATAATATTTTAATTACATTAATTTTGGTAAGAAATGACACTCTAGTCTTTTAAAATTTATTTGCAATTTTGGGTATTTGACTGGTATTAATTTTTATAAGGAGCTTATTTGTAATTCTTAAGGGCTTTATTAGCAATTTTTTCATCCCCTAATTGTCAAAACATGTTTATATTGTATCTAACACCTTGAAGTATTTTTCCAATAGCTCTCCATATCTTAAACTAATTTTAGGTGTATACCCCCTAAAGTATTTTTTGAGTAGGACATCAAGTATCCTAAAATAATTTTTGGTGCAATTTTACCCTTAAAAGTATTTTTCTTAGTAGCAACAAGCACATTAGATTTAGGATATTGAGTGTTATTAGAAAAGTACTTTAGACTTTACCAAAAAATACTTTAAGATATTGGGTGATACTTTGAGGTGTTGGATGCCTCAAAAATTAGTTTTGGATATTAAGTGCTATTGAAAAAGATACTTCCAGATGGATGCTACTTAATCCTTTAAAGAATATTCAACAATGCTTACTTTTTAGGACTTGGGGGCTGACATTGCTTTACCATTCACTTCGGAGTGATCAGTGGATTAAGAAAAACTTTGGGATACATTTTCATAGTAACCCACAAAAATTAACAAGTTAAACTTATATTTTTTTTTTAATTATACAATGAGGAAAGTTGCAAATTAGTGCCAATAAATTTCAAATATAAGAGAATTTAAATTTTTTGCAATGAATTACTACAAATGTAAATTATAAAATTCTTAATGCTTTTAAATACTAGGGTTAAAGATCTTTTTTTCCCCAGAAGTATACAGTTAGGGCCAATTTTACCTCGTAAGTATTTGTGGAAGCAATTTTGCCTTGGAAGTATGAAATCTGGAGCAATGTCGCCCTCTTCAAATGTTTGCCTAACGTTGACCCTGAAGGTTACATGGTGGCAGTGGAAAACATCACCCTGGCATGGTAATTGAATACATGGCAAGGGATAGAAGAAATGGTATAGATGGGGTGAATTTGGCTAGTGGAAAGAGAAGGTAGTGAGCTGAGACAAAATGACGAAAGGTGAATGGATTAGAAGAGGAAAATATTTGGACAGAAGCTGAGATAAAAGTGCGTGTGCTAGGGCTTCGTCAAAGTGGTCGGTTGTGATTTCTAAAGCTTAAAGCTTGTACAATGAGAGTTAGAGGTGGGAGTAGAGATTCGTCCTTTATAAACAGGTATGGAGTCTTCGCTTTTCAGTTTTTCTTAAGATTCGACGAAGACAAAGCATTTTTTACTTTGTTCTATAGTGAAAATCTGTCGGCTGCCTTTTTCCAGTTGTAGGTGTTAAATTGATATTTTTTTACTTTATTTAGTGGTAGATGGCGTCATATGGTCATGGTTATGGTGGTCCCAATAATATAGCAAAGGGTGGTCCCAAGGGTGATGGGGATGGTTGTCCGGATAATGATTGGGACTTAGGGTACTTTTTAAAGATTATGGAAGTCTGAAAAGATGGGTGCAGGAAAATAAACATGTTTTACTTAACCAAGCAAACTTGTCTTATAAGACACCAATTGAGCAAAACTTTGTGTATGACAAAGCAAAGGAGATACAAACAGGGAAGGTTGTTGTCAATGTCACTGAAATTGGACTTGATAACAGGGATAATGATATGTTAAATGGAATTCAAGGTGAAGAGGAACTTGTTGATAGTGAATTTGGTAGTGATGATACTGATAGTGAGGATAGTGTTAGTGAAGATGAGGATTTATCTAGTATAAGGAACAAAACCGTAGTGGATGATGGAGGTTCTAACAATGATGATGAGGAAGTGGGATTAGAGAGGGAATTGGGTTTCGATAGTTGTAATGGGCCATTAGCTAGAGTGATTTTGGAAGAAGAGGGAATTGGGCTAGAGGAAAGACCATTTTTTATGGTGGGCGTGTCTTTTGCAAAAAAAGCAGAATTGGTGGCTACAATTAACACTTATGCAATTAATAATGGGGCAAAGGTGCACCTAAAGAAAAGTAAGCCGTATACGATTAGAGCAAAATGTCAAAAGGGCAGCCTATTTGTACTGTATGCATCAAAAGATGGATCCAACCCAGGGCTTATAATAGAGACCTATGACTTAGAACATAAATGCAACAAGGTGTTTAAAAACCCTAGGGCAACGGTGAGGTGTTTGGCTTCACACTTTAGGAAGAAGGTCCAAGAGAGACCAAGCTACAAGGCCGCAAACATGAAAAAGGACATGGAGGATGAATTCAAGCTGTAAGTGAATAAATGGAAGTGTAAGAGGGCTAAGAGGATGATTATGAAGGACATGGAAGGTAGTTACATAGATGAGTTCAGAAATGTTGGTATACTCAGTGTTATGCCTTTTTTCATGTTTATGTTGCTGCAATGGTTCAGTTGGTGTACTATGTTATATGCCTTTTCTCATGTTTCTGTTGTTGCAATGATTTAGTTCGTTTACTCTGTTATATGCCTTTTTACATGTTTCTGTTGCTGCAAGACATGGTTCATATAATGTATCTTGTTGCTGCCTTTTAATATGGCTTTTCTTACTCGTATGGTTCATTTTTTTCATGTAACTAATATGCTATTTGTTGTTGTATTGAACTACAAATTTTCATGTATTTCCTATTGCAGCCCAGCAAGACATCACAAGTTGTCCTCAATAAAGGGTCTAGAGAACACTATATGAAGAAACATGCTGACGTTGAGACCAGGTTTGAAGGGTCTGGAGAACACTATATGAAGAAACATGCTGATGTTGAGACCAGGTTTCCAATCCCTAATTAGAGGACTATGAGAATGACAAGGAGCATATGTAGTAGGTTAAACAACAGTGGGATTCAACAAATCCAACTTTAAAGTGCTTCCCCATATGGACCAACTCCTTCTTTTGACTTGCCAGTCACACCCCTAGGACTCATGTGGCAAGGACAAAGAGTAATGACAACATCACAGCTTTTGGCTTACTAGGACCGCTCATTGATTTCTGCAAGTAGTCAAAAGAAATTCAATTCCAAGAGAGGCCGATAGACATATAGTGGTTCGGCTTTTGAATTGCCATCTTTTTTACCTTGTCTTTGGTATCTAGTGGTCCTCTTTTATGGGTTATCTTTTGTAATATTTATCTTGATGTCTAGATACTTTTAGTCCTCTTTTATTGTTGTTGTCTTTTGGTCAAGACAAAGTACTTTCCTTACCGGTCCTCTTTTGTAATGGTTACTAATATGATATCAAGACAAAGTTATTTAATACACATGTTGGAAATCTTTTCCTATATTAGTTGTGCCTTGTATTCCAATTGGCCAATAGGGTTGTATTCACAAAAAGTAATCATTCTAGAACCCAAAATAAAAGGCATTCAACATAAAGTAATTACACTTATAGTTGTTGACCAAAATAAAATTACATTACAGTCATTAATAAAAGTCATCCCCACTGCCCAGGACTATTACTTTAACAACTAAAGCATTCTACAACTAAAACATGAAATCCACTTAAGTTAAACATAACTTATTAATCATCATTTAACCCAAAATCAAAGCTGAAAAAACACCTATGTTAGCACTAAAGCATAAAATGCCAGCCTCATTCTCATCTTTGTCTTCTTCATCTGCATATATATGGCATCTATTTTTACTTGAGCATCAGTAGCTCCCTTCTCCTCTTGTACTCTCTGCTTCATATTCTCATCAAATAGCCTATCCACATGCCCTAGCAACTCGTTTATCACATTCGTTGACCTCTCACCCATTTCTTCATCTCCCTATTGGAAAAATCCACATTCCCCCTATACATTGCCCTTAATGCAATCATAACACCATCAACAATTAAGCACAAATAAAACATTTGTAACATGGGAAAAATGATAAAAACTTGTTGGTAATTCCTACAACCATTGAATCTCCTTCTTGGGTTGAACTCTGTCCAAGAAGTACAAAGAGGAGCCAACAACCCACAGTAACATACCCTCACTGAACCATGGCTTTGAACCTTGTTACCTCGACGAATCATAACATTGACCCTCCTTCTACTTCTGTTTGTTGAACTTGCAGACGCTGAGTCCCCTTTGCCTTCTCCTCTGCTTTGTCGCATAACCCTCATCTTCCTCGTTAAAATGGCGAACAGCTGGGTTAGGATGCCTTCTCCTCTACTATCAATCTTTCTCATCTAACTCAGTCTCCGTCGCAGACAACATTGAAGAAACCTAAAAAAGCTGCCACAGTAACATCTCTAATCCACCAAGCAACATCTCTAATCCATCTTGGCATCCTCCATGTCATTTTTGCATTTGTGGCAAACGTCAGTTGGGGCCAACGTTTGAAGAGGGTGACATTGCTCTAGATTTCATACTTCCGCGGCAAACTTGCTTCCAAAAATACTTCCGGGGCAAAATTGGTTCTAACTGTATACTTCCGAGGTAAAAATGATCTTTAACACTAAATACTACATTTGGTCATAAATATAAGAATTAGTTATGTTTTTGGAGAGATTAAGGAAGATAAATAATTTACTTAATCATATCATATCATATCATATGTTATGTATGATTAAATTATATATCAGTTTATAAGTCAAACAAATTAGTTTGGAGGAAAAATAATAAATAGAAATACTTTAAAGTAATTTAATTAATTAGCTTCCTTAATTTTCTCAAAAAAATCAACTGAATATTATATTTAGGACAAAAGCTAGTATTTAAAACTGACATTTTCTAGTAGTTTGCAACTTAATAAATAACAACTTACAACTAATATTCCTCTTTTTATAATGGCAAAGACATGTACGTGTACTTCTTAAAATTTTGTCATTTTTCGTCATTTGATGTTAAATTTCAATGATTTGATTTAGAGCTTTGTCAATAATTCGCAAATCATATTTATCTTTTTTATAATAAGAGTATTTTAGTGGATCCCAATTTAGGCTCCACTGCTAAAGTCACAAAAAGATAAAAAGAATACATGAGTTTTTTAATATATGTTCAATGCTAGCATGGATGGTGGGTTAGACGATGGAATACTGGGTGGGAAATGTGTAAACACAATGGCTATAAAAAACAATTTTTTAGATCGGTTGTTATGAAAACCAGTCTTAAAAGTCTCACTTTTAAGACTGGTTATTAAAACAAAAGGTCTAAAATCACTTTTTAGACCGGTTGTGTTGTAAACCAGTCTAAAAAGTTACACTTTTTAGACCCGTTGTTCATAACAACCGATCTAAAAAGTGACATTTTAGACAAGCTTTCTAAACAACCAGTCTAAAAAGTGTGACTTTTTAGACCGGCTTTCTAAACAACCGGTCTAAAAACTGGTCTAAAAAGTGATTTTTAAGACCGGTTGCTTAACTGGCCTAAAAAATACATACTTTTTAAATCGGCTGTATCAAAACCTCATCCATAACCTGTCTAAAAAGTTTTTTTTACCTGATCTAAAAAGTCATTTTTCCATTGGTGAGTAGATCCCCCCTTCATGAACTTTGATCGGTGGCAAGGTAAAATAAAGATGGCTATTATGATGATGCTTAGTGAAGGAGGTCATCAATAAAATTGTAAGTATTAATATTAGTCCCTGATTCATAGAAGTAATGTATTCAATTAACTATAAATATTAACATTATTGTTCAATGCACAGCAAGCCATGTTCTAGGAAGCTACAACACAGGCAGCTGCCTTTTTGTGGATGAGGACATATTGGCCAAGATATTTGGGATTGACCATTGTGGTCTTCCTAGGGGTGCTAGTTTTGGATTGACCAAGACAAAATATTATTGTCAGAAGCAACCTCCAAAAAAAATAACAGGGATGAAAAGTATGAAAAGCTCTAGAAAGAGTGTGATGAAATGCATGAATAAATACGGTTTCTCAAATAAGAGTCGATGAAGGAGCGTTCTAAGAAGTGATACTTACTTCTTTGTGCCTTAAGTTCAAGAGTAAGAACATCATTAACTCTGCTTGAATTAGTTTTTATTTATTTTATAATTATCCAGACGGTGTGATCTATTATTGTACTTAAGAACCATTGGATGCTCATAGTTATAAATCCAATGCGCAAAAGGATTTGGTATGACTTTATGAGTGGGGTTCTAGATACTAGACCGTACATGTATGAGACATTCAACCAGTAAGTTATTCATTCATCATCTCTTATAATTTAGCTCAGCTTGCATATGTTTCTATAAATATATATATATATATATATATATATATAAAATTTTATACTGTATCTTCTTAAAGCGGTTTACAATTATCGCAGTCAAAATGGGCTCGAGTGCACAAAAATCAAGGTCACTGATGTCAGCTACAAATGTGCCTTCCAATGGCTGCGTCCGAAGGCATAGTTTATATTAATAAATTAATGAAGCACACAATATATATATATATATATATATGACTGACAAATTTTTCTTCTCAGTTCTTTATAGTGCGCAAAGCAATCGGACAATGGCAATGATTGTGGGTACTGTGTGTTGCAGTACATGAAGGATAAAATCATGCACGGTCCAAAAAATATTGGTACAACCAAAGTATATTATATGCTCAATTTGCTTATATATACATTCGGTCAGCTATATATTACAATACCTAACTTTCATCTTGTTTTCTTTTGCGCATAGTATTTTAATTCCTTTTGCATGATGTTTGGCTACTCACAAATGGAAGAAGTGACTGAAGAGTTGGTGACATCTGTGAAACATCAGAGAGAATAAATACATCTAGAATGACTATAAATTTCTAGATATTGATGATTTTTTTGTTTTAAATTTTTAGTTTTAATAGTGTATACACACGTATATAAATGACTGTAAATATATTGTAATTTGCTGCATTGTTCTATATATGAAAGAATATAAAAATATATTGTGATTCATTATGTGCAAATGTATATGCACCGGGACATCAAAACCAGCAAACACCCCCATTTTTTAAAAGAAAAATTAGCTTCGATAAATCACGGTTGCTATCAAACAACCATTATTGATGTCAACTATATATAATGATTGTTAAAGCATAATCGTTATGTATGATGCAAGCATAACCATATATTATGACAGTTGCTTACGTGTGCCTATTAACTATTATCACAGCAGTGGGCATATCATGGCTTCACCAAGCTTCTATACATAACGGTTCTTATATTATAACTATTATAATATGTTCGAAATAAATAACGGTTCGGAACCATAATGTATCTGCGTCGAGTTTTTATAGTGCCTGCATATATGATGGTTTGGAACCGTTATATACTAGAGATAATAACCATCATATATAGTAGTGGTTTCCCTTCACCATGCACTTGATTCAGTTACTTTGAAAATTTAAAAAACATATTGTACAAAGCTTGACAAAGAATTCTTCTGCAACAAAATTAAATAAAATATTTCAAAATAATGTGGTGTTCCTCGGCGTTTCAATCAACCTAACTAATCCTATTCATTTCCCTGACTTATTGCGTTGCCCTATAAATTATTTCTGCCACTAGCTGTGACATCTTTCATTTTCACTTTTACTTAAACACTAACTGCTTGAAATTTTAACACGCATGAGCTTTCTAATTGATATCAAATACTAATTTAAGTTGTTCATTGTTCATAGTCCTCCTCTTAAAGCTGCAATTGCACACCTGGACTTGACAATTGAGTTCTACATAGTAGTTACGTTGTAGGTATTTAACACCTCTTGGAGAATATTTATATCTCAAATTGTGATGTCATTCATAAGATAGTCCTTGTCAGCTTTGGAATTTGTTTTAATTTGTGTCATTGCAGATAATTTATAAAATTGTTAATGATAGAATTTAGACTAGGAAATTTTTTTAATTAAAATACTTAACTGGCCTTAAATATTTTATTCCTATTTTCGTGATATGTGAATTTACAGACTTGTTTGAAAATTTGATTCAATTACTTTGAAAATTTAAAAAACAAATTTTACAAAGCCTGACAAAGAATTCTTCCGCAATAAAATTAAATAAAATATTTCAAAATAATGTGGTGTTCCTCGGCGTTTCAATCAACCTAACTAATCCTATCCATTTCCATGACTTATTGCGTTGCCGTATAAATTATTTCTGCCACTAGCTGTGACATCTTTCATTTTCACTTTTACTTAAACCCTAACTGCTTGAAATTTTAACACGCATGCGCTTTCTAATTGATATCAAAGACTAATTTAAGTTGTTCATTGTTCATAGTCCTCCTCTTAAAGCTGCAATTGCACACCTGGACTTGACAATTGAGTTCTACATAGTAGTTACGTTGTAGGTATTTAACACCTCTTGGAGAATATTTATATCTCAAATTGTGATGTCATTCATAAGATAGTCCTTGTCAGCTTTGGAATTTATTTTAATTTGTGTCATTGCAGATAATTTATAAAATTGTTAATGATAGAATTTAGACTAGGAAATTTTTTTAATTAAAATACTTAACTGGCCTTAAATATTTTATTCCTATTTTCGTGATATGTGAATTTACAGACTTGTTTGAAAATTTTAGTCAATTACTTTGAAAATTTAAAAAACAAATTTTACAAAGCTTGACAAAGAATTCTTCTGCAATAAAATTAAATAAAATATTTCAAAATAATGTGGTGTTCCTCGGCGTTTCAATCAACCTAACTAATCCTATTCATTTCCCTGACTTATTGCGTTGCCCTATAAATTATTTCTGCCACTAGCTGTGACATCTTTCATTTTCACTTTTACTTACTCAAACACTAACTGCTTGAAATTTTAACACGCATGCGCTTTCTAATTGATATCAAAGACTAATTTAAGCTGTTCATTGTTCATAGTCCTCCTCTTAAAACTGCTGATTCACACCTGGACTTGACAATTGAGTTCTACATAGTATTTACGTTGTAGGTATTTAACACCTCTTGGAGAATATTTATATCTCAAATTGTGATGTCTTTCATAAGATAATCCATGTCGGCTTTGGAATTTGTTTTAATTTGTATCATTTTAGATAATTTATAAAATTGTCAATGATAGAATTTAGACTAGGAATTTTTTTTTTAATTAAAATACTTCCCTGTGTCTTAAATATTTTATTCCTGTTTTCATGATATGTGAATTTACAGACTTGTTTGAAAATTTGATTCAATTACTTTGAAAATTTAAAAATCAAATTTTACAAAGCCTGACAAAGAATTCTTCCGCAATAAAATTAAATAAAATATTTCAAAATAATGTGGTGTTCCTCGGCGTTTCAATCAACCTAACTAATCCTATCCATTTCCATGACTTATTGCGTTGCCCTATAAATTATTTCTGCCACTAGCTGTGACATCTTTCATTTTCACTTTTACTTACTCAAACACTAACTGCTTGAAATTTAACACGCATGCAGTTTCTAATTGATATCAAAGACTACTAATTTAAGCTGTTCATTGTTCATAGTCCTCCTCTTAAAACTGCTGATGCACACCTGGACTTGACAATTGAGTTCTACATAGTAGTTAGGTTGTAGGTATTTAACACCTCTTGGAAAATATTTATCTCAAGTTGTGATGTCATTCATAAGATAATCCATGTCAGCTTTGGAATTTATTTTAATTTGTGTCATTTTAGATAATTTATTAAATTGTTAATGATGGAATTTTGGACTGGGAATTTTTTTAATTAAAATACTTACCTGTGTCTTAAATATTTTATTTCTTTTTTCATGATATGTGAATTGACAGACTTATTTAAGAGAAGTTTTACTCTAGAATCTTCGTATGCCTTTTTTTTTTTTTAAAAAAACCAAGAATGGTTAAGTCCTTGTTTGGATTGGGATTTTAAAGCCCCAATATGGCTTTTCAATTGTGATTTTATGCTTTATAAGATAATCATATAAAAAGAGTTTTGATGGAGATAGAAAAGGAAGATGACTTGAGTAATTGAATAGTCTATACGATTTGAAAATGCCAATCCAGACTTATGTGGGAGAAGATTTATTACATAATAAAAATCATTTTTTTCCCTTTGTATGCGTTTTTAGAAAAATAAGAATGGTTAAGTGCTTGTTTGGATTGGCATTCTGAAGCCCTAATTTGTCTTTTCGATCATGATTTTATTACTTATAAAAAAAATATATGAGAAGAGGTTTATCTCAACTTATTCAAACTATTTTCTAACTCTTTTTTACCCCAAACCTAGTCCTCCTCCGTAGAGGAATGAGGCTCAGGAAACATATAAAGATGCTTATCATAAGCGAATCCAAGCAAGCCAAACTAGTTAATTTTCAAAACTACATCGTCATGGTGGAAATTAAGGAAAACGAGTTGGATGGGGGTCAGAAGGAGATCTCTGGATTTACGTATTTGATTTAAATTATGTTAGTATAGTTGTTTGATTAAATTAAAGAAATTAAACGCCGGTGAATGGTGATGATTTAATTTGATGCAATAGTCAGCTTCTTGGTGCAAACTGTGATGATCTGAGGTCATTGCCACATGAATCCCTTTCAAATACATTAATTGCGATTAGTCTCATTTTGGTAGGACCACTGTGATAACTCATGACGGTAGCAAATACCTACGTCACTTAAATGAAAATGGCAGAACATAAGCTAACAACAAACTAAAGATCCTATTAAAGAGGTACCAATTTCAACACTTGACTCTGCAAATCAAAGCAAACACACTCTTCGCCTTCAGTGTTCGCTGTTATAGCCATGGCTTTTGCCTTCATTTCATTTTCGTTTCTTTCCAAATACTACCTTCAACCATTGATCCTCATCATCTTCGTCTGCATAAGCTTACTTTGCTTCCAGCATGTCAGAGCTACATCAAATGAGACTGATTATTTGGCATTACTCAAGTTTAAAGGATCAATAACTGATGGTCCTGATCAAATCTTGAGCTCTTGGAATAGTTCAAACCACTTCTGCAGCTGGACTGGAATCACATGTGGCTACAAGCATCGGCGAGTCACTGAGTTGAATCTGGAAGGCTATCATCTTCGTGGGAACATATCACCTCACGTTGGCAATCTCTCTTTCTTAAGAAATCTCTCCCTGATAGACAATAGTTTCCATGGAGAAATCCCACGAGAGTTTGGACGTCTGTTCAGACTAAAGAAACTCTTTCTCTCAAACAACACGATAACAGGAGAGATTCCTTGGAACTTGACGAGTTGCACTGAATTGAGGATCTTGTTTTTGGATGGGAATAGTCTTACTGGCACAATACCATATCAGCTGGGGGCTCTTCAAAAGCTTCAAAAGTTGCGGCTTTCTGTCAACAACTTAAGTGGAGAAATCCCATTGTCTATAGGGAATCTTACTTCCCTCACCTATCTTGCATTAAGCCGTAATAACTTGAAAGGAAGCATACCAGAGGAGATAGGCCACTTGAAGAACCTGACAAATTTTGCAGCACCGGTAAATAGTTTGTCTGGTTCTCTTCCTTCTTCACTTTACAATCTGTCATCTCTCTTTATGATATCATTAGGAGCAAACAATCTCAATGGCACTAGATTTCCAGACAACATGTTCTTCACCCTCCCTAATCTAATATATTTTGCCATAGGTGGGAATCAAATTTCTGGTAGGATGCCAAATTCCATCACAAATGCATCTTCACTCAAAGTTTTGGATATTTCTGTAAATCATCTTTTCGGTGAAGTTCCCAATCTAGGAAACCTTAAAGATATACAACATCTAAATTTAGCAACTAATAATTTTGGGAGGGGCTCAAATAGTGACCTTGATTTCATGATATCTTTGAAAAACTGTAGCAAACTTCAAATTTTAGGTTTGAGCTACAACAAATTTGGAGGCATTTTACCCAACTCCATAGGAAATTTGTCTACCCAACTCATTGGACTATACCTAGGCCTTAATAAGCTATACGGTACTATTCCTGACACTTTAGGAAAGTACACAAATTTGAATATCTTGGGTCTCCAATACAATGAATTCTCAGGCACCATTCCAACTTCTTTTGGGAATTTACGTGAGATAAAAGAACTGCATCTGGAGGGAAACCAACTCTCAGGAGAGATACACGCTTCCTTGGGAAACCTTAGTGAATTGATTATGCTAAACATTTCAGAGAATATGCTTGAAGGAGAAATTCCTACCACAATTGGAAGCATGAAAAGTTTGCTAAGTCTAGACCTTTCAAAAAATAATTTAATTGGGTCTATTCCCTTTCAGATTTTTGGTCTTTCCTCCTTGTCCATTTTATTAAACTTATCTCACAATTCACTGGATGGATCTTTGCCTGTTGAGGTTGGAACGCTAAAAAACCTTGGCACCCTAGATATCTCTCAAAATAATCTTTTCGGAGAGATTCCTTCGACCATAGGAGGGTGCACAAGTATGGAATATCTTCACTTCCAAGGGAATTCCTTCAATGGGCCCATGCCTCCTTCGCTATCTTTGATGAAAGGTCTCACCCATTTAGATATGTCTCGAAACAACCTATCTGGATCGGTACTAATCGGCTTACAGAACATTTATTCTCTACAATACTTAAACATTTCCTTCAATATGTTTGATGGTGAGGTGCCAACAGAAGGGGTATTCGGTAATGCAAGTGCAATATCAGTGATTGGAAATATCGATCTCTGTGGGGGCATTTCTGAGCTGCACTTACCACCATGCCCTAAGAAACTTGATATGCGAAGAAAACACAATTTGAAGCTCATTGTCATTATAATTTGTGTGGCATTTTCTCTCTTATTGATAGTTTTGTTTGCTTTCCATTGGAGGCATAAAAGAAAAATGGAATCATCTTCAAACTCATCTAGAATCGAACAATTTCCCAAGGTGTCATATCAGAATCTACAAAATGCTACTGAAGGTTTCTCCACGGACAACTTGATTGGATCTGGGAGTTATGGCTCAGTATATAAAGGAAGACTAGAATCAGAAGATAAAGTTGTTGCGTTAAAGGTATTGGACCTTCAAAAGAAGGGTGCTCAAAAGAGTTTCATTGCAGAATGTAATGCACTACAAAACATAAGGCATAGAAATTTGGTAAAAATTTTGACATGTTGCTCGAGCGTTGATTACAAGGGACAAGAATTTAAGGCATTGGTCTTTGAGTACATGTCGAATGGAAGCCTTGAAAAATGGTTGCACCCAAATCTTGAAAGTGAATACGGGTCAACATTGGATATTTGTCAGAGATTAAATGTTATATATGATGTTGCCTCTGCACTACATTATCTTCACTATGAAAATGGCCAACCAATTGCCCATTGTGACTTAAAGCCCGGCAATGTTCTTCTTGATAATGATATGGTGGCTCACGTGAGTGATTTTGGGTTAGCAAGATTACTTGCCACCATTAATGGTGCCTCCCAAAAGCAAACAAGCACATTTGGAATAAAAGGGACGATTGGGTATGCTCCTCCAGGTATAATTTATTATCGTTTTGGTTGTAGCTCTTGTAAATTTCATTTCTTTTATGAAATATTTTTTCTTTCTTTATATTGTTGGTCTCTAAGACATTGTGTTTCTAAACATTAACCGTATTCTAACATATTTCAGAGTATGGAATGAGTTTTGAGGTATCAATACAAGGTGATGTGTACTCTTTTGGCATTCTTATTTTGGAAATATTAACTGGAAAAAGGCCAACAGATCTAATGTTTGAAGATGGCCACAATCTTCATAGCTACGTCAGAGCTGCATTTCCAAACAATCTAATGGAGATTGTGGACACAGCTCTTGTACCCCAACAAATAGAACAGGCAACAATGGTAGTTGGAGGAAAATTTAGGATGGAGGAGGTGGCTCTTATGCATTCCAACAATGAGAAGACTCTAATTTCACTATTTCATATTGGACTTGCTTGTTCAGTACAATCTCCAAAAGAAAGGATGAACATGATGGGTGTACTAAGGGAGTTAAATCAAATTAAAAAGGCCATTGGTCTTGGGGAAGGAATCGAATTTGACTAGAACGATAAAAAGTCTTGCTTCTCATGAATTATATTTCAATCTCAGATTTTCTCTAAGACACTTCTTTTGTGAACAATGAAAACTCAACCAATGTGATATAGAATAAATTATTCTGTATGTGAATCTTACAGTTCCTCGTTCAAAGACAAAATTGCAGTCAACAATATTACTAAATGCATGCCGCAGTAATGTGAGTTTTAATCTTATAATTGTGTTTCTTGATGCTCGAAGCGTGACTCAACAAATTTCAATTTGTATTAAGATTGAAAACTAGCAAATTGTAATTGTTTTGGCTATGGGTACAAATATACATGAAGAGCCATGTCGGGAGGCTATCAAATAAATACTAGATTAATATGCACTATCATGGTAATTGACCTATATTGATTATCTAATGGATGGCTAATTAGCTAAGTTATTAGATAAATCAAGTGTCTGTAACAAATAAATGAGGAAATGTTATCTAAACTATTTCGAACTAAGAAATATCCTAAAGCTATTTTTTCTGTTTAAGTTTAATGAATAAAACTGTGTGTAGCGAGTGATGTTTAATAGTGACTACTAGTAATGGATTTTCGAGCCTTCCTAGTTCAATTATATTAATGGAGTCAGTCAACACTAAGTCTCAATTATTACCTCAAAAAACCATTTGGGCCTGGTGCCACTAAATTGTGATTGTTCCTAATACCATAGCCAAACAGCCCAACAGTCTCTACCTAGTTCCACTATTAAATGCCTCGAGCGTGTAACGAAGATCCAGATTTGCAATTTAATCCTTGTAGGAAACTATCAACCGCGGCATCTCCTATCACAATTCTAATTCAATTATATAACGAATGCAATACCATGACTAAAATGAATATCTAATCAAATTCAGTCACAACAGAGCAGGAAACAATCAAATATAAAAATTTCAGCTCCTAAACTACAATTCCAAATCTCAATTACAAAGTCATTCTCACTCAGGAAGTATTCAACCAAAGACATTCAGTCCGGTGATGAAGAATGAGATGGGTGAAGAGACAGATCGGAGAGCGAATCCCCAAAACGCAGGGGTTTAACTTGATCCTTCTTTGTTACTCAACCATAAAAAATCACAAGGTACATTTGAATCATTCTTTCTTGGTTACTTTGAAAAGATAAATAAGTAGTGAACATGAACATGATCATGGGCATCAATCGATATGCTAAAATCTAAGAGAGGCATGTGAGCAATATAGGGATGTTTAATACACAACCTAACAAGTGTTTTTTAAGAGATATTATTTCAAAAGGCTACTCCCTCTTTCTCTAAATTAGTCATGAAGTACTTCAAAAGATTTTCATTATCATTAAAATCTTAATTAATTTAGTTTTTCAAACATGCAAAGCTTCGTTTAATGGTCAACTTAGAAGAAGATGAACACTGAAACTGTTCCATCCGAGGGCAAGGAGAAATTCAAAGAGGAAGATGAACTCATAGGTCGAAACATCAAGAGGATGGAAGAAGTAGAAGGCTTTGTGGAAGATATTACTATGGACGACAATCCTAAATAGGGAACCCAGAAAACAGGGGATGATACCAGTGTGAGAGAAGAGCAAGACAAATCTGCAGACAATCAGAGTAAACCTTTCCTAAAGGTCCAAATCTCTTACAAATCTAAGCTGTTGGGCACTGAGGAGAAAGAGTGTGAATAAGATTTCCAACGCAAATGCATGAGTGGCTCAAGGAAGACGAAGAAATGGCTTCCATTCTTTCGGATGATCAGAAGGAACTACTTGACAGTCTCCCAAAGCTAAGTATCCCTGATGATCGTCTAAAAGAATTATGCCGTCCATGGAATGATGCAATGATTGTAACTCTTGATTGTAACTCTTCTAGGGAGAAAAACAAGCTTGCTGGGCATGATGAAGGACGGCATACTCTGGTTACTCAAATCAAGGAACTTTGATCTCATAGACTTGCCAAACAACATCACCGATAAATACTCCTTGTTCAGAGTGCCTGGGGCTTCATGCGATGAGGAATACGGTTCTTGGATGAAAGCCTAAAAATACCTTTGGACAAAGACCAACAAGATCAGAAAAGGAAGGGAAAAATCAACAGAGAATAGAGGATGGTAGCAAACAAACGATGAACGCGTTTTGCAGTCTTTCAAGAGTCTGAATTTTCTGAGGCTGCTGTCGAAAAGGAAGCACCTAGTAAGGCTAAGGCACCTATCAAAGAATGGCGCAAGAAAGCTAATCAGAGCGCTAAACCAAAGAGGATAGCATACTGTTGAATGATGCGGAGAGAAAGAGACAAAAGAAAAAAATGGAAAGGAGACCGTTTGTGAAGAGGACATGATGACGAAACAGGATTGGAGTTATCTCGTAATCCTTTGTCTCTTTTCTCTTAATCCCATATTAAACCTCATATTAAAAAAATATATGGATCATATTTTATATTTTATAAAACTACTATTTCAAATATAAATAAATAAATTTAAACTATTAAAATCTGATTTACACTATTCATAACTGCAATACATATAAAATTTTAAAAAAATTAAATTATAAAATACTATAATAATTGTTTTAGAGAACATTAAATCTGAACCATTCATTTTTTTATCTATGGGTTGAGATGATGTCTGAGAAGAAAATGAGAAAAAGGATTATGAAAGTATAAATAACCCTATAGATGCGAATATGGACCCAAGCTGAAACATCACTACTATGAAAGAGGGATTTAACGGCGTCCCTTTTTTGGCATTTCTTCAAATAAGCGCCATAGATAATAGTTTTTCACTAGTGCAAAATACTAATTTAGCTACATGATTTTACATCAGTTACTTAAAGAACCGAAGTGATAATTTATGTGACATAATTTCGCTTTTGTTTTACGTGTAACTGACGCCGTAATGTACAATATGGCATCAGTTACTTGAAGAACAGAAGTGATAATTCATGTGACATATATTCGCTTTTGTTTTAAGTGTAACTGAGGCCGTAATATACAATATGATATCAGTTGTATAGTCAACTGATGTCGTAATTAAGATGCTATAATAATAATAATTATGGGATCAGTTTATTGAGCACCATAAGCCATAATTAATATAAAGTTTTGGAATTTACTTGTGAAATAAATAAATTTAAAATATAACATGTCATAATTGTAATTAAATACTATAAATAATTTTTTCCAAAATATAATTATATTCACTAGTACAAAATACTAATTTAACTACACGATTTTGTATTAGTTACTTGAAGAATAATAATTCATATAGCATAATTTCGCTTCTGTTTTACATGTAACTAACGCTATAAGATACAATATGGCATCAGTTACTTAAAGAACGGAAGTAATAATTCATGTGACATAAGTTTGTTTTTGTTTGAAGTGTAACTGACGCAGTAATATACAATATGGCATCGGTTGTATATTCACTGATACCGTAATTAAAATGCTATAACAATAATAATTGTGGAATCAATTTAGTAAGCACCAGAAGCCATAATTCATATAAAATTTTGGAATTTAATTGTGAAATAGATAAATTTGAAATATAACATGTCATAACCATAATTAAATATTGTAAATAAATTTAAAAAAATATTTTTTCCCAAAATATAATTATATTATAGTTATATTTTAAATAACCTTTTTTAAGTGGGTTATTTATAGCTCAGGACCTTTTGATAGAGATTAGTGAACTTCTTTTAACTACTTAATTATACCTAGTTAATTATTAAAAAAATGGATGATCAATTTATGGGTGGAACTTGACCCATAATTTATAATTTATTTATCGAGCTTACTTATAGCATCGGGTCCTATAGGAAACCAAGACCTTAATTATAACCCATATGGCTCTAAGGAAGTCTTAAAAATATATTAACTATTTTTTTCTAAAGAAAAGGAAATATTGCGTCGATTCCTACTCCACCTGACGCCTAATGGCTTCAACAAAAACCTCCAATTACTCTGCTAACTTCACGGCTTCTTTATGAATTTCGCTCTAGCTCTACTAACTTCACAACTTCTCTTCATCACTGTTGACGTAGCAGCTTCCAGATAGAGCACTACAAAAAAACACTCAATTTTCGACAGAATTTGCTACGGAATTTTTTCTGTGGCAAATTCCGTGGAAAATCCGTCAGAAATTTCATTGGAAATTTTTTCGACGGAATTTTTCCGTAGCTAAATTTGTCACGGAATTAACCACAAAAAAGTTCTATGGCTAAATTAGCCATGGAATTACGTCGCAAATTTTGTGAAAAATTTTTTTGCCACGGTGCCATGGAACTTTTTTGTGGCACATTCCGTCGCAAAATTTTAAAATTTATAAAATTTTATATTAAAAATAATATCATAAAATTAAATATTAAATAATTTTAATTAAAAATAAAATATTATTATTAATGAATATTTTATTATTATTTATTGATACTATATTTAAAATTTTTTACTAAAATAATATTTTTAATATTATTATATTAGTTATTATTGAATTTTATTGAAAAATAAATTATTAGTTATTAATATTATATTTATCATTTTATATTAAAAATAATATTTATAATATTAAATTATTTTTTATTAATTAATTTAAATTAAAAATATATTTAAATTTAGAAAATTGATGAAAATATAGTTATAAAAATATTTATTAAATATTTTAAATTTATTGAATTTGAAATTAATTAATCATAAATATATAAATATTTCTTTGGAATTTTTATTTATTTTACTTTATTTTTAATAATATTATATATATTATTAATTTTATATTATGATAATATTATATATATAACATTATGTAATAAAATAACGTAGGTTCATCTTGGGGCAACTGGCAAAGGCTCGAGCATGAAGGCACCAGGAGTATGAGGTCACGGGTTCGAACAGGAAGGGAGGCATTTTCAAGATTTAAGAGGCGCAGACACGTGGCAGCTATTGAATGTGACACTTGGCGCACTGCGAGGAGGGTGGACACGTGGCAGCGTTCGGAGGTGACACATGGCAGCGCAAGGAGGAGACACTTGGAACGCTGCCACATGGCAGCGCAAGGAGGAGACACTTGGTGCACTTCGAGGAGGGACACGTGGTGCACTGCAAGGAGGGTGGACATGTGGTAGCAGTAGGAGGTGACACATGGTAGCATGAGGAGGAGACACGTGGCTGAACCAACGATGAGGTGGCCTCCTACGGACGTGACATGTGGTATTTGAAAATTTTAAAATAAAAAAATATCCATTAGATTTGAAAATTCATTTGTCACACATCTATTATGGCGTCGGTTTAGTTACAAGCCGTAATATATTCATTTACAGCGTTATATCTTAAGCAACTGATTCCATAATATATTCATTTACGGCGACATATCTTAAGCAAGTGACGCCATAATATATATTTTCGCTACGGCTAATTCCGCTACACCTTAAATACTGTGGCGAAAATGTAATTTTAACTGATGCCAAATTAACTTTTTGCACTAGTGTTTTTTGTTAAAAAAAAGTTTAGAAGCTACGGCGCTTCTTAATATAAGCGCCAAAGTTTAGTGTTAGGCTTGTGCGGCACTTTCCTGAACAAGCGCCATACAAAACATTTATTTAAAAAACAAAAACAAAAGCCCAAGCTACGACGCCACTCAAAATAGCGTCGTAGTTGGATTAATTTTTTAGCATTTTTTTTATTTGAAAAAAACTTTTCCGGCCCTTAAAAATAAAGTGCTAGATAAGGGCAAGAATAAGTCAAAAAGATATTATTATTCAGAATCTAGTGTGGTAGTAAGTCAAAAAAGAAATCACCTACTTCATTTTTGAGTTCCTAAAAAAAAAGGCTCTTAGCCGGCGTTTAATTACAAAATGCTACCTAAAACTGGCCTTAGCCGGCGCTCTATAATTAAGCGCAGGAGGAGGCCAAATATGCCTTAGCCGATAGAGCGTCGGCTAAGGCCAAATAATAGGCCTTAGCCAGCGCTCAATGAAAGAGCGCCGGATAAGGCAATCAAGGTCGCCTTGAATATTCACTAGTACAAAATTATCTTTTTAGACAATCACATTTAGACCGGTTATAGCGATAAGATCTAAAAAAGATGAGCGGTGACAGTTCTGTAATTATAAAGAACTTGTAAGACCGGTTCTTAAGATATGCAGTCTAAAATAAATAATTTAGACCGGTTATTAAAATAACCGGTCTAAAGAGATAAAATAAATTTTATAAGTTTTTAGACCGGTTATTCAAATAACCGTTCTAAAAATATTTAAAAAAATTTCAAAAAAAATCTAAGAATTTTTAGACCGGTTTTTACTAATAACCGATCTTAAATATGAAATCTTTTAGACCGGTTTGAAATATTTTTTTTCAATTTTAAGATCGGTTATGATTCACAACCGGTCTAAAAGGGACCATCACGAAACCACAAAACATCACGAAACTGCAAAGCACCATCATCATTAGATCAGTCCAAATATCTAAACCTGCGCGTTCGCTTGTGGGGCGCATTCTTCTTCTCTCATTCAAACCCTAATTTCACAATGTTTTCTCGATTAGGTCGTTTCTCATGTTGCTAATAATTTAGGTTCCGATGTTAATGGTGAAGTCCATTGTGGGAACAATTATCGTCGTTTTGCTTTCCACTGTTTACGGCATGGTGAAGATTCAGAAGCATGGGATAAAAAATGGAGCAGAAAATCCTACTGATCAGGTTCTTTTGGCCCGGCACCTTCTTGAAGGTACTCTTATGGGTATTCCTCCCTTCACTTTTTCCAGTAAAATTTTGCTTTTAAAGTTAATTAAGGGTTTTTGCGGGGTTAAAGTTGAAATAGGATGACATTGAGTGAGATCGCGGCTTGTTAGGTGAATTTGATTCAAACTTGGAACAAGGTTTCATTTGCTTTATAGAATGAGTGTCTCTTTATGCGTTAAGATCTAACTATAGCTAATGTACGCTATGGTTGTAATCAGCAGTTGAATGGATTCACCTTCTTTGTCCTTCCATCATGGAGGAATCCATAATTCGTGTCTGGATTCTATAGTTGAGTCTAGAATACGTCTCTGTTAGTTGGTGATTTCTTAGTTACTTAACTTACAGGGAGCGAACTGCTGGTGTATCTGAAGCTATGAAATGCAAGCTTCTAAATAAAATGGCAAATGTGTGTTTAGGAAAAGGGCATAGGAGATTGATGAAGATAACCTGCAGCACAATGCAATGTGAGAGTATATGGAGTTTGATGGAGCCAACCAAGTGCAAAAAAATGTTGAGATCTCTTATTTATGGTTTTGTTGTGCTCTAAACCGATGTCAAGATTTGTTTTATTTCTCTTTTTTCTCAACCCTTTGGAGGATAAGTTTGTTGAATTCTGCAAAGCAACAGAGGAAAAAAGAGTTTGGGGGGGGGGTTTTGTGCCAATGAGACGGCGTTTTAAAATTTGTAGGTAAGAATTAGTTAAATTGAAAAATTATGATTTGTGTAGTCTTATCCTTTTGAATTATTTCATTTTGGTGTTCCTGATTTTCATTTTATCATAGAATTCAGAACCTCTTCTATGTATATCACTATTTCCTCCATATGAAAATATGAATTTCTGCATCTGATCCGTCAACGTTTGAAGCTTTTCTTGCAAAACTCTCTTTTTTATCTGCTTCTGTTGCTACCAAAACCGGAGCGGATTATTGTAAACTTGAGAAAGATGTGATCTTGTGCTTTCTAACTAATGGCTCATTTATTTGTGACGGCTCAAACTCCAGAACCTCTGTGCTTTCTATTTTATTCTAGTAGAAGACTGAAGAATTCATCGTTTTAAATTTCTTTGGTCATCAGTGCTATCAAAGGAAGCAAAATAGGAAATGAAAAGTTGATTGGGATCCTTGATCTGCAGCATATCACATATAAAAACATTGATGCTTGTGGCTTAATAACAGGACTTCAATTTTACAGGTGACTTGCCTTGTCTTCTTCTTTGTAACTTTATGGGATAGATGTGGTAAATGCCAATATAACATGCATATTTGTTTTATTGAGGAGGTTATGTATTTTGGTTCATGAATAGTTGTTTTATTAAATTTGTTCACACTTTAATTGCAAGGTTGAGATATTGTTTATTAATTATTGTCAATTTTTTATCTTATGAGTTGTTTGTTTTTCATCATTTAGTTATGGTTGTCATAGCTTCCTTAAAATTATATAATAACAAAAAAATAGGGCACTTTTTTTTGGATTAGGATGATTTT
The DNA here is from genome assembly GCA_963242795.1 of Inga leiocalycina. Classification (NCBI taxonomy): domain Eukaryota; kingdom Viridiplantae; phylum Streptophyta; class Magnoliopsida; order Fabales; family Fabaceae; genus Inga; species Inga leiocalycina. The sequence continues at coordinate 41,395,182 of OY725328.1, read as the reverse complement.
AAAATCTTTCTAATAAAAAAAAGCCCTATTTATTTGTTTTTTTTAAAAAATGTCACTTTTAAAACCGGTTTTCAAAATAACCGGTCTTAAAAGTCTTGAAAAAAAATTTCTTAGATTGGTTTTTAAACAACCGGTCTAAAAAGTTTGGAATTTTAAGACCTGGTCTTTGAGAAACTGATCTAAAAAAGTGATTTTTAAGATTGGTATCTTAACTGGTCTAAAAAGTAGCAAACTTTTAAGATCGGCTATATCAAGACCGGATCCAGAATTGATCTAAAATGTCATTTTTAACCCGTCTTAAAACTGATTTTTCCACTAGTGATTCAAGGCACCTGGTGCCTTGTAAGGCACCATATGGGTGCCTTGGGCACCACATGGTGCTTTGGATATTTGAAGCTACCATGTGGTGCATTGAATATATTTAAGGTGTTTGTGTTTTTTAAAAGAAAAATATTTAAGAAGCTATAACGCTTTAACAAAAAATGCTGTAGCTTTTTTACAATCTGCTATTTAAATTTTACCCCGCTATTTTCATTTTTGTTTTTGTTTTCATTTTCATCTTCTTGTGTTCTCTCTAGCTCCTCATTTTCTATAACTCTGTTGCAGTATAAAGCTTCATCTCCCATATTTTTTTTCTTGTCTCAGCCTCTTTCAAAATTTCCCTAGCATGTAAGTGTTTTCTCTCTCAATATTTAGTTCAGTTTTTTTAGTTAAAATCTGTCATGATCATATATGTGTGCTCATAATTTTTTTTCACGTATTTATTTGAAGTGTCAACTCTGTCTTCTTGAACTTCCTATATATTATAAGTTTTTAAATTTTTGAGCTTACAAATATAATAATACTTAGTTTAATCCTCCGTAGAAGTAACGTGTATGGCTCAAGAACTAGTGAAAAATGGTTTTTTAGACCGATTGAAATTGACTTTTTAGACCAGTTTTGGATCAGGTCTTGATATAGCCGGCCTAAAAAGTATGTCACTTTTAAGACAGGTTTGGTAACCGGTCTTAAAAGTCTCACTTTTAAGACCGATTGTGTTGATAACCGGTCTTAAAATTAACCATTTTAAGATAGGTGGTCATGAGCACCGATATTAAAAGACCTCTTTTGTAGGCAATACAAAAACATTTTTAAGACCAGTTTTCCATATAACCAGTCTTAAAACTTGAATTTTAAGACCGGTTTCATAGGAAACCGTTCTTAAAATAACTTTTAAGACCCATTATATTTATAACCGGTCTTAAAAGTAACATAATTTCTTTTAATTGTCTGTGATTAGGTTAGTTACCAGAACGCATTCTAGAATTGCTACTTCCAATGCCATACTTATTAAGTGATATAAGCTATTCAGTTTGCTTCCTCTTACCATTTCCTTTTTCTTTAACCTTCTCATTCGGAACTTGTAACATAACATGTCATATATCCTCATGTAATGTGTTGTTAAAACCATCTATATATATGCATAATTGTTTAAAACTCATGCAGGCCAATGACATGCTCAAATAGATTCACATATATAAATGCATAATTGCACATAATCAAAAAAACAACAAATATGTCAAATCATGCAACCAGCAACCAACAAGTTTTGCAACCAACCAACATGTCAATTCATCATCAATATATACAAAAAATTCGCCAGTTTTACAAGAACTCACTATTATAAAAGTTCATAAATAAATTCAGCACAATAATTGCGAATGTGATCAATATCTTTTTCAGGAAAGGGGTCAGCAAGATCAAACATCTGAAACACCAAAACCAGGCAAAACATTAACTTCACTTAAAAAAATAAAAGTAATACAAAATTTTTTAAATATATATACATTTACCTCTTGAGTAAATTCTGCCATGCCTAGGGTAATAATATTATAAATGTGCCTCAGAACATACAACCCATACAAGTTAGACCCCGGTGGTTGTCTACGGGTCTAAAAAATAATATGATATCATTAAAACAAGTATAAAATTAAAGCATGGCTTATTATTGAATACATTCTTAAAACAAACCAATATGTAACTAACCTTTGGCAAGATCCATGTACGGTCTTTTAGTTCACGAATATGCCTACCACAAGCAGTGTGTAGGAATGTCCGCATAGCCCTATATCATCAAAATCACAAATATTACTTATTTTACACAAATTCCATAAATTTTGCACATGAACGGTAATTAATGCGGCAAGAAAACTTACAAGTTCAAGTACTTCTTCAATTCACTAGTTGGCTTGCTGAGGTGGAGGGAGCATAAGAGGATGACAGAATAACTCTTTTTGCACAAAATAGCCAATTGCCAATAATCACTGAAAAAAGGGAAGACTTTTAAGCAAATATAAAACATTATTTATATTATGAAATATAAATTTGTTTCTTACCTATGCAAATATGGAGCCAAGAAACACTCAATTGGGGTTTCACTAAGCCTGTGCGATAAGTATGTGTGTCTGATAGTAGTAGTGGTCCCTTTGTCGTAGAGTTGAACTGGGCATAGGAGTCCAAATTTTGTTGGTTTTGCCATAGTCAACCAACATACGATTCATATACCTACGATAATACACGCACACAAATCAAAGTTTAACAGCGTAATTTGTAAAATATTAACTTCCAATTTAAGAAGATACTTACATTAAAAAGAGTTGGACAATCAAAACTGTAAGCTGTTGTAGAGGAGCTACCAGGGACATTAAATCATCCCTTTCAAGATAGCATTGCACCCCTGACTTGCCAACAGTTGACTCAGTAAGCCAATCTCTTGATCGAAAGGATGTATCATATGCCATTAGAATCACTTGTTGCATGACATTCAATAGAGGCCGTGAAACATCTTGAGTGGAGGGAGGTAGAGGTGGAGGTGGCAGGGATTCCTCAGCTTGATTAGAAACAAGGTTCTTTAGCCACAAGATGAAAGAGTTGAGGATATTGCCCATAATCTTGAAGTCGTTAACAGGGATAGGGAGAGGTGCATTTGCAACGATCACATCTTCAACTGCCACTCTGACTTGATCATCCTTTATTTCTTGGTGGTGGACAGTTGATCCTAAGTTGTACATGCTCCCCTATATGACTAATCCTCTCAAAGGATCCTCCATAAATAAGTCACATGGCTCACCAATTTCCTTTCCAGGACCCTTTAATGACTGACCAATACAACTCCCTTTAGTGCTCTTTTTAGGGTTTAGGGAATGAGCCTGGGGAACACTGGTATCTGCTTGTCTTGTGCTCATCATGATCATCCATTCCTCATTCATCTTGCTGAAACTTTCTTCAGCAAGATGCCTCCACCTTGGCCTTACCTTCTACCCTCACAGTGGCCAATATATGCTCCATATTCTCCCTAGTTACCATACTACTTGAAGAACGGCGTGGGGGTGCTCCAATGTAATCCCTTATTGTAATATCCCAATTTCCGATTAAAGGCTAATCATGATTATTGTGGATAATTATGGATTTAATTGGAATTATTATGTGTTTTATGGAAATATTAATTAATATGTCATAATTAATGGAAAAATTGAAAGAATAGAATTATTGGTCATGAGTTGGTAATTAAGGGAGGAATTAATTACTAACTAAGAGAAAATGGGATGTGTGATTAAAATGGCTAATGGAGAGATTAAAGTAGTTAATTGGTGACATATTTTGTGTAAACCAATGGCATGAGGACATGTGGCACAAGTGTGTATGGGGTGTGTTGTGGAGAAAAGTCAAAATCCCAAATTTTTTTAATGTTTTTCTCTCCTCCCTCTTCTTACTTTACGCTGGCAGCATGGGTTAGAGGGAAAATAATCACTTTCTCTTCATCTTCAAGCTCTCATATCCCTCTTTCTCTCATTTTCTCTCTCTCTCTCTCCATTTCGCTGAAACAAGCAAGAAAGGAAGAAGGAAAAGCTTGATCTTTGGGTAAGTAAATGCCCTCCATTGCTCAATCTCCCTTCATTAAAGTTAATCCTTGAGTTAAGGGCTACATTTCTATGGTTATAGTTTTCCATTTGGTGTTGGTTTGAGACTTCAAGAAATTGTGGAGGTTGGAGAATCAAGAAGCTACTTTGAGAAAGTTGTTAAGGTGAGTTTAAGAAACCTTTCTATATAAGTTTTGTGCCAAATAATTTAGCTTGGAAATTCTGGAAATTTGGCTTGGAATTTCGAAAATTAGGGTCTTGTGGTGTTTGAATTGTTGTTGTCATGGAATTGGTGCCTTGTTAAGTGTTTTGAATGAATGGTATTGAATTGAAGCTTAAAGATGAAGTTTGGGAACTTTATGTTGGTTTTGTGCATTGGGCAAAAACAGGGCATGTAATTGGGTTGTGATTTTGGTCATTTTGAAGTCACCATTGTGTTCCTTGAGTGATTTTGTGTGGGAGAAGTATTGAATATGAATTTTGAACCATTGGGAACTTAGAGTTAAAAGTGGCAAGTTTTGGTTGTAAGAAACTCTGTTTTGGCAGTGATCTTGCATGGACGTTTTAAAATAGTAAATGGTGTTGGAAAATTGTGAAACTTTCTAGTCTTAAAGTTCACATCTCAAGCTTTAAAATGGACATATTTTTTGTGTCATTTCGATTTTTGATCTAGGAGTTATAACTGTCCAAAGTTTGATGTTAAATCTGGGTGCAATTCTGGAATAGTGTGGAATTTTCTTGAAATATGTATTTTCGTGGTGATTTCCAGTGATGAGCCATATTTTTCCTTGAAAGAGGACTTAAATACCTTTCATTTGGCTTTGGGATCACCTCATTTCGATTTTTCTAGAATTAGTTAGGAATTTTCGAAGTTGCCTTGGCTGCAGCAGAAATTCTTGGCTGCAGCGCAAAAGCTTCTGTGAACGTTCTGGCCGCAGCCAGAAAATTCTCGGCTGCAGCCAGAAACTTTCTGTGCTGCTTCTGGCCGCAGCCAGAAAATTCTCGGCTGCAGCCAGAAACTTTCTGTGCTGTTTCTGGCCGCAGCCAGAGGTTTTTTTGGCTGCAGCCAGCCCCTGTTTTCAGCACCTTGTGATTTTGAAAAGTGGTTTCCAACCCGATGTTTCCCAACCTTTTAGGGCTTTTATTAGAGGCATTTGTGGCCTCTTAAGGGTCAATTATGATAACCAAAATTAAGTGTTTCAAGTTAATTAAGTCTTGGAATAGAGTATAACTCTCCGTCCCTAATTATAAATATAGGATTTGACATTTGCCCTCCTCGGGAGAGACCGGCGCTAGGACACGCCCGGAAGAACTCAGGTAGTGACTCTTCTCTCACATATTGTATGATGTCTTGGCATGCATAACTTGTCGTTGAGCTTGTGAAATGTGTGCCATGGTACATTACGGCGTGAGCACTTCAATGTGAGCCGTATAGGGAGTGACAGTGGTCATCTCTAGGTCGGCCGTTGAACTGCCGTTGTAAATGTACATGGATCTTTGTGAATCCGACCCGTGGGGCGGCGTTTGTGAAACCAGCCGTGGGCTGTGTGTGTGTATTTTGCCTATGTGGCTTGTGATTATGATATGCTTTATATGGATCCCAGCTGTGGTGAATTATACTGTGTTGATTGTGGTGATGCAATACAGCGTGAGCAATTCAGCGTGAGCAATCGTAAGGGATGACATGTGTCATACTAACCATTGCCGTTGTAACTGCCGTTGTAGTTGCTTGTTGTGAATAATGATTGGCTTACATGCACTATTGTTGTACATTATATGATTGATTTGTTACTACGGGGATTCTTTAGAATCTCACTCTCCCAAAATTAACCATTTTAGACAGGGCTGAAGGATCGAGAGGCAAGCGGGCGACGAAGAGTAGTTAGAGCTCCTGTTTAGGAGTGTATTTTGGAATTAAGGGTTATCATTGTAGATTTTGGAATTGTATATCTTTTGGGATAATTTTGGGAAACAATTATGTATATTGGGATTGATAGTATAGTTTTGTGTAATCCCCAAGTTAAGGGTACTGAATCGTGGGCTTTGAGCCTTTTTAAATCCCTTAGTAATGAATGGAACCCGAGTGTGTCGGGAATTTGCTTTATACTCTGATATTTGTGAATGAAATCAACTTGTGAAGGCCATTTAGTATTGAAATGTGAATGTGAGACCATTGTTGAACAAATTTTGTAAAAGTTTTTGTAAGCCATGATTTTGGGGAGATTGACTTTGTTTAAGTCCCAAAATCTATTACGGTCTCTAATTCCACATTAATTACGTGTTTATGAACTAAATCTCGGCCTTAATCGTAAAGGGGGTTACACTTATGCCTACCCCTTCTCCAACCCCCCTGTAACCCCCCTTCTGTAATTATATCCGAAATACAAAATTTAAGTGAAATAGAGACCAATAAGACAAAAACAATATTTATAATCCCTCATCTTCAAGATGGGGTGTCCAGAAAAATAGTTAAAAAATATAATCAATCTGGTCTCCTATTCACATTTCGAATACAATTACCTCATGAAGATAAATCACATTCATATAAATATCAGAGTGCATAATAATAATACCGGCAATCCTGGATTCATACATTCACTAAAGATTCATAGGGCACATATGCCCTTTACAATATCTCAAATAGGGATTACACAATACTCTTATTAAATTTACATTCTAATCTTTCATTTGAACATATACATCTAACATACACAATTATACCAACTTCTAATGATAACCAACTACCAATGCACTTGCCCATAAGGAGACCTAGCTACCCTTGGTTGCTTGCTTCATCTTGATCCAATTGCCTGTCTACACTATTGGTAGGGGAGGGTGAGATTCTGGGGGATCTCAATAGGAAAATAATATCAATATGCATGCAAGATAAGTGTTTAATGCATGACATGCTTGCAATACATAATTTATGTTCACACAATGACATATCAGCATGCTCAATGTTTAAACAATATACTCATAGCCATAGCAATATTTGAAACAAAGCTTTAATCACTCATGTATGTTTCACATAATCAAGCAAAGCAATAACATGCATCAATACACCAACACAATTATCAAATACATGCAAGAGAGGTAAGTTCCCTACTCTCTTTCCATGTAAGCTCCAGCTCCGGCTGCTCACGATCAGGGAGAATATCGAACCCTATAAACCAAATCAAGGATTTCAGGTTATTCTCCACTCCAAGTTCTCACTTTAATAACACTTAATGTTGGTTATCATCACAGTTGTTGAAGCCCTCACATATGGCTCTAACACAAGTCCTAAAAGGGTTGGAAGAACTATCCCAAAGATTCCCTTTTGGAAGCACAAGACATGATTCTTCACTGAGATACTTGAGTGAAGATGGCCTCACTCGAGTGATATTGTATGGATACTCAAGTGAAGGAGACATCACTCTAATGATGGTATGTCAACACTTAGGTACTTGAAAGTGAAAGACAACAAGTGCATACCCGAGAGCACAAGAACTCTTAGAAGGCAACAACACTCGAGTCCAGAAAACCATACTTAGTGATAGCTAAATGCACACTCGAGTACCAGGAAGTGAAACACAAAAAGTGAGGACCCGAGAACACAAGAGTTTTTCCACAAAGTGAAACACTCAAGTGAAACACAAAGCACTCGAGTGATAGCTTAATACTCTCAAGTGTTAAGGCACACTCTTGCCTTATCCACGAAAGTGAAACATAAAACTGAGAGCAGAAAAGGCAATTGCACTACTGCACTCAAGTAGAACTCATCACCACTCGAGTGATGTTCATCCCACACTCGAGTGAACCCCAAATCACTCAAGTGCTTTTATCAGAAACCAGATACCGCAGTAAAACTGACCATGCTTCCCAACACTTGCCCAATTATTCAAATGGACTCAGAACTTCTACCAAAGCTATTCTCACATAAAAATACCCAAGGAATCACATGGAACTATCAAAATTACCAAAATCCTATTCCATTATCATGTTTTGGTTTAGGGCAACATTAATATCAAAATTCCAAACCTACCAAACTTAATCATTCAATTCCAAATCCCTTTCTATCTATCCAAATACATTCCAAACACTCATTTCTATACCAATAACATGCCAAACTACCAATGACCCTATTCCAACGAAAATAGGCCATAAATTCCAGAAATTCCAATCTTAATCATTTGGCATAAAACATAGATAGAAATGTTTGATTCACCACCTCTTCAACTTTTCCAAAGACACTTCTTGATTCTCCAACCTCTAGATTTTCTTGATGTCACAAAACAACACCAATGGCCAATCTACAACCACCAAAATGAAGCTCTCAAGCTGAGGAACAACATTAATGAAGTGAACTTTGGCATTAGAGGTCATTATCTTACCTTAAATTCTAGCTTTTTCTTTCTCTCTCCTAAGTTCCCATGGCTGCTGAAAAATAGAGAAGGTAAAGAAAGAGAAGAGATGAGAGAGAGATGAAGTGATGATGATATTACTCCCTCCATGTCTAGCAGAAAAAGAGAGAAAGAGAGGAGACAGAAATGATAAAATACTCCCCCATTTGACTTTTCTCCATGCCTCTCACTTTCTCTACACTTGACATATGTCCAAACCTTATTGGTTCTCATTCAATAAGCCACTAATTAGCTACTTTAATCCCTCCATTAGCCATTTAATCACATATCACATTTTTCTCTTAGCTAGTAATTAATTTCTCTATTAATCATTAACTAATTGCCTAACAATTTCATTCTTTCAATTTCCACTAATCATGGCATATTAATTAATATTGCCATAAAACACATAATTATTCCACTTTAATTCAATAATTATCCTCAATAATTATTGTTAGCCCTTAATTGAAATTTGGGGCATTACACCCCCTGAATCAACTGGAATGCTCATGTTTTCTTATATCTACGATCAATATGTCATTCCTCCCATTTGACCTAAACGATCCCTTGGCTTGTTTTTTTGAAGCTCCTCCTATAAGACACAGATGACAAACGTTAGGAATGAAACTTGTTTACTAAATAATTAATAACAATAAGTCAACAACAATACTTACAATTTTCTCACTAATTATACCAGATTGTTCACTTGTATAAGACTCGCTCCTCTTTTGGTGAGCAAACAACCACTTCACTTCACGACGTATAGGAGATGGTGGAGAACAAAGAACAAATAGATCAAATTGAGCTACTTCTTCCAATCTCTTCAGTTTGGCCACCAACAAGTCTTTTTCGGCCTTCGCATAACCCCCATGAGACATTGTATGGAGGCAATCATTCTTCTACTACTCTCTTAGGCCTTTTGCCATTTTTCCTGTAAATAAAAAATCAAAATTAAGGTTACAATCAATAAAGACAATTCACAATTCATAAGTAAATCAATTGCAAAATAAGTCAACTCATCAATGCTTCTGGAGTAGTCCGAAGGTGTCTAAATTCTTGCCAAGTGTGTTCGTCAATATAAGAATACTGGTAACACAGATTAGGATGAAGCTGACCTTCTTTAACCTTGTGTGCACGTAATTGTTGGCTAGACTTGTCTTAAACTTCCTCCAGCATTCATCATAATACGTTATTGTCTTGTTATACAGGGCTTCATTCTCAAGAATATCATAAGTGAGCTGGATAGTTTCCCAAATATGTCACTTCACATTTTTATCCATATTTCTCCACTGCTTTATCAAGATGCTAGGCTTGTTACGTGTTAGGAGGCTGACAAAACTCCTATACCATTGGGCATTAGGCCTGATTGGTTTCTAATATCTATCAAACTCAATCAGAATCTTTTCCCCTATATTCCGATTAAGGGAAATGTCTCTCAATCGGGTGCCTCTTCTATCCCTTTGTCTGGGTTGGTTACTACTTTGATCCTGTCTCGGAGCATGGCTAGAAGTACCCTCACTTTGATTAATGTAATATCCCAGATTGTGACCAAGGATTAGCAACTTCAAAGTAATGTAATTAATATTAATTGAGCACTTTTGAAGTATATATTGTGCATTGTGATAATCAAGGGCAAAATGGTAAATTTACCGACTGACTGGTTAGTTACCGATGAGAACACTCCTTGGTAATCAAGATCAATGGCTAAGATTAAAAGACCAAAGGGTGGAATCCTATGCATGCAAGTTTACATGAAATCATGGTAGGAAGAATAGGATGGTGCCAAGTGTCAAAATAAGGGCCCTTAGATGAAAGTCAAAGTTTCAAACCATTTTCTCTTTCTCCTCTCTTCCTAGTCGGTTATGTGTGTGTGAGGCAATGTGATCTTCTTCATCAATATCTCATTTTCTCTCTCATCCTCCTCTATTTTTTCGCTGAACAAGCTAAGAAAAGAGAAAGGGAAAAGCTTGAGTTTTTGGTAAGTTAATGCCTTCATATGCTCAAGTGTCTTTCATTAATGTTGTTCATGAGGTTGAGGGCTATATTCCTATGGTTTCAGAATTTTGGTTGGTGAAGTTTGGGAACTTGTGGAAATTTGGAAGTTGGAGAATTGAAGAATTGGCTTTAGGAAGAAGAAGAGGTAAGAATTAGAAGCATTTTGGTATAGTTGTTGTAATCATTAGTTGAGTATTGAGAATTTATGAATTTGCCCTGATTTTGTGCAATTTTTGAATGGAATGAATTGGTTTATGTGTTGTGTAGAATTTGGTCTTTTGTTGAACATTTTGGCCATTGGAATTGATTTGGGAACTTGGATTGGAAAGTGTTGCAATGTGTGAATTGTGTTGTGACAATGTGAGACATGTTGTAATTGTTGAGCAATATGTCAATGGGAGTTGAATTTGGTCATTTTGATGATTTCATTGGTTTCCTTGAGTAAAATTGTGTGAGAATGGTGTTTGGGTTGGAATGGGAATTGTAACACCCCAATTTTCAATTAAAGGCTAATGGTAATTATTGAGGATAATTATCGAATTAAAGTGGAATAATTATGAGTTTGGTGGCTATATTAATTAATATGCCATAATTGTTGGGAAAATTGAAAGAATGGCTCTAAATTAGTGATTAATGGAAGAGATTAATTACTAATTAAGAGGGCATGAGATGTGAAATAAAAAGGGCTAATGGCATTGAGATTTGATTGTAATTTGTGTAAGTAAAGATTTTGGGAGAAATATGATGTGAATTTGGTGTAAATGTGTGTGGTATTAGAGATCAAGGGATGAGATGTTGCCAAGTGGCATTATGGTGGACCATAGGATGAGGCATAAGAGACAAAAACCACCTTTTTCTCTCTCCTCTCTCTCCTATGCGTTTTTGGAGGCATGGGCAAGGGAAAATATTACTTCATTCATCATCATTCCCCATCCCTTCCATCTCTCACATTCTCTCTCTCCCATTCCCTCTCATTTTCGTGCCCCCATTTCTGCAGAAGGAAAGAAGAAGTTTGTCAAAAAGGTGTGTATTTGACCCTCTAAATGGCTTCTAATGGAAAAATGTTCTTCATTAAAGTTGATCCTTGAGTTAAGAGCAACATTTCTATGGTTGTAGCTTGTCCCTTGGTGGTGGTTTGATGTTCCAGACTCGATTCAAATTTGGACATGGGAAGCTCAAATCTAATTGGTATAGGCCTTTCACTATCACTAAGGCCCACTCATATGGCATGGTTGAGTTTGTAGATGTAACCCCCTCAGTAATTATATCCGAAATACACGATTAAAATGAAATAGAGACCAATAATAATCAAATAACATTTACTAACCCATCACATGATGGGGTTTTCAAAAATACCTTTCGAAATCATTTATAAACTTGGTCTCATATTCACATTTCGAATACAATTACTACGCGAAGATAAATCACATTCATATAAATATCAGAGTGCACAACATAATCATCCCGGCAATCTCGGGTACATACCTTCGCTAAAGATATACAGGGCATAATTGCCCATTACAATTCTTCAAATGGGGATTACACAATCTCATCTCGAATGAGTCCTGCCGCTCCCTCCACGAGCCACTTGCCTGTCTAAATTGTTGGTAAGGGAGGGTGAGATTCGAGAGAATCTCAGTAGGGAAACGTTATCAATATGCAGGCAAGATAAGTGTTTAATGCATGACATGCTTGCATCACATAACTCATGCACACATACAATGACAAATCTATAAGCTCAATGCTTCGAACGATACACATATGGCCATAGCATATATTGAAACATAGCTTCAAATCATTCATACATGTTCCACATAATCAAGCAAAGCAATAACATGCATCAACACATTAATACAGTTATCAGAGCATGCAGGAGAGATAAGTTCCCTACCTTAACCCTTTTCCGCCTCGAAACGCGTGCCTCGATCTACGTGCAAACAGCTCGGGGCTCCATATTCGATCCTACAATGTCAAATGTACTATTTAGACACTTCCATAGTGTTTCTGGGGGTCATATGATTCTATCTTGAAAATTTACCAAAATGCCCCCGGGACCCCGGCCCGGCCCCGCCGTACCCGGTCCGGCTGTACTTTTCCCGAAATTTTGACATGGGCTATTCTGACATATTTTCGCCCAAGGAATCCATTTCCGGACTCGGAATTATCAAATTCAATGTCATATTACGAAATTGCCCTTGGCAGCCCTACTTTTAGGGTTTTAGGGGCGTTTCCGTAATAATGCTTTCTCGGCCTTTTCCGAAAAAGTGCCCAACTGTAACCCCACCTAATTTTCCCTCCTGAACTCAATGGAATCATCAAATCATTGAAAATCCAACTCTAAGACCCATTTATAGCCCAAACCGAAATATATGGGTTTTCTAGGGAAAATCAGGGTTTTTCGGTTTCGGCTCCGTAAACACATTCCTTTCTACTCCTAACCACTTTATTGACTATTCCATTAGGTTAAAACTACCATTTAGTATCAATTTGGGCAGCATAACCCCTAGGGAAACCCATTTTCCATTTTTACAACCAATGGCAATCCGGCGAAATTTCACCGATTAAATTGCCCACAGCAGCCAGAATAGTCAATATACAAGAGTTTGGAAGTTACCTCAAGCTCCCAATAGCTTTTACTCAATATGGCTGAACCCTAGCCCCTTTTAAACCATGAAAATTGAGCTTCCAACACCTTAAAGAACATGAAAGAGAAGCTTAGAAGCAAGGTTGTACGCGTTAGGAGCTAGATCGTCGGAGAAATCGGCTTACCTTGTGAGATTTCTCCTCTTTCTCTCTCTAAGAGCTCTCAACTTTCTCTCACAAGGTTCAGCTGGTTCATCACGACAGAAAATGATAGCTGAAGAAGATGAGAATATATTTAATTCCATGCTGATGTCATCTTTTAATGAGATGATGTCATAATTCCCATTTTCGGATTTTCTGGCAGATTTTCTGCCCAAACTTTGAAAAATCATAACTAATTCTAGAAAACTCGAAATGAGGTGATCCCAAAGCAAAATGAAAGGTATTTAAGTCCTATTTATAGGAAAAATATTGGCCATTACTAGAAATCACCACACAATTCCAGAATTACACAAAACTCATCACTGCCCCAAAACAGAGTCCATTTTCGACCTCAAACTTTGGACAGTAATATCTCCCAGTTCCCAAAACGAAATGGCACAAATTATATGTCCATTTTGAAGCTTGGGATGTGAACTTCAAGACTGGAAAGTTTCATAATTTTCTGACATCATTTGCCTAGTCAAAACATCCACACGAGAAGACTGCCCAGACAGAATTCACACTGGACAGCATTTCCAATTTTTTGCAACCAATGTGTCCAATCCAATTTAAATCAATTCCAATGATTAAATACCACAACATGACACCATTTCCATCACAATATCCCATTCAATTCCTCCCTCTATTCTAAGTCAATTTGGATGTTAATCCACAATTGAACTCAAATACAGGGTTTTGACGTTGCTCATAACACAAACGACTACAATCCACTTTATATTCTCTAAAAGGGTTCATTAATCACTAACCACGTCCACTTTTGTAGTCATTAAACCCTAATCACAATTTGGGATCTTGCTAAACCGAGGCTTAGCAGTCCACTTATCTCAGGCTTATTCTCTAGCCTCAAGTCTCAGAATTCGGGGTGTTACATTTCTCCCCCCGTTCAATAAATTTCGTCCTCGAAATTTGTCATACCACTTAATCCAAAAACTACGGATGCTTCTTCACGACAGCTTCCGTTTCGCAATTCATTTCATATTGGGACGGTCTCCTCTAGACCACCCACACACAAATGATACTCCACAAATCCGATTCTCACAAGAATCTCAAACAATGAATGCAACTCAATTGCCCCAAACTGCAATCGGCCCATTTCACGATTGCCACACAAACCAAATCACCATATTTTTTTGCCAAACAGTTGCAATCGCTTCCACATACGATTGGCACAAAACCATCATAACATAACCACAATCATCACAAGCCCCTTAATTCAGGAGTGGCTAGTGCATCTCGATATCTGGAGGCTCTAACTTATGAGACATATCATAAGATCTTGACAGTTGGGCGGCATAGGCCACCATTCTGCTTAACTCAAACTAGTTACTCCTTCCGGGAGTAACCCCAAAACACCACAACCTCAATACATCAAACGACAGCCTTAGCTATATACACAAACATTCAGCTTCTGCCATATCCACTTTCACAGCTTTACCCTCACCCGTACACCCACCAGTAACTCCACTAGTGGTAACCGGGACTTTTGGTATCAACCACAATCGCATCAAGTCACTCTGGAATCTCAATCTCTTCTATCCGAAGCACCCTACCATAATGGCCCACCTAGAGTCTCAATCTCTTCTATCCAGGCGCCTTTTATTGTCACACCCACCCCGGTTTTACCCCCACTGGGGATGCCCCGCGACGGTGGCTGGGTTACTCACCTTTCACCCAGGACTCACAAGAAAATCCATTTCCTTATCAAACATACATTGCAGATTCTAGTTTTACGCACCGCCTTTCGGCCTTGGGTTAACACCAGTGCAACCAACGTGGTGGCTAGCCAGGTTGGCCATGCCGGGGTAGTGCCCTCAAAATAGAGAACCCCCGATCATGTAGGTGAATTAGCCATCAGCTGAATTAGCTCTGCTCTACTAGACAACTATACCTCAGTCCCAGCTTATCCACAATTGTCACAGATTCACAATCACACTCCACTCTCATCCCCTTTCTCCGCCAGGAAGACACACAGTCTTTACCCGAACCGTTGTTAGCTACTCAGGGACTATTGACGTGGCAGTGCACACATATAGCCATTCTGGCTCACAATAGTAGATCCATAATCACACCCTACCCTCATCCCCTTTCTCCGCCGGGAAGATACACTGTCCTAACCGAACCGTTATTAGCTACTCAGGGACTATTGGCGTAGCGGTGCTCACACATAGCCTTTCAGCTTCCACATCACTAACGCATTGCACTTTCTGCAAATTCGAGCTTCTGCTCAACACAATTCTCAAACATCACATTCACACGCTTCCGCTGCACACTCTGAGGTCTTTCTCCTCATTTGTGCTTTCACAATGTCAAGTTGATTTAACAAGAGTCCCATAGGAATCTCCCACCACAACTGACAACATTCATAACATATATTTATCTGTGTCAGACCTTGGCCCGACTCAACTTGAATCATCCAGAGCCACAACCAGCACTTCGTTGAGATCCCATACTCCCAACATTCCCAAAGCTCTATTCTACGATTCAACGTCACGGCTATTGCTCTCCACGGTTCGTTATCACGGCAGCTGCACACTAGGGTTTGTCGTCATGGAGGCTTTCACAAATATAGTCACACCCCGGTTTTACCCCCCTCAAGGGATGCCCCGCGCCGGTGCCCACCCCGCTCACGTACATGGGGCTGCCAGGTGGCTGAGCTGGCTGGTCTCACCCCTCATGGGCTAACCCACCACCCAGGACTCACACATATCCCCCGTATTTCCACCGCCCCGAAGGCACGGTCCTCCCACTGTGTGCCATACACACCCCCAGTGGGCCGCAGGTGATAAATTCACAAACAGCCGCTCCGGTCAGACGTCACCGTAGGTAGCCCTCTCCGATCAAAACTCCCCGTAGGTTGCCTTTTCCGCTCCGAATCCTCGTAGGTAACTCTTTCAAATTCAAACTCTCTATAGAATCACTTTTCCCTGTGCTAGATTAACACTAGCAACCTCAGGATACCTGATACACATTTCAATTCCAATCTAATACCACATCTTGGTACCACAGACCATATAGGTCATATCAACCTCCTAAGGACCAGCTTGACTATTGAGTCTGATCCTTGAATCACAATTCATCTTTCAAACCTTCAACCTCAGTTGAACCGGGAAATCACTTCCCTCCAATCCACGGAGCATCATCCACTTCAGCATAAACCCAAATATCTCTGCCAGCCTAAGGCACCTAAGCCCCCTAGGTCTTAAGGCCTTTAAACATACAAGCTCAGTATGACATCACTACATGTAACATCATACCACCTAGGGTTTCTCACCCAATATCTAGGTTAGACATAACACCTAGAAGCTCAATATCACACATCTAGGAAATCATTTTCCTTAGTTCTCTAATCAGACGATGGGTCTGATTACCTCCACCTCTAGGTCTACACCTCAAATCCTCAGGTGAATCATACTGACTCACTATATCCACAACATAACAAATGTATACACAGTCCATCAATCACATATATCCACAACCAGCAGGGACCTTAATGTGTATACCACAAACAAACAAAGTCATCTCCTATGACTTAAGGCAGCAACTACTGCCATTATCCTAGCAAATCCTTTACTTGCCAGGAACGGCAGCTCTGATACCAAAATGTAACCCCCTGCCGTAATTATATCCGAAATACGCAATTAAAGTGAAATAGAGACCAATAATAAACAAATAACAAATTGCAAACCCATCTACCAGACGGGTTTTCATAAATGCCTTTCAAAATCATTGATAACTTGGTCTCACTCACAGTCACATTCCGAATACAATTACTACGCGGAATATCACATTCATGGGAAATCAGAGTACACAATATAATCCCGGCAATCCCGGGTTCCATACATTAACTCAAAGCCTTATAGGGCATATTCGCCCCTACAAGCCCTCATATGGGGATTACACAAATTCTCATATCAAATACATACTCGAATATACATTCCAACCTACACAATTATATATCCAAATATACTTAATCCCAATCATGCATTGATAACCACCTATCACAAGATTACAACCCGAACGAGTCCTGTCGCCTTTGATTGATTACTCCATCCTCGATCCACCTACCCTGTCTAAATTGTTGGTAGGGGAGGGTGAGATTCGAGAGAATCTCAGTAGGATAACAATATCAAAATGCATGTATGATAGATGTTTAATGCATGACATGCTTGCATCACATAACTCATGCACACATACAATGACAAATCTATAAGCTCAATGCTTCGAACGATACACATATGGCCATAGCATATATTGAAACATAGCTTCAAATCATTCATACATGTTCCACATAATCAAGCAAAGCAATAACATGCATCAACACATTAATACAGTTATCAGAGCATGCAGGAGAGATAAGTTCCCTACCTTAACCCTTTTCCGCCTCGAAACGCGTGCCTCGATCTACGTGCAAACAGCTCGGGGCTCCATATTCGATCCTACAATGTCAAATGTACTATTTAGACACTTCCATAGTGTTTCTGGGGGTCATATGATTCTATCTTGAAAATTTACCAAAATGCCCCCGGGACCCCGGCCCGGCCCCGCCGTACCCGGTCCGGCTGTACTTTTCCCGAAATTTTGACATGGGCTATTCTGACATATTTTCGCCCAAGGAATCCATTTCCGGACTCGGAATTATCAAATTCAATGTCATATTACGAAATTGCCCTTGGCAGCCCTACTTTTAGGGTTTTAGGGGCGTTTCCGTAATAATGCTTTCTCGGCCTTTTCCGAAAAAGTGCCCAACTGTAACCCCACCTAATTTTCCCTCCTGAACTCAATGGAATCATCAAATCATTGAAAATCCAACTCTAAGACCCATTTATAGCCCAAACCGAAATATATGGGTTTTCTAGGGAAAATCAGGGTTTTTCGGTTTCGGCTCCGTAAACACATTCCTTTCTACTCCTAACCACTTTATTGACTATTCCATTAGGTTAAAACTACCATTTAGTATCAATTTGGGCAGCATAACCCCTAGGGAAACCCATTTTCCATTTTTACAACCAATGGCAATCCGGCGAAATTTCACCGATTAAATTGCCCACAGCAGCCAGAATAGTCAATATACAAGAGTTTGGAAGTTACCTCAAGCTCCCAATAGCTTTTACTCAATATGGCTGAACCCTAGCCCCTTTTAAACCATGAAAATTGAGCTTCCAACACCTTAAAGAACATGAAAGAGAAGCTTAGAAGCAAGGTTGTACGCGTTAGGAGCTAGATCGTCGGAGAAATCGGCTTACCTTGTGAGATTTCTCCTCTTTCTCTCTCTAAGAGCTCTCAACTTTCTCTCACAAGGTTCAGCTGGTTCATCACGACAGAAAATGTTAGCTGAAGAAGATGAGAATATATTTAATTCCATGCTGATGTCATCTTTTAATGAGATGATGTCATAATTCCCATTTTCGGATTTTCTGGCAGATTTTCTGCCCAAACTTTGAAAAATCATAACTAATTCTAGAAAAATCGAAATGAGGTGATCCCAAAGCAAAATGAAAGGTATTTAAGTCCTATTTATAGGAAAAATATTGGCCATTACTAGAAATCACCACACAATTCCAGAATTACACAAAACTCATCACTGCCCCAAAACAGAGTCCATTTTCGACCTCAAACTTTGGACAGTAATATCTCCCAGTTCCCAAAACGAAATGGCACAAATTATATGTCCATTTTGAAGCTTGGGATGTGAACTTCAAGAATGGAAAGTTTCATAATGTTCTGACATCATTTGCCTAGTCAAAACATCCACACGAGAAGACTGCCCAGACAGAATTCACACTGGACAGCATTTCCAATTTTTTGCAACCAATGTGTCCAATCCAATTTAAATCAATTCCAATGATTAAATACCACAACATGACACCATTTCCATCACAATATCCCATTCAATTCCTCCCTCTATTCTAAGTCAATTTGGATGTTAATCCACAATTGAACTCAAATACAGGGTTTTGACGTTGCTCATAACACAAACGACTACAATCCACTTTATATTCTCTAAAAGGGTTCATTAATCACTAACCACGTCCACTTTTGTAGTCATTAAACCCTAATCACAATTTGGGATCTTGCTAAACTGAGGCTTAGCAGTCCACTTATCTCAGGCTTATTCTCTAGCCTCAAGTCTCAGAATTCGGGGTGTTACAGTAGATGAAGTCACCGGTAAGGAATTCAAAGTCACTAGGCATCTCCTCAAGCTCTGCCATGATGAATCATCAAAGCCTCCTTGAGGCTAGGTAGCTTCTTCTCCTTTCACTATCTTTTACTTTTAGTATTCCTGGATTGGTGGTTATACATATTTGACTGATTGTTGAAATAAGTATGGGGGAAGGGCATTCCAATAGAAAGTAGAAGTAGTGTAGTTTGGTAATTAGAATAAGAACCCCCTAGTATACTTTGTAATTTTTGCCACTACCGTACTTAATTACCATTATGCCTCTTCACCTTGATTTTCTCTGTTATTATGACTTGTCTCTCCTTCTCCTTCTTTATGTGATTTGACATGTAGTGCTCCAATTGCAATTGGACTTCACAACTTCCCACTTCACTAAAGAACAAGTTAGAATAATAGAGTTGCTTTACAAATTGAGGAAAATGTGTTGATTAAGTTTGGGGGAGGGGAATACATTTTAAATCCCATTGGTTGTGCTAAAATGAGAAAATGCCATATACTAGAAAATTTATTAAAAATTTTTCAAGAATGACTTGCTTTGATGCATGTCCTAAGTGGTAAAGGGTTGCATTTGCCACTTTGGAAATGTGATTTGTAGGAAATTCTTTGAGCTTTCATGTGATCTAGTGTTTTGGCAACTTTTTGAAACCATGTTTTGCTTTCCATGTGAATCGGAAGAGAAATGAACCTACAATTAGATTTTTGCTTACTTTTTGTTTTTAGAAAAGAAAGTTTCCATATCAATAGTACTTTTAAGAGTTGATCATTGTTAATTGATTGCAATATTTTAATTAATTGTGTTCGTAAGGTTAGCATTTGAAATAGTTAAGTAAATGTGTTGTGGTTAGTTTGCTATGCAATTGATTGTATTGGATTGAACATTAGAGAAAACCCTTGTTAGAAAATTATTTGGGCCTTAAATTCTTTCAATGTGTGCATGTTCACTTAGTTTTTCACCTTCTAGAACTTGTTTCCACTCTTTTTCAAAACAACATTTGCATTAGTGTAAACGACATGAAAGAGGCATTCAATTTTAAACCCTTTTGACCTAAACACAAACCTATATTCATTTACCTTTGCTTACCCCTTTCAGCCATTCCATATTGTATGCATATCATGTCATTTAATCATAGTGTTCATAGTACTCTAAAATCAAAGTAATTTGCTAATAGAAAGTGAACAATGTGTATATTTAAATGCTAGGTAAGAAAAGAAGAAGAAAAAGAAGAATTGAAAAAAAGAAGGAAAAAAAAGAGAAGGAATTGAAAAAAAAAACAAGAGTATTAGAAAAGAAAAGAAAAGAAAAGAAAATATAAATATATATAGAAAAATAGAAAAGCATTTTGTAGATAAGAGAAAAGCAAAAGAAATACCAAGAAGGCATTTGTTCACGAATTTGGAAAAGAATTGGCAAGAGTTTTCAAGTTATATAGATATTATGAACTTGCTCATTACCTTTAACTTGCATATCAATAATTTCTCATTTTTGTAAATTAATCCATTTCATCTAGCCTTCGTCCATCATTACAAGCCTTTTAAGTACTCTTGATTCATTGCATGTATTGCTATTAGTAATGGAGATATTAGAGTTGTTACAAGCCTATGGTAAGGTATTAATTAAGTGAGCTAGAGTGAAATTATCCCAATGAGGTGATATGAGTTAAGCACTAATGCCTTGAGTCCTTCTTGTGCTTCACTCTAATATTTTAGATTGTGTAGTAGCTAATTTCTTTACATTGCTTGATTCTGACTAATGTTGGCTTGAGGAATTTGATTAATTGATCCATTGCTTCCTAATTATGAAATTGTTTATCATTCAAATGCATTGGTGATTTGAAATTAGAAAATTGTAGTTCATTGCCTTTGTTAAGGAGTACAAAGGTCTAAGTCTAGGGGAATTGATTGAACCATATTTTTGTATAATTTTCATAATTAAATTACAATTTTTAATGCATTTTCTGGGACAATATTGCATGATTAAGCACTAATTTGAGTTAGGAACATTTGTATTGAATTAATTGAGGTAGGGGTAAAATGGTCAAAAAATTGTTCATTATTCATACAAATGATTTCTTGAACTTTTGATGCTATCTTGTGCTTAATTTTGCATTATAGGTGTTTGGAAGAAAATTGGAGACTTTGGAAAGTCAGAATTAATAATTTGAGGACTGGGAAAAATTATAGAAAGGACCCCATAATTTCTGAAGAATCATAAAATGGTGAAGAAAGGGGGTCAGAGAAATTATATCAATGTACCCAGAAGTTTTGAAAATTTCATTTTTGCCCTACCAATGTTTCAAAAAGTTTCACTGTAATCCCTCCTTAGAACTTTTATAATATTTTAAATGGTCTCTGGTCAAAACCTACATTTTGACCAGGTCCATTAGGTTAGAGGAGGGAGCTGGTATTCATAATGAGGAGGATCCGAAAATAAAGACAAGACCTGACACAATGGAGAATTAAGAGCTGAGAGTTGCGGATTAAGGAAAAAACCGGAGGCAGATAGTTTAGGGGGGGAGTTTGTGAACAAGGAGGGATACCTGATAGCTAGGAGGAGCTGAGGGTACTATAGGAACATAGGGAAGGATGTAAACCCTTTCTGTAATTATATCCGAAATACACGATCAAAATGAAATAAAGACCAATGATAGACAAAACTATTGTAAGATCTCATCTTCACGATAGAGTTTTCACAAATACCTTTGGAAATATAATTAACCTGGTCTCATATTCACATTCAGAATACAATCACTTCACGCAGATAATTACATTCAATAGATAAATCAGAATACACAATATAATAATCCTGGCAATGCCGGGTTCACATCTTTACAAAAGGGCGATATGCTTATATACAAGTTCTCATACAGGGATTACACAAATCTCACCGCAAATATATACTCAAATATACAACCACATATACATGTCTAAATCCAAATACGAATATCCAATTATACATCCCAACTATGGTAACCAACTATCAGAATGACAACCAGAAGGAGTCCTCATTGCCCTTGGCTACTTGCTCCATCCTCAATCCACCAACCCTGTATAAAATGTTGGTAGGGGAGGGTGAGATTCAGGAGAATCTCAGTAGGAAACAAATACCAGTATGCATGCAAGATAAGTGTTTAATGCATGACATGCTTGCAATACATAACTCATGCTCACATAATGACATATCTGCGTGCTCAATATTTCAACCACATACTCATGGCCATAGCATAACTAGAAACAGAGCTACAATCATTCATACATGTTTGACATAATCAAGCAAAGCAATACATGCATCAATACACAAGCACAAATATCAAAGGATGTAAGAGAGGTAAGTTCCCTATACTTGTTAATTCCACGTATGCTCTAGCTCCGTTTAATCGCGATCAGAACAAATACCAAACCACGATCAGGGTGAATATCAACCCTATAACCAAAGCAAGGATATAGGGTTATTCTCTATTCTAAAACCTTACTTTCATATCACTTAAAGTTGGTTACCATTCATGACCTTTAGGTGGCTAATCAAAGACTAAACATATGCCTAAAGGCTTGGGAAACACTTGACCAAAGATCACCTTTTAAAAGTCCAAAATGCCGATTTTTACAGGTTGGCTGCGGCCCAAAAATCTACTGGCCGTAGCCAAAAATAGCTCAGAAACATTTGGGGTGCGGCCAAGAAAATCTTGTTTCTTTGCTGAACTTCCAAAAATCATAACGAATTCCATAAAAATTGAAATGAGGTGATTCCAAAGCCAAATAAAATCTATTCAAGTCCTCTACACAGGAAAAATTTTGGCCATTACTAGAATTCACCACACAAATAAAGAATTCCCTAAAACTCAAGACTGTCCTAAAACAATGTTCATTTTTGACCTCAAACTTTGGACAGTCATATCTCCTAGTTCCCAAAACAAAATGGAACAAATTATTTGTCCATTTTGAAGTTTAGGATGTGGAATTTAATACGAGAAAGTTTCATAATTTTCTGACATAATTTGCCCTGTCAAAACGTCCATACGAATAGACTGCCCAAAACAGACTTCCAATTGACAGATTTTTAAGTTTTGAACAATTGGCTTCCAATGGTCCCATTTTCACATCAAACACCATTACCAAAATTTTTTTTACAAGGAATCCATTGGAATCACTAAAACAACCAAATTCACATCACATTGACATATTTTACCAATAATCACAACATGTCATCACACAATCACAACACAACACACATTACCATTCCTTTCATTCCAAGTTCTCAAACCAATTCCAATGGCTCTATAACACATCAAGACACCAATTGCCACTCAAACACAAGGCAATTCATACATTTTGAAAATGACACAAAATCAGGTAAAAATTCACAATTCACAATACTTAACCATAATTCACAAAACTTAGATCAAAAGGTTTCAAATACTCACTTCTTCCTCTTTCCCAAATCAATTCCTTGATTCTCCATCTTTCCACTTTTCCTCAAGCTATCAAACACCTCCAATCAAGAATATAAAACCATATAGATGGAGCTCTCATCACTATGGGCAACTTTATAGAAGGTGATTAGAGCATTAGAGCACATATACAAGGCTAAAAGCTCACCTTTCCATTTCTCTTTCTTCCTCTACACTTGGACGTCCATGGGAGCTTGAGGAGAGAAATGAGAAATGTTGAAGATGAAGAGAGGTCAGATTTTGGGAGCCCAAAACTGACCTTAATGAAGAGAGGAGAGAGGAATGAGTGTTTTGACCATTTGACCCAAGATCCAAGGGTCCACATCTTGCCATGTGTCACCCTCTTGCACTATCAATCATGAGTTAACATAGGCACATGTACATTGGATTCCACCCTTTGATCTCAGCTCAAATCAATCCTAACCATTGATCTTAAAGTTACCAATGAGTTTCCTCTTCGGTAACCAATCAATGGTCGGTAACTTTACCATTTTGCCCCTGATTATGGCAATTCACACTGAATCACCACCAAATTCTTTTTCTCATTCATTTACACCATACATATGCCCTTCCCCTTATCCACAATTTACATGATTGTGTAGGGCATATTTGAATGATGAAGCTCTATTTCTATTTTTTCTATGGCCATAAGTATAGTATATGAAACATTGAGCATGCAAAAATGTCATTATATGGCATGCATCTAGTTAAGACTAACATGTCTTGCACTTAGCATATATCCTACATGCATTATGGTAACTATTTACTACTGAGATTTTCCCAAATCTCACCCTCCCCAAGCAACCATTTAGACAAGTGAAAGTAAGAGGTATGCTGAGAATAGAGAAGAGAATTGCACGAAAGGAATGCAGTGGTGGAACGAAGACAAGATGTCTATATTACATTGTAACAGGTTTAGGCACCCTAGTAGCCCTGTGTAGCTAATATATTTATAATTATATATACATAAAATTGTAATTGAGTAAAGTACTGAGATGAAAGAATTACTTTGAAAAAAATCATGACAACCCTTAAGAATATATGACTTCCACATGTGTAATAAAAAGGTATAACAAAGGGTGTCACAAAGGTCCTACAAAAACAAATTACTAAATATTCTAATGCATAAGTTAGTTATCATCAAAACACAATGAAATTACATTTTCCAACAAATAACAACTTACAATTTGTTGGGATTTACCATTCCCAATTCTCTTCTTATAAATAGAAATTGATTTTTGGTGAAGGGTTTTGTGAAGATATTTGCTATTTAATTATGAGTTGGGAAGACTTTTGACATCCTTCTTTTCAATATGCTCCCAGATAAAGTGGTTTCTAACATCAATATGCTTGGTTCTAGAGTGTTAAATTGGATTCTACTAGTGATGTCACAATATATAGGTATCTCTTTCAAGTGTATACTAAGGTCTTGAAGTTGCAGCTTTAGCCAAAGTACTTGTGCACAACAACTTGATGTTGCAACATACTTAGCTTCTATCGACAAAAGAGACATTGTGTTCTATTTCTTGTTAAACCATGATACAAGTAAGCCTCTAAAAAACTGACATTATCTATTGGTGCTCTTTCTATCTATTTTGTAGCCTATGTGATCAGAGTCTCTATATGCAACCAGGTATTCATTTCCTCCCTTAGGATACCGATACCTAACTCTGCTATATCAGCAAGATATCTGAAGATTTGTTTGAAGGTCTCAGCATGTGATTCTTTTGGAGCTAATTGATATCTTGCACACATTTCAATACTAAATTGAATATCAGGTCTACTTGTAGTGAGATTGAGTAATGATATAATCATTATATTATATTTTGTGATGTTATAGTATGCCCCCTTGATGTCACCATCAAGCAACGTAGTTGAGCTCATTGGTGTATATGCTCCATTTATTGATCCATCCTATATTTCTTCAAAGCCCATTTAGATATTTTGTTTGAGATATGAAAATTCTATTCTTCCTTCGTTTAATTTGTAGACTAAGAAAGAAGTTCAATTCTCCCATCATTGACATCTCAAACTTCCCCTGCATTATCTTAGAAAATTCTTTACACAAAAGAGCATTAGTAGCTTCAAAAATAATATCATCAACATATATTTGAACTATCCAAATATCAATTCATTTTCATTTTATAAATAGTGTTGTACTAACATTTCCACATACAAAATCTTGATCAATGAGAAATTTATCAAGTCTATCATACCATGCTTTAGGAGCTTGTTTTTTACCATATAAAGCTTTTCTTAGTTTGAAAACATGATCAGTTTTAGTTAAATCCTTAAAACCTGGAGGTTGTTTTACATATACTTCTTCCATGATATAACCATTTAAGAATGCAATCTTTACATCCATTTGATAAAATTTGAATCCTTTGATGCATGCAAAGGTTAAGAGTACTCATATAGCTTCCAATCTTGCTATTGGAGCATATGTTTCCTTATTAGCAATACCTTTTTCTTGATTATAGCCTTTGACCATCAATCTTGCCTTGTTTCTAACAATTATTGTGGATTCATTAAGTTTGTTCTTGAATACCCATTTAGTACCAATCATTGGGTGATCTTTAAGTCTAGGTATGAAGTCCAAAACTTGATTTCTTTCAAATTGATTGAGTTCTTCTTGCATTTGCTATCATCTAATTATTATCTAATAGGTCCTCATCAATATTTAAAGGTTCAATATCTGAAATGAATGCAGAAAAATGTACTTCTTTTAGGATTTTGTTTCTTGTCTTGACTCCTTCATTTTAAATCCCCTATAATTTGATCTAGGGGATGGTTCTTGTTATATTTCCAAGATCTAGGTTATCCTAGTCTATGTGATTATTCTTCTTTATCAGTTTAGTCAACCTTAGGATTGAAAGATTTAGGAATATGTTGCCCATTCTCTTGATTTGTGATTATTTCTTGCTCATTGTCAATAGTCTTGTCAGAGGATTCATATTCATCAAATACAATATGAATTGATTCTTCAACTACACATGTTCTTTTATTGAAAACTCTATAGGCTTTGCTTCAGTTAGAATAGCCTAGCAATATTCCTTCATCAATTTTAGAATCAAAGTTTTCTATATTATCTTTACCATTATTGTGAATGAAAAACTTGCAACCAAAGATGTATAGATGATCAAGGTTCAGCTTGCTTCCTTTATAGAGTTCGTATAGTGTCTTTCCAAGTTTAGTTCAGATATAAGCTATTTTTGAAATATAGCATGCAATGCTCATGATGGTGTCTTCCCAAAAAACTTGTGACACATTCTTTTCATTTAGCTTGGCTCTTGCCATTTCTGTGAGCACTATGTTCTTTCTCTCTACAACTCTATTTTGTTGTGGTGTCCTTGGTGCAGAGAAGTTGAAATCTATGCCATTGATGTTATAGTGTTTACCGAAGGCTTGATTCTCAAATTCTCTATTATGATCTATTATAGTACTTGCAATGGATATACCTCTCACATTTTGCAGTTTCTTAGTGAAAACAATAAATTCACTGAAAGTTTCATCCTTCGATAGTAAGGAAATAGTCCATATAAATCTAGAAAAATCATCAATGATGACCAATGAATATAAATTGCCACCAAGATTTTTGACTCTTGCTCGTCTTACTAAATCCATATGAAGTAGTTGAAGTGGTTTGTTAGTTGTGATTTCACTTTTCAATTTAAAAGATGATTTTGTTTGTTCACCCTTTAGGTAAACCAATCCTTTTTGAGTAACTTGCTTAGTTGGTGCATATTGACATGAGCTAGTCTTTTATGCCATAACCAACTTTAGTTTGCAATACTTAAAAAGCAATTTTCATAAACATTTTTACTCATATCAAGGGTATAGTAGTTACCTTCCCTTTTTTATCTGAGTTTTGCTTTAAGATTTTTCTTCTCTATTTGTAAATCCTTCTTGCTTACAACTAGACACTCTTCAGAGTCAAATATCACCCAGTTGTCTTTACCTATGCTTTGATTCACGCTAATCAAATTATGACAGAGGGCTTTACTGTAATAAACATCTTTAACTTGAATGCCTTTATCACTTCCAATCTCACCAATTCCCGCTATCTTACTGGACTGATTACCTCTAAATTTTTCCTTTCCACCTTCCTTAGGTTCTAATATGGTAAAATTTTTGGGAACACCAGTCATATGTCTAGAGCATCCACTGTTTACATACCACTTGTTGGTTCTGAATGCTTTTAGACATATCTACAATTAAAGACAATTAAGTCTTAAGTACCCATATCTTTTTGGGTTAGTACAAATTATTTTATGATATATGAGCCTTTAAGCACCTATTTATAAGTTCCTATTTCTCCTTTCCTTTTATGAAGGCACAAGGAAGTGTAGTGACCCTTCTTATTGCAAAAATTGCAATATGCAAAAGGATTCGATATATGTGCAGAATGCTAAAAATAATTCAAATACATTTTGCCTCCTATTTTCTTTCTTCCTTTCTTTTTGTCTGATATGGGGTCATATCCAATACCAGACCTATCATTCACAAAACATTGAGCTTTTAAAATGATATTTAACATCTTACTACCTTCAGTAAATTTCTTAAGAGTTTTAGTGAGATAAGTGTTTTTTAATATAAAAGAAGGACATTTTTCACAATTTTTGTCAGGTAATTCGTTGAGCTTATCTTTAAGAATTTTATTTTTCTTTTACAAAGCAAGTAGTTCTTTAACTACTTTGATAAACTCAGAATGTAAAGCATTATACTCAGAAAGAAATTCATCATAAGTAGGGTCAGAATTAATTACCTCTTCTTCTTTTGTCTCTTCTTGAGCGACCAGATAGATATTTGCCACTTCCTCTTCTTTATCGCTATCTTTATCAAAGGAGTTGTCTCCCCATATAGCGGATACAAATGCTTTCTTTTTGTTGAAGAACTTGCCTTTTCTCTTTTCTATGTTCTTTTGAACCAGCTTTAGACACTCTAACTTGATGTGTCTTAGTTTTTTATATTCAAAGCAGATGATGTGTTCCTTGTTCTCTTTTCTGCGCTGGTTCCTCCCTTCTGAAGATTCCTAAATCCGTAATCTTTCTTGTAAAATTTTTTGAATCATTTTATTATTAGGCTTATTTTTTCATCTTTGAAATCTTCATCATCTTCTTGAGTTTCTTCCTTTACATTTAGTGTGAGGCTTTTCTTCTTGTTGTCACTGATCTCTTCAAGTTCTCATTTGAACTTCAATTTTGTTTCATATTCGGAGAAACTTTTGAATAGAGAAGCGACCAATCTCATTGATTACCCTTTTGCTTCCTTCTATCATTGTAACTTCGGCCTCCCATTCTTTTGAGATAATATTCAATATTTTCCTTACTTGGGCATTCTGGTCATAGACTTTCCCAAGTACTCCAAGTTGATTTATGAGATGAGTATACCTGAGTTCAAATTTAGCTATTAATTCTCTTGACTTCATTCAAAGTAAGTCGAATTCGATAACTAGAGTATTGATCCGATTTTCTTTTATGCCTGAAGTTCTTTTGTGAGCAATTTTTAGGGCTTGCCATATTTCCCTAGCTATTAGAAGTATGCAAATCCTGAAATATTCTTTTTGACTTAAGGAACTTTGAATCATTAGGATTGCTTTATTATTGAGGGTTATGAGGTTTTTGTCATTGTCATCATATTCTGCTAGTGACTTAGGAATTGTTCGTGATTCTTCAGTCTTTACTAGTACATAGTTCCCATTTTCAATCACTTCCCATAATCCGTATTCAGTAGCCATTATGAATACTCTGAACTTTGCTTTCCAGAAAGAGAAGTGTTTACTATTGAAACCCGGTGGTCTAGTAATTGAAGCTCCGTCAAGAAATATACCTTCACCGCTTGCCATCGGATCCTTCTTAGGTTGTTATACCTCAACAAGGAGACCTATACTTTGATACCAAAAGTTAGTACAAGCGTTTCACCTAAGAGGGGGTGAATTGGATGAACACAGAATATTTAAACCGTAAAGAGAAATTGATAGAATTTAAAATGTAGTTAAGAGCTAGGAAAAATATCACCAAAGTGTACACCAAGAGTTATACTGGTCCAGCCACAACTACTTTGACCTATGTCCAGTCCGTAGAATTCTTCTAAGATTTTCACTATATATTCCAAGATTCAATAGGTTCTTGGCACCTCAATACACATCAAGTTCCCACACTGGATACTCGTTCCCCCTTACACAACGTAATCCAATTCCTAACTTAAGGTTCTATAACCTTAAGTAACCTCAATATAAAGATTGGGTTTGTAATGAAAAGCTCCCTCATAGAGTGAATATTGAATCATTGAAGTATAGAATGACTAAATGAGAAATAGAGCAAGAATGATAAATTTGATCATTGTGTAGTTCTATGTGTTATCTATATCCTCTGTTATAGTTGAATTTGATAGCCGTTGACAGCATTTCAACATATCCATTAGAGTTACACAACTTCTTTTGACTATTCTTTGTATTTGAAAAACTAGTTGTTGCGTTCAGTGGCGCTTCACTCTGTAAAGTGACTTTTTTCTCTCCACATGTTTTCCTATTATTTTCCTAGGAAAATGATTATAATACTAATACAATAAGATGTTAGATACAAAGATAATAAATCACTTTGCATTCTAGAATCCATCACTCGAGTGATCTATTTTAGAACTTGTCAGAGAGTTTGGCAACAAATCTGACTCCATCACTCACGTGATCACTCGAGTGATTTAGGGCCATCACTTGAGTGATCACTCAAGTGTTCCCTTACAAATTTAGGTAAAGAGTCAAAGGTATCTTCTTTAATCTCATCACTTGAGTAGTTACTACAGTGATCCTTGTTCATCACTTGAATGAACACTTGAGTGATCTCATTCAAAAACTGGCAGAGAATTTTCAAGTCCTTTTCTACTGCATCGCTTGAGTGATCACTAAAGTGATTTAGGATCATTACTTGAGTGTTCCCTTCCAAAATTAGCCAGAGACTTCTACCTTGTATAGAAACTCAATATCTTTCTTTATCACTCGAGTTCACTCGAGTGATGCCTTCTGCATGCCTCAAAACACTTTGTTTCATTTTTCAAAAACTTTTGTTCAATCAAATCACTTGCAATACCTTTTGCTATCATAAAAACATAGGATCTAACATCTTTAACTTTAACTCATTCACTGATACAAGATTTTTTATATTTGAAGAGTATCCCTTAGAAATTTTAATTCATTGTAGAAACTCACAAAACAATTTTTTCTCTTGCCTTAAAAGAGTGTAAGCCACTAGAGGTAGACAAGTAGTGTACCCTTGCTCAACTAGTGCCAACTCTTCTCTTATTCCCAAGTTCACCAAATCCAACCTCACATTAACATTATCCTTACTTTTTCCTTGCATAATGATCAATGTGCCAATTAGGTTATCACAAATATTTTTTTCTATATACATCTCATTAAGAAGATGTCTCACATATAAGTATTTTCAATATGGAAGTTCAAAGAAAATAGACTTTTTCTTCCAACCACTTGTCCCGATTTATTTTGGAAAAGGCTTGCCAAAATTGTTGTCCAAGTCTTTTACCTTTTCAAAAATCTAAGCATTAGTCAACATCTTTAGTGACTACCATCTTTTGAGTCACTATTGAAAGAATTTTGCACTTCCTCTAATAATGTTTTGATGGTAAGAATAATTGATGTCCCATGTAGACATTTTTCTTATAATGATCTAGTCGCATTGAATGAGTGTCATGTTCATATATAAGGCACGCACAATATCCTTTGACACTGTATCCGACCAAATTACTATAAGCAGGGAGATCATTAATTATGCCAAACAATATGGCTTTCAAAGTGAAACTTTCTTATATATACCCATTATACACATTAATACCTTCCCAAAACAGCTTCAAGTAATCAATTAAAGGAGACAAGAATATATCTATGTTATTCACAGGTTACCTTAGCCTAGAAATTAACATGCACATCATCATAAACTTACATTTCATGATCAAGTATGGATAAAGGTTATAAATCATTAATATCACTAGCCACATGCTGTGTGTACTATTATGAACACTGTGCAGATTGATTCCATCAGTTGACAGTGCAAGCCATAAATTCCTTACTTTATTCACAAAGTCAGGATGTTAGATCCCAAGTTTTGAGATAACAAAAGGTAATTGTATGCAAAGTATGGTTTTACAAGTCTAAAGAATGATTACCAAGTTACCAAATGTATATGGCAAAGTTTTGTAATGTCTGCTATCAGATTTAACTGATGCACTTGAGCAACAAAGCTAGCACTTGAGCATGAAGTTCTTTTACACTCGAGCAGATGTGAGTGTTGGACAGAAAGTGTTTGCCCGAGAGCAAATTACTATCAGAACTACTGATGCACTCGAGCACTGGACATAACACTCAAGCCTCAGGCTCTTTCACACTCGAGCATATGCAATTGTTGGGCAAGAAGTAATTGGTCGAGAGCAATTACTGTCAATCTAATTGATGCACTCAAGCATTTTAACCAACACTCGAGCACTAGTGAGTGGGGGACTGCAAGTGTTTGGCTGAGAGTTATGAAGAACAGAGAAGCACAAGCATGCCCAAGTAAGAGCTCATATGCCCAAGTGATACAACAGCACTCACGAGTGAGAAATGTAATTCTCTCAATTTTGATGCAAGTGCTAATGACAAGAGTATATTACATAAGAATATTCTTCTCACTCGAGTAGGAGTATGTATGCTCGAGTGAGGGACCACATCACCTGCAAGTGCAAAATCACACTTTTGCTAAAATGGTATACGAGTGTTGTCCAGAGACATAACTCTTAGTGTAAAATACATGGACACTTGAGCAGGAGGAGTTGTGCTCGAGTGAGGACCCACATCACTCGCAAGTGAGAAAATACACTCTCTAAAATCATGTGGAAGTACAAGTATAAAACTGAAGCAAAAGGAGAAAATATGTTTGTTCACTTGAGTGAGCCCCCTCAATGCTCGAGTGATGCTCTACCAGAGGATAAAATGCACTAGTCTTACAGCGTTCAATCCGAATATGGTTTAATGATATTTATTTATATTATTATCACTTATTATTACTATTTAACATCATTTTGAATGTATTATAAGTGTGATACAGGAGTTTGAATGTTTGAAATAAACAGACGCAGAGGAAGTCAAACAATAACAGACAGCATCATTACGACCATCCAAGCACGTACCTACCACGTTCAAAGATTTCAAACGTACGCATGCCGTTCCATAGTAACATGCCCCGCTCCATAATGATCATTATTCAAATGGGCAAAATCGAACGTCTATAAATACAGAGTTCCAGAGATCATCAATAACAACGAGGCACAAGAATTCACATAAGCAAATTCATGAGTCTCTGTTAATCATATTTTCTCTGTATTCATATTATTCTTCAGTGTTTATCATACTTGCTGTATAAGAAAGTCTATATACACTTCAAATTACATTTTCATTTGATCTTAAGGTATTGGGACCTTGAGAGGGTAGATATCCTTACGAGATAAGTAGTTGAAAGAATTCCTAGTAAAACTTTCTACTCATAAGACTTACAAGATACAAGCAGTAGAGAACGTTACTGCTCGTAAGACTTATAGTGGTGTAAGCAGGAGAGAACGTTGCTACTCATAAGACTTGTATACGTAAGCAAGTGAGAAAGGTCATAGGTTGTTTTTCTGCACATAAGACTTGTGGTAAGGGGAGAGAAATTTCTTAGTGTTAGAATATTTCTACTCGTAGTCCATTCGAGGACGATTTGTGTTTTGTGGCATTCTGAGAGCCCATTGAATCTTGGAAGCATAGTAAAAATCTCAATAGGTCTTGATCTCTAAGGACTGGATGTAGTCCTGGTTTTTAGGCCGAACCAGTATAACTCTCTGTGTACTAATCCTCTCAACTCACTCCATCTACAACTACTATCATATCACCGCATCAAACAAAAAATTTATCGCATCACCCAATTCACTACCCCTCTTGGGTGAAGCTTGCTTCTTTCATTTGGTATTAGAGCAAGGTCTTCTCCAAAGAGCCTAACAGCTTGAGAAGGATCTAATAAATGGCAAAAATGGGTGAAAACATTCTTCCATATGGAGCTTCAATCACTAGACCTCCTGGTTTTGCTGGAGAACATTTTTGATTCTGGAAAGCTAAGTTCAGAGTGTTTGTGATGGCTAACGAGTACAGTTTATGGAATGTAATACAAGATGGTGATTATGTTCCAATGAAGAAAATCAAAGATAGAGTCATTAAGAAGAGCCCAGAGGAGTTTGACAAAGATGATAAAAGGTTAGTAACGTTAAATAGTAAAGCTATTTTAATGATGCATAGTGCTCTCAGTCAAAAGGAATATTTTTGAATCTGCACTCTACCAACAGCCAAAGATATGTAGGATGCTCTTGAAATTGCTCACGAAGGTACATCCAGAATCAAAGAAAATAGAGTCAATACTCTAATTACAGAGTATGATCTATTTCGTATTTAACCTGGAGAAGGAATATCAGAATTCGAACTCAGGTACACTCATCTTGTTAATCAACTATCTACACTTGGAAAATCTTTTGACCAAAATTCCCATGTAAGAAAGATTCTTAATATTCTTACGAAAGAATGGGAAGCGAAGGTGACAGCTATCGAAGAAGCTAAAGGAGAGTCAATGAGATCCGTAGCTACTCTCTTTAGTAGCCTTTCTGAGTATGAAGGAAAGTTGAGATTTAAGAAGGAACTAGAAGAGTTCGATGATAAAAAGAAAAAGGAGTTGCACTTAAGGCTATCAAGGAAGAAGAATCTTCCAAAAATGAAGATGTTCCTAATGATGATGATATGGGAATGATCGTGAGAAAATTCAAGAAGTTCTATAGAAGAAAGAACTTTAAAAATTATCAAGGTGGACCAAGCAAGAAAGAAAACAAAGAGCAACAGATAGTATGCTATGAATGTGGGAAGCCTGGACACATCAAATCCAAATGCTTCAGAAACAAAGACAAAAAGAAGCAGAAAAAGAAAGCATATGTATCATCTATCTGGGGTGATAGTTCATCAGATGAAGAAAGCGACAATGACGAAGTAGCAAATCTATACTTGGTAGCCAAAGAAGAAGAATCAGATTCTGAGGTAAGTGATTCTGAACCTACTTATGATGAGTTGTTATCTGAATATAATGCATTGCATATAGAATTCATCAAGGTAGCTAAAGAAATGGTTAGTTATAAGAATAAAGTAAAGGAATTAGAAACTACTGTCATATCATCGTGTGAAGTATGTGAGGAGAAAGATAAGAAAATAAGAGATTTAACAAAAACTGTGGAAAAATTTACTAAAGGAAGTGAAACTCTTAAAGTTATTCTAAATTCTTAGAAAGTTTCCTTTGATAAATCTAGAATTGGATATCGGTTCAATCATGATAAGAATAGAGTAAATAAGAAGAATAGCAGTAGAACTTATCTTAAATATTTCAAGAATTCTGTGCATACATCAAATCCATTCGCATCATGTAGCTATTGTAATAAGAAAGGACATTATACTTCATCATGTTATTTTAAGAAAGGACAAGTTATTGGCACGTATAAATGGGTTCTGAAAGGGACACATGTATTACATACTAACCACAAAGAACCCAAGAAAGTGTGGGTACCTAAAACTTGATCACCTTATCTAGGTATGTCTCAAAGCATCACGAGCAAACAAGTGGTATATTGATAATGGATGTTCGAGACACATGACTGGTGACAAAAATAAGTTCACCATGCTAGAAACCAGAGAAGGAGGAAAGGTAACATTTGAAGGTAATCAATTTGGATGTATTGCTGGAATTGGTAAAGTGGGAAAATCCAATGGTGTTCAAATCAACGAGTTATACTATGTTGAAGGATTGTGCCACAACCTCTTGAGTGTAAGTCAAAGCACTGACAAAGATAACTGGGTGATCTTTGATTCAAAAGAATGCTTGATAGTAAACAACAAAGATCTGCCGCTTAACAAAGAATCTATCAAGGTAAAGATCTGAGCTCAAAGGGACGGTAACTGTTATACTATTGATTTAAATTCAAATTCTTCTAAAAATTGTTTTCTTAGTAGATCAGAGAAAAGTTGGTTATCGCATAAGCATCTGGCTCATGTTAATATGAATCAACTTGACAAATTGATTAGAAAATATTTAGTTGTTGGTCTTCCTAAACTAAAATTCAAAGATAATATGATTTGTGAAGCATGTCAAAAAGGCAAACAAACTAAATCTTTATTCAAAACAAAGTATGAGATTTCTACTTCCAAACCTTCACAATTACTTCATATGGATTTGGTAGGTCCAGCAAGAGTAAAAAGTTTTGGAGGAAATCTATATACTTTAGTAATTGTCGATGATTTTACAAGATATACATGGACTATATTTATTTCTTCAAAAGATGAAAATTTGTTGAATTTATTACGTTTGCTAAAAAGGTCCAAAATGAGAAAGGTTTCTCTATTGTTTCTATTATGACAGACCATAGAGGAGAATTTGATAATCAACTCTTTGAAGACTACTACAACAACGAAAGAATAGATCACAACTTCTCTGCACCTAGAACACCCCAACAAAATGGAGTGGTAAAAAGAAAGAACAGAGTCCTCACAGAAATGGCAAGAGAAATACTTAATGAAAAAGAAATGTCATAAGTGTTCTGGGCAAATGCAATGACTACTGCATGCTACATTTCAAATCGAGCATATATTCGCAAGTCACTTGGAAAGACGCCATATGAACTCTACAAAGGAAGAAAGCCAAATCTTGCTCATCGTTCACAATAATGGTAAAGAAAACTTGGGTAAATTTGATTCAAAGTCTAACGAAGGTTTATTTCAAGGATATTCTAATAGAATTAAAGCTTATAGAGTTTTTAATAAATGAACATGTACAGTTGAAGAATCTATTCATGTTGTGTTTGATGAACTTGACTCTCAGACAAAACATGTTGATGAAGAAGAAATGGATTTGATAAAGAAAAACAAAACTATTTCAAAATAGAATGATTTTGAAACAAATGATTTTCAAAATATAGAAGATGTCGATGATCATGCTCAACCAAAAGCATGAAGACATATTAAAGATCATCCAATTGATCAAGTAATTGGAGATATTCATAAAGGTGTCAAAACCAGAAATAGAATTCTTAATGAGATAACTTTCTCTGCTTTTATTTCTAAAATTGAACCTTCTAATATGGTTTATCTGAAAATGATTGGGTGATTGCTATGTAAAAAGAATTAAATCAATTCCAAAGAAATTAAGTTTGGGATTTGGTTCCTCGACCTAAAGATCATACGGTTATAGGGACCAAATGGGTTTTCAAAAACAAACTTAATGAATGAGCAATCATTGTGAGAGAAAAAGCAAGATTGGTGGCCAAAGGCTATAATCAAGAAGAAGGTATTGATTATGAGGAAACATATGCTCCAGTGGCAAGATTGGAAGCAATACGAGTACTCTTAGCCTTTGCTTGCATTAAAGGTTTTAAACTTTATCAAATGGATGTGAAAAGTGCTTTTCTAAATGGTTATATTATGGAGGAAGTATATGTAGAACAACCTCTTGGTTTTGAAGATGAAACAAAGCCTGATCATGTTTTCAAACTTAAGAAAGCTTTATATGGTTTGAAACAAGCACCTAGAGCTTGGTATGAAAGACTAAGCAAGTTTCTTCTTGATCAAAATTTTGTCAGAGGAAAAGTGGATACAACCCTTTCCATCAAACATAATAAAGATGATAATCTAATTGTTCAAATTTATGTGAATGATATTATTTTACGATGCTACTAACGAATCTATGTGTCAAGAATTTTCTAAGATTATGCAGGGAGAGTTTGAGATGTCCATAATGGGAGAATTAAACTTCTTTCTTAGACTTAAAATCAAGCAAAAGAAGAATGGTATATTTGTA
This sequence comes from Inga leiocalycina, assembly GCA_963242795.1. Taxonomy (NCBI): domain Eukaryota; kingdom Viridiplantae; phylum Streptophyta; class Magnoliopsida; order Fabales; family Fabaceae; genus Inga; species Inga leiocalycina. Next base: position 41,357,577 of record OY725328.1, on the reverse strand, counting down.
TCTCAAACAAAGTATTTGAAAGAGTTGTTGAAGAAGTATGGATTGGATAATGCTAATGGAGCTGATACTCCAATGAGTTCTACAACGTTGTTGGATGCTTATCTAAAAGGTCCTAGTTTCAACATCACTAAATATAAAGGAATGATTGGTTCATTACTCTATCTTACGGCAAGTAGACCAGATATTTAGTTCAGTGTTGGAATGTGTGCGAGGTATCAATCTGCTTCTAAGGTATCACATGCAGAGACAGTGAAAAGAATCTTCAAATATCTAGGAGATACTTCAGAACTTGGCTTATGGCATCCAAAAAGAGGAAATGAATATTTAATGGCATATTCAAATTCAGATGATGGAGGATATAAAACTAACAGGAAAAGTACTAGTGGTCAATGTCAATTCCTTGGAGGCTCACTGGTATCATAGTTCAGCAAGAAGCAAAACATAGTTTCATTATCCTCAACTGAAGCTGAATATATAGCTGTAGTAAGTTGTTGTTCTCAAGTATTATGGTTGAAACAACAACTTCAAGATTTTGGGATATACTTAAATGAGATTCCAATTTATTGTGACAACACTAGCACCATAAGCTTCCCCAAGAATCCTGTGCAACATTCAAGGACCAAACATATAGACATTCGACATCATTTCATTTGAGATCACATGCAAAAGAAGGATGTCAAAGTAGAATTTATACCAACACACCTTCAACTTGCTGACATATTCATAAAGCCAATAGCTAAAGATGAATTCCTATATATTCGAAGAGAATTGGGAGTTTTCTTGTTAATTATTTTACTTAAATGAGTTTTTGATGATAACCATACTAACTTTGGCATCGGAGTATTAGAAATTGTTTTTGCAGGCCTGCCACTCGAGCACAAGAAGTGTCACTCGAGTGACAAGCTCATGCTCACTCGAGTCAATCAACACTGCTTGAGCACAGAACTATTAAATATACTCTGTTTGTAAGCATGTAAAACAGGGGTTAACAGAGGAGATAAAAATACCAAGAGGATATCTGAAGTGCAACAGTTATAATTATTCTCACTCAAGTAAGAGAGATCCTCACTCAAGCATGATATGAATATACCTGAAGTGAAGTAAGAGCACTCGAGCAGAAAGGAAGGAATTCTTACAAGTGCTTATACAAAGCATGGTTACTCAAATGATTTTGGAGGATTTGAGTACAAAGATGAAAAATATAGCAAGAAATACTTAAACCAGGTACGCTTTTACATGTTTTATCAAAATTGTCTGAATGTCACTCGAGCACAATATGATCACACTTGAGCACAGTATGAATAACACTCGAGCACTAGGGTTATTGCTCGAGTGTTGCAACTTATATCAGTTACGAGATAGCTCAGACCATCGCACTTCTTACTCTCACTTGAAGTGTTGCGTCACTCGAAGGTCGTCTCTCTTCACCTCCAACCATTACCCATCGATCAAACGTCTCATTTTGCTTTAAATCACCGTTACAACTCTTCAATCTTCTTTATAAGGTGAGATTTAACCTCAGGGTCTCTCATTCTGTGCCCTAACTCTCTAAAATTTTCTCACTCAATCTTTAGTAAATCTGTGATTCTTGTTCTTTTCATTTTGTTTCTAAATGGCTAGAACTAAGATTCTTGTTATCGTCCAAAGATCTCATTCACCATCTCCCACTCATTCTACTGCTAGTTCGTCAGAAACTTTGGTACCAACACCTTCATCTCCTATAATGTCTTCTATACCAACACCTCCTCCTAAACCCAAAACTAAAAAGAGAACTCTGGCCAAGAAACCTCATCCTAACCCTCAAATAGTTAAGAAGGATCAACCTCCGCAAAAGAAACCAAAGGGTGTAGTTTTCAAAGAACCAATTATTACTCGGTCTCAATCCAAAGAAGTCAAAGGAAGAGGAAAAAAGAAGGACACTAAGCAACCACAACAATCTTCTTCTTCCTCTGATGACACATTCAATATGCATAGCTGGGAAAAAATGGAGAGGTCAAAACTTGACAAGTTGGTTGGCAAAATTGCCTCTCAAGCCGGTGTCTCAAGTTCATACTATGTTGGTCAGTCCAGTGCGGCTGCTTTAGGGGTACCTTCTACATCACAGGCTCCAGAGGAAGAACAAGTCACAAGTCCTCTTGAAGGTTTCAATGTTGAGGAAATGAAGCCACTACAATAGAAGGTATATGATACTGAGTTTGCTCATAGACATTTTTGTCCTATAGTTTATGTGGACTTAGATTATTTGAAGAAGAATTGTCATTTGGATTTATATCCTTATCTTGGATTCTATGCTCCCTGGCTGAATATTCACATTCCTTATTCACCCTCTGTTGTGAAAACCTTTTATTGCAACATGAAATCCCACAACATTAAATCTAGGGAAGGAGGATTAATTGAGGAAGCAGTATCTACCACTGTTAGAGGTCAATTCATTATGATATCTACTAAAATTATTAATGATTTACTTGGGTATGTTGCACCACCTCCAGATCCACCCACTATTTCAACCAATGAAGCCTTCCAGTTTTTAAGACCAAATAACTCGATAAGCCCTCTAAACTTTAAGCCTATTGATATGACTGATTCTAATCGAGCCCTTCACTACATATACTCTCGTAGCATGGTTAACAAGTCCAAAAACTATTCCCATTTTGCTCAGAGAGATTATTATTTGCTAGCCTCCTTCCTAGCCGGACAACAAATAAATGTGGGGGAGATTATTTTTAGTGAGATGAGAGGATTTCGATTTTCTTAATCAAAATCTGCGACTATACCATATCCTCAACTTGTGTCCCTCATCCTCATGAAAAACAAAATATGGTACTCGGAAGGAACTAAGAGGGTAATCATTCTAAGGTTTGGCAAGACTCAACTAACTCACATAAGTATCAATCTTCCAGTGTGTCAAACCAAGGCTACATCTCACAGAGAAATCACTCCATCAAGGGGTGATGAGGCTCAGTCGTCTGCTCAAGGTCAGGTTCCCCCTCCATCTTTCCTGAATGCATCACTTTCCACTCATCTGACTAAAGTGATCAATCAAGCTGTGTCTGGTTTGAAAAAGGAATTAATGACAGAGTATGATAAGTTGGTGGACAAAATGGAGTTACAAGTCTGAAAGTTGGTTGACAAGGCTAATACCAATTTTGACTTGATCTTCAAGACTCAAGATGACATGTCTAGAAGGATCATTGATATGGAGATCTTCTTACATTCTCACTTTCCGGCTACATCTTCTGTGGTGCCACCTGAGACCACTCCTACCTCGACTTCACCTCCTCATCCACAGACACATGTTCTCTTCACCGATCTGAATTCTAATGTTGATATAACTTATGATTGGTCGTCTTCACCACCACCTTCAGCCTTTGTTCCTTAGCTATCATCTTTACCTTTTGAGCCCATGCCAGTAGACCCTTCTACTGCCATGGTGCCCTTTGTCTCATCATCCAATCTCACTTTTCCTCAGCCCCCTTCTGATGTTGACAAAACGAGGGAGAAGGATGTGTGATGGTTTTCTGAGCTTTCATGGGGCGTATTGGGTGTTTGGGTAGTTTTTGTGTATTGGGGTAGGATTATAATGATTATTGTTATTTTTGGGTTTATTTCTGTTTCTACTGACATGGTTGTATATGGGCTTTATGGGTAGATTCAAACTTAATATTGTATTTTTTCAGTTTACTAATGGTTATTTTCAAGTTTATTAAGTTTTCTGTTCAGTCTCTATTGTTTTTGTGATACTATGACTTATCTTGGTTGTTAAGTGTCCAGTAGAAGTATTGCAGGAAACATATGTAGATAAGTGAAAAAAATATGAACTTGAATCTAAACTTTGGTGAAGATATGCATTTGGAAACATTGATGTTGTTTTTATAAATTTTTACTCTAATCAAGATTTTTTAAAACTCATCACAAAGGTTTTGTCATCATCAAAAAGGGGGAGAATGTCAGATCCCAAGTTTTGATGATAACAAAAGGTAATTGTATGCAAAGTATGGTTTTACAAGTCTAAAGAATGATTACCAAGTTACCAAATGCATATGGCAAAGTTTTGTAATGTCTGCTCTCAGATTTAACTGATGTACTCGAGCAATAGAGCTAGCCCTCGAGCATGAAGTTCTTTTACACTCGAGCAGATGCGAGTATTGGACAGAAAGTGTTTGCCCGAGAGCAAATTACTATTAGAACTACTGATGCACTCGAGCACTGGATATAGCACTCGAGCATCAGGCTCTTTCACACTCGAGCATATGCAAGTATTGGGCAAGAAGTAATTGGCCGAGAGCAATTACTATCAATCTAATTGATGCACTCAAGCATTTTAACCAACACTCGAGCATGGAGCTAGTTTGCACTCAAGCACTAGCGAGTGAGGGACTGCAAGTGTTTGGCCGAGAGTCATGAAGAACAGAGAAGCACAAGCATACCCGAGTGAGAGCTCATATGCCCGAGTGATACAATAACACTCGCGAGTGAGAAATGTAACTCCCTCAATTTTGATGCAAGTGCTGATGACAAGACTATATTACATGAGAATATTCTTCTCACTCGAGTAGGAGTATGTATGCTCGAGTGAGGGCCCACATCACTTGCGAGTGCAAAATCACACTTTTGATAAAATGGTATGTGAGTGTTGTCCAGAGACGCAACTCTTAGTGTAAAATACAAGGACACTCGAGCAGGAGGAGTTGTGCTTGAGTGAGGACCCACATCACTCGCAAGTGAGAAAATGTACTCTCTCAAATCATGTGGAAGTACAAGTATAAAACTGAAGCAAAAGGAGAAAATATGTTTGTTCACTCGAGTGAGCCCCCTCAATGCTCGAGTGATACACTGCTAGAGGACAAAATGCACCAGTCTTACAGCGTTCAATCCGAATATGGTTTAATGATATTTATTTTTATTATTATCACTTATTATTATTATTTAACATCATTTTGAATGTATTATAAGTGTGATACAGGAGTTTGAACATTTGAAATAAATAGATGCAGAGGAAGTCAAACAACGTCAGACAGCATCATTACGACCATCTAAGCACGTACCTACCGTGTTCAAAGATTTCAAACGTACGCATGCCGTTCCACAGTAACATACCCCGCTCCACAATGATCATTATTCAAATGGGAAAAATCAAACGTCTATAAATACAGAGTTTCAGAGATCATCAATAACAACGAAGCACAAGAATTCACATAAGCAAATTCACAAGTCTCTGTTATTCATATTTTCTCTGTATTCATATTGTTCTTCAGTGTTTATCATACTTGCTGTGTAAGAGAGTCTATATACACTTAAAATTACATTTTCATTTGATCTCAAGGTATTGGGACCTTGAGAGGGTAGACATCCTTACAAGAGAAGCAGTTGAGAGAATTTCTAGTAAAACTTTCTACTCATAAGACTTACAAGATACAACTAGTAGAGAACGTTGCTTCTTGTAAGACTTACAGTGGTGTAAGCAGGAGAGAACGTTGCTACTCATAAGACTTGTATACGTAAGCAAGTGAGGAAGGTCATAGGTTGTTTTTCTTCACGTAAGACTTCTCGTAAGGGGGAGAGAAATTTCTTAGTGTTAGAATATTTCTACTTGTAGTCTATTCGAGGACGATTTTTGTCTTGTGGCATTCTAAGAGCCCATTGAATCTTGGAAGCATAGTGAAATTCTCAGTAGGTCTTGATCTCTGAGGACTGGATGTAGGCTTGGTTTTTAGGCCGAACCAGTATAACTCTCTGTGTACTAATCCTCTCAACTCTACTCTATCTACAACTACTATCATATCACTACATCAAACAAAAAATGTATCACATCACCCAATTCACCCCTACTCTTGGGTGAAGCTTGCTTCTTTCACAGGATACTCATGATTAAATCTTTTCCATTAAGGAACACCTGCAGGGTGCCTAAGCTTTGTGTCTTCATTCCTCTGATCTGCATGGCATGTCACCTACTTAGCAATCTCTACATTGCTGTAGAGTCACTTAAATCTCAAAATAATTGGAAAATGCCATAGCACCTTTAAAGAACTTTTTCTTTTCTTCTTCCCATATTAAGATGCATTGCATTTATGACACTTCTCTAACATTGCATACTAATTCCAAATAATATGCAATCCTTAGGTCATGCATGTATCTTCTCATAACCTATATCGGTTGTAGAGAAAAGAATTCACTTTGCCCCTTTTGTCTTGGTAAGAAGAACATTTTCTTCTTGAAGCTTATCTTGTAAAAGTTCAAGCAGTGTGGTGAAATCCAAATCACTTAATCTGCAATGCACTTTAAAGTTGTATGATTTCAACACCGTTAGTAATCTTGTGTATTTAATACTACTAGCATATAATCGTTTCTCTGCATCACCTTTCAACTTATCAAATTCTTTAGGGCAGTTATGAAGTACCCTTTCAATTTCTTTTAGAATTTCTTTAAGACCATCATCCTCCTTACTCATGTTGGGGCCAAACTCATTCGAAGCTCCACTTGTGGTATGCATCCGATCACTACATACATTATTCGTCTCACCATGCCATGTCCATCATGTATATGTTGATCAATTCCATGATGCACTAAATGATCTAGCAAATCAAGTGAACTAATCTGCTTTCCATAACAACAAGATAAGAAAGGACATAAAATTTTATTAGGAACTTTCGTATGCTCGATTACAAATCTAATAAATTCTTTCACCCTATCTATATATTCCCTTGAATACTAATAAGATAACATCCATTTTTTTATCCATTGATACCTTCAACCTATTTTTAAAAAAAGTAGTTAGTTCTGTGACCATTGCATTTAATAATTACTTTTATCTTTTGTTATTTATTTTAAAATAAAATCAACAGCATAACATCTTAAAAATTGAAGCTTTCTAGGTCTCAAACCCTTTCTTTAAATTGACAAATAATCCATCAATTATTCCTATAACATCATAATAATTTTTCACAACTCATAACAAAAGTAATCATATTTGCAAACACATATTATAGGTAAATTAGAAAGAAATATTACAAGCCAACAAATAACATACAAGTGTTAAAAATGAATAATTATTTTACTTATGCAAGTCATCATTAATAACAATTACTACAACACCTACAAATTATAAGTACTACATATCTTCACATACAATCTATATACAATAACATTTATTTTTATCTCATTTATTTTTCATCACATAAAAATATGTATAATTTTTTAAAATTTCATCATAAATTAAATATAAAAAATTGAGCAAATAAAACTGGTAACTACTAATAAAATTACTTTCGTAAACTCAAAAATTAAAACCTTACATTATATAGGAAGCTTGAATAGAGTGAGCTAAAACTTCAAACACAAACATGAAAAAAAATAATAAAGGAAAAATAGAAAGATAAAGCTGCATGGATCTTTAAAAATTAAAAAAAAAAGATAAAGGGTGTGGTACTTACATATTTGCATGAGTGAGGGGGAAGAGGAGACATGAGCTACAATGGGGAGGGAAGGGACTTAAAGAAGGGGAGGAAATGTGAGCTGGATATTGGAGTGAGGACCAAAAGAAGAGGAGAGTAGGAAGAAAAGGGAACAAATGGGAATAGGAGTGGGGAAAAAGGGATAAAAAATGGGATGAGTGGTGATGGAAAGGGTATATTAAAAGGGGGAGGGAAGGAAGAGGATAAGAGGTATGCAATGCATTGGGTGGAAGTTGATGAGACATCCGCTTTCTCATTTACCTTTTGTGGCAAACGCCACACAAAAACCCCACGTGGGGGCTTGTGTGGCGCTTGGTCAACCACACGCCACACAAGAGGAAGTGCTACAACTGTTTCAATTTGTCTTATTTGGTACTTGGTTGACCAAGCGTCATATAAGGACACCTACAATTTGTGGCCCTTACTCAAGTAAGCGCCACATATTGTATATACTTTTGAAAAAAAATTAAATACAAGCTATGGCTCTTCTTTAAAGAAGTGATACAAAAAGTATACCACTATTCTCCCTTTTTATAGTAGTGATCAATAGTTGAAGTGGTAAGTGGTTTCACCCTTGTAAAGAGAGAAACACAAGTTAGGATCTCATTTTCTTTAATATGTTGGGTTTCCTATATTAAATAACCAGGTAATATCTAATAAAAATAAAATAGACAAACAAAAAAAGAAGCCAATAGTTCAAACTCTTCTAATTGTTTTATTTTCAAAAAAGAAAGTTTGCATACACCAAATAGTTATAATTACACACTACTACAAACAGGGCTTTTAACATCCCTATTTTAACACTTTTAACGTCTAAAAACAGGGGGATGTCTATGTGGGGGGTGTAATATATTTTAGAAAAGATGTCCCAAAAAAATGGGACATTTAAATTCCTTTACAGGGGGACTTTAGATGTCCCAATTCTCAATTTGGGATGTCTAAAGTCCCTCCGCAAGGGGACTTTAGATGTCCATTTTCTCAATTTGGGATGTTAAAAGGTTTTATTTTTTTAAAAAATGATTATTTATATTCTTCATTACCCAACAAATTCAAAATGCAAAAACAAAATAGAAGATGGGTTCATAAACCATGATGTCCATTAGAAAATGGTAAGGACATCAGCACTACAATCTTTACTATATATATGTCCAATAACAAATCATACAACCTACTACTATATATGTACAATAAAAACCAAAAAGTGTCAAAATATTGTCATCACACAACTACTAACTAATATAAAAAAAAAGTTTACTGAGCTATATGCTGAAGAAGATGTCCGGCCAAAAAGTTTCTAATCAAATTAATGTCTTCATGTAGGTAGGCATCTTCATTATCAAAAATCTAAAAATTAGAAAATAAGCTTTGATGAAATGAATCAAGTAAATGAAATAAAGTATAACATAATATCCATATTCAGTGTTGATAGGTTGTTGAGGGCACTTTAAATCAAAGCCAATTGGTTGTTAAAATAAATAAAGGTATATCTAAAATGACCGTCACTGAAAGAATTAGAATCGAAACTACTTACTTTCAGAAAATGCCACTTTGGGTATCTAACAACTTTACCCTCATGTGACTCGCCTAAGACTCTATATGTTTGAGTCACATTATCATGAAAATCATAATCAACAGAAAATAGAACTATTCATTTCTTTTTAAGAGTCAATAAAATACAAACAAAATAACTTATGTGTTGAAGACGGATTTTGTATCTTTGTATAGCCTTTTGCGCAAGGAACTAAACCAATAAACTACGTTGCGGCGAGAACATATAACACACAAAGTCCAGTGGTAACTATAACAACATGTACAAATTAAAATGAAGTTAGATAACAAGGCAAATATTTATTAAACATCTTAAATAGACAAAAAGAAAATACGTACCCTTGAACAATGGGTGCTAAATAACAACGAAGTTTGGTCTCTCCCATTACATAACCCACATAGTGAGTCCTTGCCGCCACAGTATTCCTATCCCCTGTCGTATTTGCAGGACATAAGAATCCATACAAATCATGTCTTTCAATGTCTGTACAGAGGCGGGGGAAGATGCTATAATATAATTAAAATAAGGAATGAATTATTGAATGTATGAAATCAAAAAACCACTACATGAATTCTATGGGAAAATTGAAAAAAAAATTACTGAATTGCAAATTTCACCTATCCTACATCTTTCTCCTCCAACCTAATAAACTCCTTAAGATCTTTATTTTCAATCGTGTAGGAATACTCCAATGTAAGGTCCACAATCCCTTGAGGCATTTTCAAGTCAATCTAGCAAATGCCTTTGTAGATCTGTTGCAGTCATGCTAAGAAGGGTCATTTCCCTACATCTTCATCATCCTTTTAGAACATCAAAAATCAAATTGTTATTAAGATGCCAATAGATCTTCAACTTGTGATGAATAACGTGAGTCTCATTCAAAATACCTCATGGCACTGACTCCCCGTGTCTCTCCTCTAACACAACCAGGGTCATCTGCCTTCCCAATAGCCGTTGACAAGATGTCCATCCGTCTACTTGGATTGAATGAACCTTGGCTACTATGATCTTCTATTTCATCCTGTAGCATACAATTTATCATAAATGTATCGAAACTACTCTCAATATGAAAAAAGTTAGGTACTTATGGTATAACTACTTATAATCCTCACAACAACCTTAGCAACAGTTGGATTTATGTACTTCCCACCCTTAATCCTCCTTGCATTCCATTTTTTGTGACGTGGAGGAGGTGTCAAGGCTTGGATAACAGTGCTAAGATTTGAGCTGGCAGCTTCTATCAGTTTCTCTAACTCTTCTTGCATTATTTTCCGCTCAAGCTTTTGATAACCACCACGAGACATGTAATGTTGATATTTATTTTATGCTTGCCTCTATGTATTTATTGCACTTAATTCCAATGAATGAAAAACAAAAAACACAAATCAATGATATCAAGTATATTAAAATCAAAAGCTCTATATCATTATAACAAAAATCTTACCAAAAATTGAGGATCTTCCCATGATGCCACAAACAACTTCCAATTCTCTAGAGACAAATATGAATAATGCTTACATGGATCCTGACCCCTATAGAGCCCTCAAATGTACCTCACTATTAGCTTGTTCTTGAAACTTTTCCAACGTAGACGAACCTCCCCCATCCAATGCTTGTACATCTCCTCGGTGTCTGGGACATCATATGTTTGTTATAAGGTAAAACATAAGAGAATTACATTTGAAGCAATAGGAATAAAGCTATAATTATCATAGATGTATAAAAATACATAAACAAGAAGTGTTTGCTAGATCATGTCTTTCATTTTTAGGGGAACCAATCTCCAGTTATTGTAGGTAATGTGCACTTTGCTTCGACCCAAATACCCTAAGTAGCTAATCAAATGGTCTTCCTCAGAACCAACTGGATTCAGATTGGCATCAAAGTTTACATGCAGCCTCTCTTATTGATGTTTATGACATACAACCAATGCTCCCATCTTTGTACAGCCTCTAACCCTTTTTGCAACGGGTTCATCTCTAGGGCTTTCATCATCTCTAAGCCTTTCATCATCCCCAACACTTTGTGATGAGTCACTAGAGTTGACCATATTCCTGTTAACACAAAAAGCATCGTCAAATACGTAAATAAATTGCAATAAAAATAAAATAAACTAAGCAGGAGTAAAACAAAAAAAGCACACAGTTCTATTTTATAAGTTATGGTCTTACTCTTTATTGTTTCCCATATTTCTTCACCATGATCATTTCTTACATTATATTCTTCAACATCTACCAATTTACTTCATTTGTTCTAGGTTGACTTGTTGTGAAAGGTGGTGTGTCATCAAGGTTGAAGGTCAGATCACCATACTTCTGTTTTTCACTTTTAAGTACAATGGACATTTTGTTACTCACAGGTTCTATGACATAAAATACTTATTTCGCCTGGCTTGCTAGAATGAAAGGCTCATCTCTATAACCAATTCTTTAAAGATCGACTGAGATAAATCCAAATTGTTTATCTATTACCACAGTATTATTGCGAACCCACTTACGTTTGAATAAGGCAACTTTAAACTTGTTGTATGTAATCTCCCATATTTCTTCTATAACTCCATAATAGGCCATGGACGCTAATATAAGGTTTTTGTCTTTTGAACTGGAAAAGTGCATGGCTTTAGCTTCTACCATCACCCTACTATTTTGTATGGTACTTCTGTCATCTTGCTCTTTTATATAGAAAAAATAGCCGTTTATATCATAACCGGTCCAAGTAATGACCTGAAATAAAGGCTCCCAAGCTAGCCACTCGATTTTCTCAAACACAACGGTCTCATACAAAACTTTTTCCTCGAACCACTCTATGAATGTCTTGTTTTGCTCAATAGCAATCTGCATGTCATTCTTCCTTGGATTCTTGTTCTTTAAAGTCTTTCTGTGTTCATCTATGTAAGGTTGAAATACTTCCATATTATTCAGGATATACAAGTATGCTTGCAACACCTCTTCACGAGGAACATTCTTTACTTTCAGTCCTTGTGTTCCCTTGCTTTTCCCCTCTTCATGTCGAGATTGTTCCTACGGATTGATGCCATCTATACAAAGCCCAAGCCAAAGGTTTCTCAGCTCGCTGGCAAATTGAGGGAACATTTCATCTATTTTCTTCCATTATGGAGAGTCAGCTAGGTGCCGAAGATATTTTCCATTAGATATTCTCTCATCATAGTGCCATCTCAACTTCTTTGCTTTTGTTGCAGTCACAAACAACCGTTTAAAATGTGGTATTTTTAGAAGATACTACAAAACCTTTAAAGGTTGCCTTTTAGTTGTCCCATCCCATAACCACCATCTTTCTTAACTTTGTATCATGCTGTTTGACACTTAGGGCACTCACTTAGACCTTCATACTCCTTTCTGTATAGTACGCAATCATTAGGGCAAGTGTGTATCTTTTTATACTCCATACCTATAATAGATAGGATTTTCTTGGCCTCATACATAAGATTTGGAAGTACATTATCGTCTAAAAACATATCACACAATAATTCAAGCAGCAATATGAAACTACAATCGGTCTACCCACAAGTTGCCTTTAAGTTAACCAAATGCAATGTTCCTGTTAGCCGCGTGTACTTACTCCCAGGGTATAATGGTGTCTTTGCATCACTCCGCTGGCTATCATACTCCTGCAATTGCATAAATGATTCTACCTCAACATCGTGAATCATTTTCTCCATTCTATCTTCATCCATGACATCCACATCTTCCTTCTTGTGCAACGAACAATCCGTTACTTTATCACCATGCCATATCCACCTTGTGTATCACAGATTTATTCCATCATAAAGTAGGTGATCCTTTATGACATCAACATCCCATCAACTCTCATTTAAACAATTGACTTAAGGACAAAAATACTTCCCATTTTTTGCTGGAGCATTCTTTCTAGTGAATTCAATAAACTCTTCCACCCCTTTCTCATATTCCTCACTAGTTCTCAAAGCATTCATCTAACTGTGATCTATTTTGTTACCACCTAATCCATTTCCAATAACACTCACGTTTAGAACAATTGTCAGCGATATGATAGGATTGCCTTTTTTTCAACAAAAAATTCGACAGCATTTCCCCTTAAAAGTAAGACATCCCAAAATTTCAAGCAACCCTATCTCCACTACACTCCAATAATCATACTACTTTTTTTATATAATGAGGAAACTACACTAATAATCATACTAATATAATCTAAAATAAAATGACATAATTATGGATGCAATAAGATAATTATAAATTTTTTTATATTTATATTGATAATTAGGGAAATACATGTGTAATTATGGATGCAATGAGATAAATAAATTGATTTATATTTATATTGATAATTAAAAAACCCAAATAGAGCCCCCCTCCATGCACAGAAGAAAAAAAGTTACTCTGTTTCATTTCATCGAAATCAATCATCTAAAGCTCTGTTATTTATAATATACATATGTATTTCCCCCAATTTCCAAGCTCCAAGAGTTGCAGCAAAGAACTGAGAAAGAGGAAGGAAGACGGGAAAGGAAGCAAGGGAAAGGGGAAAGAGGAAGACAGCTTGGAACGAAGCTCACGATGGAAGACGGAATGAAGCTTGGGGAAGGAAAATAAAGCTGCTAGCCTGCTGCTGATGAGATGGGTGTCTGACAGGCTTTTTCGCGTCCCCAGTCAAAATGGGGTCGTCTAAAGCTCACTTTAGACGTCCCCAGTCAAACTGGGGACGTCTAAAGTGAGGTTTAGACGTCCCCAGTGTGACTGGGGACTTCTCAAGTGCCACTTTAGAAGTCCCCAGTCACACTGGGGACGTCTAAACCTCACTTTAGACGTCCCCAGTTTGACTGGGGACGTCTAAAGTGGTTCAAATTTTTTTTTAAAAAAAAAATTCAACCAGCGCCAATATTTCCCGCTAAATATTGAACTTTAGGCGTCCCTAATTTAAAAAGGGACGTCTTTTAGAGTCGTTAAATGTCTAGTTTGTAGTAGTGTATAACCTATAATATAACTTTTTAGCTATACGCTCTTCTTTATTATAAATCACCAAGTGGGTATTAATAATGGCAACGTTTTTCAAAATTTTCCTTATTTAAAATTATATATATATATATAATGTCTATTTTTCGCTTTCCAAGATGTAAATTATAGTTTAATATATTGGTAAACTTGAAAATTGTTCTTGATTGAAATTAATAATGACCATAATAAAGTATGCTTATAAATTAAAATTAGGGAAAATTATTTTGTTGTTGTCCGTACTTTCTCTCAAATTTTAATTTATTAACTTACATTTTTTTCTCCTTATTAAATCATTTTTTATTTCCTCGTTATCTCCTGTACTGAGAGAATAATGTTAGCAAAATTAAATTATTTATTAAAGAGAAAAAATGTTCATGAACCAAATTAAAAATTCAGAAAAAGTATATATATATATATTCTTACAAATTAGTATTCCCTTGAAAGTATGCTAACAACTTATTAGTACAACTAGGGATGGAAATAGGCCTTAGGGGCCTACGGCCTAGCCTACATAAAGCCTAACCTAGCCTATTTAGTAAATAAGCCAGGCTTAGACTCAGGCATATTGCTAGGCCTATTTAGATAAATAGGTCAGGCCTATTTTCATAAGGCCTAGCCTACAAGCCTGGCCTATTTAGCTTTTATTTTTTTAATGTATACTATTACATAAGGATATATAATATAATCTAAAGAATTTTATAAATTTATCAACTTAACCTTAATTCTAAGTTTCATATCACATCGTCATTACACTCAACCATTACTTTCGCATAAATCATTCACCCTTGCCTTTCTTCTCTTCGATAGCTCGAGATGACAATACTAACTCACTCACTCTCCCCTAATTTGCACCCCTCCACTAAAGCATAATAATTGTTATGAGTTTATTTTAGTGTCAAATGAAATATTATAATCTACGTAAGAGGAGTTTGTCCCAATTTACGTGGGAAAGGTAAAAGAGGTAAAATCTAGTTTTGTATATTATTTGTTATGCTTAATCAATTTTAGAAAATATATCTCATTAGTCAACAGACGATTAGTTTTCTTTATTCCTATTTGCTCGGACAATTGTTGTCACTAGACATTCTTTTCTTTTCCTTACTAAGCCCTAATATTACTATGAGAATGGATATTAGGCTTTTAAGACATAATATAGGATTGTATATAACTGTGAAGGGTTATATATGAATTTGGAAGCATAGGTTTTAAACAATGTTGTTCAATGTTCAAGCCAGAGTAAATTCAACAGCCTCATTTGCTCGTATCTGTTGGACCTAGGCCCCTGCTATAGTGATAGGATCCAAAAATTAAGCCCAAATCCCGGCTTCATAAATTTCACAAAACACTATTTACAAAAAGAAAAAGAAAGTCAACGCTGTTTGGACCAATTGGGTCGTTGGGCGGAATACGCATTTCTGAATAAAAAAAACTAAATAATTTTGCACCAAAAACAACTAGATAATTACAATAAGAACAAATAACAATAGAAGAATGCACCCCAAAAAAAAAAATCTTTTACCAATGGGAGTTGAGTCTAACAGAAAAGGCTAGTCCTACATAACCTAATTAATGAATTAAGAATTTTATTTTTATTGGAAAAATACCCACATTTAGTCTTCAAAAATTCCTCTAATAGGAGGATATATATACATGCTTAGCAAAAAAGTATCTTTTTAATTAAATCACATAAATGACAGATATTTTAAATTTGTTAAGGATCTTGCTATTTTTCCTCAAAAGTTGTTATAACATTCCAAGACTATCTATAGTTAAAGCCATTAATTTTCGGCTCAAATGTAACTATGTTTATAAATCAAATTTGTGTATGTTATAAACAATATGATATGTGAATATTCATAACCCTATGCATAGGATTCCATCTCATGTTGATTGACATTACACTCTATAACTCCCAAATTGAATGGTCTTTAGTACACATTCCCTATAACCTCCAATTGTACCATTATATATGTTGCTTAGTTCGGTTCTTTATATGCTTGTAACTTTTTGGCTAGTCATTCAATGTTTGGAGGCCTATAAATAGAGGCCATGCATAAGGCATTTGCACACCAATGAAGTATACTAAATGAGATTGGTCATTCTCTTCTCTCCCATTCTCTTGTCTTGATATTTCCTCTCTTATATATGCTAATATGTAGTCTTCTTGTTTTTCTCTAATTTTACAACATGTTATCAGCATGAAACTCTAACAAAGATATATTTTTTCACGCACACACACACACATTCATGATTTTAATGGTAAAATGTTTATTTATGAATAGATCATAAATATATTCATGAAAATTCATTTATTGAATTATATGTTGGCTATCATGAAATTTTGCTCCCTTAATTATGTTGTTTATCAATATGTTGATTATGATTTGTGAATTCCAATGTTTTCATTCATGATGATGCTTTATGTTCCATCATTTTTATCATGATTCTAATTGTTGTCATTATTGTTTTAGTTAGAATCATGGCCAACCTTACCAAACTCTAGTTTACAACTCTTAATATCACAGGAAAGAATTATTTACCTGGGGTCTTAGATGTTGAGATCCATCTAGATGCTAAGGGTCTAGGAAAGGTGATTTTACCAGGAAATGAAGCGACTAGCCAAGATAAGGCCAATGCCATGATTTTCCTTTGCTACCATCTCCACAAACGACTGAAAGTTAAATACCTAACAGTAAAAGATCCACTAGAATTGTGATAATAACCGGTTTTAAAAGTATGACTTTTTAGACCTTATATTTCACAAAACTGGTCTTAACAATTATTTTTAGTGTTTTTAATGAATAACGAATCAATGGTGATAGTGTAGTATATATATTATACATATAGATGGTCTGAGGTTCTATGGTTGTTGATGAAATAGTCCAGCATAAGTAACGTGGGTTGTTTGTTTGCCCGTTTCCTCCAGAGCTGTGTTCATTTCAAGACCCAGGAGATGATGAGAGGCTAAACAATATCATTGATTAGACGCTTATGCTAATGATAATGATTCTCCATGAAAACTCTAGAAGCACCCTCTACAGTACTTCGCTACATCTGTAAGAACTAGTGAACAATTAGTTAATGCAAGCTCATACAAAAATTGTTCTCAAGAATAGATAGATAATCAACAAAATCAAATTGAGGGAAAAATACAGGTAACAAGAGTAGACCTTTTTGTGAGTACCAAAAGGGGATATGTTTCTGATATCCTTGACCTTGAGGCGGACACGATCAATGCAAGCTAGCAGAGCAAAACATAGTGGCAAGTAGTGGCAGGAGGGAGAAGAGACCACCTCTAGCCTATAGGGGAAGCCTTAATGGGAAGGACTACAGTAGTGAGATTCAATGATAGAGCATCAACGCTTAGATTTGATTTCAGGGGAAGGGCAAATCGAGGTGAGCAAATTTCTGGAGAAGCTAGTCAGAAGATTTCTTGTTGACATGTGGAATAGCAGAGGAGGCGTCAGTTGCAGGAGGTAGATTGGCTATTGCGAAGGAGGAGGAGGGGAGGGGAATAGTGGCTAGAGATATAAAAGCAAAGGAGGAAGAAAGGGTTATGAGAAAGAGAGGATTTAGAGAGCGCGAAATTCAATTTATTAGGCACGATGATAACAGGGTTACGTTCTAAGAAAGAGATAAATTTGGGGCAAATATTTTAGACCAAATACAATCAAAATAAGGTCTAAAAAATTAATCTTTAAGACCGGTTATTTAAAACATTAGGTCTTAAAAGAAAAATTATATATTATTTATTAATTCCACATCTTTTAGACCGGTTCTAAGAAACAACTGGTCTAAAATGTTTTTATCTTTTAGATTGATTATTAGTGATAACTGATCTAAAATGTTTCAAAATGTTTTAATTTTTTATTATTTTTATCTTTTTAGACCAGTTGTTTGAATAACCGATTTACATAATATCTTTTAGACCGCATATTTTGAGAACCGGTCCCAAAAGTTCTTTATAATTACAAAACTGCTAGTAGTCATACTTTTTAGACCTTATCCGTAATAATCGGTCTAAATTTTGTAGTCTAAAAGGGCTATTTTGTACTAGTGCTAATGTAAAGGAAAGGTATGATCACAAAAAATGGTGTTTTTGCCTGGAGCTTGTTATGAATGGATACATCTTAGACTATAAGATTTTAAGACTATAAGTGAATATAATTCAGTAGTTTTCAAAATAAGTTCTTAGTTGAAATTACATGGTGAGAAAATAACTAATGAGGACTTATTAGAGAAAACTTTTTCTACCTTTCATGCTTCAAATATGCTCTTGCAATAGAAATATCGAGAGAAAGGTTTTAAAAAGTACTCTGAATTAATCTCATGCCTCTTGGTAACTGAACAAAATAATGAGCTATTGATAAAAAAATCATGAATCTATCACACTGGATTTGCTTTATTCTATGAAATAAATGCGAGTGTACATAATAATTACCATGCTCATGGTCGTAGTTGCGGCCATGGCAGTGGATGTGGTACAGGACATGGTAATTACCATTATCATGGTGGTGGAGTAATAATTATAATCCTAATACCCACTAGATTAAGAAATATAATGAAGGGTAGAAAAAGGACAAGAGTGGTCATTTAAATTGAGAGTTAATGTTATCAGTGTAGTACAAAGGGGCATTGCTCATATATTTGTCGTACGTTTGAGCATTTAGCAAAACTTTATCAAGCCTCCATAAAAAGGAGTGCGAATAATGTGAAAGCAAATTTGATTTTTCAAGATGATAATGTTAAGCACACAAGAATGATAATATTAATGAGCTAGATGGTATTAATGGCCTTGATACTATGGCACACTTGGAAGTGGTTGACTCTTTTTTAGAGTCATGATTAGATGAGTTTGGTTGGAAGAATAATAAAAATGTTTTAATTTATGTTTTTCAGATATAGTTTATACTTTACTTTCTTTTTCCCTTTTCCATATGTATTAAGGGCATTATCGCTTATCTTGTATTTTGAATTTGTTTTAACGCATTTCTTTTCTTTTGGTGAAGATTGTGGATGTTTCAACCATTGAACACAAGAATAAAGATATATATCTCATAGATAGTGCTTCAACACACACCATATTTAGAGATAAAAAAATTGGGAAAAAGATACTTAAATACCACACTTGAACTTCAAAATCCCAAATTAGTTTTGTTGACAACAAGAGTAATGGAATTGACTAAAAGAGTTTAGAAATTGACAATTCAAGTTTTTAGGAAATCACTTATTTGAGATTTTGAAGTTCAAGTGGTATTTAAGTGTCTTTTTCTCTAAAAATATTTCTCACATCTAACAATAAGTAGTGCAAGCATCAATACCATAATAGGTAATACAAAACTAATTGAAGGCTCTAGAAGAGCAATTATCCAAGGAGGAATATGTGGGCCTATTCATCCTCCATGTAGACCATTTAGATATTTTATGGTTTTAATAAATGCATCTACAAGATGGTCACTTGTGTGTTTGTTGTCAACAAGCAATTTAGCATTTGCTAGATTACTTGCTCAAATAATTTGTTTAGGAGCACATTTTCTAGATCATGCAATTAATTCAATTCTTGTTGATAATGCAATTGAGTTTTCATTTCAAGCTTTTAATTTTTATTGCATGGCAATTGGAATAACGATAGAAAAATCTATTACTCATGTGCACACTCAAAATGGTATAACATAATCATTCATTAAGTACCTCTAATTGATAGCTAGACCAACGCTTTTGAGAATAAAACTTCCTATCTCAGCTTGGGGACATTCTGTTAGATTCAGATATTTGATGATTACAAACTTAGGATTATTCGAATAAGGATTCATTATCTAATTTAAAGAAATTCATATTGTTTTAACACTATTCGAATAGGAAAATATGTTTTCAGTTAAGAGCTATTCGAATAACTCTTAGCTTATTTGAATAAGCAGAGTGTTATTCAAATAAGAAGTATGCCATTTAAATAAGGATACACAGTTTAAGCAAGAGGTTATTCAAATACACATAACTCTATTTGAATAGTGGTAAACCTTAACTATTCTAATTGACATATGAAAAAAAGTAATTTGAATAGTCAAATTATTATTCAAATAATAGCTTTACTTTTCTAGTCTGTTTCTAAAATGTTATTCGGATAATAAGTTCACTATACGGATAAATATGAGAAATGTTTTTAAGAAAAGGGCCAGGGTTATTCAAATAAAAAGAGTAGTATTCAAATAAGAAACTCATTTATTTCAAAGTTCAATTTCAAAAGGTTATTCGAATAGTTATTGGTGTATTCAAATAATATTTCTTAGAAAGACTTATTCGAATTGTAATATCCTGAATTTTGGATCTAGGACTTTGAGGATGGTAAAATATGAGAGCAAGTACTTGGAGGAAAATTTGTTGATGGCCGCTGGGTATAAAGGCACCATTTTCAAGATTTGAGGGATCAGGACATCGCGTGGCATTCCTCAATATGCATGCCACGATCCTAAGTAGAATCCTAGGTAAGCACCGATAAAGTAACTATTAAAATAATGTTAATAAAGTATGCAATGATGACTCATGAAGGCATACCTTTTTTATTGGCCAAACAAGAGCTTGACATGTGTTCCTTAATGATGACAAAGTACAAAGCTACTTTTGTGTTGGCCAAATAAGGAGGTGACAAGTGTTCCTCATCATTACACCACCTTTATGCCTTTTGTGTTGGTATCCCCGGAGCGTGCACCTAATGCCTGAGTCTAGGGAATCCACCGGCCCTAGTCCGATTAGGTACTTGACTTTCTCAAACACCGAGCTAGGAGTCCAGAGAATTTATTTGGCCTCTCTTTTCCCTTGACATAAAGATATGCATGGAGAGAGAAGAAAGAGAAGAAGAGGATGCTAGGTGGATACATGTCACTTGTTGGATTATTTACATGACATATGTCACACTAAGAAACTATCAAAGGCAAGATTAAATCTCCACCCTTCATCCTCCTTTATGATTTAGTCCAAGGGCCATGAAGAAGACAAAAAAAGATAAAAATTCATAGAAGATAGAAAGAAGTGAGGAGAGTGAATAGTGAAAGTTCAAGAGCTACAGAGCTGATTTTGACCCTAAATCGTCATTACTGTCTAGTAAGTCCTTCAGGAAAGTTGCTCCACTTACTTAGAGCTTTCTTTCTATGTTTTTAGTTTTCTAATTAGAGGTGTTTTTTGTCATCTAGTTAGCTAGAGTGCTATCGAAATTCTGAACTGGTTGTAAAATCACGAAGAGGTAAGTCTTGATATCGTTTTGAACCGTATATGTTGTGTTTTTGTTGAGTTTTCTTGGACCTCTGGCTTGCCTCTAAATTTCATCCAAGAGGATTTCTTGAGGTTTAATGTTGGTTTAAGCTTGATTATGGTGAAATCACATGTTTAATGATAATATAAGACTTGTTCATTGGCAAAAATGCAAACTCAGTTTTCTACTAATTATGGTATAAGGTTCAGCTAGATCCAGAAACTAGGGAAGGAAGATGATTTTGAGGTTAGAAATAGATTTTACATAAAAAAATGGTATGGGAATAGCCCTAGTTATAATCTTGAATGAGTTGGAATGAAAAACCAAAAGTTTGGATTTTCGTATAAGTACTGCCAAATTTTGTTTTCTTGAGGCAGTCAGATTGTGATGAGTTTTTGAATAATTAAATCTTCTACACTGGCCATGAAACTTTTTCAAATTTGAAGCAAACATCCTAAGCTTTAATTTGATATGTAAATTGTGTCATTTGGGCTTGTAGATTGTGAGATATGAATTTTTGAAGTTAGGATTAAATCTGGAATGTTTTCTGGACCAGTTGTGTTGTTCGATGATTCTGGGAAAATTATCTTTGTAATTAGTAGTGACTATTTTCCCCCCTTAAAATAGACTTAATAAGGGCCACATATGACTTTGAATCATTGCAATTGGATTTTTTTAGATGTAGTTATGATTTTTCAAATTTAAGGGAAAAATCACCCAACTTTCTGGAATAGTATGAAAATGAAAGAGTAATGTCATTTAGTGATAAAGTTAGCTTCCAATGGTTAAGTAAAGCCCATAAAGTTAGTGTAGGCCCATTAAATACCCATTGAGCCTAATGTGTTAACTTTAATGGTTAACTGACTAAGGTGTCTTGGGTTATTACAATTTAGGACAAATATGGGCCCAAAGAATAAAGACAAGTCCTAGAGGCTAAAGTAGCCCATTGGACATTTAGTTGTCATAGCTCTAATAATGTCGTCTTTTATCTAAGGCAATGAGATGACAAAGAAGAGGCAATAGAAGCAACTTCAGTGGTTGGAAGATAAGGTACAAAAAGGGGACTCAAAGACAAAAGGTAGTGAACTTACTTACTTGCATATATGTAATGTTTATGCTATGTATTGATTTGCTATATTGCTTTACTTGATTATGCGAAGCATAAATGAATGAATGAAGCTCTATTTCTATTTTTGCTGTGGCCATAAGTATATTGCATGAAACATTGAACATGCAGAATATCATTATGTGAACATGAGACTATGCAAGACAAGCATATCATTCACTAGCATTCATCTTACATGTATTGTTTGTAATGTTTGCTATTGAGATTCCCCGAATCTCACCCTCGCCCAACAACCACATAGGCAGCTGAGCATAAAAGAGGAGTACAGGATGCTGTTCTAGGAAAGAAGTTCCAATGAAGAAAAAAAGAATTATTCACGCTCTAGTCCGTTATGTAAATTAATATATTTGCAATGGATAACTGCATAACCCATATGAGGAATGAATTAATTATCCAAGCGCGATAATTGAATTAGAAGTGGGTAATCACATGGTATGAGCCCATTAGTAATGAAACCTTCCACACATAAAAATGAGTAAATAATTACACTGATTAAGATAATAAAGAAAATTAAGGAAAGATGTGTCACACACGGTGAATAATTTTTAAAAAGTTTTAAGTTATTCAGGAAACCCCCTTCAAATGTAGGTTCGAATCCTGTTTTTGGAGATGGGATTTGAAATTGTTTACCAAGAAATATTACTTAGTGGTTCAGATTCACTGCGAATGACTCATTAGAACGATAACGTAACTAAGGTGTTACACGAATAAACTGATACTATATAATAATAACGTTTATTTAATCAAGCTTTTATAAACATATTCGAATAAGGAAAATTGTATTCAAATAGGGAAAATTGTTTTTGAATACTCAATGTTATAACAATGTATCCAAATATAGTTTGTTGTATTTGAATAAGATTACTGAGTTTCAAAAGGAATTTATTCGAATATGGTTCATTTTATTTAAATACACTTAGTTCAAATAACATAAAAGTTATTCAAATAGTGAGATTAGTGCTCGAATACACTATAACATAAAAAGAGATATCTTATTCAAATACAAATGATCATATTCAAATAACCTAATCTCCAAAAAAATAAAGCATGATACATTAGATTTGGAAATCAAGGAAAACTTAGTTAAAGTCTATAAGCTTTTATATTATTGATCGTTTGCAAGATTAACATCTTTCTTAAGCAAGTTTCAAGGATTTTCAACATCAAAAGATTTGAATATCGAAAAAAGCAAATTTTGTGTCAGAAGCATTAAATACAAGTAGAACTTCAACCAACACATTCTCTCTATTCCAACTGCTATATTCATACAACACAGAAAATGTCCAAAGAAGCAATAGCACTGTAACGGACAAATGGAATGCTCACAACGATAATTAAATACGCTCCAACTATAAATATAAAAGCATTCAAAGCAAAGTAACTACTAAACTATGAAACATTTAAGTCTATTGTTAGTGCTATGTTTATTTCATTATTCTCTTTGTATCTTGTACTTCATTGATTATTCATTCACTCTTAGAGAGAGTTACTTTAAACACTCAATATAATACTTCTTATTGAGATAACTTAAGGTTGTGGAACCTTAAATAGGGTATTTGTTTACATTGTGTAAGGGGGAGCAAGTGTCTAGAGAAGGAGCTTGCAGTATACTAAGGTACTAGAACCCACTGAATCTTGGAAGTTGTCAAACCCCTTAACATTTCGATATTCGTAGAGTATTAAGTGCATAGTTCTATAAGACATACTGTAATATACCGAATTTTACAATACTAAAAACGTGTAAATATGGAAATAGTGGAATAAAATAAATACTAGTATTTACAAATTAAAGGTAGAATTACTTTTGGAATTCCCAAATGTCCATTGTGTCATTCACGGAAATCTAGAAGTCAAGATTGTAAAAATACAAGTGTAAGAAGTCGAAGCAAAATTCGTCAGTGACTGCAGGGTTCAAGGGCATTAGTTGCAAGATCGGAGGAATTTGAGCATTTCGTGATGTGCCTCGATATGCATGCCATGGTCTCACGTGGGTCCCACATGGAATTCTGGGTAATGCACCGATGGAACAACTTTATTAAAAGAACTTCAATAAAGTATGTAATGACAGCTCATTATGACTCATGATGACACATCTTTTGTGTTGGCCAAATAAGGAAATGACAAGTGTCCCAAAAATATTAGAAAGTAAAAACATGTTTTTGTGTTGGCCAATGAGGGGCTGACATGTGTCCCTCATCATTACACCTACTTTAAGCCTTTCGTGTTGTCATCTCTGGAGTATGCCATCTAGCATCTAAGTCTGGGGAATTCACTGGTCTCTGGCTGGGTCGCTTACTTTACGAGTTGAGTACTGAACATAGGAGTCCAGGGAAATTGTCAGGCCTCCCCTTCCCCTGACCATTTATTACCCACGATGAAAGAGAAAAGTGGAAAACCAATAGTTACATGACACATGGCACTCTTAAGCCTTAAACTTGTGACACATGGCAAGATGAGATGAGATCATTTTATGTGATTAAATCACAACCATCCATGCCTAATTAAATGGCAAAATTTCATGCAAGCATGGAAAGAGAAACGCAAAGAGGTAAGCGTTATTGTCCGGTAAGTCCTTCAGCAAACTTCCTCTACTCACTATAAGCTTCAATTCTATGGTCTTAGATTTCTCATCTGAGGTGTTTTGTGCCAATTAGTCTACTGGAGTACCGCCAGAATATCGAACCACTTGTAGAAACGCAAAGAGGTAAGCGTAGGCCTTCTTTTAAACCGAATACTTTGTGATTTCATTGAGTTTTTCTTAGCTCTTGAACCACCCATGTATTTCATTCAAGGGGTGTTTTTATAGAAGGAAGATGTTTTAATCATATATAAGGTGATATATGATGTTTGGAGAAGTATTAGACTTGTTGGTTGTTAAAATCACAAAGTGGAATTTTTTGTTGTTTTGGGAGGTAGATTTCGGTTGGGGGCTAAATCTGGTAGAAATAATTTGATTTTGGTATTTTTGAGATTTCCATTGGATTCTACATGAAAAATTGTGAGGGAATAGGCTTTGGTTATAATTTTTGACAGAATGGTTTAAAGATTCAAAAATTGGAAATTTAGTCCGCTTGTGCAACAAAGTTGCCAATGTGCGTTTTTGTTTGACCGTTTTGTTGTGGACTTTCACTGTCCAAACTTCATCTGTTGATGATGAGACTTTCCATAATTAAATTACACTTATAGACCTTTAATTTGATAGGCATTATGAAGTATTTCGATAAATATACTAGGAGTTATGAATGTTTGAAGTAGACCATTAAAACTGGTCAGATTTTCTGGCAGCATGGAGGAAAAGAAAAACTGGGAAGTGTGCACAGTCATTCGACTACTGAAAGTATTTTTTCATTAAAATAGACTTAATAAGGGTTATATAGAATTTTGGATCACTCCAATTCGATTTTTCTAGAATTAGTTATGATTTTTCAAAGTTCAGTGAAAAATCTGCTAGCTTTTGGTAATTGTGCGAAAATTCAAAGCAAAATGCGTTTGCAATAAAATTGGACATTTAAGAGTTAAGTTAAGCATTTGGAGTAGCTTGAGCTCATTAGCTTCATATTGGGCCTAATGTAGTGACCCTAATGGTAACCAACATATGAGAATAATTTATGAAGGGTTGGACTAAGAAAAACTTGTTGCCCGTAAATTATAATTTATAGGACTTGACACTTGCCCAGGATGTTCAAAGCACGTCAATCAAGATCAAGATTTAGAAAAATTGTCAGGTAGTAACTTATTCCTCACATACTATGTGATATGTTATATGCATGTTTGTACCATTGTGAATTTAAAACATTCAGATGAGAAGGGCTACGGCCCATTAGAATTTCCCAGCACTGTGGCAAGGGACGGTTGTCCTTGAATTGGTAACTTCATGCTTTCTGCATATTGTGAATTTATCTCTGAATGTTGAATATGTTGATTGTACTATAACTTTATTTGGTTGATATGGCATGATATATGTGCGTTTTATATGAGTGATATCTGTTACTACTGAGATTCATTGAATCTCACCCTATTTTTCCAAAACAAATTTTCAACTCGGGCAAGTAGTTCCTCAGGCAAGAAGGTAAACACGGGCGAATGAAGCAAAGGACTTAGAATTTAGTTTTATGTTAGTTATCTATTTTGGAGATTGTATGTAATTTGTATTTAAGTGTGGTCAGTCTTGTACTGACATGTATGTACGTAACCGCCTGTATATAAGCGAGCGCGCAACAACATTCGTACTAGTAGTGGACAGCCATCCACCTAGGGCCGTTAAGTAAACATAGTAGCTTGGGTTCCAGTAGAGAACTTATTAGTAAACACTCTAATATGAAGAAATGAACCTAAAACGGATGGGTTAAAATAAATCATAAAATAATATGAGACCCAATTTGAAAATAATTTTTGAAAAGATTTTTGAAAACCCATTCAAGTACAGCTCCACACTCTGCTTGAAGTTGGGACTTCCGCTGTTTACAAAAGATTACTGGTCTCCTTTTTAAAGATATAACTACACTTATGCCATCTATATGCTTTCAAAACATGGGTGTTACACATACAGATATAGCGAAAACATACTAATATTAAGTACTATTTTACAACACAGGAATTCCCCGTAGGGTTTGAAAAATATATACAAAGTACACAAAGTGTCCAAAAAGAAACAAAAGTATAGTGCTAAAGAACTAATAGCAGCTTCTGCCTGTACAGGGACCTATTCACCGGTATCCATTGCCTTTCCTTTCAAGTCTCTAGCTTCAGCTGTAATATTTGTATTATTGAAAAAGGATGATATTCGAACGAATCTCAGTAGTAGCATGCTTTTCAGTCATATAAAATGCGAAAATAAATATGTAATATACCATGTCATGAAAGATGATAAAACACTCTCTGCACCCTATCCAAGGCTAAATGATATGTTTGCACCTTGGCTTAACCCTGCGCCTCTATTGGGTCCCAGACCATAACTAAAGTAATATGCATGTCCAAGGCGCTATGCTCATGTTATAGAGAATGGCATACACAACATATAATAATCACAAAGTATATGCAAGAAAAAGTTACTGCCTGACTCATTTCTCAATTCCTCGGTCGATCCTAACCTTGGTTCTGGCTCGAGAAATTTCCAGTTCCTATCAAGATTAAAGTTACAATTAACTGATTATTACTTGTACCATTACTACCTTTAATTAAATCAAATTATGCTAGTTAACTAATGCAGTTATAACAGTTTCTGCACAGCACAATTCTGCACAGTGCATTTTCATTGTTTTCAGAAACTGGCAGATTTTCAACCAACTTTGGAAATTGATAATTAATTCTAGAAAAATTCAAGTTGACTGATCCCAAAGCCTATATGAAGCTCTTTAAATGTATTTTCAGGGAAAAATACCAAAGGGTAGCCACTGATAACATAGTTTTCCTAGAAATTTGGAAAGCTTCCTCTGTTCCAGATTACATTCCAAAATAGGGCATAACTTCAAAAATCCATATCTTTTAGTATACAAGTCCAAAAATTATGAACCACCTATCAAAATAAAGCCCTAGATGTCGACTTAAATCCTAGAGA
Source organism: Inga leiocalycina (assembly GCA_963242795.1). Taxonomy (NCBI): domain Eukaryota; kingdom Viridiplantae; phylum Streptophyta; class Magnoliopsida; order Fabales; family Fabaceae; genus Inga; species Inga leiocalycina. The sequence goes on along the minus strand of OY725328.1, from coordinate 41,329,657 downwards.
GTTTCATACTATTTTGACTAGGTTTGACCAATAAAATTTACTATACATTAACACTGCCTCCAGCAAAACAAGCAAACAGTATGTACTTTGAACTTCTAAAAATTCCAAATTTGCATACACTCATCCAAAAATCATGAACTCATGTATACCTATACAATTTTCTCTTATAAATCCAATGGAATCATCAAAATGAAAAAAATTCCAACTTGTTCCCACTGATCTGCACTTGACTGAAATTAAGGCTCTTAGGAAGACACGTGTGCTTTCTTGATTTCTCTTGCTTTACCACTTCTTTCCACTTATAATCACACGAATAACTACTTAAACACTAAATGACCATGATTAGAGGAAATTTTGGCAGCATTTCCCCTAGGGTTTTCATCAGCCCAAGTTTACAAAACAATAAAAAACCAAGCCAAAACCAACAATAACAACAACAACAATAGCATCATATAGCACAAGAGGATTAAGTTCATGAGATTACCTCTTAGATTATCAACTTTTTCTCTCTAAATCACCTCAGCCCTCTCTCTCTCTTCACTCTTGATTTAGCTTGCTAACCATGAATTTCAAGAAGGAGAAAAGGTTAGACGAAGTTCTAAGGAGTTTGGAAGGCAAAGACTTGAATTTCAAGCATCTTACCTTTGATTTTTGCTTCTTGGAAACCCTAGCTCCCTTGTGTTCTTGAAACCTTTGCAAACTCTTCTCTCTCTCTCTCTCTCTCTCTCTCTCTCTATGTGTCCGAGTTCAACCGAAAATGATAAGGAAGGGAAGAGAATTTGGCTTTATCATCTTATCTCTCTTACTTTATCAAATATTATAGTTTAATGGTAAATGGGTCATGTGCTAATTTTACATGGTCCTAATTCATTCCACATGGCATCATCTTTATTCAATCATCTATTTTCCCCCAATATTTCCCAAATCAACCGAAATTAACCAAGGGAAAAGGGAATTAAAATTGATTCATGAATTATCATATTCCCTTTTTTTAGTTAATTCACTATTTCACTTTTTACTTTTTGATTTTTCAAACTCAATTTACTTTGTCAAAAATGCTCCAAAATTGCATATTTATGTCCAAATATATAGTTTCCCTTTATTTTCCTTAATTAACCAACATTACTTTCAATTAATTAGGAAAATAATTAATTCTTTGTTTTATTGGCAAAATACTATTTTGCCCTCACATTTTTGGATTAAGTTTGAGCCTTCTTCCTCTTCTTGCTTCCATGGCCAAATTTAACCCTTAATATTGGCCTATATATTGTGCTCTTTTATGTCTCATTTTGGGCTTTAACAAAGGGCTTTAGTAATGGCCTTCTTAGAAGACAAAAAAAAACTTAGCTTTATGTCTTATTTATATACCAATTCTCATGTAACTTCTATCAAAGGTGTTCTTGTCATGCCAAATGCATCAACATTCACTATTTTATTTCATTAAATGCCACAAATAATTTCAAGGCATATTGGTGAACATAAATGGGATGTTACAAAAGCTATAGTTAAGAGCTCAAAGGCAATCTGAGAACTGGACATAGGTCAGATAAGTTGTGGCCGAACCAGTATAATCCCTGGTGTATACTTTAATGATATTTTTCTAACTCTTAAACTTTGGTTTAATTTCCTTAATTTCTGTAAATTATTAATTTTTACTTTAAATTTTTATTATCACCCAATTCACCCCCTTTTAGGTGAAACGCTTGCACTAACACATTCAATTCTACATGCAGCAACAATAATAGTTAGAAGCCAAATATATCCCATCTTAGAATTTTTGGTCAAGAGATAAATATTTACTATCTTAGAATTTTTGGATGTGCAGTTTTTGTTCCTATTGCTCCACCACAACATACAAAGATGGGACCTCAAAGGAGGTTAGAAATATATGTTGGTTATGAATCTCCTTCTATAATAAAGTATATTAGAAAATTGTGCAATTCACTTACGTAAATTCTTATATGGATTTAAACAATCTTAAAGAATGTTGTATGACTGACTCAGTGAATATTTGTTAAAAGAAGGTTATAAAATGATCCTATTTGCCCATGTGTTTTCATAAAAGGAAATGGATCATAGTTTGTGATAATTTTTGTATATGTGGATAATTTAAATATAATTGGAACTCCTGAAGAGTTTCAAAAAGTTGATGATTGTTAAAAGAGAGAATTTGAGATGAAGGATCTTGGAAGAACAAAGTTTTGTCTCGGCTTCCAAATTGAGCACTTAGAAAATGGAATTCTCCTTCATCAATCATCTTATGTTGAAAATATATTAAATCCATTCTAAATGAATAATGTACATCCATTATCTACTCCAATGGTTGTAAGATAGCTTGATAAGAAGAAGGATCCTTTTCACCCTTAAGAGAAAAAGGAAGAACTTCGTGGTTCAAAAGTACCATATCTCAGCGCTATAGGTGCACTAATGTATCTTGCCAATACAACACAACCCGATATTGCATTTGCTGTGAATTTATTGGCAAGATTTATTTCATCTCTAATAAGAAGGCATTGGAACGGAATTAAACATTGTTCGCCATCGCAAGTGCATGGGTCGCGCCAAGTAATAAAGTGATAAGTATCGTTTGCATGAGGATTTTTTTTATTAAATAAAGTCAAGCAATAAGCTTAGTGCATTGAATCAAGTTGAATTTATATGCCCTAAAATTCAGAACATTTAGCTACTGTCATGACCCTTAGCCGCGGTCAAAAAGTTTTTGTCCATTTGTTGGCCGCGGCCAGTGAAATAACTTAGGCATGGCCAAGCTTCTTGGATGGCCTTGGCCTCGGCCAGTAGAATGTCTTGGCCGTGGCAAAGCTTCTGGTTTGAAGCTCTACTGCAACCAAGAAAAAGAGAAGGATTCTTGTCCCGCTAGCTTATCAACCATCTAATCAATGAATGGCAGTAGAAAATGATCCTTCCTTATGGCAAACTTTAGCTTTTGATAGTCCATATACACACGCTACCCAGTTACTGTACGAGTGGGGACCAGCTCATTATGAGCTATTAGATATAGGATACACAATACTAGCTGAAAGCCATTTGAGAATTTCTTTTTCACTACTTCTTTCATCATTGGATTTAGATGCCTTTGATGTTCAATAGAGGTTTTATGATCATTCTCCAAAAGAATTTTATGCATGCTAATAGAAGGGCTTATTCCCTTGATGTCAGTAATAGTTCACCCAATAGCATGCTTGTGCTTTCTCAACACTCTTAATAATTTCTTCTCTTACAAATCAAAGAGGATGGAAGATATATTTACCGGCAAAGTGTTAGACCTCCCAATATAAGCGTCATTGAGATGAGAGAGCAATGGCTTCAATTCCAGAACTGGATGAGCTTCAATAGAAGATTTCAAAGGAGTACTCAAGGCATCAGAAACCTCAAGTGGTTCATAATTCCTCAGTTTTGAGTGAGGAAATGATTCCATGAAAAAGAGTTCTTCAACAACATCTTCCTCAAATTCTTTAATGCTTTTCTCACCAATCAAAAATGTCTCTAAAGGATCTTTGGTCATGGAGGCATATCATTCCTGAGGAACTATTGAGTTTAAAATATCAACAAACAAACATTGAGCTGAATCATCATGAAATTTTAAAGCTTTGGGCATGTTGAATATAACCTTCTCATTATCTACTTGCAAAGTAATTTCACCTTTTTCGACATCAATGAGAGTTCTTGTAGTTGCTAAGAAGGGATGGACCAGGATAAGAGGAATTTTCTTGTCCACTTTGACTAGGGCATCCTCAATAATTCCTCTTGGCTTTGAAATATTGGGGTCTACAAAGAGAAGGGTTACCGTGGTAGGCCTTGGCTCCCCCAAACCCAGTTGATTGAATACTGCAAGAGACATCAAATTAATGCTTGCTCCCAAATGACAAAGAGCATTACCATTAAAGCTAGAAACTCCCTAGATCTTTAAGTTTAGTAGTCAATTTTCATTGAATAACCACACTACACTCTTCAGTTAATTCTATAGTTTCAAATTCATTGAACCGCCGCTTCTTTGATAAGACATCTTTCAAGAACTTAGCATACTTGGGCATGCCTTTCAAAGCTTTAGCAAAAGGAACGTTGACATGAAGTTGGTTAAACATATTTACAAACTTCTTGAGTTGAATGCCCTCTTCTTTCTTTTTAAACCTTTGAGGAAAAGGTAATGGTGGCATGATATTGGTAGTAGTTGGCTTTTTCTTATCATTTTTCTTTTGTTCCACCTTCTTATTTTTACCAACATCATCATTGCTCTTCTTAGCTTGCTTTCCTTTCCTCACTTCATCCTCATCTACTGCATTTTCTGCATTTACAGTTTATTCATCATTGCCTTTAATATTTTCTGGATTAGCTGGTCTTAAACTGGGCTTGTTCGAATTAGACACTCCAGGCAGCACTGTACCACTTCTCAGATTAATGGCATTGCATTCTTCTTTTCCATTCCTTTTTTAGATTAGGAATGGTATCACTAGGAAGACTACCTCGTGACATAGCATTCATCTGAGATGCTAGTTGCCCCATCTTCACTTCAAGATGGTTTTATTGTAGTTTCATGTATAGAAAAAGTAGCCTTGTTCTCTACCCTTGAAGAATCAATTTAAGACAATATTTGAGCCAGCTTCTTATCTATCTTGGATTCTTCTTCATTGACTGGAGGTTTCCTATGATGTGGTTGAAAACCTAGTGGGGGCATAGACTTGGTCCCAAAAGTAGACTCATGTTGCTAATTCAGGGAGTTCTCTTGAATCCAAGAGAAATTTAGATAAGATCTCCAAGCACGATTATAAGTTTGTAACTAGGGGTTGCCCGGGGGTTGTTGAAACTTTCCCATGTATTGATCGATTCAATGGCCATATCCAAAGGACAATGATCAGGCATGTGGACAACATTACATTGGTTGCATACAATTGGTGTGACTTGAACAGAATGCACACCTTGAGAAGTATTCTTCTGCATTTAGGACTCCAGCACATCAAAACGCTTATTTAAAGCAGAAAGAACAGTTGTAATCTCAGAAGAAGAGTCTTCTTTTAGACTAGTCATTGGTTAGGTAACCCTCCTATTACTTTCTTAAGTGTTATTTGTGGAAAATTGCTCTAACAATCTAATCACTTCATTAACAGGAACATTACGATATCCTCCATTGGTCATAGAATTGACCATCACCTTAGATTGAGGATTAAGGCGAGTATAGAAGATTTGGACTACCACCTATTTGTCTATCTCATGATTAAGACATTACTTCATTAGCATCTTATATCTCTCCCATACTGCTTAGAGGTGTTTATCTGGATGTTGTTTAAAGCTCAAGATTTCCTCCCTTGCTTCCACAGATTTGTCATCTGAAAAGAATCGAACTCTAAATTTAGCCTCAAGATCATTCTAAGAGTTGATTAATCCTTTTGGAAGATTGTTGAACCAATCCCTTGCCTTCCCTTGTAAAGAAAGAAGGAATAATCAGAGCCTCAAGACATTTTGTGCAACTCCATTTTGTTTAAAAGAGTCACACACCTCCAAGAAATACATCAAGTCACTACTATAAACTAGACCTTCTACGTCCCTAAAGGACGTCCCTTTTTTAAGTTAGGGACGTCCAAAGTTCAATATTTGGTGGGAGGATATGGCGCTGGATGAATTTGACCAAAAATAAAAAATTCCAACACTTTAGACGTCCCCAGAGAAACTGGGGATGTAGAAACACCACAGAAACATCACCTCATTCACTGTACATGGCAGCTTTACCTTCTGTGCCAAAGCCATACTCGTTAATGTCCCCTGCTGCATTTGTTTTCTCTCTTCTCCCAAACCCGTGAGCTGCATTTCATTTCTGCTTCACTGAACAAGTTCCAAAGCCATACCCGTGAGCGTCTCCAGATTTGCACTTCCCTTGCTGCATTCGTTTTGCCTCTTCTCCCAACCCATGAGCTGAGTTTCAGAACTCATTCACTGAGCAAAGGCGCACCTCCCCTCCCCTGCATTTGTCTTCCCTCTTCTCCTATTCTCGTGCCCGTGTGGGTCTTCCCATTTGCTGCTGCTGCTGCATTCTCAGAATTATTCAGGTGCGTTTCTGGGTTTCCTAAAATCATGTGCATATGAGGCGTGAGTTGGATTATTATGTGAAGCAATTAAGAATTTACATTCTGCGTTTGTAGAATATTGTTGCTGCAATTGGATTCTGTGTTTCTGGATTGTTGGTGTGTGCACTTGATTCTGCGTTCTAGGTTATATTGTTGCTGCATGCACTTGGATTTTGAGAAAATCAGGTGCGTGAGTTAACAATGTAAATAATTATTGTTAATGTAAATAATTATTTTGGGGAACAGATGTTAATAATTATTGTTAATATTGTTAATGTAAATAATTATTCTGCGTTTGTAGAATATTGTTAATGTAAATAATTATTTTGGGGAACAGATGTTGTTAATTAACAATGTTAGAATTGAATTAATGTTAGATTAATATGTCAAACGTTATGTATGTTGGGGTGATTTATCATATTTGTTTAGACTTTTAAGAATCACTTGTGATCTAACGTAAGTGAACCCTTACAAAACCCTTACAAAATTGTTAAATTGTGTTTTTTTTAAGTTTTAAAAATTTATAACTAATACTATATATTAAGTTTGCATAACTTGTCTTTTTTGCTTTTATACATATAGAGAAATTTTTTTGCAAACTTTTGAACAAAAAAATTGTGTTTAGGAAGTTTGGATTTTGATTTATGAATATTCTAAAAGTTGTTTGATTTGATATTGAAAGAATTGAGTTTGATTAGGATTTGGTTCTATCTTCTTAGAGTGTTAGTAGGTAGGCATAGAATTTGGCTTTGATAATTAATTTTAGGAAGCCAAAGACTAGTGAGGAATTGGGGCTAAATTTTTATTTCTTTTAAGAAAGGGTATATTTATTGGCACTAATTAAAGTATTCGTCCTTTTGTTTGGGTTAGAAGAATTAATATTAGCTTCCTGCTTTTTACTCTTGTTTTACTGTTATGAATTTTTATTTTACTCTTCTTAATTAGTTTAGTTTAGTTTAAATTAAGCTGAGATGGTTTGTTATTTTGATTTTGGGATGTGTCACTTTTAAGGGGAAATGCTGCCAAAATTTTGGAAAACAAAATAGTAAAAGGCAATTCCCAGTGTTGACAATGACTCTAAACTTGAGTGTGAATGGCATAGGTGGTAATAGAATGGATCATAGTTGGATGAATGCTTTGAGAACAAGTGAAGAATATGAGAATGGGGTTGAAGAGTTTATTGAATTTGCTAGAAGGAACGTTCCAGCCAAAAATGGGAAGTATTTTTGTCCCTGTGTCAATTGTTTAAATGAGAGAACACGGGATGTTGAAGTTATAAGGGATTACCTACTTTGTGATGGAATAAATCTTTGATACACAAGGTGGATATGGCATGGTGAGGATGTAATTGATTGTCCGTCACACAAGAAGGAAGTTGCGGATGTCATAGATGAAGATAGAATGGAGAGAATGATTCACGATGTTGAGGTAGAATCCTTTGCGCAGTCGCATGAATATGACAGCTTGCGGAGTGATGCAGAGACACCATTGTACCCTGGGAGTAAGTACACACGGCTCACAGGAACATTACATTTGGTTAACTTAAAAGCAACTTGTGGGTGGACCGATAGTAGTTTCATATTGCTGCTTGAACTGTTGTATGATATGTTTCCAGATGATAATGTACTTCCAAATCGTATGTATGAGGCCAAGAAAATCCTATCCACAATGGGTATGGAGTATAAAAAGATACACGCTTGCCCTAATGACTGCATACTGTACAGAAAGGAGTATGAAGGCCTGAGTGAGTGCCCTAAGTGTCAAACCGCATGATACAAAGTGAAGAAAGATGGTGGTTCTGGCGATGGGAAGACTAAAAGGCAACCTGTAAAATTTTTGTGGTATCTTCCAATAATACCGCGCTTTAAGCGTTTGTTTGGCACTGCAAAAAAGGCAAAGAAGTTGAGATGGCATTCGGATGACAAAATATCCGACGGAAAATATCTTCGGCACCCAGCTGACTCTCCACAGTGGAAGAAAATAGATGAAATGTTCCCTGAATTTGGCAGCGAGCCGAGAAACCTTCGGCTTGGGCTCTGTACAGATGGCATCAATCCGTATGGAACTCTTAATAGCACACACAGTACGTGGCTAGTACTCCTTGTAATATACAACTTGCCTCCCTGGCTTTGTATGAAACTCAAGTATGTGATGCTTTCTATAATGATTTCTGGACCAAAACAACCAGGAAACGATATCGATGTCTACCTGGCGCCTTTGATTGAGGACTTGAAGAAGTTGTGGGAGGAAGGCATAGATGTGTTTGATGCGTATAAGAATGAGTCCTTCAAGCTACGTGTGATGCTGTTCACCACCATAAATGACTTCCCTGCCTACGGAAACCTCTCAGGGTACAGTGTGAAGGGGCATAAAGCATGTCCGATCTGTGAAGCAGACACTCACTTCCACCAACTGAAACATGGAAGAAAAACGGTCTACCTAGGTCACAAGAGGTTCCTTCCTAGATTCCACCCGTATCGTAGGTTAAGAAAGCGTTTTAACGGCTTGCCGGAGCATGGAATGGCTCCAAAGGCATTAACCGGAGAGGAAGTTTACAGTCGGGTTGAACGTATCAATGTCTTACTCGGTAAGAATCATAAGACTTCGGGTGAGAAGAACATATGGAAGAAGAGATCAATTTTCTTTGATCTTCCATATTGGCGTAGTATTGACGTGAGACACAGTATTGATGTAATGCACGTAGAGAAACACGTTTGTGATAGCCTTGTCAGTATACTTTTGCACATTCCAGGGAAGACCAAGGATGGGATTAATGCGAGACTAGACCTTGTTGATATGGGAATAAGAGAACGGTTACATCCACAGCTAAGAGATAATGGTAGGAGGGCATACATGGAGCCAGCAGCGTATACACTATCAAAAGCGGAGAAAAGAAGTTTGTGTGAGTGTTTGCATGCAATTAAGGTACCACAAGGATATTCTTCGAATGTGAAAAGGTGTGTGTCAATGGACAATTTGAAGTTAGTGGGAATGAAGTCCCATGATTATCATGTGTTGATGCAACAACTGTTACCAGTAGCTATTAGAGGGATTATGAAAGATGAAGTTCGAAGTACTGTGACAAGATTGTGTGTTTTCTTTAATGCCATCTGTAACAAAGTCATTGACATTGAAAAGCTGGATGAACTGGAAGCTGAGGGTTATATCATATTGTCCCAATTAGAGATGCACTTTCCTCCTTCTTTTTTTGATATAATGGTCCATTTGATAGTTCATTTGGTAAGGGAGGTAAGGCTCTGCGGTCCAGTTTACCTGAGGTGGATGTACCCTTTCGAGCGATACATGAAGATCTTAAAAGGGTACTCTAAAAATCCCTATCGACCAGAAGCCTCAATAGTTGAAAGGTATGTTGTTGAAGAGGCTATGGACTTCTGCAGCGATTATCTATCAGGGAAGAAGGAACAATCTCGGCATGAAGAGGGGAGGAGCAAGGGAACACGAGGACTGAAAGTGAAGACTATGCCTCGTGAAGAAGTATTGCAAGCACACCTTTATATCCTGAATAACATGGCAGAAGTGCAACCGTACATAGAGGAACACAGAAAGAGATTGAAGAAAGAGAATCCGAGGAAGAATGACATGCAGATTACTATTGAGCAAAACATGACATTCATTCAGTGGTTTGAGGAAAAGGTTTTGCATGAGACCGGTGTGTCTGGGACAATAGAGTGGCTAGCCTGGGGGCCTTCGTTTCAGATCATTACTTGGAGCGGTTATGATATAAACGGGTATTCTTTCTACACAAAAAACCAAGATGACAGGAGTACCATGCAAAATATTGGGGTGATAGTAGAAGCTGAATCCATGCACTTTTCTAGTTCGAAAGACAAAAACCCCATATTAGCATCCATGGCCTATTATGGAGTGATAGAAGAAATATGGGAAATCACTTACAACAAGTTCAAAGTTGCTTTATTCAAATGTAAGTGGGTTAGCAATAATGCTGTGGTAATAGATCAACAATTTGGATTTGTCTCAGTTGATATTGAAAGAGTAGGTTATAGGGATGAGCCCTTCATTCTAGCAAGCCAGGCGAAACAAGTGTTTTATGTCACAGATCCCGCAAATAAAAAAATGTCCATTGTACTTCAGAGTAAAAAACAGAAGCATGGTGATCCGACCTTCAACCTTGACGACACACCACCTTTCACAATTAATCCACCTACAACAAGTGAAGTAGAATTGGTAGATGATGAAGAATATGCTGTGAGAAATGATCATGGTGAAGGAATATGGGAAACAATCTAGAGTAAGAGCTTAACTTAGAAAATAGTAATGTGTGCTGTTTGTTTTATTACGTCTCAGTTTATTCATTTACTTACAATTTATTCACCTATCTGACAATGATTTTTGTGCTTACAAGACTATGGACAATTCTGGTGACTCTCCAAGTGATAGGGACAATGAAATGAATAGGCATGAACGTGATGCGACACGTGAACCAGTTGCAAGACGAAGGGTTAGAGGCAGTACAAAAATGCCTGCATTGGTAGCACGTCATAACCATCAACAGGAGAGGTTGCATATTGACTTTGATCAAAATATGAAACCAATTGGTCCAGAGGAAGACCATTTCATTAGCTACGTAGGTTTTTTGGCTCAAAGCAAAGTTCTCATTACCTATGCTAATTGGAAGTTGGTTCCACCAAAAACCAAAGAATTTGGCAACAACTTTTGGTATATAAGTTTCAATTCATCTGTATTATATCTTTATTCCTATCGCTTCAAATATAATTAACGTATGTTTTTACCTTGCAGCAAACCTATGATGTCCCTGACACAGCGGAGATGTACAAGGATTGGATGACGGAGGTTCATCTACGATGGAATGATTTCAAGAACAGGCTCACACGAGATTATATTCGAGGGGACTTGAGGGGTAAGGATCCATGTCATGAGTATCCATTTTTGTCCCCAGAGGACTGGAGGTTGTTTATGGCATCACGAGAAGATCCAAACTTTTTTGGTAAGATTTCTGTAATCATAGTGTTTTATTTGAATATAGTTGACATTATTGATTCGGTGTTCGTTGTTTTCCTTTAAAAGGCATTAAGTGCAGCAAATGCAGAGAGGCAAGCAGCTAATAACTATCAACATTGCATGTCTCGTGGTGGTTATCAGAAGCTTCAGCGACAGATGATGGCAGAAGAATTGGAGAAATTGAAGGAAGCAGCCATATCAGATCCTACCGTTGTGGTCCAGCCCCCGCCACCTCCACCATGTCACAAAAAATGGAAAGCAGGGAGGCTTAAGGGTGGGAAGTACGTAAATCCGACTGTTGCTGAGGTTGCCGCAAGAATTGTAAGTAGTTAGAGCATAATTACAAACTTATTTTTTCATATTGGGAGTGCTTACGATAACTTTTATGCTGCAGGATGAATTGGAAGATCATAGTAGCTAAGGTTCGTTCACTCCAAGTGGACGGATGGACATCTTGTCAACGGCGATTGGGAAGCTAGATCACCCTGGTCATGTTCGAGGGGAGGCAGTGGGAGTTCGTGTCACGAAGTATTTTGGCCGAGCCTCACATCCTTATTCGTCACAAGTTGAACCCAGTAGGGAGCTTGTGGCCAAGATTCGTCAAGAAGTCTCACAAGAGCTCGAGGCCAACCTTCGCGACAAGCTCCGACAAGAGCTATTGCCAGAGCTACGTCTTGAGCTGATGCCTGAGCTACGAGCTGAAATGGAGAAGATGTTTGAATCGCATATGGCAACTACCGAGCGTAGAACCCATTCATCCCCGGCCTTCCACAGCACCAAAGGAAGTTACAACCCGGCGGAGGAACCACTTGGTGACCCTTCTCATACTCCAGCGCCGGGAGAACCTGCCATCCTCTCTTTGGATGCCCCAGTGCTACGTGTAGTTGCAGATGCTCTCGTTCACACAGAAGCTACTACCCACCATTATCAGCAAATTCCACAGCATTTGCGTAGGGTGACTGTGACGTGTGTTCGAGCGGGGGAAGAAGGTACAGCCATCCCTATTCCTGATGCCGAGGTTGCCACGATAGCTCAGGCGAGAGGATCTTTCATCCTTTGGCCTGTACATCTTATTGGCTTGTTACCACCAACACCTCCAATGGTATGGAACTACCTCACTTTTACTTGAGATGTGTTGACATCCTACTAACAGTATGTGTTTTTATGTTCTAAAAGAACGAGCAGGAAGCAGAGAAATGGCCCTTCTTAGCACGACTGCAGCATATCTATAAAGGCATTCACCAGATTGATTTGCATATGCCTCCAGGGATTGTGGGCCAGGAAACAAAGTATCACTTCACAATTGATAAACAAGATCTTAAACAGTTCATGAAGTTCGAGGAGCTAGATGTTGGATGGGGCAAATTTGCAATCCTGTAAGTTTTTTATTTCCCATTTTTTGATTCATTTAGTTAAGTTGATTTTAACTAGCTAATACATTCATCATTTGAATTCTATTATAGCTCCTTTCGTCGTATATGCGTTGACTCTCAGAAAGTTGATTTATATGGATTCTTGTCTCCTGCACATACGACAAGGATTGGGAATACATTGAAAAGAAGGATGAACTATGTGGGCTTCGCATTGGCAGAGGACAAGTATCGTTGTTATCTAGCACCAATTGTTCAAGGGTACGCATTTTAATTTTGTGTATTTGAGATTATTAATAAATAATTGCCTTGCCATCTAACTTCTTTTTAATCTGTATATGTTGTGATAGTTATCACTAGAGTTTGTGTGTTGTCTGTCCTCGGTCGCACGTTGTTTACTGGTTTGATTCCTTAAATAGAAGACTAGACAAAGAAACTAAAAGCGTCTTCAACCAGTAAGTTATTTTTTTGCATTTCATTGCTTCTTGATTCTTGACTTAATGAATTATTCTAATTTATTTTGAATTTCATTTTAATGATAGGGCATGCACGACGTATCGAGCGCTTGGCGGGCCACGCGAACATAGAGGTGGCAAAGATCCGAGATGGTTGTTTCCAAAGGTACGTAGTTTAAAATCAAGTTCTTTTGATTGACGGTCGTTTTAGATATGCCTTTATTGATTTTAACCATTTGCTTTTGATTTATAGTGTCCTCGACAACCTGGCAGCTAGGAATGTGGATATTATGTCTTACTTTATATGTTTAACATCATTCAGAGTGGCATTACGACAGATTTTGAACAAGTAATCGCTTCTTCATTCTCAGAGGATAATATTCTTGGTGTTGTGATTCAATGGCAATTCATTCACTTTATTCATTATTTCATCTAAGATTATTTTCTAATTTACATATTTTTGACAATGAAGATGCCTACTCATATGAAGACTTAAATATGATCAGAGACTTTTTGGCTGGACATCTTCTTCAACGTATACCAGAAGAGTAAAGTCTTTAGTAGTTTGTATAGGACATACTTTTGTGGTAGTACATATAATTAGCGTTATTGTTGTTGGATATGGATTGGATTTTAGTCTTGGTTATTATACAAACTGGGGACTTGGATATAGATTGCTGTGTAGTTTGTATGGTTTGAAAGTTTGTGTGGCATGTAGTAGACTTGGATATTGTTGTGTAGTTTGTGTGGCATGTAGAAGCCTTGGGTTGATCACTGTGTTTGTTGTTGTTTCCATTCTGCTGAACTGTTGTTCTTTGATTCTGTTGTTGGAATCCTATTTCTGCAGTTTACATTTCTAGACAGTGCAATATATATAAAAAGTCCATTTAAAAAAAAACTTTCAACGTCCTTAATAAAAAAAGGGACGTGGAAAGTATTGCTGTCGACACTTTAGACGTCCCCAGTTGGAACTGGGGACGTCTAATGTCATACTTTAGACGTCCCCAGTGGAACTGGGGACGTCTAAAGTCTGCCTTCTACGTCCCCTGTTTTACGGACGTTAATGAAGTTTTTTTCTACGACCCTCACATAGACGTCCCTCTGTTTTTAGACGTTAAAAGGCCAAAAAAAGGGACGTTAAAACCCTTTTTTCTAGTAGTGAGTGCTTATTGGGATCTTCATTATAAAGACCATAAAATATCCCTTGCATCTGCATCATTGTGATCATTACTGGCTTGATCTCAAAGGTATGTGCCCGCATTTCAGGCATCTGGATACAAGACCAGTTACCCCATATATTTCTACTGGCAAAATCATTGACTATAGCTTTATTATACTTATCATCAACCATGGTTTCAAATTTGGATTCAGCAGCTATTTCAGATTCAGTTTCAACTTCAAAAGCATTTTCAATTAGAGGTACTCCGTCAAGCACCACCACTAATCCATCCGGATCCAAAGATTACATATACCTGAATGGTACCTACAAAAGGATCAACCAAGCAAGAATCAATAAAGAAAACAAAACATGAATGTATACCTATTAAAAAGTTAAATCGAAATTTACTAACACAAGCTTAAGGTCAGTTAAAAGATTTGTTAAACTAGATCCCCAGCAACGACACCAAAAACTTGTTCACCGCAGCAAGTGCATAGGTCACCATAAGTAATAAAGTAATGAGTAAAGTATCGTTCCCATGACGATTTGTTTTAACAAAGAAGATCAAGTAATAAGCTTAGTGCATTCAATCAAGTTGAACCAAAATATATTGTTGATGTGGAATAGGAAAGTGTAAAATTTGTTTCTAAAACAATGAGATCTACATTTGTAAAAAGAAGCAGATATGTTATGGAATCTAGGATTATTTATTACCTTTGCATTTTATAAAAGCTTGATGAAGTTCCTCTCGTTTAATGTTTTCAATGATTATATGTGTTAGTCTAAGGTTCAAAGATATTTAGTTCAGCTTTCTCAAGTCAAAACCAAGTTTATATACTCAAATAATATGCATAATCTTTTGCTGCTATTGAATGAGAATATACATTTAGTATTAAACCAAATTGACAATGTTAGGTTAGTGGCTATATCTCTGTCGCAACAATCTATCCATTTATCAAGTACACTTCAAGTCAAACATGATTTTAACTAAGTTCTTTACCCAGATTTTGCTTTCTCAAGTCAAAACAGAGTGAATAACACAATATAAATGATGGCCAAACATTCAGAAGCTTTATGGATAGGATAAAATAACACATATATATCATCCATATATAAAAGAGAGGAAAATCCAAGTATTAATCCATACAAAGGTTCAAAATAATCCTAGAATGAAGAGTTTAGCTGCTCTTGTTTAGAGAATGATTACAGAAATATAGAACAATATAGTCATATCAGTAAAATGGAGAAGAAAGGGAAAGAAATCAGCAAAACCAAGGAAAATCAACTTGAATCTCTTCAAATCTTCAATGTCTGCTTGATTTCCCTTGATTTGCAGCACTCCCAGGCTTAGAACAGTGTCCCAGCAGACTCCTAAGGTTTTCCAGATCTGGAAGATGGCATGCTGCTCCCAGGATCCTGAATTTATAGGCTCTAAAACTCAAAACACATAGCTGCTGTCACGGGCCTTGGCCGTGACCAAAAGGTTTTTGTCCACTTGTTGGCTGCAGCCAATGAAATGGCTTGGCCATGGCCAAGCTTCTTGGATGGCCTTGGCTGCGGCTAGTGCAATGTCTTGGCAGTAGCTAAGCTTCTGGTTTGAAGCTCCATTGCAATGTCTTGGCCAGTGCAATAGCTTGATTTCTTCAAAATTCTTTTTCTCTCATGATCTTATGAAGAGTGGTGACATTGATGTTCAACAAATTTGCTCATGTGACAACCTTGCAAATTTGTTTACCAAGACATTTCCAAATAGAACATTTGACAAGTTAGTCCATGGTATTGGAATGCGCAGGCTCAAAGACATAAAGTGATGTTTTTAACAAGGGAAGTAAACATTGTGTACTCCTTTTCCTTCACTATGTTGTTTCCAATGGGTTTTTCCTAGCAAGCTTTTAATGTGGCATAATATTTGTTTATGAACATCCAAAGGAGAGTGTTATAAATAATATGATGTGTAGATGTTCATAATCCCATGCATAGGATTCCATCTCATGTTAATTGACACTACACCCTATAAATCCAAATTGAAGGGTCTTTAGTGCACATTCCCTATAACCTCCAATTGTACCATTATGTTGCTTGATTCCCTTCTTTATATGCTTGTAACTCTTAGGTTAGTCTTGAATGTATGGAGGCCTATAAATAGGGCACTATAAAAAAACACTGAATTTGGGACGGAATTAGAGTTTCCGATGGAATTTGTGATGGAATTTCTGACGGAATTGATTTCTGATGGAATTTCAGATGGAATGGATTCCGTTGGCAATAATAGCGTCACAAACAAATTTCTAACGGAATTCCGATTCCGTTGGAAATTTCTGACAGAATTTCCGATGGAATTTATTTCCATCGCAATTTCTGACGGAATTTTTGATGAAAATTTCCAAAGGAATTTATTTCCGTCACAATTTCCAATGGAATTCAATTCCGTCGCAAATGCCATCTCAATTTCTGATGGAATATTCCGTCAGAAATTCCCTTGCAACTTCTAAAGAAATTAAATTCCCTCAGAAATTTCCCTCACAATTTCTGACGGAATATTCTGTAAGAAATTCCCTCGCAACTTTCGATGGAATTTATTTCCGTTGGAAATTCCATCACAAAAGTTTTTTAAAAAAATTTTAAAAATCCACATGGCAACTCTGACAACCACCCCCTCATCACCGGCGGTGGCGCATGGCAGCTCTGGCTATGTCCACCTTGTCGTCGGCCCCCAGATCCACCACGTGTCCCAACCTCCTTTCGCCAAGTGTTGAATTTCCTTTTGCCACATGTCGCAACCTCATATTTCCTGGAAATGTAGCTTAACTTGCCCCTCCTTTGATTCAAACCAATGACCTCGTCCGTACGCACGCAATGCCTTACCGGATGAGGTCGATTGCTTTGGCGTTCTATTATTACACACAATTATATATATAATCATATGAGTATATTTTTTTTTAATTTCTAAAATTAAATTTTTATTAAAATTAATTATTAACTAATAAATAATTATTAACTAATATTTTATTCACTAATATTAATTAATAACTAATAAATTTTATTTTTTATATGACTATTTTGCCCCTACAAGGACCAAAACCTATGATTGAAAATTAAAAATATTTTAGAAATTAGAAAATTATAATAAAAATTTAATTAAAAATAATAAATTTTAGGCTAAAGTATACGTTTGGTCCTTTATATTTGCATGAAGGTTCATTTTAGTCCCTTATGTTTCAAAAGTTCATTTTTAATCCTTCAATCTTAACACCGTTAGTCTCTTATAACGGAAAATGTTGACTCATCAATTTTTTTAACAAATTCATAATCATAATTTAATTAAAATAATGATAATAGTAGGGGGGAAAATCTCAATTTTTAATTAATTCTTGTTTCATCTGCTTCCCCTTTACAGCTTTACCCATAGGAAACCCTTCTCTGCCAATGTCATCTTCCTCCATGAATCTTGAGAAAATCATTGAAGATTGAATTAGGAACATATATAGCGTAGAATAGAACTGAAGAGGGGAAGAGAAGAGTTGTGGGAAAAAACACCTCTCCCTTCATGAGGACCGAACGAGCAGTTCTCCAAACCTTTGAGAATAGAAATCTTGAACAGTTTCTTCCAAGGTGGAATGTGGCAAGAATTCAGGTACACCATGCTTTGCATTCGTCTCTTGTATGTCCCTCTAATGTCAATGCTCCAAATGTGGGTTTCTTCTACCCTTGAAATTTTGCTCTCCATGTACAAAATTTGGGGCTGAAAATTCTTGTTTGAGGTAGAGATGCCATGGCCAAGTAGCCATTGAAGATTCATGGAGGAAGATGAATTTGGTAGTAGCCGAAGGGCTTAGATGAGGAGAGTAGATAAAAAAAGTAATTAAAAATTGAGAGTTTTCTCCCTAGTACTATTATTATTTGAAGGGTAGTTCAAATATGAATTTATTAAAAAAATATGAGTTTATATGTGGCCACCAGCTAGAATTAAAATAATGTGACTTGATGAATCAGGATTTTCCGTTACATAAGACTAACGGTGTTAAGACTGAAGGACTAAAAATACACTTTTTAAACATAAGGGACTAAAATGAACCTTGATGCAAATATAAAGGACCAAATGTGTACTTTAACATAAATTTTATAAAAATAATTTTTAAAAATTAAATTAAATTTTAAAATATTAAATAATTAAAAATAATAATTTTTAAATTTTTCCACATAATTTCTGACAGAATTCAATTCTGTCTGAAATTGCGAGGGAATTTTCTGACGGAAGTGAATTCCGTCAAAAATTCCCTCGTGGAATTTGCGACAGAATTGAATTCCATCAGAAATTGCAAGGGAATTTCTGACGGAATTTAATTCCGTCGCAATTTCAGACGGAATCAAATTCCATCAGAAATTTCGGACGAAATTTTCTGTCTGAAATTTTGTGGTAAAAGTAAGAATTTTTTATGTAATATTTTCCATGGCTAATTTTGTGGCAAATTTTACCATGGAAAAAATTTCATCGGAAAATTTTCTGACAGAATTTTCGATGGTTTTTAGACGGAATTTCCGTCTGAATTCAATTCTGTCAGAAGTTCCATGTTTTTTTGTAGTGAGGCCATGCAAAAGGCATTTGCACACAATGAAGTATAGTGAATGAGATTGGTCATTCTTTTCTCTCCGATTCTCTTGTCCAGATATTTCCTCTCTTCTCCTACTACTCTCTAGTCTTCTTATTTTTCTCTAATTTTACATTAGTATACCTTTTTTTTTTAAATAAAGTAAATATGCAATACCTTTGTTTTGTAATTAAGAGGCACATAACATGATGATGAATTTTTCTACAATAACGAGGGCAATGGTAAAAAATATTGAAATTTTTTGACAAATGAATACTTTAACTAACTACCAACTAATTTTTTCGTATGTATGAGATAATTTAAGGTGAGCTATAGACTATATTAATCAGCAGAGTAGTATGTCATAAAAATAAAGCAATTAAAAAAAGTAGGAAGGCACATAGGACTAACTTGGGAATAATAAGAGTGGAGCAGAGTATGGAGCGGTTGTCAATGTTTCAAACTCTCTTAATAATTTTTCATTTTTTCAAAAGAAAATTTTTATACACCACATAGTTGTTATTACATAAAGCACTCTATGGAAACAACTTATTCAAGACTTGAGAGTCATACAACAATGTCTAACCTACTTTTTAAACAAAGGGATGATAGAACGTACGGTCTAGATTGAGGTGAGGAAAAGTAGGAGAACTGCAACAACAGAAGAAGCTTTTTACCAGGGAGTGCTCCAATATTCATGCACAAAGATGGCCTTATACTTGTGATAAGGGTTATTATAAAACCAATCTAAGTTTATATGCAAAGAGACATAAGCACTATTGGCTTCTATTTCAACAAGATCCATGCGAAGATTCATGAACATGGAAGCACTGTATCACTATCAATAAAACATTTCATGATTCTCTTCTCAACAAGGACCTCAAATCTTTCCCATATTGGATAAGAAAATCCAAGAGACTATGTAATCAGTCATGTAGTGTTGATAAGGAGTGACACTGCTCAAAAGCCACTACGTTTCTCTGTAAAAGCTTAGCACAATTACTCACCCTAATAATTGGTATTATCAAAAACCCTTCTGAAAATAGAACCTCAGCTAACTCTCTTGTTGAGCTTGTAATTTGTCTCCTGCCTCTTGTAATTGACTCACACTATATGAACACTCCAGCACAATAAGTCTATTTCTTATGGCACTACTACAAAAAACGCTTTTAATATCCCGTTTTTGGGCCTTTTAACGTCTGAAAACAGGGGACGTTTATCTGAGCGACGTGGAAAAAATTGTCAATAACGTCCGTAAAATAAGGGACGTCTATAGTCTGGACTTTAGACGTCCCCACTTCAAACTAAGGATGTCTAAAGTTTTAGGGACACTTTAGACGTCCCCACTTCAAACTGGGGACGTCTAAAGTGTTTTTTTTTATAACAAAATCGTTTATATTATAGATATGGACTAAACAGTATTTAAAACCAGAAATTACAGATCATCATCAATAAAATTACAGATCTAGTATATGAACTCCAAATCCAAATTCTACACAATAATAACTCCAAAGCTAAAATCTTATAGGCAGAAGATGAAAACAATAAGAGGAATCAATTGTAAAAAACTTACCTCCTTCTATTATTGAAATTCATTTTCACATAATAATGAATAGAGAAGAGCGACAGGGAGAGACGAACCTCATTTTCTCGGCGGGAACGTGGCCATGAAGCATATTTCAGGGTCTCGATCTACAAACCATAACAATATGAGTTAGAAGATAAAATAGAAGGGAAACCAAAGAAAAAAGAGAAAGAAGATAAAATAATAAAAAGCTATAAGAAAACATAACAGATCTGGATCGAGGTGAAAAATAGTGAAAGAAAGGAAGAAGTAATAGTAAAAAGAGAATATAAAGAAGAAGAAGTAAGAGTTAAAAGACGAGGTGGCAGTAGCTCTCCTTGTGTTTGTAGCGATGAGAAGAGAAAAATGAGAGTAAGAGTAGTATAAAACTGATAATAAAACTGTCAAATAAAGACTGTCGGTATAAATTTGAATTTTTTTTGACATCCCCAATTTAATTTAGGGACACCTAAAGTAATCCAGTTATTTTATTTTTTATTTTAGACGTCCCCAATCTAAATAGGGACGTCTAAAGTCACACTTTAGACGTCCCTATATATATTGGGAACGTCTAAAATTTTAATTTTTTTTTAAAATTAGGGACACCATTTGGCGTCCCTAATATATTAGGGATGCCAAATGGTGTCCCTAATATATATTACGGACGCCAAATGATACCTACATAAATGGTGTCCCTAATAATATTAGGGATGTCAAAATGGCGTCCCTGATGATATAGGGACGCCCTTTGGTGTCCCTAATATATATTAGGGATGCCAAAGGGTGTCTCTAATTATAAAAAAAATTTTAAATTAGGGACACCATTTGGCGTTCCAAATATATATTAGGGATGCCAAATGGTGTCCCTAATTTTTAAAAAAAGTTTAACACTTTAGACGTCCCTATTTAGATTGGAGACGTCTAAAGTAAACTCTTCTGTTTTTTTTTTTTGTGCAGGCTCACTTAAGACGTTCCCAGTGGATTTGGAGATGCCTAAAGCTATGCATTTCTCACTTATAATTACGAATATACCATCAGTTATATTTTTGACATCCTTTTTTAAAAAAGGGACATCCTTTAGGGTCATAATATGTATATTCTGTAGTAGTGTGGTGGATTCCTTGGTAAGAAGAATGGCCTTAATATATCACACAAGTTTTCCACTTGATGTGGAAAGGAAGACTTGTCAAAAAAATTTTCAATTGGGATATACTCTCTCTAGTCCTTAATATAAGATATATTTACGTAATTTGATTAGATTAATTATTATGACATGTATTTTCTAAAACATCTTTATCATCTTCCTTAATTCGTTGCTTCCTTCTCCTCCCTAATTATTGTTGAGGAAGCATCAATATGGGTAAATTAGAAAAAGACTGGTAAATATGAAAAATATATCTTATATTTAGGACTGTGATCAATTCGCCAAATGTGTCCTATATTAAGGACTAGTAGGAGTAATATTTGTTTGCTAAGAAGTAGAAATCAAATATAGGGATGGTAAAATCAAGAAATGAAAGTATACTATTGAATCCAGTGGAAAAGTTTGGTGGAATAAACCTCAAGAACAAAAAATGGTATTTGATTTTCAATTAAATCCAAGTCTTATCGTATTTTGGCCATGGTTGGTCATTACTACTTAGCAATTGGTGATTACTAAGAGTAGGAAACAACTCAATGATGAAACAAGCATCGGTCAGAATCATGCTTATGAATTTGTCGGTATCCATCTGTATGGTCTTTGAATAACAACGTTGGATTCTATCTTCCATGTCCTGTAGGAATTTCTTATAATCATCTAATGATTTCTCTTAGATCTTGAGAAATTTGTGAAGCTACCACAATTTTAATTGTTGCTTTGATTCTAGCCTTTGGTTTCCATGATGACATGAGCCAATGAAAAACCTCGTTTATAAGGCAAAAAACTCGTTATTACACAATTCTTACACATGTAAAGTGGACTCAACACCATATATCAACCCAAAACTTTAATGCATAGAACATATAGACATTTTCTACTTATGTACCTCTTTTCTAATCCAACTTTATCTGGTGTGAGATTTCTCCTAACACTAAGACAAGTCCCCTCTCACTTTATAGCTGTACCTGTTGGACCGAGGGTCCGACTCCGCCCTTAGAAAAAACCCAAATCAAATGAGAAAAGAATACATCAGCATTTGTTGCTGATGGAAGAGATCAAATCACACTTAAGTGTGATTAGTCAAAGCAAATCAACAGTTAATGTTGATTTTCTCATTGATTGGAGGAGCCTCTTGACTAAGAGAATCAATTAGGAAATAAATGTGGCTTGATAGGCAAGCTGGAGGAGCCTCTCCAGACCTCTATATACAGAGGCCTCCACTTGCATTATTTCCACACCTCAGCAATAGAAACATCTTGCGCTCTCTCTTCTTGTCTCTCACATTTCTTTGTTCCAGTGCACTGCTAACCAGATTAGGCTCTAGTAGGCTAATCCTTGCATGAGCTCTGCTTACCTGGATTCGACCTGACCCCCTGTACGTATATCTCACTTTCTCTCTCTATTATTTTTTACAGTACAAAACCTTCTAAACTTAATGGTGCTGAATTATATTCATCCAATATTACCATCACTAACACTTACAGACATGTTACCTGAGCTTGCATCATATTACTAACGATCACATTGCCACATTCTTTTTTGTCATGAAAACACATCAACTTGACGCTTTATTAGTTCTTTTTTCCACTCACAAAAGTCGTTATATATGTGTGTGTGTTGATTAGAACTTCTATTTCTGATCCACTAATGACTTAAGTTAATTAATAGTTTTTGCCTGAACTAGTACAATTTTTTTTTTAGTCTCGGGCCTCAACTCCACAATATTCTTTTTTTTTTTTCATGGCATCCTACTAATGGAATGACTCTTAACATCATGTTGGATCTTGAGATATTGGTATTTATTGAGGCTATCTTTCTCTCAAAATGACTTGAGTCAATGGATATGACCTGACTTAATTTTATATATACCTTCAATTCATTGTCCAACGAATTGATTTGCAACTCTCTTAATAAATTCTGATAGAAAGAAAGCACGAAAACTTGAAAATTAGCAATACAAATTTGATTAATTGCAGAAATCATATTTCAAGAAATACAAGAAAAGAGATAACTAACCTTAAGCTTGCGATCAATGTTTCCAGGAAACTGAAGTGTAAAGATAATCCTTAAACACTATCCTTAGCTTTCTTTATCGAATCTCCAACACCATGTTTCTAATACACAAAATTGATTAACTATACTAACTGTTGGGAATTGGGCTTAGTCCACCCTTAGTGGATTAGGCCCAAACCCATTAAAGTTTTAAGTTTTTGGGGCCAAACAAAATACCCAAAAGAATGTGGGGTATTTGTAGGTAATTTTCCCAAGGGTTTGAATTAGAAATCTGTTGGGAACAGTTTCCCCGAGAGTTTTGGGGGGAAAAGTTAGTTGGCTTCTGTGTGTAAATAAACGGACGCACATCAAAAACTTTCAACAGATAGAAAAGTTTCATACAGAGAACCTCTTCTCCTTCTCTTCTTTTCCTGTGTGCATTTGCTGTGTGTTATAGTCGAAATCCTGGTGATTCGACTCGCGTGGGTACCGGAAGAACTCGAAACGACACTTCAGATACGCCCGAAATCCGACATTGGTATCAGAGCCTGTGTTTTTCAATCTGTCCGAGTGATACTTCTGCGATACTGTGCGTTCGTGAATATACTCATGCGTCTGTGTTTTTTTTTTTTTTCATGAATGCATATATGAAATTTTTTTTTTTCGTCTGTTTGTTTCGTTTGAAATTCATGAATATATCTCTTTCTGTATGAGAATTTCAGTTCATGTATTTAAACGAAAATGTGAAATAGAACTTGAGATCCGTTCTGCGTTTTTTTTTTTTCAGTGCTCTACTATGCATTCTGTTTTGTCGGTATAGTTCAGTTGAATGATAATGTCTTAGTTCTATGAGCATTAGAATATTGAAAAGCATCATAAAACATCAACTAAGGCTATAGAACAAGAATACCGATAGATTGTGCGAAATCCGAAAGAAAAACGCATAAGACAGAAAAGAGAATTGAATTGGGTCTCCATAAAACGAGATTTTTATGGTTTAAAAATAATCCCATTGCGTAGAACTCGAAAAAACGATGAAGATGGACACCAAGAACGCGCAAAACGGACGCCGGACGGTGAAGTTACGGAGGAGAGAAGGTAACGGGTCGACGGACCCGACCCGCGGATGAAATCGGGTCCGGGTCGACCCGGCTGGAGGTTGAAGACAACCTCCAGCGACACAAAACGGCGCCGTTTTGCGCCCTCAAAAAAAAAAAATCCGGATCGGGTATGGCCCAGCCCGATCCAGTCCAGTTATTTAAAAAAAAAAAACCTCATTATTGGGCCATCCGTGGCCCAGAACCCAAATATTAAAAAAAAAAAAAACTAGATCAGGTCGGTGGGTAAAGGCCCAACCCGACCCGTCAACCAAAAAAAAAACAAAAAAAAAAAGGAAAATGGAGCAAAAACGCCACGTGGCGCGTATGGCCACGTGGCAGACCCGATTGACACGTGGTGGACATAGACCGACTGCTGGCGGCGCGTGGAGTCCATCCTGATGGCGCGTGTCTCGATCGAAGGGCAGCAGGGTGGCGCGTGTACCTCACGCGCCTTCAGTGAGAGTGGTTTTGTATCCATTTTTCCAGTTTTTTTCCTTCTCGGGGCGCGTGTGGGCGCGTGGGAGCTCCGTTTGAGACGCGGTTTGTTTCTAAAAATCCCTAAATTCGAGATCTTCATGTTGATATGACATTTGCCTATTTTTAGGGCAATTCAGGATCTGTTTGTGAGTTTTTAGTGCTTATTTAAATGTTTTTTATACATTTAAAAATCATAAAAAATGACTTACATTTGTTTATGTAGGTCAAAGATGAAGCAAGAGGCTTCTAATAGCACTGAAACACTTGAGTATGGGTCATTGAGCATTGAGTATGTGGACGATCAAGCTCATATGGATGATCCTGAAGAAGATCCCGAAGAGGATCCTGAAGAATATGAATTTTTTGAGGAAGATCCTGAAGAATTTTTTGAGGAAGATCCTGAAGAATTTTTTGAGGAAGATCCTGAAGAAGGTTTTCTAGAGCCTGTTCCAGTGGAACCTCAAGTGGTCTACTCTGACTCTGGACCTAAGTCTGTGCCCTCCTGTCCTGATGAACCTTAAAATTTGGAAGAAGAGGTCGATCAACCCTATTCTGCTGCTATGGCTGAGAAGATAGCAGAACTTGACGCGGACAAAACAGCTAGAATAAATAATATAAAAATCATATACTCAATCATTGCGAATTATGTGGAAAGCATAAAAGACAAAAAGAGTGCAGAATTCTACGTGAGCGTAATGATGAAGTACCGCGTGGCTGTAAGGGCTAGGGGCACATTTTCAATGACTGTTGCTTGGGTTGATGCTGTGACAAAAACAACAAGATTCATGAAGAAAAAGAAAAGATTCTTTAGGAAATTAAGGAAAGCCATCATTGATTACTGTTGTTCCGACATTTACTGGTGTATTATATTACTATTTCCGTTTGTGTTGTTTGTATTGAGAATATGACTCTAAATGTTATTGTTTGTATGTTTTATGTATGGACATGGTATTATTTTCATGTAATGAATTATGGTAATGAATTATGTTTGTCATACAATGCTAATTTTTAATTATGCATTATGATACCATGTATCCCTGATGAGTAGGAGCTATTAGAAGGTAAAACTTCTAAAAGCTGATGATTTATTTATAGTACTTATATGAATTTTTTTTTTGGAAAATAATAAGTTGCTAGTATTTGTATGATGGGAGGTACAAACGTATTCTCCTGATTATGGATCTAGTAATGAACTTATTTTCCAGTCAAGAATGATATAAGTACAGATGTTGTATACCGTGCTATGCTACATAATCGTTTTGGTTACGTTCTCTTAAAGAGAACAACGTTTCTAAATATGAAAAACATCACTTCAGAATTGACAAAAATGGCCATGAAAGGGATCATTGCTGAATTGAATAAGGGGGAGAAACTGAATGGCGACAACTGGGACATCTGGCATCGTAAGGTGTAGTACATTTTGGAGGAACAGGAGGCTGTTGAACCACTAACCACTATTTTAGTGGAACCTGAAGCTGGGACTACTATTCAGCACAGGAGAAACTTGGAAGTTTACCAAGCGTGGAAGAAGAAAAACAGCATTGCAAGAGTCACCTTATTGAGCACAATGGAGAATGACCTGATGTGCCAATATGAGAAATACCAAACTGCTCAGGCTATGTGGGCTGCACTCAAGGATAGGTTTGGTGGCACATCAACCACTAAGCTTAGAAGGTTGACAATCAAGTTTGATACCTACAAGCTTAGAGCAAATACTCCTATGAAGCAGCATCTGAGAGAGATGTCCAACATGATCAGAGAACTTCAGGAAGCTGGACACACCTTGACTGATGAACAGCAAGTTCAGGCTGTAATCAGGTCGCTTCCTTCTAGCTGGGAGCACATGAAAGTGAACTTAACTCATAATGACAACATCGTCACTTTTGATGATGTAGTCAAACATCTTGAGCTTGAGGATGAACGCCTTGCGGCGTATAAGGCTTCTGCTCAAGCCTACTACACAGAAAATGCTGGTCCTTCTAATGCAAAGCCCGATTCCAAAAAGGGCAAGAAACCACAAAAGAAAGGCAAGAAGGATGGCTCTAATTTCAAAAAAGGGCAGAAAGCAATTCAAGAAGAAAGGAAAGAAGGGCGGGAAGAAGAAAGTTGACCTGAATAAGGTCAAGTGTTACGCCTGCCAGAAAATGGGTCACTTCGCACGGGACTGTACCGAGCGAAACGACCGTGAAAAGGTACTAGTGGATTATGTGAATTCACACATTTCTTTTGTTTTAAGTACTTCTTTTCTAACAGGACCTATTTGTTCTTCTTGGATTTTGGATTCAGGCTCAACAGACCATGTGACGAGGGATCGGGGATCCTTCGTGGAATACCGTCGGTTGCCGCATCTAAGCAAATGGCTTTACGTGGGCAACAATGCAAAGATCGAAGTCAAAGGAATTGGCACCTGCAAGTTACCTTTGCGTGGTGGGAAGACTTTGATCCTACATGATGTTCTTCATGCACCTGACATCCGACGGAATTTAGTTTTAGTACTTTGTTTATTGGATTATGGGTTTGATGTAAACTTTCATGGCAAAGTTGTAGACATTTTTAGCAACAAGACCTTTTATGGTTTAGCTTTCCTTTCTAGAAAGTTCTTTGTTATGGATATTGTTGGTAATTTTAAAGTGCATGACTCTTTCGTTATTTCCTCTAATACTACCGTTGATATGAATATCTGGCACTGTAGACTAGGACACATTAATCAAAATAGAATGATTAAACTAGCTAGAGAAGGTTTGCTAGGTGAAATTTCAAATATGGAAATGTCCTTATGTGAGAATTGTCTAGCTGGTAAGGCAACTAGGAAACCTTTCGGTATGGGAACTAGAGCTGAAATTCCATTGCAATTAATCCATTCTGATATATGCGGTCCAATAAGTGTGAGGGCGAGACACGAAGCCTGGTATTTCATTACCTTCATTGATGACCATTCGCGATATGGTCACGTCTATTTGATCTCACACAAGTCTGAAGCTCTTGAATGCTTTAGACGGTACATGTATGAAGTAGAGAATCAAATGGATTGTAAAATTAAAGCTTTGCGCACTGATCGGGGTCGTGAATACTTATCTGATCAGTTTAAGGAGCTCTGTGAAGAAAAAGGGATAATTAGGCAACTAACCATCCCTGGCACTCCACAACAAAACGAAGTTGCTGAAAGAAGAAATAGAACTCTTCTAGACATGGTTAGGTCAATGATGGCTCAAGCACATCTGCCAATTTCATATTGGGGTGATGCTTTACTAACGGCTGCCTTCATTCTTAACCGTGTGCCCTCAAAATCAGTCGCATCTACGCCCTATGAGTTATGGACAAAACGCAAGCCAGATTTAAACATCCTCAGACCCTGGGGGTCTGCTGCGTATATTCATAATGATTCCCATAAGTATGGGAAGTTGGGCCCTAGAGGAAAAAAGTGTATCTTTATAAGATATTCTGAGCAATCAAAAGGATATGTTTTCATAGGAGAAAATGAAGATGGAACTGTGACTGAAATTGAATCAAGAGATACCGTATTTCTAGAGAATGAATTTCCTAGCAGGGGAGATATTGATCGTACAGTATCTCTTTATGAAACACAAGAACAAGGCAGTACAGAACAAAATCAGACTAATGATCCTCAATCATCTCAATATATTGACTTGAGTGGGAGCTCAGAAAGGCCTTCACAAAGGCCTAGACAAGAGAAGCGAAAGAGACAAGAAGTTCCCACAAGAAGGAGTGACAGGGGAAATGTACCTAGAAGACGCTTCTCCATAGAAGGAGAGGCACTTATAGTTACTCCAGACGGAGATGATGAGCCTCGTTCTGTGCAAGTAGCCTTATCAGGTCCTGCTAAGGATGAATGGAAGAATGCAATGGAGGAAGAAATTGATTCAATGAAGAAGAATCAAGTTTGGGAACTAGTTGATCTACCAAAAGGGCGAAAAGCCATTGGGAACAAATGGGTTCTCAAAATTAAAAGAAAAGTTGATGGATCAATTGACAAATACAAGGCTCGATTGGTTGCAAAGGGGTACACACAACAGGAAGGTATAGATTACGAGGATACTTTTTCACCTGTTGTACGTTTCAATTCTATAAGACTTATTCTGGCAATAGTAAATAGTTTAGATCTGGAACTGCATCAGATGGATGTAAAAACCGCATTTCTAAACAGTGATCTGGATGAAGAAATCTATATGGAACAACCATTAGGTTTCATTAAGAAAGGAATGGAGAGTAGAGTTTGTAAACTCAAGAGGTCCATTTATGGACTAAAACAATCATCTAGACAGTGGTATTTGAGATTTCATAGAGCAATAACCTCTTATGATTTTCAAATGATTGAAGAGGACCACTGCGTCTACATTAAGCGGTTTGAGGGTAATTTTGTAATATTATCCTTATATGTAGATGACATACTATTAGCTGGAAATAGTCTAAAGTCGGTCTTAGCTATTAAAGAATGGTTATCATCGAATTTTGAGATGAAAGACATGGGTGAAGCAGAATATATACTTGGAGTTAAAATCCAAAGGGATCGCTCTAAAAGAATTCTCTCTCTTTCACAAGAGAATTACATCAAGAAAATTCTTGAGCGATTCAACATGAGAGACTGCAATCCCTTAGATACCCCAGTAGCTTCAGGTGTAACCTTAAGTCTTGATATGTGTCCCAAAACTGAGTCAGCAAAGAAGAAAATGGAAAGGGTTCCCTATGCTAGTGCCGTTGGAAGTTTGATGTACGCAATGTTGTGTACAAGGCCAGATATTTGTTTCGCAGTTAGACTGGTTAGCAAATTCCAGTCAAATCCCGGTGAGCAACATTGGAAAGCAGTGAAAAGGATTTTGAGATACTTGAAGGGCACGTCAGATTATGCACTATGCTATCAAGGAAGCGATCTGTGCTTAGTTGGATATTCTGACGCTGATTTGGGTGGAGATGAAGTTGAACGAAGATCGACTTCAGGATACACCTTCTTGCTAAACAATGGCGCCATATGTTGGAGCAGCAAGAAGCAGACGTGCATTGCCCTACATCCTATGGAAGCTGAATTCGTGGCATGCACTTCAGCAGTGCAAGAGGCTATATGGCTAAAGAGATTCATTGAACATCTTGGATTTGGAAATGAAAGCACAAATCCGGTGTTAGTGTATTGTGACAATACCGCTGCCATAGCCTATATGAAAGATCCCAAATACCATAGCAAGACCAAACATATAGATATAAAGTATAATTTTGTGAGAGATTATGTAGCACAGAAAGTTGTCACTGTACAACATATTTCGACCAAGAGTATGGTCGCAGACCCCTTAACCAAACCCATAGCCAAGGAAATGTATGACAAACATGTGAGGGCTATTGGGATGCATAAAATGTAAACTTGTAGACACTATGTAATATGTTTATGATTAATGAAAATGGTTCTTCATAAAAATTTTATGTGTCTATATATATAAAGGTATACAATGTCTAGTATGTCGTACAGGCAGGTAAGGTTGGCTCTCTCACACGAGCAACCGCCTTTGATACTCAAGGAGAGTATGCAAAGATGAGACAATTGTGTTCACCAGTAAAGCAGCAGGAAT
The DNA here is from genome assembly GCA_963242795.1 of Inga leiocalycina. NCBI lineage: Eukaryota > Viridiplantae > Streptophyta > Magnoliopsida > Fabales > Fabaceae > Inga > Inga leiocalycina. Next base: position 41,299,156 of record OY725328.1, on the reverse strand, counting down.
GCTGATATGGTAGAGAAGAAACACAAATTATGTCACCTCGATAAGAGTGTAGTATATCGAGATGAGATCCAATAAGACATAATATAAATGTGGATCGAATCATGGATACCCACTTCCATGAAGCCTGTTGCCAGATAACAAATTCTTCAACATTGACGTCATAATAGATAAATGGAGTAGAAGAAATTGGGTTTAGATACTGGGAGCATCTAAACTCATGTCTGTACGGTGTTAATGATAAGTTTCAAAACGACGTACGCTCTTATGGTACAGAGTAACACCGTAGCATGTGATTCATACCACATGTGCGAAAGAACCGCAAATAGGAAGCAAGTGAATGGATCCCTGCTTCATTACTGTGTGAGTCCCAAGAAGGTTAAACACTTCTGTGATGTCCTTTGACTTTGACATTGTCATGGAGGTATACTTCAGCGCCTGCTACCTTAACATTCGTCCTATGATTACGACTGATACAATCCATGGTATTATGTTAGGAAAGCAGTTGACGTATATCAAAATGATAAATGAGCGAAAGGAAGGTTACCTGAAATATACACACCTATGTTGGTGTCTGAGACATGCCCTTTATGATATTAATATTTGACAATTTCATAAGTGTGGACACTAAGCATATGAAAAGGCAATCTAAGTTTTATCTTAACTTGAGAGGGATTAGATCTGCCATGTGAAAGTGTATATTGGTATATCTAGGACATATAAGGCATAATATTAAAATTCAAGCTACACAAAGAAAGGTTGTCTTGTGCTGGTCCTATGAGAGGGATTTCTAGTACAAACACCTAGGAGACGTCATGCCCAAGCGGTCACGGCAAAGCACCTAGTATGAAAGAAGAAAGAGAGGGAGACAATTCTTATGACATCCAATCCACCAAGTGTGAGTGGGAGATGTTGGGAATTGGGCTTAGTCCACCCTTGGTGGATTAAGCCCAAACCCATTAAAGTTTTAAGTTTTTGGGGCCAAACAAAATACCCAAAAGAATGTGGGGTATTTGTAGGTAATTTTTCCAAGGGTTTGAATTAGAAATCTGTTGGGAACAGTTTCCCCGAGAGTTTTGGGGGGAAAAGTTAGTTGGCTTCTGTGTGTAAATAAACGGACACGCACATCAAAAACTTTCAACAGATAGAAAAGTTTCATACAGAGAACCTCTTCTCCTTCTCTTCTTTTCCTGTGTGCATTTGCTGTGTGTTATAGTCGAAATCCTGGTGATTCGACTCGCGTGGGTACCGGAAGAACTCGAAACGACACTTCAGGTACGCCCGAAATCCGACACTAACCTTAATTCATTTACAAGGTAGTAGCTTGGATTTTCCTCTCTTTGTTTCTCTTTTCCACTTCTTCTTTGAGAAGGCAAATATAGCTTTTAAAAAAATTAAAAGTACTAGATTGTTATTGTGAGTAGCATGCTAAATATTGTGAGCACTAATTACGGTGTGCATTATTACTGCAAGAGATCTTCTAACATACATTTTCTTTTGTGCCCATATTCATTGCATTTTGAGCTCATCACCAATCTGAACCATTTAGATTGATTTTGGATAGTCCATATTGAATTTAATTTAATTTTAATATTTTAAGTAAAATTTTATTTTAATGTTGTAAAATTGAAAATAAAGATTATCTCATAACTTTCACTTTTCAGAAAATGAATTTATCATTAAAAAATCACAAAATTTATATTAAATTTGGACTATTTAGAATGTATTTAAACAGTTTAAATTTCATTACAATGACGAGGTCTCAATGATCATCATTGTGATGAGAACCAAATGTGATATTTGGAGATGCTCCCCTCCAAACTTTTAAACATTTCCAAGCCATAATCCTCTTAAATGATACAGAAATTGCTCAACCAAATGCTTAAAAATAATATAATATACTATATATATATATTGAGGCTTTTTAATTTTTAGATAACAAATAATAAAGTGGAAAGGTAAAATTAAAGAGATAATATATAGTTGTTTAGGATTGAAGAGAACTTACCCTTCTATGTGAATTCTAAATTATCACTACTACAAAAACAAAGATCAGTGGCACACCTTTTGTGGCACTTCTTTAGCTTCTTTTTAGATTTTTAATTTTTTTTTTAAAAAAAAAGCACTTTAGGTGGCGCTTCCTTGAAGAAGTGTCACCTAAGGTGTTTTTTTATTTTAAAAAAATGAAGTAGCACTGTGGCGCTTGCTTAAGGAAGTGCCACAACTGCTACGTATTTTATATGGTACTTGGCTTATGAAATGCCACACAAAGTAATTTTTTTTTAAATTTTTTTTTCAAATTATTCTCTCTCATCAAATCTGCTTCTATCATATTTATCCCCTTAGTCTCCACTCCCCATCAAACATATGCCTCACTCCTTATTCTCTGAGTCCCCACATTTTTTCCTTCTCTTCTTTTTGTAATTCATCACCATCTCCACTTTGATCGGCACTTCACTTGTACTTGTACCAAAGATGATCAATAATATTTGTGCAAAAAGATATCACCTTAGCTTTTGGTATCTACAAAGCATTAAATTGGAGGATTTTCAAGATTTCAATGGAGGATCTTTTCTAGATTTGATGACTTCTTTGCAACGAATACAATTGGATGTGAAAGCTCCAAAGGTAACACACTTAAATTATTGTTCCCGAATTTTTTTTTTCCAATGGACTGTGTAGCATTCAAACTTGAATGTCAAGAACATATTTTCATGCCTAAATAATTTGTCTTGTCAAGACATGAAATTTCTAAATTTTCATACATTTTCATTCAAAAAAATTGGTTTTGCGTCAACACACACACATTGCTTTCCCAAATTATAATAGAATTTGTGAATCAAGTAGTGACCTAAAAAAGTTAAAATTTTCAGATAGATACATTAAAAGAAAGATGCACCATATGTTTATCAACTTCTAATGAATATAGACATTATATACGTGAGTTGAGGTACATTTGGAGGGATCCCAAAGATACTTTCAGGATCTACTATCTTCAAAATTTGAATATCAGAGCATGTTAAAAACTAAGAACAATTTTCAATGGTGTCTCAATAGCATATAAATAAAATAATTATTTATTTTTAACATTTGTATTTTTCTTAGTAGTGATTTTGTTAATTTATATCATTTTGGAGTAATTTGATTGTAGTTTGCTTTTTTTTTTTTTGGATATGAAAATGTGTTCAAAGTGTGTTATCAACTATAATTATAGGGTTCTTTTGATAAAAAAAAAATAATTAGAGGGTTCTAAAAGAAAAATATGAAAATAATTTATTTTAAAAAAATAATACTTTAGGCGGCGCTTCTTTAAAGAAGGGCCACAGGAAGGGGCCCTCCTGTGGCGCTTGTTGATGTAAGCACCACAGGAGGGTATGGTCTCCTGTGGCGCTTGCTGACATAAGCATCATAGGAGACCCACCTCCTGTGGCACTTCCTCCAAAAAACACCACAGGAGGGTATTTTTAAAAAAAAATTAAAATGCTGTGGCGCTTTCAAGCGCCACAGCTTTTTTTAGTGGCGTCCTGATATGTGACATTTCTCTAGCGCCACAGCTAATGCAATTATAAATGTCATAGTTTTGCTTTTTTGTAGTAGTGTATTACTTGTTGAATTAGATATTCATTACAAAAAATAAATGTATTTTTCTTTTTGCTAAGGAATAAAAGGAAAATTATAACCAAGTTCCAATCAACAAATTTAATAGCAACTAGGTCCTTCAAAATCATCAAATTGTAGTGAAGTCTCAAAAGATCTGGGTGCTACTAATTTCAAACATAAAAGTACAATTTTGCCCCTTTGTAAGTAATGATAAGTTTAGAGTAACCCATGACAAGTTTAGAGCATCTAATGACAACTTACATGGCAACAAGTGACTACATAAAATATTAGTTCAAAAAGCAATTACAACTTATACATGTTCCTCTCTTGCATCATTCTTTATTGGTTGTGTATTGTCATACACATTCTCTCCTATATATACATGACCACTTTATCCATTGAATTTAAAAAAATGTTCTACTCATTTATTATCTACAAGGTCCACAAAGGTTGTTATATCAAAGGTCAGCATGAATTTTATGGAAACTCTACAACTTTGTTTTGTAACAATTAATGCTACAATTGTTCTCAACTCCTCATATGTAGTGCCTACTGTAACATCTTAAAAACTTGAGAAGAGATTTACTAGTCATAATTGAGGCTTAGGGATGTTATCTAAAAATTAAAAAGCCTCAAAAATAAATTAGTTGGTAAAAGGCTTATTTCCAAGCCATGATTTCAACAATGATTGAGAAATAGCAAATATACAATGGTTAAATGGAATTTAAGATTTGACAGAAGAGTTAAGAACAATAGAACATACCTTAGTTGCTTTGGAATTTTCAACATAACTAGGTTTCTAAGTGTTGGGAGGAAAATTGCGGGATGACTTAGAGACATTAGAACTAATAATAAGGAGAGTCATCGTCGCAATTGTATTTCTTGTTTTGATATTGAGTTTAATGTTATATAGGATTTGATTAGATAGATTTAATTTTTAGTTTTTTAATAAGATATGATTTTTTTTTTTTTTTTGCCAACAGTAAGATAGGATTTTATTAGATAGATTTTATTAGATATATTTTTATTAGATAGATTTTTTGATTTATTTGGCTGATCCTAATAACAATCATATGAGTTGTATAATCATATGAGTAAACTTGGGATAATAAGAAATTAGCATAGGTATTTTTGTTAAAATAAAACATTATATTTCTCATCCCTCAGAAAAAAAAACCCAAAATTTGGAGGGGTGCAAAAGGAGGAAAGGGCCGGGAGAACTAAAACACAAAATTTCTCCCGTCCCGTCCCGTCCCCTCTATTTTTCCCAACCAAACATGTTCACCCTCACCCCTCCCCTTGAAAAACCTCAAACTAAACAATGCCTAATGGCTTATTTTATTGAAATAATTCAAGAAAAATAGTTAAAGGTTATTGCTTGGCTTAAAAAGTTTAGGAAAATTATTTCATGGGCTAAATAAGCTAATTAAGGAAGAAAATTCATATAATTGTTTGGAAAACTAATTTTTGGAATTTATATAGCTGGTAAATTCCAATATAGCAATGGTAAAATGATAATTTCCCTATCAAAAGCCCACAAACCCATTTAATCAATTCAAGCCCAATTTACGGACTACGGGATGTTCACCACCTGAACCAGGAGGACAAGGTTCCGCATTATGGGTTAAGTGTACATGTGACCAAGGAAACAGACAATTCAGTTTTATTTCATTAAACCCATCATTAACACTTCGTCACTTCCTCATTTGCGACCTGAAACCAGAAATACAGAATGAGAGTGCGAGAGTGAGGCGAGAGGCACATGCTTGCTAATTTAAGGGAGTTGAGGAGAAGAGGAAGGGAGTAAGAGTTCACACGCAAGTTTAGATTCAGGGTGAGGTAAGTCCCCTAAACATCATTCTATCATCATTTCTTCCATATGGTTTGAAATTTGCTGATGTATTGTTGCTGAAAATGGTGAGCTAGAGGGAGAAAATGATTTGTGAAGTGATCTAACCATAGAAATCATGCTTAGTAATCGTAATAAGACTTTCAGTTGCTAGCTTAACAACATGCATGCTAATTCAAGGGAGTTGAAGAAGTGTGATTTAATCTGGAAATAATTTCAGAGTAAGGAAGATGTTGTACGTTTTTTATTTTTTTTTTTTCCATTTTTGGAAAAAAGAAAGATTGAGTGTTCCTGTATTAATAAATGACATGATTTAGTAACCATAAGTGATACATGGTTGTGTAGGAGGGGATATCATTTCTGCTTGATAAAAGTGAGAATTTGGAGGTTTCAAGATGACTATTTTCCCACTGTTTTAATCTTATATTAGGAGTTGAATTTATATTTAAGTGAAGTAAGCCTACTTAGACATGAGATAAAACATCTAAGACGATATGAAGTTTGTGTGTGACGTTGTGTCTCGATGATTGAATTTTTGAAGAGGAAAATGTATTAGAAACCTACTGCATGATACTCTTAGGAACTAAATGAATATTTGGATTGTTCAAGTATGCTATAGGTTTCATTATAATGACATAACTGACATATTAAGCTGCAGGAAAATTTCCTGCTATTTGAAAAGAGATGCAGTCTGAGGTTTTTGAACGGTATAAAGGCACATAGAAGTTAAGTGTTATATATTATTTAGTAATGGTATAAGATATAGTGATGAATGTAGCTAAATTAAGATTGGGCCATATGAATTTAAATCCGGAAAAGTTTCCAGAACAAAATACAAAGATGTGCAAGTTCACAGCAAATGTTTAAGTGGCCAAATACAAAGAAATTAAATGGTTTTAGTGTTAACTACTAATATGACGATGAGTTCTTGATGGATTTAAATTTTGGGATGTCTTACGACAAAAATGCCACTGTTTTGATCAAAAGCAAGAATGAGGTGTAGGTGTTGTAAGTTGATGAATTACACATATAAGGTGCTTAAAGGTTGCTTAGTTGTGTTGGTGGCAATAGAATTGGGATCTTTTAGTTTTTCTTTTTGGCCTGTTACAGTTAGCCACTGATTTAAATGAAGGAGTTAAGCTTTGTTTAATTTGATGCTTCCAATGAGTTTAGAAGGGATTTATTGTGTAGGACAATGCCCCTATTACAAGTTTGGAACCAGTATAACTGAAAATTGAATTTTAGAAATTGGAGCATTGATTTTATGAGGTGAAAATGAGCCAAACGATCTCTTCTGCCGTTGAAATTCGTGTGCCTTTAGTTCACATAATAAGCTTTGGAATAAGTCCTAAAACACATTAAATGGATGTACATTGAAATTTCTGAGTTTTCAAATTTTCGGTAGGAAAACTAGAAAATCCTATTTTACCAAACGCGTAGTGAATATTGAGGCTGGAATTATAGAATTATGTCCATGATTTGGTGTTGAATGTTTTTTTTTTCTCTCTAGAGAATAAAAAAGAGCTTTAACCAAAGATTTGAACCACTACGATTTGATTTTTCTAGATTAAGTTTGGTTTTCAAAGTTCCTTGAAAATTAAGGGTTACAAAATAAATAGTAAACACAAATTAAAAGTCAATCTTATGATCTAGTTCATGAAATCAGAACTTGGTAAAATGCATAAATATAGGTGACCAAGTTGTGAGGAACTAGGGAAGGACATTACAATGTACCCAAAGATAATGATAACTCTCCATTGGCATATTTAAAGTATATTTTGGATATATTTGAAGAGTTATCTAGGCAAGTTTTGAGAAAACTTCTTTGAGATTATATTGTTATAAGATCATATCAAAGTGATGTATTATTTGGGGATATTAGTATAAATATCTGAGTTTTAACTAAAATAGAAATAAATAGACTTAGGACAAATAAAATTATAAAGAATTCAAAATTTGTGAAAAGTTTAAAAGAAAAAAAACAATCAGTTCATTATTTTATAGCATTTTTTTAATGTTATCTTCTTTCCTTCTCCAGGGATGACGTGGATGGGTTAAATGAGGTGGGATCTTTTAAATCATTAAAATCTGAGCATCTACGAGGAAGGCAAGCACGAAACGACACCTTGGTAGGAGTTGCAAAGAAGCATCAGAATTGACTATTGAGCCAAGAAAATAAAAAAATAAAAAAACGCCATTGTTTCTAGGATTTAAGACTTGGGAAAGGGATCTTAATTGGATCGTATAATTAAGTAATGTGTTATTAGAATTTATTCTAATTTATCAGTAGAATAAGAATATATATATATATATATATATATTGACCCATATAATCCTATTAGAGTGAATTTGGACATACCTCTTGAGTAAATTGATTAGGAATAACATTTTAACTTGAGAGAGGGGTATGAGTAATTGGAAGATACTTATATCCATTTAAACTTTAGATTAACAAATTAACATTAGGTACATTTATTTTTTGTGAATATATGCTCAAAGACTTGAAAAGGGGATTAGTCATTCTAGGTTATCTTTATCAATTAAAATCCTATAAACATTAGAGTTAATACATGTGCACTTGTTTAAATTGATTTGCACATTCCTTCTTTGATTTGATCCATTTAAATGATAATGGAAAATTTAATGCCTAATAACTAATTTGATTGAATCTCTATAGGATAACTTTAATTTGCTATTATACTATTTCAACGGCCTATACACTTACTGTGCCTACTTAAAATTTAGTAGCATCAGATAACATGCATGTTTTAGTTCAAAATAGCCAACTACTTCTTAAAGGGTAGATTTGTTTAAAGTATGGGTTCTAAAAAGAATTAGTTAAGTTATAAATTCTGAATGGTATAAATATTAATCTACCCTTACTTATACATATATTGTAGGATTTAATATATGCGCAAGCCTTCCAAGGAATTATCGAAGGAAGAAGCATGTAGAAGGTAAATTCAAAGAGAGAACAAGAAGTACTAACTCCTTTCCCTTCATGCGATTGTGTATTTATGGCTTCATGTTTGTTTGTGCCATTATGCTGCTTCTGCATGAAAACATGCAAATTGCCTTGCATGAGATTATTTGCCGGGACAGTGTTTACCAGTTTATTATTCATTTAATTATGAATGCGCACTAGTTAACAATTGACTAAGTTATCTATATGATGTATGAGAATCATTAATGATATAGTGTTGTAAGGTGTTGTTCGCTATGGCTTATTCTGCATGCTTAGTTGTGATCTTGCATGATTAACATGAAGAATTTTGTTACTATTGAGATTTCCCCAAATCTCACCCATTTCTTCCATGATATATAGTAAGGGCAAGTATTCCTAAGAGCAAGGGCATAGTCATTGGTGGAGACTGAAGGTGGTTAAAGATGAGCAAGCTTACCTTTTATTATTTAATTAAGTATATGACTTTATGTTCGCATATATTACTCTTTAGATGAAATGGGTTATATATGTATATAGATACATGTTTATATATGTTGGCATGTAAACATCTCCATAAGGAGAAGAGATGAGGATGTAATAGCCTAAAGAAAAGTGTCATCTGCTGTAATGACAAGAGTATATTGATACATAGATGTTAATAGTTGTAGTTATAAATGCATGCTAAGTTAGAGACATAGTTATTGTTGGAAAATAGCCTAGTCCACCCTTGGTGGATTGGGCCTATAAGCCCAATAGGATTGAGGTCAAATCGAAAGGATATCTTGTCTCTCTGATGGAAGGACATGTTAGTAGAAGAGGAAGGGATGCATAGAACCCTATAAATAGGCGTAAAGGGATTCAGTTGCAAGACACTTGAATTAACATATAGAAACTCTGTCACTTTGAATCCCTATTACCTCTACTATATTTCTCTTTTCTTCTTCCTATCGTAGTGTATTTACTGTGCGTCATAATCTCTTTTGCTACTGTGATACGATTAGCGTGGGTATAAGAGATAAACTGTCACACTCCGGGTACACCCAATTATTCTTACATGGTATCAGAGCCGGTTGTCCTGTATGAGATTATGACCTCCATATTATGATAATATGATGTGCATATTATTATTTTCAAAGATCTATATATATTATCATATTACTTCCCCTGTGTAACACCCTGACTTTAGCCACGTAATTATAATTCGATAACGCATAATTAAATCGGATTAGAGACCATCGGATGATTTAAACTCATTTTAAATTGCTGTCTCACAGCATGATTTTTCACAAAATTTTTAAAATCCTTTTTCCTGTCCTGGTTTAATTTCCAATGTTCGAATATAATTACCTGTGCAGTAAATATACATTCATTAATATCATAGAGTATAATCAATTCCCCGGCAACTCCCAGGTTCTATACATATATAAACTGAGGGTTTGAAAGTATCCACTAGGGGATTACACAACCAAAATCGAATATAGTATTCCTAATTCAAAATATACAGTAATCTCGAGTTCAAAATACATAACCAACGTTTCCAATTCAACTATATACCCCAAGGGTCCTAATTGCTCCAGGTTGGCCACTTCTCTTTTGAGCCACACGCCTTGTCTGAAATGTTAGTCATAGGAAAGAATGAGATTCAAGAGAATCTCAGTAGTAACAAACCACTCACACAATGCATAAGTACAAAGCATGTATATAAACCACAACCAGCAACAGCAGCAGCAATCTCAAAGATACATGATTTTCACCACAAACGACAGCACTCACGGTTGTATGGATGATACGATAGCTCTCGCTGTAATCATAATCACGACAGCTTACGCTGTAATCACAATAACGATAGCTTGCGCTGTAAACGACAGCTATCACCAGCTGTAATGGCAGTAGCATCAAAGAATCATCACAGAACAGTGATAACACACATATACAGAGCATTATACAACGTATAAGAGAGAGAGTCACTACCTGATCCTTTCCTGACGCTCTTCGGCACTGCGGGCTCACGAGGATAGCAAATGTCAAATCCTGTAACCAAGTTAGGGACAACCCGTCAATCTCTTTTCCAAGTTCTTATCTCTATAATACTTTAAGTTGGTTGTCATTTGAACTCTTTAGGTGACTGTTATGGGTCTAAATGTATGCCTAAAGAGTTAAGAGAAACTACTCCGAAGGCCCTCCTTCTTAGAAGAATCTCTAAATTTTGGGCTGGCTCACTCGAGTGACACCCCTCGCCAGCACTCGAGCACAAGCGAGTGAACCCCAGAAAGTGTTTGCCCGAGAGTAAACCCGGATATATCACACACCCTTACTCGAGCACAAGAGGCTCCACTCGAGCAGCGACCTCAGGTGCACTCAAGCACCAAGGAAGTGAGACCCCGCGAGTGACTACCCGAGAGTGACCTATCCTTCCAACCACAAGTGCACTCGAGCACAACCCTAGTGCTCGAGTGATCTCTCAATGCTCCCGAGTGCCCATGCTCACTCTTAACAATCCACCCATGAGTGATAACCTGAGATGCTCACCCATAGCACCGGATGCACTCACACTCGAGCACGCCCTTGCTCACTCGAGCATGTTCATATTTCACTCGCAAGTCAGGAAGCATGCTCGCGGTTTCTGCCTGAAGACCTTCCCAACTACCCAGAATTTCACATCGTGCTCGAGTGAGTTCCTCCCTCACTCGAGTGATGTGTATCAGATGCCAAAACGCAGAGCTGATATGGTTTTTCCCAGAATTAACCAATTGAGCTCTAATAGTCCTATACTCATACCACAACTCCTTCTTACTTGTTTTAACATCAAGAACCCATTGGTAAACCCAAAACAACCAATTCCTACTCAAACAACAAAATCTCATCTCTAGACCACAAGTTCATCAAAACCACAATTTAACAAACTTCCTCTTCTCAAATCCAAATCAAAACCATTGACATTCATACACTATTTAACATCTATTCTACCATCAAACTCTACCCAATTCATATCTTCTAACATCTCAAGAAATCAGGGCATAAATCCAGAATTTGCAAAACTAAACCAAAAGTCATAGCATTTGCATCAAACTTCATCAAAAACTCACCTCTTAAACTTGCTGAAATCAGAACTTTGATTCCTCAACTTTCAAATTCCCTCAATTTGCCACACACCACAAATCAAAAGTCTGAAAACATGGAAATAAAGCTGTTGACTTCTTGTTCAACATTAATGAAAGACACTTGAGCATATGAAGGCATTAACTTATCAAAACTCAAGCTTTTCTCTTTCTCTTTCCTTAGCTTGTTCAGCGAAAAATGGAGGAGGATGAGAGAGAAAAATGAGATATTGAAGATGATGATTTCATTCCCCATTTCCATGCACTTAGCCGACTTGCAAGGGAGAGAGAATGAGTTTGAAAAATTTGAACTCATCCTTGGTCCATATCTTGACACTTGGCACCATCTTGTTCTCCCTACTATGATTTCACATACATTTGATGCACAAGATTCCACCTCTTGGTCTTTCAATCTTAGCCATTAATCTTGATTACTAAGAAGTGTTCTTATCGGCAACTAACCAGTTGGTCGGTAAATTTACTGTTTTGCCCCTGATTATCACAATGCACAATAAATACTTCAAAAGTACTCAATTACTATTAATTACATCACTTTGAAGTTATTAATCCTTGGTTACAATCCAGGATATTACACCCTGTGTGTGTTTATTTTTCTTTCGTGAGTTTGAAAGAAAATATATTGGTGTTTGTGTGAGTATATATGGTTCTTTATTTTTCCTGATCTCTGTGACTCTGGTGGTCGACGTTTTTTTTTTCTTTCTCTAGATATATTCATGTGCGTGTAAAGAAAAAAAAAGAGGAAACAGAGACCCAATCGCATGTTATAGTGATATGTAATTTTGGTTCATGCTTTTATATGTATAGTTTTCTCCAGTTCCTACTTATATGTTTGTAAAATTAAATAATAGAACCCTAGAACCATAAAACAAAAGAACTGAGAGAGAGAAAGCATGAAAAACAAAATTGTTTTTGGTATTGGGTAATTTTAAAATCATAGAATTAGGATTTGAAATTAGTCCCATTGTGTAGAGCTCGAAAAATAGATCGAAAATGACACCAAGAACGCCCAAAACGAACGTCGGACAAAGGAGATACGGAGGAAAGAAGTTTTCGGGTCGACGGACCCGACCCACGCCTGCAACCGGGTTCGGGTCGACCTGGCTGGAGGTTGAAGACAACCTCCAACCTCCCAAACGACGTTGTTTCGGTTTTAAAAAAAAAGGTTTTTTTTAAAGGTGTTTGGGCCGGGATTTTTTTAAAAAAAAAACTTTGGTTATTTCTGGCCCAACCTTTAGGCCCAAACAGTGAGGCCCAAAACAAAAAAACGAGGCCCAAAAAAAAAGGAATTTAGTCTAGGCCCAAACCTTCAGGCCCAATGTGTGAGGGCCGAACCCAAAAAAAAAAGGAGTCTTAAGCACGAAAAAAAAAAATTTTTTTTGCAGAAAAGCCACGTGGCGTATAAGGCCATGTGGCATATTCTTTTGACACGTGGTGGACACCGTCCGACAGCTCTCGGCGCATGGTGGCTGGATCCGGCGTGTGTTGCCGGAATCTTTCCAGATTATGGCGCATGTTGTACACGCTCCTCATGTGCCTGTGTTTTTCTGTGTTTTTTTTATTTTCCCCAATTTTTTGACTTCTCACGGCGCGTGGGGGCGCGTGCCAAGTCAGAATGAGATGCCGTTTGTCCCTAAAAATCGCTAAATTCATGATCTTTAATATGATATGATATTTGGGTAGTTTTGATGCTAATTAATATATGTTTATGATATTCTAAGTGTGTTTATAAATGTTTTAAATTATTTTAAAACTTCTAAAATTCATTTATTGATTTCAATATTTTTCTGTTATATTTAAAATGTGGTATAAACATGTTTTCATATATTATAGAGATAATTTGTCTTATTTATATTATGATGAAGCATGATTTAGTTGATAATTCATTATATTATTATATGTTTTTGATAAGTGGGAGCTTTTAGGAGTTGTTAGTCCTAAAAGTTAGAATTGTTAAAGTACATATATATAATTCTTGACAGATTTTTAGTGATGTTGCTAATATTTATGTGATTGGAGATACAAACGATATACTCCTGATCATGAATTTAGTAGTATTACTATTTTTCTGGTTAAGAATAATATAAGTACATGACATTGTATACTGTGTTGTGCTATATATTGTCGATGATATGTTCAATAGTTTAATTCCTTTAGAGAGACATATTGAATGTGGAATAGATTTGTTTCCAGAATTGAAAATGGCAACTAAGAACATCATCGCTGAGTTAAATAAAGGGGACAAATTAAATGGTAACAATTGGGATATCTGGCACCGAAAAGTCCAATATATTTTGGAGGAACAAGAGGCAATGGAACCTCTAACAATAGTTGTAGCACAGCCTGCTACTGGGAATATGGCCCAACACAGGAGAGACCAAGAGGTCTGTGAGGCTTGGAAAAAGAAAAATAGCATTGCAAGAATCACATTGCTGAGTACAATGGCAGATGACCTCATGTGTGAATATGAGAAAAATGAAACAGCGCAAGCCATATGGGCAGCGTTGAAAGACAGGTTTGGTGGTACATCCACCTCTAAGCTTAGACGATTAACTATTAATTTTGATACATATAAGCTTAGGCCAAATACTTCCATGAAACAACATCTAAGAGAGATGGCAAATATGATTAGAGAATTAAAGGAAGCTGGGCATACTGTGTCAGATGAACAACAAGTTCAGGCAGTGATAAGATCATTGCCATCTAATTGGGATCACATGAAGGTCAATCTAACCCATAATGAAGGCATTAAAAATTTTAACGATGTGGCTAAACACTTGGAACTTGAGGACGAGCGCTTATAGGCATACAAGTCCTCTGGCCATGCCTACTACACAGAGGGTGTAGGTCATTCTAATACAAAACCCGATTCCAAGAAGGGGAATAAATTCCAAAAGAATGGAAAGAAGGACAAGAATACATTTGTAAAAGGCAAAAAGGAATTCAAGAAGAAAGGCAAAAAGGGCGGGAAGAAGAAGAAAAATGACTTAAAGAAGGTCAAATGCTTTTCCTGCCAAAAGATGGGTCATTTTGCACGGGATTGCACTAAGCGAAATGAGAGTAAAAAGGTACTAGTAGATTATGTAAAATCACATGTTTCCTATGTTTCTAGCACTGTTTTCCTAACAGAGAATATCTGTTCTTCTTGGATTTTGGACTCAGGTTCAACAAACCACGTGACGAGGGATCGAGGATCCTATGTAGAATATCATCGGCTGCCTGACAAATGTAAGTGGCTTTATGTAGGCAACAATGCAGAGATTGAAGTTAAAGGCATTGGAACTTGCAAATTAACTTTGCGTAGTAGAAAGCCTTTGATCCTACATGATGTGCTTCATGCTCCTGACATCCGACGGAATTTAGTTTCTATAAAATGTCTTGTAAACTATGGGTTTAATGTAAGCTTTCATGATAAAGTTGCAGACATATTTTATAATTTTGTATTTTATGGTTTAGCTTTCCTTTCAAAGAAGTTCTTTGTAATGGATACTATTGATGATTATAATATTGATGATTGCTTTGCTACTTCTTCTGATTCAACTGTTGATATGGCTATTTGGCATGCTAGACTAGGGCATATTAATCAAAATAGAATGATTAAACTAGCAAAAGAAGGTTTGCTAGGATCCATATCCAATATGGAAATGTCCTTATGTGAAAGTTGTCTAGCAGGTAAGGCAACTAGAAAACCTTTTGGTAAGGGAACCAGATCAGAACAACTATTGTAAATAATTCATTCTGATATTTGCGGTCCTATGAGTGTGAGGGCAACACATAAGTCTGAGGCTCTTGAGTGCTTTAGATGATACGTAAATGAAGTTGAAAATCAAATGGACAATAAAGTTAAAGTATTATGTACTGATGAGGATGTGAATATTTGTTTGATCAATTTAAAGAGCTCTGTGAAGAAAAAGGGATAATTAGGCAGCTAACTATCCCTGGCACTCCCCAACAGAACGGAATTGCTGAAAGAAGAAATAGAATGCTTCTAGACATGGTTAGGTCAATGATGGCACAAGAAAATCTACCAATTTCATATTGGGGTGATGCTTTAATGACTGCTACCTTCATACTTAATTGTGTGCCCTCAAAAATCAGTTACTTCAACACCTTATGAGTTTTGGACAAAACGCAAGCCGGATCTTAGTATCCTTAGGCCATTGGGGTCAGCTGCATACATTCATGATAATTCTCATAAGTATGGAAAGTTAGGTCCTAGAGGAAAGAAATGTATCTTTATAAGGTACTCTGAACAATCCAAAGGATATGTCTTCATAGGTGAAAATGAAGATGGAACGGTAACTGAAATTGAATCTAGAGATGTTACATTTCTAGAAAATGAATTCCCTAAAAGGGGAGACATTGACCGCACTGTATCTCTTTATGAGACACAGGAACAAACAAGTATAGAACCTGTTGGTATGCCTGAATCATCCCAAAATGTCGATCTAAGTGGGAGCTTAGAAAGGTCAACACCAAGGCCTAGACAAAAGAAAAGACAAAGGCAAGAAGCTCCTACAAGAAAGAGTAACAGGGAAAGTATCCCTAAAAGACGCTTCCAAATAGAAAATAAAGCACTTATTGTTACTCCTGATAGGGATGATGAACCACGTTCAGTACTAGAGGCCTTATCCAGTCCTGCTAAAGAAGAATGGAAAAAGGCAATGGATGAAGAAATGAACTCAATGAGAAAGAATAAAGTTTGGGATTTGGTTGACCTACCAAAAGGGCGAAAAGCCATTGGGAACAAGTGGGTTCTCAAAATTAAACGAAAGGTGGATGGATCAATTGATAAGTATAAGGCACGATTAGTTGCAAAGGGGTATACACAGCAAGAAGGTATAGATTACGAAGATACCTTTTTCACCCGTGGTATGATTTAATTCTATAAGAATTATTCTAGCAATAGTAAACAGTTTGGACTTAGAATTACATCAAATGGATGTTAAAACTGCATTTCTAAATGGTGATCTAGATGAGGAAATCTATATGGAACAACCATTAGGTTTCATTAAAAAAGGAAAAGAGAATAAAGTTTGTAAACTTAAAAGGTCTATTTATGGACTCAAGCAATCATTCAGACAGTGGTATTTGAGGTTTCATAAAGCAATAACCTCTTATGATTTCCAAATGATTGAAGAGGACCACTGTGTCTACATCAAACGGTTTGAGGGTAATTTTGTTATATTATCCTTATATGTAGATGATATACTATTAGCTGGAAATAATCGAAATTCAGTTATAGCTATTAAAGAATGGCTTTCATCGAATTTTGAAATGAAAGACATGGGTGAAGCAGAGTATATACTTGGAGTTAAGATCTAAAGAGATCGTTCAAAAAGAATCCTATATCTTTCTCAAGAAAATTTCATTAAAAAGATTCTCGAACGATTCAACATGAGCAACTGCAATTTCTTGAATACCCCAGTGGCTTCTGGTGTAACCTTAAGCAATAAGATATGTCCCAAAACTGATTCTTATCAAAAGAAAATGATAAAAGTTCCCTATGCTAGTGCTATCGGTAGTTTAATGTACGTAATGATGTGTACAAGGCTAGATATCTGCTTTGCGGTAGGATTGGTAAGTGGGTTCCAGTCCAACCCAGGTGAGTGTCACTGGAAAGTAGTAAAAAGGATCATGAGATACTTAAAAGGCACCTCTGACTATGCACATGCTACGAAGGAAGTGATCTACGCCTGGTTGGATATTCCAATGCTGATTTAGGCGAAGATGAGGAAGAGCGAAGATCGACCTCAGGTTATACTTTCTTACTGACTAATGGCACCATATGTTGGAGTAGCAAGAAGCAAACATGGATTGCTTCACATTCTATGGAAGCTGAGTTCGTAGTATGCACTGCAACTGCACAAGAGGCATTATGGTTGAAGAGGTTCATTGAACATCTTGGATTTGGCAATGAGAGTACCAATCCAGTATTAATGCATTGTGATAACATTGCAGCCTTAGCCTATACTAAAGATCCTAAGTATCATAGTAAGACCAAGCATATAGACATTAAGTACAATTTTGTAAGAGATTATATAGCATAGAAAATTATTGATGTACAACATATTTTGACCAAGAGTATTGTCGCTGATCCCCTTACCAAACCAATTGCCAAGGAAACATTTGAAAAACATGTAAGGGCACTTGGTGTACGTAAAATGTAAAATTCCAGACTTTATTACATTTATGATTAATTGAAGTACTTATCATTATTAGTATAAATGTCTGTGTGAAAGTATACAATCTCTAGTATGTCGTACAGGCTTGTGAGGTTGTCTCTCTCACACGAGCAACCACCTTTGACACTCAGGAGGGGTGTGCAAAGATGAAACAATTGTGTTCACCGGTAAAGCGACTATAATGCTAATATAGTAGAGAAGAAACACAAACTATGTCGCATTGGCAATAGTGTAGCATGTCAAGATGAGATCCATAAACATGAACATAAGTATGGATCGAATCATGGATATCCACTTCCATGATGCTTGTAGCCAGATAACAAATTTTTCAATATTGACGTCTGAGTAGAAAGTAGGGGTGAGCATGGTGCCCAGTAGCCCGGTGCGCCCACCCTGGCCCTGCAAAAAATTGCCCAGCCCAGCCCTAAAAAAGTGGCCCGAAAAAATTTTGGGCAGCTTTGGGCAGGCTAATAACAGGGGCAGGGCCAGGCATCGGGCAAGGGGTGTTGCCCTGCCCATTTTGTCCCTGCCCTGAAAATTATTTTCATTTATTTAAAATATAAAATTTCATATCAATTAAATATTATTTCATATATATATGTTTATTTAAAATATATATTGTCTATTGTATAATACTCTTCTGATCCTCTCTTTTTTGCCCTAACCACTAAACACTATTTACAAGTAGATTTCTTCCTTTCTTCTTTACTTTGTGCTGTATTAAATTATACTTGCTTTTTATTTTCTTTCCAGATGCTTCATCATTTGATCAACTTTTGGGACATTGAATTAATGCAAACTACTTTGACTTCACGGCTTTAATTAAATCATTTTTTTCTTATTTATAATGGATTATGGATGTTGTTTAATTTTTAAAGTATGGATATTTGCTAAGACATATGGTATTTTTTAAATTTCAAGACTCTAAGTTGTAGACTTATTTTAAAATATCTCAAGATGTGAATTCATCGAATGTATTTGAAGTTTATATTACTTAGGGCGAAGTTAAGACATATATGGTATTAGTAACTACAGGAATGTTTATGAAATTCATAAGGAATTATTTTTTTCATAAGTGGACAAGATAAGGCGTTATCACTTGGGCAGGGAAGCCCACCCTGCCCAGCCCACCCTTGCCCAGCCCAAAATAGTTAGGGCTTTTAACGGGCAGGGCCGGGCATCAGGCTGCAAAATGCAGCCTGTTCATCTCTTGGGCAGGGCATCGGGCAGGGGTCTTGCCCTGCCCAGCCCTGCCCACGCCCACCCCTAGTAGAAAGGAAGAATTTGGGATTAGATGCTAGGAGTGTCTAGACTTAAGTCTGTACAGTGTTAACAACAAAATGCAAAATAACGTGCGCTCTTATGGTGTAAGAGTAACATTGTAGCATATGATTCATACCACATGTGCTAAAGAACCGCAGAAGGGAAGCAAGTAAGAAGATCCCTGCTTAATTGTTGTGTGAGTCCCATAAAGTTTCTAATTCTTCCATTGATATCCTTTGACTTTGACAATATCATAGAGGCATGCTTCAGCGTCTACTACTTTAGGATATGTCCTACGATTATGATAGATGCGATCTATGGTATTATGTTAGGAAAGCGGCTGATGTATATTGAAGTGATATCTGGGCGAAAGGAAGATTACTTAAAATATAGACAAATATGCTAGTATCTGAGACATGTCCTTTTATGGTACTACCTCCGGTCCTAAATATAGGACAAAGTTTGTATTGCAATTTGCACTACAAACTTTGTCCTATATTTAGGACCGGAGGGAGTATTATTTTTGATAATTTCATAAATGTGGATACTATGCATACTAGAAAGGCAATCTAAGTTTTATACTGACTCAAAAGGGATTAGATTAGCTATGTGAAATTGTATATAAGTGAGTCTAGGATATTTAAGGCACAATATTAAAATCAAGCTACACAATGAAGGTTGTCTTGTGCTGGTCTCTGTAAAAGAGATTTCTAGTGCATACACCTATATGCAGATGTCATGCCTACGCGGTCACGGCAAAGCACCTAGTATGAAAAAAGAAAGAAAAAGAGACATATCTAATCCACCAAGTGTGAGTGGGAGATGTTGGAAAATAGCCTAGTCCACCCTTGGTGGATTGGTCCCAAGCCCAATAGGATTGGGGTCAAAGTATAAATAACATAAATGCTTGGGTGGATATATGTAATATTTTCCAAAATGTTATGAGTCATGTTTTTTATCCGATGCAATATGACTCTTCAAGTGGTATTGTTTCACTGAAACAATATATCTCTCAATCAAAAGGATATCTTGTCTCTCTGATGGAAGCACATGTTAGTAGAAGAGGAAGGGGTGCATAGAACCCTATAAATAGGCGTAAAGGGATTCAGTTGCAAGACACTTGAATTAACATACAGAAACTCTGTCACTTTGAATCCCTATTCCCTCTACTATATTTCTCTTTTCTTCTTCCTATCGTGGTGTATTTGCTGTGCGTCATAATCGCTTCCGCTACTGTGATACGATTAGCGTGGGTATAAGAGATAAACTGTCACACTCCAAGTACACCCAATTATTCTTACAGTTATAATCTTGTAGATTAAACAAGGTAATTGTACGAGCGAGGCCCTAAGATGTTTAGTCACCAAAGCTACAAGCTAAGTTTTAAGTTTTAAAAAGGGCTAAACTTTTGATCAAGCGGTTTGAAAATTATTTACTTGTGGTATCAGACCTTGTGATCTAAAGGGGCAAGTGAATTAGAAAGGATCCTGAGTTTTGATTTGTTATCAAAAGTTTCAAAAAGGGTTTTGAAGAAACATATAAACCACTGAGTTTGGAATTGATAACAATTACTACCGAATTTTTAAAGTTTTAGGAAGTTCATTCCTTTCAAAGGATGATACGTTGAATTGTTAAGAAAAATTTTAGAAGTTCAACTTTTCACATAGAAAGTTATGTCAAAAGTGGTTCATAACTAGTAAAACATATCAAATAGATGTTTCTAGAATAAGGTGTTACACCTACTTTTATGGTTTTTGTTCTAACACTAGCCCCCATATATTGCAAATCATCTCTCCTCCAATTAAAAAGTGTCCCTCTACATGCAAGAAACATAATATATGCTTTCTAAATGTACTCCGCCACTCACTATTTTTTCTGTAACCCCACAGAACAAAGTTGTAATTAACAACTACATGACTAACATTAACAACTTTAGAGCACTATATTAACGACGCGTTTTGAAATTGCATAACAGGGGTTACAAATACATAAAGCTCCATCTTTCGAATTTATCCCTGTCTAAACACACAAAGACATAGCACAATCTCTACAGCAGAAATTCATACCTTCCCACACACTCAATGATACAACAATATAAATTATAAAGGCAGCATACAATTAACCATTATTGGATGCTCTAAACTTGTCATTACTAATAAAGGGGCAAAATTGCACTTTCATGTTTGAAATTAATAGCATCTATATCCTTTGAAACTTTACTGCAATTTGATGATTTCGAGAGAACTGGTTACTATTAAGTATATTAAATGGGACTTAGTTGCAATTTTTCTAAGAATAAATGGGATAAAGATGCATTTTGTTTGCTAGCGTCTCCTCTTCAAAACAAAAGAAGAAGATGAACAAGAAGAAGAAGCTAAATTCTTATCATTCTATGTACTAAAAGAAAGCGGGTGGAAAAGTTTTCCAGAAGAAATAAATGTTATAAAAAGATGCCAAAATTTTGTTTATGTCAACAAAATATTTCAGAGAAAATCCGTAGAACAAATATAAAAGGCCCAAAAAATTAATATGGCTGAATTCTTATCATTCTATAATGAATCTATGTAATAACTTGCATGAAATATCTATAGCCTCTTGAAGCATGTTAGTAGTATATTAAGATTACAATGTAAGCGGACTTGGAATATATGCCTATCCGTACTAATATGTTGCAACATTTTAAAATGAAGAGAGGTGTTTTTTTTTGTAAAGTAATGTTCATTAAATTAAGGGATTTATATAAAAAGTTGTGTAAGCAGTTATGACACTCAAAATCACCAAGATTATACCGTTTTAGTTTCTAGAGACACACATGATAGGTTACAAATAAAGGCTTTCGGTGTAAGGTTGTGTTGGTTTTTTAAAATCTCTACATAATATAAATATATAACTCTTCATATGTCTTTTCATTAATCAATATATGGCATTCATGAATATAACAAACTGTTATGACTTTTAATTGAAGACGTGTTGCTTCAAGTAGCACCACTTTGAGGAGACACTATTTCAAGGTATCATTTCATGACCTATAAATACCTAGCATCATTAGTCATTCTAACATATCAGAAATCACACAACAAGATATCAAACTCATTGCTTTTGTCCTTGAGTACCTACAAATATAAAGTCAAATTATCACTTTGTAAAAGTCATTGTCATCTTGGCTTGAGTGTTGCGAATGCAATTCATACTCAAGGGTTTAATTTTCATTGTATCTTGTAGGAAATTCGTCTATCAATCTAAATTGCACTCTATAAGATACGTATAGATGGGGGAAATTAAACCTAAAGGAAAGTACTGCCTACACCTTGAAGACATTGTTCGTAACTTTCTTCTTCATCTCTTTTTCTTTTACTCTTAAGAGATCCAGCCCCTCCAACATAATATACATAATTTGTTTCTAAAAATGAACCAAACAATATAAAGGAAACTCAATAAAACGCAATTTGTAGGCCATCATGATTGAATAATTACAAGATGAAGTTGAAGTGTATTGAACCTTTGTTCCAATCGAGGTGGCCTTACCTAAACTAAGAAAACGGGCAAAATTAATAAGAAAAAGAAAAAGAAATTTCTTTCCTTACCTCCAGTTTAAACTGGCTTTTACAAAAAATATAAAATATAAAGTCCCACAAAGTCGTTCTAATGTTTGAGAGTTATACAAGTGATTTGGAGCTAATTGTTCTGGAATAAGGTGATGACAGAACATATTGCCTGAATTAAGGTGAGGAAAAGTAGCAAAAATGCAGCAATAAAAGAGGCTATCTTCCAAGGGGTCGACAAGTATTCATGCCTAAAGATTGCTTTGTACTTGTGATAAGGGTTATTATAAAACTCATTCAAATTTTCAAACAGATCGATATACTCACGATTGAAACTCGTCGAGACAACATTTCTGCAGAGATTGTTAATCATGGAAGCCACTGTATTATTATCACCCAGAAAGTTGTGTATGATTCCCTTTTGAACAAGCAACTCAACATCTTTCTCAGTGTTGATAAGATGATCCAAGAGCATTATGTAATCAGTGAGGCAGCTTGAATGGTGAAAGTGACACTGCTCAAATGCAATTGCATTTCTGACCATAATCTCAGTCCAATCACGTATCACAAAGCATGGTATTTTCAGCACTCCATTTGAGTATTGCACCTTTGTTATGTTGATTTTTTTGCAATCCTTAATTTTTATACCTGCTTCATGTAATTGGCTTACACTACAGATTTGTGAAATCCTCTTCCTAGTGATCCATCTGGTAAGTAAAACATTCTTAGCATATTATTCAGGTGATAGACTTCCAAAGTAAGTCGGTTATTAAGGCAATGTTGTTCAAACTAGCTGAAGTTAATTAGATCCAACTTGCTTGGAACGAACTGTATCATCACGCAGAAACTCTTGCTTTAGAAAATTGAATGCAAGCTCAACAAACGAGCTTGCATTATTGTTGAAGCCAATGGATAAGCTAGATTGAACAGGTCCTCAAGAACAAAAAATGGTAACTGATTTTCAAGTAAAAGCAAATCTAGCTTTATATACCCTGTTGGCCACGGATTGTTGAGCAAATGATGTTCTTCTGATGAAATTGTTGAAGTAAGAAAGAACTCAACGATGAAACAAGCATCCATTAGAATCAAGCTCACAAATTTTTTGCTCTCCATTTGTATGGTCTCTGAATAACAACATCGAATTTCATCTTCCCTGCGTTGTACGGCTTGAACATAATCCTGTAAAGCTTTTTCTTGATTCCTCTTCAGAAATTGGTTGAAGAACCAGAATTTGAAGTCTTTCATTGATTCCAATCTTTTGTCTCCATAGTGTAATGGACCAATGGAAATCAATGTAGGAATGTAGGCTTCTTCGATGCTTTTCCGAAGTTTTGTTGGCACTTGATAGATACAACAGCCTGATGCTAAGGGAAGCATCTTCTGGTATGAAATTCCTAACTGTTCTATCAACGAATCTAACGAAATAAATGAAGCATTCTCCGTTCTCTTCATTTTGTTTAAAAGCGCCTGCAACACATACTACTAAATTATAAAGGTTTAAAAGGTTATATGTTACCCATGCCTCTAAAAGAAATAAAGTGCTTGAACACATTATAAACTCACAACTTGTTAGAATCATATTACTAACCACCACGCTAGCTGCCACATATCGTTTATTATCATGCAATCTCTCTTACAAAATAAATTAATACTCTTCGGATCCTTAATGTAAGACTTAATTAACTAATTTAAGTTAATTGAGGATATTAATTAAGTTAGTTAATATAATATGCTTTTTTTAAAACACCATAAGAATCTTCCTTGATTCTCTTCTTCCCTCTCCTACTTAATCATTGTTGAGGAAATATCAACAATGGGGTCAATTAGGGAAAAACTGATAAACATATAAAGTAAGTTTTACATTTAGTACTAACATCAGGTCCTCAATTAGATGCTGCATTAAGGACTGGAGGAATAAGTAATAAACACATAATTTTATTGAACGTTTAGTATTGAGCATGTTTACACATGTACCACAACTTTTGTCTACAATTCTGATTGAGAAATGTGAGGGATTAATTGGAGAGGGAAAAAGCACATAAAATTCAAAATTAGTAAAGAAAAATTACTTAATGGCGGTAATTTAATGAAATATCACAAGAGGTAATTCCATCTGTACAATTGTCTTCAAATTTTATCGTTAAAAATGTTATTTTTATTTTATATTATATCCTTCCAAGGATTTTCCTATATCAGAGATTATCATTAAGCCCTTACTTGTTTAACTTGGTTCTAGACATTCTAACTGAGCTTATACAAGAAGAAATCCCTATGTGCAAGCTTTTTAATGATAATATAGTTCTTGTTGCTGTGTCAAGAAAAGAGATTAGCTCTAAACCCGAGTTATGGAGAAGGAACTTGGAGTTGAAGGGGTATTTGCTAGAGTAGAAGCAAGACATAATATGTACATTGCAATTTTGATAAAAGGAAAACAAGTTATAAGTGATTTTGAAGTTAAATTGGGAGTGCAAATCATTTTACAAGTGGCAAAGTCTAGATATTTGGGATCAATTGTATAAAAAGATTGTGAAATTGATCATAATGTTAATGTAGAATTCAAGTTAATATATTGGGTAGTTTAATTGGAGAAGGCCCTTGGCTCTTTTTGTGAAATGAATGTACCTACTAAGGTAAAAAGGAAAGTTTTATTACACTGCTATAAGACTAGCAATATGCTATATGGTAGTGAATGTTGAGTTTTAAAGGGATAACATGAGCATAAAGTAGATATAGCTAAGATAAGAATTTTGATATGGATGTGTGGTCATACAAGAAAAAATAAAATTCATGATGAACATATATGAGGAAGAGTTAGAGTAGCATCTGTTGAAGAGAAAATGGTGGAAATGTTTTTGAGGTGGTTCAAACTTGTATAAAGAAGGCTATTGGATGCGTCGGTGGGGAGGATAGATCATGTAGTATGGGGTTTTGTGAAAAAGGATAGAGGAAGACCAAAGATAACATTCGATGAAGTTATTGAGCAAGACTTCTTGATCAACAATTTATCCAAAGATTTGATTGTTGATGATAAAACACAATAATATCATACGATCAATGTAGCTAACTACACTTAATTGGTGGTGGTGGTGGTGGTGGTGGTGGTATGCCCATTTAAAGGATGAAAAGAAGTATTAAAACTGAAAAATTAAGTAAACTTTTAACGATTTGTATATATTATATGTGGTCATTTTTTTGATGGAGAGACCTTATATCTATGTGAACTTCAGATTACTTGTTATTAAGATATCCACGATTCAGACGAAGCATATGCATGTGAGTCTATAAGCCTTTTCACCGGCTTACCGGCACTGTCTACAAATACTAATTGCTTGAGGTTATAAGTAAGATTAAACCCGAGACCTTCCAATGACAAGGCATTTGTATGCAATTATGTTCCTAGTTTATTGGCTCCAACTCACGCTTTTCTAGTGAGTTTATATTTGGACCCAATAAAGAAGACAATTGCAATTAGATTTTGGAGCTTCTTCCTCTTCTTCTTTTTCCTCAATTCAACATGGAGATATTAGACTTGAGAAACATATTTGCGGTAGTATCAGTGGAATTTTTCATTCAAACTCTATTAAGAAAATTTTAATTACAACCATATAAACCTTGGTTTTAAACTAAGTGGCCTCAATTATACCATAGCTTGTCGGAAATATGGAGAGAAACCATACTTGAACCCTAAATATGGAAACCAAACACCCCCCCCAAAAAAGCGCGCACAAACAAAAACACAATGAAATAGTGATAGCATATAAATGAAAAGAAAAATTTTAATCATTGACAATGCTTGAATTAAATTTATGAATCTGATGTTGAAGACAGAGTTACATAATAGAATTAGAGGTAAGACAAATTTTAAGAGGAGCATATGTAATAAAAAGGAATGGTGAAAGAAAGAGATAACTGACCTGATGATTTGATTGATTTGAAATTAAAGAGAATATCTCAACTTCACTTGAAACCTCTTGTGTGGAGCGCTTTACTCCTTATTCTATGCACAAACTCTTCGCTAATTATAATATCCTTCTTCATGGAAAATCCACGCAACCTCACATGGCTTCTTCGCAGAGTGGTTGCAATTTTTAATTACGTGAAATTATTTTATGGCCACTTTCAACGCAGCTTTAGGACTTTGTTGAAATTTGTAGTACACCACTTTCCAATGTACCATAGTTTTTCCTGCGGCCAATTAATGGTGCTCAAATTGATTCAACTTTATAATGCCAAAAAAAAAAATTAATTCAAATTTACCATTAATGGACCCCCAATCCTACTCACTTTTAGTTTTTGAAATGTTAAAATATACTCTCTCTTGTGCTATTTATAAAATTCAAATATCCAAATTACGTGAGTTAAAAAATATTATTAAAATTAGTTACAAGTTATAAATAGGTAAAAATGCACTTCTTTTTCTAAATTTTCCACCCAATTCATAATATAAATCACTTCAACTAATTTATCATACCCAAGAAATGGTAGCTAACTCAATAAACATATCTTAAAATGAAAATTTCCCGACTTAATCCATGTTAAATTAAGTTTTGAAGGAGATGAAAATACAACGTCACATTTGAACATTAATTATATGGGAAAAATTGACAAATAATATTTAATCAATCTCCAAGTTAATGTTTAGAAACCATGCCAGACTGGACGACGGTCCGGCTGGACTCGATGATGGTTCGTTTTTCAACTGAAAACAGTTTTTGATGTTCAGCCATTTTCGGCTGTTATTAGATTGGAAATTGCTTGAGTCGAAACTAGCCGGACAGCCTGAAAACTTCTTGGGAGACTTCTTTTTTAACACCCTCCAGACTTTTTTATCAGCAACAACTATCAAAATTACCTAAAACGAACTAGTGGTTAAAATTAATTAAAAACATTAAATGTCTTAAAAATGCCATGTTTTTCCAAATATTTTAAAAGAGTATAGGAGGGATAGAGAGTGAAAATATTATGAGAGTGAAAAAATTATGAGAGAGACTATGTAACAAATAATTAAATAAAAGAGAAAGAGAATTAGTGGAGTATTTTCCTTCTTTTGTAAATACAATTCTTGATGAGTGTGGGGAAATTAATATAAATATAGGTTAAAATATATGTTTGGTTATTTATATCTGCATCAATATTTATTTTAGTCCCTTATGTTTTTAAAGTTCAGATTTAGTGCTTCAATCTTAACACCTTTAAATTTCCTTTTCACCTTGAAAACTCAATTTCATTCCCAAGGGAGTAGAATGAAATTTTAGAATTTTTTGGCGCAAACTGAAATAAAATATCTTCCATGGGGTTAACTGAAATTTTTCCCTTTAAATTTTTTTACCATTGACACTTTCAAAGCTTTCTCTTTGTTTATTTTATCATTTCATCTGCCACCATTAAAGCTTCAACAACCCACCCACTTTTGATACTATCTCCCGCCCTCTTTATAAAACCCTTCTAACTTCAGACTGCTGGTACATCGTAAGGATTAAAAAAAAGTGGTTAAAAGTAATTTGTATAGTTGAAATGGTAAAAAATCATCACTACTTTTTGAATATTATCCTCCAATTAAAATTAACCTACCATAATTACCTTTAATTTCTTTCTTATATAATCTCTCTCTACATTACAATTAATAAGGGTACTTGTGGAAAAGAAGAATTTAATGTAATTGACAATTTGCATATTATCTTATACTTATGTTATGGCCACAATAACCTTTTAGAAAGGGTGTTAAAATATGGATAGGAGGGAGTATAACGTTAAAATATTGACGTTAAAATATGGATAGGTCATATATTAAATATCAACTCCACAATAACCTTTTTGGTTTTTTGCATTGTGTCGTTATGTAATTGGATAACTGATCTTCCTAAATAATTACAAATTTTAAGATCACATCTAATAAATATTATTTTTCTAAGTCCTTCACTTTACTTTTTTCATCAACCATCTTCAATCATTCCAACACTATAACTTGATAAAGTCAAAGGCAGGATTGGTAACTGCTTACCACTTCCAGGAAGGGGGAGTGATGCAGAACTGGGAAGAAGGAGGGAGAAGGGAGAGAAGAAGAGAGAGATTTAGGAAGAAGAGAGAAACTCATAAAAGAAAGCAAGACAATTCTTATTCAATAATTCAAAGGCGCATAACGTGAATGTGCTGAGGTCCTATTTATAGACTTCAACTTTGACCTTGGAATTAATAATAGAACACTTTAGAATCCTAAAATGAAAACCAAATGACAATTAATTACAAAAGCCAACAATTAAATTAAAATTAAAACATATTATTCCCTCATAATGACTATAAAAACATGAAATATCTAAAATTCCTAATTAGCCGTTATTCCATATCCATGGAAGACTCTGATTAATTCTGTTGGATCAGATGGAAGACGAGCTCCATGCGCTAATTAAGAGACTGTCTGTCAAATTAAAGAAGTCATTTTGAGAGGTAAGTATTAATCCTATGTTTCGTAATATATTCTTTAACACTAACCTACGGGATTGGATACGACTTAACATGAAGCATAACGTGGGATAAGGCGAGTGCTATTGAAAGGGTCTCTTTGGAGAGTTCGGAATGAATGAATACATAATGGTGCCGATGCGAACATAAATGCTCCCTCCAGTACTTAATATATGACCTATTTGTGGAGTTGGTCTTGGTTATAAATATAAGATGTATTTTTCATATTTGTCAGTCTTTTCATAATATACATGTATTATTGCTCCCTCAACAATAATTAAGGAGGTGAGGGAAATGGGGAATTAAAGAAATTGATTAAGGTGTTTAGAAAATACATGTCATATTTACTACATTAACTAACTTTCTTAATCTAATCAAATTATATAAATAGGTCTTATATAAAGGACCAAAGGTAGTATATAATATCATGGCGTAAGTAGCAGTGATCTTTGGATGCATGGCTAAGACATCTCTAAAGCTCACTGGGGTTAACCTAAATGAGAAACTTTGGCAGTCTAGGAGGATAGAAGAAAGTGACTAGAACCGAAGGGCAATCATTGGAGTCAAGAGGAGGAGAGGAAAATTTTTTAACAAATTCAATTTAAAGGAAATATGGATAAATGGGGTTATTAAATATGGTTAAAACTATAGAATTGGGCTACACTAAGTTAAAGTTCAGGGATTGAATCATAACCGATTCAAAACTATAGGGACTAAGTTACAACTGTGTCAAAACTATAGGGACCAAAAGATTAGTTTTCACCTCAAATTTATACCTCTATTTTGCTTGTTGGAATTTTTGGATTTGAATCCGCACTTGATGAGCCAGATTAATTAATTGGAAACTTTGAGTAAATCATAATTAATTGGTTAATTAATTAAGAGATTAATTACTTAATTAATTGGATGAGAAAATTGTGGATTGTTGACTAAATCATGAGTCAGCTAAATAATTGAACGGGATTGTAATATCCCAAAATGTACTCAAGGGCTAAATATACAGAATAGATGGTGGGATTAATGATAGAATTACCTCTAGAAATTTTGTTACGACTTTAGTCAATTTTCACATGCAAAAAATTGGCAATTGAATATTATATTGCAAGTGGATATTTTATAAGATCATCATCTCCTTCAAAGGGCCATGACTTATGTAAGATATAAGGAGACAATATTGGTTATTAATATATGACATGTGAAGGCAATTTGACCAAGTTGTAAAAGGTGGTGACTAAGTCAACAATTTCAACTAAAGAAGTAATATTTGAGAGTTGGAATTATGATTGATTTAAGAAGCTCTTTTGGCTATTCCAAGGGCTACAATTCGTATGGCATGAGGAGGAAAAGAAAATATGTTGAATTGGTCAAATATTGCAACTAAAGTAATGTATTTGAAGAGGCAAAAGTTATGATAAATCAAGGAGTATTTGTTTTTGCTCTTTAAGAGCTATTTACGGTGACAATAAAGAGAGAAAGAGAAGCACATGAAAGACCAAGTAAGGAGATGAAGACTTGGTCAACAATTGTAGGCCAAGCATAAGATGATATCTTTATACAAAGGGGAAAACATTTCGGTCAAAAAGGGAGGAGGAAGGAAAGAGAAAACTTGAAGTAATTTTCACCACATCTTTTATCTACTTTTGCACCATATTTTCGTTTGGACTTTGAGAGATAAGAGGGGCCAAAAATCTGATCATTAAGTCACATATTTCCTCCCTCCTCAAGTCGGTTACAGCAGCAAAAAACGTGGAGGAAGAAAAGCAAGGTTTTAATGTGAGCTTAATCTTGATTTTTCACCTTCTTAACCTCATCTATGGCTCAAGTGACCTTCATGAAACTTGTTCCTCTCTTCCTTAGCTTCATTTCTATGGTTTTTGTTTTTGAAGAGGAGGAGTTTTCAGCCACCTTGCAAGAACAAAAGTTGAGGAATCAAGAAAAGAACACAAGAAGGAGCAAGCGGTGAGTAAGAGCATTATGTTGATGTATATGATGCTTTAATTGGCTGAGTTGTGGTGGGCTATTGTGACAGCCCTAATTTCGTTTTTTAGGGTATATTAGGGATCATGAAGCTTTCATCCTATATATGTGCTTATATGTTGGTTGGAGGCAAATGAGCTAAGCTTAGTGATTAGATAGTGAAGTGGTTGTTTGTTGTGAAATACCCTAAAATTCTGCCAAAACAGGACATGGGGAATGAGTGGGAATTTGTTCATTTTGATGTTACTATTGTGTTCTACACGAAAAATTATGTGGGAATAGGTTTGGTTGTTGATTTTGAAGCCATTGGACACATTGGTTGAAAATTGGAAAAACTGTCAAGTGTAACTTTGTGCAGGGCAGTCAGTTTGTATTGACATTTTGAATGGGCAATTGGTGTCTAAAAATTCTGAAACTTTCTAGTCTTAAAGTTCACATTTCAAGCTTCAAAATGGACATATGATTTGTGTAATTTCGGGTTTTGAGCTGGGAGTTCTAGTTGCCCAAAGTTTGATGTCGAAACTGGACCTAATTCTGGAGCAGTGTGGAATGTTGTATAATTCTGGAATTTTGTGGTGATTTCTGGTAGTGATTCATATTTTTCCTATGAAGAGGACTTCAAGAGCTTTCAATAGGCTTTGGGATCACCTCATTTTGATTTTTCTAGAATTAGTTATGATTTTTCAAAGATGTTGGAAAATTCTGGCAGATTGGTCACCTATGCGAAAATTGAAGATTTTATGGCATAATGTAATATTGTGGAACTTTGAGGCTAGAAATTAGCCTTTTAGGTTAATTGACCACTTTAGCTCCTTAGTTGACTTGATTAATTGACCATAGTGATAATCAACTTAAAGTATTATAGAGAAAAGAACTTGGGAAAGAGATTGACGGGTTGTCCCTAACTTGGTTACAGGATTTGATATTTGCCGTCATCGTGAGCCCGCAGTGCCAAGAAACGTCGGGAAAGGATAAGGTAGTGACTCTCTCTCTTATACTATGTATAATGCTCTGTATGTGTGTGTTATCACTGTTATGTGATGATTCTTTGATGTTGCTGCGATTACAGCTGGTGATAGCTGTCGTTTACAGCGCAAGCTGTCGTTTACAGCGCAAGCTGTCATTTACACCGTAAGCTGTCGTGATTATTATTACAGCGAGAGCTGTCGTATTGTGCATACAGCTGTGAGTGCTGTCGTTTGTGGTGAAAACCATGTATCTTTGAGATTGCTGCTGCTGTTGCTGGTTGTGATTTATATACATGCTTTGTGTTATGCACTGTGTGAGTGGTTTGTTACTACTGGGATTCGCTCGAATCTCATTCTTTCCTATGACTAACATTTCAGACAGGGCATGTGGCTCAAAGGAGAAGCGGCCAACCCGAAGCACTTAGGATCTTTAGTGATACTAAGGATTTTTGAGATGTTGGTTATCTACTTTAAACTCGGGATTACTGTATATTTTGAATTAGGAATATTATATTCGATTTTGGTTGTGTAATCCCCTAGTGGATACTTATAAACCTCAGGTTATATATATAGAACCCGGGAGTTACCGGGGATTTGGTTATACACTCTGATATGATTGAATGTATATTAACTGCACAGGTAATTATATTCGAATATTGGAATTGAGACCAGGATGGGGAAAAGAGTTTTGAAAGTTTTGCGAAATTTTTTTTTCTGTGAAACTGAAAGTTTAAAACAAGGTTAAAGAATCCAATGGTCTCTATTCTGAATTAAATATGCATTATCGAATTATAATTACGTGTTTAAAAGCAGGGGGTTACAGGGATCATTTATATATATACATATATATATATATATTTATATTTATGTATTTATTTAAATATATAAATGAAAAATGGAATTTAATTTATAATATTTAAATAATCCAACATTAGTTATAAAATGAATCAAAATTATTTATTTTATATTCATTTTACTAAGTCAAGAGAGAAGTTGATAGATTCTCTTATATGATTGTTGTCATGTTTATTGTGAGTTGCCAAATTAGAGGACCTACTACTATAAATAGAGGGCCTCCCCATCAGTTCTACTCACTCTAGTCATTGAGTTTTCTGAATCTCTAACTTCCTCTCGATTTCTTTCTTGTATGGCGCTCTGCTATGCCACACCGTTTGAACTCTAGTACTTTATAGTCCAAACTAGTTTAGTATTTTGTGTGGGTTACTCAGAGGATTGACTGGTGGAGCTCCAGAGATTTGACTCGGGTCCGAACATGAATCCGTTGGGTACGCCTTTTGTTGGCATCAACACCTTACACCATACTCATTGTTAGTGACAGAACCTGGTGAAACGCAATAAACCAATAGTTCGAGTCACGTCCAACGACGCTGTCCTTAGGAGATATTTCGCAACCCCTATAGTAGATTAGGAAGCGGCACTCTCCCAGATAAAAAGAACCCTTCC
The DNA here is from genome assembly GCA_963242795.1 of Inga leiocalycina. Classification (NCBI taxonomy): domain Eukaryota; kingdom Viridiplantae; phylum Streptophyta; class Magnoliopsida; order Fabales; family Fabaceae; genus Inga; species Inga leiocalycina. The sequence continues at coordinate 41,265,792 of OY725328.1, read as the reverse complement.
TGCAAAAAGCAAAGTGATAGAACTGCAGAAAGATACCAGTGTAACTCAGAAGAAGGGAGAGAGGAGAGGAGCTCAGGGACCTCGGTATCACTAGACCTCGGTGCTCTCACCTCGATATGTCCTAATCGTGCACCGAACATTGCCTTTTATAGGCAGGAACATAAGACCATTAGGGAGTTATAATGACCATTAACAACGGTTTAATCACAATTAAAACGACAGTTATTAAACAAGTATTAATGACAATTTAATGTAATAAAACCTTTTAAATGTCATTAAAGCCAGTCAATTAAAATTCCAACGGTAATCTCTAACGGCCAGTTCAAAGACTTCTCTTATCAACCTTTTTACTAACTCAAGCTCGTATTATACACTAGGGCGTTCTCAATCTTGAGTTGTATGAGACTTCTTCCTTTGATACACTCACAAAAAATACTTACAACAATCCCCCACGTGTCTAAGGAAGCTCGTAGTCCTATTAGCTGAGTTACACACATGGATATAACCATTGTATCTTGTGGTCCTTTGAACTTAAAACCAGACCTAGAATGATAACGCTTAGCACACAGAAAAGCTGGTAGTCCTATGAACCTAAAACCAATATTTCTTTGGCGTATACTGGAGGCATTAAGAGTCAAATTATACCCCCCCCCACATTTTCCACTATTAACATTGTTTTGCATGTTAAAACGGCCATGCACATGTCCTAGTATTTAACAAATGCTCTAGAGATTTTTCCATGATCTCATTCGAGCGGACTCACTCCTCATTCATATAGGTGACTTCATGAAATGTACCTTCAATGAGTACACCACCCATAGGATTATGAAATCATTAAGAGCTTTTGCGCAGTCTCACCAAAATGCATTCTAGCACTTCCTCTTGCTATAGGAAGCGACTGGTAATTTATTTTAATACTAATAGAACTAACAAACGACTTATTCTTACCCATTGAACCTCCTTCTTGGGATCACCAATCACAGAGGTTGGGTTGCCATCATTGTTAATTTCATATTGGTTTTAGTCTCATTCCCCTCGGCTAATTTAATTCTTCTCGGGGTTTGTTAAAGGATCCGCAGGTCAACTTTTGACCTCACAGAATCGATTGAGATAACTTCACAATTTCTAAGCTAGCTTATTCACATAATATCTCAAACAATTTTCACTTACACCATTGTTCTTTCTACCATGGCTATTACTATTGAGCAATCATAACTCATCGACATAAAATGTCAGGTTTACACCTAATTTTTTTTTTCTAAGAGGTTTTCAACAACTTAGCCTTCAATTGTAGCTAACTTTAGAGTAATAAACTCTCGCTCGCACAATATTTTAATTGTTGCTATACTAGAGGATTTTCTCAAACAAAACTAAAATTCAGTTAGTATCCTTGCATCTCATACAATAGGAATCCACCATATATGATACCAATATTTATGGTACCTCTCAAATATTTCATTTTCCTCATAGGGCTGCATACTTATATACATGCTCAATCATCATGTAGCATAAGCTATATCACACAGATTTCATATTAATGCAACAAATTCTCAACAATTTGTGCATACCTCGTATAAGCTGCAAAAGCGCTTCAAATAATATGTTAATGTCATAAGAAATATTCACACACATTCTTAAACCAAGATAATTATATAGCCTCAAATTATGAAAATCTCACATTCATCTACGTACTATAGATGAATGTTTAAATTTTCATACCACATAATGCTTGTTTCAAGCAAATATGTGGTAATCCACAAAATTTGCTCACATTATCAAATATAGCAAAGCCTCTACTTAATTATTTACAGCACACATCTTGTATTTATAAAATGAGGTAGCAATATATAGTTTTGTAAGACATATTATAACACATATGGCATCTACATTAAAAAATTTAAAATTCATGGCAATCATGTATATTTATACCACTAAAAATATATACTCACAAATCATGAAATTTAAACACATTTATCTCTACACTAGATAAATGATTAAATTTTCACATGACACGAATTTGCTGTCTGCAGCAAATAACAAAACCTCCATATAATTAATTTTAAACCACAACTTGGCTTTATCAAATGAGATTAGAAACAATTTGCAACTTTAAAAATTTACAAGGTAATGTTAGGCACCCCCACAATTTTAAATATCTCAAAAATACTTTCACACCTTATAAATAATAATTCTACTTTAATTAGAATCTCACCACATATCCCCTTTCATTCTAATTACATTGGAATTTCCCCAAAAAAAAATTCCACCAAAAAAAAAACCCTCAAATGTATGTTAAACATTGTTCCATATTACCCATGAATATGACGCCACAAATTTTCAAATACTGCATTTATTTGAAAACCCACAAGTTCAAATTTAATATAATTTTATTTTCACCAATTTAATAATCATCAAGCTCTCATTCAATGAATTAAAACCCCAATCACCCCACTGTACACTTTATAACTGCTGAGGTGATTGATGCACTCTCCAAAAATTACCATTGATTGAATTATGACAAGGAGGTTACCAAAATACAAAGTATTACTCATTTACTCCAATCATTAATAAAACTCAATAAATCATGTGGCATCAATATAACGGTGATTATGAAAACCCAATAGAGAACCAGGTCTTAATTTTGAATGTCCATTAAGTAGTACATTTAGACAATTGACATTTAAATGTCTTTAACATGATAAATACTCATCAATACATGGGCATGGTAGAAAATACTATTTTCTTCTATAGAAAAAATGATTTACTGAGTAGCAGCACCTGGTGAAACCCAATAAAAAAAATAGTTCGAGTCACGTCCAAGGACGCTGTCCTTAAGAGATATTCCGCAACCCCTTTAGTATATTAGTAAGCGGCACTCCCTATGATAAAATGAACCCTTCCTACAGAAAGCAGGGTGATAGAGCTGCAGAAAGGTATCAATGTAACTCATAAGAAGGGAGAGAGGAGAGGAGCTCGGGGACCTTGGTGTCACTAGACCTCGATGCTCTCACCTCGATGTGTCCTAATTGTAACATTGCCTTTTATAGGTAGGAACATGTGACCGTTTGGAAGTTATAATAACCATTAACAACAGTTTAATCACAATTAAAATGACAGTCACTAAACAAGTGTTAATGACAATTTGATGTAATAAAACCTTTTAAATGTCATTAAAACCAGTCAATTAAAATTCCAACGGTCATCTCTAATGGCCAGTTCAAAGACTCCTCTTATCAACCTTTTTACTAAAGCTCATATTGTATACTAAGGTGTTCCCAATCTTAAGTTATATGAGACGTCTTCCTTTGACACACTCACACAGAATATTTACAACACTTTTCCTCTCTTAATTTTCCAACATTGGTATTAGAGTCGGGCTATTCTTGAAGTTGTGATAATGTGCTATGTGCTTATGCATATTTGTGTCTCACGAAATTTATTTTATTCACGTGCTATTTAATTTTTAGCATGATTGTATGATTTGAGTTAAAGTGTTTAATCATATATGTTAGGATATGTTTATGGCTTTCTAGGATTTTTTATATACTCAATCTGGTTCTAATATGAGAATTTAAACATGTTCATGATGACCAAAAATAAACTCAAAAATTGGGTCTATAATAAGCTCTCCAAGATGATTCCAACATCAATGTGTAGAGCTCTCCGAGATGATTCCAACGACACAGGAATATGTCAAACGGAGCTTAGATTAGAAAGATATGGCTATTGAAGGGTGATGGCATGTCAGCCGTTGGGGTCTGAACCGGGTTGGGCCCTACCCAATAGAGGTTAGCAATGACCTTTGCACATGTTGGCTAAAGGGCCAAAGCGGTGTCATTTCAGTGTGAAAGGACATTGTATTTAAGTGAAATGCAATGTACTAGGTAGGGTAACCTAAACCAGTCAACGCCCATCTGATTCGTCTCTAGAAGGCACTATGTGGCTTGTGGTGCCAGTGTGAACTCCCAGCAACCACACGACACGCTTCGTCCAATAGCGAATAGTATGTGAAGCATGGCCAGCTGGCGTGTGTTGCTGACGACCACCTCCACGGCAACTTGTGGTGTACACACAGTCTCCCAAGATTAGGGAAAGCTAGACTTTTTTTATTTTTCTGGATTTTTCAATCTAGACACCTTCTAGGGCCACCTGTGAGCACGCGGTACCTCTGATTGAGATGTAGTTTATTCCTAATAGTCCATAAATTCAAGAGTTTTAATTTGATATGCAATTTGCCTATATTTAAAGAAAGTCTGGATCAGTTTAGAAGCATAAAAGTGTTATTGTGCTTATGGAAAGCCCTAAATACCTTCATAATATATCCTTTAATCCATTTTTCATTTTTTGTTGCTTAGAAAAAATTAGAGTTTTTAATAATTGGATTTAATGGTAATGTTTATATTGAAAAGCCTTAGTGATGAAAAGCAGTTCATGCATATTTGAATACACAATCATAATACACTATTAGAGAAAGTAAGGAAATGATTCATAGATTAAAGAATGATAACGAGATATGCAGCAACTTAGTAAGAAGAGATTGTTAATCATTAGTTAATCCTCCCAAGCCTTCAACATTGAGGAGATGAGTCAACATTTTCACAAGTGTTGTAAAAATAGAAGATATCAGAAGGGATGTGTAAAACATCTCAAAGGATCATCATCTAATGGTTAGGAGGTGTGCTGCAAACGACATCCAAATGAGTGGATAACAAGGTTATAAGAAAATCTGAAAGGAAATAGCTATGTTCTACATGGGTTCATATGGCCAGAAACGCTATGAGATGGGCTAAACCCAAATGTGAAAAAAAAGATATAGCTTTGGTGTTTGAATGTTCATTATTATTTGAATGATATTCTTTCTTTATAGTTAAAATGAGTAACTTATCTATGAACATTCTTGTAGTTATTTAATATTGAATTATTATCATATGTGCTTGATAACTGCTTTACTTGAGTAAGAGCTTTTATAATGTGTAATAAGGAAGCCTAACACGGGATGTCTTCAAGTAAGATATGGCTAAAAGGATGTTAAACTAACTGGAATGAGTGGGATGGGAGTCAACCTAGTTGTCTCCTGAATATGAAACCAACGAACATATAATCTAATTAACCTTCATGTCACTAATATCAGAGGCAGTATTTTTCAAGTAGTCACAAAAATGTGAGTTTGTGAACTATAGAATTATAGTACAATGTTAAGAGTAAGTGCCTTATATATATATAGGATTATCCTTCGCTAGTTTACAAGCATCCTATGATTATATAGTGCTTGTTAATTAATTACAGGCTATATGCATGTACTTATATATATACTGCATTATATTTTTTCCATCTTTTCTACGATCCACATATTTCATCTGCCTTTCCTATTTTGATAATGAAATAGAAATTTCCCTTTTTATGTAATGGTTGCATGTTCTCATCATACTCATGCATTTTCCAGGGAAAAATTAGGAAAGAGAAAAAAAAAAGGTGTTGAAATATATTGATTGTAGTTAGATCAAAGCTAAATGGATAAGTGTTCAATATGATAATGGGGTAACGGAATTTTTAGACTTTACTAAAAGAAATGTTGATAATGACAGTGGGATGTTTTATTGCCCGTGTGTAGAATGTTTGAATGAGAAGAGACCAAACACTACAAATATATACACACATTTAATTTGTGAAGGATTTTGTAAGAGTTATACAGTATGTATATGGCATGGTGAAGAATTATAAATGTCAATTGCATCTCAACAGGGGGGAGTAGCCTTTGATGATAAAGACACAGAGCTGGATAATGGGATAGAGGATATTATACATGATGTAGGAGAAGTGGCTTTTGAGCAATCACATGAATATGGTAATATGTACAGTGATGCTGAGAAGCCACTGTACCCGGGGTGTAAAAAATACCAATTATTGAAAGCAACATTGAAATTGGTAAGCTTGAAAGTACGTCATGGATGGAGCGACAAAAGTTTTTCATAAACGCTTGAGGCCTTTAAGAACATGCTTCCAGATGATAATGTGTTGCCTTGTCGATACTATGATGCTAAGAAAATACTATGTCCACTAGGGATGAGGTATAAAAAGATCCATGCATGCTCTAATGATTGCATGTTGTATAGAAAGGAGCATGAAGAGAAGTACCATTGTCTGATGTGTGAAAGCCCAAGGTACAAATCAAATAAGGCTCATGCAAAAGTGTTGTGGTATCTTCCAATCGTATCGAAGTTCAAACGCTTATTTGCTAATTAAAATGATGCAAAAAAGTTGAGATGACATGTAGATAGAGGGTTTCTGATGGAAAGCTTTGACATCCAGCTGATTCTTCACAATGGAAGAAAATTGATGAATTATTTCCTAGCTTCGGTGAAGAACCTAGGAACCTTAGGCTTGGGCTTATCGAGGATGGCAAGAATCATTATGGTAGTCTAAGTAGTATACATAGTTTATGGCCTATTCTTTTGGTTATTTACAACCTTTATGCTCTATTATGCATGAAATGAAAGTACATCATGTTGTCTATGTTGATTTCGAGACCAAAACAACCTGGAAATAACATAGATGTTTACCTAGAACCCTTGATCGAAGACTTAAAAGACTTGTGGGATGAAGGTGTCGATGTTTTTTATGCAAACAAGAAGGAGATTTTTAAAATATGAGCCATAATCTTTTATACTATAAATGACTTCCCTGCATATGAAAACTTGTCAGGATATAGCGTTAAAGGCCACAATTCATGTCATATTTGTGAAGAAGGCGCATGCTACCATCAACTTCAACATGGAAGAAAGACCGTTTATCTTGGCCATAGGAGATTTCTTAGATTGAGCCACCCATATCGTAGATTAAAGAAAGCTTTTTTTTTTGTGGCTAAGAGTTTGAAGATGGTCTAGAGGCATTGACTGGGGAGAATGTTTATGAAAAGGTGAAACCATCAATATAACCTTTGGTAAGACTATAAACAGTAGAAATGAGATAAATATATGGAAAAAGAGGTCTATCTTCCTTGATCTTCCATATTGGTGCAATCTTGATGTGAGATATTGTATTGATTCATGCATGTGGAGAAAAACGTATGTGATAGTGTTGTTGGGATACTTCTTAACATGCAAGGTAGTTCTAAGGATGGCATGAAGGCAAGATTAGATGTGCAAGAAATGGGAATACGAGAAGACTTACATCCAAGGCCATATAGTAAGAGAACCTTTTGTCCTACAGCTTCTCATACTTTGTCTAATGACAAAAAATGGAAATACAAGAAGACTTACATCCAAGGGCATCTTTCTTTGTTGTTGTAATAGGAAAATGAAGGAACCGAAGTGTCCTAGTGTAGAAGATTAGCCATCTATGCTCATCAGAGCGAGCCAGCTAGTGTTAATCAGAGTAAGCCTAGCAATGCCCCAAGCTAGAATCAAAGTAAGTCTAGTAACCAGTTTGTACAGAGGGGTAGACGTGGCACATAGTTGAGAGACATTTCCCTCAGTCGGAGTGCAGGGCAATAGATACCGATTGAGTTTGATAGATATTGGAAACTAATCAGGCTTACTGCAAGTTAATATAGGAGTTTTAATGGCCTCTTTGTACTCAACAAGCCTAGCATCTTGATAGAGGAGTGGAGAAATGTCGATGAAAAGGTGAAGCAACATATTTAAGACACTATCTAGGTATACAATTCTCTTCTGTATGTAATGATTACCAAATTTGTCACAAATTTGTCATTTACTCCTTCAATGCATGCATTACAACTCACATACAATGTTACTCAGAGTGAGATCTTGTACAACAAGACAATAACATATTGTTATGAGTACTGGAGCAATTTTAGGACAAATTTGGCCAACAATTACATTCATATCGAGCTGAAAGATTGTGATCCTCATCCTACTCCGTGTAGCAAGTATTCATATATTGATGAAGCGACTTGCAAAGAATTTTTTAGGCTTTGGACTACTCCAGAATATTTGGTTAGTTGACTTATTTTACATTTTATTTACTTATCAATTGTCTTAATTGATTGTAACTTTTTTTTGTTTAATTTCTTATTCACAGGCAAAAAGCACAAGAAAGTGGTAGAAAGAATGATTGCCCTCAACAATGTCTCATGGGGGTTATGCAAAGGCTAAAAAAGACTTGTTAGTTGCAAATAGAAGAGATTGGAAGAAGCATCTCAAGCCGATCCTTCTGTTCTTCTTTCTCCATCATCTCCGATTCGTCATGAAGAAAAATGGTTATTTTCTTACCAAAAGAAGAATGGGTCTTATACAAGTGAGCAACCTTGTATAGTAGGTGAAAAAATTGTAAGTATATTATTTTCAAAGGATGAGCTCACTGTTATAGAGGATCCATAATTGTATAACCAAAACAAGTGCGAAAATGAATCAATTCTGTCAAAAACCAGTATAACAGAATGCAGAAAAGCAAAAGTTGTAAAGGAAAGAAATATCAGGGAAGAAGCAAATAATAATCAGAGGGAAAATCTTCTAAAATCATCCTTCTTTCCATTGAAATTTATTGGTAAGAAATTAATTTTATTTTATATTATATCCTTTTAAACAGTAAAAATATTAAAATTGAAAACCTAATTAAGGAAAATTTAATCGATTTGAATTATGTGGTCATTTTTTAAGGGTAGGACTTTATCCTTCTATACATGTGAATTCCAAATTACGCGTTGATTCCAAATCATGCCAATTGTCCTTCCTCGCACTTTACATGTGGTTGTGCGGTTCTGTTACTCCTACGTGGCACCAGAGGCGCTTCTTCGCTGGTTTACTGTTGAGTATTTGGGACATCCAGTCCTTAGGCTATTTCATTAATCATATATAGGCCCATTCATTACAGTTTGTTCTAGCTATCATCTCTTGTATAGCTTTCAAATCTTAGTTAAATTTAATTTGTAGACTAATTTATCTAATAAGCTCTATTTAATTTGATATATGGATGCCACCTCTGTTTTTCTTTTTCTTTAATTCTCTTTTTATAGTATTTATTTTGGTGGATCATTTGTGTTGTGTGCCATTAAGGAATGCGCTGCGGCTAGTCTTTTCAGGCATTGAATTCCTCTTCAGCAAAATCCTTAAAGAAATTGACGTTAGCTAGTAAGATCAATTGTTGAAGCAAAAAAAAAAAAAAAAAACTCATACTTTTATAAAGTTAAAATATTTTCTCAGAAATAATTAAAAGCAAAAGTTAAGGTTTTCCAAAATGAAATAAATTAGATGAAATATTTAAACCATTTTTTCTTTACGTAACAAAGCATCCAAAGAAAATGTATAAATTAAACAAACAATGCAGAAAAATGAATATGGTAAAATTTTTATAATTCCAAGGAAAACTTCTAGATAAACAACTCTTGATATGAAGATTCAGTTTTCGTGATTCAAAATTTGATAATCCCAGATTAATCATAAGTATCCGAATGGAATTTTTAAATATAAGTGATTTTACAATGTTGCCCCTCATTTTAAAAATAAATCCCCATCCCCAACTAATTAATTTATGCATTTAAGACCAAATAACAGTTTTTCCAATAACAAAAGAAGCCTGAACTAGACGCCACTATTACAAAATTTTATTAACGTACAGCACTTTGACTTCCCAATCTCTTCTCAAGCAGAGCGGTGGCACCTCGCTGATTATGCGTGAGTGTTAATTCGATAGCACTAACTCAAGCATCTCCCTCCAGCACCCTTTCATACCATGCAATCTTTAATCCATGCAACCGAAAAGGTTTAGACACTTAGGTTTTGGTAAAAAATGTCAGTTTCACATACTGTAACTTGTTTAAATAATATAATTGAAAATCAGATTTAGAAATAAAACTATCGAAAAATGCAAGAGTTTTATTTTATTACACCTATATATAATTTGATAATTTTTAAAAATATTAGCATTAAAATTATGAAAATAAAAAAGAGTTAATTTATTATTGAGGAAAAAATTGTAAATACTTATAAGACACTTAGTTTATATATATATATATATATATTTAATGGATGCAAATAATTCATAAGTTTTCTGAATTTACAGAAAAGAAATGTTAGTGCTTTTATTTTATTTGATTTTTTTTTTTAATTCCCATTCCCAAAGTGCTTGAGGGATGATCTTTCTCTCCCATTTCTAATAGAGCCATATCGAAGAAGAAGGTGCATCGTCCTGCGTCAATCTTCCTTCTTCGGCAGTGAAAGGAACAATGGAGTTGAATGAGGATGGAAGGAAGTGCGTTTTGCCATCTCTATTTGAGAGGTCCTGCCTGAACCACGCCGTCGACAGGAAGCTGCAGAAGAGGAGACTGGTGGACGTCAAGCAAAAACGAGAGAGAGGGAGCCGTCGCTGTATGTGTATCTGTACAATTGTCAATAAAATTTATTGTCATTAAACTTTTTTTGTGTATAGTTTAAACTGTCGGTAAATGTGGTCACTTTTCAAGGAAAAAACCTTATCTTCTTACGTGAATTCTATATTACTTGTTGATTAGATATCCACGATTCTCATGTGAGTGTGGGAGCCTACTCTTTTTCCTTTTCTTTTATTCTCTCTTTATTCTTTATTCTTTTCTTGTTTTCTCGTTTCTTTTCCTTTTTCTACCAAGAAGCATTATCATATGCCAAATTCTTGTTTTCCTTTACAGAATTTGTTGTGTCAAGCTTTCAAGTCTTGATTCAATTCGTAGACTGCTTTCTCTAATAAACCCTACTTCAGAGTCCTACAACAGCATATATAGGACCTAGCTACATTTTTTAAATATGGGGTTATTGTTCACGTCACAAGTGCACGGATCATGCCAAACAATAACATTATTACAAAAAATGGAAGCTATAGCTTTTTCTAAAAAAAATATTTGTAGCCCTTAGTTATCGCTACAGGATCCACCGCTACAAATACAAGCTATAGCGTTGCAGACTGTATTTTATGTTTAAAAAATAATAATATTGTTGCAACGCTTGCTGAAGCTAGAGCCAACGCAAGTAAAAAAAAAAAACATTGACTTGTGACGCAAGCGCAAAACAAGTATTATTTTTTAAAACAAAAATTATATATTTTTTCATAATATTGAAACTACTACATATTTTTGTATATAACCTATATTAAAAAATAATTCTATCTTTATTAATTTTCAGCATATATAAATGACAATATTTTTTTATATTTTAAAGAGAACTCAAACTTCAAACACAACCTGAAAGAAAATAGTACAAAGAGGGAAAAAAAGGACAGATAAAAAAAAAGAATGAGCTTTCGTTTTGAGTTAGAGTCAAGGATACTAATTAACTTATAAATACTCTCTCAAATATCCAAAATAGGTATTTAGTTTAGCTAATCTCTTAATTAATTAATTAAATCCCAATTTTCATTGCAAACCTATATCAATATGAGGTTAATGAGTATATCTCTTTCTCATTAACAAAAGCATCCACTTAACTCACAAATTTCTAGTTCTTCCACAATTAAACTCAAGTTCTCTACTCAACCTAGCTTTCTCAAGCATCAATCAAGTGAACTCAACAATCTTATTAGTGGCTAAATAACCAAAAGTATTGCATAGAGTAACTAAAATAGTTATAATAACAACTATCGTGGTATGTATTAACAACAAATGTCAACCTATATAACATACTTGTTATTGACAACTAAAATAGCTATATTAACAACTATCATGGCATGTATTAACAACTAATGTTAACAAGCACCACGCACTTGTTAATAATAAGTAAACTAGCTAGCTATATATATCAACAACTATTGAGGCATGTATTAACATCTAATGCCACTAGTTTCATTTTCTTTTTAATGAACAAGGTCAAATTGGAAATTGTACATTTAGATTTAATCACAACCAAGCCTCTTGAGACTTCATATTTATGTGATGATTTACTGGGACCTTACAATGATAAATTCTCTTGATTGGGACCTAGTTGTAATTCCCCCTTTAAATATGGGAAAATTTGGAATTTTTTAATTTTGAAAATAATTTTATGATTTAACTATCTATTATAGGTTTTGATGAAATGGATGGAGGTGCCTTATAATAGGGTTCGGAGCGATTATATACTACTCTCTTTGGCCCTTTTCAAAAGTTTCTACAATTATTTTTAATACAAAGGGTCCCTTTCTACAATTATTCTCTTTGGAATGCTTAAAACTTTAATGTACATCTATTTTACCCAATTAATTGCATGTATCTCTCTCATATTTTTTTTTCACTCATATTTTCTCTTGCTCATTTTCTTTCTCACTCACCATCTCCATAAATAATGGCGCTTTTGAAAAAAATAAGTTGCATTTCATATTGAAACAATATACTTGCCTCGGTCCTATTTTTATTGAAAATGATATTTATATTTGTTAAGAAAATGTGACTTTTCAATTTTGTTCTTTAATGAAATTAACGATAATAAACTGATAAAATATGTTTATAAATTAAAAGTATTCCAACAACTTAATACAATTTAGAAGGGCCAATATTGAAAAAAACAAATTCACCACCACATTTTTACCTTGTATTTACTATAAAATCATGACTTTAAAACTTTGTCTTATAATTAATAGTTTGTTAGACACAACTTAACATATTCTTATTTACTTATGTCGAATCAGATATAAGAGTTTCTAAAGGAAGAAACATCCATTCACACTTACAAGATTGCAAAACTACTTACAGGACATACAAAATATCATAAAAGTGTTATAACAGAAGTTCATTTTCATACATATCAAAATAACAAGATTATGATGATATAAAATTCTAACATAATATCATAGACATTTTAAGCCACGACTTCCTTGTCCTTGCCTCTGCTTGTATTAGCACCTGTGGAGGTTAGAGTTGGAAAGGGTGAGATTTCGGGGAGAAATCCTAATAGCAACAAAAAGCCATCGTTAAACATGAAGATTACTCAAGTAGTAGTCACAAGTAAAGCAACACATAATCATCATTTCAACAATTAAACATATAAATCACACACAATAAAACATCACAATCATTGGCAAATAACTTGTGTGAGGATGATCGCCATGTCCAAACCGTTGATTTGGGAAGGACCGCCATGTCCTATCCCAATAGTGAAGGATCGCCATATCCCAGTTTGGTTTGGGAAGGATCAGCATGTCCTAGCCCAGTGTTAAGGAAGGATCACCATGTCCTGCCCTTAACTATCGTGTTTGAGAACAACAATCAATCACATACAAATACAACAATTCACAAAACATGGTCTTGCAGCATTGCAAGCAGCAGTATGCTCAAGCAATAAACAAGTAAAAGTAAGGGTACACTACTACAGGATTTAGATTCTACTACCCCAAAAGACGTCCATTTTTAAAAAAGGAAAGTAAAGAACAAAGTCGGTGGCAATTTTATAAATCTGGGCTGGAAACAGGTAACTTTAGGTGTCCCAACTATGAATAAGGTTGCCTAAAGTGTCATTTTTGCCCTCCCAAGTCAAGTTTGGGATGTCAAAAGCTATCTTTAGGCCTCCCAAATAATATTGGGATACCTAAAGAAATTCCCTGGGTGCTAAATTGGGTGCCAAGTGCCTAGCTTTAGGTGTCCCAATTTTTTTAGGATCCCTAAAGTAGGCTTTAGGCATCCCAAATTTTTTTGGGACACCTAAAGCTCTTAGTTTTGGCATCGCAAATTCAAAGCATATTTAGGTGTCCCAAATTCAAATTTGGGACTCCAAAAGGGCTTTTTTTTACTTTTCTCATTGTCCCTCACTCTATTTTTCACTCTCTCATTTTCACTCTCCCTCTTACCATCCCTCTCTCTCACCATTCCTCACCCTCCCTTTTTCAAATGCACTCTCATACACTCCCTCTCACTACCTATCCTCTGCCATTCACCCCCTCTCACTACCCATCCTCCACCATCATCCTCTCTCTTCCTCTCCATTGTTGAAGGTGGTCCGTCCTCCCTCCTTATCTTTGACGTCGTTGGTCCTTCGTTCTCCCTCTCTAGCCGTCGGCCTCCCTTCCTATCTTACAGTGTTGTAGCTCCGGTGCTCCTCCCTTTCCCTCTCTCTCTCTCTGATGCTGTTGTGGCTGACGACTCGTCCCTCTCTCACAGTATGCTTAATTTCATTTTTTTTTAAAAAAATACAACACATGCATGTTTGAAAAACCTCTTTTCTAACGACATCGTTTTTTTTTTTTTTTTTGCATATATTCGAACTTTGCATGTATATATGTTTGGCTTTGTTACATATAGTGAAATTGCATCATATAGTTAGATTATCTTTCGCAAGCTCATAATAATTGAAATTTTGTATAATAATCACAACATTTTGTGTAATAAACACTGAGCTGTTAAGATAGTTTAGAGTTAATTTAGGGTCATCACCAAGAGGATTAGGATTATACAAGGAGAGAAAATAGAATGATAAAACTTATTTTTCTATAAAGAGAAATTTTAAAATTTGGAGAGCAAAGATCAAGGTTTTCCTTTTCAGAAATAGAATTTCTTTTTACCATATTCTTGAGGCCCCGGTGAAATTTGGAAGAGAAGCCGCTTAGCACAAATTTAAAAATTGTATTAGATACAAGGAATTGAGTTAGAGAATTAGTAGTATTTTTTATATATAAAAACATGTTAGGTACTTCTTGTTAATAACATAGAAGTTTTAACTTGTACTACTTTAATCCTCTCATTTTAAGAAAGAAGTATTACAAATAGGTCTTACAAAAAAAATATTTATTTTTTATATATTCCATTTATATATCAATCTCTCGCATTTATATCTATTATTTACATATGTATAAAACCCGTGGATAATTCTCTTTTATTTAGGACCTATTTGTAATTCTCTCTTGATAAGTAAAATATTTGTATATTTATTTTCCCTTATATGATGATTTTTTGGATGATATTTGAGCTCAATTTAATGAATTTGGGTGTAATTAATAAATAAATAATGATTTTGGCATAAAATAGAATTTCTTAAAAAAATACTAAATCAGACCCTCTTTTAGTTTTTAGGCAATATCTGGAGCTCTAGATCTCAGATTGGGAGGTTTTATGTATGGATAAAAAGCTAAGAAAGAGCTCTACAACTTTTATGTTGAGACCAAAACCTAGTTCTATCTCCAAGGGTTTCAAATTTTGTTTGAGAGCGGGAATCATCTATCATTCCATATCCCACATTCTACCTACCACTTCATCATCCTTTTCATCTACCCTACTCCATTCTTCCATATATATAGTCATCCCCTCCTTCACATTTTACACACAAACCATTTCATATCTATTACTTTCCTCTCTTCTCCACATACACCATCTTAGAGTTAATTTTATGTATTGTATTTAATTCTTGCATGCCTCCTATATGGAAGGCTTAGATAGTCCTCCTTTATGGATGGTTTAAGTTGCCACCTACATGAAAGGTTTTACCTCTTATTTGGAAGGCTGGATTTTTCCATTTTCAAACATCTTATGGTTGTATTTTTATATTTTAGAATTTAATAATTACGTTTATTGCAATTTTTATGAAAATTTCAATTTATTTTATTTTTGTTTTTAATTTCATCATGTGCTAAACTTTTATTTTCCTTGGGTAATGACGTAGCTTACTAATGACGGATTGAATCTTAACTTATTAAATCTAGTTTTAATTTTTTTCCCTTCATGATTGAGTTTTAATTATTGTTCTTAATGCTTTTGATTGATTGGCCACCTTTTGAATGATTTCAATATGCATGTTGAGACCGGAAGGAGATGCAGGTGTATAGATCCTATAATTAAAACCATGACTTGCATATGAAATAGGAATATATTCATATGAGTTGTGTAGTCTTACTGAGTTTCATAAATCTTAATGCATAATTAATTGATTAAAGTCATATAGGAATGTATTGGATTATCAATTAAATTGGTTGTCCTTGGAAGAGGCTAGTAATTAAATTAGGGAAATTTGGCTATCAATTATGTGGAATAAATTGCACTAGAATAGATAAGTGACTCAATCCAAAATTTGTTAAGTGAAATATGACCCCAAGGGCTTTTTCTCATAGTTGTTTCATATCATTTGCATTCATATTTAATCATTTTTAATTTTGTAATCTCAATCGCCAACTAATCGATTGACTAAATAGAGTTAAAATTACTCATTTTGGTACTTAGTGATCAATTCTCAAGGGAACGATACTCCACTTACTTCTATATTACTTGTTTACAACAATGGACACTTGCACTTTCTAATAGACCATTTACACACGTAACAAGTTTTTGGCGCCGTTGCCGAGGATTGTTATCATTAATATCAATACCAAGTAATTTTAATACTAATTTAGTCTTTATGTACAAATATTTTTTTAAAAAATTAAAAAAATGGATTATTCACAGCTTTCATTTCGTTTAATCAGTGATAAATTGTCATATCTTGGTTCTTTTTTAGGAATGCATGTGGATGGAATGAGACAAGAAAAGACAAATAATGGTTGGATTGAAAATTCTTCTCCTTATAATTGTTTCATTTTAAGTTACCATGGAGGAATCTCTTGTAAAGCTTAAGAACAGGTTCCCCACTCTTCCCAAAGATGTTCTCAAGAAGATCTATAGCAATCGACTTGAAAGGATGATGATATTTAAGCGTTTGGGCCTTCCTATTGACATACATTGGATCATTGAAGCTAAGGTACATTTAGCAGGTGAGATTCATAAATCATTTGTTAAACCTTTGCCAGAAATGGGAAGAAGTTCTTACTCCAAAAAGAGAAGAGCTAAAAGAATGAATGTATGCTATAAATGTGCAAGGGGACATGTGATCAGCGCTGTAGAAGCAAAGGCATGGTTTCTATAAATCGAGAAGATAAAATTAAATTTATAAAGGATGGACTAAGTAAGGAGTCACTATATGATATCATTCAAACTCTTGAGACGCATCCGAGTGGTGATGTTCATCGTATTCTTCTTGATTTAGTGGACGTATTCAACAACGAAAAATGGAACTACTGTCATCTTAGGAATCTGACGTTAAAAGACCATGTTTTCCAGTTTATAAGAAAACTGGATGGGAAGAAAATCCTCGATTAATAAAAATCGTTTAAGCCGTTATTGGTCGTAAAACCAGAGGAAGATGTGAGCCAAAATCACAACTACTGTACATAATCATGCTTTTGTCTAATTTGTCTTATCTTTTTAGCAGCTTTTGTCTAATATTTTTTTATCTTTTCAATAACTTTTGATTTTCTTTCCTCTTTTTGTTAATTTCTTCACGTAAATTATGCTGGTCATTCGTATTGGAAATTTTTCAAACTTCATTGAAAAATGCCTGTTTGGCATGATCTTGTTGTCGCTATTTTAATGTTATATATATGTACTCTTCCACTTGTAAATATGTACTCTTCACTTGTAAATATGCACTCTTCCACTTGTAAACGCAAATGGTCCAAGAGAAAAGAAGAGAAAAAGGGTATCACACAAAAATGTACATGTACATCTATCTACATTTTTGGTGAAATTGATTCTGGCAAGAATGGAGAGTTTCTAATTGCATCAAACGACCTTGGAAGTGCATTAGTCATTAGAAAGATCGACTTTCTATATGGGGAGGAATCCAAGGCCTAAGGGGAAGTGTGACCATTTCTACATCCATGAATGGAAACAAGGGTTTGAGTGTACGGGTGAAGGAGTTGGAAGATCACATCTTTTCTTTAGGACAAGGGTGCAGGTTTCAAGCTTTCCTGAACGAATGGGACAAATGTTTTACAATGGTCAAGCTTTTATCGCTCTACCCCATGATTTGGAGACATTGGATGGGATTTCTAGCGTTGCATATTGGGCTAATTTAAATTTTCACAAAAAGCCATTAGGATTGTTAAATATTAATGGTTTTTATGATAATGTATTGTATTTTTTTGATCAAGCTGTGGAAACAGGATTCATGCCCCAAGTGACTTGCCACTCCATAATTTCTACACCAACTGCTGATTAGCTACTCGATCAACTGCAAACCTATGAACATAAACCAGATATATTAGTCAAGCAAATAGGTAGGCAATCTTTAGATAGCAATCAGAAGTAGAATCTGGATACCACTCTTCGGTTGTAACTCTCCTTAATCTTTTGGTTTTACTCTTAGCATCTTGGTTTATTGTGTGTTTATTTTTATTTTTTTTTAAAAAAAACTTTCTCTAAGCTCTAGAAGATATTGAGGACAATGTCTAATTTAGGTTGGGAGAGATTTGTAAAAAAAGTAGTTAGTTAATAAAAAAACCATTAGATGCGTGGGGTGCACAAAAAAATGGCAGAGTAAGGAATTATTCTTAACTCCTGAGGTGCATTTTATTAGTTACATGTTTTTGTTCTTTTCTAAACAAAATCATTCTATTTAAGTGCTTTGTAATGATCTTAAGAAATATATAAGTTTTGAATATAGATCAACTGAATTTAGAGATTTTATAGCATGAATGAACAACTGATTTAGACAAGGCTTAAGTATGATAGATATGGGTTTCAGTATCTTGTGATTAAAATTGCAAAGTCATGTTGTGGTGGCCTTAAGGTGACTTTTGGCTAGATTTGATTAATAGGGGAGGGAATGTGATTTTGAGGATTTTGAAGTATCTAATGGATTCTACACATAAAATTGTGTGGGATTTGAATAGCTTATGGAAATGATTTTAGAAATGTTGGATTGAAAGCTGTAAAATTGAAATTTAAGGTTGTTGGTGATAGCGTTGCTAGATTATTTTTTATGATAGTTAGGTTTCTTGTAGACTGATTTTGGATGACTAAATCTTGTCCAATAGTTATGATATTTTACAAGATGTTAGTAGGTATCCTAAGCTTTAAAAATGCATTATTTGGAGCTGTAGATTGTAAGTTATGATTCATTAAATTTAAGGCATGGAATCTGGAATAAATTCTGGAACAGTTGGGTTGTTCGATGATTTCTGGATTTATGTGGCTAGTATTGGCAGTGGATGTTATATTTCCTTTAAATAGGACTTAGAGAGCATCACATAGGACTTTGAACCACCTCATTTGGAGTTTTTTAGATTAAGTTATGAATTTTTAAATTTGACCAATGAAATCTAGCAATTTAGGGTTGATACCCAAATTTTCAATCTTTGAAGGGAATTATGGTTAGTAAAACCATAAGGGTTAAAAACATGTTTTTATGTTGGGTATTTATTCGACATAACACAAGAGTTTTAAAGATTATGTAAGGAAAACAAGTCATGATTAATGACTTACTGTCATAGCTCTAATGAGTTAAATGCATAATATGGTTATGTATCGATGTCAAAGAAGAGGTAATGGAAGGTTTGTCAAGCCATTTCAATGGTTGGAAGAAAAGGAAACGAGAGGAGTACATAAAGACAAAATATAGTAAACTTACCTAACTTGCATGTACTTGATATGTATGTTTGTTTCTTGATGTGTATGATTGCTCTACTTGATTATGTAATACATATATGAATGATTGAAGCTCTGTTTCTATTTATGTTGTGGCCATAAGTGTAATGTTAGGATTGGCAGGCACAACAGAAGAATTTAAAATTTTGCCAATCATAATTGATATGTATGCTTAACTTACCAAACTTGCATGTACTTGATATGTATGCTTAACTTACCCAACTTGCATGTACTTGATATGTATGCTTGTTTATTGATGTGTATGATTGCTCTGCTTGATTATGTAAAGCATATATGAATGATTGAAGCTCTATTTCTATTTTATGCTGTGGTCATAAGTGTAATGTTAGGATTTGCAGACACGGCAAAAGAATTTAAAATTTTGCCAATCCTAATTGCGGATCTATCAACGGCGTTTAAACCAAGTTAGAAAGATTTGTACCTTTTCAATTTAGGTTTTTTTTATCTCTAGGAGCCAACCTCAAGTCCACTCCCTCTACCGGTATCTACACGAATGCTCTCCAACACAAACTACGTGCTAGCACCTCCAATGTCTCCTAGGGTTTCTCTTGCGGCTCTGAATTCTCATCCGTGTATGAGGTTTTTAGCTTTATCAAATTTATAACCCATGAAAGCTATATTCGAATTTCAAAATTAATTAACCCTTAATTATTTTGATGAGAAAATTAAATTAATTCAGTTTACATTAAATCTATCCAACAATTTTAATTTAACCTATTTATTTAATCCAAATAAAGAGACAATAGATTTAATTTTTTTTTTAATTTATCTTCATAAATTAAATCTAAGATACTATATCTCTATGATGTTAGTTATTAAATTTAATTTATCTTAATAAAATTAAATTTAAAACTAACACAATATAATAATATCATATAATATATATAAAAAAAAATATATAATATTTTTAATTTAATTTTCATGAATTTTATATTATATATATAAATATAAAATTCATCCACCCTATATTAAACATTATTTCGTCTTGGGTCATTCTTGTGTGTGACCTTGTAGACCTATACGAAGTTGGCAGTAGGCCAATAACTATACTAACCCACAAGTCACAAGTGGCCTCTAACAAGACATTACGACTACCCCATTTATATGAGGATCATTGACACGATGCAACCTGTCATACAACCATGTCACGTCCTTTTTGTCACACGATATATCGGTCAAGGATAAGGCATGGATAATGTCATCTTCTTGTTCCTGACCATTACTTTCATGATTCTTGAGTAGTCTGATAATAGAAATGGAAACTCCTTTCCATCATAGTATGACCATACATTTCTCAGACTCACTCATCGAGGGGCCCAGTAATATCTCTCTACTAATGTGAGGGACAAATTCCATCTTGACCATTCGTATTCCTTTGCATGAAAAAACACCAAGCCCGATCATAGCATTTATCATCACCCGGTCAAAAGTGACTTTTGACTAGTTCAAAGCTTAGCAACTCTCATGTAGGAATCAATGATGACCTTATGTCGAAGGGCATTGTGACGTAGCTATACATGAGATAAACTTATGACTTGATCCATGTAGCTTTCTCATGGTGGGTTGGTCTAGCACCTTGTACTCTTACAAGTGCCTAAAGGCTTTGATTCGTATCCCTATATCTTATCAAAGTCATATTGATCTTACTTCATCTTTGCACCCACATAGATGACCGACCAAGGACATTTAGGACAATCTTTATGATTATCCAAGGATATAGCCATCATAGTGAACATGTGAATAATATGATAACATATGGAGAAATTCATTAAATAATAATGTTTAAAGTACAATGATTGACCCTTAGGGCACAATTTCCAACATGTAATGTGTGAAACCTTGAGCATGCAAATATGTCATTATGTTAGCATGAATTTATATAAGGCAAGCATGTTATGCACTAAGCATTTATGTTGCATGCATAATTGATATTGTTTGCTACTGAGATTCTTCCGAATCTCACCCTCCCTCACCCAATCATACAGGTATGTCAAGCGCACAAGAGGAGTGCATGAAGTTGCGCAATGCAATGGGAATTAAAGATTTGATCGGGATAATCTAATATGTATAAGTTATCGGATGATGTAATTAATTGTGTAAGCATACCAACTTGAGAATGCCTTATAGCAAATATGCAAGTTGTAATTTGGAGGCTTAAATATTGATTTCCCCTGAGCCATAACAATAATGTTAACACTTTTGAATGCGTAATAAGGGAGTATTAATGATGACTATTACACAAAGCCTCTTTTTAAATAGTTACAGTGACAGAAATGATTTCCACCAACTTTCAACTTCTAGCCACAATTAATCCCAAAGAACTCACTCAAAATTGACAGAAAAAGCTTGGAATGGGTAAAGAAGACTCACCTAATTAAACTCAAATCAAGGCTTGCATGTGGAGTCCAAGATCCCCTTCTTCCTTTTTCCGGTGCTTTCTTCACTCTCAGCTCCTCTCTATTTCTCTCGACTGTCTCTTCCTCTTCTCAACTCCAGCTCTCTCGCGCTCTCTTCTGGCACAATGAAATGCTAAGGGAGCTGAGTGATTTTCTTATCTAATGGTTAAAAGTGTGTGCATTTGAGCCGTGAGTGGTGTATGTGTGTGAGAGAGCATGTGTGTGTGTCCATGAAAGCGCAATGTGTGAGTGAGTGGCGTGTATTTTAATTTTTATCCTGTTGGTCTCACACACAAGGCTTTAAATTTCCTAATTTGTCAAATCTAAAATCCCTTAAATCTTTTAGGTTCCATAATTTGGCTTAACTTTAGCCGAATTCTGATTTTCGGGTCCGTACAATAAAGTTACTAATTTTCCCCATTTTTCTAAATTAGTATTGGCTCACCATATTATTTTCATAATTTAATCCTTAATACATTTTAAGTATTTTCTTAATTATATTTTTAAATCATTAAAATAATTTTCCTAAATTTTTCAAGCTAAATTATGACCTCTAACTATTTCCCTCGAATTTTCTGGAAAATTGACCTTTAAATCCCAAAATTAACTATAAAATTAATCAATTTACTTTTTGGGAAAATTAAACCTTTTAATAAATTCTGGGACATTACAGCAACTGCTGTTAAAAGTAATTTTTAAATCGGTTGCTCAAAGATTAGGTGTAAGAAGTCAGATTTTTTAGACCCGGCTTGGTTTATATCATGTCTAAATAGATACTCACTGGCAAATAAATAAATAGATAAATAAATGGGAAAAATATACTTAAATACCACTTAAATTTTAAAATCCCAAATTGGTTTTAGTGACATTAATAGTAATGAGATTGACAAAAAGAATATTACAATTGACAACTCCGGTTTTTGGGAAATCACTGATTTGGAATTTTGAAGTTCAAGTAGTATTTATTTGTTTTTTGCTCTAAATAAATACCAAATATATATTGTGACTCCATGCTTTCCTGCCCCTAGCCTGACAATTATTTAATATACTGCGTATGTTGAATTTCATGTATGTAATGCTTCATGTTGGGTAAATAAGAGCGGAATCATGATCCATTCTTTAGGAGAAAATTACATTGCATATATATGCTGAAAAGAAAAATAAAGAACTGATTTTGATAATAAAAAGGAAACATATTGTCATTATGTTTACAAACTAACAATAACCACAATACTCTTTTATATAGACACAACAAATATCATAATTAAGAGTTGGGGGTTGCACAAGAGTTTTTGACCTAATTCTTTGATGGGGTCACGGAAGATATTGTCTGGATGAAAGTGAGCAAAAGCAGTAGAGTTGCACCAACCACAGATGCAATTTTCCAAGGAGTGCTCCAATATTCACGCACAAAGATTGCCTTATACTTATGATAAGGGTTATCATAAAACTTGTCCATTTCTTCATAAAGAGAGATATAATCTTTGTTGGTGTTTGTTGAAATAATATTGATGCAGAGTTTGTTCACCATGGAAGCAACGCCATTACTGTCACTCAACAAGTTCTTCATGATTTTCTTTCCTACAAGAATTTCAACATCTTTTCCGGTGTCAATAAGATTATCCAACAGGCTTACATAATCTGTCACGTAGCCTGAAAAAGGATAGTGACACTGCTCAAACGCAACCACGTTTCTGAGCAAAGTCTCAGTCCAATCACTTACCACAATACCCGGTACCTTCAACGTTATTTCCTCTGAAAACTGCAGATTAGTCACACTGAAATCATCATCAGCTTGGAATTTCATCCCTGCCTCGTGTAGTTGACTTACACTATGTGAACAATTTATTGATCTATGAGGTTCTCTTGGTGGTGGATCACTTGGTAAGTAAAAGGTCCTTAACACGTCACAAAGGTGTTGCACTTGATGAAGACTATTGTGATTGAATCTAATCATGAACTTAGGATGAGTTTCTTCGTTGGGATATATTTCTCGCAAGAAGACTTTCACAAAAACATTAAAGGTAAGCTTAACAAATGAATGCTCACCATTGTAGCCACCCGGAAAAGCCATGTTGAATAGAAGAGTAAGAACAAAGAATGGAAGTTGATTTTCAAGCAAAATCAAGTCAAGCTTAATATCAATTGTGGGCCATAGTTTTTTAATCAAAGGGTCTTCTAGGCCTAGACATTCAAGGAAGAACTCGATGATGAAGCAAGCATCAGTTAGAACCATGCTCACAAATTCATCGCTCTTCATTTGTATGGTCTCTGAATAACAACGTCGAACCTTATCATCCAAATCTTCTAGGGTTTTCAAATATTCCTCTAATGATTTTTCTGGGGTCCTCTTGAGGAATCTGCTGACATACCACACTTTTAATTCTTGCATTGATTCCAATCTCCTGTCCCCATGATGATATGGCCCTATGGAAACCACACTAGGAGTGTAGGCTTCTTCGTTGACTTTTCGAAGCTTTGGTGGCACTTTATAGATGGAACAACTTGATGTTAAGGGAAGCTTCCCTGACCCTGCAATATTCAGCTTGGCTTTCAAATGATTTACCTCTAAAGTCCATGCACTGTTATCAAACTTTGGATCGCAAGGACTATCACCGAGCGGCCCTAGATCCAACCTGGTTGGGAGCGGCCCTGGATCCAACCTGGTTGGGAGCGGCCCTGGATCCAACCAGGTTGGTAGCGGCCCTGGGTCCAACCTGGTTGGGAGCGGCCCTGGATCCAACCAGGTTGGGAGCGGCCCTCGATCCAACCTGATTGGGACCGGCCCTAGATCCAACCTGGGGATCACCGTCTTCAATATGCCTTGTTCCATAATCCTAGGGAACGTAGTTTTCTCTTGATGGTCCTGAAACCCATTCAAAGTACCAATTTATAAAATATGTAGAATGATAAGAATCTATCCTTGTCCATATTTCTATATTTCCCAACAAATAATCAATAATGTAATATGGTGATAGCAGCACTGAAGAACAGATTTTTTACATCAAATCTGTGCTTAGATGTAGAAACAAGGGTAGTGATAATTCCAACATTCTTAAGTTGGTTATAGAAAATACTGCTTCGGTGCTTAAGATTCATTTAATTAAATTTAATTCGATAAAGAAAGGCCGTTAAGTTAGTTAATCATACTCCCTCTGATCCTTAATATAAGACATATATACTTAATTTGATTAGAATAAAGAAGTTAGCCAAGTTAGATAATATGACACGTATTTTTGAAAACACTCTAGTCATTTTTCTATTCTCTCCTTCCCTCTCATTGATTATTATTGAGAGAGTATCAATAATAGGGGTAAATTAGGAAAGGATCGAAAAATATAAAAAGTTATGTCTTATATTTAGGACTAAGACCAACTCTCTAAATATGTCATATATTAAGTACTGAAGGAAGTAATAAATATAATGTTTTTCCTAAACTATCCTTATTTAAAACTAAATTTCTCAAAATAAAAGTGATGAAGGGCTATGCAATGGGCTGGATGGGCTGCCCAATGGTCGGCCCACAACCCACCAATTTATTTCTTATTGGGCACAGGTTAGCTTGTGCCCATCAAATGCCAATATAGGCTTATCTGTGGGTTTGAATAGACGTGAGCAACCTAATAGTATTTTTTTTTTTTCAAAAAGTTATAAAACTCAATATGCACTGCACTTCTATTATATTGTTGCCACTAAACTCCTTCAATATAAATTACAAAAACATTAATAATGAATCACTATAATCCTCATCATTTCTCATTGAAACCAAACATGAAATAAAATGCGCAAATTAACAAATAGTTTGTGGGGTTCTCATCTATTCAAGAATTAATCTCACAAATAACAAAATGTAGGAGAGGAAGACTATCATGTTGCATTTGGATTATTACCATCTTTATCAAATTCACATGACATGGTTGAAGTCGGAACTGCTGCTTCTTCCCCCACAAAACGAATTAAAACAAATGGTATTCATTAATATGTTATAAAAAGATGAAACAATACAAATTGAAAATGCTATTGAAATTAATATATTATTGAGGTAGAATCTATGGGTAATTTTGTGAAAATGATAAATATGAGAAATAGATCACATTTTCTAATCTATACTCTATTGATGGAAACTCGTTTTAATAAGGACAGTCAATAAAAAAATTTATTGAGGAAACATTATAAATTAGGAAAACAAACTAAATAGAAATATTATGGTTAGAATAAAATTAGATTTGGCTTCTCTCCACTCCCTTTCCCTCCTCCACTTCCCATATGTTCCATTAGATTGAAATTTAATCAGTTCATATATAATATTTTATAAATAATTTTTTCTTGCAGTTTTAAACTACCCTAACTAAAATTTTGTATTATTTTTGAATTTATTTATTTTTAATAAATTAACATTTTATCAATAATTTTGCAAACAATAAATATGGATTGCTCAAATTTCTATCTAACAATTGAGATGGGAAGTGGAGGGAAAAGGAGGTGGAGAGAAACCAAATTGGATCAAAACAAACTTCTTAACTAATTAAAATCTAAATTTAGGACCAAAAGAGCATTGAATAATATATATATATATATAGCTGAATTATCTTGAGTTGATTTGTTTGTCCTCACACGTTCTTTGTGTGCTAAAAGGAACAAAATCATTTTTGAAGTTTGAACAGAAGCGTGCTGGGCGCTAATATATAAGCAATCAAAACACGTGGTGGAAATGTTTCTGGACCAAATTAAAGAACGCATTAAATATATTAAATCATAATTAATCACTAGCTAGCTAGCACTTATAAACTTATCACACACCTTGCTGGCATCAAATTAAGTATTATACTAACCACCACCCTAGCTACAACATTGTTTATTACGATGAAATCCCTCTTCTAATAAAACAAATTAAAAAATTATTAAACACATTATTCTAATACGTTCAGTATCATGCACAAGTTTACACATATGTACAGCAACTTTTGTCTACAATTGTTCTGATTGAGAAATCCGAGGAATTAATGGAAGAGGAAAAGCAACATGTAAAATCCAAAATTTCATGAAATATTGCAAGAGATAAACAACCTCTTGTGCTTTTGATTGATGTAGCCAGCAAACTGAAGTATAGAGATAATCTTCAAATAACACCGCTTCCTTGTTTTATCCAAACCACACCAACACCGTATTCTGATTTTATACAAAAAATTGAATAATTCTCTTTCAAGGTTGTTTAGAATCTTCTCTCTTTAAATATCTTCTCTGATAAGGGGAAAAACAAAAAAAAAGTACTGAATCGTTATCGTGAGTAATAAGCTAATAATGTGATCGTTAGCAAATTCTTGTGCATTAATGCTGCTATAAAGAGACATTTCTCTCAAATGCACTGTCTTTTGTGTCAATTGATCTTCGTTAATTTTTAAGTAAAGATCCTCTTTTGTTGCTCCTGTCTTGCAATAAATTTATACAGCTCTAATTGCCATTGAAATTTATTGGTAAGAAATTGTTTTTATTTTATATTATATCCTGTTAAACAGTAAAAATATTAAAATTGAAAACCTAATTAAGGAAAATTTAATCGATTTGAATTATGTGGTCATTTTTTAAGGGTAGGACTTTATCCTTCTATACATGTGAATTCCAAATCACGCGTTGATTAAATATCCACGATTCTCAGGTAAAGCATACATTCATGTGTGTGTCTACAAGACTATTCTTTTTCATTTTTTTATTTTCTCTTTATTCTTTATTCTTTTCTCCTTTCTTTTCCTTTTTCGACTAAGAAGCATTATCATATGCCAAATTCTTTTCTTTTCCTTTCAATCACTTTGATTCAGACAGTTTGTGAGATGATCACTTAAGAACTATAAGTAAATGTACTAAACTGCAACCTATCTCTATATTATTTTCAAAGGATGAGCTAACTGTTATAGAGGATCCACAATTGTATAATCAAAACAAGTGCGAAAATGAATCAATTCTGTCAAATACCAATATAACAGAATGCAGAAAAGCAAAAGTTGTAAAGGAAAGAAATATCAGGGAAGAAGCAAATAATAATCAGAGGGAAAATCTTCTAAAATCATCCTTCTTTCCATTGAAATTTATTGGTAAGAAATTGTTTTTATTTTATATTATGTCCTTTTAAAGAGTAAAAATATTAAAATTGAAAAACTAAGTAAAATTTAATCGATTTGAATTATGTGGTCATTTTTTAAGGGTAGGACTTTATCCTTCTATACATGTGAATTCCAAATTACGCGTTGATTAATGTTACGAGTTTGGATGATCAATTAAATAGTGCAAGTGTACACTGTCGTAATCAAGTAATATAGAAGTGAGTAGAGTATCGTTCCCACGAGGATTGAGCACTAAGTACCAAAATGGGTAATTTTAATTCTATTTAGTCGATCGATAAATTTATGATTGAGAGTACAAATAAAAGAAAAATAATTAAATATGAGTGCAGATGATATGAAAACAAATATGAGAAAAAGTCCTAAGGATTAGATTTCACTTAACAAATTCCGGATTGAATCACTTATCTATTCTAGCCCAATTTATTCCACATGATTGATAGTCGAGTTTCCCTAATTTAATTACTAGCCTCTTCCAAGGTCAAGCAATTCTATAATTAATTGCTAATCCAATATATTCCTATATGAATTTAAGCAATTAATTATGCATTAAGATTTATGGAACTCAATAAGACTACATAACTCATATGAATATATTCCTATTTCATATGCAAGTCATGGTTTTAATTATAGAATCTACACACATGCATCTCCTTCCGGTCTCAACATGCATATTGAAATCATTCAAAAGATGGCCAGTCAATCAAAAGCATTAAGAATAATAATTAAAACTCAATCATGAAGGAGAAATTTAAACTAGATTTAATAAGTTAAGATTCAATCCGTCATTAGTAAGCTATGTCATCACCCTAGGAAAATGAAAATTTAGCACATGATGAAATTAAAAACAAAATAAAAATAAATTGACATTATATAAAACTAGAATGAAATCCTCATAAATACTGCATAAACTTGAACATTAAATTCTCAAACATAAATATACAACAAAAAATATACATAAAAAAAACTGGAGAAATTTAGCCGTCCATTTAGGAGGTAAAACCTTCCATGTAGGCAGCATGCAAAAAGTAATATAATACTAAGCCTTCCATGTAGGAGGCATACAGAAAATAATATAATACTAAGCCTTCCATGTAGGAGGCATAAAAAAAATAATACAATACATAAAATTAAAAATAAAAAATAACACAATTTATTTAGAACTGTCAGAGAAAATATCTCTCCCTGTCAGAGAAGGATCTCTGACTGTCAGAGAAAATTCTCCACACTTTCTTCTCTCCTCCTCCTTCCCTTTTTTTTTGCAAAGAAGCACACATGTATATATAGGCAAACAAATGCGTCTGTTGCTTCTCTTTTTTTTTCCACAGGTGCTACAGTACTTTTCCTTCATTTCACGCATGAACATGACATTTCAGCAAATCTACGTATTTTTTCCGTGTTGCTACAGTGCTACAGTGATTCCATCCGCTACAGTAACGTCCTGATACAGTGATTCCGTCATGAATAGTGACCGACGCTACAGTACTGACCTTTTTTTATATTTTTCTTTATTTTTTAAATACTATTTATTTTACACCCAAATATATTATATTAAATTCAAATAGCGTCCATAAAATCATCATATAAGGGAAAATAAATATGCAAATATTTTACTTATCAAATTCCCCCACACTTAGCTCTTGGACGTCCTCGGACAAGGAATGACTAATAAGTGCTTCTAACAAAATCAGAAGTGTCAAGTCATAAGTAAGAACACAATTGAAAAGTAAAGAGATTATAGTATTCATGAATCAACGAAAATATAAATTGGTAACTTTGTTTGAAAATGAATAAACCGAGTTTGTAAGTGTAACTCATTCTCTCAATCTCTCAAGTGTTTAAGGATAAGTGTTTCGCTCAAATTCAACCAAAAAAATTGCACTACCATAGGCTTGCTAAAAATCTCAATCTCCACTACTTAATTCACATGCATAATTCAAATCAAAAGGACTTATTACGGGTTGTAATGGGGTTAAGGTAAAAGGAATGTCAAACATAATATGAAAGGCTATATTTAAGAAATTTAATAGAACAATTGAAAAATGGGCTACTTATAAATTTATCTCATCATAACAACCCACAATTCAAATACTTGACATATTTTTTTTTTCTTTTTTCTTGTTTTTTTTTGAATTTTTTTTTTCTTTTCTCTTTTTTTTTTTTTTTGAATTGCAACTATAAAATTGATGATATATATACCCCCACACTTTGTCAATAGCCCATTTCACAAGAATTTCTAATGCTCTACCAATCTTCCGAATAAGGTAAAAGCACTTGATATATCATTAAAGTATATGTTAATGGGTTGAGAACAAAGAAACAGTCAATTAGGCTCAAAGGGGCTTATCAACGGTATAATTGCAAGGTTGGCTATTTGGCTCTGGCTAAAGGAAATGAATGCCTTTATCATTTTTGAATGTGCATATGATATGTAATTTCAACCAGATTTAAAGCAAGTTCTGGAGTGACAACTTAATAGGTGAATATCACACACAAGAGAAATAATCATTATAGGCTCAGAAGCTCACGGCTAGGAATTTTTAAACTCAGTTCATTCAAATTCAAAATTTATCACCAATTGCAACAAATCAGTTGTTCATTCATGCTATAAAATCTCTAAATTCAATTGATCCATACTTAAAACTTGTGTACTTCTTAATATCATTACAAAGCACTTGAACAAGATTGTTTTTTTTTTTACTCTTTTTATTTTTTTTTTTACTTCTTTTGTTTTTTTTTTTGAAAAAGATAAAAAAAAAAATTTGCAATCAATAAAATGCAATTAATGAAATGCGTCTCAGGAGTTAAGAATAACTCCTTACTCTGCCATTTTTTCCACACCCCATGCATCTAATGGTTTTACTAAATAACAAAAGAAAAACAGAAGAAAATTTTTTTTTCTCCTCCCTCAACCTAAATCAGACATTGTCCCCAATGTCTTCTAGAGCTCAGAGAAGGTTTTTTTTTTCTTTTTGAAACATAAACGCATAATAAAGTAAAATCAAAATACTAAATGTAAAACCAAGAGATTAAGGAAAGTTACAACCGAAGGGTGGTATCTGGGTTCTGCTTCTGACTGCTATCTGAAGATTGCCCACCTATTTGCTTGACGAGTAGATCTGGTTTAGGTTCATAGGTTTGTAATTGATCGAACAGCTGATCAGCAGTTGGTGCAGAAATTATGGAATGGCGAGTCGCTTGGGGTATGAATCCTGTTTCCACAGCATGATCAAGAAAAGACAACAAATTATCATAAAAACCATTAACATTTAACAATCCTAATGGCTTTTTGTGATAGTTTAACTTAGCCCAATATGCAACGCTAGAAATGCCATCCAACGTCCCCAAACCACCGGGTAGAGCAATGAAAGCTTGAGCATGGTAGAACATTAGTCCCATTTGTTGAGGCAAGCTCGAAACCTGTAACTCTTGTCCCAAGGAAAAAGTATGATCTTCCAACTCCTTCACCCTTACACTTAAACCCTTGCTTCCATTCATGGATGCAGAAATGGCCACACTTCCCTTTAGGCCCTGAATGCCTCCCCCGTACACAAAGTTGATCCCTCTGGCAGCTAATCCAATTCCCAGTTCATTTGCTGCTGTTATAAACTCTCCTTTCTTGCCCAAATCAGTTTCACCAAAAATGCAAATAGATGTAAATCTACATTTTTGTGTGATAACCTTTTTCTCTTTGTTTCTCTCGGACCATGTATGCTTACAAGAGAAAGAATTCATATTTACAAATGGAAGTGTGTATATTTACAAATGAAAGAGTACATATATATAATACTAAAACAACGACAACAAAATCACACAAATCAAACATTTTTCAAAGAAGTTTGAAAAAATTTCCGACACAGATGACAGGTGGGCTATTGCGTGAAAAAAATTAAACAAAAAGAGGAAAGAAAGTCAAAAGATACAGTAGAGTAGGAAAAAAAACTGCCAAAATGATAAGAAAGATTAGACAAAAGCTACAGAAAAGATAAGACGATTTGACAAAAGCATGATTATGTACAGTAGTTGTGATTTTAGCTCACATCTTCCTCTGGTTTTACGTCCAGTAACGGCTTAAACGATTTCTATGAATCGAGGATTGGCTTCCCATCCAGTTTTCTTATAAACTGGCAAACAGGGTCTTTTTTCGTCAGATTCCCAAGACAATAGCGCTCTTTTTCTCTGTTGAATATGTCCGCTAAATCAAGAAGAATACGATGAACATCACCACTCGGATGCGTCTCAAGAGTTTGAATAATATCATCCAGGGACTCCTTACTCAGTCCATCCTTTATAAATTTAATTTTATCTTCTCGATTTACAGAAACCATACCTTTACTCCTACAGCGCTGATCACAATTCCACCTTGCACATTTATGGCAGACCTTCATTCTTTTAGCTCTTCTCTTTTTGGAGTAAGAACTTCTTCCCATTCCTGGCAAAGGTTTAACAAATGAATTATGAATCTCACATGCTAAACGTACCTTAGCTTCAATGATCCAACGTATATCCACAGGAAGGCCCAAACGATTGAATACTTTCATCCTTTCAAGTCGACAGCTATAGATCTTCCTGAGCACATCTTTGGGAAGAGTGGGGAACCTGTTCTTAAGCTTTACAAGAGATTCCTCCATAGTAAATGAAATTGATGAAAACTAAAATGCTCAATGCAGTGTAGTATGTTTTGGTGAGTAAGAAAGAAAAAATGAGACGATAAGAAAGAAATGAGTGAGTAGAAAAGAAATTGAATGAGTGGGAAAGAAAATTGAGAGAGTAATAAAGAAAACTAAGAGAGTAGGAAAGAAGTTTTGGGTTGCTTCCCAAATAGCTGCCCTTCTTTAACGTCTTTAGCTAGACAAAAATCAAACCAAAATTTTTTTTAAATTTTTTAAATTTTTTTCTTTTTTTTTTCAAAGTAGAATACATCATTAGGAGCAACCAGAAGTCCTGCAAAATCACAACAGACATCAAAACAAACCTTGGGTTGCCTCCCAAGTAGCGCTAAATTTATAGTCTTCAGCCAGACTTCTCAAACACAAACTACTAATCAAAAGTATCAAACACCAGGATCACCTTATCTTCATTTCTTTTCAAGCAACAATATTTCAGAAACCAACAATGATCATTCAAAGTAATTAATTGTACTTCTTCAATCATAGACAATTTTAGAGTACAATTATTTACTGAATTCAAAGAAAGCACAACATGTATGTATTTGCAAACAGATTTAGGAATTTCCAAAATTTTAGAGCATCCCATAAAATCCACTTGACTCTCATCAGTAAGAGTCAATACTTCAACAGGAGAGACATGAACAACATCTTTTGGAATATCCACATTAGTTTCAATATCAAAATCACAAAGATTAGGCTCCACAGGCAGAACCTCAATTGGACATCCATTATTTTCTCCAAAAGTGATTTCAAGTTCCTTATCACATGCCACAAGAGGCAAAGTTTCATTCAATTCCACATCCTCAACTTCCTCACAATAATCATCATCAACACAAGGAGTGGGAATCATGATCAAAGAATTATCTTGCCTCATAGTCTCAAGTGATGCAATAATTTGACTCACATATATTCCAATATTTTGGACACTTGACTTGACTCTTGTGTCATTTTCCTTTTGCTCTCTACAAAATCTCTCTGTTGATTGCTCAAACTCCTCAATTAATTTTTCTAAATCAGATTTTTCCTTATACTCAAGAGTTTGTTCTTCAATATATGGATAAGAGTAGAAAGGAGGATTAGGACAATACCTGACATATGGATCCAAAGACTCTTGTTGCTCTAAAATTCCACCAGGATAAAATGAATGATCAAAACAAGTTTGATGCATATTGAAATCATCTCCCATATAATGATTGGTAGTGCTATATGGATAATGCTCATAGGGATGACACTCTCCATAATAAGCACCAGAAAAACAATTATAAAGAGAAGAAATTTCAATCCAACCAGCATTTATATTTTCTTGTCTCATTCCATTCACATGCATTCCAGAAAAAGAACTAAGATATGACAAGTTATCACCAAATGAATGCTGTGAATAATTCATTTTTTTTTTATTTTTTTTTTTGAATTTTTTTTCTTCAAATTTTACATGCAGACTAAATTAGTATTAAAATTACTTGGTATTGATATTAATGACAGCAATCCCCGGCAACGGCGCCAAAAACTTGTTACGAGTTTGGATGATCAATTAAATAGTGCAAGTGTACACTGTCGTAATCAAGTAATATAGAAGTGAGTAGAGTATCGTTCCCACGAGGATTGAGCACTAAGTACCAAAATGGGTAATTTTAATTCTATTTAGTCGATCGATAAATTTATGATTGAGAGTACAAATAAAAGAAAAATAATTAAATATGAGTGCAGATGATATGAAAACAAATATGAGAAAAAGTCCTAAGGATTAGATTTCACTTAACAAATTCCGGATTGAATCACTTATCTATTCTAGCCCAATTTATTCCACATGATTGATAGTCGAGTTTCCCTAATTTAATTACTAGCCTCTTCCAAGGTCAAGCAATTCTATAATTAATTGCTAATCCAATATATTCCTATATGAATTTAAGCAATTAATTATGCATTAAGATTTATGGAACTCAATAAGACTACATAACTCATATGAATATATTCCTATTTCATATGCAAGTCATGGTTTTAATTATAGAATCTACACACATGCATCTCCTTCCGGTCTCAACATGCATATTGAAATCATTCAAAAGATGGCCAGTCAATCAAAAGCATTAAGAATAATAATTAAAACTCAATCATGAAGGAGAAATTTAAACTAGATTTAATAAGTTAAGATTCAATCCGTCATTAGTAAGCTATGTCATCACCCTAGGAAAATGAAAATTTAGCACATGATGAAATTAAAAACAAAATAAAAATAAATTGACATTATATAAAACTAGAATGAAATCCTCATAAATACTGCATAAACTTGAACATTAAATTCTCAAACATAAATATACAACAAAAAATATACATAAAAAAAACTGGAGAAATTTAGCCGTCCATTTAGGAGGTAAAACCTTCCATGTAGGCAGCATGCAAAAAGTAATATAATACTAAGCCTTCCATGTAGGAGGCATACAGAAAATAATATAATACTAAGCCTTCCATGTAGGAGGCATAAAAAAAATAATACAATACATAAAATTAAAAATAAAAAATAACACAATTTATTTAGAACTGTCAGAGAAAATATCTCTCCCTGTCAGAGAAGGATCTCTGACTGTCAGAGAAAATTCTCCACACTTTCTTCTCTCCTCCTCCTTCCCTTTTTTTTTGCAAAGAAGCACACATGTATATATAGGCAAACAAATGCGTCTGTTGCTTCTCTTTTTTTTTCCACAGGTGCTACAGTACTTTTCCTTCATTTCACGCATGAACATGACATTTCAGCAAATCTACGTATTTTTTCCGTGTTGCTACAGTGCTACAGTGATTCCATCCGCTACAGTAACGTCCTGATACAGTGATTCCGTCATGAATAGTGACCGACGCTACAGTACTGACCTTTTTTTATATTTTTCTTTATTTTTTAAATACTATTTATTTTACACCCAAATATATTATATTAAATTCAAATAGCGTCCATAAAATCATCATATAAGGGAAAATAAATATGCAAATATTTTACTTATCAATTAATATCCACGATTCTCAGGTAAAGTATACATTCATGTGTGTGTCTACAAGACTATTCTTTTTCATTTTTTTATTTTCTCTTTATTCTTTATTCTTTTCTCCTTTCTTTTCCTTTTTCGACTAAGAAGCATTATCATATGCCAAATTCTTTTCTTTTCCTTTCAATCACTTTGATTCAGACAGTTTGTGAGATGATCACTTAAGAACCATAAGTAAATGTACTAAACTGCAACCTATCTCTATATTATTTTCAAAGGATGAGCTAACTGTTATAGAGGATCCACAATTGTATAATCAAAACAAGTGCGAAAATGAATCAATTCTGTCAAATACCAATATAACAGAATGCAGAAAAGCAAAAGTTGTAAAGGAAAGAAATATCAGGGAAGAAGCAAATAATAATCAGAGGGAAAATCTTCTAAAATCATCCTTCTTTCCATTGAAATTTTTTGGTTAGAAATTGTTTTTATTTTATATTATGTCCTTTTAAAGAGTAAAAATATTAAAATTGAAAAACTAAGTAAAATTTAATCGATTTGAATTATGTGGTCATTTTTTAAGGGTAGGACCTTATCCTTCTATACATGTGAATTCCAAATTACGCGTTGACTAAATATCCACGATTCTCAGGTAAAGCATACATTCATGTGTGTGTCTACAAGACTATTCTTTTTCATTTTTTATTTTCTCTTTATTCTTTATTCTTTTCTCCTTTCTTTTCCTTTTTTGACTAAGAAGCATTATCATATGCCAAATTCTTTTCTTTTCCTTTCAGTCACTTTGATTCAGACAGTTTGTGAGATGATCACTTAAGAACCATATGTAAATGTACTAAAATGCAACCTATCTCTATATTATTTTCAAAGGATGAGCTCACTGTTATAGATGATCCTCAATTGTATAACCAAAACAAGTGCGAAAATGAATCAATTCTGTCAAATAACAGTATAACAGAATGCAGAAAAGCAAAAGTTGTAAAGGAAAGAAATATCAGGGAAGAAATTGTTTTTATTTCCATTGAAATAATTTATTGGTAAGAAATTGTTTTTATTTTATCAGGGAAGAAATTGTTTTTATCAAGCAAAAGTTCTAAAATCATCCTTCTTTCCATTGAAATTTATTGGTAAGAAATTGTTTTTATTTTATATTATGTCCTTTTAAAGAGTAAAAATATTAAAATTGAAAAACTAAGTATAATTTAATCGATTTGAATTATGTGGTCATTTTTTAAGGGTAGGACTTTATCCTTTTATACACGTAAATTCCAAATTACGCCTTGATTCCAAATCATGCCAATTGTCCTTCTTAAGCTTCATTCCCTCGCACTTTACATGTGGTTGTGCGGTTCTGTTACTCCTACGTGGCACCAGAGGCGCTTCTTCGCTGGTTTACTGTTGAGTATTTGGGACATCCAGTCCTTAGGCTATTTCATTAATCATATATAGGCCCATTCATTACAGTTTGTTCTAGCTATCATCTCTTGTATAGCTTTCAAATCTTAGTTAAATTTAATTTGTAGACTAATTTATCTAATAAGCTCTATTTAATTTGATATATGGATGCCACCTCTGTTTTTCTTTTTCTTTAATTCTCTTTTTTATAGTATTTATTTTGGTGGATCATTTGTGTTGTGGGCCATTAAGGAATGCGCTGCGGCTAGTCTTTTCAGGCATTGAATTCCTCTTCAGCAAAATTCTTAAAGAAATTGACGTTAGCTAGTAAGATCAATTGTTGAAGCAAAAAAAAAAAAAAAAAAACCTCATACTTTTATAAAGTTAAAATATTTTCTCAGAAATAATTAAAAGCAAAAGTTAAGGTTTTCCAAAATGAAATGAATTAGATGAAATATTTAAACAATTTTTTCTTTACGTAACAAAGCATCCAAAGAAAATGTATAAATTAAACAAACAATGCACAAAAGTGAATATGGTAAAATTTTTATAATTCCAAGGAAAAATTCTAGAT
This sequence comes from Inga leiocalycina, assembly GCA_963242795.1. NCBI lineage: Eukaryota > Viridiplantae > Streptophyta > Magnoliopsida > Fabales > Fabaceae > Inga > Inga leiocalycina. The sequence continues at coordinate 41,228,285 of OY725328.1, read as the reverse complement.
AAACACCTCTTGATATGAAGATTCAGTTTTCGTGATTCAAAATTTGATAATCCCAGATTAATCATAACTATCCGAATGGAATTTTTAAATATATGTGATTTTACAATGTTGCCCCTCATTTTAAAAATAAATCCCCATCCCCAACTAATTAATTTATGCATTTAAGACCAAATAACAGTTTTTTCAATAACAAAAGAAGCCTGAACTAGACGCCACTATTACAAAATTTTATTAACGTACAGCACTTTGACTTCCCAATCTATTCTCAAGCAGAGCGCTGGCACCTCGCTGATTATGCGTGAGTGTTAATTCGATAGCACTAACTCAAGCATCTCCCTCCAGCACCCTTTCATACCATGCAATCTTTAATCCATGCAACCGAAAAGGTTTAGACACTTAGGTTTTGGTAAAAAATGTCAGTTTCACATACTGTAACTTGTTTAAATAAAATAATTGAAAATCAGATTTAGAAATAAAATTATCGAAAGATGCAAGAGTTTTATTTTATTACACCTATATATAATTTGATAATTTTTAAAAATATTAGCATTAAAATTATGAAAATAAAAAAGAGTTAATTTATTATTGAGGAAAAAATTGTAAATACTTATTAGACACTTAGTTTATATATATATATATATATATATATATTTAATGGATGCGAATAATTCATAAGTTTTCTGAATTTACAGAAAAGAAATGTTAGTGCTTTTATTTTATTTTATTTTTTTTAATTCCCATTCCCAAAGTGCTTGAGGGATGATCTTTCTCTCCCATTTCTAATAGAGCCATATCGAAGAAGAAGGTGCATCGTCCTGCGTCAATCTTCCTTCTTCGGCAGTGAAAGGAACAATGGAGTTGAATGAGGATGGAAGGAAGTGCGTTTTGCCATCTCTATTTGAGAGGTCCTGCCTGAACCACGCCGTCGAAAGGAAGCTGCAGAAGAGGAGACTGGTGGACGTCAAGCAAAAACGAGAGAGAGGGAGCCGTCGCTGTATGTGTATCTGTACAATTGTCAATAAAATTTATTGTCATTAAACTTTTTTTGTGTATAGTTTAAACTGTCGGTAAATGTGGTCACTTTTCAAGGAAAAAACCTTATCTTCTTACGTGAATTCTATATTACTTGTTGATTAGATATCCACGATTCTCATGTGAGTGTGGGAGCCTACTCTTTTTCCTTTTCTTTTATTCTCTCTTTATTCTTTATTCTTTATTCTTTTCTTGTTTTCTCGTTTCTTTTCCTTTTTCTACCAAGAAGCATTATCATATGCCAAATTCTTGTTTTCCTTTACAGAATTTGTTGTGTCAAGCTTTCAAGTCTTGATTCAATTCGTAGACTGCTTTCTCTAATAAACTCTACTTCAGAGTCCTACAACAGCATATATAGGACCTAGCTACATTTTTTAAATATGGGGATATTGTTCACGTCACAGGTGCACGGATCATGCCAAACAATAACATTATTACAAAAAATGGAAGCTATAGCTTTTTCTAAAAAAAATATTTGTAGCCCTTAGTTATCGCTACAGGATCCACCGCTACAAATACAAGCTATAGCGTTACAGATTGTATTTTATGTTTAAAAAATAATAATATTGTTGCAACGCTTGCTGAAGCTAGAGCCAACGCAAGTAAAAAAAAAAAAAAATTTGACTTGTGACGCAAGTGCAAAACAAGTATTATTTTTTAGGCTAAAGTATATATTTGGTCCTTTATGTTTGCTTTAGGTGTCATTTTAGTCCCATAAGTTTATAAAGTGCACTTTTAATCCCTTAATGTTAACACCGTTAGTTTGACTTAACGGAAAATATTAACTTAGCAATTTTAAGTGATGGTTGCACAATTAACCGCTGAATAAGCATGACTACATGTTAATTCTTTAATTTAATATGTTTATATTTTAAAATAAATATAAATATGGGGAAAAAAAGAAGAAAGTGTCTTCTCCTCTTTAAGAACGCACAAGCTTCTCCGTGCTCGGCAACTTCACCTCTAATTCATCTCTTCGTAATTCATTATTTTAGATTAGGTTTGGGTGGATTCTTCATAATCACAAGGTTGCATCTGCAAATTATTTAAATCATTAGGAGTTTTTTTAATATAGAAGACTCCAATTTGTCTAAAGCTCAGTTTCGCATATTCAGGAATATGCCTTTGGGTTTTGACGTATAATAATATTAGGATGCTGTCTTCTTTTTTCTTTTAGTTTGCTAGTATTGTTCACCTATGATTTTATTCTAGGTTATGGGATGGTTTGTAATATTACTTTCTATGTAATTTTATGTTTTAGGTTTAGTGGCAAAAAAGAAGAAATTAGATAATCTCCGCAAGGATGGATGCAACCAATAGTACATATAAAAAGGAAAAACAACAGACTTACAAGATTGACGTTCAAGGATTGGTTATTTCTTCGGATGAGATGTTGAAGCAGTAGGGATGAGTTAGGAATGGAGGGATCAAAGCTGTAGGGATGAGTTAGGGATAGAGGGATCGTTAATGAGAAGCGGTAAACTAGTCCGTAAAGATTAAATCTTTTTCAATTTATAGGTTTTTAAAAAATTAATTTATTAAAATACTAACATGCATGCATGCTTAATCAGTGCTTAGTTGCACAGTCATCACTTAAATTTGCTGAGTAGGTATTTTCTGTTAAACCAGACTAACGGTGTTAAGATTAAGGGATCAAAAGTGCATTTTATAAACTTAAGGGACTAAAATGATACCTGAAGCAAACATAAAGGACCAAACGTATACTTTAGCCTATTTTTTAAAACAAAAATTATATATTTTTTCATAATATTGAAACTACTACATATTTTTGTATATAACCTATATTAAAAATAATTATATCTTTATTAATTTTCAGCATATATAAATGACAATATTTTTTTATATTTTAAAATAAAATTAATATAAAAAAGTATTGAGAAAATTAAACTATATACTACAAATAAAATTAAATTTGTATGCTTAAAAAAATTTTTAAAAAAAAAACTTACAATGTATTGGGATTTTAGAGATCTGAAACTTCAACACACCACTTGAAAAAAAAAAAGTTCAAAGAGGGGAAAAAGGAGTAGATAGAAAAAAAAGTATGAACTACTACATATTTTCATATACAACCTACATTAACAATTAATTCTCTCTCAATTAATTTTCAGCATATATAAATGATAATAGTTTTTTAGATTTCAAAATAAAATTAATACAAAACATACATTGATCAAATTAAAATATACGCTACTAACAAAATTAAATTTGTAAGCTTAAAAAAATTTAAAAACTTACACTGTATTGGGAGTTTAAAGATCTGAAACTTCAAAGAGAGCTCAAACTTCAAACACAACCTGAAAGAAAATAGTACAAAGAGGGAAAAAAAGGACAGATAAAAAAAAAAGAATGAGCTGTGGTTTTGAATTAGAGTCAAGGATACTAATTAACTTATAAATACTCTCTCAAATATCCAAAATAGGTATTTAGTTTAGCAAATCTCTTAATTAATTAATTAAATCCCAATTTTCATTGCAAACCTATATCAATATGAGGTTAATGAGTATATCTCTTTCTCATTAACAAAAGCATCCACTTAACTCACAAATTTCTAGTTCTTCCACAATTAAACTCAAGTTCTCTACTCAACCTAGCTTTCTCAAGCATCAATCAAGTGAACTCAACAATCTTATTAGTGGCTAATTAACCAAAAGTATAGCATAGAGTAACTAAAATAGTTATATTAACAACTATCGTGGTATGTATTAACAACAAATGTCAACCTATATAACATACTTGTTATTGACAACTAAAATAGGTATATTAACAACTATCATGGCATGTATTAACAACTAATGTTAACAAGCACCACACACTTGTTAATAATAAGTAAACTAGCTAGCTATATATATCAACAACTATTGAGGCATGTATTAACATCTAATGCCACTAGTTTCATTTTCTTTTTAATGAACAAGGTCAAATTGGAAATTGTACATTTAGATTTAATCACAACCAAGCCTCTTGAGACTTCATATTTATGTGATGATTTACTGGGACCTTACAATGATAAATTCTCTTGATTGGGACCTAGTTGTAATTCCCCCTTTAAATATGGGAAAATTTGGAATTTTTTAATTTTGAAAATAATTTTATGATTTAACTATCTATTATAGGTTTTGATGAAATGGATGGAGGTGCCTTATAATAGGGTTCGGAGCGAGTATATACTAATCTCTTTGGTCCTTTTCAAAAGTTCCTACAATTATTTTTAATACAAAGGGTCCTTTTTATGAGTTGTACTTTGGAATGCTTAAAACTTTAATGTACATCTATTTTACCCAATTAATTGCATGTATCTCTCATTTTTTTTCACTCATATTTTCTCTTGCTCATTTTCTTTCTCACTCACCATCTCCATAAATAATGGTGCTTTTGAAAAAAATAAGTTGCATTTCATATTGAAACAATATACTTGCCTCGGTCCTATTTTTATTGAAAATGATATTTATATTTGTTAAGAAAATGTGACTTTTCAATTTTGTTCTTTAATGAAATTAACGATAATAAACTGATAAAATATGTTTATAAATTAAAAGTATTCCAACAACTTAATACAATTTAGAAGGGACAATATTGAAAAAAACAAATTCACCACCACATTTTTACCTTGTATTTACTATAAAATCAGGACTTTGAAACTTTGTCTTATAATTAATAGTTTGTTAGACACAACTTAACATATTCTTATTTACTAATGTCGAATCTGATATAAGAGTTTCTAAAGGAAGAAACATCCATTCATACTTACAAGATTGCAAAACTACTTACAGGACATACAAATTATCATAAAAGTGTTATAACAGAAGTTCATTTTCATACATATCAAAATAACAAGATTATGATGATATAAACTTCTAACATAATATCATAGACATTTTAAGCCACGACTTCCTTGTCCTTGCCTCTGCTTGTATTAGCACCTGTGGAGGTTAGAGCTGGAAGGGGTGAGATTTCGGGGAGAAATCCCAATAGCAACAAAAAGCCATCCTTAAACATGAAGATTACTCAAGTAGTAGCCACAAGTAAAGCAACACATAATCATCATTTCAACAATTAAACATATAAATCACACACAATAAAACATCACAATCATTGGCAAATAACTTGTGTGAGGATGATCGCCATGTCCAAACCGTTGATTTGGGAAGGACCGCCATGTCCTATCCCAATAGGGAAGGATCGCCTTGTCTGAGCCCTTAATTTGGGAAGGATCACCATGTCTTAGACCAATAGGGAAGGATCGCCATATCCCAGTTTGGTTTGGGAAGGATCACCATGTCCTAGCCCAGTGTTAAGGAAGGATCACCATGTCCTGCCCTTAACTATCGTGTTCGAGAACAACAATCAATCACATACAAATACAACAATTCACAAAACATGGTCTTGCAGCATTGCAAGTAGTAATATGCTCAAGCAATAAACAAGTAAAAGTAAGGGTACACTACTACAGGATTTAGATTCTACTACCCCAAAAGACGTCCATTTTTTAAAAAGGAAGGTAAAAAACAAAGTCGGTAGCATTTTTATAAATCTGGGCTGGAAACAGGTAACTTTAGGTGTCCCAACTATGAATAAGGTTGCCTAAAGTGTCATTTTTGCCATCCCAAGTCAAATTTGGGATGTCAAAAGCTATCTTTAGGCCTCCCAAATAATATTGGGATGCCTAAAGAAATTCCCTGGGTGCTAAATTGGGTGCCAAGTGCCTAGCTTTAGGTGTCCCAAATTTTTTCAGGATCCCTAAAGTAGGCTTTAGCCATCCCAAATTTTTTTGGGACACCTAAAGCTCTTAGTTTTGGCGTCCCAAATTCAAAGCATATTTAGGCGTCCCAAATTCAAATTTGGGACTCCAAAAGGGCTCTTTTTTTACTTTTCTCATTGTCCCTCACTCTATTTTTCACTCTCTCATTTTCACTCTCCCTCTTACCATCCCTCTCTCTTACCATTCCTCGCCCTCCCTTTTTCAACTGCACTCTCTTACACTCCCTCTCACTACCTATCCTCTGCCATTCACGCCCTCTCACTACCCATCCTCCACCGTCATCCTCTCTCTTCCTCTCCATTGTTGAAGGTGGTCCGTCCTCCCTCCTCATCTTTGACGTCATTGGTCCTTCCTCCTCCCTCTCTAGCCGTCGGCCTCCCTTCCTATCTTACAGTGTTGTAGCTCCGGTGCTCCTCCCTTTCCCTCTCTCTCTCTCTGACGCTGTTGTGGCTGACGACTCCTCCCTCTCTCACAGTATTCTTAATTTCATTTTTTTTTTGAAAAAATACAACACATGCATGTTTGAAAAACCTCTTTTCTAGCTACATCTTTTTTTTTTTTTTTGCATATATTCAAACTTTTCATGTATATATGTTTGGCTTTGTTACATATAGTGAAATTGCATAATATAGTTAGATTATCTTTCGCAAGCTCATAATGATTGAAATTTTGTATAATAAACGCTGAGCTGTTAAGATAGTTTAGAGTTAATTTAGGGTCATCACCAAGAGGATTAGGATTATACAGGGAGAGAAAATAGAATGATAAAACTTATTTTTCTATAAAGAGAAATTTCAAAATTTGGAGAGCAAAGATCAAGGTTTTCCTTTTCAAAAATAGTATTTCTTTTTACCATATTCTTGAGGCCCCAGTGAAATTTGGAAGAGAAGCCGCTTAGCACAAATTTAAAAATTGTATTAGATACAATGAATTGAATTAGAGAATTAGTAGTATTTTTTATATATAAAAACATGTTAGGTACTTCTTGTTAATAACATAGAAGTTTTAACTTGTACTACTTTAATCCTCTCATTTTAAGAAAGAAGTATTACAAATAGGTCTTACAAAAAAATATATTTATTTTTTATATATTCCATTTATATATCAATCTCTCGCATTTATATCTATTATTTACATATGTATAAAACCCATGGATAATTCTCTTTTATTTAGGACCTATTTGTAATTCTCTCTTGATAAATAAAATATTTGTGTATTTATTTTCCCTTATATGATGATTTTGTGGATGATATTTGAGCTCAATTTAATGAATTTGGGTGTAATTAATAAATAAATAATGATTTTGGTATAAAATAGAATTTCTTAAAAAAATACTAAATCAGACCCTCTTTTAGTTTTTAGGCAATATCTGGAGGTCTAGATCTCGATTGGGAGGTTTTATATATGGATAAAAAGCTAAGAAAGAGCTCTACAACTTTTATGTTGAGACCAAAACCTAGTTCTATCTCCAAGGGTTTCAAATTTTGTTTGGAAGTTGAGAGCGGGAATCATCTATCATTCCATATCCCACATTCTATCTACCACTTCATCATCCGTTTCATCTACCCTACTCCATTCTCCCTATATATAGTCATCCTCTCCTTCACATTTTACACACAAACCATTTCATATCTATTACTTTCCTCTCTTCTCCACATACACCATCTTATAGTTAATCTTATGTATTGTATTTAATTCTTGCATGCCTCCTATATGGAAGGCTTAGGTAGTCCTCCTTTATGGATGGTTTAAGTTGCCACCTACATGAAAGGTTTTACCTCTTATATGGAAGGCTGGATTTTTCCATTTTCAAACATCTTATGGTTGTATTTTTATATTTTAGAATTTAATAATTACGTTTATTGCAATTTTTATGAAAATTTCAATTTATTTTATTTTTGTTTTTAATTTCATCATGTGCTAAACTTTTATTTTCCTTGGGTAATGACATAGCTTACTAATGACGGATTGAATCTTAACTTATTAAATCTAGTTTTAATTTTTTTCCCCTTCATGATTGAGTTTTAATTATTGTTCTTAATGCTTTTGATTGATTGGCCACTTTTTGAATGATTTCAATATGCATGTTGAGACCGGAAGGAGATGCAGGTGTATAGATCCTATAATTAAAACCATGACTTGCATATGAAATAGGAATATATTAATATGAGTTGTGTAGTCTTACTGAGTTCCATAGATCTTAATGCATAATTAATTGCTTAAAGTCATATAGGAATGTATTGGATTATCAATTAATTATAAAATTGTTTGACCTTGGAAGAGGCTAGTAATTAAATTAGGGAAATTTGGCTATCAATTATGTGGAATAAATTGAGCTAGAATAGATAAGTGACTCAATCCAAAATTTGTTAAGTGAAATATGACCCCTAGGGCTTTTTCTCATAGTTGTTTCATATCATTTGCATTCATATTTAATCATTTTTAATTTTGTAATCTCAATCGCCAACTAATCGATCGACTAAATAGAGTTAAAATTACTCATTTTGGTACTTAGTGATCAATTCTCAAGGGAACGATACTCCACTTACTTCTATATTACTTGTTTACAACAATGGACACTTGCACTTTCTAATAGACCATTTACACACGTAACAAGTTTTTGGCGTCGTTGCCGAGGATTGTTATCATTAATATCAATACCAAGTAATTTTAATACTAATTTAGTCTTTATGTACAAATATTTTTTTAAAAAAATTAAAAAAATGGATTATTCACAGCTTTCATTTCGTTTAATCAGTGATAAATTGTCATATCTTGGTTCTTTTTTAGGAATGCATGTGGATGGAATGAGACAAGAAAAGATAAATAATGGTTGGATTCTCCTTATAATTGTTTTTCTGGTACTTATTTTGGAGAGAGTCATTCCTATGAGCATTATCCATATAGCACTACTAATTATCATGTGAGAGATGATTTCACTATGAACCAAACTTATTTTGATCATTCCTTTTATCCTGGTGGAATTTTAGAGCAACAAGAGTCTTTGGATCCATATGTCAAGTATTGTCCTAATCCTCCTTTCTATTCTTATTCACATATTGAAGAACAAACTCTTGAGTATAAGGAACACTACAAAAAAAATGACTTTCGACGGTGACAAAAGTCACCGCTAAAAGGCTAAAAGTCGCCGCTGAAGGTTTTTAGTGGCGACAAAAAAGTTGCTGCCTATGCGACCATCGCTGAAAGTTTTAGCGGCGACAATTTTTGTTGCTGCTGAAAGTATAGTTTCAGTGGCGACTTTTGTCGCTGCTGAAAGGGTGTTTCAATGGCAACTTTTGTGTCGCCGCTGAAGGTATAGTTTCAGCGGCGGCTTTTGTCACCGCTGAAGACCACTTTCAGTGGCGACACTACTACAAAAACATTTTTAACGTCCCTTTTTTAGGCCTTTTAACGTCTGAAAACAAGGGGACGTTTATGTGAGCGACGTAGTAAAAAATGGCAATAACGTCCGTAGATAAAAGGACGTCTAAGGTCTGGACTTTAGACGTCCCCATTTTAAAAAGGGACGTCTAAAGTGCTATGCTGACACTTTAGACGTCCCCACTTTAAAGTGGGGACGTCTAAAGTGTCACTGTAGCATATTAAACGTCCCCACTTTAAAGTGGGGACTTCTAAAGTCCCACTTTAGACGTCCCCAATTTAAATTGGGGACGTCTAAAGCGCTTTTTTTTAAAAAAAAATTATTTATATTACAGATATGGACTAAACAATATTTAAAACCAAAAATCATAAATCATCGTCAATAAAATTACAGATCTAGTATCTGAAATCCAAAATCTACACAATAATAACTCCAAAGCTGAAATCTTATAGGCAGAAGATGAAAATAATAAGAGGAATTAGTTACAAAAAACTTATCTCCTTCTATTATTGAAATTTATTTTCTTGTAATAATGAATAGAGAAGAGCGACAGGGAGAGATGAACCTCGTTTTCACAGCGAGAACATGGCCATGAAGCATATTTCAGAGTTCTGATCTACAAGTCATAACAACACGAGTTAGAAGATAAAATAGAAGGGAAACTCAAAGAAAAAAGAGAAAGAGGATAAAATACAAAATATGGTAAGAAAGCATAGCAGATCTGGCGGTGAAAAAAAGAGAGAGAAAGGAAGCAAGAGTAAAAAGGGCATATAAAGAAGAAGAAGCAAGAGTTAAAATGCGTGGTGGTAGTGGCTCTTCTTATGTTTACGACGATGGGAAGAGAAAGATGAATGTAAAACTAGTATAAAGCTGACAAATAAAGACTGTCAGTAAAAATTTGAATTGTTTTTTACGTCCCCAATTCAATTAGGGATGTTTAAAATCTGTAAAGTTACACTTTAGACGTCCCTATATATATTGGGGACGTCTAAAGTTTTTTTTTTTAAATTTTTTCTTTTAGCGAGGGACACCCTTTGGCGTCCCTCATATATATATATATATATGGCGTCCCTAACATATATTGGGGATGCCAAAATGGAGTCCCTCAACAGGGACGCCCTTTGGCATCCCCATATATATATACATGAGGGACGCCAAAGGGTGTCCCTCGTTTAAAAAAAATTTTAAAAGAACTTTAGACATCCCCAATATATATAGGGACGTCTAAAGTGTAACTTTACATACTTTAGACGTCCCTAATTGAATTGGGGATGTCTAAAGTAAAAAAAAAATTTAATTTTAGACGTCCCCAATTGAATTGGGGACGTCTAAAGTCTGTAAAGTCACATTTTAGACATCCCTATTTGAATTGGGGAGGTCTAAAGCTATTCAGTTCTCACCCATAATTATAAAAATGCCACCGTTTTTATTTTTTACGTCCCTTTTTCAAAAAGGGACGTCTTTTAGGGACGTAAAATCTATATTCTGTAGTAGTGCGACTTTTGTGTTGCCACTGAAGGTGACTTTCAGCGGCAAATTTTTGTTGCTGCTGAATGTAGCTTTCAGTGACGACTCAATAATTTCAACAGCTACAAAGTGTCAATTTTTTTGAAAAAATTCGAAAATTATTTTTTAAAAAAAATTAATTTACAAATGTCACGTGCTTGCTCCTTAGAGCGCCTTGTGTCCCCCTCCCCTGGCTGCCACATGTCGCATCCTCGTTCTGCCACGTATCCGCACCTCATAATTCCTCTAAGTGACTCTCCTCTCATTCGAACCTGCGACCTTAGGGAGCCGATGCCTTCGCACATGAGTCTTTGCTAGTTGCGCCGAAATGAACCTATGTCATATTATTACATGTATAATATTATTATATATATAAACATACATACATATAATTAATTAATTATATACATATAATTAATTATTAATTAAATATAATATTACTAAAAATAATGAAAATTTTAATAAAAATGAAAAAAAATATTTATATATTTAAATTAAAAAAAATTAATTAAAATTACTTAATAAAAAATAATTTAATATTATAAATATTATTTTTAATATAAAATTATAAATATAATATTAATAACATATATATTATTTTTAAATAAAATAAAGTAATAACATCATAAATATTATTTTAGTAGAAAATATTTAATATAGTATTAATAAATAATAATATAATTTTAATAATTAATATTTTAATTTTATAAATATTATTTTAATTTTATAAATATTATTTTTAAAAAAATTAATGAAAGAATAGCTGAAATTGACTTTTACCGGTGACTTTAATTTTCGCCGCTGAAAGTGTGAGTTTCATCGGCGACTTTTGATAGTCGCCACTCAAAGTGTTTTAAAAAAAGTATAATTTTGAAAAATTTTAAAAAAGACTTTCAGTGGGGACACTAAGGTCGCCACTGAAACACCCTTTTGGCGATGACAACACAATGTTGCCGCTGAAGATAGTTTTAAAAAATTGAAAAATTTCAAACAAGACTTTCAGTGGCGACACTAAAGTTGCCACTGAAACACCCTTTCGGTGGCAACAACACAATGTCGACACTGAAGGTATTTTAAAAAAAATTGAAAAATTTCAAACAAGACTTTCAGTGGTGACACTAAAGTCACCACTGAAACACCCTTTCAGCGGCGACAATACAATGTCATCGCTGAAAGTTAGACTTTCGGCAGCAACACTTTTGTCTCCACAGAAAGTTACACCTTCAGCGGCGACATTGGTTTGTCACCGCTGAAGGTGTAACTTTCAACGACGACACTTTTGTCTCTGCCGAAAGTCTAACTTTTAGTGACGACTTTAAAAGTTGCCACTTAAAGTCTAACTTTCAGTGGCAACATTAAAAGTCACCGTCAAATGTCGCTGCTAAAAGCCCTTTTTTTGTAGTGAAAAAAATATAATTTACAAAGATTATACGAGGAGTTTAGTAGAGAGCAAAAGGAACTTGTCGCTAGTATTGAGTCAAGTGTCCAAAATATTGGAATATATGTGAGTCAAATTATTTCATCACTTGAGACTATGAGGCAAGATAATTCTTTACGCATGATGACCACTTCTTGTATTGATGATGATTATTGTGTAGAAGTTGAGGATGTGGAATTGAATGAAACTTTAGCTCTTATGGAATGTGATAAGGAACTTAAAATCACTTTTGGAGAGGATAGTGGGTGTAGTCTAGAAGAAGTTTCGGTTGTGGAACCTAACTTATGTCATTTTGATGTTGAAACTAATGTGGATATTCCAACGGCTATTATTCATGTCTCTCCTGTTGAAGTGTTGACTCTTACTGATGAAAGTCAAGTGGATATTGTGGGACGCTCTAAAATTTTGGAAGCTCTTGAATCTATTTGCAAATATATACATGTTGTGTTTTATTTGAATTCAGTAAATAATTGTACTCTAAAATTGTCTATGATTGAAGAAGTACAATTAATTACCTTGAATGATCATTTCTTGTGTTTGAATCATTATTGCTTGGAAAGAAATGAAGACAAGGTAATCCTGGTATTTGATACTTTTGATTAGTAGTTTGTTTGGAGAAGTTTGGTTGAAGACTATAAATTTAGCACTACTTGGGAGGCAACCCAAGGTTTGTTTGCATGTTTTGTTGTGATTTTGCAGGACTTCTGGTAGTCATTTCATTTTGGTTGTTACAATCAAGAACATTTAAAGGAGTATAATGACGATATACTTAACACTTTGACAATTGTCATAACGTTTGAGGAACCAATAGGTAAGTTATCTTTCTCCTAAAATTTTGAAAAAAAAAATTAAATGAAAAAAAAATAAAAAATCTAAAAAAAATTTTGGTTTGCTTTTTGTCTAACTAAAGACATTAAAGAAGGGCGGTTATTTGGGAGGCAACCCAAAACTTCTTTCCTACTCTCTCATTTTTCTTTCCTACTCACCGAAACACACTACACTGCGTTGAGAATTTTAGTTTTCATCAGTTTCATTTTAAGTTACCATGGAGGAATCTCTTGTAAAGCTTAAGAACAGGTTCCCCACTCTTCCCAAAGTGTTCTCAAGAAGATCTATAGCAATCGACTTGAAAGGATGATGATATTCAAGCGTTTGGACCTTCCTATGGACACACATTAAATCATTGAAGCTAAGGTACATTTAGCAGGTGAGATTCATAAATCATTTGTTAAACCTTTGCCAGAAATGGGAAGAAGTTCTTACTCCAAAAAGAGAAGAGCTAAAAGAATGAATGTATACTATAAATGTGCAAGGGGACATGTGATCAGCGCTGTAGAAGCAAAGTCATGGTTTCTATAAATCGAGAAGATAAAATTAAATTTATAAAGGATGGACTAAGTAAGGAGTCACTATATGATATCATTCAAACTCTTGAGACGCATCCGAGTAGTGATGTTCATCGTATTCTTCTTGATTTAGTGGACGTATTCAACAATGAAAAATGGAACTACTGTCATCTTGGGAATCTGACATTAAAAGACCATGTTTTCCAGTTTATAAGAAAACTTAATGGGAAGAAAATCCTCGATTAATAGAAATCGTTTAAGCCATTATTGGTCGTAAAACCAAAGGAAGATGTGAGCCAAAATCACAACTACTGTACATAATCATGCTTTTGTCTAATTTGTCTTAACTTTTTAGCAGCTTTTGTCTAATCTTTTCTTATATTTTCAATAGCTTTTGATTTTCTTTCCTCTTTTTGTTAATTTCTTCACGCAAATTATGCTGGTCATTCGTATTGGAAATTTTTCAAACTTCTTTGAAAAATGAATGTTTTGCATGATCTTGTTGGCGCTATTTTAATGTTATATATATGTACTCTTCCACTTGTAAATATGTACTCTTCACTTGTAAATATGCCCTCTTCCACTTGTAAATGCAAATGGTCCAAGAGAAAAGAAGAGAAAAAGGGTATCACACAAAAATGTACATGTACATCTATCTGCATTTTTGGTGAAATTGATTCTGGCAAGGATGGAGAGTTTCTAATTGCATCAAACGACCTTGGAAGTGTATTAGTCATTAGAAAGATCAACTTTGTATATGGGGAGGAATCCAAGGCCTAAGGGGAAGTGTGACCATTTCTGCATCCATGAATGGAAACAAGGGTTTGAGTGTAAGGGTGAAGGAGTTGGAAGATCACATCTTTTCTTTAGGACAAGAGTGCAGGTTTCAAGCTTTCTTGAACGAATGGGACAAATGTTCTACAATGGTCAAGCTTTTATCACTCTACCCTATGATTTGGAGACATTGGATGGGATTTCCAGCGTTGCATATTGGGCTAAGTTAAATTTTCACAAAAAGCCTTTAGGATTGTTAAATATTAATGGTTTTTATGATAATGTATTGTATTTTTTTGATCAAGCTGTGGAAACAGGATTCATGCCCCAAGTGACTTGCCACTCCATAATTTCTGAACCAATTACTGATCAGCTACTCGATCAACTGCAAACCTATGAACATAAACCAGATATATTAGTCAAGCAAATAGGTAGGCAATCTTCATATAGCAATCAGAAGTAGAATCTAGATACCACTCTTCGGTTGTAACTCTCCTTAATTTTTTGGTTTTACTCTTAGCATCTTGGTTTATTGTGTGTTTATTTTTATTTTAAAAAAAACTTTCTCTAAGCTCTAGAAGATATTGAGGACAATGTCTAATTTAGGTTGGGAGAGGATTTGTAAAAAAAGTAGTTAGTTAATAAAAAAAACCATTAGATGCGTGGGGTGTACAAGAAAATGGCAGAGTAAGGAATTATTCTTAACTCCTGAGATGCATTTTATTAGTTACATGTTTTTGTTCTTTTCTAAATAAACTCATTCTGTTTAAGTGCTTTGTAATGATCTTAAGAAGTATATAAGTATTGAGTATAGATCAACTGAATTTAGAGATTTTATAGCATGAATGAACAACTAATTGTTGCAATTGGTGATGAACTTTGAGATTGAATGAGCTGAGTTTGAAATCCCGTAACCATGAACTTTTGAGCCTATAATGATTATTTCTCTTGTGTGTGATATTCACCTATTAAGTTTTCACTCTAGAACTTGTAATACCCTAAATTTTGAGACTCGAGGCTAGAGAATAAGCCTGATATTAGTGGATTGCTAAGCCCCAATTTAGCAAGATCCCAAATTGTGATTAAGGGTTAGTGACTTCAAAAGTGGATGTGGTTAGTGATAAATAACCCTTTTGGAGAATATGATGTGACTTGGCACTCGAATGTGATTCGTGTGTGTTATGAGCAGCGCCGAAACCCTGTATTTGAGTTCAATTATGGATTAACATCCAAATTGACTTAAAATAGAGGGGAGAATTGAATGGGGTATTGTGTTGGAAATGGTGTCATAGTGTGTTTTGATGTCATTGAAATTGGTTTGGAACTTTGGAATGGAAAAGTTGCAATGTTAGGTTTTGAAATATGAATTGTGTTGACATGTTGAGATTGTTGTGAAAACATGTCAATGATATGTGAATTTGATTAATTTGGTGTTTCCAATGGATTCCTTGTGAAAATTTATGTGGGAATGATGTTTGGTATGAAAATGGGACCATTGGAAGCAAAGATATAAAATCTAAAATTCTGTCCAGTGAAACTCTATTCTGGGCAGTCAGTTTGTGTGAATGTTTTGAATGGTCAAATGGTGTCTAAAAATTCTGAAACATTTCAGTCTTAAATTTCACATCCCAAGCTTCAAAATGGACATATAATTTGTGTCATTTCGTTTTATGAGCTAGGAGATATGACTGTCCAAATTTTGGGATGGAAACTGAACTCTGTTTCGGGGCAGTGATGAGTTTTATGTAATTCTGGAATTATTTGGTGATTTTGGGTAATGGCTCATATTTTTCCTATAAAGAGGACTTAAATACCTTTCATTTGGATTTTGAATCACCTCATTTCGATTTTTCTAGAATTAGTTATGATTTTTCAAAGTTTGGGCAGAAATCTGCCAAAAATCCAAAAATTGAGAATTATGGCATCATCATGTTACATTGATGACATAAGTATGGGATATGTTATTAAACGTTTTTTCCTTCTTCCTCCTCATTTCAGATGCTGAGAACAGATGAAAAGAGAGTGAGACATTTGAGATCTTTAGAGAGAGAAAGAGGAAGAAATCTCGCAAGGTAAGTCGATTTCTCCAACGATCTAGCTCCTAATGCGTATAACTCTGTTCCTAAGCTACTCTTCTATGTAATTTAAGGTTTGGAAGCTCCATTTCTTGTGTTGAAGTGGGCTATGGTTCAGCCACTCCTGAGAAAAGCTAGTGAGAGCTTGAGGTAACTTCTAAACTCTTGTGTATTGACTATTCTGGCTGCTATGGACAATTTAATCGGTGAAATTTTGCCTGATTGTCATTGGTTTCAAAAATGGAAAATGGGTGTGTGGGGCTGTTATGCTGCCCAAATTGGTACTAAATGGTAGTTGTAACCTAATGGAATAGTCAATAAAGTGGTTAGGAGTAGAAAGGAACGCGTTTACGAAGCCGAAACCGAAAAACCCCAATTTTTCCCGGGGAATTGAGAATTTCGGCCGAGGCTAGTTTGGAGGGGTTAGAGATGGATTTTCAATTATTTGATGAGTCTATTGAGTTCAGGAGCAAAAATTAGGTGGGATTATAGTTGGTCACCTTTTCGGAAAAGGCCAAAAAAGCATAATTACGAAAACGCCCCTAAAACCCTTAAAGTGGGGATGCCAAGGGTAAATTTGTAAATTGACATTGAATTTGATAATTTCTAGTCCGGAAATGGATTCCTTGGGCAAAAATATGTTAGAATAGCCCATGCCAAAATTTCAAGAAAAGTACAGCCGGACCGGGTAAGGCGGGGCCAGGCCAGGTTCCCGGGGGTATTTTAGTAATTTTTTAAGATAGACTCATATAACCCCCAGAAACACTATGGAAGTGTCTAAATATATTTGACATTGTAGGATCAAATATGGAGCCTCGAGCTGTTGGCATGCAAATCGAGGAGAACGATTGGAGGTAGGGGACTTACCTTACTTGCATGTATTTGATATCTTTGCTTGTGTAGTGATGTATGTGATTGCTTTACTTGATTGTGTAGAGCATATTTTAATAAATGAAGCTCTGTTTCTGTTTTGCTGTGGCCATAGTTTTTTTACATGAAACATTGAGCATGCAGAAATGTCATTATGGGACATGCATCTAGATAAAGCTAACATGTCATACACATAGCATCTATCATGTATGCATTATGGTATCTGTTTCCTACTTGGATTCTCTCGAATCTCACCCTCCCCTACTAACAATTTAGACAGGGCAAGTGGCTCGTGGAGGGAGTGGCTAGGACTCCTTCGAGACGAGAGTTGGTAGTTGGTTATCAATGAGTTGTGAAGACTATATATGATTCAGTTGAATATATGGTTATGAATTTGAGATGAGATTGTGTAATCCCCATTTGAAGAATTGTAATGGGCAATTGTGCCCTGTATATCTTTAGCAAAGGTATGTACCCAGGATTGCAGGGATGATTATGTTGTGCACTCTGATATTTATATAAATGTGATTTATCTTCGCATAGTAATTGTATTCGAAATGTGAATATGAGACCAAGTTAATTAGATTTTAAAAGGTATTTTTGAAAACCTTATCTCAAGGATGGGATTTTAAATGAGTTTTGATTATTATTTGTCTCTATTTCATTTTAATCGCATATTTCGGATATAATTATGGAGAGGTTACAGAACTTGCTTTAAATCTTGTTGAGATTACATTTCACGTGCATATTCAAAGATGATAAAGGCATTCATTTTGTTTAGCCAGAGCCAAATAGCCAACCTTACAATTATATCATTAATAAGCTACTTTGAGCCTAATTGACTGTTTCTTTGTTCTCAACCCATTAATATGTGTTTTAATGACATATCAAGTGCTTTTACCTAATTCGGAAGGTTAGCAGAGCATTTGAAATTTTTGTGAAATGGGCTTTTGATAAATGTGGGGGTGTATATATCATCAACTTTAGAATTATAGAATTATGCAAAAAAAAAATGAAAAAGAAAAAAGAAAAGAAAAAAAAAAAGATATTGAATATTTGAATTAAAATTATGGGTTATTGTGATGAAATAAATTTATAAGTTGGCCCATTTTTCAATTGCTCTATTTCTTAAATGTAGCCCATCATATCATGTTTTACATTCCTTTTACCTTAACCCCATTACAACCCTTAATAAGCCCTTTTGATTTGAATTATGCCTGTGAATTAGATAGTGGAGATTGAGATTTTTAGCAAACCTATGGTAGTACAATTTTTGTGGTTGAATTTGAGCGAAACACTTGCCCTTAAACACTTGAGAGATTGAGAGAATGAGTAGAAACTACGAACTCGGTTTATTCATTTTCAAATAAAGTTACCAGTTTATATTTTCGTTGATTCATAAATATTATGATCTCTTTATTTTTTTAATCGTGTTATTGCTTATGACTTGATACTTCTAATTTTGTTAGCACATATTAATTACTCCTTGTCCGACGATGTCCAAGAGCTAAGTGTGGGGGAATTTGATAAGTAAACTATTTGCACATTTTTTTTCCTTATATGATGATTTTGTGGATGATATTTGAGCTCAATTTAATGAATTTGGGTGTAATTAATAAATAAATAATGATTTTGATATAAAATACAATTTCTTAAAAAAATACTAAATTAGACTCTCTTTCAGTTTTCAGGCAATATCTGGAGCTCTAGATGTCAGATTGGGAGGCTCTATATGTGGATAACAAGCTAAGAAAGAGCTCTACAACTTTTATATTGGGACCAAAACTTAGTTCTATTTCCAAGGGTTTCGAATTTTGCTTGGAAGTTGAGATCAGGAATCATCTATGATTCTACCAACCATTCCATCTACCACTTCATTTTCCTTTTCATCTACCACTTCATCTACCATACTCCATTCTTCTTTATATATAGCCATCCTCTACTTCACATTTTACACACAAACCATTTCATATACATTACTTTCCTCTCTTCTCCACATACACCATCTTAGAGTTAATTGTATGTATTGTATTTAATTTTTGCATGCCTTCTACTTGGACGGCTTAGGTAGGCCTCCTTTATGGATGGTTTAGGTTGCCACCTACATGAAAGGTTTTACCTCCTATATGGAAGGCTAGATATTTCCATTTTCATACATCTTGTGGTATTATTTTTATGTTTTAGAATTTAATAATTACGTTTATTGCAATTTTTATGAAATTTGTAATTTATTTTATTTTTGTTTTTAATTTCATCATGTGCTAAACTTTCATTTTCCTTGGGTAATGACGTAGCTTACTAATAACGGATTGAATCTTAACTTATTAAATCTAGTTTCAATTTTTTCCTTTATGATTGATTTTTAATTATTGTTCTTAATGCTTTTGATTGATTGGCCACCTTTTGAATGATTTCAATATGCATGTTGAGATTGGAAGGAGATGCATGTGTATAGATCCTATAATTAAAACCATGACTTGCATATGAAATAGGAATATATTCATATAAGTTGTGTAGTCTTACTGAGTTCCATAAATCTTAATGCATAATTAATTGCTTAAAGTCATATAGGAATGTATTGGATTAGCAATTAATTATAGAATTGTTTGACATTAGAAGAGGCTAGTAATTAAATTAGGGAAATTTGGCTATCAATTATGTGGAATAAATTGGGCTAGAATAGATAAGTGATTCAATCCAAAATTAGTTAAGTGAAATATGACCTCTCGGGCTTTTTCTCATAGTTGTTTCATGTCATTTGCATTCATATTTAATCATTTTTAATTTTGTAATCTCAATCACCAACTAATCGATCGACTGAATAGAGTTAAAATTACTCATTTTTGTACTTAGTGATCAATCCTCGAGGGAACGATACTTTACACACTTCTATATTACTTGTTTACGACAGTATACACTTGCACTTTCTAATAGACCATTTACACACGTAACGTCTCTTTTAAGAAAGATGATGAAGTCATGATAGAAATTATTGTTCCTAATGAGAAAGTAAATAAAACAAAATTAAATTCATTCTCTAACTCTTAATGTGATCATTTATACATTCCATTAATACATGTCTCATTCCATAAAGAAAACCCAATTATATATCATTGATTCTATATTTGGCTAAGAAATTGCTTACATCATCACCTAATATTAGCTCCCTAAAGAAATATTGTTGGATTAAATTATTGATATTGTCCTGAATTGCCTTAGTTAGTTTGTTTTGTTTGAATTAAGCTAAAATGGTTTGTTATTGAAATTTTGGGATGTCTTACTTTTAAGGGAAAATGCTGCCGAAATTTTTTTAAAACAATTGATAAAAGGTGATCCCATCATTGACAATTGTTCTAAACTTGAGTGCTGTTGGGAATGACTTAGGTGGTAATAAAATGGATCATAGTTGGATCAATGCTTTGAGACCTAGCAAAGAATATGAGAATGGGGTGGAAGAGTTTATTGAATTTACTAGAAGGAATGCTCCAACAAAAAATGGGATGTATTTTTGTCCTTGTATCAATTGTTTAAATGAGAGTCAACAGGATGTTAATGTTATAAGAGATCACCTACTTCGTGATGGAATAAATCTTTGATGTAGAAGGTGGATATGGCATGGTAAGGAAGTAATTGATTGTCTATCGCACAACAAAGAAGTTTTGGATGTCATAGCACTACTACAAAAAATACAAGCTGTGGTATTTAATTTAAGGAACACTATGACGCTTGGGAAGCGCCATAGCTTCCAGCGCCATAAAATCAAGCTATGGCGCTTCCATTATTTTTTTTGTAAATATAAAACTATGACGCTTTCACGGGCAAGTGCTTCTCTAAGACTTCCTATAGTGCTTCCATAGGAAGGGTCATAGGAAGTCATTGACTTCCTATAGCCTTCCTATGGAAGAACCATTAGAAGTAATTGGCTTCCAATAGCGCTTCTTCTGGAAGCACCATTGGAAGTAAGTTTTTTTTCTTACATTGCTAAATTGTTTTCCTTTTCTACTAGGTCTATATTTTATAATCCACAGCAATTTACATTTTACAATCCACAGCATTACAATCAATAGTAAAAACCCAAACTAGAATTAGGCCAAATCAGAATGAAATAACTCAAAACAAATAATTAATTTATAAAATCATTACTAATGTATTTAATTACAATGTAACAAATAATGTACAACTAGTTTAAAGTACCTACATATGTAACTACGTAGGCAAGAAACAATTTTAATGTACAACTAATTCATAAACAACAGAAGAATAGGCAAGAAACAACCTACGTATGTACCTAAATATTAGCTAATTGCCTAACCATATATCCACACCATTCTTCAATAATTTCATCCACTTGTTGGTTAGTCAATTGGGCACAACATTGATCTTCATAATACTACATAAAAATCATGCACATAACGAATTAAAATCACTAAAAATCAATTAACTATCAAATTTAAAACACAGTAACTGCAAGTAAAAGAACTTACTTACGTGGAACAAAATTTTGATTATTAGTAAATACATCTTTCATAAATTTCATAATGTAATAACCACAATCATTATTGTTTGGTTGGAATGAGCACTACAATAACATAATGAAACAGTTAAGTAAATATTTGAAGAAAATTTTTTGAATAACAAAATTTGAGTAAATTCATGTACAAGTACCGCAATCCTCCTCTAGGTATAGCTACTGACTAGGTCTTTGCATGTAGAATAGCTCAATCTAACCTAGCTTCGGTAAACGGTCAATGCACTAACAAAACAAGTAGTGACTGATTAATTTTGGTTATTCAATAATGACACACAAATATTTACATATACACCCACACACTTACTTATTGATTATAATCTTCAAATCAGGCCGGTTGTCTGGATGACCGGCCTTTAGAGGATCCAAATAGTAAATGTGAGGGCCTCCAGGTGACGTTGGATGGATAACAATCAAAATCCAATGTTCCCTAAAATATTTTGAAAATTTTACTTCAACAATCATGTTATAGTAAAAGTGAAAAAATAAAAAAAACATACATCAAAATACTGTCACAAATAACTTACCCCATATTGTATGGCACAATAAAAAGCATATTAAGGGTTGCTCTCCACATGAAGATTCCTTAAGATTATTAGATTGTATTTCCATACCTAATCTCCCTATATGCTGGCCAAGGAGGTATGGGCTAACAAATACGAATCTATACGCCCTTTCCATGTGTAGTAACTGATCATAGTACAAGTTGAATGATGAATAATAATAACAGTAATAGACGATAATGATAATGTACCTAATCCATATGTTGATGGCCATCGTACTAAGCCAATCAAAACTAAGCACTTCGTTTAGCATACTACTATCAACATGATCACCTATATCTACATGATAGATATCGATATCGAAACATATTGACTGACCTCTTTGGCGAATCAAAGCTGGTGCCATTAATACCAATTGTTGGTGATATAAGCCCATTTATCTATTGCTTTAGTTACTGGTTACAGATTGGGACTTCTGTTCGGTTGATGAACACTTTGAGTTCTTCCCACGCCCTTCAATTTCTTTTCCTTTAGGACGAGCAATAACCTACAAAAATCATGAAAGTAAATCATGTGTTTTTAGATTGAAGTGCATAGAAAAAGTAAAAGGAATTATAAATTAACTACCTTTTAAATGGCTCAATCAGAACTATTGGCCCTGCAATATAACCACCAATAACATCTTTCACCATTATTTCTTCATCCTGAGAAGAGATTGGTAAGAGGGTATCTTTATTTGTGCATACGTCAACCCTCACTCAAGGTGTGTTCGTAGGCAATGGAGAATTATACAGTGTATCATTGTCGGTGTTGTAGGCCACACCGACAGCAACTGCGTGCTTGAAAGATTCATCGACGTGCAACTTGCACGTCGATTCGCTCTTATGAAAAATATAGTTAATATATTATGGTACACTAATTTATAACGTAACAAAAAGTGAACTAGAGAAGAAATTAATTACCAAATGAATGGGGACTTTAGGCATGGAGGGGAAATTATCCTTCTCACTCGTGCTATCACACACTAGACTTGGTGTTGGCCTAGACTGTAGTAAGGCGTTAATTTGATCCTTCAATAACGCAATTTACTCTTGCATCAAACATATATGATCGTTAAATTGTTGTACTTGATGCTTGTAGCCACTAATCTCCTGTTCTACTTGATTCCTTTATTCACAAGTCTCCTAATTTAGTTGCAGAAAGTCATTTTTGTTGGGTGCTTTTAGGGTCCAAAGTATGATGTTTGGGTGGCTACAAAACCAATACCCTAAACACGACCATCATACTTAAGAACTCCAAGCGCTCTATTGAGAAATCATTACAACAAACATAATGCACCAAGTCTGGCTGCTCCTACGTCATTGAGCACTATCACAAAAAGAATTCCAACAATATTAGTTATTATAAAATAAAATCATTTAAGTAAAGTTAAATCTTTATCGTAAGTATAATCCACTACTTACACAATATTCTGCAACTTTTCTAGCTAGTTCGCTAGGAATTTTGCCTTTTTGGTTCGTGCAGTTGGCCAGCCATAAATCATGCCAAGGTGTGTGTGTGACATCAGAATATGATTATTACATCTGCATATCAAAGTTAGTTGTAGTTAAAAATTAGTCATAGAAATTATATTTGTATGAAATAATGATTAGTTCTTACTAATTGTTGCTACAATATTGCATACGATACCGATCCTTTTATGTACTGATATGGCATGTTGGATGCATTTTCACTATTTTGCTCTCTATTTTCCTGTGTAGATCCAAACGATTCATATCAATAAATATTAATTACAAATATATTACAAGTAGTCCATAAAGGTTAATATTATATTACCTCAAATTCCGTAGTGGTATGTGAGCTCACAAACTTATCCCACTGCTCTTGAGTTATTATTACAAAGTACAACTCTGGTGGTGTACTATTGATAATATCATTGTTGTCTCACAAGTAGAATTTAACAAGATCGTAGCAAAAATTTCTCAGAATTTTGTCGCATTTTTGCAGTACAAATTTCTCGATATCTTTGTCAATTATGAAGCAAGACTATAAGAAAAAACACACATAATTTGTTAAATTGTAATTTCATGAAACAAAACAACTAGATTAATAAAGTAAATAATGTTTACATTGACTGAACCAAGATGATATCAGCATAATCTTTCTTCACCAGTCACCAATCTGAAACTATAATAGGGACTCTTTCTCCGTCAGTAGTCCTAATGTAATTAGTAAAGGAGCTAGCATTCAGTCTAACTAGATTTCCCTTTTCATTCCACTGAAGCTCTAACCTAATGCCCTCACTCCTTAGTTTGATTAGTCTGGACATTATGGTCCTGCCCTGGGCTATATCAGCCTTAAATGCTGCCTGATTATCATGTTCGCTAGGAACACCTTCATTTCCAGTATAGGGATCCATTTTTCTACAAGTTAAATAAACCAAACAAAACATCAGAGCATGTATAGTGACAATCATGGTAATGAAAGTAAATTATGTTGAAATATATAAATGCATGTAATAAAACATACAAGGCAAAAAATCAAGGCACTCATTATCATCTTTTCCTCTTTCTTGTTTGATTTAAAAACCAAGTCCCATCTTCATGATCATGTCTCATGTATAAGGGTTCATCTTCGTTTTCACCTTTATCTACATCAATATATTTTTACCACATCTCAAAGGAGAGATCATCCTCAAGAATATTCAAATATTCATTACTTTCAGCATCAACTTGTTCTTGATGATTCTTGTTCGATGGAAGTATAATGGACCAATTCCTCTTAACAAGATTCAGAATGAAAAACACTTGTTCTGCCTGTGATGCTAAAATTAAAGGATCATCTTTATACCAAACTTTAGAAAGGTCCACTTGAACAAACCCTAACTCATCTATCCATAATCCATTATTGTTGCTAATCTATATACATCTGAAGACAGTGACCCTCAGCATAGTGTAATCTAACTCCAATATTTGTTCAATGACACCAAAGTATGACATTGCTGGGTAGATAGAGTGTATTTCTTTAGCACTGGGTCTATGCCATGAATCAATAATGTAATACTCCGAATTTTGAGAGTTAAGGCTAGAGAATAAGCCTGAAATAAGTGGACTGCTAAGCCCCGATTTAGCAGGATCCCAAACTTCAATTAAGGGTTAATGACTCTAAAAGTAAGTATGATTATCGTTAATTCGATACTCTTAGAGAATGCGACATGAGCTGTGATTCGTACGTGTGTAGGCAGTGCCCAAACCTTATATTTAAGCTTATTTTTGTGTCAAAGCTTAAGATGCATTGAATATGAAGGGGAGGGCGCATGGTATGAAGAAATGTGATATAAAATGTGTTTGGTGGTGATTCAAGAGGAATTAACATAATCAGGGGCAAAATGGTAAAGTTACCGAAGAGGAAACTCATTGGTAACTTGAAGATCAATGGTTGAGATTGATTTATGCAATAGATCAAGGGGTGGAATCATGTGTGGATGTGCCTATGTGAGCTCATGGATGGTGTGGTAAGATGTTAACATGTGGCACTTTGTGGACCCTTAGATCTTGATCAAAGATTTCAACTCATTCCTCTGTCCTTTCTTTTTTCTAGTCGGCCAACAATTAGGGCAAGGGAAAAAACTTCATTCACTTCATCATTTTCATCTCAT
Source organism: Inga leiocalycina (assembly GCA_963242795.1). Taxonomy (NCBI): domain Eukaryota; kingdom Viridiplantae; phylum Streptophyta; class Magnoliopsida; order Fabales; family Fabaceae; genus Inga; species Inga leiocalycina. Next base: position 41,202,390 of record OY725328.1, on the reverse strand, counting down.
CTTCACTCTCTCTCTTATGCTCCATTGACGCCAAGCTTGAAGTAGGAAAGAGAAAAGGAAAGGTGAGGTTGTAGCCATGTAGATGTCCTCTAATACTTAAACACCCTTCTATAATGTTGTTCATAGTGATGAGAGCTTCATCTCTATGGTTAGATTCTTTATTGGAGGTGTTTGGGAGCTTGAGAAAAATGAGAAAGATGAAGAATCAAGGAATTGGTTTGGGAAAGAGGAAGAGGTGAGTATTTGCTACCTTTTGATCTAAGTTTTATGACTTGTGGTTGAGTTTTGAGAATTTTAGAATTTTGCCCTGATTTTTGTGGTATTTTCATGTGGCATGTAAGTAGGAGAATTGCATTTTGATTTGTGTTGAAAATGGTGATTAGTTGTGTAATTTGGTCATTTGAATTGGTTTGGAACTTTGGAAAGTAAAGAATTGCAATGTGAGTTTGAATTGTGACTTATGTTGACATGTTGTGATTATTGGTGAAACATGTCAATGGAATGTGAATTTGGTTGATTTGGTATTTCCAATGGATTCCTTGTGAAATTTTGTGTGATAATGACGTTTGATATGAAAATTGGACCATTTGAAGCAAGTGTGCAAAATCTGGAATTCTGTCTTTTGAAACTCTGTTCTGGACAGTCTGCTTGTGTGGACTTTTTAATTAGGTAAATAGTCTCTAAAAATTCTGAAACATTTCAATCTTAAAGTTCACATTCCAATCTTCAAAATGGATAGATAATTTGTGTCATTTTGTTTTGTGAACTGGGAGTTATGGTTTTCCAAAGTTTGACATTAAAACTGGGTGCAAATCTGGAATAGCAAGCGAATTTTGTGTAATTCTGGAATTGTGTGGTGATTTCTAGTAATGGATCATATTTTTCCTATGAAGAGGACTTAAATAGCTTTCAATGCACTTTAGGATCGCCTCATTTTGATTTTTCTGGAATTAGTTATAAATTTCCAAAGTTTCCTTGGCTGCAGCCAAAAGTTCTTGGCTGTAGCGCAAAAGTTTCTGTGTGCATTTTGGTCGCAGCTAGAAATTGTTGGCTGCAGCCAAAAACCTTCTGTGCATGTTTTGGCTGCAGCCAGAGGATTCTTGGCTACAACCAACCTCCATTTTCAGTATTTTGTGATTTTGAAAGGTGATTTCCAACCTAGTACTTCCCAATCTTTTAGGCTTTCGTTGAGCTTATTATAGCCACCTTAAGGGTGTGAATGATAACTAACTTTAAGTGATACGAAAGTAAGGATTTGGATTAGAGATTAACCCTCTGTCCTCAATTTGGTTTATAGGGTTCAGTATTCGCCCTGATCGTGAGTAGCCGGTGCTGGAGCTTACGTGGAAAGAAAAAAAGTGTAGGGAACTTACCTCTTCTGCATGTATTTGATAATTGTGTTGGTGTATTGATGCATGTATTGCTTTGGTTGATTATGTGAAACATATATGAATGATTGTAGCTCAGTTTCTATTTATGCTATGGCCATGAGTATGTTGTTAAAACATTGAGCACGCAGATAAGTCATTATGTGAGCATGAGTTATGTATTGCAAGCATGTCATGCATTAAACACTTATCTTGCATGCATATTGGTATTTGTTTCCTACTAAGATTCTCTAGAATCTCACCCTCCCTACCAATATTTTAGACAGGGTAGGTGGAATCGAGGATGGAGCAAGCAACCATGGGCGGCGATGAGACCTTCGGGTTGTAATCTTGTCATAGTTGGTTATCAATGCATGTTTGGGATTAAGTATATTTGGATATATGATTGTATAGGTTGGAATGTATATTCGAGTATGTATTTGGTATGAGAATTTATGTAATCCCCTATTTGGAAAATTGTAAAGGGTGAATGTGTCTTGTAAAGCTTGGATTAATGTAAGAAATCCGGGATTATCGAAAATTTATATTGTGCACTTTGATAGTCATACGAATGTGATTTATCTTCCCAGAGTAGTTATATTCGATATGTGAATATGAGACCAGGTCAATTAGATTTCAAAAAGTATTTGTGAAAACCCTATCTCAAAGATGGGATTGTGAATGAGTTTTAATAATTATTTGTCTCTATTTCACTTTAATCGCGTATTTCAGATATAATTACAGAAGGGGGTTTCAAGCAACAAGTGTTACCCCACTATTCTACATGGTGCTCCTTGTATCATGTTCTTGTGTATAAGTGATGTAGGAAATTGTGCCCTAGGGGCCAATCATTGTACTTTGAACATTATTAATTTAATGAATTTTCTCCATTATGTCATCGTATTATTTGCATGTTCACTATGATGACTGTATTATTGGATAAATCATAAAGATTGTCCCGAATATCCATGGTCAGTCATCTATGTAGGAGTAGAGATGAAATAAGGCCAGTATAACTTTGATAAAATATGGAGATAGAATCAAAGTCTTAGGCACTTGTAAGAGTATAAGGTGTTGTGTAATGCCCTAATTCGGGATTAAGGGCTAATGACTTCAAAAGTGGATGCAATTATTGTTAAATAAACACTTTTAAAGAATACGATGTGAATTGTGATTCGAATGTGTTACGGGCAGTGCCTAAACCCTGTATTTAAGTTTAATTATGGACTAACATCTAAATTGAATTGGAATAGAGGGAAGGCCCACGGTTGAGGTAAATGAATAATATAAATGTGCTTGGTGGTGATTCAAGTGGAATTACCATAATTAGGGGCAAAATAGGTAAAAAGGAAAGTTACCGATCAATTGGTCAGTTACCAAAGAGGAAACTCATTGGTAGCTCAATGATCAATGGTTGTGATTCATTGTCAAGAGATCAAAAAGGTGGAATCATGTGCTCTTGAGTTCATGTGTGCCCATGTAAAAAGACATGAGATCTTGACAAGTGGCATTTTGTGGACCATGGGAGCAAGGTCAAATTGTCAAACCATTTTCCCTTTCTCTTCCCTCTCAAAGTCGGCTAAGGAGCATGGATCAAGGGAAAAATCTGCATCTTTATCATCATCTCATCTCTCTCTCCAACTCTATTTTCATCCCAAGCTAAGGAAGAAAGAGAAAGGAAAATGTGAGATTTTGGCTTTGTTGATGACTTTGAATGCTTAAACACTCTTTATCAATTTTGTTCATGGTGATGAGAGCTTCATTACTAAGGTTTTAGATTTTTGAAAGAAGGTGTTTGAGTGCTTGAAGAAACTTGAAGGTTAAGGAATCAAGAAACTAGCTTGAGGAAGAAGAATAGGTGAGTATGTATTGCATTTTGACATATCCTTTATGATCATTGGTTAATTTTTGGAATTTATGGATTTTTCCCTAATTTTAGTATAATTTTGGAATGGACAATTTGGATAGTGTATTGTGTTGGATTTAGTGTTATATTATGTCTATGTGTCATTGGAATTGGCTTGAAATCTTGGAAGCTAAGTTGGTTACTTAGTGGTTTTGGATTTTAATATGTTTGGAAGTGTGGATTGTGTCATTGTGATGGGAGTTTGGTTGTTTTGGTGTTTCCAATAGGTTACTTATGAAAATTTGTGTGGGAAAAGGTTTAGTTGTTGATTTTAGGGGTCATTAGACACATTGGATAAAATTTTGAAAATTCTGTCATCTGCTGCGTTTTAGCTTCTGATAAGCCTTACTCGAGTACTCTAGGGTCTCACTCGAGTGCAGCATCATGTTTTCTCTTTTCCTTCAGCTTTTCAGTTGTACTTCTATACCAAAAGCAAAGGTGCATCATCTCACTTGCGAGTGATGTGGGTCCTTACTCGAGTGCATCTTGTCTCACTCGAGTGTGCATGTATTTTGCACTATGAGGCCGCGACTTGGGTTAACACCCACAACCAATTTGTCAAGAGTGTGTGCTAGCACTCGCAAGTACTATGTCATCACTCTAGTGCTAGGGTTGTTGCCCGAGTGCAGTTCCCATTTTAAGGTTTCTGTTACTCTTAGGTAGTCACTTTCTGTGCCTTACTTTGTAGGACTCAGGTGAACATGAGGCCACTACTCAAGTGTTAAGGTCAAGACTCGAGTGCAGTGATCATTTTCTATCTCTATTGTTGCTCTCGGCCAAGCACTAGCACGAGTGAGCCATCCTCACTCGAATACAAGTCATCTCATCACTCGAGTGTGTTATCCATCACTCGAGTACCTAAGTTAAAATCAGTATTTTCTTTTTTGAGAGGGGGTCTTTGGTGTCGTATTTCCCAACCCTTTAGGCATGTGTGTAGGCTTTTAGTAGCCACCTAAAGAGTTCAAATGATAACCAACTTTAAGTGTTATAAAAGTAAGAATTTGGAATAAGGATTAATCGTCATCCTTGATTTTGGTTTATAGGCTTTGATATTTGCCCTGCTCGTGTGCTATCTATGCCGAAGCACACTCAGAAAGAATAAGGTAGTGACGCTCTCTCTTATACTATATGTGATGCATTATATGTTTGATTTATCATTGTTTTGTGAGTCCTTCACTTGCGCCCCATCAGTGATCCCGGTAGGAGGATTGTGCCTATGGGGCGGTGGGGTTACAGGGGATGTGACTATGTGAAAGTGTTGATGTGAAAGCCGAAAGGCTATTTGTGGGTCCTTCACCTATGGCCCATCAGTGGTTTTGGTGAGAGGACCGTGCCTACGGGTCGGTAGGGTTACGGGGGATATGACTATGTGATTATGTGCATATGTGACAGCTTGTATTATGTGTTTCATAATGCTATGCTGCTTGATGATGTCATTGCATGCTTTGTGATTATGTATGGTATGAGCGATTTGTTACTACTGGAATTCTTTTGAATCTTATTCTTTCCATTGATTAACCTTCAGACAGGGCAAATGGCTCTAAGGGGAAGGAGATGACCAAGGGCAGCTAGGACTTCCGTAGGGATGTAATCTTGGTTGTTGGTTATCAAATTTCGAATGGGATTATTGTACATATATTGGGTTATAAATTATGGCATGATTTTGTGTAATCCCCTATATGGGAAACTGTAAACCCTTAGTATATATATGAAATATAGAGGTTTCCAGGATTTTTTTATACACTCTGATATATATATATATATATATAAATGCGATTTAACTACGCTAGGTAATTATATTTGAAATATGGATAAGAGATCAAGTTAGTTTGGATTTTTGAAAGACATTTGTAAAAACCCCTCTATAAGGGTGGGATTGGAAATGAGTTTTTGAATATCCACTAATCTTTAATCCATCTTAATTACGTATTTTTGAATCATAATTACTTTTTATAAGGTAGGGGGTTACATGCTGAACCGATCCGCTATGAGAAAGTTGCATGGATCAAGTCATAAGCTTACCTCATGTATAACCACGTCATAATACCCTTTGACCTGAGGTCATCATGGATTCTTACATGAGAGTTGCTAAGCTTTGAACTTGTCAAAAGTCACCTTTGATAGAGTGATGATAAAGGCCACAATCGGGCTTCGTTGTTTTTCATACAGAGGATATGAATGGTCAAGATAGAATTTATCCCTCACATTAGTAGAGAGATATAACTGGGGCCCTTGATGAGTGAATCTGAGAAATGTATAGCCATACTATGGTAGACAGGAGTTTCCATTTCTATTGTTAGACTACTCAAGAATCGGGAAAGTAATGGTCAGGAATAGGAGGATGACATTATCCATGCCTCATCCTTGACCAAAATATCATGTGACAAAAAGGTCGTGACATGGTTGTTTGAAGGTTGCATCGTGTTAACGATCCTCATATGAATTGGGTAATCATAATGTCTTGCTAGAGGCCGCTTGCGACTTGTGGGTTAGTACAGTTATTAGCCAACTGCCAACTTCGTATGGGCCTATAGGGTCGCACACAAGAATGACCCAACACAAGACAATGTTTAATCTAGGGTGGACGAATTTTATATTTATATATATAATATAAAATTCATGAAAATGAAATTAATAATATTATATATATGTATTTTCAAAATACATATATATATATTTATATATGTATGTATGTATGTATGTATGTATGTATGATAATATTATATTAGTTTTAAATTTATTTTTATTAAGATAAATTAAATTTAATAACTAACATGATAGAGATAGAGTATCTCAGATTCAATTTATGACAATAAATTAAATCTATTGGTTTTTTATTCAAATTAAATAAATAGGTTAAATTAAAACTGTTGAATAGATTTAGTCAAACTGAATTTATTTAATTGAGCTCATCAAGATAATTAAGTGTTAATTAATTTCAAAATTAATCAAGATTAATTTTGAAATTCGAATATAGCCCTCATGGGTTATAAAAATGATGGAGCAGAAAAAGTCATGTACGAATAAGAATTCAGAGCCACAAGGAAACCCTAGCAAACATTGGAGGCACTAGCATGCAGTCCGTGTTAGAGTTGCATTCATGTGGATACTGGTAGAGGGAGTTGATCTGAAGTGTTGGTTCCTAACAACTGAGAAGGGAAAAACAAGGAAAGGTATCTTTCTTTCTTACTCGATTTAAATGCAATTGATAGATCCGCAATTAGGATTGGTAAAATTTTAAAATTCTTCATATGTGCCTACCAGTCCTAACAGTGACATCAGAGCTAGGTCAATCGTGCATTTAAGTTGAGTTTGTTTGCTTATATATGTGATATATAAGTTGTATATGATTATAATTTGTTTTGCTTCCTTATTACCTTGGAATTCTATAAGTATTGATTTAAAGGAGGAGTTTCTTAGGATTTGAGTATATTATCTCAAAGAAATTCTAGATACAACTTCTTATGCTAACTAGGTGACTTCATAAGTGCTATTGTGTCACATATTAAGGATAGGAGACCAAGGAAAATATGACCTGGATTTGGTACTCTTGTGTTATAAGATTGTTAGATTCAAAATCTCATGGGCAGCATGTGTAACCCCCTTCACGATTAAGGCCGAGATTTAGTTCATAAACATGTAATTGATGTAGAATTAGAGACCTTAAATGATTTTGGGACTTGAACAAAATCAAACTTCCCAAAATCATGGCTTACAAAAACTTTTACAAAACCTATTCATGACGGTCTCATATTGACATTTTAATACTAAATGGCCTGTACAAGTTGATTTCATTTACAAATATCAGAGTATAAAGCAAATTCCCGACACACTCGGGTTCCATTCATTAAATAAGGGATTTACAAAGGCACAAAGCCCACAATTCATTACCCTTAACTTGGGGATTACACAAAACTATGCTACAAATCCCATTATATACAATCGTTTCCCAAAAACATCCCAATGATATACATGATAACCAATAAAACCAAAATATACTTCTAAACCGGAGCACTATCCGCTCTTCGTCGCCCGTTTGCCTTTCGATCCTTCGGCCCTGTCTAAAACATGGTTTTTGGGAGAGTGAGATTCTAAGGAATCCCCGTAGTAACAAATCAATCATATAATGTACAATAATAATGCATGTAAGCAAATCATTAACCACAACAAGCAACTACAACGGCAGTTACAACGACAATGGTTAGTATGACACATGTCATCCCTTACGATTGCTCACGCTGAATTGCTCACGTTGCATTGCATCACAACAATCCACATAATACATTTCACCACAGCTGGGATTCATATAATGCATTTCATACACAAGCCATACAGGCAAAATCCATACAGCCCACAGCTGGATTCACAAACGCCGCCCCACGGGTCGGATTCACAAATATCCATGTCGATTACAACGGCAGTTCAACGGCCGACCTAGAGATGACCACCGTCAATCCCTACACGGCTCACGCTGACCTGCTCATGCCGTAATGGACCATGGCACACATTTCACAAATTCAACGATAAGTTATGCATGCCAAGACATCATACATAATGTGAGAGAAGAGTCACTACCTTGATCCTTCCGTGCGTGTCCTAGCGCCGGTCTCTCCCGAGGAAGGCAAATGTCAAATCCTATATTCATAATTAGGGACGAAGGGTTATATTCTATTTCAAGACTTAATTAACTTGAAACACTTAGTTTTGGTTATCATAATTGACTCTTAAGAGGCCCTAAATGTCTCTAATAAAAGCCCTAAAAGGTTGGGAAACAATAGGTTAGAGATCTCCTTTCAAACACTCAAAGTGTTGGAACACAGGGGTGGGCCGCGGCCCGCCCTTCCTTGGGCTATGGCCCAAATATGGTCAGAAGGTCATGGGCTGCGGCCCGACACTCATGGGCTGCGGCCCGAATCAGGTCAGAAAGGTTTGGGCCGCGGCCAGCCACCTTGGGCTGCGGCCCGAATTTTCCTGACTCTTGGCTGAACTTTGAAAAACCATAACTAATTGTAGAAAACTCGAAACGCGGTGATTCCAAAGCCAAATGAAAGGTATATAAGTCCTCGTTCAAGGAAAAATATAGTCCTTCACTGGAAATCACTACACAAATACAGAATCACCAAAAACTACACACTACTCCAAAACAGAGTTCTGTTTCAATCCCAAACTTTGGACAACCATATCTCACAGAATACTAAACGAAATGACACAAAATATATGTCCATTTTGAAGCTTGGGATGTGAAATTTAAGACTGGAAAGTTTCATAATTTTCCAATACCATTTGGTCACTCAAAACTCTCGTCCAAACTTACTGCAAAAAACAGAGCTCAAACAAGACCACTTTCCAACTTTTCCCAAGTGATTCAAATGAACCCAAAATCAATAACCAAGCTCATTCCCACACCAAATCACTCAAGGAATCCAATGGGAATGTCAAAATCACCAAAATCCTATTCCATTATCATGCTTTGGTTTTGGGTAACATTAAACACTAAAATCTCAAATTCTCCAAACTTAACAATTTCCAACCCAAACAATTCTATCTATTCAAAATGCATTCTAAACATACAAATTCCATACCAAACATATACCAAACTCTCAATGGCCCTCATTTTCGAAAATGGCCCAAGAATTCCAGAAAATCCAAGTTAATCCATTTGGCATAAAACATAGATAGATAGATAGGTTTCACTCACCTTATCAACTTTCTCAAAGGGAGTTCTTGATTCACCACCTCCCAAAATTTCGTGTGATCACAAACCACAACCAATGGACAAGCTACAACCATAGAAATGTTGCTCTTAACTCAAGGATCAACTTTAATGAAAGGTGCTTGAGCAATAGAGATCATTTTCCTTACCTTTTCAAAGCTTTTCTCCCTTCATTTTGCTGCCAAAAATGGCGCCCAGCTGAGAGAGAGAGATGAGAGTGAGAGATGGAGAGAGAAGACGAGAGAGATGAGAGGGAGGAGGAGTATGAGGTAATGAAGAATGATTATACTCCCTCCATTTTAGTTTTCCAATGAAAAGAGAGGAGAGGAAGAGAGAGAAAGTGATTAAAATACTCTCCTTTTTTGACTTTTCTCCTCATCACTCACCATACACACTTTTGCCACATGTCCACATGCCATTGGTTTACACAAAATATGTGACCAATCAACTTATCTAATCTCTCCATTAGCCATTTTAATCACACATCTCATTTTCTCTTAGTTAGTAATTAATTTCTCCCTTAATTACCAACTCATGGCCAATAATTCCATTCTTCCAATTTTTCAATAATGATGACATATTAATTTAATATTGCCATAAAACACATAATAATTCCAATTAAATTCATAATTATCCATAATAATCATGATTAACCCATAATCAAAAATTGGGATATTACAGCATGTTGAGTAGAAACATGTGGGAATCTCTTACACGAAATGTTGAGGATGAATAAATTAAGAAGATTTATAACTGTTCTTGGAGACATGTGATGCCTTCACTACTAGTGTCAAAAAGCTTGAAAGTCAAGCAAAATATGACTTGAAGTTTAATGCATGCTTCTCTATACTTTAAATAAGAGTATAGTTGAGAAATTGTTCCATTCTTAAGCAAAGTCAATGAGTCAACCATTGGACCTTAATTCCGGTATGGATGTTGATTAATTAGAGGTTTGTTATAATAATGGTGTGAAAGAGTAGTAATATAATTTACTAATGCACGACATAAATAAATTAAATAAATATTAATAGTTTGCTATGGCTAACTATTCATTGTGACATTCATTACTTTTCATATTGTATAAATTGTTATTTGTTGTAGTTTTAATTTCTAAAATTATTTGGGTATGGTAAACAATATGGCTTTAGTTTTACAAAAATTTTAAATTTTTAAATATGGCATGCGTGCCATGACTTCCTCTATATAGTCTAGATGTATATTCTCTTCTCATCTCACTCCCCTCATATGTTTAAATAAGGTTTCTCTCAATGTATTTTTTTCTTATTTAGAGAAGTCCTCTTATTAGTTTGCGAGAATTATAGGTTAGGTGAGCCATGTAGTGTCACGTTTAAATTATGCTTTTGATTAGATCATTGCATATATACTTTTGCATTTATATGTATTATCTGTATGAGACACGACCATGATTGCATTCATATAAACAAAACTAATTGATTGAGCCCTCCAAATCAAATCTTAAGTCATAATGCAGTCAATTAATGAATACTTGTCAAAACCTAGAGCGATCAATTGTGGGAACCACCAAAGTGGATGCATTTGAGTTATCTTAGTGAGACAAGCATGAGTAATGGTATTGTTTTCACTTAATTGAGATTAACAAAATGGTTTTGGATCTCAAGGCATTAGATGGGATTAAACATACTAGATCATATGATGATTGAATCCCATAAACATCTAAGAGTTACATGTGATGTAATTGGTAAAGAGGTTACCTACCTAAATAACTTGAATTTAAGCGTCTTGCCAAAGCGGACTTAAATTTAGGCAAAATACGGATTTAGCCCACTAATTATTATATTGAGGGTTGTTAATTTAGTGGGAGAATACTAACTAAATTTGCATATTTTATTGTAGAATCATGTCGACTAGTAATACTGCTACACTATCATTGCGATCAATCCTTGAGAAGGACAAACTCAATGGGACAAACTTTCTTGATTGGTTCAGGAACTTGAGAATTGTTCTCAAGCAGGAAAGAAAGATTTATGCCCTAGATCAACCTATTCCTGAGGAGCTTGCAACCAATGCTCCAAGAGCTCAGAAAGATGCTTACACGAAGCATAAGGATGACTTTGTGGATATAGGTTGCTTGATACTTGCCACTATGGTTCTAGAACTCTAAAGAGATCTGGAACTTATGGAGGCTCATAAGATGATTGTGCATCTCAAGGAAATATTCTAGCAAAAGGTAAGGCAAGAAAGGTATGAGGCTATAAGGGCCTTAGATTCTTGCAAGATGGTGAAGGTACATCAGTTAGTACTCATGTGTTAAAGATGAAAGGCTATATTGATCAACTTGAGAGGTTTAGATTTCTCATGAGCCAGGAGTTAGCTACAGATTTGATCTTGAACTCCCTCCCAAAAAGTTATGACCAGTTTTTCATGAACTACTACATGAACAACATGGAGAAATCAATTTCTAAACTGCATGGGATGCATAAAACTGCTGAGTAGAACATTAAGAAAAGCCCAACACTACTTTGATGGTTCAGAAAGGAAAGGGTATGAAAAAGAAAGGGAAGGGCAAATGGAAGGGTAATGGCTCAGGTGGTAAGACCAAAGAATCAAACAAGCCCGAAACCAAGCCTACACCGAAGAAGGCAAAGCCTTCAAAGGAAGGAGTCTGCTACTTCTACAATGAACTCGGTTATTGGAAGAGGAATTGTAAACTCTAACTCAAAGATCTGGAAAAGAATAAGAAGGATAGCAAGGCTATCACTTCATGTATTTATGTTATAGACATACATTTTTCTACTTCCTCTATATGGGTATTAGATACTGCATGTGGTTCTCACATTTGTACAAATGTGTAGGGTCTATGAGTTCGACCTACGAGTTGGAAACAGAGCAAGAGTTGCTGCTTTATATGTAGGTACTTATGAAATAGTTCTGCCCAGTAGGCTTTTGTTAGTTTTGAACAATTACTATTATGTTCTTGCTTTGAGTAGTAACATTGTTTCTCTTTCTTATTTGGATAAGGAAGGTTATACTTCCATTACTGGGAGTGGTATCGTAATGTCATTTTCTATGTTGATGGTGATTTGCATGTTGGTCATTATATGTTCAATTTAGAACATCCTAATAGTGGAAATATCTATAATGTAACTACTAAAAAGATAAAATCAAACGATTTGAATCTGACATACCTTTGGCATTTTTGTCTAGGGCATATAAATGAAAAACACATTTCTAAACTCCATCAAGATAGATTTGTTAACTCATTTGATTTTGAGTCATTTGATACACGTGAATCTTGCTTATTAAGAAAGATAACAAAGGCACCTTTTACTGGGCACAGTGAGAGGGCCACTGATTTATTGGGCCTTATACATAAAAATATATGTGGACTACTTAATATAGCCACTAGAGGAGATTATCTGTACTTCATTATATTTATAGATGAGTTTAGTAGATATGGATATATCTATCTAATGAAACATAATTATGAATCTTTTGAAATATTCAAAATATTCCAAAATAAAGTACAAAACCAAATTAGCAAGAAGATTAAAGCGCTTCAATCTAATCGAGGTGGTGAATATTTGAGCAAAGAGTTTATTGACCATCTTAGGAGTTGTGGGATAATCTCACAATTAACTTCTCCAAGAACACCACAATGGAATGGCATTTCTGAATAGAGGAATCGAACACTATCAGATATGGTTCGATCTATGATGAGTCAAACAGATCTTCTACTATCCTTTTGGGGCCATGCCCTAGAGATAGCTGCGTTCATACTAAATCATGTTCTATCTAAGGTAATTAAAAAGACACTATATGAGATTTGGATTGGAAAGAATCCTAGTTTATCTTTTCTTAAGATTTGGGGATGTGAGGTATATGTTATGCAACAAGCCTTAGATAAATTAGCTACCAGATCCTCAAAGTGCCTTTTCGTAGGGTATCCTAAGGAAACGAAGGGATACTATGTCTATAATCCCATCGATAACAAGTGCTGTTATTCGAAATGGTAAGTTTCTAGAAGGAGTGCTTATCTATAAAAGAACCAGTAAGAGCAAGGTACATCTCAAAGAAGTTCAAGAGTCACAAGATAGCACAGAACCACATATGGAAAATAAAGAAGACTCGTAACAAGTTGTTGAGCCTCCTCACGTAACACAAGGTCTATGTAGATCTCATAGGACATGGCATCAGCCTCAAAGATATGGATTTGTGATTACTGAAAACTGTGATGTGTTGCTCATTGAGTAAAATGAGCCAACCACCTATCTAAAAGTTATAATAGGACCAAACTCCGATAAATGGTTGAATGTCATGAAGTCTGAAATGCAATCCATGTACGACAATCAAGTATGGACCTTAGTCAATCCACCTGAAGGTCTAGAATTTAGAAGTCCCTATTTTAAAAAAGGACGTCTAAAGTACTACACTGACACTTTAGATGTCCCCATTTTAATTTGGAGAAATCTAAAGTCCCATTTTGGACTTCCTGTCAGACGGTGGCTCCACACAGGCACCAACCTGGTAGCCCTTTCCAGTGGCCATCTAAGGTAACCTCAGCCATTAATTTTAAGCCCCGCCTCTCGACCAAGATTGGTGCTTCACACAGGCGCCCATACACCTGGTTAATCCCTCCAGCTAGGGCAACAATAGGGTGGCTAACCCCTATGCCGTGTTGGCATAAGAGCCAATACTTCACCACAAATCATTCAGTGAGGACCCCCGATCACGGTGGCGAATTAAGCCATCTTAATAACTATCTCTGATACCAAAAATGTAACCCTCTTCCGTAATTATATCCTAAATACATGATTAAAATGAAATAAAGACCAATAACAATTAAAACTCATTTATAATCTCATCCTTGAAATAGGGTTTTCACAAATATCTTTACAAATCCAATTTACCCGGCCTTATATTCACATTTCGCATACAATTACCATATGGAGATAAATCATATTGATTATATATACATCAAAGTGCACAACCATAACCCTGGCAAACCCGGGTTCCATTCATTAACTCAAGATTTACAGGGTACAAACGCCCTTTACAAATTCTCATACGGGGATTACACAAATCCATCTCGAATACATAACCAAATAACCATCCACATATACATATCCAAATCATATACAATTATCCCAACTAGCAATGATAACCAACTACCAAATCTACAACACGAAGTAGTCCTCACCGCCCTTGGTTTCTTGCTCCATCCTTGATCTACTACCCTGTCTGAAAGGTTAGTAGGGGAGGGTGTTATTCTAAAGAATCTCAGTAGGAAACAAATACCAGTATGAATGCAAGATAAGTGTTTAATGCATGACATGCTTGCAATACATAACTCATGTTCACACAATGACATATCTACGTGCTCAATGTTTCAACAACATACTCATGGCCATAGCATAACTAGAAACAGAGCTACAATCATTCATATATGTTTCACATTATCAAGCAAAGCAATACATGCATCAATACACCAACATAAATATCAAATACATGCAGAAGAGGTAAGTTCCCTACACATTTTTCTTTCCACGTATGCTGTAACCCCATTACCGTAATTACATCCGGATTACGAAATTTAAGTGAAGTAGAGACCAATAAAATGAAATCGACAATTTATAATCCCTCAACGCGGGATGGGGTGTTTAAAATAATCAATTCAAAATGTGATTAATCCTGGTCTCACATTCACGTGCGGATATAACTACTTGAGAATCAAATCACATAATAAATATCAGAGTGTGGAAACTAGAATCCTGGCAAACCCCGGGTTACTACATACATATAATGGGTTTAAGGTTCCCAAAATGGGGATTACATGTCTAAAATATTCATTTACATCTTATATACACTTGGTAATCCCAAAACCAAAACAAAGATAACCAACTACCACTAAAGTCTCAGAGTAATACTAATACTCCTGGTTGTCCGCTTCCCTTTTGAGCCACTCGCCCTATCTGAAAAGTTTAGTCATTTGGAAAGAGTGAGATTCTAAAGAAGCCCAGCAGTAACAAATTATTCATACCACACGTAATCACATAGCATGTAAACAAATCATCTCATATCAGCAACACAAATCACACTCCACCCTCATCCCCTTTTATTGCCGAGAAGGCACATCGTTCTAACCCAACCGTTGTTAGCGACTCAGGAACTATTGGCATGGCAGTGCATAGGAATAGCCTTACGGCTCACATATAGCCTTTCGGCTTTCACAATTGGCCTGTCGGCCTTCACAAATAGCCTTTCGGCTCACAATTAGCCTTTCGGCCCACATAATCACATATATCACACCCTAACCTCATCCCCTTTTGCCCCCGGGAAGGCACACAGCCCTTACCCCGAACCGTTGCTAGCGACTCAGGGACTATTGGTATAGCAGTGCTTCCACAATTTCACATATCTTGTAGCATACGAAATCATCACATCACAATGATATAGCACACATACAATGTATCACATAAGGTATAAAGAAAGAGTCACTACCTGTATCTTTCCTGACTGGCTCGAGTACCGTGGTCTCACGAGGGTGACAGATGTCAAATCCTATACCAAATTAGGGACAATCGATCAATCTATTTTCCAAGTTCTTAATTTCATAATACACTTAGTTGGTTATCATTTAGGACTCTTTAGGTGACCGCTAGAGGCCTAAATATATGCCTAAAGGGTTAGAAGAAACTACCCCAAAGACCCTTTTCTTGAAGGCACAACACTGATTTCTGACAGCCTCACTCGAGTGATGAGAGACTTGTGCTCGGGTGAGGATGACTCTCACCCGTGAGTGCTTGACAGAGAGCAACCTTCATGGCCAGGAAGTGCTCACATCACTCAAGCACCAAACTCTGCACTCGGGTGACGACCCCAAATATGCTCGAGTCCCCGAAAGTGCAACACCACGAGTGATCACCAGAGAGCACAACCACACCAGAGCCACCAGCTCACTCGAGCATAATCCCCAACACTCGGGTGAGATGACTATGCTTGCGAGTGTCATAGCACACTCTTGGCATCAACCAGTGAGTGAAGACCCGAGAGCAACCCTAACTATGGATTCACACCATCACTCGAGCAAACCTAAGCTCACTCGAGCATGGTCTTCCCTCACTCGAGAACAAGAAAGCGCACTCGAGCCTCATTCAAAGAACCCAACCAAAACTCAAAATAGAGAAGAGAAAATGCACACAGTACTCGAGCATGATCTTCCTCTACTCTAGTGTTGTGCATCAAAGACCAGTAACGCATAAAACATCAGAAAATACCAGATGGTCAAATTCATACCCAATGGTTCCCAAACTCTACCAAAAGCTCATACACACTTAGCACTAACTAGGGAACACATTGGTAACCTCTCAAACTCCCCAAAAACCTTTTTGACCACAATCATGCACTTAGGTCTCTATGATACACAATATCCCAATTTTTCTTAACACATTCCCAACATTCCAAACTAAATTCAATACTCTAATATCTTCACAATAGATCATTTCCAACATCAAACACAATGAAATCCATACTTTCAACATTTGGCATAACTAGGGAAAATTCCCAGATTTTCCCCAAACTTATCCAAAAATCACAAACAATATATCAAAATGCACTAAATGCCTACCTCTTTACTTTGCCAAATCCAGAATCTTGATTCTCCAACTTCCAATTTTGACCAACACATAAATCACCACTATTTCAAGATTCTGAAATTACCAAGTTAAAGCTCTCAATGAGATGCATATCTTTAAAGAAGAGATTTAGGGCATTAGAGATCAAACAAAGCATCAAAATCTCACATTTTCTTCTTCCTTTTTCCCCTTGATCACCGGAACTATGGAGAAAGAGGAGAGAGAATATGAGAGATGAAATGATTGTGATGAGCAAGCCTTCCTTCCCCTCCCATACACACTTCCACCGAATAGGAGAGAGAGGAGAGAGGAAAAAGTGCTGTTTTGTCCTCTTATGCTACATCCAATGGCTCACCAAATGCCACTTGTCACCATCCTACTTATTCCTTCATAAGCTTATTCAATCGCAAAGCATAGGATTCCGACCCATAGTCAAAGAATCTCAACCCTTGATCTTAAATACCACACACATGTATACCAAAATCACATCACATTAATTCCAAAAGTGCTTAATTACACTAGTTACAATAATTATCGGAGTCATTAGCCCTCATCACAAATCGGGATATTACAATTCTCCCCCTGTCAAATAAATTTTGCCCTCGAAATTTGCTACACCACTTGAGCCATAAACTCTGGATATCGCCTTCGTATATCTTCCTCTGCTTCCCAAGTTGCTTCTAGCTGGGTCATACCCTTCCAAATCACTTTCATATAAGGAATACTCCGGTGTCTGAGCTGACATTCTTCTCGATCAATTATCCGCTCTGGCTCCACCGCATACGTGAAGTTATCTTGCAACTCCACATTCTCATACTCAACGACATGAGATGGATCCGATTGATACTTCTTCAATTGGAAAACATGGAACACATCATGAAGTCTGCTCAAGTTCGGGAGTAGGGCCACACGATATGTGACAGGCCCAATCCTCTTAAAGATCTCAAAAGGACCTATATACCTTGGGCTTAACTTCTTTCTCTTGATTGCTCGCCTAATACCTGTGACAGGAGATACTCTCAGAGACACAAGGTCACCAACCACAAATTCTAAAGGCCTTCTCCTCTAGTTCGCATAACTTTTCTGCCGACTCTGAGCTGCAAGAAGCCTCTTACGAATGATTCGAATTTGGGCTGAGGTTTAATCTATAAGATCCGGCCTATAGAGCTTCCGCTCGGACAATTCATTCCAACACAATGGTGATTGGCATTTTCTTTCATACAACGCTTCATACGGCACCATCTGAATGCTTGCATGATAGCTATTGTTGTAGGCAAACTCAGCAAGTGGAAGAAAATAATCCCAACTCCCTTTAAAGTCGAGAACACATGCTCGCAACATATCCTCTGAGGTCTAAATAGTCCTTTCTGACTGTCCATCTGTCTGAGGATGATAGGCTGTACTGAATCTCAATTGAGTACCTAATGCCTCATGCAATGCCCTCCAGAATCTCGAAGTAAATCGGGGATCACGATCGGAAATGATATTCTTCGGTATGCCATGGAGCTTCACAATCTCACGAATATAAATCTCCGCTAGTTTGTCTGGAGAGTAACTAGCGTTGATCGGTAAGAAGTGCACTAACTTCGTTAACCAGTCCATAATGACCCAGATCGCATCATAGTTCCTGATCTTAGGCAATCCCACAACAAGATCCATGGTCACACTTTCCCATTTATATTCCGGAATCTCAGAACTCTGCAACAAACCAGGCGGTCTTTGGTGCTCAATCTTCACTTTCTGACATGTGAGACACCTCGCCACATATTTCGTCACATCACTCTTCATTCTCGGCCACCAATACACAGATTTCAAATTATGATACATTTTGGTCATACCAGGATGAAGAGTGTATTGGCTCTTATGTGCCTCATCTAAGATCTTCTGTCTTAAATCCGCCTTAAGTGGAACACAAATTCTCTTCTGATAACGAATCAATATACTAAGTGACACATCATAGCCCTGAGCTTCTCCCCGCTCAATTCTAGTCAGATTATGCTGTATCCAGTCATCTTGCCTCTGAGCCTCTTCAATCTTAGCTCTCAAGTTACTTTCCCCTTGGGAAACAGTATAATTGGCACAAAGAATTTGGTTTGACAAATTCAAATCATGAAAATATTCTATTAGTTTCCCCTCTTGTATCATCATAGATGCCACAAGCACAATCTTTCGACTAAGAGCATCAGCGACAACATTTGCCTTACCGGGATGATATTTTATTTCCAGGTTGTAGTCCTTAAGCAACTCCATCACTACTACAAAAAAGTAAAGCGGTGGCGCTTATAATTGCATTAACTGTGGTGCTAGAGAAGTGCCACATATCTATATGCCACTAAAAAAAGCTGTGGCGCTTGGAAGCGCCACAACATTTTAAATTTTTTTTTTTAAAAAATACCCTCCTGTGGCGCTTGCTTGAACAAGCGCCACAGGAGGCCCCCCTCTTGTGGCGCTTGCTTGAGCAAGCGCCACAGGAGGGTCCCTTTTTTTTTTCTTTTTTCTTCTTCTTCTTCTTTTTTTTCCTGTGGCCCTTTTTTATGCTTTCTGATTGTGAAGTTTTATATAAAATGAGTGGCTTTCGTGTTTATCATCTCCACAAATTATCAATCTTTCTATTTTATATTTCAACCTATTATATATATATATATATAATTTTCACATTTAAAATTCAAGTTCCCCAACAATAATGTTCTTACATTAATACTCTCCAAAACTAACATAAAAAATATCACAATACAAGAACTTGATATGTGAACACAGTACATGAACAACTAATTAAGTAAATTAAAAGATTACTAAAAAACACAAGCTTGTCGGCAAAAAAATTTAAGCAAAGCAAAAAGGCAAAAGAAATAAGGTAGGTTTTCATTCTTTTCTATTAAATTAGGAACAAAAAGGCAAACGTTATATTACGGTTTATCTTGACTAAAAAAAAATTTAAACAAAGCAAGCTAGAATGAAATAGTCTTCTTCTTACAAATCTATTAATTGACAAGCGCAGAGAGTGGGAGACCATGTTGGTGATGCTAGCTTGAGTGGCGAGTGAGCGTGTGGGTGTGTTTTTTAGTGTGAAGATGATAGAAAATGGAGGGAGGGGGCCGACGGATCCACTAAGAAGATGAGAAAGGGAAAGTAGTTTAATGGAGGAGAGAGTAGTTAAATAATTAAAGTGGAGTAGTAGTTAAAAAGAGAAGGAATGGGGGGCGGACACAGGACCACTACGCGGGAAATGAAATAATTAAGAGCTACACTATCAATTTGAATTTTATTTTTAAAAAAAAAAAAGTGAGCAATTGTGGCGCCTAATGCATTAGGCGCCACAATTGCTCTTCAGCTGTGGCAATTTGAAATTTTTTTTTTTTTTAAAAAAGTGAGCAATTGTGGCGCCTAATGCATTAGGCGCCATAATTGCTCTTCTCAGCTGTGGCGCCTAATGCATTAGGCGCCACAGCTGATAAACATATTGACATGTGTGGCGCCTATTTATTTAGGCGCCACACATGCCCACTTTTTTTTTTAAAAAAAAAAATCAGTGCTGCAGCTGTGGCGCTTGGTGGGTTAGGCGCCACAGCTGCTTTCGTGACCCCAAGTGTGACGCCTGCGTAAGTAGGCGCCACACTAGGCCTCCTCAATTGTAGCACTTAATCTATTAGGCGCCACAGCTGGTACCCAAAATTAAAAAAAAAATTATAGACGTAAAAAAAAACACAGAGAGAAGCTGTGGCACTTGTTTAAAGAAGTGCCACAAAATGTGCGCCACCTTTTACCCTTTTTGTAGTAGTGCATCTAGCGCTGTTGTCTCATATTCAATTCTTTCTGATCATACAGATACTTGAGACTCTTATGGTCACAGTACAGTTCCACAGTCACACCAAACAAATAATGCCTCCAAATCTTTAAGGCAAACACAATGGCCGCAAGCTCCAGATCATGAGTGGGATAATTCAATTCATGAGGTTTGATCTGTCGAGAGGCGTAGGCCACCACACGTCCCTGCTGCAAAGGACACACCCATCCCTGCCCACTGGGATTAGAATACACAACACATGTCAAACTGGGATCGGGCAAAATCAACACAGGTGCCGTAGTCAACCTCTGTTTCAGTTCCATAAAGCAATTTTCACAATGTTCATCCCACACAAACGGTTTATCTTTTCTCGTGAGCTTGGTCATCGGCAACGCAATGCGGGAGAAATTCTAAATGAATCTCCAGTAATAACCAGCAAGACCCAGAAAAATGTGCACTTCTGCCACAGTCTCTAGCCTTTTCCAGTCCAGTACTGCTTCCACTTTACTAGGATCCACAGAGACCCCTTCTTACAAGATAACATGGCCCAAGAATTTCACTTCTGATAGCCAGAACTCGCACTTACTCAATTTAGCACAGAGTTGCTTTTCACGCAATGTATTCAACACAATTCTCAAATGATGCTCATGCTCTTCTCTACTCTTAGAGTATATCAAAATGTCATCAATAAATACCACAACAAACTGATCTAGGTATTGTCAAAAAATACGGTTCATGTAATCAATGAAAACCGCAGGCACATTGGTTAGCCCATATGGCATTACCAAGAATTCATAATGACCATACCTAGTCCAGAAAGCAGCCTTTGGAACATCTTCCGCTTTCACTCGTAGCTGATGATACCCCGACCTCAGATCAATTTTCAAAAACACACATGAACCAGATAATTGATCTAACAAATCATCGATTCTGGGGAGAGGGTACTTATTCTTGACGGTAATCTTATTCAAATCTCTATAGTCGATACACAAACGAAGACTCTTGTCTTTCTTTTTCACAAACAAAACTGGAGTACCCCAAGGTGACACACTAGGTCTAATAAACCCTTTCTCAAGTAAATCTTCAATCTGCTTCTTCAATTCAGCCATTTCATTTGGGGCCATACGATATGGGGCTTTAGATATAGAACCCGCTCCAGGCACAATGTCAATCGAAAACTGAACTTCCCTCTCTGGAGGTAATCCACTTAGATCATTTGGAAATACCTCAGGGAATTCATTCACTATAGGCATACTACTCAAAGACTCACTGGTTTCTCCTTGTACAGAAAAGAAAACCATATACCCTTGACAACCCTTTTTCAAATACCTCTCAGCCTTAACTGTTGAAAGGAACTTTAAACCGACATTTTCATCCTCAAAGTTTTGAGAAATAGGATACACTATCCTCTTATTCCCACAATCTAACCACACATTATAAGCTCTCAACCAATCAAAACCCAGAATGACTTCCAATTGGCAGAGCTGTAAACAAATCAGATCTACTACAGACTTATGACCCTCTACGGTTATAACACAATTCAAACAGGCTTCAGTAGTTACAGCCTTCAAACCCATCGGTGTTGACACAATCAGATCGAATGGTAACTTATACACATTCATCCCCAGACGCTTCACACAATCATATGTAATAAAGGAGTGACTTGCACCCGAGTCAAACAATACTTGTAATACACATCCATTAAGGAGAATTGTACCTTGTATCAGCTCTGGGGATTTTCGGTCCTTTTCATGCGTCATAGCAAATACTCGGCCCTGAGCCCTCGGCCTCTGCTCTACTTGCGGTCGCTGGCAATCTTTAGAAAGATGTCCGGGTTGCTTACAATTAAAGCAGATAATTTCACCCCGACAATTCTTGCCATAATGCGACTAGTTACAGCGATGACATTTCCACTCAGTTACAAATTTATGTGGTTCACGATCTCTAGGCTGATAGGGCTTCTTACCACTGCCCCTAAACGAAAATGATCTCGAACCCTTTCGCTTCTGAGGAGCACTGCCCTTACTGGGCTCACTATGACCACCAGCAGTCTTAGCCAGATATAACTCTCTCAAATTGCTCTCTGTGATCCGACATTCTTCAACAACCTTGTTAAACTTAGAAAATTGATGGGTAGCTATTCTCTTTCTCATATCATGTCTCAAACCCCGGATAAGCAAGTCGGAGCTCAACTCCTCGTCATCCATCTTCTGAAGATAAGAGGAGTATCGGGACAACCGGGTGAATCAGGACAAATACTCATCAAATTACTTTGTGTCCCCTTGCTTGATATTCAAGAACTTCATCTCCTTCTCAAGCCTCACCAACTTAGGAAAGTATTTCTCATCAAAGTGCTGTTGGAACACCTCCCAGGTCAATGGTATATTCTTGCTCTTCAAAGACAAAGCAATGTTCCGCCACCAGTGGTCTGCATCTCCCTCAAGCTTGTACACCACTAGCTTGGCCTTCACTTCAGAAGGACACTCTAGGACTTCAAAGAATTTCTCAAGATGGTTTAACCAATCTTCCGCCGCCTAAGGATCAAATTTCCCCTTAAACGCAGGAGGTAGGTGTTTACAGAATCTGGAGACCCAAAACTGAAGGTCTCTTTCTTCTTTAGCCGGCACTCCATAGGATTCTTGATTCGGAATCACATAGGGTGGTGACTCTAACGGTCTTGCCGACCCTTCAGCAGTCTCTTCCCAAGTTTCCTCCTGAGTTCCTTCTTGAGTAGACTGACCTTGACCCTCACTGTTCTTTGCTTTTTTAGCTCTGAGCTCCTCTCTAAGCCAAGCTATCATATCCCGCTGATCTCTTATCAGGCCCATTAACTCTTACATCGGGTCCAGTGGATTCTTATTGACAACCTCCACCTCGGGATTTTCTTGTTGTACTCTGGGGCAACCTTTCAATGTTCTTTTCATTCTACAAAGAACTCACCCCATTAATCCAACAATTATGGTATCCACATAATTTCACAAAGTACATATATCCACATAACCAGAACAGATATATGTATACAACGATTATTCACATATGGTTTTCTATTACTAAGACCACACTAAGGGAGCTATCCTAGCAAACTCTACCCTTGCCAGGAACTGCAGCTCTGATACAAAAAATGTAACCCCCTCACCGTAATTACATCCGGATTATGAAATTTAAGTAAAGTAGAGACCAATAAAATGAAATCAACAGTTTATAATCCCTCAACGTGGGATGGGGTGTTTAAAATAATCAATTCAAAATGTGATTAATCCTGGTCTCACATTCACGTGCGAATATAACTACTTGAGAATCAAATCACATAATAAATATCAGAGTGCGAAAACTAGAATCCTGGCAAACCCCAGGTTACTATATACATATAATGGGTTTAAGGTTCCCAAAATGGGGATTACATGTCCAAAATATTCATTTACATCTTATATACACTTGGTAATCCCAAAACCAAAACAAAGATAACCAACTACCACTAAAGTCTCAGAGTAATACTAATACTCCTGGTTGTCCGCTTCCCTTTTGAGCCACTCGCCCTATCTGAAAAGTTTAGTCATTTGGAAAGAGTGAGATTCTAAAGAAGCCCAGCAGTAACAAATTATTCATACCACACGTAATCACATAGCATGTAAACAAATCATCTCAATCAGCAACACAAATCGCACTCCACCCTCATCTCCTTTTACCACCGGGAAGGCACACCGTCCTAACCCGAACCGTTGTTAGCGACTCAAAGACTATTGGCATGGCAGTACATAGGAATAGCCTTACGACTCACATATAGCCTTTCGGCTTTCACAATTGGCCCGTCGGCCTTCACAAATAGCCTTTCGGCTCACAATTAGCCTTTCGGCCCACATAATCATATATATCACACCCTAACCTCATCCCATTTTACTGCCGGGAAGGCACACAGCCCTTACCCGAACCGTTGCTAGCGACTCAGGAACTATTGGTATAGCGGTGCTTCCACAATTTCACATATCTTGCAGAATATGAAATCATCACATCACAATGATATAGAACACATACAATATATCACATAAGGTATAAAGAAAGAGTCACTACTTCTATCTTTCCTGACTGGCTCCGGTACCGTGGTCTCACGAGGGTGACAGATGTCAAATCCTATACCAAATTAGGGACAACCGATCAATCTATTTTCCAAGTTCTTAATTTCATAATACACTTAGTTGGTTATCATTTAGGACTCTTTAGGTGACCGCTAGAGGCCTAAACATATGCCTAATGGGTTGGAAGAAACTACCCCAAAGACCCCTTTCTTGAAGGTACAACACTGATTTCTAACAGCATCACTCGAGTGAAGACGACCTCACTCGAGTGATGAGAGACTTGTGCTTGGTGAGGATGACTCTCACCCACGAGTGCTTGACGGAGAGCAACCTTCAGGGCCACGAAGTGCTCACATCACTCGAGCACCAAGCTGTGCACTCGGGTGACAACCCCTAATATGCTCGAGTCCCCGAAAGTGCAACACCACGAGTGACAACCAGAGAGCACAACCACACCAGAGCCACCAGCTCACTCGAGCATGATCCCCAACACTCGGGTGAGATGACTATGCTTGCAAGTGTCAGAGCACACTCTTGGCATCAACCAGTGAGTGAAGACCCGTGAGCAACCCTAACTCTGGATTCACACCATCACTCGAGCAAACCTAAGCTCACTCGAGCATGGTCTTCCCTCACTCGAGAACAAGGAAGCGCACTCGAGCCTCATTCAAAGAACCCAACCAAAACTCAAAGTAGAGAAGGGAAAATGCACACAGCACTCGAGCATGATCTTCCTCTACTCTAGTGTTGTGCATCAGAGACCAGTAACGCATAAAACATCAGAAAATACCAGATGGTCAAATTCATACCCAATGGTTTCCAAACTCTACCAAAAGCTCATACACACTTAGCACTATCTAGGGAACACATTGGTAACCTCTCAAACTCCCTAAAAACCTTTTTTACCACAATCATGCACTTAGGTCTCTATGATACACAATGTCCCAATTTTTCTTAACACATTCCCAATATTCCAAACTAAATTCAATACTCTAATATCTTCACAATAAATCATTTCCAACATCAAACACAATGAAATCCATATTTTCAACATTTGGCATAACTAGGGAAAATTCCCAGATTTTCCCCAAACTTATCCAAAAATCACAAACAATACATCAAAATGCACTAAAGGTTTACCTCTTTACTTTTCCAAATCCAGAATCTTGATTCTCCAACTTCCAATTTCGACCAACACACAAATCACCACTATTTCAAGATTCTGAAATTACCAAGTTAAAGCTCTCAATGAGATGCATATCTTTAAAGAAGAGATTTAGGGCATTAGAGATCAAACAAAGCATCAAAATCTCACCTTTTCTTCTTCCTTTTTCCCCTTGATCACCGGAACTATGTAGAAAGAGGAGAGAGAATATGAGAGATGAAATGATTGTGATGAGCAAGCCTTCCTTCCCCTCCCATACACACTTCCACCGAATAGGAGAGAGAGGAAAGAGGTAAAAGTGCTATTTTGTCCTCTTGTGCTACATCCAATGGCTCACCAAATGCCACTTGTCACCATCCTACTTATTCCTTCATGAGCTCATCCAATCGCAAAGCATAGGATTCCGACCCATAGTCAAAGAATCTCAACCCTTAATCTTAAATACCACACACATGCATACCAAAATCACATCACATTAATTCCAAAAGTGCTTAATTACACTAGTTACAATAATTATCGGAGTCATTAGCCCTCATCATAAATCAGGATATTACATTTGCTCCGACACAGCTTCCTCACGATCAGTCGGATATCGAACCCTATAGCCAAAATCAAGGACATAGGGTTATTCTCTATTCCAAATCCTCACTTTTATAACACTTAAAATTGGTTATCATTCACATCCTTTAGGTGGCTACTCAAAGCCCAAACATATGTCTAAAGGCTTGGGAAAACATTTGACTAAAGACCATCTTCGAAAGTCCAAAATTCATTTTTAGGTATCGGCCATAAATAGGTAAGAAACATTTGGGCCGAGGCCCAGAACCTCTGGCCACAGCCTAGAAAATCTTGTTTCTTGGCTAAACTTTCAAAAATCATAACTAATTCCAAAAAAATAGAAATGAGGTGATTTCAAAGCTAAATGAAAGCTATTTAAGTTCCTCTTTACTGGAAAAATATGAACCATTACCAGAAATCACCACACAATTCCAGAATTACATAAAACTTAACACTGCTCCAAAACAGAGTCCAGTTTTGATAGCAAAATTTGGACAATCATACCTCCTAGCTCACAAAATGAAATGACAGAAATTATATGTCTATTTTGAAGCTTGGGATGTGAGCTTTAAGACTGAAAAGTTTCAGAATTTTTAGACATCATTTGGTTATTCAAAAATTTTATGCAAACTGACTATCCAACACAAAGTTTCAGTTGACAGAATTCCAGATTTTCACAATTGCTTCCAATAGTTCCCATTTTCACATCAAACCCCATTCCGACACAAATTTTCACAAGGAATCCATTGGAAACACCAAATCAACCAAATTCACATCACATTTACACATATTCTGTTCTTGAACCCTATTACCCCACAAAACCACTAAATGGCCAAACTTTCCATTCAAGGTTTCAAACCAACCCAAACCAATTCCAATGGTCATAAAACACAACAAAACACCAATTGCAACTCAAAACACATGACAATTCATGCATTTCAAAATTACCACAAAATCAAGGCAAAATTCAACAATTCTCAAAACTCAACTATAAGTCACAAAACTTGGATCGAAAAGCATCAAATACTCACACCTTCCTCTTTCCCAAACCAATTCTTTGATTCTTCATCTTTCCACTTTTCCTCAAGCAATCAAACACCTCCTTTCAAGAATCTAAAACCATAGAGATGAAGCTCTCATCACTATGAACAAGATTAATGAAGAGGATTTAAGCATTAAAGGCCATTGCAGGCCAAAAACTCACCTCAATCTTTCTCTTTCTTCCTTGAATTTGGATGACCATGGGAGCTTTAGAGAGAGAAAGATGAGATGATGATGATGAAGGGTCAGTTTTTGGGAACTAAAAGCCTCATTAGACTTACCAAAAAGGAAGAGAAGAGAGAGGATGAGTGTTAACAAATTAACCAAGATCCAAAAGTCTAAAACTTGCCAAGTGTCATGATCTTGTTCCATCTCTAATGAACTCACACACATGGGATTCCACCCACTAAATCTCACAACAAATCAACCCTAACCATTGATCTTAAAGTTACCAATGAGTTTCTTCTTCGGTAACTGAACAATTGGTCGGTAACTTTACCGTTTTACCCTTGATTACAGCAATTCACACTGAATCACCACAAAACATATCTTATCATTCCATTTCTCCACATCATGCGCCCTCCCTCTATTTTAAGTCAATTTACATGTTAATCCACAATTGAACTTAAACACAGGGTTTCGGTGCTGCTTACAATACATACGAATCACATTTCATATAATCTTCTCCAAAAGGGTTCATTTATCAGTAATCACATCCAGTTTTGGAGTCATTACACCCTTAATCGACATTTGGGATCTTGCTAAACTGGGGCTTAATAGTCCACTTATTTCAGGCTTATTCTCTAGCCTTAAATCTCAGAATTCAGGGTATTATACTTCCTTATTTTAAAATTGAGACATCTAAAGAGGTTTTTTTAAAAAAATTGTTTATATTACAGATTTGGACTAGACAGTATTTAAAACCAGAAATTATAGATCATTGTCAATAAAATTATAGATCTAGTATCTGAACTCCAAATCCAAAATCTATACAATAATAACTCAAAAGCTGAAATCTCATAAGCAAAAGATGAAAACTATAAGAGGAATCAGTTGCAAAAAACTTATCTCCTTCTATTATTGAAATTCATTTTCTTGAATAATGAATAGAGAAGAGCGACAGGGAAAGATGAACCTCATTTTCTCGATGGGAATGTGGCCATGAAGCATGTTTCAAAGTCTCGATCTACAAGTCATAACAACACAAGTTAGAAGATAAAATAGAAGGGAAACCCAAAGAGAAAGAAGATAAAATAATAAAAAATGGTAAGAAAGCATAGCAGATCTAGAGGTGAAAAAAAGATAGAGAAAGGAACAAGCAAAAGCAAAAAGAGCATATAAAGAAGAAGAAGCAAGAGTTAAAAGGTGTGGTGGTAGTGGTTCTTCTTGTGGTTGCGGCAATTGGAAGGGTCTTCCATTTAAATCAAGAAGAAGAGAAAGATGAGTGTAAGAACATAAAACTAACCAATAAAGTACTGTCAGTTTAAATTTGAATTGTTTTTGGCATCCCAAATTTAATTTAGGGATGTCTAAAGTTGTCCGGTTAATTTTTTTTTACTTTAGACTTCCCCACTTCAAATAGGGACGTCTAAAGCCACACTTTAGATGTCCCTATATGCATTGGGGATGTCTAAAGTTAAAAAAAATTCTAAAGTCACACTTTAGATGTCCCTATTTAAATTGGGGACGTCTAAAGTAAAAAAGAAAAAAAATTAAAATCGGGCACCCTGATATCATCAAGGACGCCAAAGTGTCCCTGATGATATATATATATATCAAGGACACCATTAATATTATATTAGGGACACCAAAAATATCCCTTTAGCATCCCTAATTATATAATTAGGGACGACCATTAAAAAAATTACTTTAGACGTCTATAATTCAAATAGGGACGTCTAAAGTGTGACTTTAGACATCCCTATTTGACTTGGGAACATCTAAAGTAAAAAAAAAAGGTTATTTTTTTTACTTTAGGCATCCCCATTCAAATAGAGATGTTTAAAGTCACACTTTAGATGTCCCTATATGCATTGAGGATGTCTAAAGTAAAAAAAAAAATCTAAGTCACACTTTAGACGTCCCTATTTAAATTAGGAATGTCTAAAGTAAAAAGAAAAAAAAATTAAAATCGGGCACCCTGATATCATCAAGGACGCCAAATGTCCCTGATGATATCTATATATATATATAAGGGATGCCATTAATATTATATTAGGGACACCAAAAATATCCCTTTATCGTCTCTAATTATATTAGGGACGCCCATTAAAAAAAATTTTATTTTAGATGTCTATAATTCAAATAGGGATATCTAAAGTGTGACTTTAGACATCCCTATTTGAATTGGGAACATCTAAAGTAAAAAACAAGGTTATTTTTTACTTTAGGCTTCCCCAATTCAAATAGAGACGTCTAAAGTCTCTAAAGTCACATTTTAGATGGCCTTATTTGAATTGGGGATGCCTAAAGCAATTCAGTTCCCACCCATAATTACAAAAATGCCACCACCTTTGTTTTTTACTTCCTTTTTTAAAAATGGACATCCTTTAGGGTAGTAGAATATATATTTTATAGTAGTGAGTAGTAAAGATGGAAATAGAATGGAGAAAATGATTCACGATATTGAGGTAGAATCCTTTACACAATCATATGAATATGACAGCCTGCCGAATGATGCAGAGACACTGTATACCCTAGGAGCAAGAACACACGGCTTACATGAACATTGCATTTGGTCAACTTAAAGGCAACTTATGGGTAGACCGATAGTAGTTTCACATTGCTACTCTAACTATTGTATAATATGTTTCCCAACGATAATACATTTCCAAATCGTATGTATGAGGCCAAGAAAATCTTGTCTACGATGGGTATGGAGTATAACAAGATATACACTTGCCTTAATGACTGTGTATTATACAGAAAGGAGTATGAAGGTCTTAATGAGTGTCCTAAGTGTAAAATTTCAAGATACAAAGTGAAGAAAGATCGTGGTTATGGCAATGGGACAACTAAAAGGCAACCTTTATAGAGGTTATGGTATCTTCCAATAATACCATGGTTTAACCATTTGTTTGCGAGTGCAACAAAAGCGAAGAAGTTAAGATGGCATTCTGATGAGAGAATATTTGACAAAAAATATCTTTGGCACCCGGCTGACTCTCCACAATGGAAAAAAATAGATGAAATATTCCCTCAATTTGGCAACGAGCAGAGAAACCTTTGGCTTGGGTTTTGGACAGATGGAATCAATCTATATGGAACTCTTACTAGCATATATAGTGCATAGCCAGTTCTCCTTATAATATACAACTTACCTCCCTAACTATATACGAAACGCAAGTATGTGATGCTTTCTATGATGATTTCTAGACCAAAACAGCCAAGGAACGATATCAATGTCTACTTGGCACCTCTGATTGAGGACTTGCAGAAGTTGTGAGAGGAAGGCGTAAATGTGTTTGATACATATAAGAAGGAGTCCTTCAAGGTATGTGCAATGATTTTCACCACGATAAACGAATTTCCTGCATGCAAAAATTTGTTAAGGTATAGTGTGAAGGGGCATAAAGCATGTCCAATATGTGAAGCAGATACACACTTCGATCAACTTAAGCACGAGAAAAAATGGTCTACCTTGGTCACAGGAGGTTTCTTCATCAATTTCACCCGTATCGTAGGTTAAGAAAGAATAGAATGGCTCTAAAGACATTAACCAGAGATGAAGTTTATAGTCAGGTGGAATGTATCAATATCATCTTCGGTAAGAATCAAAGGACTGCAGGTGAGAAAAATATATAGAAGAAGAGATCAATTTTCTTTTATCTTCCATATTGGCATGGTCTTGATGTGAGACACAGTATTGATGTGATGCATGTAGAGAACAACATTTGTGATAGTTTTATCAATACGCTTTTACACATACTAGGGAAGACTAAGGATGGACTAAAGAAAAAGGGACGTCTTAAGTGACTTTAGGTGTCCCTTTGGAAGTCACTTAAGACTTCCCTTTCTCAATAGATGTTATTACTGTATTTTACTATATTGCTCACATAGGCATCCCCCTATAAAAGGACATAGAAAGGGCTTAAAAACAGACATCAAAAGTGCTTTCTATAGTAGTTGTAGTATTACTATATAATATTCTTAACTCATACCGATATTAGTAGACCTACTCTAGGTAAGACAACCTGCACTGGAAGCTTAGGGAACTCCTAACCAGCCTTATCGCTTAATTTCATATAGCAAGACTTGCTCTTGCCAAAGAGAGAAAGCTTAAGGAATACGAGAGAGCTAGAGGAAATGAGTGAAGATTGTGGAAGCTGGAGGGGGTATTTATAGGCAAAGGAAATCAATAAAATATTTGCATGTAGTTGGACATGTGTCGCATAGTGATCGGCCCACTATTCATTGCTCAACAGCTCATCTACCACATGTCACGCAGAGAGAATATCATCTAACACCTCATCCTACTGTGTGACATGCAGAAATTATACAATGCTCTTTGCTTGACACCTCACTAGGTGAAATGCCACCAGTCAACCTCATCATGACACCTCAACAGTTCAATTGCCACAACTTCTATGGTGTTGACACCTCAACCCTATATGTTTCAAAAATTATATTTTATTTAGCTAAGTAAGTAGGGTATACCACATAATTGCCACACGGGCGGAGTAGGGTATACCGAGTAAGACTTGATCTTTCTAGTAACTTCTCTGCTTTTGACAAGTCATTCTGTTTGATGACTAAGTACAACCAGTAATTGCTAGTTAACCCCTAACCTCTTAATCTAGGGTAAAATAACCATATTCCACTACTGGAAAAAACCCTTTTTAGACCGCCACATTTAGACCGGTTTTGGCAGATAAGGTCTTAAAAATTTGTGCGGTGGCAGTTTTGTAATTATATTGAACTTCTTAGACCGGTTATTAAAAAAACTGGTCTCAAAAAATTTATTTAGACCGGTTATAAATAAAACCGGTCTTAAAGTCTTAAAATTTTATGCATTTAAAATTTTTTAACATTTAAGACCGGTTTAAATATAAACGGGTCTTAAATGATAAATATTTAAGACCAGTTTTGTATTAAAACCGGTCTAAAATTTTTAACATTTAAGACCGGTTTATATGTAAACCGGTCTTAAATATTAACACATTTTAAATTCAAAATGCGATAACTTTTTAAGACAGGTTGTGGGAAAACCGGTCTTAAATGTGTTACATTTAAGACCGGTTTTTGTACAAACCGGTCTTAAATGTGAATTTTCCCTCTTTTAAGATCGGTTTTTAATAAAAACCGGTCTTAAAGGTAAGATTTTTCACACTTATTTTTCCTCCCGCTCCCAGATCGCGCGCTCTGTGAACCCTTTCTTCTCTCTTTTCCATTTCTCTGTGACCTCTGTCTATGCTTGTTCTAAAATCATCCATGGCGTCTCGTCCCTCATTTGCTCAACTCTCCTCCGTCATTACCGCTTCTGTTGCTGTGTTTGTCATCATTGTTCTTTGATTATCATCAGTCTTCTCCTCTGCCACCTCTAATCTCCACAGCGCAGTGACCATTCTCCTTTGACTTGACTTCCCTTTGTCAGTGCTGTGAATTTAAGGACTTCATTTTAACCTCAGTCAACGCCACCATGACTTTGGGTTGAAGCTCACTCCTTGGTCTTCATTCAGGTTAGTGTTCGATCGATCTGTTATTTAGTTGTACGTTGTTTTATAATTAATAATGTTCAATGAAAAGTTCTTGTTGTTGCTTTAATTTGAGCACTTAAACGTAATCTGGAAAAAATTAAATCTGCGCATTCTTGTTAGATATATGCTCTGACTTTTAATTATATCCCTGTGATATTTGGCTTGAATTAATACTACTTTATGTTCTGTTTTAGTTTAGTACGGTTGTTTGATTATTGTCAGTGTTATTGGTTTGTTAAAACAATACTAGTTTCAAAAACTCTATTGTTGTTGTTTTTTTGTCTATCCTTTTGTTGTTGGATATAGGGTGCTAGAAGTGTTGAGATATATATGGATCATAGTTGGATAAATGCTAAATGGACAAGTGTTGAATATGATAATGGGGTGAGGGGTTTTTTAGACTTCGCTAGTAGACATGCCGATGATGGTAGTGGAAAGTTTTATTGCCCTTGTGTAGTATGTTTGAATGAGAAGCGACTAAGTACTGCAAATATATATACACATTTAATTTGTGAAGGATTCTGTAAGAGTTATACAATGTGGGTATGGCATAGTGAAGAATTAGAAATGCCAAGTTCATCTCAACAGGGGAGAGTGAACTTTGATGATAATGACATGGATACGGATGATCAAATAGAGGATATTATTCGTGATGTAGGAGAAGAGAGTTTTGAGCAATTACATGCATATGGTAATATGTGTAGTGATGTTGAGACGTCGTTGTACCCGGGGTGTAAAAAGTACCAATTGTTGAAAACAGTATTGAAATTGGTAAGCTTGAAAGCACGACATGGATAGAGCGACAAGAGTTTTTCAAAAACGCTTGAGGCTTGTAAGGACATGCTTCCAGATGATAATGTGTTGCCTTCTCGATACTATGATGCTAAGAAAATATTGTGTCCACTAGGGATGAAATATAAAAAGATCCATGCATGCCCTAATAATTGTATATTGTATAGAAAAGAGCATGAAGAGGAACAATAGTGTCCAATATGTGAAACCTCGAGGTACAAATCAAATAACGCTCCTGGAAAAGTATTGTGGTACCTTCCAATCATACCAAGGTACAAGCGCTTGTTTGCTAATGAAAACGATGCAAGAAATTTGAGATGGCATGTGGATGAAAGGATATCCGATGGAAAGCTTCGACATCCGGCTGATTCTTCTCAATGGAAGAAAATGGATCAATTATTTCCTGCCTTCGGTGAAGAGCCTAGGAACCTTAGGCTTGGGCTTAGCACGGATGGCATGAATCCTTTTGGTAGCCTGAGCAGTATACATAGTTCATGGCCTATTCTGTTGGTAATTTACAACTTATCTCCTTTGTTATGCATGAAACGAAAGTACATCATGTTATCTATGTTGATTTCGGGACCAAAACAACCCAGAAATGATATAGATGTTTACCTGGAGCCCTTGATCGAAGACTTGAAAGAGTTGTGGGACGAAGGTGTTGATGTTTTTGACGCGAACAAGAAGGAGGTTTTTAAAATACGAGCCATGATCTTTTGTACTATAAATGACTTCTCTGCATATGGAAACTTGTCAGGCTATAGTGTTAAAGGCCATAAAGCATGTCCGATTTGTGAAGAAGGAACATGCTACCATCAACTTCAACATGGAAGAAAGATAGTTTATCTTGGCCATAGGAGATTTCTTAGACGAGGCCACCCGTATCGCAGATTAAAGAAAGCTTTTTTTAGTAGACAAGAGTTTAAAGATGCTCCGAAGGCATTGACTGGGGAGCAAGTTTATGAAAAGGTGAAAAATATGAATGTTATCTTTGGTAAGACTACAAAGAAAAGTAATGAGAAAAGTAAATGGAAAAAGAGGTATGTCTTCTTCAATCTTGCATATTGGCCGAAGCTTGATGTAAGACACTGTATTGATTTCATGCATATGGAGAAAAATGTTTGTGATAGTATTGTTGGGACACTGCTTAACATACAAGGTAGTTCTAAGGATGGTGTGAAGGCAAGATTAGATTTGCAAGAAATGGGGATACGAGAAGACTTGCATCCAAATCCATACGGTAAGAGAACTTTTTGTCCTCCAGCTGCTCATACTTTATCTAAGGATGGAAAAGAAGCTTTTGTCAGTGTTTACATGGCATCAAAGTTCCTTCAGGGTATTCTTCAAATGTTAGGAAGCTTGTGTCGATGAAAGACTTGAAGTTAGTGGGGCTAAAGTCTCATGATTGTCATGTCTTAATGCAACAACTGCTCCTAATAGCTATTCAAGGTATTGCCAAATATGATCTTCAACATATTTTAACTAGACTTTGTTTCTTCTTCAATGCTATTTGTAGTAAAGTCATTGAGACAGAAAAATTGGATGAACTGGAAAATGAAGGATATCTGATCTTGTGCCAGCTTGAGAAGCTTTTTCTTCCTTCTTTTTTTGACATCATGGTACATCTAATTGTTCATCTAGTCAGGGAGATCAAGTTGTGTGGCCCTATCTATTTACGATGGATGTAACCAATTGAAAGAACTATGAAAATCCTAAAAGGGTATGTGAAGAACCCTAACCGGCCTGAAGCATCTATTGTTCAGAAATTTGTTTCTGAAGAAGCCATGGAGTTTTGTCAAGATTACTTATCAAATGTAGGACACATTGGACTTCCTGAACGTCATGATGAAGAAGGTGGTAGACGCGGGGCTTCAGTAAAGAGCATGGATCCTAATGAATTGCAACAAGTCCACTTGTACATCTTGAATAATGTTGATGAAGTTCAAGATTACATTAATGCTTATAAAGAAATTGTACGGAAAGGAAATAATCGAATGACTGAACAAAGGTTAATTAGGGAGCATAACAAAAATTTTGCACATTGGTTCAAACAAAAGGTTGACGGCAAAGAATGTGTTTCTGATACAATTAAATGGTTAGCACGTGGTCCTGAGGCTGATGTCATAAGTTGGACTTCATTTGTGATCAATGGTTATACGTTTTACACAAAGTCCCTTGATGATAGGAGCACCGTCCAGAACAGTGGGGTTATGTTAGTGGCTGAATCTATGCACTTCTCTAGTTCAAAAGATAAGAATCCTAGACTGGCAGTAATACCTTATTATGGGGTGATTGAAGAGATTTGGGTGGTTGATTATGTTAAAGTTAAACTTCCCATTTTCAAATGCAACTGGGTTGATGTCAACAATGGTGTGATGATTGATCAGTTGGGATTTACATTAGTTGATTTGAATAGTAGAAGTTTTTGAGATGAACCTTTTATTATGGCATATCAAGCGAAACAAGTGTTCTATGTTACTGATCAGGTAAAAACAAATGTGGTCTGTAGCTCTCCAAGGAAAAAGGGTCGTTGATATTAATCAGGAAAGTCATTCAATGAATGATATGCTTGAGACTCCTTCTTTTTCTAGGGGTTTACCATAATTGAATGAAGAAGATGAAACAGACAATGAACACGGCACAAGAAACGATCATCATGAAGGGATATGGGAGGATATCCCTTTATAAAACTACATTGAAGGTTAGTTAGCTAAAATAATTATCATGAACTATATTTGAATTATGTATATTGTTATTGGTGTATATATATAACTACTTTTTTTGTTGTCGTCACAGGAAAATGAAGGATATGAGGTGTACGTCTTAGTGTAGATTCTTCGAAGCCAGGTCAGCTAGTGATCATCAGCCTGAGAAGAGTGTGTATGTATAAAGTATTTTGGCCCTAATGAATAATAGAATTGTCATTAATGTAATTTAATCTTTGATGTATGTATGTAAGTGAAAAAATAAGGAACTTGGTCAAAACAGCATTGTCATGGTTGTATGATTTCCTTGCATTATGATTCTGTCTATGGTTGTGAGTTTATTATTCATGGTTGTTTTCCTTTGCTTCTGTTTCGGCCAGCACTGTTTAAGCACAAGGGAGTTGAGTTTTAATATGTTCCAATGAGTTTTAAGTCTCTCGCATGTCATTAAGATGTTAGTTATATAATCTGTAAGAGAAGATTTATTTATTTCAATGTCGTTGAACTGGCTGCTGCTTGCTTAGTGAAATGTTTTAATAGGGGAAATGACTTGTTGGTTATAACTTTTAAACGAAAATTTTTTTCAAAAAAATTCAACTTTTAAGATCGGTTCTATCCAAAACCGGTCTGAAAAGTAAATTTAAGACCCATTTTGGATAAAACCGGTCTGAAAAGTCAAATTTTCAGACCGGTTCTTCATAAGAACAGGTCTAAAATTTTATTAATTTAGATCGATTCCTATTATAACCGGTCTAAAATATTTTTAGACCGGTTTTATAATTACTGGTCTTAAAAAGTTTTTTTAAGATCGGTTCCATAACCGGTCTAAAAGTAGAAGACTTTTTAGACCGGCTGTATCAATACCGGATCCAGAACCGGTCTAAAATGTCTCTTTTAACTAGTCTTAAAAGTGATTTTTCCAGTAGTGTTCCCTATTTCCAAGTTAACTTTTGCTGTTACCTTAGGGTGGTAAAAGCTCACACAGACAAGCACCTAAATTTTTTTCCAATTTTATATCTATTTTTCGGGAATTCGAACTCAAGGTCTCCAAACACCATCTTGTAGATCTTGAGTGTCTCTATTAGGGGAAATTTTTTATGATTTTTTATTCCCTATATTCTACCAATAAAATTTATAATCCGGTAAAATAGTAAAAATATATAGAAAAATATTTTCAATTTAGTCCCTAAACTTTTTATTTTGGTTTAATCCCTATATTGGTTTGAAATCATTACATAACATATAAGCTATCATATTTAACTAGCATACAAGTAGAATTTTCAAGATGTGACATATAGGTGTTATGAATATACTATTTGTGTGGATGTTCATATCTCTTCATTATCTCACAGAATCTCCCATTATCTCTATTATTTCTAGTATCATACAATTTTCTCTTATTATCATAAAATCTGTAGATGTCGATTATATATTGAGATTGTATAATTATACCTACAAGTAGAAAGCATATATTATGTACTACTGTCTACACCTTGATAGTGAATAAGAAAGATACTCTCTAACTCTCATCTTCTCTCTTTCTCGTATCTTTCTCTTTTATTTATAACAGTAGGAGAGTTTATATATATATATAAATACACGCACAAAAAAGGATTCAGGATAGCAACGGGAGAGTTTTCTTCAAATATTTCTTTGCTTCCGAATGGCGAATGCGTCTCTCATTACACGAGAATGTTCGGCCAAAGCCCACCGTTGCAGGGATACATAGGTTCTAATAATTACGGGGCTCAAAAGAGCCCAAATCCACCCTTCATAAATTTCACAAAAAATACACCTTTTTTAAAAAAGAACAAGAAAAAGAATCTGTGTTTACTGTATAAAAAAAAAAAATGAAATCTGTGTTTATGAAAAAAAAAAAATGCCTGTGAAAGAGTTATCCACAATTAAGTCTGACAACGCACAAATCATACCAAGTCAGATATTAATATTAAAAAAAGAGAAAAAAATAAACCTAACTTGGTTGGACGAATTGGGTTGTTGGGCAGAATATAAACATTTAAGTGGAAAAAAACTAGATAATTACTATGAGAACAATAGAACATCTTTTAACAACGGGGGTTTGGTGAAGGAGCTAGCTTGGCATAGTTGAACATCTTTGAAGATATGCCTACAATTAGTGTCCAACCATGCTTCGAATAGGATTACCTCTAATAAGATTATACTTATACTTGTACTTATAAAAAGGAAAAAACAATAGAAAATCTTTTTACTTAAATCACGCAAAATTAATTATGAGATATGTCTAAAATTAGTTTGTATATTGCTTTGTTTCTTAGAAATTGTATAATAATCTAACACAACCATCGTTAAAGCCGTCAATTTTTTGGCTCAGATTTAGTTATACAACTCAAATTTATACCTTTCTTTTGCAATTAAGAAGAGGCACCTAATAGAAGAACCTAACATGATGATGGAATTTACGACAATAATGGGGCAATGATAACAAATATTGGAAATTTTTAACAAATGTATACTCTAACTAATGATGGAATTTACGACAATAATGGGGCAATGATAACAAATATTGGAAATTTTTGACAAATGAATACTCTAACTAAATTTTAACTCATTTTATTTTCAATGTGCATGAGATAATTTTAAGTGAGCAACAGCCAGCGGAGCAGTATCTCATAAAAATAAAACAAATAAAACAAACCAGGCATATTGGGCGCTAACTTGGGGATTAGAGTGCAGTAGAGTTTTAAACTCTTCTAATTATCAAAAAAACAACAAAGAAAGTTTGCATACACCAAATAGTTTTTTATTACATGAAGCATTATATGTACAAAATTTATTCAAGAATTGAGAGTAATAAAAGAGTTTCTAACCTACTTTTTAAACAAATGGATTATAGAATATATAGTTTGGATTATAGAACATATATTTTTTGCAGGGAGTGCTCCAATAATCATGCACAAAGATTGCTTTATACTTGTGATAAGGTTCATTATAAAACATATCTAACTCTGTATGTAAAGAGACATAACCCCTATTGGTATCCATTTCAACAAGATTCGTGCTTAGATTGCTAAACATCGAAGCCACTGTATCACTCTCAAGATGATTCTCCACAATTCCCTTTTCAACAAGAATCTCAACATCCTTCCCAGATTGGATAAGGACATACAAGAGGTATACGTAATCAGACACGTAATGCTCAGAAGGATAGTGACACTACTCAAAAGCCACCATGTTTCTCAGCAAACTCTCAACCCTATTACTCACCTTGATACTTGGTATTCTCATAACCCCTTTTGAAAATAGAACCTCAGTTAGACTTCCCTCATGGTGAGCTTGTAATTTGACTCCTGCCTCATTTAGTTGACTCACACTATATGAACGCTTCAATGGTTGTTGGGGTCGAATTCTTGGTGGTGGATTACTTGGTAAGCAAATTGCCCTTAATATATCACAGAGGTGTTTCACTTGGTATGCAAAGGAAGACTTGTCAAACATTTTGTCATTAGTGGTGGTGTAACATATGTTTGATGTGAAGCGAGACACGAATATAGGGATGGTAAGATAAGAAATGAAAGCACACCATTGAATTCATAGGGAAAAGTTTGGTGGAATGGGTCTTCAAGTACAAAAAAATGGTAATTGATTTTCAATTAAAATCAAGTCTAGCATTATATCAGCTATTAGCAATGGTGATTTACCGACAAAAGGGTCAATTTGTGGTTCATCCATATGAGCAAGAAACAACTCAATGATGAAACAAGCGTCGGTTAGAATCATGCTTACAAGTTCGTCGCTTTCCATCAGTAAGGTCTCCAAATAACAACGTCATATTCTATCTTCCGAGTCTTGTAGGAATTTAGCATATTCATTTAAATTTTAATTGTTGTTTTGATTCTAGCCTTTGGTTTCGCTGGTGAAATGGGCCAATGGAAACAAAGGTTGGTGTGTAGGCTTCTCCATTCAACTTTCAAAGGCTTGGTGGAACTACGTAGATACAACATGATACTGAGGGAGGCTCCACATGGAGCCTATGGTTTTTAACTTGGCTTTCATGTTTAACAATAAAGCACCC
The DNA here is from genome assembly GCA_963242795.1 of Inga leiocalycina. NCBI lineage: Eukaryota > Viridiplantae > Streptophyta > Magnoliopsida > Fabales > Fabaceae > Inga > Inga leiocalycina. The sequence goes on along the minus strand of OY725328.1, from coordinate 41,161,923 downwards.
TCTTTCATCTCCAATGTCTTCATCATCTTTTGATCCATCTTTAATACATTCAAAGCATCAACCTTATGATGTTATTAGGCTACTAATTAGATCCAAAGTAAAAGGTTTTAGTTCCACCTAATCATCTTCCTTTGGTCTGCGATACAGAAATAACCATAACAAGTTAAAAGGACTGCAAAGTACTCCATCTGATCCTTTTTGTAAGATTCAAATATTCAAGTTGTGTGGTTTAAGAATTATGTAAAAATTAGTTTAAAAAGTAATAATAAATATGTAAGAAATGCAATTTTTTTTCAAATATGCTCTTGTTTATACCAGGGTAAGTGAGAGAGAGAAATAATGAGAAAAAAAGAAAGAGAATATATATGGAAAAAAGATAATGAGAGAGAATACGTAAAATTAATTAAGGGTAAAACATCAATCTCCTCCTTGGTTTGCATATGAGCTCCGTCCTCTCATGAAAAAATGATGAGTCTGGAAACTGTTACCAGACCCCATTTTGCAAGCGACCTTGACCCTGCAAGCTGAGTTCCTACTCTCTTGCCACTTGCAAAATGGGTTCTGGTTACAGTTTCTAAACTTATTTTGAGAAACCCAGAAATTGTTGAGGGTCAAAGTGAAATTAAATGTACTGGATGCTTATCCCTTGAATATATAGAATTATAATCTAACTAAAATATTGCCATCATCACAAGCTAGCTAACACTTATAAACTCATCACACAGCTTGCTGACATCATAAACACCTATTCTAAAGATCTCGTTTGGTGTTTTGTACACACATACGTACATTTGTGCACAAGTTTATACATACATATACAGAAACTTTTGTCTACAGTTCTGATTGAGAAATGGGTGGAATTAATGGAATATGAAAATCAGCACAAAAAATTCAAATTTCATGAAATGTTAGATGAGATGATTAACCTGACGCTTCGATTCATGTAGCCTGCTGAAAACTGAAATATAGAGATAATCGTCAAATAATGTGCATGTTTGGCTGAGCTTTTTGTACAGGAAATAAGCCCTTATTACGCAAGCCGAGAAAAAACTCCTCTCACATACTTACCTCGTATACCGTGAATCACGAATTATAAGCACTTATTGCCCAAAAATAAGCTATTCCAAACACGCACATTATAACACCCTATCCTTGTGTTCTCCAGCGAACCACCAACGCCATATTCTAATTTGTATATAACATTGAATAATTCTTTTACAAGGTTCTTTAGAATCTCCTCTCTTTATTTTTCTCCTTTGATAAGGAAAAAACAAAAAGAAAAAAGTACTTAATCGTTATCTTGAGTAATAAGTTACTAATATGATAACTAATTTCTTGTACATTGCTGATATAATATACACTCCTAAAAAAATGCCACGGTTATTATCGGCCATTAAATTATGAATACGAATGACTATCATATATATTCAAGCACTACATATGCTCAATCTCAAACCGCAATATATGTTAAGGACATATATAACGGTAATTTATTAATAACCGTAATGTATTATTGGCAAAAAAAACCGTAATATATTAGCTTTTTTTTCATTATATATAGTTATTTTTTATTATTTGTTTTTATTTAGTTTTATTGTTAATATTTATTATATAAAACATAAGATAATCATTGATAATAATAAGATTTATTAAATAAAAAAATTTATTTCTAGTATTCAAAATTCAAAACATTATAAATAAACATCATCCAATTTAAAAGAAATTAATCACTTAAACACTCTAGCACATTATCTTATAAATTTTTGAATTCTAAAAGAAAATTTATTAAAAAATTATAAAATATTCTCCAATGTGTTTGTTGTAGATTGTTGATCACGGATCACTACTTCAAAGTTCCCATAACTATAAGATGATAATATAACTATGAAAATTAGAATATATATTTATATACATATATAGTAAATTGGACAATATTAAAACTTAAAATCTCGGATCTAATTTAACAAATCTGATTTCAATGTTCCTGCCAGTTTTGGAACGTGAGAGGGTAAATATTCAAGTAGATGGTGATTCAACAAGCTGCCAAAAATTAGGAGAAAAAATTATATCGATTTTAGTCTATAATTTACTGTAATCAAAATTATTTTCAAGGAAAAAAATAATAATTAAAAATTCAGCATTTTACCGCCGTAATAAGAAATTAGATGATCTTGAGCTTGAAGTAGTGAGCTCTCATTATAAAAAAATGAAACTAAAGACGTTAATTGAAAAGAAAAATGAAAGCTTACATGATGAATAATCATGAGAGGAAGGAGCTATAGAGTAAAGATACATATTAGTTGTGGAGGACAGCACCCGCACGCAGAGGAAAACCAATAGAAGGAAGAGTATGAGACTCACTAGGGAAGCTCAGAAATGTTTAAGAAGGAATTGGAAGAGTTGCATCAAATAAACACCCATTTTTTAGAATCTCGCCTCCTTATATTTGATATTTTTAGAATCTCATCTTTTTAGATAAAAGAATATTTAATGGTTCTTTATGAAGAACTGTAATGTATTGTCCATAATATTAATTAATATATCAATAAAGAATATATTAATATATTGTTAAATTACTTAACGATTATTTATAAAGAATCGTAATGTATTGCCAAATATTTTTTATATTACAATATGTTTAACGGTTCTTTATAAATAATTATAATATATTATCAAATAAATTTTTTTTCCATAATCCCACCTTTTTATATTAAATCATACTTAATATTTTTTTATGAAGAATTATAATGTATTGTCAAATAACTTTTTTTCATAGAATCTCACCTCCTTATATTTAACATTTTTCAGAATTCTGCCTTTTCATATATGACGGTTATCATTTTTAACCGTTAAGTAATCTTTAAAACTATATAACAGGTTTTTATGAAGAGCTGTCAAATATTGTAAAATAATTTTTTTTTTAGAATCTTGTCTTCTTATATATGATGGTTTTCAATAATAACTATTAAGTATTCTTAAAGAAAATATAACGATTCTTTATGAAAAACGGTTATGTATTGCCAAATAAATTTTGCCCAGAATCCTCCCTCTCCCTTCTCCTTAATTATGACATTAATAGATATTATATATTGGATTAATCTCTTAACATATTATATTTATCTTAAAAGTATAAATCTAAGATATTATGATATATAATTGTATCTAAACATATTGTATTTATCTTAAAAGTATAATTTGACTTTATGGTTAATTATTATAACCGTTATGTGTTTGTTATTATTGATATAATGTTAGAAGATGAATCGTTTGAAAGTTTTACATAATAGTTGTTTCATAACCACCGTCATATAGTTAATTATTATACTCCATTATGTATTTGTTGTTACTAATATAATAGTGGAAGATGAATCGTTTGTGTTACATAGGGGTTGTTTCATAACAACCATCATATATGTTACTAAATAAATGACAGTTATTAATTACAACCTTTATTTTTGTGTTTTCACAAATTCAAGCTCTTAATATATGACGGTACACATATTTAACTGTTATACTTTAGCGTTATATTCTTGTGCGACATTTACCTCAACATACATGACATTTATTTATTATAACCGTTATTTATTAAGCGTTATATATGCCTGAATTTATAGTAATGATAGGGACGTTTTTCTCAAATGCACAATCCTTTATGCATATTCATTTTAATTTGGAGTAAATATTTTCTTTTTTTTGCTCGTGTGTTACAAAAGATCTACATACCTCTTATTTGATCCATCTGTGCAATTGCCTTTATAATTTTTTGGTAAAAAAAATTATTTTTATTCTATATTATGTTATTTTAGAGGGTGAGCTTTGGAGCAACGACAAATGCTACTGTTATTTGACCTGGAGATCATAAGTTCAAATCCTGGAAACAACCTTTCTACTTGTAAGGATAATGTTATATATATCTATCCCTCTGTAAACCCTTCCTTGTAGTAGCCTTGTGATGCATTGGGTTGTCTTTTTTTTTTTTTTTATCATGTCTTTTTAAACAATAAAAAATATTAAAATTGGAAAATGAAGTATAAACTTTAAACGATCTGTATATGGGGTGATTTTTCAGGAGAGAAACCTTATCCTCTATGTGAAGTTGATAAGTATCAATATTTCCTTATAGTTAAGCACCTAAACTTAGTCTTTTTTTAACTCATTATTGGTTTCATTATATTGGGTTCAATTAGATAATTAATGTGTACAACGGCAATTATGCCATTTTTGAGAGTTTTAGATGTTAATTAGATAATTTTGTTAACGCTTTGACTCCTAGATGACTTGGGATTTTGGTCTTGTTGACCATCTTTTGGATTTTATGGGCTTTTACAGATTTTAGAAAATGACACTTAAGGACCTGAATTGACGAAAGTACAAAAAAGGACCAAGGGCAAAAATACATCTAGATCATAACGATTTAATTACCTCCAGCTCTCATATGGTCTCGCGTGGAAGGACGGTGGATACATTCCAGATCGCATTGTCTTCTAATCTCGGGTGTTCTCGCCTGCTCTCATTGGCGATTTCACTTAGATTTCTTGGTTTCTTCTCGTCTTCTCCGATTCCACAGATCGCCGTGCCTCCCTCGCCCTTCAATTCGAGTTCATCCTCCAATCTCTGTAGCTGCGATGTCCAGAAGAGTTCCAGATTCCGGAGGAGCTGATTTACAAACAATGAGCGGCTAGAAATCATTGGTCCGACGGTGATGGAGGAAGCGAACCAGAGTCTTGGAGCTACTAGGGGAGTTCTTTGTGTCTTGATTTCACTTTTCACTCACTCCTTGTATAGATTTCAATTTGTAGAGTTCTATGGGTTGGAATTTGTATCTGGATTGTGTTTTCATTGTCATATATAGAAAATTTCATAAATACTTCATACATATATCATCCATATATTGTGGCTGCTTTCTGTGTTTTGGAAGACAGTTTGGAAATGGAAAATTGTTGTTAGATTGTGAATTTTCGCTTCTGTCACATATTGCTAGTGTTGCTGTTCACTATGCTAAAAAGTGGTCCACTGTGTTGAAAAGCTTAATTGATACTAATAGTATGTATTGATGCTATTGGATTGTTGCATTGAAGGTGTGGAAGTTGCGTTAGAATTTTTGGGGGATCAGTTCCAGATATACTCCGAATTTGCTGTCAAATTGATAAATTAAAAGCTACTGTTTTGCTGTGTTAAGCATTGCTTTCTGTGACTTGGGTGATTGGAATTCCTGTGTTAGATTTAATTTGGCTAAGGACTTTGGCATATTAATGAGCCCTGAGTTTTAAATTGAAAACATGCATTTTGTGGGTATTAAGGTGGCTTTGTGAAGTATTGCACCCGTTTGTTGCACTCTTTTTGCTGAAAATTTGGTTCTGTAACTGAAGTTCCTAACATTCTTTGCTAATCCAATTCGCTGTGATTACTATGTTTGCTGTCATACCTGAACTCTTTGCTGCTGGAACTCTGGGCAAATTGTGAAAAAAAATTTGGTTATTGTGCTTGCTGTGATTTTGTGAATACTATAGTAAAATTTGGGTTTTGCTGTGAGTTTGCTTACTAATTGCCCTGTGGAAGTGCATAATATGTGGCTTACATTGTTGAGTATTGAAATTGTGAAATTGATGGTTTTTGGTTAGTCACTTGTGGCTGGAAAATGTTTACTGCTGCCAAGTATCAACTTGCTGTCATTGTTGGCTAGGATTTGAACTTTGCTGTGAAAATCTTGCTATTTGAACTACTGAACTTGTGGAAAGTGCTGCTGAATTTTGCATTTGAAATTGGCTGGGTTTGGATAGTTATTTGCTGCTGAATTTTGGGAACTGGATTACATATTTGCTGCTGTAATTTTGCTATGAAAATTGTTCTGTTTCTACACTAGTTTGGCTGTGAGCAATATTTTATTTCCTGCTGTGTCGTGTGCACTTGAGAAATTGCTAAAGGTGTGTTTGAACTGAGTTTTACTGAACTACCACATTGTGGATTATCGGACTGAGTTATGATTTTTGAGGTGTAGCTGAATCTGCAGTATTATGAATTTCTGGGTGAATCTAAACTATTTTGCACTAGTGCACTTGTGAAAACCAAAGCTGGCAATTGCTATTGATAGTGGTGATGTCTTTGTTGATTTCACTGATTGCGCTTTTAATTTCAATCATCTTGTGCTAGATCAGAACATAGATGGTCATATGCAATTCAAGATAATGAGGTTGTTAATAATGGCAAAAATGAAATAACTCGCAATAATAATCATGTGCATGCTAACTTGCAAGATGATGCTAGAAATAGGAGAATAAGAGATATAATTTCTTCCAAAATTGATTATAATCCTTATGGTGTGACACTCTAATTTCCATAGTTATCAGATAAGTTTTATACATAATGAATTCGAACCATTAAGCTAGTTTTGATCCTAGGAAGAAAACTCCTTTTTGAAAGTAAGTGAAAACCCCACCCAAACACAGAGTTCAAATCAGTAAGTAAATGGGCTTTTCTAAAAAAATAAAAACTTTAAAAAACAGTTATTTAATGATTACAAACTTCATTATGACTTATCAATCCTTAATTTCATTTAATTTAATTAGAGTATTTCTCTGATTTTATCCCAATCTTCTGATTGTTAAATTATGGGCCCTTAACATACAATTGTCTATCCTGATTCGATTATCGTATATGGTATTATTATCGTCTCATTATGCATATATGTTATATTAAGGCTATCCCGTGCTACGCATGCTATACTACCACTACTACTATAGGCAATTATCTTCAGTATGTTTATGTATGTACGTACATATATATATATATATATATATATAACATGTAGCCACATAAGGCTATCAAAATATCTAAATCTAATCAAAATTAATATACAGATAACCAACATATTATAATTTCTTATTCTCCACCTTATTTCTCTACAATAACTACCTCCTTGCCCTTAGAGCTACTAGTTTTGGCTGTAGGTCATTTAAGGGAAATGATGAGATTAGCGAGAATCTTAATAATAAGAGCACTCGATCATAAGATATGCAAGTTCACAAAGCATACAAAACAAATCATCATACAGTTAAGCATTCGGCAATCAAGATGTAACACAATATCAATCATATGACACACAGTCTTTTGTGTGGTATATTTCACGGTTCTTTGTAAATAACAGTTGAAAGTTTTGTCCAATATTTAATAGTAATTGACTGAAAGTTGTATAGTTAACATCAAATAAATAATAATTTTAATTGAACAACGGTGAAATACAGAGCCCTATATTTTATGATTGTTAATTATAAAATATTAATTTTCAATGTTAAGATATTTAACGGTTGAAAATCATAAAATATTATTAAAAATAACGGTGAAATATGTCACATCCAACATTTTGGGGCCTAGAACTCAAGAATAAGTTATAATTAAATAGACCTTAGTGGAACAAAAGTCTCGGAAATGCCCCAAAAGAGAGAATGATTCTCAGGGATATGTAATATTTGGCCTTTTCAAATAAACACTAAATGTGTAATTGAAGGTTAGCCAAAGGGTCAAAAAAAAAAATTAGTAGACTCGCCGATGAAACATTTTATGTCTATTGTTGTGGGTTTGGGTAAAAGCGTAAGTTCCAAAAATTATGGGTACACAAGGGCAATTTTAGAAATTATGCCCAAGAATTCAGGAAAAATACCCGGAGACATAAGAAGGTACAGAATGATTCCCCAGGCTATATTTGAGTCTTAATTGAGGTGTAAATGTGAAAATTACCTCAAAGGGAATTTTAAAGAATTATTAAAATATTAGTTAATTAAAGGATAATTAGACAAATTCAATTATGAAAAATACCAGAAAGCCTCAATTATCAGGAAAAAATAGGGTAACATGTTTTAAGGTTAATGGAAATTTATAAAAATAGTTTCATTCCCTAGAAATGGAAATTTTATCTTAAAGAATATTTTACTGGCATTTTATCCAAGAATAAGGCAATTTCTTGAAAATTATGGGAAAATACCGAAAGACTAAATTTGGACTTAAGAAAAATTAGGGGAATGCTCCCTAATAAATGTGCATTTTTGAGGGTCTTATATTGGTTATATGACCGAAGAATCTTCAAAAAGCATTTGTAGAATGTTAACAGCATACTAATTGGGAAGTTAAAATTATGTGGCATAATTAATCATTGGGTGAGTTGATTCTATGGCCTTCCAATAGTACAAACGTGGCGAGATCTTAGGCAAATTAGAAATGCAGAAAACTCTGAGCCCTTTGATCTTTAGAAGTCATTAAAATAATATTTGTTGATGGAGGTGGATTTAAAACTTTATTAAATGGAGTTCGATATGAGATAAAATCATCTTAGCCCCTCATTTCCTCAAAGGTCGGCAGCCACGTAGAAAAGAAAGAGAGAAACATAATGAAGAGGGGAGGGGAAGGAGCGAGGAGTAAAAGGAAGTAAGGAGGAATATCAAGTTGCTAGAGGTGAAATATTATTCCAAATCCAGCATTTATTCTAGTTTTTAGTGGTGTTTTAGCAAGAGAGAGAAAGCTGAAGGTCTAGGACTCAAAAAAGAAAGTTTCAAAGGTTCAAGCTTTCGGAACTAAGGTAAGAGTGATGTTTTATGTTCTTGATGAAGTAGATTATATTGATAATGATGGACTGCAATATTCTTAGACTTCTGTAATTTTTTGAAAGAAAGAAGTTCAAGGGGAGATGTTGGAAAAATCTTAAAAAATTATAGAAACTATGATTAGAGAGTTAATCAAAGTTGAATGGATAATTAGAAGTAATAATTTTGTAGTTAATGGAATGAAATGTTGAGAATCATATTTCCTCCCTACCAATGGATTTCGGTCAGAACAGGGTATCAAGAAGGGATTGGAATTTCATGATTTTGATGCTTTCAACGATTTTAAAATGGAAAATTGTGTAAGGTACAATATTTCAGTTTTGATATAAATGAAGGGGAAGGAAGTTGAGTTTGCTTAATTTGAGCTTAAAAATGAAATCTACATGCAAAATTATAGAGAACAAGCCATGTTATATTAATTTTTAAGCATATGGAATTAAAGGTGCAAAGTTGAAATTTAAGTGGAAAGTAAGAGGAAGTTTAATTTTCTAATGCTTTAATGCATGTAATATGGCCAGTTCTTGGTGTGCTTTGCATCTATATCAATATAGGCTTTGATATTTACCCAAGACTTACAAGGGTCCAAGCTTCAAGAAAAGGAAAGAAAGAAAAACAAAGAAGTTATGCTAAAGTCTCAAGGTAGCAAATTTCTAGTATATGTTTGGTTGTTGCTTGCATGCATTGACATGTTTGTATGTTCATGTGAAATCATGCTTTTATACATATGATTATGTTTGAACATGTCAAAAACCTATATGCTTACAAGTAATGCATGATAGTTTTAAACATGTCTTTAATGATGAAGTTATTAAGTTGCAAGCATATGTTATAATGTCTAGCTTTGCCATGTATATTTGAGTGGTGGATGTTTGCAACTGGAATTATTTGAATCTCACCCCCCATTAACTAACCACGTTAGGTTACAAGCTTACTTGTAAAGGAAAGAGCAAAAGCAAAGTGCGAGAATAAGTCGAAGCAGAAATAAACTTCTTATGGTATCGTTTGGTTGGAAGTTGGAATATGGTTAAATAATTCCATGAGCTGTGTAAATTTATATTGTGTCCTTGAAATGTATAATTGAAGTACTAAGATGGATTGCGACCAATTGGAGGTCATATAATAGCCTTGAAACTATGTTTGTGTCTAAGATTCATGTTCTTGACTGCTCAGTTTAGACTCTCTTCAGAGCAAGGTTTCGTTTTCCTTAAATATGTTGTAGTAAAGTTGTTCAATGTTCTTGAAAATTGTCATATAGAAATGTAGAAAGTAGACATATAGGGCTTTCCAACAAGTCTTAAATCAGGTCCAATGGATGAGTTTAGCGTGAGTTATGAGCTTTTAAGGTTACAGTACAGAATCAGTTTGCGAAGCAGAGAGCAAAGTTAGTAAATAAATAAACTGTATTGATTGGCATAGGTTGAGGCCAGAATTTTTTTTTTCCCCTCATGCAAAGGACTTCAAGAGCTTTCAAGACAATTTTAGAGCATCCTCATAGTAGAATTATTTATGAAGTTTTAAAGTTAGATCACAAAACTAGAAATGCAAAATAATAGTAAGTAAAAGATAAATATGTAAGTTTTGGTTTATGGGCTTCAATTAATGAATCACCTGAATCATAAAGTTTACTAAAGGTAGTGAAATAATGGATGTTGCAATATATGAACAATTTTGTAGTAGTGCAAAAGATTAAGGGTCTGTTTGCCAAAGAGGTGAGCCATGGCAACCATACGTTTTCCTTAAAAAAAAAGCACTTTAGGCAAAAATATACCATTTGGCAAAGCTTTATTATCTACCGCACTTATATCACTGCCGTAGCTTTTTTTTAAAGCTCCTCTGAGTTACTTTTTCATTGCACTTCTAATAATATATATATATATATAGTATTCAATACTTCCTCCGATCCTAATTATAAGATAAAGTTAACTTTTTTGGAGAAATTAAGAAAGCTAATTAAATTACTTTAGAGTATTTATATTTATATTTTTTTTTCAAACTAATTAGTTTGACTAATAAACTAATATAAAATACAAGGATACATAACATATGATATGATTAAGTAATTTATTTATCTTCTTTAATTTCTCTAAAAAAATCAATTTTGTCTTATAATTAGGATCGTCGGTAGTAGCATCCATGTCCTTTTCAGTCATTTTGCATCTAAACAAGTTTTTCAAACTCTAATCCAAACAGGTTCAAGGTTAGAAAAAAAAGTCACTTCTGCCACCGCTAATCCAAACACAAATCACATTTATATTTTCACTTTTAATCCTACTTTACTTTTTCAAAAATCATATGGTAAAAAAAGTCACTTCTCCACCGCTAATCCAAAAGGGCACTAATACACTTCCTCACTTTCCTCATTCAAGCACTTTGGGTTATGACATTATCTCTCCTATACTTTGTAAATTATCTGTTTAATTATTATAAAGAATATAAACAATTTAACACTTTAATAAATGCCCTATTTGAAACGCAAAAAAGTGATTTGTTTTTTAAAAAAAGAAATGAGAAATATACCTATCCCCTTTTTTCTAGATATATTTCTCATTTTCTGTCTAAAATTCAATAATTTATTGTTATGATCGACTTCAAAAGAGTCGCTTTGAACATCGTATCCCTCTAATTTTTCTTAGTTCATGACGAGGGTAGTTGTATCTTCTAATTACAAGAGTGAAATTAAAAACCATGCCTGACATGTGATGCTGTATATACAACTCTTGATTTTATTTCAAAATCAACTAATATTCTTTAACTGACTGTCGAGTGCAAATTTTCCTCACGTATGTAAGAATTGTTAAGATATTTGCATTTGGTGGTTTGAGAAAAATTAAGATAAAAATTAAAATTCAATAAAAGGCTAGACCAAATGGAAGAGAAGAGATATGCATGAATGCCTTTGATAGCTTTTCATTTTAAGTTATGTGCAAATGCATAAAGGCTATGTTTGGATAGAGAGGAAAATTGAGAGGTAAATATGGAGGAGGGAATACTAAGAAGAAAAAATTATAAATATAATAAGAAAAAGTTACTATTTATGAAAGTTTTCTCTTCTAATAATCTTTCCTTGCTAATTTTCTTCTTGTCCAAACTAAGGGTAAAGATATTTTTTGGGAAGAGAGGAAATGACATGTCTGAAGTTTGAAATGTAGATCAACCAGAACCAAATTTGTCTAAATTCTTCTCTCTTTATTTCTCGTTTATTTATTTTTAATGATTAAAAAATTTAGTGAAATATTATTAGTTGTCATTAACAAACTAATTAGTAAATTACTGTGGGCATAGATGCTAAAGACGTGTCATTCAAATATGCAGCATCTTCTGAATGTTTCAACCAATCTTCAATTTGAACTCAAACTGATTGATGATTGTATATCAACAACTCATCAAAGATTAAAAGGACAAAAAGTATAAGACAGGACCAAATTGCAAAGTAATATCGTCAATCAACATTATATTCATAATTAAAATTCTAGCTAATAATTATGAGAACAAATTAGTCGTTGCAAACAAAAATAAATAAAATAAAGAAAAATCCCATGCACCAAACTGTCCTTATTAGAGCAAAGTAGACTACACATTTAACTAATAATTACACCAGAACTTTTGACTTACTTCTTCATAATAAATAATGGGAACACAGAAAATATTGCCTGAATGAGAGTGAGAGAAAGTAGCAGAATTCCACCAAATAGGGATAATCTTTTCCAAGGAGTGCTCCAGTAATCACGCACAAAAGCAGCCTTATTCTTGTAGTATGTGTTGTTATAAAATTTGTTCAACATTTCATATACACCGTTGAAATGTGGACGGGTACTCCTTGAAGTAGGAATATTATCGCAAAGTTTGTTAACCATGGCAACCACTTTATCATTGTCACACAAATTCTCTATAATTTGCTTGTCAACAAGAATTGCAATGTCCTTTTCTGTGTTGATGAGACAATCCAAAAGGAATACGTAATCAGTCACGTACTGCTTATAAGGATGGTGACACTGCTCAAATGCAATCACATTTCTCAGCATAATCTCAGTCCAATTAGTTATCATAATTGTGGGCATTTCTAGTCGTCTTCCGTCAAAACATTTCACCTCAATCATACTCCGGGAACAATCAGCTTGAAATTCAATTCCTGCATCTTTTAATTGACATGCACCATATGAACGCTTCTTTTCTGTGTGAAGGTCGCTTTGTTCCTTATCTAATATGTAAAAGATCCTCAATAAATCACATAGGTGTTGCACTTGTTGAATTTCACCCCAATACAGTCTTCGTTTAGTACAAAATTGTTGTTGTGTGTTGGGATACATGTTTTTTAGGAAGGTGGACTTAAATCTATTGAAGCTAATCTTAAGAAATGAAACATTGCTAGTCGGTGAACATAAGTGGAATAGGCGTTCCAGAACAAAAAATGGTAATTGATTTTCAAGTAAAATCAAATCCAACATTATATTTGATTTCATCCCTGGCTTTGCAGTTGAAAGGTCTTCTAACAGTTCACTATTTGCCATAAAGAACTCAATAATGAAACAAGCATCTATTAAAACCATGCTTACAAATTCATTGCTCTCCATTTGTATAGTCTCTGAATAACAACGCCGAATTTCATCTTCCCATCCTCTTACGGCTTCAACATAATCCTGTAAAGCTTTTTCTTGATTCCTCTTCAGAAATTGGTTGAAGAACCAGAATTTGAACCGTTGCATTGATTCCAATCTTTTATCTCCTTGGTGAAATGGGCCAATGGAAATCAAAGTAGGAGTGTAGGCTTCTTCATTTATTGTTCGGAGTTTTGGCTGTACCTTGTAGATACAGCAACTTGATGAAAAAGGAAGATCCATGGAGCTTGCAATTTCTAACTTGCCTTTCAGGTCATCTAGCAATCGAGCATCCTCCAAACTTTTGGAACTTTCGCATATCTGCATTCCTGCAACACATGCAATGTACATTTAATATATGGAGAAAGACTGAAAAAAAAGAACTTTGAAATTGCAAAATTCCAAATCAGGTATTTCCTAAAAAATGAATTGTGAATTGTTTATCAAGTTTCGTCATTCCCTTATCAACTCTTGGTGACAAACTTGATTTGAGATTTTGCAACCTCAAAGTTCTTTTTCTGTATTTTTCCCTTTAATATATGTGCACATTTAATTACAAACATATTACAGTTTGTGAAAAAATATGGAGTAATCTTTAAAAAATATGAAACCATGCATATGCATATATACTAGCACATGCGCATCGAACAATGGCATACGATGCATAATCAAAAAGGGTTTAATTTCTCTTTTTTAATGCATGAAGTAAACTAATGAGCCTAATAGCAAAGACACAGAGTTATGGAATGGAATAAGAGGAAAAACAAAATATAATTTTAAAAGTAGCATGTATAAAAGAAAAGAGATGGTAAAAGAAAGAGATAACTAACCAGATCGATATGGGTTAATTGATGTTCTGGAAATTATCAAAGAGAATATAGCTCAACTAATTCACTTGTAAACTTGCCGACCAAATGCTTTACGCTTGATGCTATGAATCATATAAATATATATATATATATATATATATATATCTATAGGACTCACGTCAACCACAACTCTTCGTTGAACGGTGAACTAAAATGAGATGAGTGGTGCATCTTAAATGGCATCAGGATAAGATTTTAATTTGTCTTATTAAAATCAAAACCTGACATGGCTTTTTCTTTGAGTAGTTGTAACTTTTAATTAAATGTATTTATTTCGTGACCAAATATATAGTACATGCATTGATTTTTCCCCCTCCCAAAAGGTGAAGAGCTCTTCTTGGTGACAAATTCACCCATTTGGATTCTTTTCACTACCATCAACGGATACTGTACATCTACCGTACTGTTAGTTTAACATAAATTTAAATGGCTCATAACTCAAATTTTATATATAGTTATTGGCAAATCCCTATTTTATTGTATATTTTTATATTTTATTGGGGGATTTTGTCATGATAATTGAGCTTAAAATATTTATTTTATGATTAATTTTGATTAAATGTGATTAAATGAAATTAAGGTTGAAAAATGGTAAAAATGTTATATATTTTATGAATTGCCTTAATTAATTAATTTTTGAAATATAAGGTATTACATTTTAGGTTTATTTTATTTACAGATCAAATTGGTAACAATTTCATAAAATAATCCGGGATTTTTAGAAAATACAAATGGATGAAGAAAAGACTCAGAGACAATTACAGTAAAGGACCCAAATATTTTGAAACTATAGTTGTGCCCTCAAAAGTTTCCATGATTTGATATTTAGTCCCTCCTAAAGCTTTCAGACTTTTACTTTGAGTCCCTTGGTCAAAACGCACGTTTTGACCAAGGGTTTAGACACGGAAGCTAAGAGCGAGCGGCAGGAAAAAGAGCAACAAAATCGAAATCGAGAGTGGGGCAGATTGGCAGAATCGAGATATAGAGAAGCACAGAACCAGCACTGGAAGCACCTTCCTCCACCGATGACAACTCCACCTTCGTCTTCTTCTCCTCTCCTCACCGGCGGCCCTTGCATCACCGTTGCCATACATTCTGTCGCCGGCGAGCTTCAGATCGAGTAAGGCCAGAACAGAGCTTAGTGGAGGGAGTAGTGAGACGAGAGCTGAGAGTGAACCAAAGACACCGCAGCTGGAGACAGAACCGAAGTTGAAAAGGAGAGACAGAGGGCTGCGACTGAAAATGAGGGAAAGGAATTAGAGAGCTGAGAGGTTGAGATTAAGAACTGCCGCGAGTGAGCTGGGAGGAGGATTAGGATTGGCAGCGGCCTTCAACGCTCATTCCCCCACCACTGTCCTTCCATTTCCGTCACCATCCAGCTCACAACCACCAGCATTGTTCTCCACTGCTGACAGTCTCCTCTGTTTCTCCATCGTTTCAGGCTGTAACTTTTGCTTTTGAAGCCGTAGCTACTATGTTCTACTTCTGTGATTAATTCCAGCATTAAGTCAAATTGATTTCATATTCACTAGCCGCAATTCTTCCTTGATTCAATGTGGATTTTGTCATTTTAATGTGATTTTATCGGAAAACAACCTCTCCATTACTTAATGTCTCCATTTCCTCTCCATTTCTTCAAAACGACGTCGTTTTGATTATGTGCGATCTCAGTCGTTATTTCCCAATTGATCACAGCCATTCATTTGCAAACCTAAGTCCTGCAGCAGCAACTAATCATTTGTGTGCCTAAGCCTGATGAAACATCTTGGGAGCGCCGCCCCTTTTGTCCGTTTGTGAAGATAATTCACCCTCTTATCTATATTGCTTTTTCTCCTGTTCAGCTTTTTCCTCAGTTTCGATTTGCTCAACGTGTTTTACATCAACTTCACACACATATCAAAAGGCTTTTCCAGGTACGTTTTTTTTTTAACTAGCCAACATGCTTTTTTTTTTACTAGAATCAAATTAAAAAAGCTATGAAATAAAGTTTCCGAATGTCAAGTGTTTTTTTTATCAATATACATATAACATTTTTGTCATCTACTATCTATTGTTCAATTCAATTTTTCTCTCTCTCATGTTCTTGTGCTTTGATTGTATTGCTCATAAGGGTTTATGCTATATTGCGACCCTTGGTGAGTTGTACGTGTTTAGGAAGCATCATTTTCTTTTGCAGAAGATTTTCTGCTTAATACATGCTTTACAAAACAAAATATGATTAACCAAAGTAAAGAGTGTTACATTTTTTTTTTGTAGATCATTTCCACAATATCTGGTGGGATTACTGATCTCTCTCTTCAAAAGCATCTTTCTAGCTCTTGCCAAAAAAAATTCTCAAATGGGTTGTACTAGCAAAGCTTGAGACTTCAACTAAAATTTTACGAGACTAAGTTTTCATGGTTTGGTTTCAGGATTGAGCCTTCCCCTTCTCATTCATTTGTCAATACGCATCTGTAACATGAAGACAATGTAATGTAATTCTACTATAAAGGAAGTTTATATATTTCAATACAATAGTTTCAATCTTTCCAACATATTTTTATTAGTGATATGATATACCTTTTGTAAATGATTGACTAAATTCTAATGCTTCAAGTGACTTTACATCATTGTCCAATTGAGCCTACAAGCACAAAAGTTAAAATGAGGTTTCGTGGAAAAATCAACAACCCAAGAACTTCAAATATATAACACTCACCATCATTAATGTTGTGAATGATGTTTGACTCGATTTATGTGTATTTGAGATTTGTTGGTCATGTTGCATTGACATTGGTGCACTTGACACAGGAAGACCATGTTGCATTGGCATTGGTGTATTTGACTTAAGGAAAGAATGTTGCATTGGTACTAGAGTGTTTGACATAGGAATACCATATTGCACTGGCACAGGTGTACATGACGTAGCCGGACCATATTGCATTGGTACTAGGGCATTTGACATAGGGGGACCATATTGCATTCTCACTATAGTATTTGGCATAGGGGGATTATGTTGCACCATAGTTGATGAGCTACCTACTTCCAACGTATTTCGAGTTCCCTACAACAATAACAATAAAATCTCATTAAAAAAACATGATACACCATTTACTTAAACAATGAATGTTAAAAATGTATACCTTTGCATGCTTGTTAGTAGCTGCTTTTGAAGTTTTAGGTTTTCCTTTTTTTTATAATTATAGTTGTAAACCCAACTTCTATCGATTTGTTTGCGTTCTCTCTTTTTGAATCCAAGTCCTTCACCATAATTCTGATCATCATCATCAACATCGCCTTCATTATCAACATTATTTGGCAAGTCTTTAATAAGAAGTTCAGACACTTTCTTACTAAGTTCTAACACCGCTTGTTGAGCCATCGAAAATGCCTCTGGACACTCTGATGCATCATTGGCTAATTTTATTAGTATTGGGCACAATTGCTTATATCGATTTGAGCATTCTAATTTAGGATCAACCTCAATCTCCTTTCCCTTGTAATCATACACCACACCACACCTTACTTCTCTTGTCCACCTCTTTGAAATATATTTATGCGGAAGTATTTTGACGTTATGGTTGTACAATATCCTCAGTGCATGGCAACATAATATTCCCTATTGTTCAAACTTCTTACAACTACAAGAAATGGTGGCCTCTTGGTCTTCTCTTGGTTGCTCAAATGTCAATCTCCACTCCCATTTCTTATCAATCCTTGTGATGACATAATCAAATACCACAACATCATCATCTTCATTTTTCTTTCTTTCTTTTCTCTCTTTTATACATATAGTATCACGTAAGTCATACTCTTGCTGGAACAAGTCAAAAATTGGTGGAGTATAAACTTGAGAAAGGTGTTGAAGCATAGGAGAACTTTTTGAAATCAATCTTAGCAACTTCTGTCGTGAGTTGAAATCACTTTTCAATTCATTATACCGTTTATCCACAAGAACCTCTTCGAAGACTTCAAAGAATCGATTGATATTCAATTTAGGACTTGTACAACTTTTTATAAATGAATTGATGCTCTCACTAAGTTGTGTGCTTCTCATACCAAGAGTCTTTGAATTCTTCATATAACATGATGCCCACTTTTCTTTTAACATGTAAATCGACATCAGCCATGGATTATCTGCTACATTGTATTTTGATAACAATTCTTTCCAAGCTTCCTCAAATACTATTTCTTCCTCATAATGATACATGCACCAATTAAATTTGCCCAAAAAATGAGAGCCATCTTTCAATAGGTTCCCAAGATGTTTCACTGCATTTTTATTTATATGAAATGTACACAAGCCATGCTTTAAATTTGGCATCACCTCTTCCAAGGCTCGAGCCATTGCAGCATCTTGGTCAGTAAACATAGTAAATGGCATTTTTTCCTTATGTACTTCCAAAAAAGTTTCAAAAAGCCATTTAAATGACTCAATAGTCTCATCATATAGCAAAGCAGCACCAAATATGACCACTTCTCTGTAATGATTGAACCCAGAGAAAATAGCAAGTGGTCTGTTTTCACTATTTATGGAGTATGTAGTGTCAAATGAAATTACATCTCCAAAACAAGAATAATCTATTAACATACGTGCATCAGCCCAAAATACATTCGTTATTTGTTCTTCAGAATCAATCTGATAAGCATGAAAAAAAGAAGGATTTTCTCTTAGTTGTCGTTGGAAAAAATGAAGAAGACATCCGGCTTCACCATATACCATCTCTCGTTGCCTCCTTGATGTTAAATAACTTTTTAAATCATCTTTGGTGTACCCTAGATTAGCCCTCCCTCCTGCATATTTACTCATTAAACTAAAAGAGACTTTTTTCTTAATCCCAACATCTTCAGCAGCCTCCAAAGCATAACCTTGTGATTTTGGTAATTTCCTTTGTGATGCCAACATATGAATAGTTTTTTCAGACTCTAAAGGATGATTATGATCCAAACAAAGTTCAGTAATTCTATAGCTTCCGTTCACTTTTTTAACTATCATTCTGACTTCACACCCTGTTCTTGTTTCTTGTCGAGGCTTCTTAGTTTTAAAATCTCTTTTATCTGGCTTTCTTGTTCCCTCCTTGTGACAAACATATCTATAATGTGACAGAACCATCTTTCTTGCTCTTATTAGAGTTTTCTTTCCTAACACCAAATCCTATTTTTCCACTATAGGCAACCCAATATTGCCATGCCTCTTCTATATTATCAAACTGAAGGCCAATAGTAGGAATCATATTTGTATCATTACTCAAAGCTGAAAAGAAAAGCAAAGCAATATAAAACATGAATATCAAATTGAAGACCAATTGTGGGAATCATATTTGTATCCATTACTCAAAGCCGAAAAAACAGAAGCAATCTAAAACATGAAAATCCTAACTTGATGAAAAATTTTCTCGAAAAAATATGTAGAGTGAAAAATAAAAATATAAACTGACTCTAACAATAGTTACTCCATTCACGTGTCTATGGACTATAAACTGACTCTGGCAGAGGAATAGATGGTAGATGGCAAAAAGGTCATATGGATATTGGTAAAAAAAAGCAATTGACATTCGCAACTTTATTTCACAACTTTTTTAAAAAAAGCATCTAGTTAAAAAAAAGCGTACATGAAAAAGCCTTTTGATATATGTGTGAAGTTGATGTAAAACGCGTTGAGCAAATCGAAACTGTGGAAAAAGCTGAACAGGAGAAAAAGAAATATAGATAAGAGGGTGAATTATCTTCACAAATGGACAAAAAGGGCGGCGCTCCCAAGATGTTTCATCAGGCTTAGGCACACAGATGATTAGCTGCTGCTGCAGGACTTAGGTTTGCAAATGAATGGCTGTGATCAATTGGGAAATAACGGCTGAGATCGCACATAATCAAAACGACGTCTTTTTGAAGAAATGGAGAGGAAATGGAGACATTAAGTAATGGAGAGGTTCTTTTTTGGTGATTTTATATGGCTAGGTGTTTGAATCAAAATGTGATTATGTTTGTTGAAGTTATTCTTATGAGTGGCTAGGCACTTTTGTGCTCTTGAAGATGAATTGGAGATGGCTTGAGGTCACATGTGCTTCGAAGGGGAGTTTATTTTATCTATAGCTCATTATATTTGTGATTTCTTGGGGTTTAGGAATTCATTTATGTAATGAGACTATGATTTTAGTTATGATTTCTATGGATTGAGTTTTTGTAATTTGGAATTTGTAATGAGGATTTGTGCTCATCAATATATATGGTTATATATATGTTTATCTATGATTCTATGTTTCTCTCTATTTAATAAGGTATTATTAGATAGTTTGATTGAATTGGAATTGTAGTTGAACCTAAATGCATTACTTATTCCATAATCACTCTCTCAGGGGTTTTAATAATGCTTAAATACATGGGTTCATGAGTTTAAGCATTAGACTTAATGGTAATTGAGGTTTGGTATTTTAGAAAACTTAGAGAAACTCATTACACTAAGAGGGCTTAATAGCATTTCAAGAGTAGTAATCTCTCTCTTGTGATGCTAGACTCATTGGTTAATGAGGTTTGGTATATTGGAAGCTTAGTGTATTAACTCCCCAAATATCTTAATTGAGCAAGGATAGCCATTGAAAAACATTTCCAAGAACATCTTTATCACTTGCATTTCTAACACATTTCCATTCCACTTTTATTCCAAAAAAATCCAAAAATATTTATTTAAGTACATTCAATTCATAGTTTTTAAAATCAATCAATCATGTTTTATCCATATCAAATTTGCATTTTAATTACTTAGGTTACTAGGAATTAGTTTTGAAAACGGCTCCTCAAAGTGAAACAACTCAAGTTGTGCACTATATTGCATTAATTCGGTTTTATTCTTGATAACCCTGAGGCGACTAAAGGGCTATTTCAGTTATTGGTATAAAATTTTAAATTAATATAAGTTTAGAAGCAGATCCTCTCATGTATTTTTTTTAAATTTGTGTACTTTTTATTTAATTAGTATTTATTTTCAATAAATTTTTATTTTTTTTACAAGCTAAGTTTGAACCCTTGCTGGGAGAGATGTCTACATTTAAGAGACTGCCTCAAATATGATTGCCTTTAATAGAAGAATACATGTGCTTAGTAAGGAAACAAGAATTGCCTCCAGTAAAAAGATACATGTGCCCACCAAGAAAAAATCAAAAGAATGTCTAGTGTTTTGCTTGTAGGACAGCCACTATCTAGTGCCTATTGAAACTACATGATATTCAAGCATGACTAGGAATAGGGTCACGTTGTAAAGCTCTTCTTTTAGGTGATATTGCAAATTCTTTTGCTCCCTTTCGTTAAAAAGGATATGTCAAACACCTAACACATATTAATATTATGAAATACGTTAACTTCATTAAATTTATCTAGAATTATAAATATTTTCTGACATTACCCATTTTCCATTCCAGTAATGATCGAATTCATTCCATTTCTTCAAACCTAACCAAGACAACATGAGAAAATGTTGCATATGTTACCATCCATGACACATGTAAGGTCCAGTTACTGCTTTTTCAAGGCAATCCATTATTTCTATATAAATAATTCAAGGCAACCAATTATTTTTGTATAAATAATTAAATACCAACACTCTGTAACATATCCAAAAGGATTGGGCCTGGAATATGGCTCAAAAGAAGGCCTAAGTCAAGATAGGTTAAGGCATGAGTATAAGACAAAATTTGTGATTGAATGAAATATGTCTCACAAATCACATTCCAGAGTGACAAATGCGAACCTTTACCACTTAGGACATGCGCCAAAGCAAGTCATTCATGAAAAAGTTTTGAAAAATTTTCTAGTTTAAAGCATTTTTCATTTAAAAACAACCAATTAATGGGATTTAAAATGTATTTCCCTCCCCCACACTTAATCAACACATTGTCCTCAATGTGTAAAGCAATTCTAAAAAGAGTGCTTAGCAAATGGAATTTCAAGGCACAATGGTAATTAAGTAGGGTAGTGGCCACAGATGCAAAGCATACAAAAGGGATTCTTATTAAGCCTACTAAACTAAGTGACTTCTACCTTTTTCTACTGGATTGTGTCCCTCCCCATACTTATCTTCCTCATACAACAATTAAACCCAAAGAAACATAAGAATTAGGAAGAAAACAAGTGAGGAAAGAGACAACCTGTGTTAGAGAATCTTCAGTCGCTTGAAGGAGAAGTTCTCATCCCTGATGAGAATCATGCATTTGTCATTAACAACATCTTCTCCTGCATTGAAATTCCTTGGTGGAGGTGGCTCAGGATCAATCGGAAGAGGTCCAAGGATGTATGGTGGATGTTGGCTCCTCCGATGACCTTTCCAAGAATGTGTCTGTAAAGAAGACAGGCAACCAGTAGTATTCCATCCAAAAATAGAAACATGGAGAGATTTCAAGTGAATTAAAGGCACATTAAGTTCCAAACTCTCCAAGTAACTATTACATCCAAGGAAATCAACGGTACTCCCATCAGTAGGAGTCAAACAAACAGTTAAATTCTCTTGTGTTTGCAAAGTGGAAGGTGCGGAATCCAACTTAGTGTTGGGGTACATCACATCATCATTGCAATCACAAAAGATGGAAGGGAAAAGAGTGGAAGAAGAAGGAGAATTTTTCAAATCATTACCACCCAAAACTTTTGAACTTTCAAAAGAATCATTTTCCTTTTCTATATCGGGTGGCAAATCACAAGAAAGAGTCATATGGAAAGATTCATTTTCATTTGTAAAATCAGCAATTAAAGCATTTGAATCTTTCCGTATGAAGCTATCATGTAATTCATTGGAATCAAGAGAAAGATCCTTTCCTAGGCTATGGTCTTTATCACTCACATCAATCACAGTGGCATTCATACAAGATTCAACATTTTCACAAGTGTCATGCTTAGAAACATCAATAGTACAAGGAGATGAATCAAGATGAACGGTAGAATCAACCACTTCATTAAATGCTTTCTTTCGAAACTCAACAAGTAAGTGACATTTGTCATGATAACAATCAACACATATTTGATCTACCGCACAAGAACATGAAGATATATCATTCAATTGACCACAATCATCCCTAGTACTATGAAGAGAAGCATTTTCAACAATAAAAGCATCACATAAAGAAGTAGAAGCACAGTCATTGACAAGTACAATCGAATCACTACTACTTGAACTAATAGGTTGAGCAATTACATTTTCAAACAATTGAGGGGATTCAACAATGATTTCCTCAACCACCTCATCATCACTCAAATCATTAATTGCTTCCTTAGTTAAGGTAGCAGGAAAGTCTATTTCTATAAGGATAGGATCATTACCTAATGGTAGAAAAGCCTCTTGAATGTTCTTTTATACTCGTTGCACTTCAATTACTTGGCTCCCTGGCAATGGCGCCACTTGATGAATAGGCTTTGTCGGCTTTTATGCCTTGGTAACCTCTTCAAAATTTAAACCAAGGATTACAATATAGGGTACAATCCCGGATCGTCTCTCGAAGAGCCTTTTTATTAATTACCTAGAAACTAAGTGCAATGATTGAAATGAAATGAGTTAAAAATGATCTTTGAGCTTTTTATCTAACAACTAAATTGCAATTAAACTAAAATGCTTTTAAAACTAATATTTTTGGATTTTTGGAATAAAATTGATATGGAATGGAAATTGGTTAAAAATGCAAGTGATAAATATAAGATGATAATCTTCTAGCGCAATGATTCAAGCTATCCTTGCTTCAATTAATTTGGGAGTGTGCTAGTTCGCAAAATTTGCTCAAAAGACCCTTTGAGCTAGCTTGAGTTAGGTGAATTAATTCCTCCACACCGAGTAGAAATTAGTCCCTCTAACCGAAACCCAATTTAAACACTAGCAATTTGAATCAATGAAATGCAATGACACAAGTAACCAAGAACCCTTGCATTACAATCACAATTAAATGTTCATAACAACCTCAAGCAAAAGCTATACCAAGTCAATTGCATAAAATTGATACTAATGAAGTCTAAGGTGTCAAATACACACAATTAAATCCAAATACACATTTAATCTCATAAATTGCATGGAACCCCATTGCAAAATCTCAGTCCAATAATTAATTAAACTCTAAACCTAGAATTCAATTAATACAAAGGATTAAAGATAGAAATTAAATGGTAAGACACTCCCCTTTAAGCTCCAAGCTCAAGCCATCACCACTACTCTAGAGGATTTGAGAATCAGCCACTGCAATTTGTCATCACAAAGTCCCCAAATATATTCACAGTTTCAACCATGTAACACATTGAATCAATTAACCAATTAGCTGTAAACAATGAAATTAAGTGCTAAAATATTAACACAGGGAATCAGAGCAAGCCACGACCGAGACTGAGGAAAGCCAGAGAATGGAAAAATGAAATCTGCTCCTTTGCTCTCTCTTAACTACAGCTGAGCTTGGCAGTGGGTGAATGATGATGATAATGGATTAAAACAGAACATGGTGGTAAAGAAGGCGACTGGAGGTGATGGGACCAAGCTCATGAAGAAAATGCAGTTTTGATGATGATGAACTCTGGTTCGCAAGCTCTGATTCTGTCTCATAGGCCTCTCAGCTCGCAGCTCCCACTTTCAGCCGTGTCTGGTGCAGTGTGGTGGTCTAAGCTCGCCGGCGACTGTGGTGGGGAAGATAGTCGCCGGCGAGGAAGGAAAAAGATGATAATGAGATGATATGCGATGCTGATCTGCGATGATGGTGATTCTCCAAGCTCTCTAATGCGGCGCCTCACCACTCTATATCACTCTCAGCTGCGTCTTCGTATCGGGTCCTCGGGTCTGTGTGTGTCCATTTCCCATGTCCAAATTGTATGCTCCATGGGTATCGAATTTCAGCTCCAAGAAGCCCAATGCTTCAATGTCAGGCCCTGTTAGCATCTTGGGTTTCTTTCCGGATCTGTTTCCTGTCTTCACACTTCACAGAGATAATGAATAGTATCCCTGGTCAAAACGCAAGTTTTGACCAGGGACCTATGTGAAGTTTCTAAAAGTTCTGTAGAGGGACTGCAATGCTTCTTTTCAAAATGTTCATAGGCATATCTATAATTTCCAAATATTCGGGGAAATTTTCTGTGATATTCTCTGGCTCTTTTCTTCACAGTTTTGTAATTTTCAGAAATTGTTGGGCCCTTTTCTGTAATTTTCCCCAATCATCTAAATATTAATTTTGACCTCCAAAATCTGAAATTTCCTTCCAAAACACCTGAAATGTAAGATTAAGCACAATTGTAGCATCAAAAGTTCAAGGGACAATTGTATAAAAATAATTAATAAATTGTGAACATTTTACCCCTAATTACAATTAATTCAAAACAAATGTCCCTAACCAAAATCAATGCTTAATAATGCAATAATATCTCAGGAAATACATTAAAATAAAAAATTAATAATGAAAAAATCATATAAAAATATGGTTCAATCAGGGGGTGTGATAAATTATGTGAAGTCTCTTCTCCTAACGTCTCTCTTCTCTCTAGCCATAGTTAGAGTGTTTATGGAATCTCTTCTCTTCCTTCCTCTGGACCTTCTATCACTGTCTATTTCCCTTTTTTGTTATATTTTTACTTGTACTAGAGTAGTGCTATGATTTTCTTATGTTTATAAGCATTGTGACTGCACTATATTTTTCATTCGAATCTATATTTGGGGATATTATTCTATTGTGCTTCCCATATGTTTTGTGATTGTTATAATTGGTGCTTTCATTGAGAGTCGCAACCCCTTCTGCCATGGTTAACAATTTGGATGAAGCCGTACTGGATAAGCTTGAAGCTCATGTGAAGAAGGTGAACGAATTTATTGAAGATGCCAAGGGTCATTTTGATCGAATGGAGGGTCAATTGTTGAAGTTAATCGAGTTGGTGGAAACTTGAATCAAAGGATATATCAAGTCAGAAATAGATCAGAAGAAGGGTGTCTCTCTTTTAAGAGTCATGTTGCAGAATCTGTTAATTATCTCCCATCATTAGATTCTTGGATAGGGAGTGAGGATTAGCCCTACCAACAATTGGTCATAGAAAATCTGAACTCTAATTTCGCTTCCTTTTCGTCTATTCAACCTGATGTGCAGCCTTTGAACATCAATGATTGTTTGCAATGATTGCGAGGGGGTCGAGGATGACTATGATGAGAACATTAATTTGTTCATTGAATTTCATAGCACTGTCCCTGTTCCAAAGTCAAATTGGATCACTGATCTCTTCCTTCCTTTATCTTGGGTTACTGTGAGGAAGCAATGGGTTCGTACTAATCTTACATCATTGATAGTGTGCTCATGACTGGTCACAATATAGACTACTATCATAGGAATAATCATGGCTTGGTTAGTTGCATGGCATTTGATCCAGGTATTCCTATTTTACCTCATATTTTCAAGCATTGTAGTTTACAAGCATCTCGATTTTGGTTTATTGACTCTGGAGAATTCTCATGCCATGGAATTAAGTTGAGTAGTCCCTGTTAAGTGGCAAAGGTTCTCTACTGATTTGATTATCCCTTTAATATTTGACCCTAGACCTATCCCTACATCCTTCGTTATATTTATTTGCCTACTAGATTGGTTTTTGATACTAGGCAAGTCATAAGAGATTATTGCTTGAATTTGGTTGCTGAGATATATCAATTGCCTCTTATACTGGCATGTTGTTGCATTGGTCTTGTATTTTCTGATATTGTCTTTGATCCTAGAGATGTTAAAACCAATGAGAGTTTGAGATATGTTGATGCCATAATTTTCCTAGTTGAACTTACAAGTATCTTGCTGATGGGTGTTGTTGAGATACAAAGCTTGTGTTTTCTAAATTCCATCATTGATCCTTCTACGTTACAGGTTGAAATTCCTGACTCATATCTTGGTGTTCCTGTATTGTTATCACCTTTTCTCATGAATTTTGACTATGGAAGTGACAAGGGACATTGGTGTTTCAAGTTTATTCGGCCATTTTTAGAAGCAGGTTTTGCTCCAAGTCTTCACATTCCATGGAAGAGGGATACACTACTGCAAAAATTTCCCTTGAACCTCTGGTATTAAAGCTCTGTCTCTCCAATTCAAGGACCAGTGAAGTGACTCTATGTGCAATTGTAGTTGGCAACCAGGTATTGATAATCTATTTTCCCTTTTGGAAGCTCGATCAGATATGTTGTATGAAGATTTACTTTATCACCATTAAGGTTGTTGCTTTGTACTGCATCTCTAAGTCTTCATTTGGGTCATTGCAAATTGAAGAGACAAGCCATGACCATGATGTCTGTTATGTATTCTCATTTGTGGATTACCATCAGAGCATGAATAATTGTCATCTGACTTTTATTGGTGAAGTATTTCCATTGATAATTCTGGTCACAGACTCATATACTAATTTATTTTGGAGTATGAGAATTAAACTACGACCTATCCTGGTTCTTTGCTTTTATGAATGAGGGAGCAAATACAAGTTTTCGATAGTGCAGAATGCTTGGCTCTCAAAATATGCATTTATGGTGTTATTTTTCTATTCAGTTAAACAATTATTTCCAAGTGAAATAGAAATTAACAAGGAAAATTATCTCTATTATGAATATGTTTTATTTGATCATTATTCTCTCAAGGCCTCTACCAGCTTGGATCAACTCACTAATTTGAGTTATGGGATGGTTTGTGATCATAGTTCTTCCTTCTTTGCTCACTTCTATTCAATTGTACTTAACTTCATGACATATTTTTTTATGAAGCTTATGGGGTATTGTGATTCACCTCTTGGTTTCACTGCCACCCATAGGTTCCCCTGTGATAACTCAAGATTGTGCTTATTATATGTGTGTTGTCTTCATGGTTTCTTTACTCTCATTGATTATGTTAGAGCTTGTGATTTTGGGTTCAACAAACTATTCCTTCACACTGGTAGGCTACCAGCGCACTTCTTGGATTCTCGACAAAGTTTTGGAACTATTGGTATTTACTATGAATGGCTCAATGTGGTGCTCCCCCGCCTTTTAAAAATTATATAGGTGTTGTGTTTGCAAATGAGGCTCAAGAGGGGTTTTTATTTGTTTTCTTTTACCATTTCGCTGCAAGTTCTATCTCTGCTATTTGGTCTACTAAGATGGCTTACCTTGATCGTGGACAAAATTTTAGTAGCTTTGTTAAACAGTTGCATATTCTATCTCCCACACTTTTTGAAAACCTGCAACTCAAACACTCTATTGTTACATCTAAGCATGGTAAGATTTACTGGTTCCTTACTATTCTTGTGGATGATAACTTCCAATTATTGTCTAAGAGACGAGGAACCTTTCATTTGGTTGCCACTATATTTGTTGCTTTCTTGGACCCTTCACATGTCATTCCTAAACTGGCTCCTCCAACAATTATCATTATTATCTATCAATCAAGGTGTGGGGCATTATCAATTGTTGAATGGGATAACAACCAACTTTTGCTCTAAACTCAATATATACAATTCCACGACCTTAAGGGCAAGGTCGTTTTTAATGGGTGGAGTAATGTAACATATCCAAAAGGATTGGGTCTGGAATATGGCTCAAAAGAAGGCCTAAGTCTAGATAGGTCAAGGCATGGGTATAAGAAGACAAAATCTGTGATTGAGGGGGTGTGATGAATTATGTGAAGTCTCTTCTCCTGGCGTCTCTCTTCTCTCTGGCCATAGTTAGAGTGTCTATGGAATCTCTTCTCTTCCTTCCTCTAGACCTTCTTCTATCACTGTCTCTTTCCCTTTTCTGTTATATTTTTACTTGTACTAGAGCAGCGCTATGATTTCCTTATGTTTATAGGCATTGTGACTGCATTATATCGTTCATTCGAATCTATATTTGGTAATATTATGCTATTGTGCTTCCCATCTGTTTTGTGATCGTTACACACTTCTCCAAGCATCCATTTACTACTTTATTTTTTTCATTTTATTACATTGGCTGGCATACCCCTATATTTTTTCCCCCTAACGTTCAAGTATTTCTAAATTACTGGGGAATTGAATCCCACACAATCATTTTCCACTAATGTCCTTAGATGAACATGAAAATTGTCCAAGGAAGACTTAGTCAACCACTCCTTTTTTGGTATATGATTTATTTTCAACTCCCAATCATGGTTAACCGAATTGAGGATCTGAAATTGCAAGAGGCTACCTGAATTGATGTTAACAAAGGATAATCTCTTAAACAAAGCCCACTGGTTTACCTCTAATAGCCCAATAGGATGAGTAAAACCCACTATCCAAATTCGTGCTCGGTTAGGTAGCACACCAGCACATCCAGCTGTATCAGATACAATTTTGTTTGAGATATTGTCGACCACTGTATAGGCACTCATCTCATGAGAAACTCGATTTTTCCACATTGTGAGTGTTCACCCCATTTTAATGCATACGTTGGGTTTGTCATAGGCCCAAATTTTTAAAATAAACTATTTGCTGCCCCACTTGTTTGCAAACGTTGTTGAATTATTCTTTTCTGTCTTGTTTGAGTTGCCTCTCGGATTTCGAAAAACATTAAATAGGAAGGAGGCAACCCTGTACAAGTTCTCGTTAAAAATTCTGAAATAAATACAATAATCAATCATAAATTCATAATTCCGAAAACAGATATTAAAACTTGGTGTATCAATATTTCAATGTCCTTAACGGATCAGAAAAGCTGGACAACATTGAATGAACTTAAAACAGACGCTTCCTAGAAATTAAAACAGGGGAGGCCTTCCTAATACATATAGGCTATAGCGCAAATATACCGACAACACGAATCATGGCGCATGTAAGGTTCTTCCTCTATCTCTTTCTTATTTCACTCCTCACAAATAGAGACGTTGGGGTTGTGGACTCTATTTCATTATTTTTTAATATAAAAAGGTAAATAATAATTGGATTATACAATTATCGCGAAATGGTAAACTCTCAGCATATTTAACGATTTTGATTAAGGAAATGAAGAAAAGAGGGGGACAAAGTCGTTTGTGTAAATTTTATTATGATTCAGTGATAGAAGATGCCCCTCGTATAGTTGTTATTAATTGCAAAGTCACTATTTAAATTCATGAGTTAGCAATTTTTTGTGAATAAGATTAATAGTGTTAATATTAAATGACCGAAAATACACTTTAAAAAACTAAGGGACTAACCTGAAAATTAATTTAAACATAAATGATAACATATAATTTAGCTAAATAATTTTATAAATAGGAACGTGAAAGCCTTCTAAAATTTTTCTTATCCAAAAAAATGAAAGAGGCATGGGCTCTGGGCAACACTTTGGATATTGATAATAGGTTAGGAGAGAACAAAGAGAAGGCCCAGAACTGGTTTAGTAATAAGGTATATCAACTGGATAGTATTGCTGATATGAAGAGCCTGTTTGGCACTCGGAGGTGGGAAGAGAAGGGAAGTTGAACAAGTTCCCTCGTGTGGAACTCAATCCTTTCGGGCCACCAATCTTTCTTAAAGGTGGAAAGATGACATCCCACCAAAATTGATGGTAACCCTTCTTCCCTTATAGGCAGGAAATGCAAAATATAAATTTGCCCCTGAAAAATTTAAATTAAACTGCCAAAACTGAACCGCAATCCTAATCAATGCTTGGAGATGATTAATGGAAGCATATGAAGGAGAGAACTCATTTGGTTCATGAACACAACATTGATAGTGTAACCATGAAGAAGAAGCTTGACGAGCCACAAAGCATTGTAGCCAGAACCAAAAGCACTGGTGACGCACACCACCGTTCTGTTTCTGGCGTAAAACCACACATATTAGTCAAATAGGATATCAACCGAAATGATGCTAACGCTAGTACTTAAATTCGCCACTATTCGCAGCAAAAGTTCTCAAAGCAAGTGTAGCGCAATCGATAAATAATTAATCTACAAATTAATCCATAAATAAGGTGCACAGGCAAAACCATTAGAGTCACATAATAGTTTCTCTATTTTGCCGCTGCAAAATAGGGGATTTTTTTTAAATTAAAAATTGGAGTACATTCGAATTTAGTCCACAAATTCGAATGTGATAAAAGGAGATTTTAGACAAATTCGAATTTGAAAATTCTGTTGTGGTTATAATCAATATTGTTTTATTAATAATATAGGTGAGAGATTTTTATAGATACACGATCGTAGTTGAAGCCGCAAAACTCACATGATCAATTTAGAGATTTTCGGCAAGTTACTATTTAATTTAGTTGATTATTTCATTTTATTATTGTTAATTATTGCTATAAAGCCATGAGTTGTGAAATATGATAGATTTGATTCAATATCTTAACAAAACACAATCTTATATTATAATGTATATTATTTTTTATTTTTATTTAATTTTTTAAGCATTTAGTCAACATCATTTTTTTTTTAGCTTTTATTTCCCTTCACTCAACCAAAAATAACATTTTTCCTTTCATTTTTAATAAATTGCTTTTAAGGGTAAAGCTCGCATGAGTTACCCCTAGTGAAAATCAAATTTAATATTTAGATTACCTAGGGAGTCAATTACTTAGCTCCCTAGCAATGGTGTCACTTAAAGAGCCGGACTTTGTCTCATGCCTTGAGTCCCTCTTCAAAAATTTAACCAAATATTGTAATATAGTGCAACCTCATGTCGTCTCTTAATGAGCACTTTATTAGGTCTTAAGCTAATCTAAAATGCAATTCAAACAAGGGAAAAGGGATTAGTTTTCTTTTGTAACTACAATTATGACACAATGAAGATAAATGTTACAAATTACAATATTTTTGGAATTTTAGATATAAAATGGATACGTGAATGGAAATGGATGAAGTGAATTTCTTGAAAATGGCTTGGAAAGGCAATCATAATTCAAATAATGATAATGGGAGTTCAATTTGTTAGTTTAGTCAAAAATACCTAAAAAGACCCTTTGAGCTAGCTTGAATTAGGTTAATTAAATACTTCCACATTGAGAAATGCCTAACTTCTTTAACCGAAACTCAATACAAAATGCTAGCAATTTACAAACAAAGATCTTCAAAATACTAAACATTAAACAACGTTGAGTCTATAATATTAATCAATGATTATTCCTACACCAAGAAAATAATCACTTCTTTAAAACACTATTAAAAACCACTTTGCATGCAATTTATGAAATTACTAAGTTTTCTAAAATATCAAACCCCATCAACCGATGAGTCTAGCATCACAAGAGAGGAACTCTTATCTTGAAATGCTATTAAGTACTCTTAGTGTGTAATTGTGAATTAATTAATATAATTAGTTCCAATGGAACACAAAATCAACTTAACATTCAAACAATAACATGCAAGAAAAGAATCAAGAGAATTATAATGAAACATACATGTAACCACTTATATTGATTAACACAATGTTCAACATCAACTAATTCAAATCACAAATTGATTCAAACAAAGATTAAACCACAAATTATAGTCTTAACTACAAATTACAACTCCTAAAACCAAGAAAATCATAAATACATAGTCAAGATAATGAACTAAAACTAGAACTCCCCTTTGTAGCACTTGGAACTCATGCATAGCTTCCATCTTCAAGAGTTGAAAAATTCAGCCACTGCCAGCCATCAGCACAATTCCACCAAACACATTTAAAGCGTCGGCCGTGGGAATCGCCACTAAGAAAATGAGCTTGATGACGGAGAGGGAAAATTAGTGGTTGACAATGGAATACATGAACAGAGGAAAATTAAGAATGAAGCATTGCCTTAAGGCACAAAAATTTTCGATTCAAGATATATCTATGAAATTCAACAACACAATTAATTAAAATTTATGATTATTAAGACTTTTTTATTTATTCAAATAGAAATACGGGCCAACAGAAAACGAAAGAAAGAAAGAAATCCCTTCCTACACAAACATCCGCTCTAGTAGCGTTCCAGAAAAAAACATAATGGTGCACATATTTAATTAAGGCTTGAGTCTTATAAGAGCTTTGGAGCTAATCCTGAAATAAGGCAATGACAGAACAGATTGTCTGGATTAAAGTGAGCAAAAAAAGCAGAATTGCTCCTAAGAAAGATTCTATCCTCCAGGGCGTGCTCCAGTATTGCTGATTAAAGATTGCTTTGTACTTGTGATATGAGCTATCAAAAAATTTATTCAATTCTTCAAATAGAGTGATATAATCATTATTGAAATTTGTGTAGGCAGTATGCCTGCCTAGTCTCTTGGTTATAGAAGCCACTGCTTCGTTCTCCCCAATGAGGTTATGAATAATTCCCTTTTCTTCAAGCATTTCAACATCCTTTTTTGTTCAAGTAAGATGTTCCAAGAATATTATGTAATCAGTCATGCTTCTTGATGAAAAAACGTGGCACTGCTCAAATGCAACCGCATTTCTAAGTAGGGTCTCTGTGCGGTCACTTACCATTATTTCTGCTGTTTTCAGCACTCCCTTTGAATATTGCAGCGCAAGTAAGCTTATTTCTTCTCCATTGACGTCAAATTTAATTCCAGCATCATGTAGTTTGCTTGCACTATATACAAGCTTCATTTTTCTGCGTTTATGTTCCTTTGCCAGTTGATCAAGTCGTACATAAAAGATTCTTAGCATATCACACAAGTGATGCACTTGCAGAGTAACATCAGGAAGTCTTCGTAGGTGGTGTCACACGAAATATGAGAACGTAAACTTTTCATGAAGCTTTACATTCGGAAATATATCTGGGGGTGTCAGCTGCTCCCTCTTTTTGGACACTTCCCAAATGGTTTTTCTCATTTCTTTTTATCGTTAGATTCTACATAAAATGAGTGATATTTTTATATCTTATGGGTAAAAAATAATATTGTTTTCAATTTTTTATGATTTTTCAAAGACTCAATGCTCTAAGTTGAAAAGAAAACTGCATCATTTTTCTAAATAATATTTAAAAAATTATAAAAAATTGAAAACAATACCATTTTTTGCCCATAAGATATCAAAATATTATTCATTTTATGTAGAATCTACTAATAAAAAGAAGTAAGAAAAAAACATTTGAGAAGTGCCCCAAAATGAGGGGGCAGCTGGGAGCGCAGCTGAGAGGGGGCAGCTGACACCCACAGCCACATTTTGGAATGCATGATAAAAATGGTGGAAGGTAACATGCTCAAATTGATCTGATTATTGTAGCCATGGGAAAAATTCAGGTCAAATATGTCTTTAAGACCAAAATATGGTAGCCGGTTCTCAAGCAAAATCAAGTCGGCTTTTTTTTTTCTGTATTGACCATGGCTTGGAATGCCAACGGCGGTCTTTATCTAGCCTGAGAATAAGGTATTCAATGATAAAGCAAGCATCAGTTAGAATCATTCTTATAAATTTATCGCTCTCAATTGGAATGGTCTCTGAGTAAGAACATCGAGTTTTGCCTTCTTGGTCTCTTAGGACATGAAAATAATCATCAAACGATTTCTCTTTAGTCCTCTTTAAAAATTTGTAGAGGCACCACACTTTTACCTCTTCCACTGATTTCAATCTTTTGTTTCCATAGTGATATGGGCCAATGGAAACCATCATAGGAGTGTATGCTACTTCATTTATTTTCCATAGTTTTGGCGGCACCTTTTAGATGAAACAACTTGATGCTGATGGAAACTCCAAGGGATCCATAGTTTCTAACTCAGCTTTCACTGAGCTCAAGGAATCAAATTTAGCTCCTTTTTTTTTCTTGGCATTCTTTGGGACAATACGGACGCATATGAAAATTAAAAGATTATATGAATCAGAAGTATCTTCAATTCCTTCCATCATACTCATTAACATGTGTATAGGAGTTGACATTTATTATTGAATAATCATCATCAACAACAACAAAACATAGGGAGTTACTCCTATCTTAAAGTCGTGAACAATGTGACTCTCCTGAACTTTACCACTATTTTAGTTATAAAAAAAATGAAAAATCTAATACACATTATGCCCAATATACATATAATACATGCTATAGTAGGGGGAAAATGAGCCAGTATTTTTTTAGACGTGACAGATATATAACTTACATAGTGAAAATGCTTACAGCGCCAAGAATTTAGCCCTATTCTTGCCTAGAAAAATAGGATAAGTATATAACTAATTTAGTCCTCTTCAATTTTCTGGCATTAATTTTATTTAATTTTTTTGCATTATCTTTTATTGGAGTATTTTTAGGTTAGTTAATATTAGGAAAATATGATAACCCATGTTTAACTTTGTTTCATCAACTCGAAATTATTAAACCCCCACCATAAACCACACTTCAGGTTAAGGCTTGGTGCAGAACCTAGTCCTAAACATATTTAATTTGGTAGGCCTCTCTCAACCAAAACTGTTAAAGGTATGCTTTGACATTTAATTGTTGAAAATAAGTAATCATTGCGAATAACGGAAATGCTCCCTTGAGTGTTATTTATGGGAGCATTTCTTGTTTTATATGACCTTCAGATTATAAACTAAATCTTATATTAAAGATTGGATGTAGTAATTTTTTTTTCAAAAAAAAAAAAACATCTCTGAACTCTCCCTCACTCTAACCTAGAAAATAATTTAGATGATAAGAAAATCAAACACAAATATATTGCACAGAATGAAATATGCATAACAAAAATACATAAGAACGCCAAATAAAAATGACACAATTAATAGTTAGCAAGGAGGGAAGACTGTTTGTTTACGATGAAATCCCTATTATGAAAACAAATGACATTATTCTGCACGAGTTTATATCACAGTTTTTGGCTACAATTCTGAATGAGAAATGCACGGAATTAATGGAAGAGAAGAAGCAGCACAAAATATATAAATTTAAAATAATTAAACAAAGAAAGATTAATTAATAGCAGAAATTTCATAAAAAAAATGCAAGAATAAATAGAGAAAATTAACCTTATGATTTGATGATGTAGCCTATAACATCCCAAAAATTTGAAAAGAGACTTAAAATGCATCTTTGAAGCCTAGGGATGTTATTTAAAAATTTAAAAGCCTAAAAAAATATTATTTGATTAAAAGCTTAATTTTAGGCTAGAATTTTAGGAAAATAGAGTATGGGACAATTATTAAAAATATGTAAAGTCCCAAAAAAATTAAGGAAAAATTATAGACAGTTATTGTGGGGGAAAATCGGAGTTTATGGAGAAGTTGCTTTCTCAAAAGGAGTTATAGATAATTGAAAGGCTATTTTATGGAATTAAGGGCCTATTTTCTTGAATAATTCAAGAAAATTAATTAGAGGCTATCGTTTGGCCTATAAATTTTAGGAAAATTATCTTATGGTTTAAAGAAGCTAATTAAAGAAATAAAGTCCTTATAAAGTATTAAGGATTAATTTATAGAGATTATTTGATGCCTTTAAGGATGAAGTTGCAAATAGAATATAATAGAAGAGCCAAATAGTCATTTGGCTTAACAAAGCCCGTTTCTCCTCTCCTAAGCCTACTGAAGCCACTTCCCTTCATTCCTTATTTCGAATTGCTTCAGCAAAAGAGAGGGTGAGGTAGAGAGAGATACGCCGGAGAAAGTAAGAAAGAGGTGCCGGAATCTTCATGCAAGCTTGAATCTGGGTAGAGGTAAGTCTCCTATACATCATCCTACCTCTATTTTTCTTCTACTGATGGGTTTTTGATAACATATTGGGGCTGGAAAATCTGATCTTAGAGAGAGAAAAGGAAACATGTGCTTCAAGCTAATGAAATCATGTGTAGATGTATTAAGGCTTGTAGGATTAATTTCACTGCTTGCATATCGATTGTCGTTGTAGAGAGTTGATTTTTGAATCTGTCCTTGTACAGAGATATCATGTTCGTCTCCTTTTGTGAGAATCTCATAGAAGCATTTAAATAATGAAGTACATAGATTGAATAAGAGTTATATTCATGTATGATGTTTGTAAGCCATGAGTTCAAATTAATGAAGTTGAAAGCTGATTTTAAATTGCTGTTTTGAGACTTCGAAATGTCAAATTAAGTGCTGCAGTATTAGAATGCGTTTAAACGCTCTACGTCATGAGCTTTTGTGTGAGGATGCTGATCAATCCATTGAACACTCTCAAATCTGGAAATTTTCCAGATTAAACCCTTAGTTGCGTGATTTATAAGGGGCTTTGAAAGGTATTTCAAGTTAATTTGTTTTGGCATGAGGATGATGGTTTTTATAAATGGAAATGTTCTTCCTGATTATATTATATTGCTGTCTAAACGTTTTTATGGTTTGTAGCTTATTTAGAATGAAAGAGAGGTTCTGTCCCATTTTACTAAAAATGAGATTTTAGAAACTAGAGCACTGACTTTATGTGAGGTAGAATCAAAGCAAAGGACCTCTTCTAATCATGAAATTTGGTGGACATTTAGTACATATACTAAACTTTACAATAAGTCCAAGAAAACATTAATTGGATGTTTAGATTGAAAGTCGTGAGTTTTCAAAGTTTGGTCAGGAAAACTGGAAAATCCTGTTTTCCAAAGAGCAGTGAATGTTCATGCTAGAATTCTGGACTTATTCCCATGAGTTGGTGCTGAGTTTTATTTTTCCCTTGTAGAGGATTCAAATAGCTTTAAATAGAAATTTGAATCACTTCATTTGGAGTTTCTTAGTTTAAGTTATGATTTTTTAAAGTGCATTGAAAGATTAAGGGTAGATTTTGTTTAAAGTTGAAAATAATGTAACTTATGTGATCATAGTGATGATGTTGTCCTAATAGTAGGATGTCCAATAAGGTTTCTACCTGAGTGGATTGTGGAGAAAATATCAACAGTCAATCCACCTATTCCAGCGGAACGGATGTATGTTGCTCGAGACCTTCATCAAATGGTAACTTCAATATTCAGTCCACTTATAATATGTTTATAATCAAGGCCTCCAACCTCGGTCAGTCCATTGGAAGCAACTGTGGTGGTGGCCGGTCCTTGAAAAGAGGCAAATTTTTTATATGGCAAGTTTCCCACAAGAGAATCCCAACAAACACACTCAAAGTAAGGTGTGGCCTTAGTGAGAATATGGAGTGCCCTTTTGAGTGTCATGGTAAGGAAACAGTTATACACATCTTGAGAGATTGTAAGCAAGCTACAAATGTGTGGATGTCTTTACTTAACCCCATATATTATATTATATTTTTTCCTAATGACATGCAAGAATGACTGCGCTGGAATATAACCCATGATTCAGGTGGAGCAAGGGTTGTAATATCCTGAACTTCGGGCCTAAAGGCTTGAGAATAAACATGTATCAAGTAGATGACTACGCCCAGTTCGGGAAGAGTCCTAAGAATTTCGAGCGATAGAAAGACTATCAGGGATTATGTAATCTGGCCCTACTGGATAGAGGGCTCAGTATACGTAGATAGTAGGATCAAAGTGTTGGTGCAGATGTGTACATGACACATATACGATGCCATTGGTTTGATGAAAAGATGCCACCCAGCTATGTCATGAGGTATGAGACTGATTAGTCAAATAAAATATGTCGGTGTAGGTGTAGCATTTTCAGTGTAGACAAGAGTACCTTGCAATGTTTGAAAAAATACCGGTATGTGGCGCCATGTGGGGCCTACACACATACTTTGACTTGGCATCATATCACGGGTTCTCATACTACGACGTAATCCTATGTAAGTCCCGAGTGAAACCTGAGTAGACACCTATAAAGTAACTTTAATAGAGTAGGCCATGATGTATAATGATTACTCTACTTTAGTATGTTGGATGCATATGAAGATGACACTTGTCATCAAAGTCCACATCATCATGATAAACAATATTCATACTTTTTAGTTAGCACAATTAGAAGGTGACACTTGTCCTTTCACCATGAGGTGTATTTCTTGCCTTTTTGTTAACATTCTAAAATAGTGACACGTGGTGCTGAAGTTAAAGGAATTCACCAATCCCCATCCGGTAACTCGATTAACTTTTCCAAGCACCATGTTAGAACTGGCTGACACCCAAGAGGGGGGTAAATTGAGTGTATTATAAAAACTTAACAAATTTGAAATTCTTTTCGCATCTTTTGAAATCAATAAGTATGTAAGTAATGAAATATAAAACCATAATTAGTTATTGAAATCATATATGCTGGAAATATAAGAGTTTAGGGAAAAGAAGATGCAAATTGTGATTTATCCTGGTTCGGTCCAATCCACGATGACCTACGTCCATTCCCCAAGCTCTTCCTGAAATTTCAATCTACTATCTCCCTCAAGTTTAACAGGGTATTTGAGAACCACTACAATCTCACAAGTTTAATCCAGGCACTTGTGAAGCCTTTAAAATTCTCGTATTGAGACAAGGACTCCCCCTTACACACTGTAAGGATACAATCTATTTCCCGCTCAAGGTTCTCCAATCTTGAGTAACTCTCACAAATATAGAATGATTACAATGAGCGATTACTTCTCTCTATATGAAGTAAATAATGATTAACACTGCAGTACATAGTGGGAGTATTATTTATAGCTTTAGTCAGGTAAGATTCAGAGTAATAGCATATTAGCATTGCAGACATGGGCTCTCGTCCTTATTCATTTTGAATGACTCTCCTTTTATAGTTGATGAAGAGCATTTGACCATTTGAGCTTTTCTTCTTGAGGCTTAAAATATTACTATTGAACTAGCCGTTGGAAGTTTCTAACACAAAAGTGCTTTCTCCGTCTTGTGTGTTAATCCTTGTTTGATCACCTGAAAAATGCTTAATCACTAATATAATGAAGTGTTAGAGTGATTAGAATCAATAAGAACATATCACACAAAATTTCAATGATTTTCAAAAGTTTCAAGGTGATACTCTGTTTTCTGGAAAATCAGTTATTCAGATAACCTCTATTGTATTCGAATAGAAGAACTCAGATTCTGTTGAAGTATATTCGAATACACTTTCCTTTGTATTCGAATAACTTGTCCTTTATTCGAATAGTTTTTTCTATATTCGAATAACTCCCTTGGTAAAACATTGATTTTTATTTGAATAGAACAACTTGTATTCGAATAGCGTTCTTTGATAATGAGTAATCCTTATTTGAATACTTTATCCTCTATTCGAATAATCTTTAGAACTTGAAGTGTATTCAAATAGTGAATTCCTTATTCGAATAGCTTCTCACACAAAATATATGATATTATTCGAATAGTACTTGCTCTATTAGAATAGTGCACCTTTGATAATGAATCTTCACAAACGAATACTGCAACCTCTATATTTGAATGAACTTCTGAGGGTGTCACTCTTTGGATATAATCCATGGCAAATGAACTATCCTTATAAAGCTCTTTAAGTCTTCTTTGCATAACAACTAGAATCAATCACAAATACTTTATATTTCAAAAGTTATTATTTAATGTGTATCGATTGGTCTGGAATAGAACAGAGCTTGATTTCGATCACCAACTTCTAGAAGGCATATCTCTTTGAATATAACTCTAAATATGACTCATTACCTATCCATGGAAAGATCTTGAAGTCTAGTTTTATATGGCACCGATTTCATCTCAATCCGATGTATAGTTTGAGAGTTATGTCCAAAATACTAAAGCTATTTTGGAGTAAGACACTGGCTCATTTCTACTTCAATAGATTATATCTCTCTCATCTGAGCTCCTTTTAACTTGATATTGGTGTTAAAATGACGCATTAGGAGTATAGTTTCATATGCCACTAGTTTCACCTCAATCCGAGTTGGGGTTTGGGAGATATGACCAAATTACTGAACGTCGCCCATACTGAAAGAAACAAAGTC
The DNA here is from genome assembly GCA_963242795.1 of Inga leiocalycina. Classification (NCBI taxonomy): domain Eukaryota; kingdom Viridiplantae; phylum Streptophyta; class Magnoliopsida; order Fabales; family Fabaceae; genus Inga; species Inga leiocalycina. Next base: position 41,121,209 of record OY725328.1, on the reverse strand, counting down.
TGCTGCATTATTCGAATAGCCTTGCTTCTATTTGAATAGCCTTGCTTCTATTCAAATAGAATCACCCTTTTTCAGTTATGGACTATTTGAATAGTCACTTCACTATTCGAATAGTATTTGATCATTTTGCACTGAAACTATTCTGATAGTTTCATTACTATCCTGATAGTCTTGTAGTATTTGAATAGTCATTTCACTATTCGAATAGTATTTGATAATTTTGCACTGAGACTATTCTATTAGTTCCATTACTATTCGGATAGTCCTCTTTGAAATATGTCAAATACCATTCTGATAGTCTCCTTAAAATCCTAATAGTAATCTTATTATTCTGATAGTAACCTTACTATCCTGATAGTCTTGTAGTATTGGATGCTGAAATTCATCAAAAACTTATTCGGATAATCATCACACTATTCAAATAGTGCCCTTACTATTCAAATAGTTATCCTACTATCCGGATAAACATATTTAGAAACAGAGTTTGAAATCACAATGACTATTCGGATAGTGCTTTGATTATTCGAATACTTTTTCACTTGAATTATTTTCAGATAAATTTGTTAGGCATGTTATTCGAATACTAATGTGCTTATCCAAATACTTTCAACTGTTAACAGTTCTCCTCTATTCGAATAGTATATTCATTATTCGAATAATACTTTGTTTATTCGGATAAATTGAGAGTTATTCAAATAGATCTTAACCAAAAACAAGTTTTACTATTCAAATAACAATTTGACTATTCGAATAATCCGCAATATTAAATCACATGAATCTTTTCCACCCAACTTGATATCTTCTTTCTTTGCTTGACTAATCTACAAGATATTTTACATTAAACACAGTAGTTAGTGAATGTATGAGATAAATACATTATATAAATTTTTTGCTCTCAATATTTAACATCCATATTTGACATCATCAAAACTAATCATATCTAACACACCATACCCGGGAGTCAGGGGAATTCATCTGGCTTCCCTTCCCTTGACATGGTGCACAGTTAAAGAGGAGAGAGAAGAGGGAAGAGGACAAATTGGAGGGACATTTGTCAACACAAGGTATGATCTTGCAAAGCAAGGAGCCATAAGATGAAGACACATAATCATTTTTTCTTATCTCCTCCTTGGTAATTTCAGTCAGCCTAAAAGAGAAGAGAATAAGTGACTTAAAACACCACATCACCCTCATTCTTCACCATTTTGACGTCCAACACAAAGGAGAAGAGAGAAAGTGAATATGAAAAGTTCAAGCAAGGTAAGAAGCTTCTCTCTAATATTTCACCTTCCTTACCCACCTTTATAGCCAAAAATGTCTTCATGAACATTGTTTCTCTTAGTCTAAGATTCATTTCTATGGTTTTTTTTTCAAAAGGAGGTGTTTTGAGCTATTTCTTAAGACCCGAAGTTGTTGAATCAAAGAACAAAGCCTAGAAAGAGAAAAAGGTGAGTAAGAGCTTCATTCTGAGCTAAGTATTGTGTGATTTGGTGGAGCTTTGTGGAATGGGTATTTTTGCCCTAGTTTTTAGTTATATGGTTATTCTTAGGGTTCATGGTGGTTTAGTCTTGTAAATGGTGTTAAATAAGGTTTAGAAATGAGAAATCACAAATTTGGAACTTGAGAGTAGTGCTGCCAGATTTCGTTTTCTGGGAGGTAGCGATGTTGTGGCTTGTCTTTGATTAGTCAAACCTGGTCCAAATACTATAAAATTTTATAGAATGAAAGTAGACATCTTGAGCTATAATTTTATGGGTAGAACATAATTTTTGGATAAGTGAATTTAAAGTTATAATTTTTCAAAATTAAGCCCTATTTCTAAAATGAATTCTAGAATAGTTTGACGAGTTTTTGGGATGCCAAATGGTGACATTTTTCCATGAAAATATACTTAAAGAGCTTTATTTTGATATATGAAATATATCATTTGGACAAGTAGATTGAGATATATGAATTTTTAAAGTCTGATAATAACTCTGGAAAGATAATGGTGGCAGACTGATTGTGACGTATTTTTGTCTAGCCAAATGAATTCCAATGTCCACAAAATTTTTCAAAAATAAATTACACCCAATAAGCTTTAATTTGATAGGTAACTTGTGGCAATTGGATAAGCATACAAAAAAGTTATAATTGTTGGAAGCTGGGCATTAATTCTGGGCAGAATTTTGTGACAGAAGTGAATAATTGAGAATTTTGAATATGTGTGCGTGTAACTGGCAGTGCCAATTATTATTTTTCCTTAAAGTGGACTTAATAAAAATCACATTGAGCTTTTTTTTTTGATAACTACTGGTACCCATTACATATCCATGTCCTTCCTCAGGACCTGATCGAGTTCAGTGGTAGCATGGCCAACTAGATGAAAACCCGGCATTGCTGCAAGCCCTTCTTTAGCAAGATGGTCAGCTGCCTCATTTTGCCGTCGGCTAATGTGCGTGATGCTTACCGTCCAGTCTTGATTCATCAAGCTCTTCGTTGCAGCAACAATACCATAATCTGTATGAGCAGTATCCGCTTCCCCCAGCAATAGTGATATTGCCTCCATTGAGTCCGACTCGAGGATAACCTTCCTGACTCCCATGTCCCAAGCAACTTTCAACCCATGAATGCAACCCCACAGTTCCGCAGACAGAGCATCTCCCTCTTCCAATCTGACAATAAATCCCCGGAGGAAGCTTCCTTTATCGTCTCGCAAAACTCCTCCGCAAGCACTGCTGTTGGTTGTATAAGAGAAAGCACCATCGACATTCAGTTTTGTCCACCCATGTGCTGGTAGGGTCCACCGATCCACCACTCCACTTGTGGTCGTCCAGTTAGTATTGCCATTGTGGAACTTACTAAATGCTTCATTGAGGCTACACATCATTGCTCTAACACTAGAAATAACTGTACTATTCGAAATCTTGCGCTTCTCAAACACCCATAGATTGCGACGTCGCCAGATCCACCAGCAGGTTAATGAGAACATGACTCGCCATTCCTCCTTCTCCACACTTCCAGACCCGAGGAGGTTCCACCGAAACCACTCATTAAACTCCAAGAGGCTAAAGCGACGCCAAGCCTTGGGGTGCACTAGTTTGCGCCTAAGAGCTTAGTATGCTCACAGTCACGTAAAATGTGAAGAAGATCTTCAGTTCCTTTACCGCACACGAGACAACCATCCTCCATGCATAGTCCCCGTTTACGTCTGGATGCATTCGTTAGCAGTCGTTTGCGAGCAGTCTGCCAAATGAACAGTTTGCACCGTTCTGGAACTTTCAGCTTCCACATCTTGTGCCAAAACTGGTCTACTGGCGTCTCGTACTTTAAAAGTATCTCATAGGCAGACTTAACAGAGAAAATCCCATTCTTCGTCCCCTTCCACCGAACCTGAGCATCGCCATACATTTCTAGTTCCTTTTCTACTTTATTCCATGCACCTTTAATTCCAGACCAAACATTAGACCCCATCCTCTTCGGTTCAATTTTTGGGAGAAGATCGGATCCACAGCGGTACTTGTCACGAATGACCTGGACCCAGAAATCATCACGACGCTTGACAAGTTGCCACCCTAACTTCATCATGAAAGCTTGGTTTTGAAGTTGGGCATGACGAAGCCCCAATCCTCCCCTATGCTTAGGCTTACACACTTCATCCCAGGAAACTAAATGAATTTTCTTTTTTTCCCTGGAACTACCCCATAAAAAGTTCTTGTTACATTTATCCAAGGTTTGGCATGTGGTCAAGGGCAATGAAGACGTCTGCATGGTGTAACCCGGTATTGCAAATGACACCGAAGAGATAAGTGTACGCCGACCTGCTAAAGAGATCGACTCAACCTTCTATTTCGCCATTCGCGTCTTAACTTTATTGATAACCTCAACAAAAGACAGTTGGGTAACTCGCTGGTGGTGAAGTTTGACTCTGAGGTACTTACCCAGGTCTCTGGTCACTGAAAACCCCAACATAGAGCTTATCTCATTGCTTCTTAGATGATTGACATTTTGCGAGAAGAACATCCGAGTCTTTGCTGCATTTATTTTCATGCCTGAGCTTATGCAGAATTCCGTTAGACAACTATGAATCACCTCCGCTTGCGGGATTGATGCTTCAGCAAATAGGATAATATCATCTGCAAAAAATAGGTGCGAGATTGGTGGGCCATTCTTGGTCAGTTTGATCGGTCGCCAATCCCTATTTGACATCCTCAATTGGATCATATGTGCTAACTTTTCTATACATATCACAAATAGATATGGCGAGAGAGGATCCCCTTGCCGTACACCCCGAGAGGGGCTAAAAGTCTCTACTTTTTCTCCATTCCACAACAACTGCATATGTGATGTTGTGATACAATTATAAATCATATCACGAACTCCCTGAGGTAGCTGTAACTCCGTTAAGCAACCAAGAAGAAAGTTCCAATTAATTCGATCATATGCCTTCTCGAGATCAATTTTTATCGCCATATATCCCTTCTTACCCTTCATGGTACGCATAGAATGAACAACTTCCTGTGCCACTATAATATTTTCACTGCTATGTCGCCCCGGTACAAAGCTGCACTGATTTGGAGCAATTATGTGTGGCATGATTGATTTCAATCTATTCACCAATACCTTCGTGACCACCTTGTATATCACGTTGCATAAACTAATGGGCCTCAAATCCCGTAATGACTCAGGTGGTTCTTTTTTCGGAATGAGAACAATTAACGTCCCATTAATTCCACTAATGGCTTGAGGATTAGAGAAGATAAAGGAAACAAAATTCACTATAGACGTACGTACCGTATTCCATTGATTCTGATAAAATAGAGCATTGAATCCGTCAGGCCCTGGCAACTTCAACGCCCCCATGCCAAACAAAGCCTCCTTGATCTCCTCCGGAGATACATCATTTCCACAACATCGGAGTTGGCCTTCATCTATGGGAGGATAGGAGATACTACAATTTAGGGGGGGTCGCCATGGTTGTTCTTCCTCAAATAAACTGCTAAAATACACAGTGGCCATATTCTTAATTTCTTCATTATCATACACCCACTCCCCATCACCATTTTGTAATGCTTCCACCCGATTCGCCTTCTTCCTGTTATTAGCTCGGGCATGAAAATACCTTGAGTTCTTGTCCCCATGGACAGTCCATTCTAAGCGAGCTTTTTGAGCCCACAAGAGTGAGTCCTGGAGTAAAACATCTTCTAGCTCCTTCCAGAGACTAAATTGGACTTCCTCAAGCCGAGAGTCTCTTCCATGGTGAGCAAGAGCATTATTAATACCATCTAGGCGCCTAAGAATTTTTCTCTTTCGTGCTTCTGTATGACCAAACACCTCTTTATTCCAAATGCAACAAGCATCAGTGAACTTTGAGATGTTATCGTTCCAATGCATTGACTCCTTCCATTCTCGTTTTACAAATTCCTCAAAATTCTCATGCAAGATCCAAGATGCAATGAACCGAAAAGGTCGATTACAATGTCTGACAGGGGTTGCTTCATGAAGCCTTAGTAATAAGGGTCGATGATCCGACTTAAACATAGGAAGGTGGGCCACTGAAGCGTCTGGAAACAAGTCCACCCATAACGAGTTTGCCAACAGACGGTCCAACCTTGCTTCTGTGGTGCCCCGTTTCCAAGTGAAGCTGGGTCCCACAAACCCCAAGTCAAAAACGCTAGATCCATCAACCCACTCAGTGAACTCTCGGTCATATGATAGCCGACCCAAAGCCAGTAATCGGCGTTCCTGGTCCAGAAGGGTGGCATTTAAATTGCCTCCCAAGACCCACGGTCCATCAATCCTTGACTCCAATCTTGTAAGTTCAGTCCACAGAAGCCGTCGGCACACTAGATGAGGGCTGGCATATACGATTGTAACGTACCAGTACTTATTAGGAGCAACCGTAACCAAAAGATGAATAAATTGAGAATGTCTCTTCAGCACCTCAATACTGCCTACGCTCGACTCCCACAAGCACCAAATACCCCCACTATAGCCTTCTGAGTCTATAATAGCAGAATTACTAAATCCCAACTGCTTTATGTGATTCTCCGTCACATCCCGTGAACAACGAGTCTCAAGTAATGCTAAAAAACCCAACTGGTAATGCTTTTTTAAGTCTCGAACCAGAGCCGGAAAGCTACGGGCCCCAGTCCCTCTAGCATTCCAAATCATCCAAATCATTGGGAAACAATACGTTGAATTTGTGGGGTTGAGACCTCGCACCCCCTATCATCCACAGCCATCTCTTTATCTTCTAAAATCACAGTGTTTTCGGTGACAGACCTGACGAGTTCCTCACACTGCCTATTCTCAGTAAAAGCAACATTATGACCAGTTTGAGCGTTATTACTCAAGCCATGCACGTAGGGTCTCGTATTCCCTTCACTCGATGTCAAACAAGTACCATGTGCAAAAATAGTTTCATTATGTCGAGTGTGGGCCCCATCATTCGGTGCCAATAATGCATGCTCCTGAAGTGCTGAGAAGGGATTACTCACACCAATGGGCTTTTCTCCACTAACCATTAGGTCCTTCTTTTTAATTCTTTCTCGTGCAGGAGGTTTATTTTCCTTGCCACGTGATTGAATTCTAACTTCATTCTTCCTCTTTCTTCCAACTGGGACCCATTCCGTTGACTTCTTAAAGTTCTCTTTCTTCCCTCCTTTTTAATAATTGAATTTCCTTCTTTTAAAATCTTTCCTTCCTGAGTCATTTTAGGAACTGTTACCCGTGATCCACGCCCTGCATCATCCTTATTTTTTGCAACCCCCGATATCATAGCCTCTGATTTATCCATTCCCACAACAGCCGTGATTGCCTTACTATCCCGAAAATCTCGCCTTAGTAACCGGATCTTCCTATACATGCTCTCCGCCGGAACGTCATTACTTGTGCCGGCGCTCGGAACAGCCGTCGAATCTTGATCAGAATTGGAGCCTGGGTGCACCTTCTCTTTGTCATGAACATTCTTCGAAGCCGCAATCCCTGAATCATTACCGTTCACCCCTGACATATCCGGTATGCTCGACTGCACCGTAGCCTTCTCTCGTTCCTGAACTACTTGCGGGCAGTGTTCCTTCTGGTGACCATAGCGACCACACTGGAAACACACCATATGAAGCCCTTCATAGATAATAGGACGATCCTCCCCAAACGCTTCAAAGGTCGGTAACAATGGTTGCTGCAGATCCAGTTCAACACATATACGGGCAAACCCTCCTTTATCATATATTGATGTGGAACGATCAATCCTCAGCATTTTCCCAATCATGTTCCCAACTCGTCTCAGTGATTCCACATTATAAAACTCCATAGGCAAATCCGGTAATCTAACCCATGCTGCGATACGTCTCTGAAGGTCAGCCTTCCAAGGGTTAAAATTAGGACGCCATCTTTGCACAATTAGGTAATAATCATCAATCATCCATGGCCCCTCCTGATAAGCATAGTCACGATCCTCTCTTGTTGTGAAGGAAACTATATAATATCCATTACTAAGAGGAATAAGTTTCATCGGGTCTCTTGGTCGCCACATGCGATGAATCTGATCATTAATAGTGTATTTAGGAAATTCTGCACCCAAGACCTTAATGATCAAAGAGTTCAACCATGGGCGGCACCACTCTACATACTCTTCAGCTGTTACCTTCAGTGTGTGATTCTTATCTCTGACACCCTCTCGAACAGCTCTTCTTCATCAGAACCTTTGACATCATTCTTCCCTTCATCTTCCATGTTCCTTTTTGTGAAGTAAGTCTTCCACCCATTAACAATATCTTCTTCCTTCTCATGCCGAACCAAGAACCCCGCAACCCTTGGTGACAAAAGTTTGTCACGGTAAGAGCTTGGAACCCCACGTCTTCTCCCTTATCCTCTGTTCTCACCCCTGTGCTCCATCGTCTTGCCCTTACTTGCAGACCCTTGACCGAACACGAACCCCTGCCCCATCAGAGGCACTCGATCACGCTCTCCACAGCCTCCACGATCCTCACCTTCGTCACCACCACCCTCACTCCTACTCTCCCCGCCGTCTCGCCCACCATCGTGCTCGCTCCTATCCACATCTTCGCTTTTCGTCCTTATGTTGTTTATTTCTAAACACATATCATAAATCACATTGAGCTTTGAACCAACACAATTGGAGTTTTATAAAATTAGTTATAATTTTTCAAATTACAGTGAAAAATTTGCCAGCTTTATATCTAATGTGAATTTAAGATTAATGGCATAAATGTAATAATTAGGAACTTCAAGTGTTAGGATTAGGCCCTTAAAGTTGTTGAAGGCTCATGTAGCCACATTGGATATTCATTTATCATGGCTCTAATGTATGGTTATATACCTAGGGCTATGAGATGACAAGGAAGAAGAATGGAAGGTTCTTCAAGCAACTTTAATGGTTGGCAGAAACGGTACAAGAGGAGGACTTAAAGACAGAAGGAAGTGAACTTACCTAATCTGCATGTAGTGATATGTATGTTTGTGCATTGATTTATGTGACTGCTTTGCCTAATTGTGTTGAGCATATTTGATTGATTAAAGCTCTGTTATATTTATGTTATGGCTATGAGTATGTTATAACGTTGAGTATGCAAATATGTCATTATGTTGACATGAAATTATGTAAGGTAAGCATGTCATGCATTAAATATATATCTTGCATGCATAGTGATATTGTTTGCTACTGAGATTCCCCTCAATCTTACCCTCCCCCAACCAAACCATCTAGGGAGGTTAGCACAAGAAAGGAGTGCAGGACGATGCACTGGGAGAAGAAGTTGTAGATGAAGAGTTGAGGAATTATTACGCGATGTTCTGTGATGTATTAATATTTGATGTGGTTAATTGTATAACCCGCACGACAAAGGGATTGATTATATGAGTGCGTTAAATGAATTAGGAATGGGTAATCACATAGTACGAGCCCATTAGTTAAGTAAGCAAAGGAATTGATAAGCAAAGAAAAACATTAATAATAATGAGTGGAAGAATTGAAAAGTTAAAGTGAATAGTAACCCCATGAATAAAGATAAAAATTTTAGTAAATACGGTTTTACCAAATGAACAATGCCTCAAAAATAAGGGTGTAAGTTTTGTACTGGGAGCTTTATTTATTAATTCTCCTAAGCCATAATAATAAAGTTAACGCTTCTGATGCATAATAAAGAAGCATAAGTAACGGGTGTTACAAGGGTGGCTATCTGGCCATGGCTAAAAGTTTTTGGCCAAGTATGTTGGATGCTATGGAGGAACAGATGTCACCAGGTCTTTGAGGGGATATGTGACTCCCCACAAACTATTGTTCATCACTACTTTCATCTTCTCATGGAAGAAATTGAAAATGACAAGCTAAAATATCAGCTGTTCAGGTTCATAGACAGAGCTGATCACGCAAGGTAGTGTAACCAGAAGGATAAGTCCGTGGATGTAGATAGATCTCGATCTCAACATGGCGAACAACCTGCGGTGGAACTATTTGGGATTCTCGAGGAAATTGGACTAGGGGTTTTCCAATGCAAACTTGGGTTTGTTCCAATAGTGGCAGCAGAGCTACAAGCGATCCAACTCGATCTGAAAATATGTAAGGATCGGGGATTGAGTAAAATAAAATTGTACTCTGATTCCATGGAAGCCTTGAATATTCTATCTGCCATTACTAGAACAAATCATCCTTTGAACGCTGAAATTGAGGAGACACAGAAGCTGATATACTCTTTTAATGAGTTAGATATTCACTTCGCTCATAGGGAAATCCTACAATATGCTGATAGCTTGGCAAAGAAGGCTCATGAACTACATGAAGAGTGGCTGATCTTGCCGGAGCCCCCAGATTTTTGTGCCTAGTTTTTGCTATCTGACTTGGCTTAGTCGATGTTTACGTTTATACGTTTTTGAGATGTAACTATTAAGTTTCTTGTAGCTAGGCTATCCAAGAGATAACTCCTGTATTTCAATTCAAAAAAAAAACAAAAAGGAGGGATGTCCAATACCTAAAAGTAGTGATTATATGATATGGAGTTTAACGTTTATCTATGGTTTTCAATTCATTTATGATTTTACTTTAGGCTTTCTACTTCTTTTTTTACACCAAATCACAATATTTTAATTTATATATAACAATTTAATTATTTTATTTTATAGTTTGAATTATGATATAAAAATATTCTGAAACTACTCTCCATTACCCCTCTTCATTGTGTCATTGCCCTACCGGTAATTGACTCCTCTACCTTTATATAGTTAAGAAAGATAATAGGTAGATGTATAACAAAATGACCACAATCACAAATGGTTAAACCCATACTGTAACACCTTCATTTTCAAAGCGTATAGACGATTTAAATGTAATAATATCTTTGAAAAGGGAAATCAGTAATCTTTTATAAATAGTGTGGGTCCCGACTTCAAAGCAGAGTACAGACCTACACTTGAACAGGTTTTCAGAGATCTTTTCAAAAAGGTTTTTAAATTGGTCTCATATTAATTTATGATTCATTTATAAGCCACCCATTTTAGTTTCATTTCTTCATATTAGAGTTTTAGTGATACGTTCTCTGCTAGAACCCAAATTACTATGGTTAATTAACGGCCATAGATGGACTGTTGTCCACTACTGATTTGTATGTCACTATTCATTGCCTATATACAGTCACTTTGCTTACATATCTATAGAGTTGCTAGTACAAGACTGACTCTACTTAGATACAAATTAAGTACAATTTTAAACAAATAGATAGCCAATAGGAACTTAAATTCTAAGTCATTTGCTTCACTCGCCTATGATTACCGTCTTGCTTGAGGAACTACCTGCCCGAGTTGAAAAATTTGTTTTTTGGAAAAATAGGATGAGATTCAAAAGAATCCTAGTAGTAACAATATCACTCATATAAAATGCATACATGTAACATGCCATGTCAACCAAATTTTCAATACAAGCAGCATATTTAACATTCCAAGATAAATTCACGATATGCAGAAAGCATAAAGTTACCGATTCATGATATGCAGCAAGTATTAAGTTCAGGTAATTCAAGGATAACCGTCCCTTGCCACAGCTGGGAAATTCTTCTGGGCTTGAGCCCTTCTCATTTGAATGCTTTAAATTCATGATGGTACAAGCATACATATAACATATCACATAGTATGTGAAGGATAAGTTACTACTTGGCAATTTTTTCCAAATCTTGACCTCGATTGACGTGCTTCAGGCGTCCTGGGCAAATGTTAAATCCTAAAAGTTAGTATTCACGTGAGTTATTACTTATGCAATTCTTTGATTACTTAAGGCACTTAGTTGGTTAGCAGTTGGGTTAGTGCCTAGGCCCAATTAAGTAGTTAATGTAGTTACACTATGCCCAAGTTCTACTATTCACCCTTGTAGTTCACAATCATGACTTTTGGCTCAAAGCTCACTAAATTCGCAATATTCTAGAAAGTTGGCAATGTTTTCTCTTAACTTAGAAAAATCATAACTTTGCCCAGAAAACTCCAATTAAGGGTGGTTTAAAGTCCTATGTGGTCCTTATTAAATCCATTTTAAAGAAAAATGATTGCTTCTGCAACACTCACACAAAATCCCAAATTTCATAATAACTCACTCCTGTCATAAGACAAATTCCAGAATCAATACCAAATTCAAAAATTTGTATTTCCCAATGTACTTGTCCAATTATTATAAATTACCATCAAATTAAAGCTTGTTGGGTCTACCTTATTTTTGAAAAATTCTATGGACATTGGAACTCATTTGAGCAGACACAAACATGTCACAACCAATCTGCCTCATATTAACCTCCAAACTCAATGCCCAATATTAAAAAATAATACTCCCTCCGGTCCTAAATATAAGACATAGTTGACTTTTTTTGAAGAGATTAAGGAAGCTAAATAAGTTACTTAATCATATCATATGTTGGGTATTTTTAAATTATATATCAGTTTATTAGTCAAACTAACACTACTAAAAAAAGGACAGCTATGGTGCTTATTTTTAAACTAATTGTGACACTTAAGAAGTGCCACATATCCTATCGCCACTAAAAGAAGCTGTGGCGTTTGAAAGCGCCACATCACACACACACACACACACATTTTAAAGAAATAATACTTTAGGTGGTGCTTTCTCACAGGAGGTCCACCTCCTGTGGCACTTCTTCAAGGAAAGGAAGCGCCACAGGAGGTCCACCTCCTGTGGCCCTTCCTCAAGGAAGCACCACCTAAAGTATTATTTTTTTAAAAAATAATTTTTTTGCATTTTACTCTTAGAACCCTATAATTATAATTGATAAAATACTTTAAACACATTTTCATATTTATAACAAAATGAAAAAAGAAAACCACAATCAAATAACTCCAAAATGATATAAATTAAAAAATAACTACTTAACAAGATCACTACTAAGTAATATACAAGTGTTAAAAATAAATAATTATTTTTAGGTGTCAAACCCATTTGGTACTTAGAATTGGGAATATAACAAAAAATGAAAAAAGATAATGAAGATATAAAATGCATGTTCATACTTTTAAAAATAATAGAAAATATGAAAATTATCAATTAATAATTAAACAAATATAATAAATATTGAAGAACAACGAGTGAAACGTACTGCTCTAGAAATGATATGACTTAAAATGTAAAATGAGTCTATAGAAAAGAATAACAGCAAAATAGTACGTACTAAAGTGCATTTTATTAGTTAGTAATGACTAGAGCCGGGAATTCGGGTCAAGCCCGTTTAGGGCCGAGCCCTTCAAGGGCTGGGCTTATGATTTAGAGGTTAAAAAGAGAAGCGGGCCTAAAAACCTGAAGGCCGGCCCTTTTAGGCCCGTTTAATTTTTTTTTAAATAAATTAATAAATATAATATCATTATATCAAATTATCAATATGAGAGACACCTAAGTACCTAATAGAATATTAATAACAGGCAAACACTTATTAATTGGTTTGATTTATTTTATTTTCTATAATGATTTATTAATTTAAACTTTAAAAAATAGGCTAAGTTGGACATTAGATGATTATTTTAACTAAAAATTTATGAGTTTTAAAAATAATGTATCTCAATTTAAAGCAAAATAATAAATAAATTGTAAAACTTGAAAAAGAAATTTTTTTGAATTAAAATGAGTTTAAGCCCATTTATGCCCAAGTCCGTGAAGGGCAAGCCCTGTAGGGCCGAGGGCCTAAAAAATATTGTATTTTTTTAGCAAATGGGCCTAAACGGGCTGGCCAGTTTAAGCCCGAGCCCGTGAAGGGCTGGCCCTGTAGGGTCAGGCCGGCCTGTATTCTCAGCTCTAGTAATGACAGATAAAAGGCTGCTTTGCACTTGATGTGATGAATTAGTAGGAAAGATTCACTCTACCAATCAGATGCTTTGATGCCAACATTTTCAAGTTACAATTAAAAAATTTACTACTCTATAAATGATATGAACACAAACCTTGAACCCATGGAGGTCTGTGTTGAGTCGTTTAACTAGCTCATGGAAGAATTGGAGTTCATCTAAGGTCTATGTTGGGAACGTCCTTCCGTGTATGGGGCTTAAAGATCTCCAACCTTTGAACTCCAACATGCAAGCCCAGTCATAGTAAGCATAGGGTTGAACCAAGTATGACTTAATAATAAGCTCACACAAATGAACAAGTGAAAAACATCAAAAATCAATAAGGAAGAGTGATGGAACAAAGGAATAAGGAGGAAGTGCTGATTGAAGTGGGGACAGTGATGAGTGACAAAAAGAAGAGAAGAAAAAAATTTGGGGACTAAGAGGATAAGGAGTGATGGTAGGTGTTGGATGAGGAGTAGGGACTAAGAAGATAAAAGCGATGGAAGCAGATCGCAGGAGAGAGAAGGATTTGAAAAAAAAAATTTAAATATTACTTTGTGTGGCACTTCCTTAGCCAAGTGCCACACAAAGTACGCCGTAGCTGTGGTGCTTCCTTGAACAAGCGCCACAGCTGCCGGTTCAATTTTTTTTAAAGAAAAAACACCTTGGGTGGCACTTTCTCAAGGAAGTGCCACCTAAGGTCACTATGTAGCTATGGCACTTCCTTAAGGAAGCGCCACCTAAGGTATTTTTTTTAAAAAAATATTTTTAAAAAAATCTTGAAAGAAGATGTGCCATTTCTTTAAAGAAGTGTTTCAAAAGGTGTGCCACTAATCTCTATTTTTGTAGTAGTGTAATTAGTTTGGAAATAAAAATAAAAATAAAAATACTCTAAAGTAATTTAATTAGCTTCCTTAATCTCTCCAAAAAATTTAACTCTATCTTATATTTAGGACCGGAGCGAGTAATTAATTTTATAAAACTACAAGTCTGCTGATTTCAAGTACATTGTAACCCTCTTTAAGTTTATTTTCAAGAAAAAATATCATTTTCTGGAAAAAGTAGCCACACAAATTCCAAAAATTCATCAAACATTAACTATTCCAAAATTGATTCCAGAAACAGAGTCCAATTTTGAAAAATCACAACTTTAAATCCACTAGTCAAAATATTTCATTCTACCTATCAATATAAAGCTTAATGTGTCTACTTTATTTTTGAAAAGTTTCATAGCATTTGGACTGGGTTTGATTATTCAAAAACATGATAAAACATTTTTGCCTCCAGAAAACAATTTCTGGGAGCATAAAACCATAACCTCCAAAACTTGACATTTTCAACACAATCGCCCAAAAATCACAACCACATGTTATTCCACATAGTTTTTCTTGTAGAAGCCATTGGTGAACTCCAATATAAGAAAATATCACTACTTTTACCTCTTTTGCCCTCTGACCAAACAACTACCCACAAACAACAATCATTAAGATTCAAGCTTTAGTAATAGCTTCTCTATACTCATCATTTAACAACATATTTGACCATTTACAAAACCAAACTAATATCAAACCCTACTTTCTCATATGATCCAAAACTAGGGAAGAAATGAGAAACCAAAAGACTCTACAAATCATTGCAAACACTTAGCTCAAAACAAAGCCCTAACTCACCTCTGGCTTCTTTTAGGCCTTGGTTCATGATTCTACAAATTTGGGTCTTAGAAAATCGCTCATGACACCTCCTTTTAAAAAAAACCATAGAGTTGAAGTTTAGGATGAGGGGAACAATCACTACAAAAAATATGGCATTTTGTAGCGGTGACATTGTAGCGGTTACAATTAACCGCTACAAATGTTAACATTTGTAGCAGTTAAAACCTTAACCGCTACAAATTTGTAGCGGCAAGCTACGCGCCAAGTGGCGTGACAGATTGGCAACATTTTTTGTAGCGGTTAAGTATAAAGAATCACTACAAATATGGCACGCATTTCCCACCAAAACCTGTAGCGGTTACTAAAACATAACCGCTACAACATTGGCGCCACTTGGCACGACCAAACCGCGCCAATAGTGTAGCTGTTATTTGTAGCTGTGTAACCAATTAAACCGCTACAAAATGTGAAAGGTCACCTATTTGTAGCGGTTATAACCGCTACAGAATTTGAGAGGTCTCTTAATTTGCAGCGGTTTTGTACAATAACCGCTACAGAACTTCAAACGTTTTTGTAAGTTGTAGCGGTTATTATAGAACCGCTACAAATTTTAGCCGTCCTAGCTTATTTGTAGCAGTTATGTTAAGAACCGCTACAAAGGCCGCCCCTATTTAAGACCACCGCCCCCCTCACTTTTCCATTTGGCCATTTTGTTTTCTGAAGTTCCTCTAAGTGTTTTCTTTTATATTTGAGTGTTCCGACGTCTGTGGAAGAGTTTTTGCTGCAGTGTTTCTCATTATTTTCACTTGAGGTATGGAGACAATAAGTATTTTATTTTATTTTTATTTTTATTTTTATTATATTTTTGCATAATAATGTGACTAAAATATTTTTTTTTAAATTTTTGTAGTTGAAATGGCTTCAAAATAGGAAAGGGGGAAGGAGCCCAAGGTCCCTAGACCAATTTTATGGGGCGGCAGCAGTAGAGCAAAGGGCAGAGGGGGGGCAGCGCCGAGAGAGGGGGACCACAGCATTTCAGCCCATCCCCCCACAGGAGTTGGCCCTAACACAGCAACCGCAGAGGACCACACCAGAGGTGCCTAATTTGAGGGAGGGAGATATCAGCATCGAGGACTATGACGTGAAAGAGGACTTTGACACGAACAGTGAGGACTTCAAGATCCCGATTAGGATCAGAGAGATGAAGCAGTTCCTTGATGAGGAGGAGGCGCGGGATCAGAACAACCCATCAAGGTCGTCTTCGCGATCTACTGGGTTTGAGGTGCAAGTCCAAGGTAAATAAACTTTTTTATTTGATAAATTATTTATTTAAATTCAAAATGTTAAATTTAAATTACAATTTATCTAACGTGCAGTATATTGTGCATATGAGCAGGGGAACGAGTCCACAAGGAGGTTGGACGTGGCTGGTCTGAACAACATAGACCAGACACTACGAGTTGTAGTGCCATAGAATGAGGCCACGGACCAGCTGATCGATAATGGGGGCCACATATTCAACCACTTCCTGAACGACCTGGGCTCGAATTGGATGCGGTTCCCCCTTTACTTCAGGACGTGGAGGCACGTTCCGAAGGGGCCAAAGGACCTGGCTTACGAGAAGGTGGTTTAGGTAATTAATAGTATTTAATTAATATTTTTTAATAGGATTTTTGTAATTATTGATATTTAAATAATTTTTTTACTGCTGCGGTTTGCCGTCCAGGCCAACCAAAAGAGGTATACCCTGGTGAAGATGGGTAACGGCTGAAGGAACAGGAGGAACCGTCTCTTCCACAGTGTAGATAAGGATGGGATGATGCCTTTAGAGCAGTTGATCAAGAACATCCCGGACGGCGTCCCATCGAACAACTGAGCGAGTTTCATCCAATTCAGGAGGAGTGCTGAGGGGCAGGTAATATATTTATTAGATTACTTATATATAATTTTGTAATTGTTAATTATTAAATTATAATTTAAATTTAATTAATTCTAATTTGAACTTTATTAATTTTAAATGTTTTATAAAATATTATTTTTTCCAGGCGCTTTCTCAGAGGAACACTAGGTGCCAGGGCAACAGACGATCCACCACACAACAAGATCGAAGACCTTTCCTGTCACTTACAGCGAGCTGGTAACTTTTCATAATATCACTGACTTTTAGCTGGTTATTTCATAATACTAATTGAATTTTGTAATTGTTTTAGGAGAGGAAGGCACAGCAGGAGAACCGTTAGACGGACTATGGGGAGTTGTACGCTATCACACACACACACCGTGCGGGAATCTGACCTCTCAGCAGGCAGAGGTGGCCATTGTAAGTAATTTCATTATTATCATTTTTATAAAACCAACTTAATAATTAAAAATTCTAATAATTAATTGTTTCATAAAATACAGGAGCAGATGCAGCAGTCCCAGGCTGAGCTGCGAGAGACCCAGGCCGAGGAGTCACAGGGGTCAGTGGACCCGACGGCTCCTTTGAAGGCTGGTCTGGGTCAGGTTGAGCACCCCGGACGTGTGCGGGGGATAGGGATAGGCGCCAGACCTATCATGGTCTACGGCAGGAGCGCCATCTCTGAGGCTGGCAGCTCTAGAGGGGTCAGACGTCCGCGGGACGAGTTTGTTGAGGAACTACAGTCAGATTTGGTGCGAACACAAGCTGCAGTGGCTCAGCAGCAGCAGTAGATGCAGCAGCTGCATCTGCAGCAGATGCAGCAGCAGGCTGATTTGATCTACGCTCAGCAGACACAATGGCGTGATTCATGAACAACATGCTCGAGCGGTTGGGGAGTCGCCTATTCCCAGACGAGCAGTATCCACAGGTTCCCCCTGTCCCTCGGTACGTCATCCAAACTACTCCTCATTCTCCTAACGATGATGGTGCGGATAACTCTGCCCAGCACCCCGATCCAGCCCCACCTGAAGGAGCACCAGATGATCAGCCCCCAGGTACTTAGTTTAGGACATATTTATTTTTTCTTGTTGAAACATTTGTAAATAAATATATATAATTTTTTATTTCAGAACTTATATTCTTATTGCATTTACCATAGTTATATTTATATTCTTAGACTGCGTTGTTGAATTTGTAAATTAATTGCAACAGTATTATTTATATTTCAAAAACTAAAAAAATAAATTATATATATTTGTAGTAGTTATATTAAAAAACCGCTACAAATATAGATATTAGTAGTGGTTAATACAAAAACCGCTACAAATGTAATTTTATTATATTTGTAGCGGTTTTATAATATAACCGCTACAAATATATATATATATATATATATATTAAGTTTTTTAAATATAGTTCCATATTTATAGCGGTAAATGCAAAAACCGTTAGAAATGTAAAGACATGTGCACGACAAAATTCAATATTGAATTGTTGACTATTTGTAGCGGTTATATAAATAACCGCTACAAATACTCAACTTTTCAATTTTGAATTTCCCCCTACTTTGGGCAAATTTGTAGCAGTTACTTATGTATAACCGCTACAAAAAATATTAGTAGCGGTTTTACTTATAACCGCTACAAGTTTAAAAATGATTATTTAATTTGATTTCCAACGGCATAAAAATTAGTAGCGGTTTTTTACATATAACCACCAAATGTTTAGCAGCATAGCGGTTACTGTAGCGGTTTATAAACCGCTACAAAATTTTGAATGTTGGAAATTCAGAATATAAGGTTCCAAGCACTTGTCATTCTCAATTCACCCATCTTCTTCACCATACTTTCTTCTCTCTCACTAGTAGCTATGGATAAGTCATGGATCAAGTTGCCACGCAATTCTCCAGAATATTTGTACGGATTAAACAATTTCTTGGATTTCACATTCACTCACGCCAGCTGTAACGGCAAGATTGTCTGTCTGTGTCGGAGATGCAAGTTCAAGAAGTGGCATGCAAGAAATGTTGTTAAGGAACATTTGCTTCTGAAGCCTTTCCCAGAGGACTAAACGTTCTGGGCAGTTCATGGTGAGAAGGCCGGCATGAGATATGATGATGCTCTTCCTTGAAGTTCTCAAGTAGGCGTTCAACTAGAAGAAGATGATCACGTGAATGATGTTGTGCGTGATGGATTTGGATTTCAAGGCCACAACTTCAACTAGGAAGTGCACGGTTCTGAGCAGGTGTTCATGAGGAATGAAGAGCTCGGGATTTTTTCAGCTTGATGGATGAAGCAGATCGTCCTTTATATCAAGGTTGTCAAAAATATTACAAATTATCTTTCTTGATCAAATTGTATTATATCAAGTGCTTGTGTGGAATCACAGATAAGGGAATGTCGATGTTGCTTAAATTATTACAAGATGCATTCCCTGATGTTGAGATTCCCACAACATTCTACAAGGTTAAGAAGATTATCAACAGGTTGGGGTTGAACTATCAAAAGATTGATGTATGCTCCTAACGATTGTATGCTGTATTGAGGAGATGATTCCAGCAGGGAGACTTGAAGAGATACCATACATCGAGGTACAAGACAATTTAGAAGGGGAAAAAGCATAAGAAGAAAGCTGCAAAGATTCTCAAGTACTTCCCTTTGAAACCTCACCTACAAAGATTATTTATGTCGTACAAAACTGCGGAGCACATGAGGTGGCATGCCATTGATAAGAATGAAGATGGTAAATTAAGACATCCACGGGATGCAAATGCTTAGAAAACGTTTGACAATGACTTTCCAGATTTCGCGACTAACCCCAAGAATGTTCGGCTTGCCACTACAAAAAAAATGTGATTTAGTAGCGGTTAAAAATGGGTATTAGTAGCGGTTTTAACCGCTACAAAAAAACATTAGTAGTGGTTCGAAAAACCGCTACTAAATCGTATGTTGCAAGCAGTTTTGTAGTGGTTATATAAAACCGCTACTCAAGGAACATAATCGCTACATCCTTTGTAACAGTTACAAAAAACCGCTACAACATCCCCATGAACGAAATTTTTTTTCAGAGATATTTGTAGTGATTATATAACCGCTACAAATATAAAAAATTGAAATTTTGAAGGCGGGAAAAGAAAAATGACATTTTTTTAATTTTGTAGCGGTTAAGAAACCGCTACTAATTTTGAATTTTTATGAAATTTGTAGCGGTTATAAAACCGCTACTAATTTCATGAAATTCAAATTTAGCACCAAAAAATTTAATTTGAGTTTAAAAAGGCGCGTTTGTTAGTAGCGGTTTAATAACCGCTACAAATATTTAAAATTTTTTTAAAAATATATGATCATTTGTTTCTGTTCTTTTAATATTAAATTAATTAGTTTCTTTTTTATTAATTTATCTAATTTAATTAGCTTATTAATAAATTAAAAGGATAAATTTAATTTAATTGGATTAGTATAAAAATTATATTAATAATATTATTAAGATACGTAGGTAATAAGGAATTATTATGTTGTCTAATATAATGTAATTGTGTATGAAAAATAGATGAAAATGAGATACAACTCTAATATATCTGAAAAAAATGGTGAGAATAAATTTTATATAAAGGAAAGAAGTATTGTAAAAAAATTAAAAAAAAACTTGTTACCATATGTGATCGTATTATTCAGCTCCTCTACTCATACAAAAGAAGTTGTAAATGAGAGAAAATGAAAGAAAGATAAGGTGAAAAGAAATTAGAGAGTGTTTGAAATGAGTTGTGGTAAGGGTATTTATAGGGATCCACGTACTATTTGTAGCGGTTAATGTGTCGATTTTGTAGCGGTTTTTATTTAGTAGCGGTTATTATTACTTTTGTAGCGGTTTAATAACCGCTATAAATATTATTTTATTTTTTAAAAAAATTTTGTTTTTAAAATGTTTTTTCCAGTTTTTTTAAAGAGAAAAACATAATTTGAATTTGATCACTCATCGTCGCCATCCCTACAGAAATTATATAGAAAAATTATTGTTAGGGATGTTTTATTAAATTTAAAAAATGTAATTTAAATGACGTGGACTTAAAAAAATTCACCGCAGTAGAGGTAAATTGTCATCGCCTTTAGGGAAGTAGTTTTCAAAATCAGCTGGCTGAAATGGCTCACTCCCGTAGGCGATGTTATCGCCTTCACCCATGTCGTAAAGGTTTCATGGCTTTAGATGAACGACCATGTGCCAATCCCTATGCCTCTCGTCCTCGACATAATAAACCTGATGTGCCTATGAAGCTAGAATATACGGCTCATCATCTTGAGAAATACCAGTATGAATCAGCCGTGAGAAATTGACTGATGTGATCCCTAAGTTGTCAGTTGTCAGTCCCCAGAAGTAGTGGTATTTGCCCACAGACACTTGAACAGCGTCACAGTGAAACGGCCTTAATAATTAAATTCGACTACATCAAGAAGCTTGCCATAGTAAGGGACACCTCCGAACTGCATGTTGGCGTCACTACTGCTCGTATAACTCCTTATCCCAAATGAGCCATAAACACCCGAATTCTGAGTTTGCAATCCTTGATCCCGTGAAACCGTGCAAAACTTAAAACCATTGTGATTGTATGCTATAAACCTTTTTGCATGATCAAGAGGGCCGATTGCGAGAGCTCTGAAATCTGGTGAGTGTGGGTTGTGGTCATTTAGTATTCTGCACGCAAACCAGCTCGGGAATTCTCTGTGGACCCTCCAATCAACTTCTGAGGATGTTTGTGTACGGATCCTAAGTTGACGCTTAACATGACTTCTGAATTCCCTGCAATTAATAATAGAAAGGCGATAGTGAAATGAAAGTGAAAAATGTTACGAAAGATATAGATCGAATAACATGTGAGTGTACAATTCTTGCCGTATGAAAGGTTCAACTTGAGTGCAATTAATCAAGACATGTCTATGTGCTTGTAACTTCTCAGTTGCCGTTAGTTCGAAGTTCTCAGTTGCTCCAACTGGTTTACCAACACGAGGGATAAATTCTCCTGATGTCGGCGCAAGTTCAAGACAATCGTCAACACGAGGTGGGTGGTTGAAAGCCGTCTCAAGATTATCAAAGTCCTTGAGCAAAAATATAGCACCTCTTCCCTTATGAAAGAGTGAATAAAATACTTTTTAATGTGCATTACATCAAGACTGTGGCGAAGTAAAATAGATCTCCAATATGAAAGAGTAAATAAAATACATATCTTCTTCCACTGCTGAGGCGCCAAAGTCCTGCGCGTCTTTTGGCGAGTTTGTGCTGAATCGTCACTTTTTCCAAACTCGAAATCAACATACTCAAGCAGCTGTAAGATATCTTTACCGGACAAAGTCTGAGGTGGTCCTCTTTTTTCTGGTTTTCCATTGAAGCGATTCCGTCACAATATGAACTTATGCCTTCCATCGAGAAACCTCCGATGCCCCATAAAGCACCATTTTCGACTGTGGGGAAGGTGCACTGCGTCAGAGTCAAAATTGTAAGCTGGACATGCCGACCAAGTATGCACATTCCAACCAGATAATGTGCCAAGGCCAGAAAAGTCACTAATCGTCCACATCAAGGCTGCACGCAAGTTGAACAAAGTCTTGTCGTAAGCATCGTACATCTCCAAGCCGACATTCCACAAGTCAAGCAATTCCGCAATAAGCGGTTGGAGATATACATCGATGTCATTGCCCGGTGCCTTTTTTCCTAGAATGATCATAGACATAATGAAAGAGTTTTGTTTCATACACATCCAGGGGGTAAGTTGTAGGGAACTAAGACTACCGGCCAAATACTGTAACTTGTGCTAAGATTCCCGAAAGGATTGAAACTGTCAGTCACCAACGCAAGCCGAACATTTTTAGGGTCAGTCGTGAAATCTGGAAAGTCGTTGTCAAACATTTTCCAAGTAACTGCATCCCGGGGATGTCTTAATTAACTGTCTTCATTGTTATCAATGGCATGCCACCTCATGTGCTCTGCAGTTTTAGACAATAAAAATAATCTTTGTAGATGAGGTTTCAAATGGAAGTACCTGAGAATCTTTGCAGGTTTCTTCTTCTACTTTTTCCCCTTCCGAATTGTCTTATACCTCGATGTGTGACATCTCTTATAAGTCTCCCTGCTGGAATCGTCTCCCTAATACAACATACAATCATTTGGGCATACATCAATCTTTTGATAATTCAACCTCAACCTGTTGATAATCTTCTTGGCCTCGTAGAACGTTGTGGGAATCTCAACGTCAAGGAATGCATCTTGTAATAAGTCGAGCAACATCGATATTCCCTTATCTGTGATCCCGCATAAGCACTTGATATGATACAATTTGATCAAGAAAGATAATTTAGAATATTTGCGACAACCTTGATATAAAGAACGATCTGCTTCATCAATCAAGCTGAAAAAATCCTGAGCTGCTTCATTCCTCATAAAAACCGGCTCAGAACCGTGCACTTCGTTGTTGAAGTTGTCGCCTTGAAATCCAAACGCATCACGCACAGCATCATTCACAGGATCATCTTCATCTACTTGAACGCCTACTTGAGAACTTCGAGGAAGAGCATCGTCATATCTAATGCCGGCCTTCTCACACCATGAACTGCCCAGAACGTATAGTCCTCCGGGAAAGGCTTCATAAGCAAATGTTCCTTAACAACATTTCTTGCATGCCACTTCTTGAACTTGCATCTCCGACACGAACAGACGATCTTGCCGTTACAGCTAGCGTGAGTGAATGTGAAATCCAAGAAACTGTTTAATCCGTACAAATATTCCAGAGAATTGCGCGGCAACCTGATCCATGATTTATCTATAGCTACTAGTGAGAAAGAAGAAAGTATAGAGAAGAAGATGAGAAAGTAGAGAATGACGAATGCCAAGAATCTTATATTCTGAAATTCCAACGTTTCCAATTTTGTAGTAGTTCTTAAACCGCTACACTAACCGCTACAGTTCTAAAATATTTGTAGCGGTTATATGTATAAAACCACTACTAATTTTCAAGCCGTTGGAATTTGCACACATTAGTGGGAAATTCAAAATTTAAATGTTGAGTATTTGTAGCGGTTATATGTATACAACCGCTACTAATATTAAAGCCGTTGGACAACAAATTAAAAAATTATTTTTAATTTGTAGCGGTTATACATAACATAACCACTACAAATGTGCACAAAGGCGGCAAATTTCAAAATTCAAATGATGAGTATTTGTAGCAGTTTTTATTGTAAAACCGCTACAACCATATATATATATATATATTTGTAGCGGTTTCTATTATAGAACCGCTACAAAAATATATATGGTTGTAGCAGTTTTTATTGTAGAAACGCTACAACTATATATATTTGTAGCGGTTTTTATATAAAACGCTACAAATATATATATATATGCTTTATTTTTTTTATTTTAGAAATATAAATAATATTGTTGCAATTAATTCATAAATTCAACAACGCAGTCTAATAATATAAATATAATTATATTAAACACAATAAGAATTTATGTTCTGAAATACAAACTTATATATATATATATTTACAAATGTTTCAACAACAAATAAAAAAAAAGATGTCCTAAACTAAGTAGCTGGGGGTTGATCATCTGGTGCTCCCTCAGGTGGGGCTCCCTCAGGTACTACTGGTTCGGGCCGCTACGCAGAGTGAACCGCACCATCATCATCAACAGGAGCAGGAGCAGGAGGAGTAGTAGTAGTCGGGACGACGTACCGAGGGACAAGGGGAACCTATAGATGCGGCTCGTCTGAGAACAGGCAACTCCATGACCACTCAAGCATGTTGTCCACGATATCACGCCACTACGTCTGCTGAGCGTAGATCATATCAGCCTGCTGCTGCATCTGCTGCAGATGCAGCTAGTGCATCTGTTGCTGCTGCTGTTGTGCCATCTGTTGCTCCAAATCTGACCACAGTTGGTCAACAGACTCATCCCTCGGACGTCTGACCCCTCTAGAGCTGCCAGCCTCAGAGACGGCACTCCTGCCATAGACCATGCTAGGTCTGGCGCCTATCCCCATCCCCCATACGAGTCCGGGGTGCTCAGCCTAAGCCAGACCCGCCTTCAAAGGAGCCGTCGCGTCCACTGACCCCTGTGACTCCTTGGCCTGGGTCTGTCACAGCTCAACCTGCGACTGCTGCATCCGCTCCTGTCATTTTATGAAACAATTACTAATTAGCATTTTTCATTATTAAGTTGGTTTTATAAAAATTATAATAATAAAATTACTTACAATGGCTGCCTCTGCCTGCTGAGAGGTCGCAGTCCCGTCACGATGTCTGTGTGTGATGGCGTACAACTCCCCATAGTCCGTCTGACGGTTCTCCTACTATGCCTTCTTCTCCTAAAACAATTACAAAATTCAATTAATTAGTATTATGAAATAACCAACTAAAAGTCAGTGATATTTTGAAAAGTTACCAGCTCGCTGTAGGTGACAGCAAAGGTCTTCGATCCTGCTGTGTGGTGGATCGTTTGCTACGAACGGATCCTGGTGTTCCAATAAGAAAGCTCCTGCAAAAAAAACAATATAACATATATTAAAACAATAAAAACATTTAAAATTAATAAAGTTCAAATTAAAAATAATTAAATTGAAATTATAATTTAATAATTAACAATTAAAAAAGGTATATAAATAATCTAATAAATACATTACCTGCCCCTCAGCGCTCCTCTTGAACTGGACGAAACCCGCCCAGTCGTTCGACGGCACGCCGTCCGGGATGCTATCGATCAGCTGCTCCAGAGGCATTGTCTCGTCCTTATCCACCCTGCGAAAGAGACGGTTCCTCCTGTTCCTCCAACCGTCACCCATCTTTATGAGGGTGTACCTCTTCCGGTTGGCCCGGACGGCAAACCGAAGCTGTAAAAAAATCTTTTAAATATCATTAATTACAAAAAAACCTATTAAAAATATTAATTAAATAGAATTAATTACAAAAAATATTAATTAAATACTATTAATTACCTAAACCACCTCCTCCTAAGCCTGGTCCTTCAGCCCCTTCGGAACGTGCCTCCACGTCCTGAAGTGAAGGGGGAACCGCATCCAATTCACCCCCATGTCGTTCAGGAAGTGGTTGAACAGGTGACCCCCATTGTCGATGGGCTAGTCAGTGCCCTCATTCCACGGCACTATAACTCGCAAGGTCCGGTCTATGCTGTTCAGACCGGCCACGTCCAGCCTCCTCGTCGACACATTCCCCTGCTCATCTACACAGTTTACTGCACGCTAGATAAATTGTAATTCAAAGTTAATATTTTGACTTTAAATAAATAATTTATTAAATTATAAAATTTATTTATCTTGGACCTGCACCTCAAACCCAGTGGACCGCGAAGACGACCCTCGTGGGTTGTTCTGCTCTTGAGCCTCCTCCTCATCGAGGAACTACTCCATCTCCCCGAGCCTAATCGGGATCTCTAAGTCCTCCTCGTCGTAGTCCTTGACGCTAATATCTGCCCCCCCAAACTCAGACACCTCTGGTGCGGTCGTCTCCTGTGGGATCGTCTGCAATGCTTGTGGTAGGGCCGACTCTTATGGGGGGATGAGCTGAAATGTCGCGGTCGCCCTGCCTCCGCGCTGCCCCCCCTCTGCCCCCTGCTCGGCTACTGCCACCCCGTAAAATCGGTCTAGGGACCTTAGGGGCCTTCCCTTTATCTTCTCTTGAAGCCATATCAACTGTAAAAATCCAAAAAAAAAAAATATTTTAGTCACATAATTATGCAAAAATCTAATAAAAATACAAATACAAATAAAATACGTGTTATCTACGTACCTCAAGTGCAAATACTGAGAAATACTGTAGTAAAAACTCCTTCACAGACGTCTAAACGCTCAAATCTAAAAGAAACCACTCAGAGAAACCCCAGGAAACAAAATGAGCAAATAGAAAAATAAGGGAGGCGGCCTTCTTAAATAGGCCAACAATTTGTAGCGGTTATTCCAATAACCACTACCATAACCGCTACAAATCACCTATGGCGCCTTAAATTTGTAGCGGTTTTATAATAACCTCTACAAATTATAAGAACATTTGAAATTCTGTAGCGGTTATGGCCCAGAACCACTACAAACTTGGAGACTCCTGAAATTCTTTAGCGGTTAAATCCCTATAACCGCTACAAATACCTGACGTTTGGCATTTTGTAGCGGTTTTGTTGCTATAGCTGCTACAAATAACCGCTACACTGTTGGTGGGCCTAGGTCACGCCAAGTGGCGGGAATATTGTAACGATTTTTGTGTATTAACCACTACGAATGAACCGTTACAAGTTTTAAAGAGAATTTTGTGCCAAATTCCTAGCTGTTTTGTCTACCTATCCGCTACAAAAAACGCTGCTAATCTGTCGCGCCACTTGGCGCGTACCTTACCGCTACAAATTTGTAGTGGTTTAGATTAAAACCGCTACAAATACTATAATTTGTAGCGGTTTGATATAACCGTTACAATACCACCGCTACAGATTACCATTTTTTTTGCAGAATACGTTGGTGACCAACGATTTCAATCCTTTCGGGAATCTTAGCACAAGTTACAGTATTTGGCCGGTAGTCATAGTTCCCTATAACTTACCCCCTGGATGTGTATGAAACAAAGCTCCTTCATTATGTTTATGATAATTCTAGGATAAAAGGCACTGGGCAATGACATTGATGTATATCTCCAACCGCTTTATTACGGAATTGCTTGAGATGTGGAATGTCAGCATGGAGATGTACAACGCTTACGGGAAGACTTTGTTCAACTTGCGTCAGCCTTGATGTGGACGATTAGTGACTTTCCTGAAGTTGACACATTATCTGGTTGGAATGTGCATGCTGGGTTGGCGTGTCTAGCTTGCAATTTTGACTTTGAGCAGTGCCCTTTCCCACTGCCGAAAGTGGTGCTTTATGGGGCATCAGAGGTTTCTCGATGGAAGGCATAAGTTTAGATTGCAATGGAATTACTTCAATGTGAAACCAGAAAAAAGAGGACCACCTCATACTTTGTCCAGTATAGATATCTTACAGCAGCTTGAGAATGTTGATTTCGAGTTTGGAAAAAGTGACAATTCAGCACAAACTCGCCAAAAGACACGCAGGACTTCGGCGCCTCAGTAGTGGAAGAAGATAAGTATTTTATTTACTCTTTCATATTGGAGATCTAATTTACTTAGCCACAGTCTTGATGTCATGCACATTGAAAAGAATGTTTGCGATAATGTGCTATATACACTGCTTAACGAACCCGGTAAGAGAAAAGATCACCTTCAAGCGAGGAAAGATTTATGTTCTATGGGAGTTCTTGAAGACACTTGGCCAGATGAGCATGACAGATTTCAGCCGGCAAAGTTTACCCTCACAAAACCTAAACAGGAAGTCTTCCTCGCGACGTTGAAGAAATTAAAAGTTCCTGATGGGTATTCAAGCAACATTTCTCGATGTGTTGACTTGCAAGCTTGAAAGGTTGCTGGCTTGAAGAGTCATGACTCACATGTTCTTATGCAACAGTTACTCCCTCTGGCTATAAAGAATGCACTTCCTCCTGATGTTTTCATCATTTTGGTGGAACTTTGTTCTTTCTTTTGAAAGTTGTGTTATAAGGTTTAGATCGTTGAGGAGCTCGATCAGCTGTAGTCCAAAATCATTCTTACGCTTTGTCATTTGGAGATTATCTTTCCTCCGTCCTTTTTTACTGTGATGGTTCACTTCACAGTCCACCTCGTTCATGAAACAAAGCTCACTGGCCCAGTACAATATCGATGGATGTATCCGATTGAGAGGTACTCATTTTAAATATGTGCTTTGTCACGCCCTTATCTCAATTTCAACCTTTCTCAGAGTATTTGCAGAAAATGATATGCAGTTCGGTGGGCAACATAGGATTAGCATGAATATACTGATAATATGTACATAATTACATAATTTCCCCTAAGGGGTTCGTACTTGATAAATTCAAATAATGTAGCGGCACAAGGCTACTAGGGTATCTAAACCCATCCCAGTAAAATGGAGACATCTTCTTGTCTTCATCTACCACTGTAATCCCCTGATATGGTTCTCTGCATTGTTTTCAGCATATCTTCTATCTTCACCTGTCTAAATTGTAGGTAAGGGAGGGCGAGATTCGAGAGAATCTCAGTAGGAAACAGATACCATAATACATGCATGATAGATGCTATGTGTATGACATGTTAGCTTTAACTAGATGTTTGCCCGATAATGACATTTCTGCATGCTCAATGTTTCATGTAACAAAACTATGGCCACGGTAAAATAGAAAAAGAGCTTCATTTATTCAAATATGCTCTACACAATCAAGTAAAGCAATCACATATATCACTACACAAGTAAAGATATCAAATACATGCAAGTAAGGTAAGTCTCCTACCTCCAGCTTTTCTCCTCGATTTGTGTGCCAGCAACTCAGGCTCTTAGCTCTGTCCTACAATGCCAAAGGTACCGTTCAGACACTTTCATAATGTTTCTAGGGGTTATACAAGTCTATATTGACAAATTACTAAAATGCCCCCGGGGACCTGACCCGGCCCTGTGTACCCGATCCGGCTGTACTTTTTCCTGAAATTCTATCCTGAGCTATCCTAACATATTTTCACTCAAGAAATCCATTTCTAGACTCAGAATTACCAAATTCACTGCCAAAAGATGAAATTGCCCTTGGCGGCCCTTATTTCAGTGTTTTAGAGGCGTTTTTGTAATTATGCCTTCTCGGCCTTTTTCGAAAAAGTGCCAAACTGTAACCCCACCTAATTTTCCCTCCTGAACTCAATGGAATCATCAAATTATTGAAAATCACCTAATTTGCAATTTCGGCTCCGTAAACGCGTTCCTTTCTACTCCTAACCACTTTATTGACTATTCCATTAGGTTAGAACTATCATTTGGTACCAATTTGGGCAGCATAACCCCTAAAAAAACCCATTTTCAAAATTTAAAATCAACGACAATCCAGCGAAATTTCACCGATTAAATTGCCCACAGTAGCTAGAATAGTCAATATACGAAGGTTTATAAGTTACCTCAAGCTCCCACTGGCTCTCCCTTGATATGGCTGAACCCTAGCTGTTCTAACACCAAAAGATGAGCTTCCAAACCTTAAATCATATGCAAAGGAAACTTAGGAAAGGAGTTATATGCATTAGGAACCAATTTACCGAAGAAATCACTTACCTTTACAAGCTTTTTCCTCTCCTCCTCTCTCTAAAAATCTCAACTCTTCTCTCTCTCTAAAACTGAACTTCACGTCAGTTTTGAAGGAAGTAAGGAGATGATGATTTGTTTTATATCATTTTACTTTATGACACCATTTTTTCCAAAATTCGGATTTTTACTAAATTTTGGCAGATTTATGCTCAAACTTTGAAAAATCATAACTAATTCTAGAAATATGTAATTGAAGTGATTCCAAAGCCTATAGAACCCTTATTGAGTTTAGTTTCAAGGAAAAAATATAGAACTTTGTTAGATGGAATTACAAAATTTCCAGAATTTCAATTTTTGCATGTTGTTTCAGAAAATTTTCAGTTTTTCTGGGCTAAGTTCAAAAATTCATATCTTTTTGTATATAGTTCTAATTGAGTCATATGGCCTATTAAATTAAAGCTTAGGATGTCTACTTTCATCTTATAAAATTTCATAATTTTTGCTCATCATTTGTTCATTCAAAATCACATGACAAGCTTACTACCTCATAGGTGATTTCACCGAAAACATAATTATATTCTTCAAAATTCACCATTTTACTTTCTTAATACCCCAAAGATATAAGAATCATTAGGGGATAAATTTGGGCTCCTACTAAATTGGGCCTTAGCAGTCCACTTAATTTAGGCTTATTCTCAAGCCTCAAATTCCAAATTTTGGGGTATTACATGCTTTATTGTTAGTTCTTATGTTTGCTAATCGTCCTTTTTAGCATTTAGTATCATTTTTCTCTTCTTGACTTTGTAGGTTCCTTAGAAAATTAAAATCCTACGTAAGGAATAAGATGTGGCCAGAAGGTTCTATAGCTGAAAGCTATATAGGGGATAAGGTGCTGTATTTTTGTCCAAGGTACTTTGATGACCTTAAGACGGCTTTCAACCGGCTACCTCGTGTTGACGATTGTCTTAAACCTACGCCAACATCAGGAGAATTTATCCCTCGTGTTGGTAAACCAGTTGGAGGAATTGAGAATTTCAAACTAACGGCAACTGAGAAGTTGCAAGCACACATACATGTCTTGATTAATTACACTCAAGTTGAACCTTTCATACAGCAAGAATTGTACACTCACAAGTTATTCTATATCTTTCGTAACTTTTTTCACTATCACCTTTCCATAATTAATTGCAGAGAATTCAGAAGTCACGTTAAGCGTCAACTCAGGATCCGTACACAAACATCCTCGGAAGTTGACAAAAAGGTTCACAGAGAATTCCCAACCTGGTTTGCGTGCAGAATACTAAATGACCACAACCCACACTCACCAGATTTCAGAGCTCTCACAATCGACCCTCTTGATCATGTAAAAAGTTTTATAGCATACAATGTCAATGATTTTAAGTTTTGTATGGTTTCATGGGATCAAGGATTGCAAACTCAAAATTTGGGTATTTATGGCACATTTGGGACAAAGAGTTATGCGAGCAGCGGTGACGCCAACATGCAATTCGGAGGCGTCCCTTACTATGGAAAGCTTCTTGATGCGGTCAAACTTAATTATCAAGGTCGTTTCACCGTGACGCTGTTCAAGTATTTGTGGGCAAATACCACTACTTCTCGGGGACTAACAACTGACGACTTAGGAATCACATCAGTCAATTTCTCACAGCCAATTCATACTAGTATTTCTCAAAATGATGAGCTGTATATTCTTGCTTCAGAGGCACATCAGGTTTATTATATCGAGGACGAGAGGCACAGGGATTGGCACATGATCGTTCATTGAAAGCCACGAGACGCTTACAACATGGGTGAAGGCGATAACGTCGCCTGCGAGAGTGAGCCATTTCAACCAGCCAATTTTGAAAACTACTTCCCTGAAGGCGATGACAATTTACCTTTAGTGTAATGCATATTTTTAAGTCCACATCATTTAAATTAAATTTTTTAAATTTAATAATACATCACTAACAATAATTTTTCTACATAATTTCTGTAGGGATGACGAGGATGAGTGATCAAATTCAAATTATATTTTTGTCTTTAAAAAAATTGGAAAAAAATATTTAAAAATAAAATAATATTTGTAGCGGTTTTCAAAACCGCTACAAAAATAAAAATAACCGCTACTAATTAAAATCCGCTACAAAATGGATACATTAACCGTTACAAATGCTATGCGGATTCCTATAAATACCCTTACCACATCTCATTTCAAACACTCTCCCATTTTTTTCACCTTATCCTTCTTTCATTTTCTCTCATTTACAAATTTTTTTGTATGAGTTGATGAGCTTAACAATACGATCAAATATGGTAACCAGTTTTTTAATTTTTTATTTCAATATTTCTTTCTTTCGCATAAAAATTATTCTCACCATTTTTTTTCTAAATATTTCAGAGCTTTATCTCATTTCCATTTATTTTTTATACACAATTACATTATAGTAGACAATATAATAGTTCTTTATTACCTACGTATCCTTAATAATATTATCAATACAATTTTTATACTTATCCAACTAAATTAAATTATTCATTTTAATTTATAAATGAGCTAAACTATTGAATAATAAGCTAAATAAATTAGCTAAACTAATAAAAAATAAACTATTTAATTTAATATAAAAAAACAGAAACAAATGATTGTATTTTTTTTAAATTTTCTTAATTTTTGTAGCGATTAATCACTACTAATTAACGCGCCTTTTTCAAACTGAAATTAATTTTTTAGTGTGAATTATAAATTTTGATGAAATTAGTAGCGGTTCTATAACCACTACTAATTATAGGAATTTTCTATTAGTAGCAGTTCTTAAACCGCGACAAATTAGAAAAAATTTTCATTTTTCCCTTTTCCCGCCTTGAAAATTTTCTTTTTGATATTTGTAGCGGTTATATAACCGCTACAAATATCTCAGAAAAAGATTATGGCTAGTGGCGATGTTGTAGCGATGGGATTAAACCGCTACAAATAAAGTAGCGGTTATTTTGCTTGAGTAGCGATTTTATATAACTGCTAAAAATATGCTTACAACAAACGATTTAGTAGCGGTTTTATAAACCGCTACTAAATCACGTTTTTTTTTTGTAGTGAATGTTCATAAAGAACATTTGAGCTAAAAATGTGAGGAAACTAGTGAAAACTTGTGGAGAAGTTACCTTTGTCATCTTGAACTTCTCCTTCTCTCTCTTGCTTGTGGTTGGCCGTCCAAATGAGTGAGGGAAGAGAGTATTGGAGTGTTTTATCTAATTCATTCTCTCTCTCCTTAACCAGGCCGAAATCCATAAAAAAAATGGAGGGAAATTATTTTGATCAAAATGTCATTGGTTAGGGTAAAAACTACTAAAATGTCATTCGGTTGAAATTCTTTCCTTCTTCTTTCCAAATTGGCCGAAACAATTAGCTTAATTAGGGGAAAATAATTTAATGTTTGAGCCTCCTAATTACTCCACTCTCCAAGAGCAAAATCCTAACCCTTAATCTTGGGTTCCAATTTTTAACCTCAAGATCAATTAGCAATTGTTTCTTTTACCCTTGATTATGCAATGATAATTAAATTATAATTAGCTATTTTATTAAATTCCTTTTCTCTTCCATACATCATTTTCTCTTTTTTTTTTTCTAGGTTCAAATTTTGTTTTGTATCTCACTAGACACATTTCAAAGGAATTAAATATTTTCCTTAATTAATTGGAATTAATTCCGTAAAAATTTCCAAAGTGATGGCGCTAATATTATTTACACTAACTTTTGGGATTCTTAGCCCTTATATGAATTTTGGGATATTACATACACACCCTACCGCTACGAATTCTCTGGAAGCATAGTTGGCATGGCCTAAAGATTTTATTTTCGTGTCATGTCCCTAATATATTTATTCATAAAAATATTTTTATTTATTTTCCCCTGTGCGATGCAAGGGCCAGGGGATTTTGCACGGTCTTTTTTTTTTTTTTTTGAAGAGATTATAGATCACTTGAGTAAGGGGGTGCAAATTTAGAGTCTTTTGCCGTAAGTGCATGATGCAAAATTGTTTCTTTTCTTGAAAACTATGCCCCTAATTTGTTGATCTTGCTTTCTTGGGTGTTGAGTTATTGTTTGTATTCAACATTTGTCAGCAAACTAAGTGGCTAACTTCAAGTGGCCTTTTTATCAATCAATTTTTTAAGGATTTTTGTTTAAAAGAATATAATATAATGTTCTATTTAAAAAAACCAACACTTCAATGAACAATATTACAAAAAAACCAATTCCTTTATACAAATTATCAAGATCAACTAACAGTTTCAAAAAAAAAAATCCATTACTACAAGATTTCTAAAGGTATAATATAATAATATAATGGGTGGCACATTTTCCAAAAGGTATTCCAAGCCAATTTTTTTGTATATGTATTTGATAGTTTTATTAAGAATATTAAATGTTTTCCTCTATATTTTTTTTTAGATATTCATAGAAAACACATATGGAAGATTATTTTTCCCTATTTTAATTTGTTAATGTGTGATTTTTCTACTCAAGATTTTTTCACTTGTTGATTTTACATATGGATGATTATTTTTCCCTATTTCATTGGTTGTGGGTGGTTTGAATGAGGAGAATGATGACTGGCAATGGAGTATTATTTTGTCTAAGGCACATTTTAAGACCTTTTGTATTTCCAATTAAACGTAAAAAAAAATTATTCCACATGTCAAGAACAAACCAAACACGCTAATGGTAATAAACATTGCATTGCATCCCTATTGTACTACAAAGAGGATCTTCTATTGAACCAAATGGCCCCAAGTCACTGACTAATGATGTGGGAAAAAAAAAACTCAATTCTATCATTCCAAATCATGTCATGGCAACAAATGGGGTAAAAAATTAATGGCGTAAAAAAGAGTCCAATTCGTTTATTGTAAATTCAATAAGGTTTTTAGTGTAACATTTGAAGCCATATACATCCAATTGTTGCCAAGTGTGTGTTCGGGTACAGCATAAAAAAGTGCTTTTTGGGCTAAACCTTGGTTTTGTGTTTAAAGCAGCCAAACACCACCCAAAATCAGACAATCCCGTTTTTAGCTCAAACCATGGTTTTGGGGAGAAAAAGCTATTCTGGAAGCAAGCTATTTTCAATTGCTTCTGGGAGAAAATTCTGACTGTTGGGAGTATTATTACCCTCTGCCCCTGTCCTTTTTTTAGATTCCCTTTTCTCTTTCTCTTTCCCATCTCACTTTTTTTTACCTCTCGCTCTCTCTCTTCTCTGGGCATCTAACGCAAGAAGAAGAAAAAGGAGAAACAAAAGTTTTTTTGTTTGGCCAACAAAAGGGATAAAAAATAAAGAATAAATAAAAAAATTTAAAAATGAAATAATGTCATGGAATTAAAAATTTTGTAATTTGGGAAATCAGTATCTATTTAAAATGAAATATTATTTTTTTCATAATTGACAAATGTTGTAATTTTAAAATTTTTTGATAAATTTATTTCATTTTTTGTATTTATTATGCAATTTAATGTGAAATAATACTTAAAATATAATCTTATCATTTATATGTAATTATCATAAAAGTTAATGTCCTTTTTAGTCATTTAACCATAAAAAAAGCTATTCTGATAAAATCATCTAAACACTCTCATTTTATTAAAATCACTTTTTTCCCATAATCTATTTTCTTATAATCTATTCTCCAAAAGCTATTCTCTCCAGAATCTATTCTCCAAAAGCTAATAATAACACACCCAAAATGTTAATGAATATGTCTTTGTTGAGATGGTATGAATGCAAGAAATTCGTCCTATAGAAAAGAAAATACAATAAGGTCATATCATTGAAAAAATTAGAGAAATATTTCTTGTTTTGTTTTTAACCCATGATGAGAAATCACATTAGAAGAAGATTTTCATAGCTTAAATATCAATCCAAGATATTTATCATCAAAGAACTCATAGGAGAAGAGTAAATAGATAAAAAAACCACTTAAACAAATTAATTCTACTTGATTTGCTTTTCTCTCCATGCCCACCACGAAGTTAATTGGATTGATGTTTTTTTGCACAAATCCATTTGAATGTAAATATTTGATCCTTGCAAGCTACTATAGTCAAGAAAATAAAAAGGCTAAATTTTGTATTCTTGAACTTTATATGAAGGTCCCCACTAATGGTAGTATTAAGGAGTAGAAACAATCATTATGTAAGAAATTTAGTTTAAACTAAAACCAAATGAAGATGGATGTTAGATAGTTCTTTGGATTATTTCATAAAATGATTCAAGTCTTTTCATTTTCTAGGATAATTTTTTTAAAGATGGCTTTTGAACTTCAAGAATAAATATTGTTTTTAGCGATGGTTTTTGGACTTCAAGAATAAATGTTGGGGAAAATTGTGAAAAAATTTGGCAACTTATTTGCCAAATGGGATCTTCGGGTGCAGATTATCTTCCACGTGTGCAGAACATCTTCACTGGTGTATAGATGATCTTCCCTGTGTGCAAAATTCTTCCCTATACGTGTGCAAAAATCTTCCCTATATACATGTGCAAAAATCTTCCCTACGTGTGCAGAAATCTTCCATTCGTATGCAGATATCTTCCTATGTCACATTTGGTAAATAAGTTGTCAATGAGATTTTTTTTAACAATTCTTCCTAAATGTTAAATGATAATGAATAATAAATGTTGTTGAAAAAACTGACTATTGAAAAAAAACTAAACTAAATGCAACACAATAAGTAATATGATATGTTAAAATAAACTGAACTAATAACAGAATTTATTTAAAAAAGACAGCCGTTACTACAAGTTTTCAAGAAGTATAATAGATGGATAAATAGTTCAATAGATATACAGATATACGAAGTAAAGAAAAAAATTGAAATGAAGTCGAGAATTAGCTTAAATTGCAATTTGTTGACTTCTCCGTATTTATCTTTCATTATTTCTATTTTCTAAAACTAATTAGAAAACACATCTACATACACACTTAATTCTTCTCCAAGTCACCTACATATCGAAAGTATCCGAAAATTTTTTAAGG
Organism: Inga leiocalycina; assembly: GCA_963242795.1. Classification (NCBI taxonomy): domain Eukaryota; kingdom Viridiplantae; phylum Streptophyta; class Magnoliopsida; order Fabales; family Fabaceae; genus Inga; species Inga leiocalycina. The sequence goes on along the minus strand of OY725328.1, from coordinate 41,084,155 downwards.
AGTAAATTTGTTTGCTTGGTTGATTAAATTTAATATATTTTTTTGGGTTTTTAATATTATTTAATTTAACTATCTATATGCTTTTTTAATTATTTTATTTTAGAATTAAGGGGCAATTTTGTTTTAGAATTTCAAAAAAGAAGCATTTTTGCTATAACCGTTGTTTCAGTTAATTTTAACTGTTAGTTGATAAAATATGTTGAGTTAGTAGTCCATAAATCGTCCACGCTATTTTTGTTAAAACAAATTTACATTTTAATAAAAATGTGAACTACTGACTCAATAACATATCTAATAAAATAATGATTAAAATTAACTAAAATATCATATCAGGACAAAATTGCTTCTTTTTCAAAACTTCTAGGATGAAATTAACTTGAAAACACTTCCGAAACAAAATTACTGGCATCCTCTGAACCTCCGAGCAAAACTGTGCCTAACCCTTTATTTTAACATAAATCTCAAAAACACGTGCCAGCCAATCCTAACCTTCGCCGTCCAAACACACTCACTCTCTCAGCATAACCAGTTCGAGTGACCTTCTCCTCCATTGTTGATCCGCCTTCGCCAACCTTCAAGGCCGCTGCCTCCACAGAAATTCGACCATTCACTTTCTCCGACCTAAGATACGTCAGCGTATAGTCGCAAAACCCCAAGATCCACCTTCTCTGAGTTCGATCTGCTGCTCCCAAAACCTGATGCTTCACCTGCTCCGACTTCCATCTACTTCTCCGAGTTCGATTTGCTTGTCCCAAAACTCCAAGCTTCACCTTCTCCGAGGTCGGGCTAGATTGGCGTCGTTTTTTGCAGTGTTGAAATTGGCCTTGTCATAGCGGTATCTATCTCTATCTGTTTAGCTCTTATTAATTAGTGTTCATTTAAATCATTCATCAAATGGCTTTTTCTTTAAATATGCAGGTTGCAATATCGTACCTAGGGTGCTTCTCTTTGTTGCACGGCCTAGGACATCTGTTTTCTTTGTTGCACGGCCTAGGACATCTGTTTTAGGCAACATTCCAAATTCTGAGGTATATGGAAATGTTGAACAGTATCTTTTACTGAGCCCAAACTTAATTTCTTATATTTTTATGCATGATTTGCTGATAAGTGCATCCCTGACTACAAGTTATTAGTTTAAATGGTCAGGGAGGGTAGCTTCATCTTAATGGTTGCCTAATAAACAAACTTAAAGATGCTTGGTGAAAAGGAAGCCAGGAAACCGTGGGATCTGGTATTATATGTTTGGGAACTCCGTGAAACAAGTAGACTAGTTCTCTTGATGGATATACAAATCTCAGCTGAGTTTTCTGTGTGGGAAGTTAAATAAGGCAGAATGAGATTAAGTGTTCTCTATCTGTAAGCATGTAAAAGGAGGAGTCAGGTATATAGAAATTGTGTCTTGTCTGAGATTGATTTATTTTGGATCCTATAATTTGATTTTAGTTTCAAATCAGTATTGATAATCTCTGTGAACTGTGAAATGTGGTTTTCTGGATGTGCACCAACAAGATGGACCTATAATGGTTCCCTGCCATGTGAATTATTGTAGTGTGAATTACCTTCTAATTTCACACGCACACACATAAACCATATTATTCATAATATAATTTTTTTCTTGCACTTTTCACTTTTTGTGCAAGAGAAAATATTCACTTACACATGAGCCTCTTGAATTGCTCTGGGCACCATGACAAAAATATAAGAGCAATGAAGAAATAAAAGGAAACCAGTGCTGTTATTTCTATTTTCTGAACTGTACTTTGTGGAGCTTCATTGACTATGTGCATGTCAGTTTATAGATGCATAATCTGCTGATTCTATCTACAACTAATGCTTGTAAGCGTGGAACTCATTCATGCCTCTTCCTCTGTCTCAGATTCTGCAAAGGCCCTAAAACGAAAACCTTTGGCAGGTTCATCAATTCCATTTTGCTCAATTCCACTTTGATTTTGACTTAGAGATACCATTATATCCTGCTGCCATCTTCCAAAGTGAAAATGATAGAGAAGGAATGAATGTGTTTTTTTTTAAAGCATCTGAAAAATGTTTTGAAGAATTTCTAGATGATTTCCGAGAACACATTAGTGTAAGAAGAACAAACATAATTTTTCTCCTTCATGTTCTGCCTTGCATCTTAGAGCACATTGCCTCTGTAAATCCCATCGGTAAATCCGTGGCAAATTCCATCACAACTTTGCAACCCAGCATTCTGTCGGAACATGGATTTGTCACGCTTTTTTCTGTGGCGGACTGAAGTTCGTCAGAAATTCTGTAGGAAACGTATTACCGATGGTAATTTCCGCCGGAAACACTTTTATTGGCGGAATTCCGTTGGTAATTTCCGTCGGTAATGGCCTATTTTTTGTAGTGTATGGAGGTTAGATTGGGAGAGGAAGTTATACAACAAGTGACAAAGTTTAGATATTTGGGATCAATTGTACAAAAAGATGGTGAAACTGAAGGAGATGCTAGTCATATATTTCAAGCTGGGGGGTATAAATGGAAAAAAGCTATTGGATTTATTTGTGGTTGAAAAGTACCTAATAAGGTAAAAAGGAAGTTTCATTGCAGTACTATAAGACGAGCAATGCAATGCTATATGGTAGTGAATTTTGGGCTTTAAAGAGATATCATGAACATTAAGTGGGAGTGTCCGAGATTAGGATGTTGAGATGAATGTGTGATCATTTTTCTGATGATGCAGAGGTCCTAAAATATGGATTACTCCCCGCAAAAGCTTAATTTTATTTTGATCCAAGGGGGTGCAGTGAAGTTTCAGAATCTTTTGGGGTTAATTGAAATTAAGTCACATCCTTGGGGCTAACTTAAATTCTCCCCATTTTAAATGGCAAGGTCGTCTAAGCATAAATTGGGCCAACATATGTTGACTTTTGGGTCAGTTAGGGGGAGGCGACACTGCTAGTATCATCTTGCCACTCCTAGCGCCTTCATTTATATAAATTAGTATAATATAAATTGTTTAGTTTCTTCCCACTTCAGGGCTTTACGCCTTTACCAAATCTCTCACTCCTGAAATGAGATTTTGCTGGTTCGATTCTCTATCTTGCTGAGCTTTTTTGTACCCCTCCAACATTCTCTGGTTGCTCGTGTTTCTCTCACTGGCTCATTTCACTTTGTTGTTTCTGTTTGGATGCTGAGAAAAATGTGAGATTAGAACTAATGCTTCTTATATGAATATTTTAAGCTTTGAGCAATCATTTATCTGGGGTTTTCAATTCATTTATGATTTTGCTTTTGGCTTTCTACTTCTGTTTTCACACCGAATCACAAGATTAAGGTCTCTGTTTCTTGGGACTAATTATATTACATGCTACGGGATATGTTTTTCAACTTTTCGTGTTTGATCTGTTTATAGCATCTGATTCGTTTGTCAGCTTTGTAAACAACTCTTGTTCATAGAATAATTTCATTGTTTTGTTTTTTGACACAGATGTCTACCATAGCGAGGAGAGGTATCCATTGCCTGCAGAAACTAAATGCTGCAAACATTCCTACTGCTTTGCTAGAGAATGGCCAAAATCGTGTGATGGATGCTTCGCTAACTCTTATTCGTGAAAGAGCAAAGCTAAAGGCATGTCTTTTTTTTTTTTTTTGATAAGGTGGCATGTCATCACTTTATTTGTAAATATTTTTATTTCCTTTTGGATTGATGTTACTTGAACTTTTTCCCATGCCCTTTGTTCTATGTAAATTTCATGTTTCATCAGTGATTTTGTTACAATAATTGCTAGAGAGAAGGATTATTTTAAAATTAGTTTTCCTCAGGGAGAACTTGTACGCGCTTTAGGAGGTGCTGAAGCATGTCCATCACTTCTTGGAGTTCCTCTGGGACATAATTCATCATTCCTTCAGGGTCCTGCATTTGCACCTCCTCGCATTAGAGAAGCCATTTGGTGTGGTAGCACAAACTCAACAACTGAAGAAGGTAAGCATGTGGGTTTCATTATGACTAATAATGAACAGATTTTGTCTAAAATTTCTGTTCGGCATATTCTATAAGTTGGTTTGTAAACTCTTTGAAAATGGTAATTCATTCTTTCATCAAATATTGATGGCAGAACGAATGACTCAGGCCTATGTACAAAAAAAAAAAAACGAATGATTCAGGGACCTGATTTTTTAATGTCCTATTAATGAAAACTGAATGATTCAGGGGCCTAATTTTTCAATGTCCTATTAATGCTAACTTAGTGGCATGAGCTGACTTTGCAGGAAAGGAATTGCGTGACCCAAGGGTGCTAACTGATGTTGGTGATGTCCCTGTCCAAGAAATACGAGATTGTGGAGTAGATGACGACAGATTGATGAATGTCATTAGTGAATCTGTTAAGCTAGTGGTGGAAGAGGTAACTGTTGAGGACAACTGCCACTACATGTTCTGCTTCTGATTCTGCATGTTGATCACTCAATTGCATGAGTCCAGAAGTACCTTAAATCAGACATGCACTCTGAGATAGAGTTGTTAACTTTTAAAACAGATTTATTTTTAAAAACAGGGTTATTAACAATGTAATGTTGCTTGGTCGATTGATCATGGAAAACTGCCTCTATTCAGGCCCATCTCTGATTAAGCATCCGGAGGTCTTGAATTTTGATTTATCTCTTAAAATATCAATTGAATATATTTTACTTTACACAAATAGTGCCTTCTTTGTTATAGCTTTAACTTGAGTTTTATTGGATCGATCTGTTACATGATGAGGCTAAATGTTGGACGGTCAATGTTTTTTATGCACTAGAGTGGTTTCTACCAAAGCTATTTCAATTTGAGTTGCTATCCTGGAGAAGTAATTTGATATTTTAAGATACGTGTATACTATTGCATGAATTATCATATCACTTTCTGTTACCTCCCTATTTGAGTTAGATATATATCAAATCTCATTATGTCTACATGCTTCCAGGATCCATTACGTCCATTAGTTTTAGGTGGTGATCACTCCATATCATTTCCAGTTGTTAGAGCGGTCTCTGAGAAGCTGGGAGGACCCATTGATCTTCTTCATTTGGATGCACATCCTGATATCTATGATTGCTTTGAAGGAAACAAATACTCACATGCATCGTCGTTTGCTCGAATCATGGAGGGTGGCTATGTTCGGCGACTCTTGCAGGCAATTTTTAAATTTGAATGTTTGTAGCTTTTCTATTCTAAAGATAAGGCATTTTGAGCACGCCCACATGGTTGTCCTTCATGATAATATTGTATTGCTTGCATCTCATTAAGCGTTCAGCATTTGTATTGTGTCACACTATCATAATTTCTATTGCAAACATAGGTAGTTCTATTGATAGTTAAGGTTCAACTATCATATCATAATTATTCTGTAATTTGAACATGTTGAATAAATCATGCACAACAGTGACAAATTGGGAGAAGATTGATTGGAAATTTGTGTATTCTTCTGACTATTTTGGACATTTGATTCTTTTGGTTGCTAAATTGCTACTGTTCACTGCTACAGGCTCCTGTTTCTTTTGTATATGTTTTCAGTGATGACAGTAAATGCTTCAATCTTTGCCAACCATATCCCTTATCTGTTGCGTAATATATGAATGTAGTTTTCTCTTGCAGGTTGGTATAAGATCAATAACAACTGAAGGGCGTGAACAGGGTAAAAGATTTGGGGTAGAGCAGTATGAAATGCGTACATTTTCTAGGGATCGTGACCTATTAGAAAACTTGGTATTCCCTGGTCTCTCTCTGTTAACAATGTCATTCGCCTTCATAGTATGCACACAATTTATTTGGTTACTCGATCAGCTCTATCAGTCAGGCGTAGATGCTTTGAAACCTCTTGTATATTGATATGTTATACGTTGTTGCTACTTGTTTGATATGAAGACATCCATGATGAAAATATAGCCATGATGAAAATATAACTATTATTGTCAATTAAGTTTTTCCTTTATATACTTGAAGGAGATGTCTGGGCACAAGGCATGCTAGTTTACTTCATTTTTGAAGTATTCCCTAGCTTTAATGTAGATATGTTTAATGCTTCAAATCACCCAAAACAACAAAAAACAAAACAAGATTAATGCTTCAACTTCATTATATCAGCCTGCTCCCTTTGCTGATCTTCTCCATTATTCAGATGGTAAAACTAGTTTCTCTTCCCTTTACTGCTCTGGTCCTCCTCCTTCATTATTTAGATTGCGAGATTCTAACTTCTCTTCCCTTTGCGGGGTGCATTTCTATAGTTTAATGATATTTGGTAACCTCCGCTGGCTTATGAATTGTATGCACTGTGATATCAATGTTCTTAAGTGTTATTATCCCTTGGCAATGGTCTTCATAGTTCATGATTCCATGGTTTCTATACAGTTGTATATTAATTATCAATTTTGTGCTTTCCAGAAATTAGGGGAGGGTGTTAAAGGAGTATATGTTTCAATAGATGTTGATTGTCTTGATCCTGCCTTTGCTCCTGGAGTGTCTCACATAGAGCCAGGAGGTCTCTCATTTCGTGATGTTCTCAACATTCTGCATGGTCTTAAGGGTGACGTTGTTGCGGCTGACCTGGTTGAGTTCAACCCTCAACGTGACACTGTTGATGGAATGACTGCCATGGTGGCTGCCAAACTCGTGAGGGAACTCACTGCAAAGATGTCAAAATGATAATCCGCTGTCTTTGGATTCTTACTTTAATACACTCATTCCTTGACGAATCTGCAATAATCCATGATAGTGACATCACGTGTATTTTTCTTCATCCGTTGGAAAATCCATGCTAAATATACTACCTTCGGCCTATAATATAAAAGTTAATTACTAATTTGTGGGTATTAAAAAAATTGGTTTAGTTATTTATAACAAATATGTGTTGGTTTTCCCTAGAATTTCTTTTTTAATCTTATGCATTGTAACTATCATTTAATGGCAATTTTCTTACCATGTATAATCAATAGGGGTATTTATAGAAAAGATATTATAAATTTGAGAAAAAGTGGATTGAGATTTTATATTTAAGATAAAGTAAGCCCTTTGTTACTCTTATATTTAGAAGATGAGGTAGTTTTAGTTATGTAGGATGTGAAAATCAGATTGCTACACGTAAGGATATATTTCTGCTTATTTGACGGAGTTTGGAATGCACAGAACAAAATAATTGAACTTGGCACCATTCTCTGAGGTGATAGGGCTTAAGAGGGCATTTTTGTCAATACTGCCAGGTTAGGGTGGAAGACAAAAATAAAAGATCTTATTTACCATGGCTTCCGTGTTAATTATTTTGTTCTTATTTTTCATGTGATTTTATTATTTAAAAGAGTAATTTCTGCCTCAAAAATATTCACGAAATTCCAATATCACTTTGGAAGTATAAAAACTAATCAATTTTATCCTTATCAGTTAACAAAGTTAACTTTGTCCCTAAAACACGCATGCCACGTACAGTCAAAATGCCCCCTTATCACCATGGTGCACCTCTCCGATCCATCTCGTGATCTCCCAGCACCTTTCTCTCTCCCTCTCTTTTAATGTTAATCGGCATCTATCATTCATCTTCACCCACCTCCACAAGCTCCTATAACTCTCATTCATCTCACTCAATTGAGCCCTTGTCGAGGTGGAAGAACAGGGGAAGCGAATGAAATCTAACGCAACAATTATAGCTAATCTTCAACTCATCTACTTAAAAAGAAAAAAAAAAAACAGTCAAAACAATCACAGTAACACAAACAATTCCAATTAAATCCACATCCAACTACAAATTCAATATTTTCCTCAAAACCAAAATCGTGAGAATAAATAACTTAACCACCATATGTTGATCAAGATCAGCCTCTTTCTGCAACACTTCTTATACAAAGAACACAGAAGATAAGATGAAAAAATAGAGAGCCAGATAAGGGAAACCCCGTAGCAAATTAATTGGCGCCGGTGATGGAAATCTGTATCTTTTGTCAGATCCTAAAATTTGGATGTAGAATTTGAAGAATAAGTCTAAATTAAGCAGCCTATTAAACTTAGTTGAGCCAAATATTTTAAGCATACCGCAAAGAAAATGCTTAATAGTTAACAATTGAGGAAACATTAAGAAGTTCAATTTTGGGGATCTAGAAAAATTATGAAGAGGTATAAATCTCCAAAATTGACTTGAATAATCTTAAATCTATTTTATGAAATTAAGGACATATTTTCTTGAGAAATTCAAAAAGAAAAAAAAAATATTTAGAGGCTATTGTTTGGCCTAAAAATGCTGGGATATTTCCTTTTGCTGCTCATAAATCCTAGAGCACCTCTGCAAATTCATTTTGGAAGTAAAATTTTAACTTCATCAATGCTTGAGCTGCTGCATTTATCGTGTTGAATCTCATTCACTTCAAGAGCCATGTTGTGGAGTTGTCAAATAAAACAAAGCTAAATGCATTATAGGGCAACTAGCCTTAGCCAGTTTCTACGTGGAGCCTTTATTTTGTTTTTAAGTAATCTAGTGTAAATGACAAATTAACTAAAGAGGATAAAATGTGAGTTTCATCTCTCTAATTAAACTAAAAGAGCTACTTGTTTATAAATTTTCCAACATATAAAGTGAGTGAGTGAGAGTAAATGCAAGGGATGAATGTCCTAGGTGATTGAATCTATTAATCTTCCTTATCCAATTTTCTTATTGAGTTTCTTATCCAACTAAGCATAAGGGCTGTTTAGAGACCTAACTTGTCAACACTCTCAACTTCTCAATATCCTCTAGACATAGATTCAATTGATCAATTAAGAGCATCTTTAGTGCCTAGCTTATGTTAGGATTATAATAGATCCTCTCTATTTCCAATTAGCCCCTAGAAACCTAGCAAACCAATTGACATTCAAGAGAATATAGGAAAGCTAATCAAATAGCAAAAGGTATTGCTATAGTTCAATCAACAATCCAAGAAGTACAATCTCTAACATAAGTTCCGCATTCTAGATTACATCAACCAATCATAATCCTCAATCCAATATAGAAATCATAATCCGTATATAAGAGAAGTAGAAAACAAAATTAGAACACAAGGAACTCCCCTAATTAGCTCAGTACTCGGATTAGCATCTTCAATCACCAATGGACTACGAATTTAGCCACTCATAGCTTGGAAGATGATTTCACCGAGATTTGAAACTCCTTCGGCCATCACAGCTGCAGAGGAAGAAGATGAAGTCAAATGGAAGAGGGAGGAGGGCACGGTGGTCGGAGATGAAGCCTCGGACGAACTAGCGAAGGTGAGAGAGATTGAGATCGTGGATGAGGGAAGGCGATATGGGTGTGAGAGAGCAGAAAATCGTGATCTCAGATGATGCCATCGTCCATAGATAAAGAACATCCACAAAATTGTGATCCCAAATGATGTGTTCATTTGGGATAACTTATTTTTGGGCAATAAGTGCTTATAAATCGTAATTCACGGTATACGAGGTAAGTATGTGAGAAGAGTTTTGTCTCGACTTATGTAATAAGTGATTATTTCCTAAAAATAAGCTATTCCAAACACTCACTCATCTTCCCCAAAACGTGCGTTTTGGTTCATTTGGTCCTTTATAATTTCGTCAATTCAGGTCCTTGAATGTAATTAATTCTGGTCCTCAATTGTCATTTCTAAAATTTGCAAAAACCCATGACATCCAACGGATAGTAAACTAGTCCAAAATGCAAAGTCATCGAGGAGTCAAAACATTAACAAAATTATCTAATTAACATCCAAAACCCCCAAAAATGGCATAATTGCCCTTATGCACATTATTATATAATTAAACCCAATTAAGCCAATAATGAGTAACAAAAGACTAGGTTTAAGTATTAAAATATATGAAAATATTGAGACTTATCAACTCCCCACTTAGATTTTGCACTCCCGGGCAAACTATTTCAGGCCAAGAACTAAGAATAGGAATGAATAGATCAATATATGTAAGCATCAAGAACCACAATTGATAACCATGGCTTATCTCTTATGTCCAATCCATGCTCATACCACATGCTAAAAGAACCAAGCAATGATGCAAAGATTAACAAAAATGAATGCAACTAAGAAACCTCACAAGGGTAAGTGTTTGCACTCAATTCACTCAATAGGGTATTTTTTTTCACTCAATCATCCGCCCAATCAAGCTCTACCATATGCTTTTAATGGTTCAAGCTCTTCACCGCTAGTAGCAATGACACAAATAGATTAATAGGTCTTTTATTAGGTTGTAATGTTGGAGAGTTCAATAAATGGAATGGTGAGTAGGGGTGAGCATGGTGCCCAGTAGCCCGGTGCGTCCACCCTGGCCCTGCAAAAAATTGCCCAGCCCAGCCCTAAAAAAGTGGCTCGAAAAAATTTTGGGCAGCTTTGGGTGGGCTAATAACTGGGCAGGGCCGGGCATCGGGCAAGGGGTGCTGCCCTGCCCATTTGGCCCTGCCCTGAAAATTATTTTCATTTATTTAAAATATAAAATTTCATATCAATTAAATATTATTTCATATATATATTTTTATTTAAAATATATATTGTCTATTGTATAATACTCTTCTGATCCTCTCTTTTTTGCCCTAACCACTAAACACTATTTACAAGTAGATTTATTCCTTTCTTCTTTACTTTGTGCTGTATTAAATTATACTTGTTTTTTATTTTCTTTCCAGATGTTTTATCATTTGATCAACTTTTGGGACATTGAATTAATGCAAACTACTTTGACTTCATGGCTTTAATTAAATCACTTTTTTTCTTATTTATAATGGATTATGGATGTTGTTTAATTTTTAAAGTATGGATATTTTCTAAGACATATGGTATTTTTTAAATTTCAAGACTCTAAGTTGTAGACTTATTTTAAAATATCTCAAGATGTGAAATCATTGAATGTATTTGAAGTTTATATTACTTAGAGCGAAGTTAAGACATATATGGTATTAGTAACTACATGAATATTTATGAAATTCATAAGGAATTACTTTTTTCATAAGTGGACAAGATAAGGCGTTATCACTTGGGCAGGGAAGCCCACCCTGCCCAGCCCACCCTTGCCTAGCCCAAAATAGTTAGGGCTTTTAGCGGGCAGGGCCGGGCATCGGGCTGCAAAATGCAGCCCGTTCATCCCTTGGGCAGGGCATCGGGCAGGGGTCTCGCCCTGCCCAGCCCTGCCCACACCCACCCCTAATGGTGAGTATATAATGGGTCGATAGAAGCATGTGAAATATCATGAATGACAAAGGGCCAAGTGCATGCATAAATGATGGAACAAATACACACAATATCATCATTAAACACTTGCACATGTCACTAAGTAATGTAATGCAATGTATATGGACCTTTTGTAACATCCACAATTTTATTGCTAAGATTCAAATATATTAGGATGTTATTTATCAAATAATTTGAGATTTGAAGGAGATCAAAATATATTATTTTAAATCTTGAAATACAACATTGAGAAAAGAATGAAATATGATTAAAAATTGAAGTGAAAAGTCCTAATCTGGATAAATGAGGGTTGATATATTATACTTTTATAAGGTGTCTAATTATCTTTCATAAAAGAAAAATATAAAATTGTATACAACATGTTAGGTATGATTAGTTTTGATAAAGTCAATTGTAGCACCCCAAATTTATTCACCAATATGCTTTATAATTATTTGAAGTATTCAATGAAATGAAATGATAAATATTTATGAACTTGAAATTTATGAAGTTAGTAAATTTTTATTTTCATGAAAATTGGGCTATAACAAGTTATGGAATTTATTGTTGGGTGTTTTAAAAAGCCCAATATTCAAGCCCAAAATGGAAGAATAGTGAAGCATAATATTTGGCCTAATATTAAGGTTAATTTTGGCAAGGAATAAGCTCCAAATAAATTCAAAAATGTAATTGCAAAATTGTAAATTTTACCAATAAAGCACAAGATTAATTATTTTCCAATTAATTGAAGTTAATTTCAATTAATTAAGAAAAATAAAAAGGGAAATATATATTTGGAATATTCTTGGTCAAATAAATCAAGGTTTGAAAAGTCAAAGTGGATTTGTGCATAAATTAATTAAAGAGATTGTGGAAAATGTTGTAACAATTATTATTTCCCTCATTCTTTGTGAATTTCACCCAAATAAAGGAAATAGGAGGGGGAATAATTATTTGAATCTTAAATGTGACAAGTGTCATTATCTTAAGTCAAGAGAATTAAATAATATTGATTAAAGTTTGGGCACATGTTAATTAGATTAAAATACTATTATCTTGTACATGTGGTTAGCTTAATGCAATGAGGCCCAAATTGGTTTATGAAGGAACCTTGGGGCGTCATTTTTTGGCCAACTAGAGGGAAGGAGAATTGGTTTAATTGTAATGAAGTTTATGACACCAATTAGAAGAAGATAAAGCCAAAGTACAAGTGTTATGTCATAAACCTATTAACAATTATTTATTAATTAAGAAAGATGTAGGATATTTTTAAAGCCTTGCCTTCATCTTTCTCATCCCATTTTCACGCTAAGCATATATATATATATACTTAGAGAGAGAGAGAGAAGCTTTAAGAAAATAGAGAGAGGGAGGAGCTCAAGGAGGAAAACCTAAGGCAAGAGCTTGAAATTTCAAGAGTTCAAGCCTTCTAATTTGTGTAGTTCATCTTCTAACCTCTTGATCTTCATGGAAACCATGTGTAGCAAGCAAATATTCAAGGGAAGAGAGAGAGAGGGAGGTCAGTTTTAGAGAGAGAAAGTAAAGAAATCCAAGGTAATCTCAAGAACTTCAAATCCTTTGGTATATTGTTGTTGTCGTTCTTGGCTTGATTTGTGGATTGTTTGTTGATTTTGTAAATTTGGAAAGTGGAAATCCTAAGGTGTTATGCTGTCCAAATTTACTCAAATCATGTTTAGTATGTGTTTAAATGGTTTAACAAGTGGTTAGTACTGAAAAGGAGCAAGCTTTAAGGGTTGAAACTCAAAATCACAATTTCCCCTTTTCTTGAGCAAAGTTTTGGCCAGCTGGAGTTAGAGGGGTTAGGGATAGAATTTCATTAATTTGATGGTTCCCTGGTATTCAGGAGGGAAAATTGTATAGGGTTAATGTTGATTACTTTGTGAGATAAGACCTAGAAAGTAAAATTATGAATATATCCCTAAAACTCTAAATATGGGCTGTTAAGGGCAAAACTGTCATTTGATAGTGATTTTGCAAAAATTGAGGTAAAAAATGGATTCTATATGTAAAACTGTGTAGGAATAGCCAAAGTCAAAATTTTTAAAAAAGTATAGTCAGACCCGGTATAAAGGGGTTTAGATCGGGTCCCTAGGGGTATTTTGGTAATTTTGCAGTTTTAGACTAATAAAACCAACAAAAATATATTGGAAGAGTCTAAATTGATACATAAATGTGTATTAACCTAATTCTTGCAAACCTGGATTTTTAGGACCAGTCTGTTATGCCTGAGTCAGATCAAAGTAGGAACTATTTCTATTACAAAAAGGGATACAAGATAGTAACTCTATCCTTCATATACTATGCCAATATTCATATGTTTATGTATGCCATCTTTATGATTTAATTAATGAACATGGTTTTGTTAAGAAGGGCAATTAGTGTGTGGAGGCACACTTACGTGGTTGTTGAGTAAGAACCCAACCAAGGTATATAGATAGTGGGGGATTGAGCCCCTAACTCATGTATACATGCCGTATGTGATATTGTTATTAATTTGTTGCATAGCATGAAGCACGACATATTTACTTTTCACATTTTATATGAACGATTATATGTTACTACTGAGATTTTTTTGAATCTCACTCTTTTTCAAATAAATAAATATTCCAGCAGAATCTAGTGGTTCCAAGGGCAAAACAGTGAATATGAGCAGTTGAGGTGTGCGGATCCCGTGATCGGAGATGTTTGGTTGTATTTAGCTTAATTTTAATATTTTGGAAAACTTGTATATAAACTATCAAACCCTGTGGGGAAACTCCAGTATGTAAACAAGTACTTAATGTCAGTATATTTCTGCTATTTTTGTATGCCCTACGGAACTTTGTGCTCATTACTCTGTGTATATCGAAATGTTAAGGGGTTTGACATCAAATATAAATGCCAAATATTAAGAACAAAAAGTTTATATGATGTATTTATTTTATGCTTTGACTAACTATTGTGCACAGTGTGAAAAATATTGTGGATTAGTCAAGAAAAGAAAGAAAATGTTAAGTTAAATTATGGAGAATGATCGAGAGGAAGAAGAAGAAGAAAGAGATTAAAGACATTAGTCTAGAAAGCAAGGAACTATCAAAAGATTTTGAGAATAATCAATATGTTAGATTCAGAGTTTTAATAATAACAAACCTTATGTTTATTTGAATAAGTATTCAATAACTTGAATAAGGAAGTTCCTTTTCAGTTAAGAGTTACATAGATAGCTCTTACTTTATTCGAATAACCAGTAAATAAAGCTTTTGGTCCTGTCAAACTATTGTGAGCTATTCGAATAAGGTCTCACAAAATAAAGGGAAACTTATTTGAATAAACCAAGCACTATTCGAATAAAGATAATCTTGCCTATTTTCAATTTTGACTTATGGCAAAGCTTATTCAAATAGAGAATTGATTATCGAATACGTTAACACCTTCTGATATTTTTGTTTTTGACTCTAAGGCATTATTCAAATAAGGAGTTGTTATTCGAATATGATGAGATAGTTTTAGAAGATTAAAGTAAAGCTTATTTGAATAAGATGAGACTTATTCGAATAAGAAACTCAGTCTCTCAAATTCAAATTCCAAATTCTTATTCGAATAAGAGCTGATGTATTCGAATGGTGTAACACCTCAATTTTTATCATCAATATTCCCTTCATCTGATAAGATTTAATGGGATAAAATGGTGAATGGTGATGTATATAAAAGGATAAATACTCCAATTGGTGGTCACAAACAACATGAGTATGTTTAAAACACAAAGTGTAAACAATTGTATTTGCTTCTAGTGAGTTTCCCTGCATAGCAGTCTGGTTGTGTGACATTTTTAAATAGGTAAATGATGTTCAATACCTATGAAATTTTATAGGATAAAAGTAGACATCCTAAGCTTTAATTTGATCGGTCATGTGAGTTATTTGGAGCTTTAAACAAAGAGTTATGAATTTTTTCAGTTTACCCAGTGTAGAGGTGGTAAAATGCTTATTTTTTTTATTTTTCTTATAAAATAAATCCAAATACCCTGATTGCATTTCCTTTGATGCTGTGTTCATATACTTTCTTATGATTTTTATTTGACACTTTTATTTTCATATTATATTTATTTATTATACTATTATTAAATTTAAAAGAGATGTGTTTATATGTTTTTGTAATATGAGTAGATGAAAAAAAAATGAAAGTAAGAATGAAATTGGCTTCCTAACACAAATGTATAAAACAAAAGAAGTGTGATGTGAGTGGATAAAAGAGAAAGAGAGTGATAATTTAAAAAAAAAGAGTGAAATAAAAATAAATTGGCAGGCTAGCCTTGGCGGGCTCGGGCTGGTATAAAGGTGTAGCCCGCCCCATTCTGGCCCTCAACCGGCGGGCCAGCCCGAATTACCACATCTAACCCAGTGAAACTAGCCAATTTATGGGACAACGCCCAAAAATTTAAATTCTAGGAATGTTGAATTTCCAGTTGGCTAAAGGCTATATTTTTCCTTAAAACTAGACACATTAAGGGTTAAGTAGCCTTTGGAAGCACCTCAATTGAATTTCTACAAATAAAGATATAAATTTTCATAATTTGGTGAAATTTTTGCCAGCTTTTAGTCTATGTGTGAAATTGGCAAAAATGTATGGGCAAAATAGTCATTTTGCTAAATAAAGCCCAAAACGAATATTTTTCCCTTCACTTGGTGCATATGACGTCTAAAAGAGGGATCAAGGAGGGAATTGGATACTTGTTCCAAATTAAGCAAAAGAGGAGCAATATTGGCCAAGTAAATGAAGACGTTGAAAAGTCAACAATTGAAGGCTAATAAGTGTAACTTTCTAAAAGATAATTGAAGAAGCTATTTGGTTCATTCCCAATCTTCATGTCATTACTATTAGGCAAGAAGCAAAGGGGAAATCATGATTGATATACAATTGCCAAGTTGAAGTAATTAAACCAAGCAAAAAGGTGAAAGTTTGAAAAGTCAAAAAGTTGAGTTTGTAGTAAATGATTATCTTGCAATTAATTATAAGGGAATGGATGAAGGAAATTCAAGAAGCTTATTTGGTTATTTAGAAGCCTTACTTTTGTCACTTTTGGGAGAAAGGAATGAGAAACATTTATGATCAAAATTAAAGAGATAAAGCTTCATAAATTGGTATGTGACAAAAGCAATTAAAATATTATTAATTATAAGGAGATGGAAGATATATTTTAAAGGCTTCTTCTCTATTCAATCAGCCCTCATTTACGTCAAATGGAAAGAGGAAGAGAGAGAAAGAGAGACAGAGAGAGCTTTCAAGAAGCATGAATAAAGAAGAAGCACAAGGTGTTCAAGAAGCAAAAATCAAGGTAAGTTGCAAGTAAATTCACTTGTTCTTGCCTTCTAACTCAGAGATACTCTTTCTAATCTTCATATCCTTCTTGAAATCACATTTAACAAGAAAAATCAAGAGCAATAAGGAGGAGAAAGAGAGAGGACGATTTTAGAGAGAGAAAGAAGAGAAATCAGAGGTAATCTCAAGAACCTTGTTTCTCTTGTTGATTTATACTTGTTGTTGGTGGTATGATTGCTTGGTGGCTTGTTTTTTTATTGGTTTTTGAAATTTGGAAAGCTCAAACCTTAAGGGGAGGTGTTGCCCAAATTTGGATTAATCATGTCAGAAGTGTAATTAAATGGTTAAACAAGTGATTTAGGGTAAAAAGAAGGTGTTAATTTGATTGGAATCAAGAAACTATATTTTTCCTAATTTTCTCTGATTTTCGTCTAGACCTTTTGGCAGTGTTTGGACTGAATTTTGGTGGTTGTGATGATTCCATTATGTTTAGAAGGGGAAATTGTGTAGGGTTCATGTTGATATGAAGTGTGAAATGCCTTGGAATATGAAATGGCAAAATTACGCATAAAACCCTAAGTTAGGGGTTACCAATGGTATTTTCATCTTTTGGTATTGAATTTGATAATTCTGAGGTCAAAAATGGATTCCTTGGGTGAAATTATATAAGAATAGCCCAGATCATAATTTTTGAAAAAGTACTGTTGGATCGGGTATAAAGGGGCCTAGACTGGGTCCCTAGGGATATTTTGGTAATTTTGCAATTTTAGGCTAATATAACCAACAAACGTGATTTGGAAGATTCTAAAGTGATATGTGAATAGAGGTTAACCTAATTCTTGTAAACTTGGAATTTTAAGACCGAACTGTTGTGCTCGAGCCGGATCAAGACAGTTAGTCAGTTAGGCGGAAAGGGCTATTTTAGGTAGTAACTTTATCTTTCATATACTATGCAAATATTTATATGTTTGTATATGCCATCTTCTATGATATAATTAATGAATATGGTTTTGTCAAGGAGGGCTTTTTGTATGTGGACGCACACTTACCTGGTTGTTGAGTAAGAACTCAACCGATGTGTACCTGGTTGTTGAGTAAAAACCTAATCGAGGTTTATGGATAGTGGGGGATTGAGCCCCTAACTCATATATACATGCTGTGATGTGATATTGTTGTTGTTAGATATGAATAGTTTTGATGATGTCACATATAGATGTCAAGTATTAAGAGCAAAAAGTTTGTATGATATACTTATTCTTTACATTGACTAACTACTATATTTAATGTTGTATATCTTGTAGATTAGTCATAAACTCGATGGTGGGTTGATGTTATAATGCCTCATATATGGAGAATGATTATCAAGAAGAAAATCAAGGGGCAAGGGATTGAAGAAGGAAGAAATTGTAAGATCTAATGGGAATATCAAGATTCAAGATTAGTCAAGCAAAGAAAGAAGAAAATTGAAGATATTCAAGAAGATATCTAGTTGGGTTATGAAAAATGATAATCAATTCAAGAAATATCTAGTTGGGTTATGAATAATGATAATCAATTCAAGAAGATATCTAGTTGGGTTATGAAGAATGATCATCAAGTAGCAAAACAAGAAGAAAGAGATTGAAGAAAGAAGAACTTGCAAGATCACATGAGAATATCAAGATCCAAGCTATTAGAAGTGATATTGGAGGTTTCTATTGTCAAATGGAAGTTGGAATGGGTCAATTGGAAACTAAAATGATGTATACGGAAGTTATGGTACCTCCGGGGATGATTACTCGAGTAATCACTTGAGTAATATGGCACTGCCTCATTTTGGAGGTGATTACTCGAGTGGCTACTCGAGTAATCTGCAAAGTTACTTGAAGATTACTCGAGTGACCACTGGAGTAATGATACTCTGTTTTCACGCGTCATCACATAGGTTTAGTATTTTGTGCATATCTCTCTAACCACATGTCAGATTGATATGAAACCGGGGCATATGAAACTAGACTCCCAAACGAACTATGGACACCAAGATCATATTCAAAGGAGTTCATATGAGGGAGATATGATCTGTTGAAGTTGAACATGAATCAGCGTGATATACCAGGACAACTTCTGTATTTTGGACATAACTCTCAAAATACACATTGGATTGAGACGAAACTGGTGCCATATGAACATAGACTTAAAGATCTTTCCACGGACATATATTATAATATATTTAAAGTTATATACTAAGAGCTATGCCTTCTGGAAATCGATGCTCGTTATTTCAGACTTTGTCTAAATGCAGAAGATATTCTTTGGATCATAACTTTCTGTACAAAATGAGTTTGGAGGTGATTCTTGTTGCATTGGAATGTAGATGATGAGGGCTTTCCGATGATATATGATTTTCCATGTTTCAAATCAAAATCAAGAATTCACTTGAAGGGCTTACTCGAGTAATATGCAGAATTAATTGAAACCTCACTTGAGGGACCACTCGAGTAATGCAGTTGGAAATGCTGTCGGCCAAGATTTGAATGACATTACTTGAGGGACCACTCAAGTAATTTGAAAATTTATTTAAGAGCTTACTCGAGGGATCACTTGAGTAACTAGAGAAGAAATCATCCAGTAGCTCTCGGCCAAGAAATGACAGACTTTACTCGAGGGACTACTCGAGTAATCAGATGTGAAAAGGCTTTACTCGAGGTAGCACTCGAGTAATCTGCGCGCTTATTTGAGTGCTTACTCAAGGAATCACTCGAGTAATGAAGATGAAAATGCTCTCGACGAGATTTTGAAAGGAATTACTTTAGGGATCACTTGAGTAATCTGTAAAGTTATTTGAACTATTACTAGAGGGATCACTCGAGTAACCAAAAGAAAAGAGAGGCTTACTCGAGTAACCACTTGAGTAACGTGACCAACAATGTATCCGAAGATTCTGAAAATCATGGAAAATTTATGTAACATACTCTTCTTATTTCCAATCATTCTAACACTTTATTGTATTAGTGTTTAATATGTTTCTCTAGGAATACAATGAAGAGATGATACGAAGAGACAAAAGTTCATAACGGCTAGTTTTCAAATTCAAGCAATGGACCAACGAAGCAACGGGACTCAACTGATAAGTTGAAATACCCACAACGGTCATATCTTACTCAACTATAAATATAGGAGATTAAAGCAGAGAGCAACAACAACACCAACTAGAACACTACAACGTAAATGAATCATCCACTTCGACCCAACTACTCTCTGTTCTTATCTATTTTCTATATCATGTATATTTGAGATAGAGTTATTTGTATTGTACTTTAGTGAGCATTATATCCACTCTATAAGAGAGTTTGTAAACACCTTCAACTGTATTTCTGAATTGATCTCATGGTAGAGGGACCTTGAGTGGGTTGATTTCCTTACGGGGAAGTGTAGAGAGAATTGTCGGTAAGACTTTCCTCTCGTAAGACTTATAAGGTGCAAGCAGTAGAAAACGTTGCTGCTTGTAAGACTTACAGGGGTGTAAGCAGGATAGGATATTGCTGCTCGTAAGACTTGCACAGGTAAGCAGGAAGGAAAGATCTTCGGGATTGCTCTGCTCGTAAGACTTGCTATAAGGGGGAGTATCTTGGTGAGAACCTTGTAAAGGCTTTTCTTGTGCCTGGATTAAACAAGAAAATAGTGGATTTGAAAATCTCAGGAGGAGCTTAGGGACTGGACGTAGGCCATCACAGATTGGACCGAACCAGGATAAATCACAGTTTGCATATTCTTTTCCCTAAACTCTTATATTTCCAGTATATATTAACTGTTGATTTATGATTGATTACTTTCATATTTATTGCTTCCTCTAAGATGCAAAAAGATTGTTAAAGTTCTTAAGATTTTTATCTTACACCCAATTCACCCCGCCTCTTGGGTGTCAGCCGGTTCTAACATTTGGTATCAGAGCTAGATTCTTGTTTAAAGGACTTAACAGTCTCAAGAGTTTATAATGGCTGATTTTGTGTGTTTTTTGCTTTTCGAAGGTTTTGACTACACAGTTCCACCTATTTTGAAAGATATTGATTTTTGGTTTTGGAAAGCTAGAATGACATCTTTTATAAAAGCTTTGATTATGATATGTGAGATGTTTTTACAAATGTCTTTGATTTCAAACCGAGAGAGGATTTGACAGAAAGAGAAAAGAAAATATTTTCGTTAAACATTAAAGCAATGAAAATTTTGTATAGTGTTTTAACCGAAAATGATTTTGAGAAAATTAGATTTTGCTCTACTGTTAGAGATATTTGGTATACTCTTGATTCTATGTATACTTCTAAAAAGTACGTTGATGTTGAAAGTGTTGACAATTCATGTGAAACTATAAGCTGCGCATCTACGGTGCATGAACAATTGGAAGCTAATTATGAAGAAGAAGAAATCATATAACACTTCCTTACAGTTAACATGGATAGACAAGAAGAAGATGATTCCCAAGAACAACTCATTACAGACAAATTTGATAGATCATCCTCTAGAGATCAAGATGCCCATATAGTAAACAATTCCAATTCTTCTGGAGTTATTTTGAAAACTGATTTTCAAAATTTGCATAAAATTTTTTCTCAACCAAGTAGTGATTTTATTCTGAAAACAAAAAATGTTTTCAATCATATTGGAAATTCATGCGAGAAGAAAGAACTTAGGCAAACTAATCATTGGAAATCATTTTTTCTTGATCAACACAATACTTGCATAGAAGCTCATAATACATATCATCATATTATTTGCAATTATTGTGGTAAATCAGGTCATATTTCTCACACATGCTATATTAGAAGAAATTCTAATGTGAGAAATAAATATATTTGGGTTCTGAAAGGACAAGTAATGTCTAATGCTAACAATCAAGGACCCAAGTCTATGTGGGTACCAAAATATCCATATAGTACTTTATGTATGCAGATTGAATATAAGAAGAATGGACATAAAGGTACGGAGATGAAGAAGAAGAAACCACTAGTTTCTTATGCACCAAGAAAGAGGTTCATATCATCTATATCAAAAAGAACTCTTGGAGCACCCATTGCTAGAACTACACTATGTGATTATGAAGAGAAGCAATGGATAAAATGAGTACTTCCACCTTAAGGAAGAGCTACCATAGAGTACCATTTAACTACAATGAGGAGAACAAGAAAAGGAGGATCTGTCAAGCATCAAGTAGAAGACTCTTGGAGTCTACATATTTTGAGAGAAGTTTTCCAACACTCAAAACAAGATATTCAAAGTATCAA
Source organism: Inga leiocalycina (assembly GCA_963242795.1). Taxonomy (NCBI): domain Eukaryota; kingdom Viridiplantae; phylum Streptophyta; class Magnoliopsida; order Fabales; family Fabaceae; genus Inga; species Inga leiocalycina. The sequence goes on along the minus strand of OY725328.1, from coordinate 41,062,409 downwards.
AATCATAGAAAGATACAGTGGGTAAGCAAAAGCAATCCTCCAAGTTTCTAAGGCAAAGGTACACAATTGTCTGTAATATTTATTGAGGTTTTATATTTTGGAATCTTAGGAATGAGCATTGCAAATGATTTTGAAATTATGTTTTCGTATCCCTTAAAAAGCCATTTAATAGATTTATTTATAAAGGGATTGTAATGCTCAACAGGTTAATTCTTTATGCATGTATAAAGATTTGAAAAGAAAATATTTCTCTTATGCATAAAGACATCTTTAATTCATTATGCTCAATTGTCTCGAATTAATTATATTCTTAGAGCATGTGAATAATAATTCCTACAAGGTAACCATGAGTGGATCCAAGTAAAACTAGATACCAAAGGAAGAAAAAGATCTATATGGTTTTGCAGGAAGAAGAAAGGAAGAGCTTTATCTCAAGATTATGAATACATAGGATTTAATTCAAATCTTGGGGAAGTTGGACATTGAAGCTGCATTTTTGAATGTGCAAACAAAAGGAGGCATTACTTGAGGCAATACTGCAAGTGCCTAGCTAGCAATGAAGGAAGAAAAGATGTATAGTGAAGCATCACTCAAGTAACCAATCAAGTGATCATCATCACTACGTGACAACAAGGAGTGAATGTTCAAGTGATAACACCAACTGGAAGATGGAAGGTAAAAGTCAAGGAATTATGCACAAATGAACTTCAAAGGATAATTTCTCAAGTAATTACAAGGTTACTTGAGCACGGTATTGTCTTCTTTATTTTTACCTGATATTATGCTTATATAAATTATTTATTTGGGTAATGAATAACTTGCTCATTATTGCATACCATTAGCAATCAATCATGTATGGGTTTCAAATTGTTTTTAGATTGCTAAATGGACTGAAAGTGAAATTATGCATAATCTTTCTATGTATTTGAGTTTCGAAATGCACATTTCAAAAATGTACCTAGATTCCAAATTCATCTTGTTTATAAAAATGCATACATATTATTTGAAAATTATTTATAACTTGTTTGCATTTAAATCGGTTTCAAAATTGGAAGTTAACATTTATGTATACTGAAAATCAGAAATGCTTCAAATTCTTCCACCAGAGTATTTCCCTATCGTTGACATATTGATCATTGATCTTAAATGTGTTATCCAATGTTTGAACTCCTCAACCATTATTTTCTAACAAGTTAGACCTTATGACTAACAAGTTAACTATCTATATGAGTTTCAAATGTATTTCCTAGAAAAGAATCCAATATGTGAAAGCTTTATGTCTAATGCATAAATCTTTGGTTGGCCATGTTATTCCAAACATTATGAATGTTCATTAGTGCATTAAATCTTAATGCATTAACTATTATAGTGGAATAACTTACTAGGATAATAGTCAAGAACTCTAGTCATTTGGATCAATGAGTATGTGATTCATCATCCATAAATTCTTAGACTTATCTTGTTGCTCAAATGCATTACCATTTGTCTTCATCCTTTTTTCAAGTAACTAGAGCCTTCTATTCAATTTCTTGAGTTGAATATCCGTATTCTTCAAGACACAACTCTAAGAGTCAAGTTTATCTCTTACTCAATAGCAAAGTCATTGTGTTTATATACATCCTTGAAGCTAAGCCTTTTTGGCTAATTCATTTTCAATATGACTTTTGCTCTTAGGAAAATTCTCAAACATGTCTAACATGTTATCTTAGTTTTTCTCTAAAAAGGAAACTTTCTGGTATATGTATGTTTAAACTGTTGACTTCCACCATTTTCAATATGAACATTGATTATAAACATATTTCAAATATGAGTTTTGCATATATTCAAAATCTCAATTTTACAATGCATTGTCATGATTTGAAATTACATATGAGATTTGAATCAATTTGCATATTTCATTATCATTCTTGAAAAACTTGATGAAAACTTTTATGGATATATCTACTAATCCTTTTTTTATCTCACTTGCATACCTTGCATGAAAATTTTATCAATGACATATTTTTGATATAAAGTGTATTCACAAATTGTCATTGATCTTTGAAAATCATCATTCTTGGTATTATTTGTGTGCAATAATTTATGATTCAATTGCTTGAATTTATTTAATTGGGTAAAATTATATTCGGGTCTTTGTTGATTATTATACTCTTTGCTCAAATATCATATGATTCAATTGTATAAGAGAATAAGAGTTATAATGTCTGATACTGTATGGACCTAAGAGAAAGTTGGGTACCAAAGAGCATATACTTTTGCAGGAATTAACCAAAATGCTCTACTTTTGGATACAAAGATCATAGGGTAATAGAGGAGGCGTGACTGGCAGTGTTGCAATGTGAGCAGAAGCAAAATCTATGGTATCACTCACGTGACACCACATCACTAGCAAGTAACTAGCGAGTGATGCAGCCAGAGAAAGTAAAAGAGGAGGAAAATCTCTTCGGTCAACCTAGACGAGATTCATCTCAAAGAAACTCAAGGCTAAGAACAAGTTTAGCCAATATGAATCTTTGTTGCCTACCCACCTTCTTTATCGTTTCAAGGTGATCAGACATTTTCACTGTGATATGGAGCCAACAGAGATGTTCAAAGGAAGATGCTGAGATGCACAGAATCATCAATCTTGGTAAGCCTATGGGGATTCTCAACTTTAATCTTAGCTCTATGTGTAATCTCTATAACATTATCTGATATAGATACACTAGAGCTATGGCGAATAAGGCTAATAACTTCACTTACTTCATTGAGAAGAATTACCATATAATGGCCTATATTATAAGCAAGGAGGAGAGGAATATTGAAAAGATCATATTTGTTAGAGAACAAGAGGTATATATATACTTCTACAGGACTTACTTCAAGTAATCTGCAATTACTTCAAGTAGACCTTCAAGTAATCGGCAAATACTTCAAGTAGACCTTCAAGTAATTCGCAATTACTCCAAGTAAGCCTGAATCTCACTCCAAGTTAACACAAGAGGTGTAGAGGATAAGAGCTGAGACTTCAAGAATAAATGAGAAACAATACTTTGCTTGAGTTGGTCTCCTTAGTCCTTTATTCTGTGGTCCATCTATCCAAGGCTATATGAGAGAGGAGCTTCAACCATCACACAGAGCTTGCTACAAACAATTTTGAGTTCATCACTTCTGTAAATGGAAAAATTAGAAACTCTGTAACTTGATCAACCAAAACTTCAAGGCCTTATTCTAAGCTCATCTTGGTATCCTAAAGTGCTTACAGAGATTATGCTTTAGAATCTCTCAGTATTGATCACATAATCAGATAGTTAGTATCCAACGATGCATCAATGAACTTTAGAGGATTATGGCTCAAGTGATTATGATATTACTCGAGTGAGGTATTTTATTCTTAATTAAAATTCTCTGAGTTGCATCACTCGAGTGATAGTTGAGTGGAATTACTTGAGTAACTACTCGAGGGATACAGGGTCACAAGGTTAAAACCCTAACTAGCATCATCATTTTCAAAACTTGATTTCTCTTCAAATCTTCAGATTTTCATACTCATTCTCTCTATGAAATTTCCAATGATTTTGCAAAGCCAAGAGAGTTATTAATTGTATTATTCATGTCGATTTTTTTAACCTTGTATTCATTAAGGGGGAGCTTCATATTTATATGTATTTTATATCTTAAAAGCTCATCTCATTTATTGAAAGAAAATCCTTTTAACATACTCATCTGAATTCACTATCTTTTAATTAGTTTTGATGATGAGTTACTCTTATACTTTCCTTTCATGATCTCAATCTTTAACATATCATATAAAAAGGATGACTTTGATTTGTGCAATAAATTTAATACTTGATTGCACTAACCATTCTCCTTGCAAGAATGCTTTTACTTATAGTAGAAGAATTTGCTCTATGCAAGATCATTCCTCAACATACTAAAAGGAGAATATATCAACTTTGAGGACATATGCTTTAACGCTCAATCAAGGGACAACAACATTTCAAGCAACAAGAGTTTAGACACCACTTGAGAAGCAAGTACTTCATTTCCCTTCCACATCTCAGAGGCTATTCCTAAGCTTTCTATTGAGCACACTTTAGAGCCTACCATTGAGCTAGCCATAATTAACTCCTATGAACAAGATCCATCACAGTTGCATAGTGAAAGTGTGGTGAACATAACATCTTGGATATAACACAACAAGAAAGGAAGGCAATGGATTTCATGGATCAATTATCAGCTTGCTAAATCCAAATGATCATTTCTAAACCCTCTCTTTATATTTTGAGAATATTTTTCCTATATTTGATTTTATTTTTGTTTGATTATGAAAATTTTTCTTGAAAACCTCTCCAAATTGTTTCAAACTTTTCACCATTTTTCATTTGCATCAAATTACCTTCAAATCGAGGAAGAGAAAATTGTTTTCATGACACATTTATTTTGATTAATGGGGAGAAAATTTTCATGACATATTTACTTCTCTACAAGTCTTTCTTCTTTATACTTCAAACCTTTTCTTGATGTCAAATAGGAGGAGAGAGAGGCAAGAAAAATATAAATATGCTGCATTCAAATTGTTGTCATATTCATACTTATTTTTCTTAAAGGATTTGCCATCATAAAAAAGGGGGAGAATGTTAGATATGAATAGTTTTGATGATGTCAAATATAGATGTCAAGTATTAAGAGCAAAAAGTTGTATGATATACTTATTCTCTACATTGACTAACTACTATATTTAATGTTATATATCTTATAGACACTAGTACAAAAATCACCTTTTAGACTGGTTTTGGAACAGGTCTACATACAGCTGAGTACAACCGGTCTCAAAAAATCACTTTTTAGATCGGTTTTTTTGGGAATCGGTCTAAAAAGTGTAACTTTTTAGACCTCAAGGACTTTTTAGACCTCAGGGACTATATATCCAGTTTCGAAAGTGGACTTTTTAGACCGGTTGTAATTAGTACCGATCTAGAAAGTGACTTTTTAGACCAGTTGTAATTAGAACCGGTCTAGAAAGTGACTTTTTAGACCGGTTGAATTAGAACTGGTCTAAAAATTTGCATTTTTTTTAATTTTTTTTATATTTTAATCATTTAAAAGGAAAAACTGGAGAAAGGGAAGAAAGGATCATTTGAAGAGGTAGAATTTGAATTGGGAGCCACAGAAGGAAAATGTATGAGAATTTACAACTGTAGGTTGAATAGTGCCATTATATATTGTGTGTCCATGAAAATAAGAAGAAAGCACTATCATTGCTATGCAAAAACTGACAAAGGAATATGGATGGAATGAAACAAACCCGGTTCGGTATGCAAAGCTCATTTCCAAACAATGAAGAAGCCAAGTAAAGTTTCACTCAAAACAAAACAAAACAAAAAGGAGCCTGGTAAAGTGATCCAAATTAATAGCTTGTGTCAAGTTCCAAGTTCTGCTGCATTTTCCAGTAGACTAAGGATAGGTAAGTCCCCAACCTGAATTGTCCTTCCTTTACTTATTTATCAGTCCAATTATGTCTATCCGACTCAGGCTACTGATATATCCTAAAATTTTAAATTAAGGATAAATGAGTTATTACTCTTTCATAAATTATGAAAAGCTCACTTTGTTGGTTATCTAATATCTAGGCTTAAAATTGTGAAATTACCAAAATACCTCTGGGACCCGGCCCGGCCCGTTGTACCTGGTCCGACTGTACTTTTCCTGACATTTTGACCCATACTATTCCTACATAGTTTTGCCTAAGGAATCCATTTCTAGCCTCAGAATTACCAAATTCATTGCCAAAAGATAAAAATACCCTTGGCAGCCTCTAACTTAGGGTTTCTAGGGCGTTTTGGTCATTATGCTTTTTAAGACTTTTCTAGAAAAATGTTCAACTGCAGCCATAGCTAATTTTCCCTCCTGAACATAATGAAATCATCAGATCATTAGAAATCTATCCCTAACCCCTCCAAACAACACTAGACAAAACCTAAGATTATCAGGGAAAATTAAGGTTTTTGAATTCTGACTTCGTAGACTTGCTCCTTTTTACTTCTAATCACTTTATTAACTATTTAATTACGTTATAAACACCATTTAGACTAAATTTGGGCAACATAACATTTAGGGTTCAACATTTCCCAAATTTTACAATCACAGCAAATCAACCAGAAATTCACTGTTAAATCAACCAAAGCAGTCATAACAACCAAAGATTGAAGTTTAAGAAGTCACCTTTACTTTCCTCTTGCTTTTCCCTCTTTGGCAGAAACCCTATCTTCCCCAACTCTAAAATTTTGCTTCCTAAACACTATAAACCATGTAGAAGAGAAGGTTAGAGGAAGGATTACACACGTTAGGAGCCAATTTACCAAAGAAATCAACTTATCGTCTCTTCCTCCTTCTCTCTAGAAATCCAAAGCTCTCTCCCCCCCTCTTTCTCCATGGTGAGCACGAAATGTAGCATGAAAGATGAAGGGAAAAAGTTGCCATAAATATCTCTATTTTCCCTTAATTTACTTAATTAACAAAATCCCAAAATTTTGACTTTTTGGGTCATATACTTTATGTACATACAATTGATGTCCTAAGCCCAATTACATGTACATAATATTTCCCTCTAATTGGCCCATGCAAAAGTCATCCAAGCTCTTCCTCCCAACATGTCTCCATTTGCTTCATAATTACAATGTTACCATCACATTCTTTTTCTTCATTTTCAGACTTGTGATATTTCTAGTAGATTTTTTGCCCAAACTTTAAAAAATCATAACTTAATTTGTAATCATCGAATTGGAGTGATTCTAAAGGATATATAACCCTTATTGAGTCTAGTTCCAAGAAAAAATATAGCCTTTAGCCAACTAGAAGCTGAAAAGTCCTAGAATATTTTGATTTTAGACGCTGTTCCAGAAAATACACAGTTTTTCTGGGCTAATTTCAAAAATTTATAACTCTGTGTATAGCTCCAAAAATTATCCATGACCTATCAAATTAAAGATTAGGATGTCTACTTTCATCCTATAAAATTTCATAATTTTTGCTTATCATTTGGTCGTACAAAATCACATGAAAAAATCACTTCCTCACAAAGAATTTTCACTAGCAATATAACCAGATCCTCCAAAACTCACCATTTTAGTTCATTGACTATTTCCAATAATTACAATACATTTTTGTGAATAAAATTTGGGGTGTTACATTATTTGAATAAAGAAAAGTGTATTTGAATATACCTTAATAGAAAATAAGTCTTTTATTCGAATATAACAAAGAATATCCGAATACATTTGAAAGTCAACAGAGATATTCAAATATGGATGATCACATTCGAATAACTAAATATTTCAGAAAATAGAGCATCACTTTGAAACTTCTAAAAATCATTGGAATGATTGTGTAACTTGTTATTCTTGCATCTAATCACTCTAATTCTTCTTTATACTAGTGCTTAAGTATTTTTCAGGTGATCAAATAAGGATTAACACATATTGGAAAAAGCACTTTGCTGTTAGAAGCTCTAACGGCTATTTCAATGGTCATATTTTGTAAGCCTCAACGGTAAGCAGAAAATCTCAATGATCATTAGTCTTCATCAACTATAAATATAAGAGTATTCAAAGCCTAAGGAGTGAGCCTAAGCCTACAATGTTGATATGCTATTACTCTGAATCTTACCCGACTGAAGCTCTATAATCATACTCCCATCATGTACTTTAGTATTAATCATTATCTACTTCATATAGAGAGAAATATGCTTTAATTATAATCATTCTATCTTTCTAAGAGTAACTCAAGATTGAAAAATCTTGAGTGGGCAACAGATTGAATCCTTACAGTGAGTAAGGAAGAGTCTTTGTGTCAATACGAGAATTATAAAGGCTTCACAAGTGTCTGAACTAAACTTATGGAATTGTAGTGGTTTTAAAGTACCTATTAAACTTGAGGAAGATATTGGATCAAAATCTCATGAGGAGCTTAGGACTGGATGTAGGTCATCGTGTATTGGATCGAACCAGGATAAATCATAGTTTGCATATTCTATTTCCTAAGCTCTTATATTTCCAGCATATATTGTTTAAATAACTGACTGTTGATTTATGATTTATTACTTTCATACTTATTGCTTTTACTAAGATACGAAAATATTTTCAAAGCTCTTAAGTTTTATCTTACACCCAATTCACCCCCTCTTATGTGTTAGCTAGTTATAACACAGCATATATTTTTTATATTTGATTTTAAGTTAATGAGATTATTTCTTAGTAATTGGAATTTACCTTGTAATTATTTGAGTAAAAAGAATTTGACTCAGAATAAAATCAAATCTTCTAAAGAGAAAATCTATAACATTAGATGGGATTAAATAAAATTATTTGAAGTATTCCTAAAAAATAATATATTGGTATTATCTAAAGATTATGAAGATTTATTTGAGAAAATTCATCAGGTTAGCCTAATTCTTTTAATTTTAGAGGTGTGTTGGAAATGTTAAAATTAAGAGAGAGAGAGAGAGAAGAAGGAACTGAAATATATATGTATATATATATTACCTTGAAACCAGTGCTGTTAAAGCCAAACTGGATCGGTTGGTTTGGTCTAGAAACCAATGAATTAGTCGGTAAATCGGTTCGGTCCTATCTGGGGATCAACTCAATTCAATGTTTTTTTAAACAATAATTTGAGTTTTTTATTTTCTTTAGAATTTCATTTTAATAACCTTGAAATATTTACTTTCTCACCAGTTTGGCCTCGGGTTAGCTCTGGTTGACTCACTGACCTTTGATCCAGTACCCCAGCTAATTTAGTGATTGGTCTGGATTCAAAAATCTTGCTTGAAATAGAAATTTTTAACAAAAAATAGAAAAAGAGAGGACGGTTAAAGAAAAAGTCAAGTAAAAAGTAAAAAAAACCTGAATTTAAAATTAAATGGTGGGTAGCAATAGGTAGGCCACACACGACCCACCATTTAATATGGGAGAGAGGAGTGTTGATATGCTCGACGTGGCATAGTGAGGAGCAAAGAAGGCGAAATAAAAAAATGACAAGGAAACTTAGATTATTGTTGGGCTTAGAGCTTGGATTCTTGTGGCAAACTTCGATTTGGCAAGAGGTAATTACTTTTTGCTTGTTATGTGTGTTGGTATGTTATTTATGAATATTTTTGTGAAATGATTATGAGAGCAAAAATGATATATTGATATTGATAAGGTATTACGATAAGTACTTTGAAATGTTAATGGAGATTGACAAAGTTATTGTGATGTTTATGAGTATTTTTATAGAAATTGACTTGTGGAACTTTATGTATTGAATTGTGATATATATATATATATATATATATATGAGTTGAGAATTAAAACATCATGACAAGCATAAGAAAATGATTTGAATACCATGATATGAATATAAAAATCTTGAGAAATTCCCATTGAGCTATTTGTTGATAATTATTGTGATGGTTGGTGTAACACCCCAAATTTTATTCATCAATATGTATTGTAATTATTTGAAGTATTCAATGAAAAGGAATGGTGAATATTCATGAACTTGAAATTTATGAAGCTAGTAAATTTTCATTTTCATGAAAATTGGGCTAGAACAAGTTATGAAATTTATATTTTTGAGTTTTATAAAGTCCAATATTAAAGTCCAAAATGGAAAAATAACAAAGCATAATATTTGGCACAATATTAATGTTTATTTGGCCATGGATGAAGAAAACGGAATAAGCTCCAAATTAAAATAAAAAAAATGTAATGATAAATTCATAATTTTGCCAATAAAGAACAAGATTAATTATTTTTCAATTAATTGAAGTGAATTTCAATTAATTAAGGAAAATAAAGGATGGATATATATTGGGAACATTCTTGGTCAAACAAATCAAGATTTGAAAAGTAAAAGTAAACTTGCGCAAAAATGAATTATAGAGGTTGTGGAAAATGTTGGACGAATTATTATTTATCTTTTCATTGTTAATTTCATCCAAATAAAGAAAAAGAGGAAGGAAAATAATTATTTATATCGATCATGAAAATGCCAAGTGTCATTATCTTAAGTCCAGGGATTAAATTATAATTGTTGAAGTTGGAGCACATGCTTAATTAGATTAAAATACTATTATTGTGTACATATAGTTAAGGCAACTGGATGACGCCCAATTTGGTGTTAAATGGGGACCCCTAGGCGTCTTTTTGGGCCAACCAAAGGGAAGAGGAATTACCTCAATTTTAATGGGAGATTGTGACACAAATTAGAAGAAGATAAAGCAAAGTACAAGTGTTGTCGTAAATTGGATTTATGAATAAAACTAATTAAGGAAAATGAGAGAGATATTTTAAAACACTTGGTCCTTCTTTCCTCTTCCGCATTTCTGTCCCAACTTTACAAAGAAAGAAAGAGAGAGAGAGAGAAAAAGCTTAAGAAAAACTAGAGAAAAGGAGGAGCTCAATGAGGAGAAACCCATGGGAAGGCTTAAGATTACAAGTGATTTTGCCTTTTAACTTATGTAATCTCTTCTCTAATCCCTTGATCTTCATGGAAAACATGGTGTAGCAAGCAAAGTGTCAAGGTTAAGAGAGAGAGGGAGGACGGTTTTAGAGAGAGAAAATCCAAGAATCAAAGGTAACCTGAAGAACTTCAAATCTCTTGGTTTGTTGTTGTTGTTGTTGTTGTTGTTCTTGGCTTAGTTGGTGCATTGTTTGTAAATTTTGTAAATTTCGAAAGTAGAAACCCTAAGGGGTTATGTTGACCAAATTTTCTCAAATCATGTCTAGTATGTGTTTAAATGGTTTAACAAGTGGTTAGAAGTGAAAAGGAACAAGCTTTCGGAGTTGAAACTCAAAAACACATTTTCCCTTTTTCTTGACACATCTTTTGGCTAGAGCTAGATTGTGGGGTTAGGGCTGGAATTTCATTAATCTAATGGTTCCATGGTGCTTAAGAGGGAAAATTATGTAGGGTTGATGTTGATCACTTTGTGAGATAAGCCATAGAAAGTGAAATTAAAAAAATATCCCTAAAACCTTAAATAGGGGCTGTCAAGGGTAAAACTATCATTTAGCAATGATTTTACAAAAATTAAGGTAAAAAATGGATTCTACACATAAAACTGTGTAGGAATAGCCCGAGTCAAAATTTCTAAAAAATTACAGTCAGACCAGGTGTTGGAAATTGTACCCTAAGGGCTAATCATTGTACTTTGAACATTATTATTTTAATGAAATTTCTCCATTCTATTATCATATTATTTGCATGTTAACTGTGATATTTGTATCCTTGGATAATTCATGAAGATTGTCCTAAAATGTCCCTGGTCGGTCATCTCTGCGGGAGCACAGATGAAACAAGACCCATTTGACTTTGATAAGATATGGAGATATGAATCAAAGTCTTAGGCACTTGTAAGAGTACAAGGTGTTGGACCGACCTACTATGAGAAATCTACATGGATCAAGATATAAGTTTTTCTCATGTATAACCATGTCATAATGCCCTTAGACCTGAGGTCATCATGGATTCCTACATGAGAGTTGCTAAGCTTTGAACTAAGTCAAAAGTCACTTTTGACTGGGTGATGATAAAGGCTATGATCGGGCTTGGTGGTTTTTTATGCAGAGGAATATGAATGATCAAGATGGAATTTGTCCCTCACATTAGTAGAGAGATATTACTGGGCCCCTCGATGAATGAGTTTGAGAAATGTATTGCCATACTACAATGATGATTAATTAAAACTAAGAAATTTAGATTAAATAAATAGGTTAAATTAAAAATGTTGGACAGATTTAATTTAAACTGAATTTATTTAATTAGCTCAGCAAGATAATTAATGGTTGATTAATTTTAAAATTAATGATGATTAATTTTGAAATTTGAATATAGCTCTCATAGGTTATAAACTTGGTAGAGCAGATATACTCATACGCGCATGAGAATTGAGAGCCGGAAGGAAAACCCTAGGAGACATTTAGAGGCACTAGCACGCAGTCTCTATTGGAGAACATTCGTGTGGATACCGGTAGAGGGAGCGGACCTAACGTGTTGGCTCCTAGAGATCGTGAAAACCCTAAGTTGAAAAAGGTATGAGTTCTTTCTAACCCGATTTAAATGCCGTTGATAGATCCTCGATTAGGATCGGTAAAATTTTAAAATTCTTCTGTTGTGCCTACCGATCCTAACAGTGGTATCAAAGCCGGATCAATTGTGCGTTTAAATTGAGTTTATGTTCTTATACATGTGATATATATTGGATATATATGTGTGGTTATAAGAAAACATCCGAATATGTTAAGAAGAAACAAAATATGTTCTACGTTATTGTGCGTTTCCGGATAGAGCTGTGTGTTTATGTGATCTGGTGAAATTGTTTCGATTACATGCGTTAAGTTTAGTTTTCAATTCCGCCACTGGCAACGCGATTTCTGTTCTGGATTTGATCCGAAGTACAATTCATCGTTTAGGTTTCGAATAGTCTTGCATGAAATCGAGTAGGGTACCTGAGATCATAGTTGGCAGCAATTCAATCGGGTCTAAGTTCATATATCTATTTGGGTAATAAGGATCCAAACTATGGGGAAGACAATATGGATCAGAAGTGTTCTAGGCCATTGTTGTTTTTTTTTTTGAAATTGGGACGAAATCCCTTAAGAATTGGACTAAACGAATTTTTTGAAAAATTGGGTCTGAAATTTTAAAATTTTAAAATTTCAAACATTTCTTTTAAAAGGAATGTGCCTTTTTCAAAAAGCTCTAGGGGCGCTGCCCCTTGAAACCGACTAGTGGGACCGCCGTGGCCACCTCTGCATATTGCAATATAATTTGATCACGACATTTATTGCTTTTCATATTGTATGAATTCTTGTTATGGTTTATTATTTATACTTGTTTGGGTATGGTGAACAACGTGGCTTTAGAATTTTACAAAGGGTTGTAATATTTAAATATGGCCTACGTGCCGTGCCTTTCTCTAAATGCTCTCGATGTACATTCTCTTCTCATCTCACTCCCCTCGAATGTTTAAACGAGGTTTCTCTCATTGTATTTCTTAAGTCCTCTCATTGGCTTGAGAGGATTTTAGGTTAGGTAAGCCATGTTTGATCACATTTAAATTATGCTTTTGATTAGATTATTGCATGAATACTTTTGCGTTTATATGTATGAGATACGACCACGATTGCATTCATATAAACAAGACTAATTAATTGAGCCCTCTGAATCAAATCTTAAGTTATAATGCCGTCAATTAATGTATACTTGTCAAAACCTAGATCGCTCAATTATGGAAACCACCAAAGTGGATGCACTTGAGTTATCTTGATGAGACAAGCTTGAGTAATAGTGCTGCTCATAATATTCATTATTGTTTTGACTTAATTGAGATTAACAAAAATAGTTTTGAATCTCAAGGTATTAGATGGGGTTAAACATGCCGGATCATATGATGATTAAATCCCATAAAGATCTAAGAGTTACATGTGATGTAATTGGTAAATAGGTTACCTACCTAAATAACTTGAATTTAAGTGTCTAGCCAAAGTGGACTTAAGTTTAAGCTAAATATGGATCTAGCCCACTAATTATTATATTGAGGGTTGTTAATTTAGTGGGAGATTACTAACTAAGTTTGCATATTTTAATTGTAGAATCATGTCGACTAGTAATACTGCTACACTATCATTGCGATAAGTCCTTGAGAAGGACAAACTCAATGGGACAAACTTTCTTGACTAGTTCAGGAACTTGAGAATTGTTCTCAAGCAGGAAAGAAAGGCTTATGTCCTAGATCAACCTATTCCTGAGGAGCCTGCAGCCAATGCTCTAAGAGCTCAGAGAGATGCTTACACAAAGCATAAGGATGACTCTGTGGATGTAGGTTGCCTGATGCTTGCCACTATTGTTCTAGGCTCTAAAGAGATCTGGAACTTATGGAGGCTCATGAGATAATTGTCTATCTCAAGGAAATATTCTAGCACCAGGCAAGGCAAGAAAGGTATGAGACCACAAAGGCCTTACATTCCTGTAAGATGGCTGAAGGTACATCAGTTAGTACTTATGTGTTAAAGATGAAAGGCTATATTGATCACCTTGAGAGGCTTGGATTTCCCATGAGCCAGGAGTTAGCTATGGATTTGATCCTGAACTCACTCCCGGAGAGTTATGACCAGTTTGTCATGAACTACAATATGAACAACATGGAGAAATCAATTTCTGAGCTACATAGGATGCTCAAAACTGCTGAATAAAGTATTAAGAAAAAGCCCAGTACAGTTTGATGGTTCAGAAAGGAAAGGGTATGAAAAAGAAAGGGAAGGGCAAATGGACGGGTAATGGCTTAGGTGGTAAGACCAAAGAGTCAGACAAGCCTGAAACCAAGCCTGCACCCAAGAAGGTAAAGCCTCCAAAGGAAGGAGTCTGTTACTTCTGTAATGAACTTGGTCATTGGAAGAGGAATTGCAAACTCTACCTGGAAGATCTAAAAAAGAACAAGAACGATAGCGGGGCTATCGCTTTAGGTATTTATGTTATAGACATTCATTTTTGTACTTCCTCTACATGGGTATTAGATACTACATGTGGTTGTCACATTTGTACAAATGTGCAGGGTCTAAAGGATAGTAGAAAGCTGAAGAAGGGCGAGGTGGACCTATGAGTTGGAAACAGAACAAGAGTTGTTGCTTTAGCCGTAGGCACTTATGAATTAGTTTTTCCCAGTGGGCTTTTGTTAGTTTTGAACAATTGCTATTATGTTCCTGCTTTATGTTAGAACCGGCTGACAACCAAGAGGGGGGTGAATTGGGTGTAAGATAAAAACTTAAGAACTTTGAAAATCTTTTCGTATCTTAGTAAAAGCAATAAGTATGAAGGTAATGAATCATAAATCAACAGTTGGATTAAATAATATATGATGGAAATATAAGAGCTTAGGAAAGAGAATATGCAAACTGTGATTTATCCTGGTTCGGTCCAATCTATGATAGCCTACGTCCAGTCCCGAGGCTCCTCCTGAGATTTTCAAACCCACTATCTTCTTGTTTAATCCGGGCACAAGAAAAGCCTTTACAATCCCACAAGTTTAGCCGGGTACTTATGAAACCTTTTACAAATCTCTCAATGAAATACTTCCCCTTACGACAAGTCTTACAAGCAGAGCAATCCTGAAGATCTTCCTGTCTTGCTTATTTGTGCAAGTCTTACGAGCAGCGACGTTCTCTCCTGCTTACACCCCTGTAAGTCTTATGAGCAGCAACATTTTCTACTGCTTGCACCTTGTAAGTCTTATGAGCAGAATGTCTTACTTGCAATTCTCTCTACAACTTCCCCCGTAAGGAAATCAACCCTCTCAAGGTCCCTCTACCTTGAGATCAATTTAGAAATACAGATGAAAGTGTTTACAAACTCTCTCACAGAGTAGATATGATACTCACTGAAGTACAATACAAATAATCACTCTCTCAATGATAAGTAATATAGAAGCTGCAGAACAAAGAGTGTTTGGGTAGAAGCAGAGGATTCATGTTTCCATAATTTTTCTCATAGTTTCTCGCTGTCTCAGTTTTTCATCGACTTTGAATGCTCTCTCATTTATAGCTGATGAAGATGATGACCGTTGTGAGCATTCGTCCATTAGAGTCATTTTGACCATTGAGCATATTTGAAAAAATGGCCACCATGAAATTTCCATTGCAGAGTGGAGCGTCTTGTTGAAGAGCAGGATGATTCATTTTGAGCTGTACGTCACGTTGTGGAGCGTTTATGTTTCAGACATTTATTCATGGTGGGTCAATCTTTTGTCGTGGTAGGTAGCCGATACTCAGTGTGTAATGATGTCTCCCGCCACAATTGACTCTTTTATTTGAATCTGTAATCTCACCGTTAAATTTCCTGTTTCACACTACAAAATGTTTAATCACTAATATGATGAAGTATTAGTAATGGTTATGTTGGATCATTGGTTAAAAAATGAATTTCTGATTTCTGGACTCATCACGTTGAGTGATGATATTTGCCATACGTGACCTCTGTTCTTGTAGATGCAATCCAAATGTTTAACCTCCTGTTTCTCACTTGAAATATATGTTAGTTAACATTTTTGTATATTAACAAGTGAAAACATAATGAATAAATAACATTAACCATGTTTGAGGTGATTGCTGTGAGGCTCTGTTTCGTTTCTGAATTCTACCAAGTTCTCACTCGAGTGCAGTATGGCTCACTTGAGTGCATTTGATATTTTCACGTTCTAGCTTCCTCTCAGGCAAACACTTACTGCGCTTCACTCACACGGACTCGAGTGCAACTTTAGACATCACTCGAGTGCACTTCTTGTTTTCACGTACATGCTTCTTCTTGAGTTAACATTTTCATGTCAACACTTGCATGCCTCGAGTGCAATTCTGATCCTCTCTTGAGTGTGTTGTTCAATGCTCGAGTGTTGCTAAATTTCTCTACACTTTAGCTACTTCTGGACAACACTCGCATAACATTTTTCAAGAGTGCGTTTTTGCACTCGTGAGTAATGTGGGGCCACATTAGACAAAATTTATTTATTTGATTCTAATGATGTATCATAAGAAAGCTCTTGCCATATGCATTCCAATGCAAAAAGAATCAGCTCCAAACTCATTGTATTCTGCAAGTGATTGAAAGAGTGTCTATCGCACTAGACTGAACAAGCATCAACTTCTAGAAGACATAGCTCTTAGAATATAAATTCAAATTAGGAAAATTACCTATCCATGGAAAGCCCTTTCAGTCTAGTTTCATATGGCACTAGTCTTGTCTCAATCCGATGTGTGGTTTGTGATTTATGTTCAAAATACCGAATCTGTCTTGGAAAGTGACTGTGATTTCAGTGTCATATTCCACGGATCATATCTCCTTCATTTGAGCTTCTTTCAATGTGATCTTGGTATACATGTTTTATGTTGTGAGTCTTCTTCTATATGCCACTAGTTTTGGGTTAATATGACCTGTGGTTTGAGAGATATGGCCAAAATACCGGACCTTTGTCAGGCTGAACGTAAAACAGAGTAGAACAGAGTACTCCAACACTCAAGTGCTACAGTGCCACACTTGCTACAGTGAATCTACACTTCCATTCTGCACCTCAAGCACTACAGTGATTTACATGCTACAGTGCCACACTCGAGCGCTATATTGCCTCACTCGAGTGATTGCTACAGTACATCATCTACAGTGCCAAACAGTGCCTCAAATTTCTGAAATCTCCAAAATTACTTCTAATAACTTGAATCTTGATATTCTCATAAGATCTTACAAGTTCTTCTTTCTTCCATTTCTTTCTTCTTGATTTTCCTCTTGATAATAATTCTCCATAACTCAGTCAAGATATCTTCTTTTGTTTTCTTGACTACCTTCAATCTTCTTCTTTCTTTGCTTGGCTAATCTTCAATCTTCTTTCTTTACTTGGCTAATATTTTTCTTGACTACCTTCAATCTTCTTCTTTCATTGCTTGGCTAATCTTCAAGTTATGCAACATTAAATATAATAGTTAGTCAATATAGAATATTGATATATTATGCAAACTTTTGCTCTTAATATGTCACATTTATATTTGACATCATCAAAACTAATCATATCTAACACTTTAAGTAGTAACATTGTCTCTCTTTCTTATTTGGATAAGGAAGGTTATACTTCCATTACTAGGAGTGGTAGATGTTCTATTTATCGTAATGACATTTTCTATACTGATGGTGATTTGCATGTTGGTCATTATATATTAAACTTGGAACATCTTAATAATGGGAAAATATATAACGTAACTACTAAAAGGATAAAATCAAATGATTTGAATCTGACCTACCAATGGCATTGTTGTCTTGGCCATATAAATGAGAAACACATTTTCAAACTCTATTAAGATGAATTTCTTAACTCATTTGATTTTGAATCATATGATACATACAAATCTTGCTTATTAGGAAAGATGACAAAGGCACCTTTTACTGGGTATAGTAAGAGGGCCACTAAATTATTGGGCCTCATACATACAGATGTATGTGGACCATTAAATACAGCTGCTAGAGGAGGTTATGTCTACTTCATTACATTTATAGATGACTTTAGTAGATATGGCTATATCTATCTAATGAAACATAAATATGAATCTTTTGAAATGTTCAAAATATTCCAAAATGAAGTACAAAATCAACTTGGTAGAACAATTAAAGCACTTTGATCTGATCGAGGTGGTGAATATTTGAGCCAAGAGTTCATTGACCATCTTAGGAGTTGTGGGATAATCTCACAATTAACTCCTTCAGGAACACCACAATGGAATGACATTTCTGAATGGAGGAATCGAACACTATTATATATGGTTCAATCTATGATGAGTCAAACAGATCTTCCATCGTCCTTTTTGGGACATGCCCTAAAGACAGCTGCGTCCATACTAAATCGTGTTCCATCTAAGGCAATTGAAAAGACACCATATGAGATATGGACTGGAAAGAAACCAAGTTTATCATTTCTTAAGATCTATGGATGTTAGGTCTATGTTAAGCAACAAGCCTCTGATAAATTAGCGCCAAGATCATCAAAGTGCCTTTTCGTGGGATATCCTAAAGAAACGAAAGGATACTATGTCTACAATCCCACCGATAACAAAGTGGTTGTTATTCAAAGTGGTAAGTTTCTAGAAAGAGAGTTTATCTCTAAAACAACCAGTAGGAGCAAGGTACATCTCGAAGAAGTATGAGAGTCATAAGATAGTACAGAACCACAGATGGATATTAAAGAAGACTCACAACAAGTTGCTGAGCCTCCTCAAGTAACACAAGGTCTACGAAGATCTGATAGGACACGACATCAGCCTCAGAGATATGGATTTTTGATTATTGAAGGCCGTGGCGTGTTGCTCATTGGGCAAAATGAGCCAACCACATATCGAGAAGCCATAGTGGGACCAAACTCCAAGAAATGGCTAAATGCCATGAAGTCTGGAATGCAATCCATGTACGACAATCAGATATGGACCTTAGCCGATCCACCTAAAGGTGTAAAAACCATCGAGTGCAAATGGGTTTGCAAGGAGAAAACTAACATGGATGGCAATGTAAATGTCTTCAAGGCACGACTAGTTGCAAAAGGATTCACTCAAATTAATGGTGTAGACTATGATGAAACCTTTTCCCCAGTTGTAATAGCCAAATCAATCAGAATCCTTCTTGCCATTGCAATATATTATGACTATGAAATATGGCAGATAACAGCCTTTCTTAATGGAAAGCTTCTTGAGGATGTGTACATGACACAACCTGAAGGTTTTGTGTGTCCAGAGGACTCTGGTAAAGTTTGCAAGCTTTAAAGATCCATTTATGGATTGAAGCAAGCATCTCATATCTGGAATCATTGTTTTGATGAAGTAGTCAGAGTTTGGATTCATTCAAAACATCGATGAACCTTGTGTTTACAAGAAGGTTAGTGGGAGCATAGTTGTATTTCTAGTGCTTTATGTAGATGACATCCTACTAATTGGGAACGACATTGCTACCTTGTAGAGTGTCAAGTCTTGGTTAGGAAAGTCCTTTTCAATGAAAGACTTAGGTGAAGCCACCTACATCCTATGGATTAGGATCTATAGGGATAGATCCAAAAGACTAATAGGCCTAAGTCAGAGCACATACCTAGACAAGATGCTGTATAGGTTCAGTATGCAGGATTCAAAAAGGGGTTACATGCCTATGTCTCATGGCATCCATCTTAGCAAGGATCTGTGTCCTAGCACACCTGATCAACGAAATCGCATGAGTAAGGTTCCATATGCCTCGGCCATTAGATCCATCATATATTCCATGTTATGTACTTAATCGAGTGTCTGTTTGCCTTAAGTATGACTAGCAGATATCAATAAGATCCTGGTGAGGGTCATTGGACTGCGGTCAAGAATATCCTAATGTACTTAAGAAGGGCTAAGGACTTAATTTTGGTCTATGGTGGATTGGATGATGAGCTCTATGTAATTGGTTACACATATGCAAGTTTCCAAACTGACCAAGATGACCTTAATTCGCAATTTGGATAAGTATTCCTCCTGAATGGTGGAGCAGCAAGCTGGAAGTGCTCCAAGCAGAGCACTGTGGTAGATTCTGCAACAGAAGCTAAGTATATAGCAGCATCAGATGCAGCTAAAGAAGTTGTTTGGTTCAGGAAGTTCATTACTGAACTAGGGGTGGTGCCTACCATCTCAAATCTAATAGATTTGTTTTGTGACAATAGCGGTGCCATTACACAGGCCAAGGAGCCTAGGTCACATCAAAGTACCAAGCATATACTCAGGCAATTTCATCTTATTAGAGAAATCAATGATAGAGGTGATATAAAGATATAGAAAGTAGCAGGAGAAGATAATGTTGCTGATCCTCTTACTAAGCCACTTGCACAGGAAAAGCATGAGCGTCATGTTAGGGCAATGGGAATTAGGCAAATTAATGATTGTACCTAGGGCAAGTGGGTGGATGTTGGAAATTATGCCCTAAGGGCCAATCATTGTACTTTGAACATTATTATTTTAATGAAATTTCTCCATTCTATTATCATATTATTTGCATGTTAACTGTGATAATTGTATCCTTGGATAATTCATGAAGATTGTCCTAAAATGCCCCTGGTCGGTCATCTATGTGGGAGCATAGATGAAACAAGACCCGTTTGACTTTAATAAGATACGGAGATACGAATCAAAGTTTTAGGCACTTGTAAGAGTACAAGGTGTTAGACCAACCCACTGTGAGAAAGCTACATGGATCAAGACATAAGCTTTTCTCATGAATAACCACGTCACAATGCCCTTAGTCTTGAGGTCATCATGGATTCTTACATAAGAGTTGCTAAGCTTTGAACTAAGTCAAAGCCAACCAAGGTTTACAGATAGTAAGGGATTGAGCCTTTAACTCATGTATACATGCCATAATGTGATATTGTTGTTAATTGTTACATAATATAGAGCATTCCATATTTACTTTTTGCATTTTATATGAACGATTGTATGTTACTCTTGAGATTCCTTTGAACCTCTCTCTTTTTCAAATAAATAAACATTCTAGCAGAAGCTAGTGGCTCCACGGGCAAGGTGGTAAATACGGGCAGTTGAGGTGTGTAGATCCCTAAGTTGCTGCTATTTGGTTATATTTAGTCTAGTTTTGAATATTTTGGATATTTGGGATAATTTGTATATATTCTTTCAAATCCTGTGGGAAGACTCCTGTATGTAAACATGTACTTAATATCAATATGTTTCAACTATTTTTGTATGCCCTAACGAAATTTGTGCTCATTACTTTACGTATATTAAAATGTTAAGGGGTTTGACATTTTTGGTATCAAAGCTAACAAGTGGTTTTGGCATTATCAGAATAGTATACTGTTATGGTCTTGTTTGCATGGTGATAGGAAATCATGAGCAGTGGAAGTGAGCAGCGTGAGGGATCGCTGACATTCGTGAACCAAAGTCCACCAGAGCAACAGATTCTAGTGGGACAGCAGTACGTCAAGTACTATGCATCGGGAGGTCTTCGTTTCAGGCGGACGGCTAAGAAGAATGTACTACCACTACCTGTATACAGTCTTGAGCAGAGCCCAGTGTCACCAGCCGAGTCACTATTGGGGGAGTTAGGACATCCCCTGAGGAATGGGTTGGAGGAGGACTTGAGTGAGGTAGACTATTCTTGAGCAAAGACGGTGTACATATGATACAACCTGTAGCTGGACTTGGAACTGTGGGATTATATTTGGGGTAGATGTCACTGAGCACTTCGAGCTCATACCACTCTAGTCAGCCAGTATCTTGCATTCCTAAGGGGCGTGGAGTCTTTGTGTCAGATCCTGACATAGCTAGAGGTTGACCTATCCGACTAGTTCTAGATCTTCACGACCATGCACTTCTTTCTGAATTTCGTATTTTGGAACCGGAAGAAGATTGATATAGTCAAGCGGTTCCCAAACAAGAACTTCTGGGAGTTGCTCAAGCACATTACTAACCTGGTAGGAGGTACATGTACATCGGGTGATGTAGGCCCTTGACAATATATTTTGGGTGACCGAAGGTAGCCGACTTATCTTTTAAGGTGAGGACAATCATATGGAACTGATGGACAGAAGCTGATAGAGCTGGTATCAGTGTTTTGGATGGGTACGTCATAGAAAGTTAAACATGCTCAACCTAAGGTAATCCTAGGATAGGTGACCCCCTAGGAAGTTGCATGTAACCTAAGTTATGTAATGTAAAAAGGACAAGTATGTGATGTACAATAGTTCATAGGTTATGTGATATTTCTAGCTTTCTGTAACTATTGTAAATATATGATGTATGTTATATCTGACATATCTGTATACCCTAATTATTATGAAATGACAAAAATGCCCTTGTTTTTATAAGAAAATTTATTTCTTCTATATTTTCATGTAGTGTGAATTATAGAGATGTCTCGAATTGGAGGAAATGGTAGAGTCTAGGAGGAAGTAGAACTGGGAGTCGGTATGGTAATAATGACGAAGATCAGGGTGCTAGACTTGATCCAATCTAGCAACAAATTCTAGGCAGTTGAAGTAGCAGTAGGCCATGATGAATGATATCAGGGAAGAACTGCGGGAAGTACAACAGAGGCAAGATCGCCTAGAAGAACTAGTGAGAAGGAATGGGGAGGATGACCCACATAAGGAACCAAACCTGAGGATGTTTTGCCTGAGCTAGAGGCTGACATACAGACCTAGGTAGGTAGGTTCAATAACCAGCAACCTCCTGTCTTTTGGGGGAAGTTTGATCCACAGATAACTGAAGATTGGCTATCACGCTTAGAGAAGATCTTTAATATTCTGTTGTGCCTATATGAAATCAAGGTCCTATTACCCATTTATAAATTGGAAGGTAATGTAGATATATAGTAGAAGAATACCGAATTGATTCTATAGGGGAGGAATATTCCAGCGACTTGGGAATTATTCCAAAAGAAGTTTAATAAGAAATACTTTCCCCCTTCCATCAAACGGGAAAAAAATAAGAGTTCCTCAACATCCAACATCAAGATTGTGAGAGCTTCGACGACTATCTAGCTCATTATATTCGTTTGTCTTGATATTTGACATACCTCAAATATTGGGATGACAAAGAATGGAGTGCGGACATGATAATTGGGGGACTAAAGCCAGAGTTAAGGGAAAAACTGGTTTTAAGGTGCTTTACTGAGTTCAACCAAGCAGTTGAAGAATGTTGTATTATTGAGAGAAACGTGTTGAGTTTGGCTGATAGAAATAATAGCATGGGTGAATCTGGAAGTGGTGGTTCGTGACAGAAACGAAAAGACCAAGATGGACCATCCAAGGGTGACAATAAGAGACCAAACCAAGCTGAAAGCCGCAGAGGCCAAAGTTTTTTAGGGAATAGAATATGTTGGCGTTGCCGAAAGCCAATCCACCCTGGCAGAGCTTGTAAGGGTACTCCACTAAGATTGAACCTAACCAGATAGCCTACTTGCTTTGTATGCAATAAGCCAGGGCATATTGCCAAAGATTGCCCACTGAAACATCAGCTTGAGGAGAGAAGGCCCAGAGTTCCAGGCAGGGTCTATACTTTTACGTAGGAAGAAACTTGGAAGTCTGCAAATCTGATACAAGGTACATTTTTCCTTGATAGCAACTTAGTGCATGTCATGTATGATTAGGGAGCTAGCCATTTATTCATTGCATATGATTGTGTGAGATGATTAAACTTGAAAGCATATCAATTCCTATATGATCTCATCGTATCTACACCCACGGGTACTAGAATCGTCACAGCAAATATGTTTTTAAACTGTATGGTAAATGCCGAGGGGCATGAATTGATCGTGGATCTGATTTGTTTGCCACTGCAAGGTTTAGAGGTAATCCTTGGTACTGACTGGTTGATGGCCAACTGTGTGTTACTCAACTGCAAAGTTAAAGTAGTTATATATACTAACTCGAAACCATATATGGGTACAGAAGTGAATCTTAGTCTTCTCTTTGCAGCTGAGGCTGAGAGATGTTTACTGAAGGGTATCAGGGGTACTGGTATAGCATTGGAGAGTATCCCTATAGTCAATGAATTTCCTGACGTATTCCCAGAGGATATTAGCGGATTACCCCTAGATAGGGAAGTGAAGTTCTCAATTAATTTAATGCTTGAAGCGGGTCTAATATCTAAAACGCCACATAAAATTGCTCCAAGTGAAATGGTAGAATTGAAGAAGCAAATTGAGGAGCTACTAGGGAAAGGGTTCATTTGAACTAGTGCTTTTTGTTAAAAAGAAGGACAGAAGCGTGTGACTTTATATAGATTATAGGGAGTTGAATAATGTAACCATCAAGAACAAATCTCACTCCTTAGAATTAATGACTTGCTCGATCAATTATCTGGTTCCTGCGTATTCTCAAAAATTGATTTGCTTTCGGTATACCATCAACTCAAGATAAAAGCAGAGGATGTACCGAAGGCTGCTTTTATAAGTAGATATGGCCATGAGTTTCTTGTGATGTGATTTGGGCTTACCAATGTACTTGCCATGTTCATAGACTGTGCATGAATCAAATTTTTTGTCCGTATTTGGACTAGTTCATAGTAGTCTTCATTGATGATATTCTGGTACACTCGGTGAGTAAAGCTGTATATGAGAGAATCTGAGAACGGTATTGAATTTATTGAGGGATAAGAAACTCTATACCAAGCTGAGTAAATGTGAATTCTAGCTTTTAGAGGTCAAGTTTTTGGGCAGGTAGTCTCACAGCAAGGGGTCTTAGTTGATCCTAATAAGGTGGAAGCAGTATTGAAATGGAAGAGGCCAGGGACTATCTTTGAAGTATGCAGTTTTCTTGGTTTTGTAGGGTATTACAGAAGAAAGATTTATTCAGAATTTTTCTAGAATAGCTTTTCCTTTGACAAAGTTGACATGGAAAACTCAACATTTTGTGTGGGACGATAGTTGTGAGAGGAGCTTCATGGATTTAAAGCAGATATTAACAACAACACCAGTGCTGACGATCCCAAATTTGCAGTTATGTTTGTTGAATATACATATGCCAGTAGGCATAGATTTGGATGTGTATTGATGCAACATGATCAAGTAGTGGCATATGTATCTCATTAGCTGAAACCTCATGAATTGGACTATCCCACTCATGATCTTGAGCTAGCAGTGATTGTATTTGCTCTGAAAATCTGGAGACATTATCTTTATAGTGTGACCGTAGAGTTGTACTGCAACCATAAGAGCCCGAAATATCTGTATGATCAGAAAGAGTTGAACATGAGAAATATAGGTGGATGGAGTTGCTGAAAGACTATAACTTAAAGATAAAATATCATTTAGGGAAGACTAATGTCGTTGCTGATGCATTGAGCCATAAATCAGTACAAGTGGCAGCCATGATGACTCATGAGTAGGAACTGATTGAGGATTTTAGAGATCTTAATATGTCAAGTCAGATCTTGATGATCAACAGTATTTCAGTCAGGTGTATAATGATCTAAGAACAATAATTGAAGAAGCACAGTTGTAGGATAGACGAGCATTGTCTATCAAATATATGATTACTAGAGGAGAAACTCAGGAATATGACTTATCGTCGAGCAGGCTAGTCAAATATAAGAAGCGGATATATGTTCCAACACAGATAGATCTGAAACGAGAAATCCTAGAGGAAGCACACAAAAATAAATATACTTTACATCCAAGGCTACCAAAATGTACCATGATTTGAATTGCCTGTGTTGGTGGCCGGGAATGAAAAGAGATGTGACTAAGTTAATTGCTGGTTGCCTTACTTTCTAGAAAGTAAAGGTTGAATATCAATGACCATCAGGCCTTCTGTAAAACCCTGAGATTCCTGAGTTGAGATAGGAAAGCATTACCGTAGATTTTGTGACGGGGTTACCCAAGGTTAGAAATCATGATGCTATATAGGTGATAGTCTACAGATTCATGAAGACAACTCATTTCTTACCTATCAGCATTTACTATTGTCCTAATAAACTGGCAAAAATTTACATTAAGAAGATTATGAGATTACATGGTGCTCTAAAGAATATTATCTTGGATCAAGATCCTCGTTTTACTTCCAAGTTTTGGAAGGCAGTACATGAAACTTTGGGTACTAAACTAAGATTCAGCATGGCATATCATCCTCAAACAGATGGGTTGACGGAGCGAACCATACAAACGCTAGAGGATATGCAAGGGCATGTGTATTAGATTTCAAAGGCAGTTGGGACAAATTCCTTCTACTGGCAGAGTTCGCCTATAACAATAGTAATCATTTGAGCATTCAAATGGCTCCATATGAGGCATTGTATGGAAGAAAATGTCAATCATCCTTATGCTGGATGGAATTATCTGAGAGGCGCTTACTTGGGCTAGACATAGTTGATCAGACAATCGAGCATATCAAGTTGATTAAGCAGAGATTACTGACTGCTCAAAGCCGATAGAAGAGCTATGCTGATAAGAGCTGGAAACTCTGGAATTTGAAGTCAGTGATCATGTATTCATGAAATTTTTTCTAGTTACAGGTATTGGTAGTGCACTGAAAGTAAAGAAGCTATATTCGAGGTATATTGATCTATTTGAGATCTTGGCAAAGATTGGACCAGTAGCATACCGTATAGCTTTGCCACTGAACCTGAGTAGGTTGCTGACATCTTTCATGTCTCCCAATTGAAGAAGTATCAACCCGATCTAGAGTATGTGATTGAATACAAAGACGTAGAGATATAGGACGATTTGACGTATGAAGTTACACCTGACCGAATTATTGATGGCAAGAGAAGTAGCTCAGAAACAAGAGCATCCTATTTATTAAAGTCATCCAGAAAGGGTTATCTCCTATAGAGGCCACATGGGAAACATAAAAAGATATGAAAAAGTGTTACCCTGAGTTTATGGCTATGTATGTGTAGAAAATTTTGGGGACGAAATTTATTTAAGAGGGGGAAAACTGTAACACCCCAAATTTTATTCACCAATATGTATTGTAATTATTTGAAGTATTCAATGAAATGAAATAGTGAATATTCATGAACTTGAAATTTATAAAGCTAGTAAATTTTCATTTTTATAAAAATTGGGCTAGAACATGTTATGCAATTTATTTTTGGGAGTTTTATAAAGCCCAATATTAAAGCCCAACATGGAAGAATAAGAAAGTATAATATTTGGCCCAATATTAATGCTTATTTTGGCCATGGATGAAGAAAAAGGAATAAGCTACAAATTAAAATCCAAAAATGTAATAGCAAATTCATAATTTTTCCATTAAAGCACAAGATTAATTATTTTCCAATTAGTTGAAGTTAATTTCAATTAATTAAAAAAATAAAGGATGGATATATATTGGGAACATTCTTTGTCAAACAAATCAAGATTTGAAAAGTCAAAGTGAACTTGTGGAAACATGAATTATAAAGGTTGTGGAAAATGTTGGAGGAATTATTATTTATCTTTTCTTTATTAATTTCATCCAAATAAAGAAAAATAGGAAGGCAAATAATTATTTGGATCGATCATGAAAATGCCAAGTGTCATTATCTTAAGGCAAGGGATTAAATTATAATTGTTGAAATTGGAGCACATGCATAATTAGATTAAAATACTATTATTGTGTACATATAGTTAAGGCAACTGGATGACGCCCAATTTGGTGTTAAATGGGGACCCCTAGGCGTCTTTTTGGGCCAACCAAAGGGAAGATGAATTAGCTCAATTTTAATGGGAGATTGTGACACCAATTAGAAGAAGATAAAGCCAAGTACAAGTGTTGTCATAAATTGGATTTATGAATAAAACTAATTAAGGAAAATGAGAGAGATATTTTAAAACATTTGGTCCTTCTTTCCTCTTCCTCATTTCCAAAAAAAGAGAGAGAGAAAGCTTAAGAAAAACTAGAGAGAAGGAGGAGCTCAAGGAGGAGAAATCCAAGGTAAGGCTTAAGATTACAAGTGATTTTGCCTTTTAACTTGTGTAATCTCTTCTCTAATCCCTTGATCTTCATGGAAAACTTGGTGTAGCAAGCAAAGTGTCAAGGTTGAGAGAGAGAGAGAGAGAGGGAGAGGATAGTTTCAGAGAGAGAAAGTTCAAGAATCAAAGGTAACCTCAAGAACTTCAAATATCTTGGTTTGTTGTTGTTCTTGGCTTGGTTGGTGGAATGTTTGTTGATTTTGTAAATATGGAAAGTGGAAACCCTAATGGGTTATGCTACCCAAATTTTCTCTAATCATGTCTAGTATGTGTTTAAATGGTTTAACAAGTGGTTAAAAGTAAAAAGGAACAAGCTTTTGGAGTTGAAACTCAAAAACACATTTTCCCTTTTTCTTGACACATGTTTTGGCTAGAGCTAGAATGAGGGGTTAGGGATGATATTTCATTAATTTGATGGTTTCATGGTGTTTAGGAGGGAAAATTATGTATGGTTGATGTTGATCGGTTTGTGAGATAAGCCATAGTGAAATTATGAAAATACCCCTAAAACCCTAAATAGGGGTTGTCAAGGGCAAAACATTCATTTGACAATGATTTTATGAAAACCAAGGTAAAAAATGGATTCTACATGCAAAATTTTGTAGGAATAGTCTGGATCAAATTTCTAAAGAAGTATAGTCAAACCAAGTTCAAAGGGTCTTATACCGGGTCCCTAGGGGCATTTTGGTAATTTTACAGTTTTAAACAAATGTAACCAACAAAAGTATATTGGAAGATTCTAAAGTGATACATAAATGAATTTTAACCTAATTCTTGTAAATTTGGAATTTTAGGACCAGTCTGTTATGCCCGAGCTGGATCAAACTAAGAACTATTTTCGGTAACAAAAAGGGACACAAGGTAGTAACTTTATCCTTCATACACTATGCCAATATTTATATATATGTGTATGCCATCTTCTGTGATTTAATTAATGAACATGGTTTTACCGAGGAGGGCATTTTTGTGTGTGGAGGCACACTTATCTGGTTGTTGAGTAAGAACCCAACTGAGGTTTATGGATAGTGAGAGATTGAGCCCTTACTCATGTATGCATGCCGTGATGTGATATTATTGTTAATTTTTTGCATAACATAGAGCATGACATATTTAATTTTCACATTTATATCAACGATTGTATGTTACTACTGAGATTCTTTTGAATCTCACTCTTTTTCAAATAAATAAATATTCTAGTAGAAGCTAGTGGCTTTAAGGGCAAGATAATAAATACAAGCAATTGAGGTGTGCGGATCCCAAGGTCGCAGCTATTTGGTTATATTTAGTCTAGTTTTAAATATTTTGGATATTTTTCTATAATTTGTATATATTCTTTCAAACCCCGCGGGGAGACTTTTGTATTTAAAACATATACTTAATATCAGTATGTTTCCTTTATTTTTATATGCCTTACGGAACTTTGCGCTTATTACTTTGCGTATATCAAAATGTTAAGGGGTTTGACAGTTGGATTGGGAAGAGATGGAGTAGTTCATTCCACCATGTGGTGTAGCCTCTATTGGTGCACGATGGTTGGTTTTTTATTGCCCCACTAGTTTAATGAGCAACCACCCCACTGGTTCAATGAGGGGCTACAACACTCTACTAGTTCAACAATGGGAAAAGGCCCATGGTCTGGGCATATGCCCTATGGATTTTGGCCGGTCCTCATCACATAACTAATGAGCTTTAGAGTGGCCAATAACATGGATAGTAACTTAGCTGTTAGGTTTAATTAGCGGAAATAAGGCGGTTTGGATTTATGGAAGGGAACTTGGGAATTGTGATATAGAAATTGTGATACAGAATTTCTGATACATAATTCCTGATATGAAATTTGTGATATGAAATTGTAATATATAAATTGTGATATGAAATTTATGATAGAAAATTTTTGATATGGAATTTGTTATATTGAACTTGTGATATGGACATTGTGAT
Organism: Inga leiocalycina; assembly: GCA_963242795.1. Taxonomy (NCBI): domain Eukaryota; kingdom Viridiplantae; phylum Streptophyta; class Magnoliopsida; order Fabales; family Fabaceae; genus Inga; species Inga leiocalycina. The sequence continues at coordinate 41,032,502 of OY725328.1, read as the reverse complement.
ACATAATTTTTGATATTGAAATTGTGACATGGAAATTGTGATACAAAATTTGTGATGTTAAAATTGTGATACGGAAATTGTGATACAGAAATTGTGATATTGAAACTGTGACATGGAAATTGTGACATAAAGACTATGTTACAAGATTTATGATATGGAATTTATTGTTAGGATCGACAGGCACAACGGAATAATTTTAAAATTTTTGCCGATTTTAATTGAGGATCTATCAACGGTGTTTAAATCAAGTTAGAAAGATTTGTACCTTTTTCAATTCAGGGTTTTCGATCTGTAGGAGCCAACACGTCAGGTCCGCTCCCTCTACTGGTATCTATATGAATGCTATCCAACAAAGACTACATGCTAGCGCCTCCAATGTTTCCTAGAGTTTCCTTTGCGGCTCTCAATTCTCATCTATGTATGAGTATGTCTGCTCTATCAAGTTTATAACCTATGAGGGCTATATTCGAATTTCGAAATTAATATTTATTAATTTTGAAATTAATTAAAAATTAATTATCTTGATGAGCTAATTAAATATATTCAGTTTAAATTAAATTTGTCCAACAGTTTTAATTTAACCTATTTATTTAATCCAAATAAAGAGCCATTAGATTGAATTTATCTTTATAAATTAAATCTGAGATATTATATCTCTATTATGTTAGTAATTAAATCTAATTTATCTTAATAAAATTAAAATTAAAACTAATACAATATAATAATATCATATAATATAAATCTACATATATATAAAATATTTATTTCAAAAATACATACATATATATAATATTATTAGCGAATTTAATATATTATATATATATATAAATATAAAATTTATCTACCCTAGATTAAATATTATCTTGTGTTGAGCCATTCTTGTGTGCGACCCTGTAGGCCCATACGAAGTTGGCAGTGGGCCAATAACTGTATTAACCCACAAGTTGCAAGCGGCCTCTAACAAGACATTACAACTATTCAATTCATATGAGGATCGTTAACACGATGCAACCTGTCATACAACCAAGTCACATCCCTTTTGTCACATGATATATCGATCAAGGATAAGGCATGGATAATGTCATCCTCTTGTTCTTGACCATTACTTTTTTGATTCCTGAGTAATCTGACAATAGAAATGGAAACTCCTTTCCATCGTAGTATGACCATACATATCTCAGACTCACTCATCGAGGGGCCCAGTAATATCTCTCTACTAATGTGAGGGACAAATTCCATCTTGATCATTCATATTCCTCTGCATGAAAAACTACTAAGCCCTATAGTAGCCTTTATCATCACCCGGTCAAAAATGGCTTTTGACTAGTTCAAAGCTTAGTAACTCTCATGTAGGAATCCATGATGACCTCAGGTTAAAGGGCATTATGACGTGATTATACATAAGAAAAGCTTATTACTTGATCCATGTAGCTTTCTCATAGTGGGTCGGTCCAGCACGTTGTGTACTCTTACAAGTGCTTAAGACTTTGATTCGTATCTCCATATCTTATCAAACTCATACTGGTCTTGTTTCATCTTTGCTCTAGCATAAATGACCGACCAGGGACATTTTAGGACAATCTTTATGATTTATCCAAGGATATAATTATCATAGTTAACATGCAAATGATATGATAACAGAATGCAGAAATTTCATTAAATTAATAATGTTCAAAGTACAATGATTGGTCCTTAGGGCATAATTCCAACATTTACAATATGGAACGTGTGATATACAATTTTTTGAATTATATCACTAATAATTTGTTTTAATTGTTCCACTTACACCTCACAAGCACATATTAGCATGTGTAATGAGTTGGATAGCTGGTTATTGAGGTTTTTGTCTCACGTAGTTGATTTAACATTTTTCAGGTAATAGTTCTTTGCTAGTCCATTGGGGAAGGGTCTAGAGGCTTGATTATTGTGATAATATTTTGGTGCGAACCCACTAGGGAACATCCCACGAACCCACAACCAATCTGAAATATATACACCCTAAGAAAGCTAAACACAGATTGACAATCCACTTGACCCTTGAACACAAAAGAACAAGGACCCGAAGTGTTGGAAGACGCCACAAGGATGATCAAACCTTGATAAGTCTGTTAGTTCTAAAATAAACTCTTGAAAGAATCCACTCTCAAGAAACAAAGTGTAGAAGTGCAACTTTCATTCATCATTTAAATCTGAAGTGTGTCTTACAAATGAAGAAGCACTAAGTATTTATAGGGAAATATGACCTAATTGCAATAATTGCAACTTTGAAGATAGCAAATACAAAGTGTAATACCATGTGCTAGGAAACTTAAACGTCTAATACAATAACCCAAAAGTCTAATACAATCTTCTAGAAAATGCAAAAGTCTAATTCAGCATGCTAGAGAACCCAAAATTGAATTCTGCCAACTACCTAATGATTTTCTTACAAATAAATTCAAGAAAATGTAGTAAGCAAGTAAGGCTCAAAATGTACTTATTAGGCCCAAATGAGTCCTCCCATGTGTGATATCCGAAAAAGCGATTAAGGGCTAATGACTTCAAAAGTGAATATAATTATTGTTGAATAAACACTTTTGGAGAATGTGTGATGGGAATTTGGTTGTTTTAATGATTCCAATGGCTTCCTTGTGAAAATTCGTGTGGGGAGAGTGTTTATTGTGAAATTGGAACCATTAGGAACAACTGTGTAAAAGTTTGAAATTCTGTCCATTGAAACTCTGTACAGGGCAGTCAACTTGTATGGACATTTTAAATAGGAAAATGGTGTTTAAAAATTATGACAATTTCCAATCTTAAATTTCACATGCCAATCTTCAAAATGGACATATAATTTATGTCATTTCAATTTATGAGTTAAGAGTTATGATTTTCCAAAGTTTAGGATGGAAACTGGAATCTGTTTTGGAGTAGTATGGTCTTTTGTGAAATTCTGTATTTTTGAGGTTATGAGCTGTAGTGATCCATATTTTTCCAATAAAGAGGACTTAAATAGCTTTCCATTGGCTTTAGTATCACCCCATTTTGAGTTTTCTAGAATTAGTTATGATTTTTCAAAGTTTGGGCATAAATCTGCCAGAATTTTGTAAAAATCCGAAATTGATGGAAATTTAGTAAATAATTAGAAAATAATATTATATCATATTAAATCATCATCCACCTCCTCCATCAGCCTAAAACCGTGCCATTAAGCTGCAATAAGAGAGAGAAGGAGAAGAGAACTAATATGGTAAGTCAATTTCTTCGGTAAATCCTTACCTAACACGTATAACTCCGCTCCTAAACTATTCTTCTATGTTCTTCAAGGTTTTTGGAACACAAATTTCGGTGTTCTAAGGCTAGGGCTTTCATCCACCTTGACAAAAAGCTAGTGGGAGCTTGAGGTAACTTTTAAACTTTCGTATATTGCTTATTCTGGTTGCTATGGGCAATTTAATCGGTGAAATTTCTCCGGATTGCCATTGGTTTTAAAGTTTGGAAATGATATGGCCTAGGGGCTATGCTGCCCAAATTGGGTGTTAATGTTAGTTGTAACCTAATGTAATGGTTAATAAAGTGATTCAGAGTAGAAAGAAACACGTTTGCGAAGCCAAAACCGAAACACCCCAATTTTTCTCGGGGAATTGAGAATTTCGGCCAAGGATAGTTTGGAGGGGTTAGATTTGAATTTTCAATAATTTGATAGTTCCATTGAGTTCAGGAGTGAAAATTAGGTGGGGTTACAGTAGGTCACTTTTTCGGAAAAGGCCGAAAAAGCATAATTACGAAAACGCCCCTAAAACCCTTAAAGTAGGGCTGCCAAGGGTAAATTTGTAATTTGACATTGAATTTGATAATTCCAAGTCTAAAAATGGATTCCTTAGGCAGAAATATGTTAGGATAGCCCATATTAGAATTTCGGGAAAAGTGCAACCGGATCAGGGTACGGCGGGCCCGGGCTGGGTCCCCCGGGGCATTTTTGTAAATATTCATTATAGACTCATATAACCCCAAAAAACACTATGGAAGTGGCTAAATGGTGCATTTGGAATTGTATGATTCGATATTTTCCTTGTTCGTGATCCACCTGCGCTAGAGCACAATCGGAAAGAACAAGGTAGTGACTATTTTCCCTTATACTATATGTGATACATGGTATGTTTGTTTGATCATTGTTTGTGAGTCTATCACCTACGGCCCATAGGTGTTGATGGTAAGAGGATCGTACCTTCGAGGGCGGTGGAATCCGGGGGATGAGACTCTGTGAAAGCCGTAAGGCTATATGTGAAAGTCGAAAGGCTATTTGTGAAACCTTTACCTGCGGCCCATCAGTGTTGACGGTGGGATATGGGGGATGAGATTATGTGATTATGTGCATATGTGGCAGCCTACGTGCTGTGCTTTATGTTGTGATACTGCTTGATGATTTTCTTGCATGCTTTGTGATTACATGTGGTATGAGTGATTTGTTACTACTGGGATTCTTTTGAATCTCATTCTTTCCATTGACTAACCTTTAGATAGGGCAAGTGGCTCCAAGGGAAAGGAGACGACCAAGGGCGGATAGGGCTCTTTAGGGAGATTTATATTTTGGTGTTGGTTATCATGTTTTGTTGGGAGATCATCGTATATCTTATAAATGTTGTTTTGGAGACAGTGGTGTAATCCCCTAATGGAAATTTATAAACCTTTAGTTTATGTATGAAACCCAGGGGTTATCGGGATTTTGTTGTATACTCTGATATGTAAATGTGATGTAACTACACTAGGTAATTATATTCGAGTTGTGGAATTTGAGACCAGGGTAAGGCAGAAATTTTGAAAATATTTGTGAAAGCCCTTCTATAAGGAAGGGATTGTAAATGAGCTTGATTGTTATTGGTCTCTATTTCATTTTAAAATACGTATTTCGAATCAGAATTACGAAGGGGGTTGCACCATGTGTAGTACTAGGTCTAAGCTCTTCAGTTTCAAGTCTACAAGCCCAAAACTTGATCAATGTCTCCATTTGAAGCTCATATGAAGTTAGTGACGTTTTCGGCATTTTTGTCCAACTTTGATCTAATTGCTACCCGCTTTATCCAAGTATCTTGCACTAGCCTATTTAATGCTTCCTTAATTTGTTTGGCTCTTGCTCTTATGATTGGTCGACTTGGAATTTGCAAAGGATCACTTGAATTTGAAGGCACAATATGCTGGATCGCATCATTCCCTCTCTCTTCAAAAGGATTTGTCGTCGAATCTTCACCTACATCAAAAGGAGATAAATCAGCTACATTAAAAGTAGCACTAATAGAATACTCACTAGGAAAATCAATCTTGTAAGCGTTATCATTTATTCATTCAAGTACTTGAAATAGATGAATGCACACTTCTGTTATATGCAAATTCAATGAATGGCAAGCAATCTTCCCAATTTTTCAAGTTCTTTTGAATCACAATTTTGAGTAATTGAGACAAGGTTCTATTAACAACTTCAGTTTGTCCATCAGTTCGTGGATTACAAGTAGTAGAAAATAACAATTTAGTATCAAGCTCTCCCCACAAAACTCTCCAAAAATGATTCAAGAATTTGGTATCCCTATTAGAAACAATACTTTTAAGAACGCCATGAAGCCTCACAATTTCTTTAAAGAACAGATTAGCAATGTATGTGACATCATCAGTTTTATGGCATGTAATAAAATGTGCCATTTTAGAAAATCTATCAACAACCACAAATATGGAATCCATTCCTCTTTTTGACCTAGGCAAATCTAAAACAAAATCCATTGATATGTCAATCCAATGTTCACTAGGTATAGGTAAAGGAGTATACAAACCATATGGCAAGACTTTAGATTTAGCCTTTTTACATGTTATGCATTTAGCTCAAATTCTTTCCACATTACATTTCATTTTAGACCAACAGAAATGCTCATATAAAACATCCAAAGTCTTTTCACACCAAAGTGGCCCATTAAACCTCCCATATGTGCTTCTTTAATAAGTAATTCACACAATGAACATTGAGGCACACACAGTCTATTTTCTTTAAACAAGTACCCATAAAACTCTATAAAATTTATCAAATGCTTTCTTTTCACAAGCAAGGAATAATTCAGCAAAATCGGCATCATTTGCATACAATTCCTTGATATATTCAAAGCCAAACAACTTAGTATTAAGAGTTGAAAGAAGAGTGTAGCTTCTAGACAATGCATCAGCAACCACATTCTCATTACCTTTCTTGTATTTGATGACATATGGAAATGTCTCAATAAATTCCAGCCACCTTGCATATCTCTTGTTCAGCTCACCTTGAACTTTTAATATGCTTCAAGGATTGATGATCAGTGTGAATCACAGATTGTTTGGGCCAAAGGTAGTGCTGCCAATTCTCCAATGCTCTTTTAAGTGCATAGAGCTCTTTGTCATAAGTTGGATACTTCAAGGCTACTCCATTTAGCTTTTAACTAAAATAGGCAATTGGCTTTCCTTCCTGCATTAAAATAGCTCCTATTCCAACTCCAGATGCATCAAATTCAATCTCAAAAGTTTTGCTAAAGTCAGGCAATACTAACACAGGTGCAAAACACAATTTTTCCTTAAGGCCAATGAATGCATCATCTTGTGCTTTATCCCATTTAAACCCAATATATTTTTTAATGACCTCAGTGACTGGTGCAGAAATTGTGCTAAAATCCTTCACAAATCGCCTATAAAAACTAGCTAAACCATGAAAACTTCTTACCTCAGTTATGCTTTTAGGTTTGGCCATTCTTTTATGGCTCTTATCTTTTCCTCATCAACTTTATTCCTTTAGCACTCACCACAAAACCAAGAAAAACAATTTTGTCCATGCAAAAATCACACATTTTCAATTTGCAAACAGTTTTTCCTTCCTCAAAACATCAAGCACACAACGCAAATGATTTAAATGCTCATCCAAATTCTTGCTATAAATTAGAATATCGTCAAAATAAACCACAACAAATTTCCCAATGAAAGCACGCAAAATATGGTTCATTGATCTCATGAACATGCTAGGTGCATTAGTTAACCCAAATGGCATAACTAACCATTCATACAATCCATGTTTGGTCTTGAAAGCAGTTTTGCACTCATCCCCTTCTCTCATTCTAATTTGATGGTACCCATACTTCAAATCAATCTTAGAAAAGACAATAGAACCATGCAATTCATCAGGCATACCATCTTTTCTAGGAATGGGATGGCAATATCTTACAGTGATATTGTTGATAACTCTACAATCAATGTAAATCCTCCAAGTTCCATCTTTCTTTGGAACTAAAAGCATTAGAACTACACAAGGGCTCAAACTTTCTCTAACATATCCCTTTGTTATAGCTCTCTCACTTACTTTTGAAGCTCTTTTGTTTCTTCAAGATTACTTCTATATACTGGCCTATTAGGAATTATTGCTCCAGGAATGAAATCAATTTGGTGTTTAATTCCTCTAATAGGTGGTAAACCTGGTGGAGTTTCTTAAGGGAATACATAATCAAATTCCTGCAACAAAGAACCAACAACACTAAGAAAGGAAGAGTTAATGTCATTAGTGTTAAAAAAGGATTCCTTGTAAAGAAGGACAAGCAAGTGTGTTTCAGCTAGAAAAGCACTTCTTACTTCACTTTCCTTTGCATAAAAACTCATTTTCTTATTTTCTTTTCTCTCTTCACTCATTTCCTTTCTTTGGATTTCTTTTTTTGAACTTTCAGGTTTTCTCTCTTTTTCACTCTCTTTTCTTTTTTCCCTCTCATTTTTCTCTCTTTTCATCTTGAGTTGATCCTCATATACTTACTTTGGAGTTAATGGTACAAGAGTCATAGGTCTACTATTCATTACAAAAGAATATCTATTTGTAAACCCATCCCTCTTGACTTTTCTATCAAACTCCCATGGTTTTCCTAAAAGTATATGTGCAACATGTATAGGAACAACATCACACAATATTTCATCACAATATTTACCAATTTAAAAAGAAACAAGAACTTGCTTATCAACATTAATTTTCCCACATTCATTCAGCCTTGCAGCTTGTATGGTCTAGGGTGTCTAATGGTAGGCAAATTCAATTTCTCAACCAATGTATAGCTTGCAACATTGTTATACTCCCACCATCAATGATCAAACTACAAACCTTGTTATTAATGAGGCAACGAGTATGGAAAATGTTTTCCCTTTGCTCATTCATCTCATCTTCCTTTACTTGGCAATTCAAAGCTCTTCTAACCATAAGGCATTCTCCTTCCATGGCATATTCAACCCCATCATTACTAGTATCTTCAAGTGAGGGCATGGAATCATGATCACTTTTACTTTTAGTCACAACTTCACTAGTTTTAAGAATCATGACTCTCTTACTGGGGCATTGAGAATCTATATGACCTGTACCCAAACACTTGAAACACTTTATATCTCTATTTCTAGAAGTTTGGGAATCAGATTTACCTTTGCTCTTTGATGTAGCTTCTTCTTTTCTTTTAGTTGTCTCGTCTTGGAAAGCTCTTTCTCCTTTCTTCCAAATTTGTTTTTGTGAAGAACTTGATCCAAAATGGAATTTTGAAGCACCTTTACACTTGAGTTGCTTTTCCACCTTAATTGCCATATACACCATGACCTCCAGCTCCACATAATATTGTAATTCCACTGTGTCAGCAATTTCTTTATGAAGCCCATTCAGAAAATGAGCCATTGTAGCCTTTCTGTCTTCTTGCTCATTAGCTCTTATCAAAGCTAACTCCATCTCTTTATAATATTCCTTCACACTCCTAGAGCCTTATGTAATGGTCTGTAACTTTTAATAAAGCTCTCTATAGTAATGGTAAGGAATAAATCTCCTCCTCATTAGAGTTTTTATTTCCCTCCATGTTGCTACTGGCCTCTCTCCATTATTCCTCCTATTAATGCCTAATTTATCCCACAAAACAATAGCATAATCAGTGAATTCTATTACTGCCAACTTTACCTTTTTAGCCTCAGAATAATTATAGCACTCAAAAATCATTTATATCTTCTTCTCACACTCTAAATATGCTTCAGGATCACTCCTACCTTGGAAAGGTGGATTTTTATTATGATGCTCTCTAGGTTCCCATCTACTCTATTTCTTTCCCTAGGATATTTATGCTATGTCCTCTCCCATACCTTAAATATCCTCTATACCTATTTCTTCCCACTTCATATTCAGATTCAAAATCTTCCTTACTAGTACCGCTAACCTCATTATTCTCATATTTAAATTCATCCATAGAAGTATCCCATCGCTTATTATGCCTTCTAGGATTTCGTCTAACTCTTTGTAGGTTTGAAATTCTTTCATCTTGCCTATCCATCCTATCCCTTATTTCTCCAAAAACAACTTCCATATGTGCACAATGTTGCTGCATTTCCTTGAGGTGGTCATCTAGATTCATTGGGTTACCGCTGGATGTTTCTTCTGCATTAGACATTGTATCTACAAGAAAGATGTTTGAGAAATAATTTTCCTCACAAATTCCTCACGTGTTTCCCTCAAGGATGTCACTCTACACTCGTGTTTCACTCAAATTTAGCTTTTAAATTGATGTATTTCACTCTTACCTTTTTCCACTCTTAGATTCCTCTTGAGGCACTTTAAAGAACTAAGCAATTCATAATCAATGCAATCACAATTTGCAGAATCAACACAACACTTAGAAATATGAAATATCAAAGTGAGTATTAGAAAAGAAAATTCATGGAAATCAAGAGTTTAAATGACAAAGACTTCATAAATTCTGGGTATGACAATAGGTATTGCTCAAAACACTTCTAGCACAATCCTTTTTTTTTTTCAGTATTTTTTTCTTTTTTTTTCAAATATTTTTTTCTTTTTCTTTTTCTGGTGCTCTTGTTTTTTTTCTGTTTTTCTCCCCTACTGAAATTTAAAGAGAATGCAGAATCTACACAAACAATACAACACTAGAAATCTAAACCTAGAAATTCTAGAAAAGTGTCTGTTTTTAAAAGATTATAACTCATAGTGGAAATTTTGGATTGAGATGAGACCAAAACGGCTAGAAAATAAAAATGACCTATTGAACAATGTAAAATACAAAGGAAAGGTGGTCAAACCTAGAATTTTCCAGAAAGCACAACTAGATTAAAATGGACCGAGTCACAAATGACAAACTGGATTGAAATGATTCCAAAACAAAATGACAAAAGAGATTTTGAACTATGAAAATGGCTTACTAAATGTTGAAAATTGCAAGAAAAGCTTGACGAAAAGAAGTAAGAAATCTGAACACGAACAGACACAAGAACAAAGAACAAATTTAAAAAGAAAATGGAAACAAAGCATAGATAGATATGGCCTGATTTTAGATCCGAAGCTCTGATACCAAGATGGTACAAACCCACTGGGGAAGATCCCATGGACCCACAACTAATATGAAATATACACACCCCAAGAAAGCTAAACACAGATTGATGATCCACTTGAACCCTTGAACACAAAAGAACAAGGACCCGAAGTGTTGGAAGACACCATAAGGATGATCAAACCTTGATAAGTCTGTTAGTTCTAAGCAGAACCCCAGAGAGAATCCACTCTCAAGAAATAAAGTGCAGAAGTCAACTTTCATTCATCATTCAAATCTAAAGTGTGTCTTACAAATGAAGAAGCACCAAGTATTTATAGGGAAATATGACCTAATTGCAATAATTACAACTTTGAACATAGCAAATACAAAGTGTAATACAATGTGCTAGGAAACCTAAAAGTCTAATACAATGACCCAAAAGTCTAATACAATAAACCCAAAAGTCTATTACAATCTTCTAGAAAATGCAAACGTCTAATTCAGCATACTAGAGAACCCAAAATTCAGTTCTGGCAACTACCTAATGATTTTCTTACAAATAAATTCAAGAAAATGTAGTAAGCAAGTAAGGCTCAAAATGTGCTTCCATGTGTAGTACTAGGTCCAAAATCTTTAGTTTCAAGTCTGCAAGCCCAAAACTTGAACAATATCTCCATTTGCAGCCCATATGAAGTTAGTGACGTTTTCAGAATTTTTGTCCAGCTTTAATCTAATTGCTACTTGCTTTGTCCAAGTATCTTGCACTAGCCTATTTAATGCTTCCTTAATTTGTTTGGCTCTTGCTTTTATGATTGGTCCACTTGGAATTTGCAATGGATCACTTGAATTTGAAGGCACAACATGGTGGATTGCATGATATTTGTAAAGCCTCCTCCTTTTTATTTTTGTGATGAATTGTTGTGTATTGCTACTATAAGGCTCATGTTGCATACTCTGATTTGAAATTATATGTTGGATCATTGTTTATGTCATGAATGAGTAAATCAAGTAGATATCTGAGAGAATTGTTGTTTAAGTATTTTGATAATTGTGTTTGATGTTGGACTTGTGGTCAAATGATTATATTCTGGACTTTGAGAAGTCTAAGGCCCAAGTGTGTTAATTAATTATGATTTAGTTTGTGGAATTGTGAGCAGAAAATATTATACATAATAAATTTTAAATGACTAGTTTATTCTTTTCCATCATGGATAGATACTTATAGTGATTTAAATTCTTTATAATCTTGGTAGTGTTTTCAAATATTAGTTGAACTCTTTTTCTGCCATGGTTAACTCTTTGAAAGATGAGTTGTAATCTTCTACACTATAGTATACCTTTGGGTTTAAATTTTCTCTTTAACGCCATAATATTGTTTATTATCTGAAAATTTGATCAAGTGTATGGATTATCAAGTTTTAAGTAAATGCTTTTACAATTTGGTATCAGAGTCTAAGATTTTGCTATCTGTGTGGCATTGCATGGCCTATGGTGGTAATATACATAATTCTCACATATCCTTCCCTCCTTGTTTTAATTGTGTTGTGTTTTCTTTGATTGCTCACTTTTTATGGTGGGTTGCATCCTTAAGAGTGGAGAAACAGTAAGAAATTAAGGAATTTTACATGTTATATACATATTTATGCCTTAAAACAATGCAAATTTTAGGCAAAATAAGGGAGATATAGTGAAAATTTGGTGTGAAAATTAATGTTAATGAGATGTCAAAGAACCATAAAAAAGATCATGTATTGGAAGCGGAATGGTAAGCTTCATACTGTGTTTAATGACAAGATTTGTTTAAGTAAATATGCTTTTTAATGAAATGGTTAGTTACTAATTGAGTAAATATGATACTAATAAGTATAAAAGTAGTTGGTTATAGAAATTTGTTGTTGTCTAATTGGACTCTTTGCAGCATAAGTAATAAATATGTTTCTTTATGTAGCTTGCACCTTATTGTTTCCCAAGAAATTAAGTCATTGCGGAATTGATAAGTTATATTAACAAATATTTTCTTGCTATTAAGGAAGATATTTAGAAATTTTGTTATGACAAAGGAAAAGTAAAAGGGAGAAAATAAAAGTTTTGTGGACTTCTATGTTAATAACAATTATGATTTGATTGAATTTGGTTTGCAAACAGCTATTAAGTAAGTGCATTATTGAAATTAGAGAAAACTTTTATAAGTGGAACTTGAGATTTTGATCACTAAAGCATGTTGATGATAAATATTTGATTTAAACATAACTTGGATAGTTAAAATATTGTCTAATGAGTGATTCCAAAGTACTATATGAAATGAAGTTTGAATGAATGAAATTGTTCTGCACAAGGTTGATATATATGCTTATATATTTTCAAGTATGAATATGTTTGGCTTGAATAATTCTTTTTGGATTAGAAATTGCATAAAAATAGTGTTGACAAAACAGATTACTTATGAAATGGTTATTTTCTTTGGTGTTTCAAAATTTTTACATCTAGGGGGGAAGAATTACTTTTGAAGATCCTACTTAAAAAGTTTATAATGGGCAAAGATTCCTATTAAATGCCTCTCAAACTATTCGTTAGAAAGAGCAATTTGTAATAGAAATTAAATGATGTTATTTCTTGTTTTATACCAAGAAAATGTATCTATTTTGCATGGTATATGTGAAAAATTAAAATAAAAAAAGATATTAACCTTTTATTGTTAATACAAAAAGGAATGCGAAAAAAAAAATTGATGTACAAAATCTTGAGATATGAGTATTTTTATAGTTAGTGATAAGAATGCATGGATTTCTAAAGTTGAAGTATCATTTGAGGTTAAAGATTTTGATTTGGCACTTGATAAAATATTATCAGTATTATCTGAATCTAAGAGTATTATTGAAGAGATTGATAGATGATAGTAAATTGGGGGTAAATCAGTAATCTTGATAATAGATTAGAAATGTGAATAAGTATAAAAATCCGAGCTTTTGTAAATTTTTGTAGTGATTTGGTTTTGTCACACCTTTATCTTATTTTCACCTTTTTCAAAGTATTTGCGGAACATGATACGCAATTTGTAACCCCCTCCGTAATTAAATCCGAAATACGCGATTAAAATGAATTAGAGACCAACGGTTAAACAAAACTCTTTTCAATCCCTTCCTTATGGTAGGGTTTTCGCAATTACCTTTCAAAATCTAATACACCTGGTCTCATATTCATATTTCGAATATAATTACCTTGCGAAGATAAATCACATTCATAATATATCTGAGTGCACAACATAATAATCCCGGCAATTCTGGGTTCATACCTTTCACCAATGAGTTTCAAAGGCACATTCGCCTATATACAAGTTCTCATACGGAGATTACACAATATCCTTTCGAACACATATCCAAATACACATTCCAACTTATACAACCATGTATACACCTAAATATGTACAGTTATCCCAACTATAATGATAACCAACTACCAAAACTACAACCCAAGGAAGTCCTTGCCACCCTTGGTTGCTTGCTCCATCCTCGATCCACCTACTTTGCCTAAAATATTGGTAAGGGAGGGTGAGATTCGAGAGAATCTCAGTAGGAAAACAATACCAATATGCATGTATGACAAATGTATAATGCATAACATGCTTGCATTAATAACTCATGCTGACACAATGACATATTTGCAAGCTCAATGTTTTAAACAACATACTTATGGCCATAGCATAAACCGAAACATGACTTCAAACATTCATATATATTACACATAATTATGCAAAGCAATAACATGCATCAAAACACCAACACAAATATCAAATACATGTAGGAGAAGTAAGTTCCCTACCTTAACCCTTTTACGTCTTGAAACATATGCCTCGCAAAGCGTGCCAACGACTAGGCTCACAACTTGATCCTACAATTTCAAATATACAATTCAGACACTTCCATAGTATTTCTGGGGGTTATATGAGCCTATTATGAAAATTTACTAAAATGCCCACGGGGACCCGGCTCAGCCTCGCCGTACCTGGTCTGACTGTACTTTTCCTAAAAATTTGACATGGGCTATTCTGATATATTTTCACCCAAAGAATCCATTTCCGAACTCAAAATTATCAAATTCAATGTAAAATTACAAAATTACCCTTGACAGCCCCACTTTAAGGGTTTTTAGGGCATTTTCGTAATTATGCCTTTTCCGAAAAAGTAACCAACTGTAATCCTACCTAATTTTCCGTCTTGAACTCAATGGAACCATCAAATCATTGAAAATCGAAATCTAACGCCCATTTACATCCATGACCAAAATATATGGGTTTTCCAAGGAAAATCGGGGTTTTGCGATTTCGGCTTCGTAAACATATTCCTTATACTTCTAACCACTTTATTTACTATTCCATAGGTTACAACTATCATTTAGTACCAATTTGGGCTGCATAACCCCTAGGCCAACCCATTTCCAAAAAATAAAACCAATGACAATCCGGCGAAATTTCACCGATTAAATTGTCCACAACAGCCAGAATAGTCAATATACAAGAGTTTGGAAGTTACCTCAAGCTCCCACTAGCTTTTCCTCAATATAGTTGAAAACCCTAACTCCTCCACACCAAAATATGAACTTTACAACCTTCAAGAATACCGAATAGAAGCTTAGGAGTAGAGTTATACGCGTTAGGAGCTAAATCGTCGTAGGAATCGGCTTATCTTATGAGATTTCTTCCCTTTCTCTCTCTAGATTTTCTCTCACTTTCTCTCTCTATTCAGCTGCTCTTCAGGTCAGAAATAAGAAGAAGAAGAAGATAGAAATAAATGTTTAATACTCTATGCTTATGTCATCTCCTTAATTGCTTATGTCATAATTCCCATTTTCGAATTTTTCAGAAATTTTGGCAGAGTTTATTCCTAAACTTTAAAACATCATAACTAATTCTAGAAAAATAGAATTGGAGTGATTCCAAAGGCTATAGAACCTTTATTGAGTCTAGTTTGAAGAAAAAATATAGCCTTTTACTATTTGGAGGCACATCATTCCCAAATTTTTAATTTTTGCATGTTGTTCCAGAAATTTCACAGTTTTTCTGTTCTGATTTCAAAAATTCATAACTTTTTGTATATAGCTCTAATTGAGTCGTATGACCTATCAAATTAAAGCTTAGGATGTCTACTTTCATCTAGTAAAATTTCATAATTTTTATCTCATAATTTGTTCATATAAAATCACATGACAAGCTCACTACCTCATAGGCAATTTCACCAAAAACATATTTACTTTCTCCAAAATTCACAATTTTACTTTCTTTAATACCTTAAAGATATAAGAATAATTAGGTAATAAATTTAGGCTCCTGATAAACTGGGGCTTAGTAGTCCACTTATTTCAGGCTTATTCTCTAGACTCAAATCTCAAAATTTGGAGTATTACACAATTCGATGGGTAACAAGGAATAGCGAGAATATACTGATATTAAGTACTTGGTATCAATATAGGAGTTCCCCATAGGGTCTGAAAAATATATATACAAACTTGGTCTAAAACTATCTAAAATAAACTAATAACAACCAACCACTTTGTCTTCTTGACCCGAACCCCTTAGTTACTGATATTTATCGTTTTACCCCTTGAGCCACTTCCTTTTGCTGGAATATTTTAATTTTTGAAAAAAAAGGGTGAGATTCAAAAGACTCAGCAGTAACATATGACCAATCATATAAAATGCAAAATTAAATATGTCATGCTCCATGTTATGCAACATAATAATAATGATACCATGGTATGTATACATGAGTTAGGGGCTTAATCCCCCATTATTAGTAAACCTTGGTTAGGACTTATTCGACAACCAGGTACACCTCTGCTGGGTTCTTGCTCAATAACCAGGTAAGTGTGCCTCCACACACAAAATGCTCTCCTCAGCAAAACTTCATTCATTAATTATATCATAGAAGATGGCATACACAAACATATAATTATTGGCATAGTATGTGAAAGATAAAGGTACTACCTTAAGTCCCTTTTTGCTCACAAAGAAGTCCTTAATTCAATCTGGCATAGGCTCAACAGTTTGGTCCTGAAAATCCAAATTTACAAGTAACTGGTTATTACTTGTACTATTACTTCCCTTAATCATAGTTTCAACAATTTTTGCACAGTACAACTCTGCATAATAATGTTGCTTCACAGGAGGCAAATCAACAACATACACTTACAACTTCAAAAATTTCTAGATTTGTATACAAATTCCCAAAATCATGAACACCTATATTCCCACACAATTTTCCCTTCTAAATTGAATGGAAGCATCAAAATTGTGAAATTCCAACTCCTTCTTCTAGTTCTATGCTTGGACGAAATTAGGGTTCTTAATAAACACTTAATAAACATGATTTATAAAAATTTGGACAGCATAACTCCTTAGAGTTTCATACTTCTATTTTTACAAAACAACCAAAATCATCATTTAACCATAAATACATGATCAAACTATGATTAAACCTCAAAAATACCCCTAGATGAAAAATGAATAGTAATCCACCCTCATAAAAGCTCACCAAAAAACAAAATAATCGGTTCAAAATGAAGCCTACACTTACCTCTACGCGTTTACGCAATCGATTCAGAAATCCGGCTGCAATTCTGTCAGCTAGACAACACTAAACACCTTAGATTAGAAAACTGAGACCATAGAATTGAAGCTCTCAGTGAGTAAAAGAAGTTTACTGAAGACTTTGTCAGCTGGAAACGATGATTTGGGTTTGGAATCGACTCCGGAGCTCTAGAACACAACATTATTCATCCTTTCTCTTTCCTCTTCTATTTTCTCCATGTTTACTCTATTTTCTCTTGCCATTCAGGTGGCTACACAAAATTTATTAAGGTATGGAGCGCTAGGATTTGATCTTGCATCTTGATTAAATTGGACAAATCTTATGGTGTCTTACTTTTCAAGATCACTTTTTAGTATGCCATGTGTCCTTCTACTTGTCCTTTCCTTCTTTTCTCTCTCCCTATCCATCCTTATCTTGTCAAGGAAAGGAAAGCTACATGAATTCCCCAAACTTTTGGGACGATACTAGGAAAAGTTAATTAGGGGACCGGTGAATTCCTCTGACTTCAGCGCCACATGTCATCGTCTTGGAATGCCAACCAAAAAGGCAAGAAGGACACCTCATGATGAAGGGACAAGTGTGACCTTATAATTGTGCCAACCAAAAAGTATGAATAGTATTTGTCATGATGATGTGTACTTTAATGACAAGTGTCATCTTCTTATTCATCCAACACAAAAGTTGAGTCATCATTACTCATCATGACTTACTTTATTAAAGTTACTTTAATAAAATTACTTTATTGGTGACTACTCCTGTTTCACTCGGGATTGCTTTACATATACCATGGACCACCAAATGATGCCAGGTCAGAGTATGTGTATGGGCCCTACATGTTACCACATACCGGCATCCATTTTAAAAATGTAGGGTACACATGTCTGCCCTGAAAATGCCATATGCACACTTACACTGGCATATTTTGCACAACCAATTAGTGTCATACCTCATGACATAGTTGGGTGGCATCTTTCTACCAACCCAATGGCACCATATATTTGTCTTGTGCACATATGTACTAGCATTGCGATCTTACTACCCATGCATATTAGGCCCCCAGCCCGGTAGGGCCAGATCACATAGTCCTCAAGAATCTTTGTATCTCTCGATATTCTTAGGATTCTTCCCAAACTGGGCTTAATTGTATGCCTAATACAGGCTAATCCTAGTCTCTAAACCCAAAATTCAGGATATTACAAACCACATGAAATTGAGCCATAATAAGATATAAGAATTCAATTTTTGTCTTCATAAAAGTCATTATTGGAGCCCAAACTGGTAAATGGAAGAACATAACTGTTGGGCCCAACATATTGTAAATTTTGGCCTAAACAAAAGAAAAAGGAAGAAGCCCAATTTAATTACAAAAATGTATGGGCAAAATGTCATTTAACCAATAAAGCAAGAAGCTTTTATTTTTCCCTTTTCTTTATGATATTTTCTGCCAAAAAGAAAATAGAGGGAGGAAAAATCTTTATTTGGCTACAAATAATGTCATGTGGGAGGAATAATAGCCAAGTGAAAAAGATGATGACAAAAGTCAATTTTCATATGTTAATTGGCCATAAAATATTATTATCTTAAGGAGATGGAGAAATAATATTTTTAAATCTCTTAACTTATTTCAAGAGCTCATTTTTATCCAACACAGAGAAAAGAGATAGAGCGAGAGACTTGAAGAAAGCAAGACTAAAGAGAAAAGAAACTGGACGGTTGAAATCCAAGCGAATGGCATCTTGGTAATTTTTACACAAACCAAGGGCAAATTGGGGAATTGACTAATTATCTCTCCTTCTTTTCTATTAATTTTATTCAACCACTCACAATGAAGTGAAAAATAAAAAAAACATAAGAAAATGAAAGGGGAAAGAGAAAGGATGAATAGTAAAAGCCCTTGAGCTCTGGAGCCGATTTTACCTCCGATTCAGCATTTCCAGCTTCTAGAGTCTTCTCTAACATTGTTCCTCTCATGGAGAGAAACATTTCTATA
The DNA here is from genome assembly GCA_963242795.1 of Inga leiocalycina. NCBI lineage: Eukaryota > Viridiplantae > Streptophyta > Magnoliopsida > Fabales > Fabaceae > Inga > Inga leiocalycina. The sequence continues at coordinate 41,013,621 of OY725328.1, read as the reverse complement.
GTTTCATATTTTCAATCAGAGGTGCTTGATTCTATAGTGCTATTGAAATCAAGAACAGATCACATATTCGAGTTCTGATAAGTAGATCCTTCGATTTGAACTGAATATCTTGTGGTTTTGTTGAGTATTTCTTGAGATACTCAAACCTTAGATTTTGGCCAGAGGGAGTCTTTTAGGGCTTGATGCTCATATGATAATGATTATGATGTTAAAAGAGGTTTTATGATGATATATGGTGATTTTGTAAGTTTGTGTTTAAATCAGCCTGAATTCATTTTTTAGAGGCAAAGAGCTTGTAACATGTTTTTGATCAGCCAAACTTAGTTCAAATACTATAAAATTTTACTAGATTAAAGTAGACATCCTGGGCTTTAATTTGATAGGCAATAAAAGTCATTTGAACTAATGGATTGAAAATTATGATTTTTCAAAGTTTGACCTTGATTCTGGAAAAAAATCTATAACAGTCTGAGTTTGACAAATTTTTGGGAAATGTGTGGCTGTAATTGGGACTTTGTGATATTTTCAATTGAAATAGAACTTAAAGAGAGTTTTATAGAACCTAAAACCAACCCATTTGGAGTTTTGCAGAATTAACTTGCCAATTTATGGCAATTGTGTTGAATTGTCATAAATATTGAGCCAAATATAAGAAACATGTCACAAAGGCCCATGTAGTCATATTGGACACTCATTTATCATGGCTCTAATGATATAATTATATATCTAGGATCATGAAGTGGCAAAGAAGAAGCATCTTCAATGGTTGGAGAAAAGGTACAAGAGAGGACTCAAGACAAGAGGTAGTGAACTTACATAACTTGCATATATTTGATGTGTTTGTTGTGTTTTGATTTGCAATATTGCTTTGCTTGATTATGTGAAGCATGCATGAATGAATCATGCTCTGTTTCTATTTATACTGTGGCCATAGATATGTTGCATGAAACATTGAGCATGCAAAAATGTCATTATGTGAACATGAGCCTATGTAAGGCAAGCATATCATGCACTAGCATTCATCTTGCATGCATTGTTAGTATTGTTTACTATTGAGATTCTCCCTAATCTCACCCTTCCCAACCAACCATTTAGACAGGTGAAAATAGGAGGTGTGATAAGAATAAAAAAGAAAACTGCACGAGAGGAAGGCAGTGGTGGAATGAAGACGAGAAGATGTCTGCATTTCAGTATTGGTACAGGGGTTGAAGCCAGAGCTAAAAGAGAAATCGGTATCTAAACAATTTACAATATTCAATAAGGCTGTTGTAGAGTGTCAAATTATTGAGAACAACTTGTTGAGCCTGTACTCTAACAGAAGCAATAACAACAGGGGTACATCTAGTAGTGGGAGATCCTCACAAAAAAGCAAAGATTAGGGTGGATTGTTCAGAGGGAATAACAAAAAGCCATATTAGGCTGGGGGTCATGGTAATCAGAGACCCTAACAGGGCAGAAGATGCTGGCATTGTTACAAGCCATTCTATCATGCTAAAACATGTAATGATGCATCAACCAAGTAGGCTCCAGCTAGACAGATTAATTGTTTTCAATGTCAGAAACTATGGCATTTTACTAAAGGTTGCCCACAATGACAACATCCAATAGAACCTAGACCTATAGCTCAGGGCAGGGGCTATGTGATAACTCAAGAGGATGCCAGAAAGTTCCTTGAACTGATTTAAGGTACAAGTTCTTTTAATGGAATTCAGTATAAGTAATGTGTGATTCAGGTGCTAGTCATTCATCCATTACATATAACTGTGTAAGACAGCTAGGCCAAATGTGTATACAAATTTTCATATGACTTGGTTGTGTCCATACCCATGGGAGTCAGAGTTGTCATAGCTGAGGTATGTTTGAATTGCATAATAAATGCCGAGGGACATGAATCAACAATGATTTGATCTTTTTACCATTTCAAGCCTTAGAAGTAATCCTCGATATTGATTGGTTGACAGCAAATATTATGTTGCTAAACTATAGAAGAAAAAGGGTTCTTTATCCCAATCTGCAACCATATGGTGGTACAGAAATCAACCTTAACTTTCTTTCAACAGCTGAGGCTAAGAGATGTTTGTATAAAGGTTGCGAGGGGTATATGGTGTTTTTCTCCATGCAATTAGAAGTTGGAACAACATTTGAAAGTATCCCTATAGTGAATGAGTTTCCAAAAGTATTTCTGGACGTTATCAGCAGATTACCTCCAGACAGGGGAAGTGGAGTTTGCAATTGAACTTAGGCTTGAAGTGGGATCAATATCTAAAGCCCCATACAAAATGGCTCCAAATGACTAGAAAAATTGAAGCAGATTGAGGAGCTATTAGAAAAAGGGTTCATTCGACCCAATGTTTCACCTTAGGAGTTCCAATGCTCTTTGTCAAAAAGAAAGAGAAAAGCCTATAACTCTATATTGATTACAAAAAGCTGAACAAGGCGACCATTAAAAACAAGTATCCACTCCCTATAATTGATCATTTGCTCAATTAATTATCTGGTTCCTACGTGTTTTCAAAAATTGACTTGAGATCAAGATATCACCAGCTCAAGGTAAAAGCAGAAGACGTACCAAAAATTGCTTTCAGGACTAGATATGGCTACGACGAATTTCTAGTAATGCCATTTGGACTTACCAATGCACCTACCTTGTTCATAGACTACATGAATCAAATTTTCAGTCCCCATTTGAACAAATTCATAGTATTCTTTATTGATGATATTCTAGTATACTCTCATAGTATAACAGAACGTGAACAATGATGTGTGCTTCTGTCGCTAAAGCAATAAGTTAAATTAGGTCCTAATTAATTATGCAGTTTAGGGTCAACCTAAGACATTCTCCCAAGGAGCAAGCCATGGGTTTTCTTTAGGATTGATTTTTAAGTGATAAAGATGTAATGGAATGGGTCTAAACTAGAACACAAGACACTACTACTTAAATGCAATTAAACTAACTAAATGCACTAATGCAATTGATTCTAAAACCTATATGAGAATGAGACTAATATATATGAATGCAATTTTTTGGAGATTTTTTTTATGAAAGAGGAATTAAAATCCTAAGTGATGAGATTAATCAAAGAAAGAAAAACAACAAAGATTTAGTTTAGTTATGTTGATGAAGGGAACAACTTATAATTCACATGGAGTTAAATTTCTTAGCCCAAATCAATTAATTAGACTAAAGGGAGGTTGATGAAAGATTGTAATTAATAAATTTAGTCACCTAATTGAGATATGAGAAACACTCAAGCTCAATAACACTTAATCCACTAGAAAACTCAATGAAATAAGCGGTGGTTAATTAAATCTATTAAAAACCAATCACAATAACTTTCAAAATAATTTGGAAATCTTGTTTACAATTGTCCAATTGAACAACTAGACAATTAACCAACCCAATTAAACAATCAAGAGGATAAACCAAATTGAAAATTAAATTAATAATGAAAACTCAATTAATAATTCAATTGACAATCCAAAGGTTTGCAAACAAAAATTCTAGCAATTGTCTCAAGCACAAAACATTCCAAAATATCAATCCAATCAAAAGAGATATTTCTACAATCTAAAACTAGATTGTTCTCAATTAGTACAGCTAAAAATCATTTAAAGCTAAATAATCTCAAGCTTGAATTAAAAAGATAAAAGGAAAGACACTCCCTTGTGGTCTTCAAGGGTAAGCTCTTAGGCTCTAGCTTCCTCCATGTTCCTCCTAAGTTGCCTCCCAAGAAGCTAAGCTGCCATAAATTTCTCCTCTCTAAGCCGATCCTTACTCAGCATGTACATGGTCGAATGAAGATAGTTTAATGAATAATTATGAGTAGGAATTGAATGACGTGAGTGGGCCTGTGAGAGTGAATCAAGAAAGAGGAATGATTGAACAATGAATGTGGCTCTGTGTTTGAATGGAAAGGGGAAAAATGGAGTCTTTAAATCTAGGACTGTGATGATGAATTAATAGTATGCCGAATAGAGAGGCAGTCTGTGAGTTTCTAACATGCTCCTTTTTTTGTGGCTGCTAGTTTAAATTTTAAGAAAGGAGGGGTGGCTTTTGGTACCACCATTATATTCTCTTCTAGCTTTGAAGAAAAATTTTGCATCATAAGATCTTCTAATATGTTTTTCCTTGCCCTATAAGAATTAAATAAAATCATGATACATCATATATTTGGAAATATTATCCAATCACAAGATAACAATCAAAATATTAACAATTTAAACACAATAATATCATAATCAATTCAGATTTATATTATTTCCTAAAATTGGCTAACAATCCAAATATTATCTATTAAATCCAAATTAGCCTAAAAGAATCCCCAAATTAAATGAATAAGATGGGATAAAATATATAAAATTTTGGGATTTATCAACTCCCCCACATTTACCATTTGCGATCATGGGCAAAACAAATCAAGACCTAGGGAGCACAGCAAAACACAACATAACAAAAGCTTCAAAAGTGAATGTTCCAATCACAAGCAATAAGTAAACAAAAGCATTTCAACACCACTCTTATCCAAGTGATCTTCTCATGACTCAAGAAAACAAACTTCATGTCAATTTATTTGACAAGGGTGAATCTAAGCTAGAAATCCCTCACCAAGGATAATGTGTATGTCACTCATGATTCAAAAGTGTATAGGTTTGTGTTTACACTTAAATTCACCCTATTCAGTACTCTTTCTAAAGGCTTGACAATAATCCATGTTCTCCACCACTAAAAAAACAAAGGCAGGCATAAATCAAAAGGACTTTTATTAGGTTTTAATGTGGTTATGGTTAAGAAAGAAAGGATGTAATGTTTGGGAAACAAAGTTGAATATCTTAGAGGATGAAGAGAATTATGCAACGAAGAATACATGATGAAAGAAACCAAACCAAACTTGAACTGGGTTATTATTCTTTTTATTTCTATTTTTTTTCTTTTTTTTCCAACTTTTTTAGGCTGTTATCTACATGCTCTTTTGACGCGAACCTGTGTATTAGTGATACCAAGGCTTGTTACTCAAACATTTATAACTCAATTAGCAGTAAGATGCTACTAACATGCTCATAGCTCTTACTGGCCGTTTGACTTGAAGATCAACATTGGTGATAAAGACCCCCGGTTACTAAGCACAGCTCAAACCAACGGAACAAATTCTTATTGCTTTGGTTTTTTCATTTTTCTATTTCTTTTTGTTTTTCCTTTTTAAGATAACATACCATACTTTTCCCAATGACCCAATTCCTAATTTTATACATGTTCTTCCATCCAAAATAGATATAATGTAATGCTCTTTAACTCCTAAGACATTTAATAGGGTAGAGATTTCTTTGTTGATTTTTTTTGTTACGACTATAGGTGTAAACGAAATAGAAAAAATATAGGCTTAAAGGGGTGAAACAAAGGATATTTGTATGAAAAGGGTAGGCTTTTTGGCTTATCTGGCTAAAATGAAATGAATGCCTTTTTTATCTTTATGAATACACATGCATTAAATATAGCCTCAAATAAGATTCAAGTCAAGTTATAGATCAAGTAAAGAGATAGGGGATACATACTAAAAAAATGCATTAGGCTTAAAATCTCACTAGGTCTAGATGATTACTAGCCTAAATCCACCAAAGTAAAATTCAATGCCACTTAATCTACTAACTCAAAATATGATCAATCACTTTTCAAATTAAGAATGAATTATACTAAAGTTACTTAAAACTTGCAATTTTTACATTCATCACAGTTGATCCCTCCCCCACACTTACACAGTGTATTGTCCTCAATGCAAAACATCATACCAAAGCGAAAATACAAGTAATATGCAGCACTACTCAACTTAGTAATATGACAATACAAAATAAAAGAGTGAATGAAGGAATACAACTGGGGTCTATACGGTGTCTTGTAATAAAGCAACCTCCACTGCTTGAGTAGAGAATCCGTCATAGAATGGCTTCAAGTTGTGTCCATTGACGACAAAACATTTTCCATTTTGCTCCCTTTTGATCTTCACAGCTCCATAGGGAAAAACATTAGTGATAATGAAGTGTCCCTCCCATCTAGAGTGGATCTTTCCAGGCAAGAGTTTCAATCTAGAAACATAGAGCAGAACTTTTTGGCCTACTTAAAATTCTCTCTTCATAATGAGTGTCATGAACTGCTTTAGTTCTTTCCTTATAGATCCTAGCATTCTCATAAGCTTCCCTTCTTAACTCCTCAAGCTCTTATTATCACAACTTTCATTCAAAACCAGCACTAGCAAGATCGAGGTCACACCTTTTTATTACCTAATATGCCTTATGCTCTATCTTTATTGGCAAATGACATGTTTTGCCATAAACGATCCTATATGGAGACATGTCAATAGGACTTTTATATGCTGTATGATATGCCCAAAGTGCATTACCGAGTCTTTTACTCTAATCCTTCCGGTTGGGTTGCACTGGCTATTCTAAAATGAGCTTGATTTCTCTATTAGAGAGTTTGCTTGACCATTCGTCTGAGAGTGGCATAGGGTGGCCACCTTGTGCATCACACCATACTTGCTAAGCAAGCTTTGTAAACTCTGATTACAAAAATGAGTTCCTTGATCACTAATGATAGATCTAGGAATGCCAAACTTACAAAGAATGTGAGACTGAACAAAGGAAACCACTACAGAAGAGTCATTAGTACGAGTGAGGATTGCCTCAACCTATTTAGACACATAATCCACAGCTAGTAGGATGTACAGATAACCAAATAAAGTAGGAAAAGGTCCCATGAAATCAATTCCCTAAACATTAAAGACTTCACAAAATAATAAGGGTTGTTAGGGCATCTCATGCTTCCTAGAAATGTTACCCACAAATTGGCACCTAGAACACTTCTTACAAAATTCATTGGCATAATGACATAGACTAGGCCAAAACAATCCACTTTCTGAAACTTTCCTAGTAATACGCTTAGCACTAAAATGTCCCCATATGTAAGAGTATAGTGAAAAGTTAAGACACTCAAATTCATCATCAAGAATGCATCGCCTAATAATTCAATCACTACAAATGTGCCACAAATAAGGATCATCCCATATATAGAATTTGTTAGATCCCATATGTTTTGATGATAACAAAGTTTGGATCAATAATATGAAAGGATTTGATAACAAACAATTGGATTTGAACAAAGTAGCATAGCATCACTTGGAGTCAGCACTGGAAGTAAACAACATAACTTGGAGTCAGCACTGGAAGTGAATAATAATTTTTAAGAAGGCTTACTCGAGTAGTCACTCGGGTAACAGAAGCCATTACTCAAGTAACCACTCGAATAAGCAAGCAAATTTTCATCCAGTGAGGCACTACCAAATTTTGAACGATATTACTCGAGGGACCACTTGGGTAATCTGTAAAGTTATATAGACCATTACCTGAGTAGCCACTCGAGTAACCAGATTCTCACAGGCATCACTCGAGTCGCCACTTGAGTAACTAGGTCCAAAATCTTCCAGTGACTCTCAGCTAAGAAATGCAGCTCATTACTCAAATAGCCACTCGAGTAACCAATGAGAAAAACAGCATTACTCGAGGGACAACCCGAGTAATCTGTAGAGTTATATAAAGTACCACTCAAGTAGCCACTCGAGTAACCAGATAGTAGACTCTCTACCAAAAATTTGATGTCATTACTCGAGGGAGTAATCGAGTAATCTGCCAATCGATTTACAAGCCACTCGAGGGATCACTTCAGTAACATTTGAAGAAAAGTGAAGCCCACTCGAGTAAGCAGTTTACTATAGTGATCACCTGAGTAACCAATGAAGGTAAAGACATGCCCACTCGAGTAGCCACTCGAGTAAACAGGTATTTCCAAGGTTTGTGATTTCTTTTACTCCATGTCTTACCCGAGTAACATGTTAAGTTTTCCACTGCCATATTTTTTATAGGGTTACTCGAGGGACTACTCAGTAACAGACATGATCACTCGAGTAGCCACTCGAGCAAGGCAGTCCAGAAATTATGCTTTTCATCGAATGTTCATTAAATTGTTTTCTATATGATTAACTCTTCATTGCATTAGTATCCCAAGTACATTTACAGAAGAAACAATGAATGATTATGCCAGGAGTGAAAAGTCAAACTAAAGTCCAAATGTTCACCTATTGCTATCTACCGCAAACGGACATGTCTGAAATTTGAAGAAAAGTCAAATATTGCTGTGTGATTCTAACGGACATGTTTGAATTGATTCCAACGGATATGTTAGAATTGCTTCCAACGTATACTTCAAATCATCTATATATAGGGAGCATTCAAAGAGTAAAACAGAACAACTGAGAACAAGCAATCATACATCGATCAATACACTTAGTGCTTTGTTTTCATATACTCATTCATTTATACTTCAGTGAATATATATTTGCTCTGTGAGAAAGTGTTTCATTACAAACTCAATATTTGTTATTGAGACAACTTAAGGTAGTGGAACCTTGAGTTGGGGATTTGATTGCAACGTGTAAGGGGAGCGAGTGTATAGGTGCAGGAACTTGTTGTGTACTGAGGTGCCAAGAACCCACTGAATCCTGGAGAATATAGTGAAAACTCTCAGAGACGCTCTGAGAACTGGACATAGGTCAAAGTGGTTATGGCCGAACCAATATAACTCCTGGTGTATACTACAGTGATATTTCTCCTTGCTCTTAACTGTTTTAATATTCCGTAGATTTCCTTATACGCGACGAAATTTTTGAAATTACCCAATTCATGCCCCCTCTTGGGTGAAACGCTTGAACTAACAGAATTTAATGTTTCTCTTAAACTTATTCAATTGATGTTTATTCATATCAGCTAATAAACCTGATGCAACTAGATAATTAGTGATATCAGCATACCAAGGGATGGAAGCAACAACCTCACAGAGCTTTTATCAGGAAAATCATCTAAGGGTAAAGATGTTACCGCATGTGACTCAATCCTACTCAAGTGATTAGCTACCATATTCTCTGCACCACTCTTATCACGAATCTTCATATCAAACTCTTGTATCAATATCACCCACCTAAAGAGGCGGGGTTTGGAGTCCAGTGTCTTAAACAAGTATTTGATAGTTGAGTGATCTGTAAATGCAGTCACCTTCGTGTGAAGGATGTAGGATCAAAATTTCTCTAACCTAAAGACGATTACAAATAACACTTTCTCTATGGTAGTGTAGTTAGCCTGAGCAGCATCAAATGTTTGAGATGTATAGGCTATGGTATGTTGTCTCTTCTCTACTCTCTAGGCAAGATTACACCTAGTGCATAGTCTGAAGCATGATACAATCGCTCAAATGGAAGGCTTTAATTAGGTGGCGGAATGATGAGGGTGTAGTGAGTCTCTTCTTTAACTAATCCCATACATACCTGCAAGCATTATCAAAAGCAAAACCCACATCTTTCTACAATAAACAAGATAATGGCAATGCTATCTTACTAAAATCCTAAATAAATATTCTATAAAATCTAGTATGCCCAAGAAAAGAGTGTACATCTTTCACACAAGAAGGATATGTAAGAGATGAAATAATAGCAACTTTAGCTTTATCAACCTCATTACCATGATATGAAATAATATGGCCTAAAAAAATTCATTTCTTAACCATGAAATGACATTTTTCAAAATTCAACACAAGATTATATTGAATGCATCTTTCCAAAACCTTGTCCAACCTATTTAAGCATGCATTAAAAGAATAACCATAAACAGTGAAATCATCCATGAAAACTTTCATGTAATGCTTAAGAAAATCAAAGAATATGGAAATCATACAATGCTAAAAGTGCTTGGTGCATTATATAAGTCGAATGGCATGTGTCCATAAGCAAAGGTTTAAAATGGATATGTGAATGTGGTCTTATCCTGATCCTCAAGGGCAATAGAAATCTAAAAATATCCAGAAAAACCATCTAAAAAGCAATAATGTGATATACTAGCTAGTCTTTCTAATATTTGATCTATAAAGGGAAGCGGGTAGTGATCCTTTCTAGTCACAGAGTTCAATTTTCTATAGTCAATACATACTCTCCAACTGTTTTGGACTCTAGTCTAAACTATCTCACTTTTATCATTACGAACAACAATAATACCAGTTTTCTTAGGTACTACCTAAACTGGACTTACCCACTGGCTATTAGAAATAGGGTAGATTATACCTACAAAAGAAGTTTAGAGACTTTTTTCTTTACCACATCAAGGATCAATGGATTGAGTCATCTTTGTGGTTGTCAGAAAACTTTGGCACCATCTTCTAGTAAGATCCAGTGTATGTGCACATTTGGGCTAATTCTAAGGATATCAGTAAGAGTCCATCTAATAGCTTTCATATGTCGCCTAAGTACCTCTATGAGGCGGGTTTCCTTATCAGCAGCTATGTCATAGCTATAATTACAGGAAGTGTCTCATCCTTCCCCAAATAGACATACTTTAATGAGTCAAGGAGCAACTTTAACTCTAAGGATGGAGCATGCTCAATTGAAGGTATAAGCAGCTTTAAATCAATATCAGTCATACTAGAAACCTACATAACCGATTCACAAATAGAAGAGAAAACTTTGCCACCTTGGGGAGTATTAGTAGAAACTACAAGAGCAGAAAAATAAATAAACATTTCACAATCAGGAGCAATAGGGCCACCAGTAGCACTCATGTTAGAGATAGAATTAGAATCAGAAATCTTCCTATTAGAGACATGATTAATGCCAATCAATAACTTAGAGTCAGGTAGTAAAGATAAATTAACTTTAACCATGGCATCAATCACACTAATTAACTAAGAAAGTCCACTGGAATCAATAGAAGTAGTATATGCATGATCATTAGAATCACTAGTGATACAAATAGGCACAGAAGCATTATGTCTAGAAAGTCTCATAATTGTTAGATCCCATATGTTTTGATGATAACAAAGATTGGACTAATGATAAAAGAGGATATGATAACAAATGAATTTGAACAAAGCAAATAAATAGCAAAGCATTACTTGAAGTAAGCACTAGAGTAATGAAGAAGAACTGAGAGGAAGAACAAAGGAAGACCATCACTAAGAACATCACTGGTAGTTGTATATGTTTACTCGAGTGATTACTATAGCAACCATGTGAGAAATGCAACAATTTACTCGAGTAGCCACTCGAGTAACCATGTGAGAAAAGGGATGACTCGAGGGAGCACTCTAGTAATCTACAGAGTTATTTGATCCATTACTCGAGGGACCACTTGAGTAATTAGGTAAACAAAGAACAAGTACTCTTAGCCAAGAATTTGATGCAATTACTCGAGTGAGTAATTAAGTAATATGTAAAGTTATTTAGAATTTAATCGAGGAGTCACTCGAGTAAGGTTTGAGGAAATAACAAGGCCACTCGAGTAGCCACTCGAGTAGCCACTCGAGTAGCTTACTGGAGGAAGCACTCGAGTAACTTGTAAGGAAAAGACATGGCCACTCGAGTAGCCACTCAAATAATCAAGTATTTCTAAGGTTTGTAATCTATCTCACTCCATGTCTTACCCGAGTAATATGTTATCAAAAATGTTGAATTACTCACTGCCATATTTTTGATAGGTTTACTCAAGGGACTACTCGAGTAATAAGAATGATCACTCGAGTAGCCACTCGAGTAATAAAGTCCAGAAATCATGCTTTTAATTGAATGTTTATTAAATTATTTTCTATATGATTAACTTTTCATTGCACTAGTATTCTAAGTACATTTGCAGAGAAATAATGAAAGATCATGCCAGAAGTGAAAAGTCAAATAAAAGTCCAAACGTTCACCTACCACTACTTACCGCAAATGGATAGTTTTCAAATTTGAAGAATGGTCAACCATTACTGCGCGACTCTAACGGACATGTTTGAATTGCTTCCAACGGACACTACAAATCATCTATATATATGGAGCAGTCAAAGAGCAGAAAATAAGAACTGAGAACACACGAACATACACTGATCAACACACTCTTAGTGCTTTGTTTTCTTAAACTCATTCATTGTATTTCAGTGATTATATATTTGCTCTGTGAGAGAGTTTGTCATTACAAACTCAATATTTGTTATTGAGACAACTTAAGGTTGTGGAACCTTGAGTTGGGGATTTGATTACAACGTGTAAGGGGGAGCGAGTGTCCAGGTGAAGGAACTTGCTATATACTGAGGTGCCAAGAACCCACTGAATCTTGGAGAATATAGTGAAACTCTCAAAGATGCTCTGAGGACCGGACGTAGGTCAAAGTGGTTGTGGCTAAACCAGTATAACTCTCGGTGTATACTTCGGTGATATTTCTCTTTGCCCTCAACTGCTTTAAATATTTAGTTAATTTTTTTATACGTAACAAAGTTTCTTGTATCACCCAATTCACCCCCCCTCTTGGGTGAAACGCTTGAACTAATATTAGGTATTAGAGTGTAGGTCTTCTTGTTAAGGTTTAACAGCCTAAGAAGGATCCAATGGCAAGCATAGGTGAAGGCATTCTTCCCGATGGAGCTTCTATCACAAGACCTCTGGGTTTCAATGGCGAACACTTATCATTCTGGAAAGTGAAGTTCAGAGTCTTCGTAATGGCTACTAAATATGGGATATGGGATGTGATTGAGAGTGGAAACTATAAACCTGAAAAGTTTGTAGATTCACAAAGAGTTCCCAAGACACCAGCAGAATATGATGAGAATGACAAGAAAATCATTACACTCAATAGCAAAGCAATTCTAATTATTCAAAGTGCCTTGAGTCAAAATGAGTACTTCAGAATCTGCACACTCCCAACAGCTAAAGAAATGTGGGAAGCCTTGGAAATAACTCACAAAGGAACTTTTGGAATAAAAGAAAACCGAATCAATACTTTGGTTACTGAGTTTGATTTACTTCGAATGAAATCAAGTGAGTCAATAGCTGAATTTGAACTTAGATATACTCACCATATTAATCAACTTGTAGTAATTGGAAAAGTCTATGATCAACATACCCAAGTACGAAAGATTTTAAATATTTTTTCTAAAGACTGGGAGGTAAAAGTCACTACAATTGAGAAAGCAAAAGGTGAATCAATGTGATCGGTTGCTTCTCTATTCGAAAGCCTTTTTGAATATGAAAGCAAATTAAAGTTCAAATGAGAACTAGATGATATTTGTGACAAGAAGAAAAGAGGTCTAGCACTGAAAGCAAAAGAAGAAGAACAAGATTAACATGAAGAGCATAACGATGACAAAATGGGCTTAATCATAAAATGATTCAGAAAGCTTTACAAGAAAAGCCAAGGATTCAAAAACTTTTAGAAAGGAGGAACAACCAATAAAGAACACATCATCTACTATAAATGTGGAAAGCCAGGACATTTCAAATCAGAATGTCAAGAACTGATTCAGAAGAATAAAGAAAAGAGAAAAGGCAAATTCTACAACTAGAAGAAAGCCTTTGTATCTGCCATATGGGGAGATAGTTCTTCTGATAAAGAAAGCGATGAAGAGGAAGTAGCTAAAATTGTTAGAGTAAGCGTTTCACCCAAGAGGGGGGTGAATTGGGTGATACTAAAAATTTTGTTGTAAATATAAAAACTTGACGGAGAATATAATGCAGTAAAGAGTAAGGAGAAATATCACTGAAGTGTACACCGGGAGTTATACTGGTTCGGCCACACCCACTTTGACCTACATCCAGTCCTCAGAGTATCTCTGAGAGTTTCACTATAATTTCCAAGATTCAGTGGGTTCTTGGCACCTCAGTACAAGCAAGTTCCTTCACCTGGACACTCGCTCCCCCTTACAAGTTGTAATCCAATCCCAACTCAAGGTTCCACAACCTTAAATTACCTCAATAACAAATATTGAGTTTGAATGAAATATCTCTCTTACAGAGTGAATAAGAATCACTGAATTACAGAATTACAAGTATGTAAAAACAGAGTATTGAACGTGAACTTGATAATGCGTTCGTGTGTATGTTCTTGTTGTTATCTCTGTTTGGATGTTCCCATATATATATATATATATATGTGTTTGATAATGACCATTGGAATATTTTCTTCTCACTCGTTAGAGTATGTGCAGCCACTGTTGACTTTTCTAGTTTTTGAAAAATATCCGTTTGTGGTAGGTGGCGGTAGGTAGCGTTTGAACGTTGCATTTAACTTTCCTTATTTAGTAAGATCTCTTCATTGTTTATTTGCGAATATGCTAAGAATACTAATACAATGAAGGGTTAATCACATAGGAAACAAATCAATAAACGTTGGAATGATTTCTGAATTTCTGGACTTGGATACTCGAGTAGTTCCTCGAGTATTCATTAAGTTTACTCTAGTAATTACTCGAGTATCTGTGTGAAAGTATTGACAGAGAGCAAGTTAATAAATGAACATCACATTACTCGGGTAGTGCATGGAGTAAACAAATTTACAAACCTTGGAAATACCTGTTTACTTGAGTACTTACTCGAGTACACCACAATTTTCTTCACTGGTTACTCGATGCTTTACTCCAATAATGTTGGCAGGATTTGAAGCTGAGAGCACTTCAAGTTTTGCTTACCTGATTACTCGAGTACTGCCTCCAGTGAACATCAATTTTCTACATAACTTACTCAGGTAGATACTTCAAGTGCATTGTTAATAACTCTGCAGATTACTCGATTATTGACTCGAGTAATATAGCTCAAGTCTTTGATATAGAATAACTTAATATCTGCATACTTGAGTAGTGCCTCGAGTGAAGTGTGATAATAACATATCAGATTAATCGAGTATTACCTTCAAGTTTTGTTTACCACAGTGATTTACTCGAGTTGCTCCTTGAGTAACATTGGCAGGATTGAAAATGCCGAGAGCAACATATTTCTTGAAGCAGGGGACTCGAGTACAGACTCGAGTAACGTTGGCAGGCCGAGAGCAACTGGAAGTAATTTCCCTAATTACTCGAGTACTTACTTGAGTAACGTTGGCAGGCCGAGAGCAACTGCAAGTAATTTACCTAGTTACTCTAGTACTTACTCGAGTAACGTTGGCAGGCCGAGAGCAACACATTTCTTTGTGGTAGGTTACTTGAGGGTTTACTCTGGTTACTTCAAGTTTCTGTCTCATTACTCAAGTTCTTACTTGAGTAACCCTTTAGAAATTTTGCCAATGATGAAGTTTCCCAGCTTTGTCTCTTGGCCTTTCTTCATTACTCCAGTGCTTACTTTAAGTGACGATTTGCTCTATCATTACTTTGTTCAAACTTATTTGTTTATCAAATCTTTTTCACATCCATTCTTTGTTATCATCAAAACATGTGAGATCTAACAAATATTTGTCTAGTTGCTCAAGAGGAAATAGAAGAATAGGTAACTAATTTTGATCCTACCTATGATGAATTACTTTCTGAATATAATGCTTTACATTCTGAATTCATCTAAGTAGTTAAAGAACTAGTTGTTTTCAAAGAGAAAAACAAAGCTCTTGAAGTAGAACTTAAAGAGAATTTTGAAAAGGATTAAGAAAACTGTACTTCTTTGAAAAAGAAAAACACTAATCTTAGTAAATCTCTTGAAAATTCACTAAAGGAAGTGAAATGCTAAATGTAATTTTAAAAGCTCAACGATTTATGAATGATCGATCTGGAATTGGATATGATCCAAAATCAGATATAAGGAAAGAAAGAAAGAAAGCTGGAGGTAAATCATACTTGAATTATTTTCAGCATTCTATGCATACATCAAATCCTTTTACACATTGTAATTATTGTAATAGAAAAGGTCATTATACTTCATCATGCATTTATAGGAAGAAAGGAAATATAGGAACCTACAAATGGGTACCTAAAGGTTCATATGTTCTGAAAAATTTTTGTACTGACCTAAAAGGACCCAAAAAGATGTGAATACCTAGACTTAATCGTGTTTGATTGCAGATATGTCTTAAAGCATCCAAAAACAACAAGTGGTACATAGACAATTGATACTCTAGACATATGACCGATGATTTTGAAAGTTTTACCACATTACAACCTAAGGAAGGTAGAAAGGTAAAATTTGGAGGAATCAATCCAGAAAAATAGCAGGAATTGGTAAAATCAAAAATGACAAAGGAATACAAGTCAAAGGCGTATATTATATTGAAGGCTTATGTCATAATTTGCTGAGTGTAAGTCAAAGTGCAAATAAAGACAACTGGATAATATTTGATTCAGAGGAATGTCTAATTGTCAACAAGAAAGACTTACAACTTGATAAGAAAAATATCAAGGCAAAGCTCAGAGCAAAAAGGGAAGGTAACTGCTATACACTTGATATCAATAGAAATAACTCTGAAAATTGTTTTCTGAGTAATGCCGATGAAAGTTGGTTATGGAATAAGAGACTAGCTCATGTCAACATGTACCAACTAGGCAAACTACTCAAAAATGATTTAGTTCTTGGATTACCCAAAGTAAGTTTTAAAAATGATTTGATTTGTGATGCATGTCAAAAGGGTAAACAAACTAAATCATCTTTGAAATCAAAAAATGAAATTATAACAAATCGACCAATATGGATTTAGTTGGTCCAGCAAGAGTTAAAAGCCTTAGTGGCAACTTATATTCATTGGTCATTATTGATGATTTCTCTAGATTTACATGGACTATTTTTCTGTCATCAAAGGATGAAACCTTTGCAGAATTCATTGTTTTTGCCAAGAAAGTGCAAAATGAGAAAGGTATGTCCATTGCAGGTATCAGGACAGATCAAGGTAGAGAGTTTGAAAATCAAGCCTTTAAAGAATATTGTAATACTAATGGCATAGATCACAACTTCTCTGCTCCAAGGCACCTCAACAAAATGGCATCGTGGAACGTAAGAATAGAGTGCTCATTAAAATGGCTAGAGTAATGCTGAATGAAAAGAATGTGTCTCAAGTTTTCTGGGCCGATACAATGAGCACTGCATGCTATATTTCAAATAGAGCCTACATTATAACAAAACTTGGAAAGACACCATACGAGCTATACAAAGGAAGGAAGCCGAAGCTGCTCATTTACACATCTTCGGTTGTAAGTGTTTCATTCATAATAATGGTAAAGATAACTTAGGAAAATTTCATTCTAGAACAGATGAAGGAATTTTCCTAGTCTATTCTAACTAAAGTAAAGCATACAAAATTTTCAATAAAGGAGCATGTGTTGTTGAAGAATCAATTCACGTTGTATTTAATGAATTTGAATCCTCTGACAAAACCATTGATAATGAGCAGGAAGTTGTTTTAAATCAATAAAATGGTTAATCTATTTCTAAATCTCTTATTCCAGAAGTTGATCAAACCAAGGAAGAAGATCAGTCACCAGGACAACCTAAAGCCTAGAAATATAATAGGATTCATCCATTAGATCAAGTCATAGGAGATGTGAATGAAGGAGTCAAAACTAGAAATAGAATTTTTAATGAAGTTAGTTTTTCTGCATTCATTTTTGAGATTGAACCTTTTAATATTGACGAAGCCCTATTAGACAATAATTGGGTTATAGCAATGCAATAAGAACTAAACTAATTAGAAAGAAATCAAGTTTGGGATTTGGTACCCCGACCTAAGGATCATCCTATCATTGGCACTAAATGGGTATTTAAGAACAAACTTGATGAATCCGCAATTATTGTCAGAAATAAGGCAAGATTGGTGGCCAAAGGCTATAATCAGGAAGAAGGAATTGATTATGAGGAAACGTATACTCCAGTGGCTAGATTGGAAGCTACACGAGTACTCTTAGCCTTTGCATGCATCAAAGGATTCAAACTCTATCAAATGGATATAAAGAGTGCATTTCTAAATGGCTACATCATAGAAGAAGTATATGTAGATCAACTTCCAGGTTTGGAAGATGTAACCAAACCTGACCATGTTTTCAAACTCAAAAAGGCTTTATATGGTTTAAAACAAGCTCCTAGAGCATGGTACAAAAGGCTCAGTAAATTTCTTATTGATCAATGTTTTATACGATGAAAAGTTGATACAATACTTTTTACAAAATGAAAATATGATGATATATTAATTGTGCAAATATATGTTGATGATATAGTTTTGGTGCTACTAATGAAACTATGTGCAAAGAATTTTCTGAGATAATGCAAAGGGAGTTTGAGATGTCAATGATGGGAGAATTGAATTTCTTTCTCGGTTTGCAAATCAAATAAAGAAAGAATAGAATTTTCATATCTCAAATGAAATATTTGAAAGAGCTATTGAAGAAGTATGGATTGGATGAAGCAAATGGAACAGACACACCTATGAGCTCAACCACATTGATTGATACGAATGTCAAGCGAAAAGATTACAACATCAAAAAATATAAAGAAAAGATTGGATCATTACTCTATCTCACTGCAAGTAGGCCTGATATTCAATTCAGTGTGGGCATGTGTGCAAGATATCAATCAGCACCAAAAGAGTCACATGCTGAAACTGTCAAACGTATCTTCTGATATCTTGTTGACATGGCAGAATTAGGTCTCTGGTATCCCAAAGGAAGAAGTGAATATCTAGTTGCATTCTCAGACTCTGATCATGGAGGATACAAGACAGACAGAAAGAGTATGAGTGGACAAGGCCAATTTCTTGGAGGCTCACTTGTGTCATGGTTTACCAAGAAACAAACTACAATGTCTCTTTCGTCAACAGAAGCTGAATATGTTGCAATATCAAGTTGTTGTGCACAAGTAATATGGCTAAAGCAACAACTCCAGGATCTTGGTATTTATTTGAAAGAGACACCAATATACTATGACAACACTAGCATGATAAGCTTGGCAAAGAATCATGTTCAACATTCCAGAACCAAGCATATTGATGTTAGACATCACTTCATCAAAGATCATATCCAAAAGAAAGATGTCAAAGTGATATTCATTCCAACTCATCTTCAACTAGCTGATATCTTCACAAAACCTCTTGCAAAAGATCAATTTTTGTATATTAGACGAGAATTGTGAATGGTAAATCCCAATGAATTGTAAGTTATTTAGTGTTTACAAAATGTTAGATGATATTATTTATTGATGTTTTGATTATTACTAACTTAAGCATCAGAGTTTCTAGCAATTTGTTTTGTAGGATCATAATATTCTATTTTGGAGTATGAAAAATAGAGGTTAATAGAGGACAACATTACTAGAGGGACAACTTCAACTAATGAGCATTACTGGAGTGACACCTTGAAGTAATGGATGCATTACTCGAGTAGACACTCAAGTAATGAACTTAAAATGTTCCAGTGAAGCACTAATTTCAAATGAAACGGCACAATGGTTGGAAATGAATAGTCAGAAGGTGAAGAGACAGATTACCTGAGGGAGGCCTCGAGTGAACTTCAACGTTACTCGAGTGAACCTAGGTATAGATCTCAAATCTGCTGAGTTTCAGCTCAAATATGTTCTAAAGAATCATCAAATGATCGAGGGAATATACATGGGTAATTACAATATCATTCATGCCAGGTACGCTCTTAAATTCAATGTATTTTAAAATTTCTGGTATGATTACTCAAGTAGCTATTCAAGTGAGGCTGATGATCACTCGTGTAAGCCCTCGAGTGATGTCGAACTCTAGGTTATTTCAGTCGATACTCAGTCATTTCTCACAAAATTGCCTCAAGTGATTCTCCTAGTGCTCTCACAAAAACTTTTCAAAATCTTTTTCTCTTCCCATAACCGTCAAAACCCAATAATCTATGCTTATAAAAACCTCTCAGAGTGTATTGAATCGTCTACCCTAATCTCCCGAGGCTTGGTCTCTATTTTTCCAGAAATTATTGATTTTCTCAAATCATAATGGTGAGGACAAAATCTCCCAATCTTAGTACTCCTTCTGAGTCCTCTCAACTATATCAACCCTCTGATTCTCTTTCATTTCCTCCTACCAAGAAAAGAAAGATTTCTCCTAAACCTAAAACCAAAGCCAAACCGCAAACCAACCTAAAGGTGAAAGGGGTTGTGATTAAGGAGCCCATTGTCACAAGAGCTCAAACCAAGAAGAGTTTACCTCCAGGAAGAGGCAAAGCAACAAAAGAGCAATCTCCTCCTTCTTTTAATTCATTCGAAACACCCACCTTTTCTCTTAAACCTCTGAAAAAGCCCAAGATTGATGAAAAGCTTACCAAAGTCATAGTAGGCATGCTTGAGGAAGTATTTCAATCTAAGGAAGCAAAGAAAGGGCAATCTTCAAGACAAACAAAAGAGAGGGATGAAGAAATCACATTTCCTCCAAAAGGATTCAATGTGAGCAAGCTTGAGGAATCTTAGAAGTATTTGAGTCACTTTGCAAGAAGAAATGTGTGCAAGATGCATTACATTGACTACAAGATTCTTCAAGAGGTATTAAAATTCGATCTGAGTCCTTATCTTGATTCCTACATACCCTGGCTCTCTGTTAAACTCCCATTTTGCACCAAAGTCGTGAGGCATTTTTATTGTAATATTGAACCGATAAATGATCCCATTAGGAAGTCTGTGGAAGAAGAAATGACTTCTAAGGTCAGAGGATAGAGAATTTTAATCTCACCTTCCAGAATCAATACCTGGTTAAGAATAGAGAACCCTCCTGATGATGATTATCCTAATTATGATTCAAACCAGCTATTTTCTATCCTAAGACCTGATGAGATAGTGGGACCCCTCAATTTCAATCTAAGTAATATGAGTGATTTTCATCGAGTCCTATGGTATATTTATTCTAGAGACATGGTGAACAAATCCAATAACTTCGCTTATTTCATTGAGAGGGACTTCAAAAAATTTGCCTCATTGATCCTCAAAGAACAAAAAGGACTTAGGATAATAAATCTTCAATGAGATCAAGAGATATAGGTATGAAGGAAAACCTACTACTCTAATGCCTTATCCTCAACTTATTTCCTTATTCCTCAAGAAGAATAAGATTTGGAACTTGGGGAGTATTGTAATATCCTGATTTGTAATCAAGGATTAGTAGCTTCAAATGATGTAATTAATGTTAATTAAGCATATTTGAAGTATATGTTGTGTGTTATGATATAAGGATGATTAGTGATGATTTCATGAGTCAAGAACCAATCAGGGGTAAAACGGTAAATTTACCAACTGTCTGGTTAGCTAATGATGAGAAAAACCCCTTAGTAATCAAAATCAATGGTTGAGATTGAAAGACCAAGGGGTGGAATTTGATGCAAGCAAGCTTAGGTGAAAGCATTGTGGGAAGAGTAAGATGATGCCAAGTGGCAAGCTTTGGACCATTGGAAGAGTCAAAGTTTTCAAACACTCTTCTCTCTCCCTCTTAGTCGGTTTTTGCATGGGAAAAAGGAAAGAATGATCATCTCTTTCACCTACTCACTTTCTCTCTCCCTTTCCTCCATTTCCGGCGAGCAAACAAGAAAGAGGAAATAAGGGCTTGCAACTAATCAAGGTAAATGATCTTATATGCTTAATTACCCTTCATTGATATTGTTCAAAAGGGTAAGAGCTTTACTTCCATGTTTTCAGACTTTGGATTTGTGGTGTGTGGCAAATTGAGGGATTTTGAAAGTTGAGGAATCCAAGTTCTGAATTCAGCAAGTGAAAGAGGTAGGCTTTTGAGGAATTGTGGTATATATGTTAGGATGTTTTCATGATCAATGAAAATTCTGGAAATTTGACCTAATTATGATGTTAAATGAAGGATAGTCTTTGATGAGAGTGTCACTGTTCATTTGGTCAGTTTTGACACTTGGGAGTGATTAGAAATTGATTTGAAGTTGAATAAGGGAAATGTGTTAAGTTGTGGTTTTGGTGGATTTATGGTTTAGAGATGAGATCTTGTTGTTGAGTGGAAATTTGGGTTGTTTATGGTTGTCAATGGGTTCCTTGTGATGATATATGAGAGAATGAGTAATGGTATGAGTTAGGGAACCATTGGAATTCATTTGGTGAATTCTGGTAAACCATGTCAGTTTCTGCGTTATGGGTATCTGGTGTGAATTCTCGAGTGAGAGAAGAACTCACTCGAGCACAGGATGAACGTGCTCGAGTGAGCATGTTTGTGCTCGAGTGAGGGTGCCTTTTTGGTGCTGCGGGTGAGTGTCTCAGGATATCACTCGTGAGTGATTGTCAAGAGTGCGCCTGGCACTCGCGAGCATTGAGGGATCACTCGCGAGCACTGGGGTTGTGCTCGAGTGAATCTGTGGTCTGGGAGTTGGGGTGCTCTCGGGCAGACACTCGCTGCCTTGTGCTCGCGAGCACTGAGGGGCAGTGCTCGAGCACAGGTGTTTGTGCTCGAGTGTTGGAGAAGGAAGAGGTTAAGAGATGCTCTCGGGTTGTCACTCGTAGGCCTCACTTCCGTGGTTCTCGAGTGTGCTCGGGATCTCTGCTCGAGCACAGCCTTTTGTGCTCGAGTGAGAGTGTAGGTTGGTCGCGGGAGTTGCTCTCGGGCAAGCACTTCCTGCGTCTCACTCGCGAGTGAGGGGGAGTTGTGCTCGAGCACGGCCTTCTGTGCTCGAGTGAGGGGTGCGAGTGAGGGGTCCAAAAATCAGATCTTAGCTTTCTAAAGAGGGATCTTTGGGGATAGTTATCCCAACCCTTTAGGCATATGATTAGGCATTTAATGGCCATCTAAAGAGTCCAAATGAATACCAACTTAGAGTTATATTGAAGTAAGAACTTGGAAAAGGAAATTAACCAAATGTCCCTATTTTGATTATAGGATTTGATATCTGCTATCCTCGTGAGCCTACTGTGCCCAGAGACATCAGGAAAGGATCAGGTAGTGACTTTTCTTTCGTACCATTTGTGATGCATCGTATGTGTGTATTTTCATTGCTTTGCGATAAGTTCGTATGCTGCGACTTATGTGGATATATGTGAGCACCGTCAGTCCAATAGTCCCTGAGTAGCTAACAACGGTTCGGATAAAGACTGTGTGTCTTTCCGGCGGAGAAAGGGGATGAGGATGAGGTGTGATTATGTGACATGAAAGCCGAGAGGCTGATTGTGGGCCGAAAGGTCGGTTATGAGCCGAAAGGCTATTTGTGAGGCTGACGAGCCGTTTGTGAAGCCGGATAGCTATGTGCTATAAGGCTATATGTATGCACTGCCATGCCAATAGTCCCTGAGTAGCTAACAACGGTTCGGGTTAGGCAGTGTGCCTTCCCGGCGGAGAAAGGGGAGGAGGCTGGAGTGTGATATGTGTTGCTGCTGTATGATGATTTACTTACATGCTATGTACTTATGTGTGGTATAAATGCTTAGTTACTACTGGGATTCTTTAGAATCTCATTCTTTCCTTTAAACTAACCTTTCAGACAGGGCGGCTGGCTCCAAGGAGAAGCGCGTGACCCGAAGTGGTTAGAGTTTCTTAGGGACATTAGTATAGTTTTGTTGGTTTATTCATTTTGGATAGGGATTACTGTATTATGTTTTGGAGATGTATATAGTTTGAAATACTTGGTTGTAATCCCTAAACAGGATTTGGAATTCTAGGTATGTAGTTGAACCCGGGGGTTGCCGGGAGTTTGGTTATACACTCTGTTATTCGTAAATGTATATAAACTGCGCAGGTGATTATATTAGATAAATTGAACTTGAGACTGGAAGAGGAATGAAGTTTTGAAAATTTCGTAAAGTCCCTACTACTAGAGGGAAGTTTAAATGAGTTTTAAACCATACGACGGTCTCTAATCTAATTTAATTACCTAATATCGAGTTATAATCACGTGTTTAAAAGCAGGGTGTTACAAGTATGGAGTCAATTGAGGGGATAGCACTAGTTGGGAGGGATCAAATTGGAAAATTGAACATTGAGATTCCTTTGAAGACTCCTCTAGAAGCAAGTCCCAAGAAGAAAAAGAAGACTGACACAACTAGTAGAATGGATGACACACAGTCTTATACTCCAGCTAACACATCTTCTCCATCCTTCTTTAGTACTGTAATACAAATATTCATAGAGAACATTCTGAAGATTTTTCATATTGACATTGCGAATACCAATGTGGAGTTAGTAACCCATATGAATGAGAAGATGGGACAACTTGTGGAGAGGATAGATAAAAGGCACGAAGAGTTCTAGCTGAACAACGTGCCCAGGGTGAGCTTCTAAGATCCATTGTGGCCAGATTTGATAATATGGCATCTGGCTCCTCTATTCCTGGTCCTTCTGTTACTCCTGAGCCCGTACCTATCTCTGAACCTAGACCCTCTATAACTACGAGCATAGGCCCTCTGAGATTGGACCCAGTAATGTCTTGTTCTCTATGCTTGACCCTGACACTTCCGAGCCAATCCATATCACCACTGATGATCCACCTCAGCTAAAGCCCATATCTACTCCCATTGCCTCACCTACACGCACTGAGGAGGTGCTTTAGTCTTCACCTGTTGGTACAGAAGAACTAGAAATTACCTCTTTGGTTCCTTACCCATTATCTCTGGTGAATCCTCCAGAGGATCTTCAAAACCCCTAGTGAACCTTCCTGACCCTGAACCATCATCTTCAAATCCTTCAAGCTCAAATGGTTCATATGAATCACTGGCATTTCATGTCACTCCTATCTTAGCAACCAAGCCACCTACTCCTCCTCATGATTGATTCCACCTTTGTGATGAAGACAACAAAGGGGAGAAGAGCCTGAGTGATTTTATGATGAATGGATGAGTTAATGTATTGGGATTTAGGTGTATGGGGCTTTAGGGCGCTTTTAAGCTTTTAATTTTGAATTCTAAGTTTGATTATGTATTAAATTCTTCTTTATGTAAATTTTTTTTTATTCCATTAAAGTTAAATTTCATTGAAATTATATTGCATTGTGCGACTAATGAGTTTTTGATTGTGTATGGAAGGTGAACAAGTAAATAAGAACAAAAATTTTGAAAAGATCTTTAAAAAGCTATTTCAAAAGAGTTTTCAAGTTTAAATTGAACAAAAGGTTTCATATGAAAAGTAGTTGAGAGGCATATGTTTGAAATTCAATTTCAAAAACTTTGTTCAAAATCACCAAGTTTTGTCATCATCAAAAAGGGGGAGAATGTTAAATCCTATATGTTTTGATGATAACAAAGATTGGACTAATGATAAAAGAGGATATGATAACAAATGAATTTGAACAAAGTAAATAAATGGCAAAGCATTACTTGAAGTAAGCACTAGAGTAATGAAGACAACTGAGAGGAAGAACAAAGGAAGACCATCACTAAGACCATCACTGGTAGTTGTATATTTTTACTCGAGTGATCACTTGAGTAAAGAACACTGTTACTCGAGTAGGCACTCGATTAATATTGAAAGAAAATATTTTTGAAAGCACTGCCAAAATTTGGAGGAAGTTACTCGAGTAGCCACTCAAGTAATCTGCAAACTTATATGAGCCATTACTCGAGTAGCCACTCAGTAACACATGAGAAAAGACTTTACTCGAGTAGCCACTCGATTAACCAAGTTAAAAATCTTTCAGTAGCTCTCAGCAAAGAAATGCAACAATTTACTTGAGTAGCCACTCAAGTAACCATGTGAGAAAAAGGCATGACTCGAAGGAGCACTCTAGTAATCTGCGGAGTTATTTGATCCATTACTCGAGGGACCACACAAGTAATAAGGTAAACAAAGAACAAGTACTCTTGGCCAAGAATTTGATGCAATTACTTGAGTGAGTAATCGAGTAATCTGTAAAGTTATTTAGAATTTACTCGAGGAGTCACTCGAGTAAGGTTTGAGGAAACAATAAGGCCACTTGAGTAGCCACTCGAGTAATAGGCTTACTAGAGGAAGCACCCGAGTAACTTGTAAGGAAAAGACAGCCACTCAAGTAGCCACTCGAGTAATCAGGTATTTTCAAGATTTGTGATCTATCTCACTCCATGTCTTACCTGAGTAATATCTTATGAAAAATGTTGAATTACTCACTGCCATATTTTTGATAGGCTTACTCGAGGGACTACTCGAGTAATAAAGTCCAAAAATCATGCTTTTAATCGAATGTTTATTAAATTTTTTTCTATATGATTAACTTTTCATTGCACTAGTATTCTAAGTACATTTATAGAGAAACAATGAAAGATCATGCCAGAAGTGAAAAGTCAAATAAAAGTCCAAACGTTCACCTACCACTACCTACCTCAAACATATATTTTTCAAATTTGAAGAATGGTCAACCATTGCTGCGTGACTCTAACGGACATGTTTGAATTGCTTCCAACGGACACTACAAATCATCTATATATATGGAGCATTCAAATAGCAGAAAATAGGAACTGAGAACACACGAAGATACACTAATCAGCACACTCTTAGTGCTTTGTTTTCTTATACTCATTCATTATACTTCAGTGATTATATATTTACTCTGTAAGAGAGTTTTTTATTACAAACTCAATATTTGTTATTGAGACAACTTAAGCTTGTAGAACCTTGAGTTGGGATTTATTACAACGTGTAAGGGGGGCGAGTTGTTAGATCTCACATGTTTTGATGATAACAAAGAATGGTATGAAAAAGATTTGATAAACAAATAAGTTTGAACAAAGTAATTATAGAGCAAATCGTCACTTGAAGTAAGAAATGGCGTAATGAAGAAAGGCTAAGAGAAAAAGCTGATAAACTTTATCACTGGCAAAATTTCTAAAGGGTTACTCGAGTAAGAACTCGAGTAATGAAACAGAAACTTGAAGTAATCAGAGTTAACCTTCAAGTAATCTGCCAATGTTACTCGAGTAACCAGGTAAAAGACTTTCAGTTGCTCTCGGCCTTCCAACATTACTCGAGTCTGTACTCGAGTCCCCTGCTTCAAGAAATATGTTGCTCTCGGTATTTTAATCCTGCCAATGTTACTCAAGGAGCTACTCGAGTAACTCACTATGGTAAGCAAAACTTGAAGGTAATACTCGATTAACTTGATATGCTATTATCACACTTCACTTGAGGCACTACTCAAGTATGTAGGTATTAAATTGTTCTATATCAAAGACTTGAAGAAGATTACTCGAGTCAGTAATCGAGTAATCTGCAAAGTTATTTACAAAGCACTTGAAGTATCTACCCGAGTAAGCTATGCAGAAAATTGATGTTACTCGAGTAAGTACTCGAGTAACCAGGTAAGCAAACTTAAAGTGCTCTTGGCCTTGTAATCCTGCCAACATTACTGAAGTGAAGCATTGAGTAACCTGAAGCTTATTTGAGAGATTACTCGAGTAGCTACTCGAGTAACCTATGAAGAAAATTGTATCATACTCGAGTAAGTATCCGAGTAAACAGATATTTCCAAGGTTTGTAAATTTGTTTACTTCATGCACTACTCGAGTTATGTGATGTTCATTTATTAACTTGCTATCATTACTCTCATGATGATACTCGAGTAAGTACTCGAGTAAATTTAATGAATACTCGAGTAACTACTTGATATTGTAAGTCTAGAAATTCAGAAATCTTTCCAATGTTCATTGATTTGTTTCCTATGTGATTAACCCTTCATTGTATTAGTATTTTTAGCATATTCACAGATAAACAATGAAGAGATCTTACCAAATAAGGAAAGTCAAATGCAACATTCAAATGCTACCTACCGCCACCTAACGCAAACGGATATTTTTCAAATACTAGAAAAGTCAACAATGGTTGCGCACACTCTAACGGACAAGAAGAAAATATTCCAACGGTCATTATCAACACATCTATATATATGGGAACATCCAAACAAAGCAGGATAACAAGAACACACACACGAACGCATTATCAAGTTCACGTTCAATACTCTGTTTTACATATACTTGTAATTCTGTACTTTAATGATTCTTATTCACTCTGTGAGAGAGATATTTTCATTCAAACTCAATATTTGTTATTGAGGTAACTTAAGGTTCTGAAACCTTGAGTTGGGATTGGATTAGAACTTGTAAGGGGGAGCGAGTGTCCAGGTGAAGGAACTTGATTGTACTAAGGTGCCAAGAACCCACTAAATCTTGGAAGTTATAGTGAAACTCTTAGAGATATTCTGAGGACTGGACGTAGGTCAAAGTGGTTGTGGTCGAACCAGTATAACTCCCGGTGTACACTTCAGTGATATTTCTCCTTACTCTTTACTACATTATATTCACCGTCAAGTTTTCATATTTGTAATGAAATTTTTAGTATCACCCAATTCACCCCCCTCTTGGGTGAAACGATTGTTCTAACATTTGGTATCAGAGCGTAGGTCTTCTTGTTAAGGTATAACAACCTAAGAAGGATCCAATGCCAAGCATGGGTGAAGGAATTCTTCCTGACAGAGCATCCATCACTAGACCTCCAGGTTTCAGTGGCAAAAACTTTTGTTTCTTGAAAGCAAAGTTCAGAGTATTCGTGATGGCTATCGAATATGGGCTATGGGATGTGATTGAGAGTGGAAACTATTAATCTACAAAGATTGTAGACTCTCAGAAAATTCCCAAGACACAGCGGAATATGATGAGAATGACAAGAAACTTATCATTCTCAACAGCAAGGCAATTCTGATGATACAAAGTGCTTTGAGTCAAAGTGAATACTTCAGAATTTGCTCACTTCCAACAGCAAAGCAAATATGGGAAGCTCTGGAAATAGCTCATGAAGGAACTTCGGGAAAAAAGGAGAATCGGATCAACACCTTGGTCACTGAATTTGATCTACTTCGAAGGAAATCAAGTGAATCAATATATGAATTCAAACTTAGATATACTTATCTTGTTAATCAACTTACAGTACTTGGGAAAGTTTATGATCAACATACCCAAGTACGAAAGATTTTGAATATTCTTTCTAAAGAGTGGGAGGGCAAAGTCACTACGATAGAAGAAGCAAAAGGAGAATCAATGAGATTAGTTGCTTCTCTATTTGGAAGTCTTTTTGAATATGAAAGTAAACTAAAGTTCAAACAGGAACTAGGTGACATTGGTGACAAAAAGAAGAGAGGCCTAGCACTAAAAGCAAAAGAAGAAAATCAAGATGAGAATGAGGAGTTTGACAATGATGAAATGGGCCTAATCAAAAAATGATTTAGAAAGTTCTACAAGAAAGGTCAAGGATTCAAACACTTTCAGAAAGGAGGAACTAGCAGCAAAGATCATATCATCTGCTACGAATGTGGAAAACCCGGACATATCAAATTAGAATGTCCAGAGCTGAATCAAAAGAGCAAAGAAAAGAGAAAAGGCAAATTCTTTAACAAAATGAAGGCCTTTGTATCTGTTATATGGGGTGATAGTTCCTCTGACGAAGAAAGTGATGAAGAAGAAGTAGCCAATATATGTCTCGTTGCTCAAGAAGAAACAGAAGAAGAGGTAAATTATTCTAATCCTACCTATGATGAATTACTTTATGAATATAATGCTTTACATTCTGAATTCATCAAAGTAGTTAAAGAATTAGTTGTTTTCAAAAAGAAAAACAAAGCTCTTGAAAGTGAACTTAAAGAAAGTTCAGAAAAGGATTGTGAAAATTATTCTTCTTTGAAAAAGAAAAACATTGATCTCACAAAAACTCTTGAAAAATTTACTAAAGGAAGTGAGATGCTAAATGTGATTTTAAAAGCTTAACGATTTGTAAATGACCGATCTGGTATTGGATATGATCCAAAATTAGATAGAAGGAAAGGTAGAAAGAAAGCAGGAGGTAAGTCATATTTGAATTATTTCCAGCATTCTGTGCATACATCAAATCCTTTTGTGACTTGTAATTACTGTAATAGAAAAGGTCATTATACCTCTTCATGCATTCATAAGAAAAAAGGAATGATAGGAACCTACAAATGGGTACCTAAAGGAACATATGTTTCGAAAATTTCCTGTACTAACCCAAAAGGACCCAAAAAGAAGTAGGTACCTAAGACTTAATCATATTTCATTGCAGATATGTCTCAAAGCATCCAAAAACAACAAGTGGTACATAGACAGTGGATGCTCTAGACATATGACCAGTGATTTCAAAAGTTTTACCAAATTGCAACCTAAAGAAGGTGGAAAGGTAAAATTTGGAGGAAATCAAACCGGAAGGATAGCAGCAATTGGTGAAATGAAAAATGACAAAGGGATACAAGTCAAAGACGTATACTATGTCAAAGGATTGTGCCACAACTTGCTGAGTGTGAGTTAAAGTGCAGACAAAAACAACTGGGTAATATTTGACTCAGAGGAATGTCTAATTATCAACAAGAATGACTTACTACTTGATGAGAAGAATATCAAGGCTAAGCTCAGAGCAAAAAGGGAAGGTAATTGTTATACTCTAGATATTAGTAGAAATTAATCTGAAAATTGTTTTCTGAGTAATGCCGATGAAAGTTGGCTATGGCATAAGAGATTGGCTTATGTCAATATGCATCAATTAGCAAACTACTGAAAAAGGATTTAGTTCTTGGATTACCCAAAGTAAATTTCAAAAATGACTTGATTTGTGACACATGTCAAAAGGGTAAACAAACTAAATCATCTTTCAAATTGAAAAATGAGATGTCAACAAATAGACCGCTACAATTATTGCATATGGATTTAGTTGGCCCAGCAAGAGTAAAGAGTCTTGGTGGCAACTTATATTCATTGGTCATTATTGATGACTTCTCCAGATTTACATGGGTTATTTTTCTATCATCAAAGGATGAAACCTTTGAAGAATTTATTGTTTTTGCCAAGAAAGTGCAAAATGAGAAAGGTATATCCATTGCAGGTATTATGACCGATCATGGTGGATAATTTGAAAATCAAGCCTTTGAAGAATATTATGATACTAATGGCATTGATCACAATTTCTCTGCTCCAAGGACACCTCAACAAAATGGAGTCGTGGAACGTAAGAATAGAGTACTCACTGAAATAGCTAGAGCAATGTTAAATGAAAAGAACGTGTCTCAAGTTTTCTATGCTGATGCTATGAGTACAACATGCTATATTTCAAATAGAGCCTATATTAGAACAAAACTTGGAAAGACACCATACGAGCTGTACAAAGGAAGGAAGCCAAACATTGCTCATCTACACATCTTCGGTTGTAAGTGTTTCATTCATAATAATGGTAAAGAT
This sequence comes from Inga leiocalycina, assembly GCA_963242795.1. Classification (NCBI taxonomy): domain Eukaryota; kingdom Viridiplantae; phylum Streptophyta; class Magnoliopsida; order Fabales; family Fabaceae; genus Inga; species Inga leiocalycina. The sequence goes on along the minus strand of OY725328.1, from coordinate 40,982,659 downwards.
AACTTAAAAAAATTTGATTCTAAAACTGATGAAGGAATTTTCCTAGGATATTCTAACCGAAGTAAAGCATATAGAGTTTTCAATAAAAGAACATGTGTTGTTGAAGAATCAATTCATATTGTATTTGATGAATTTGAATCCTCTGACAAAACCATTGATGAAGAGTAGGAAGTTGTTTTAAATTAAGAAAATGGCCAATCTATTTCTAAATCTCTTATTCCAGAAGTTGATGAAACCAAGGAAGAAGAGCAATCACTAAGACAACCTAGAGCCTGGAAATACAATAAAAGTCATCCCTTAGATCAAATCATAGGAGATGTCAATGAAGGGATCAAAACTAGAAATAGAATTTTCAATGAAGTAAGTTTTTCTGCATTCATTTCTGAGATTGAACCTTCTAACATTGATGAAGCCCTATCAGACAATGATTGGGTTATAGCAATACAAGAAGAACTAAATCAATTGAAAGAAATCAAGTTTGGGATTTGGTACCCCGACCCAAGGATCATCCGATCATTGGCACTAAATGGGTATTCAAGAACAAACTCGATGAATCTGCAATTATTGTTAGAAACAAGGCAAGATTGGTGGCCAAAGGCTATAATCAGGAAGAAGGAATTGATTATGAGGAAACGTATGCTCCAATAGCTAGATTGGAAGCTATATGTGTACTCTTAGCCTTTGCATGCATCAAAGGATTCAAACTCTATCAAATGGATGTAAAGAGTGCATTTCTAAATAATTACATCATGGAAGAAGTATACATAGAACAACCTCCAGGTTTTGAAGATGTAACCAAACCTGACCATGTTTTCAAACTCAAAAAGACTTTATATGGTTTAAAACAAGCTCCTAGAGCATGGTACGAAAGATTCAGTAAATTTCTTATTGATCAAGGTTTTGTACAAGGAAAAGCTGATACAACACTTTTTACAAAATGAAAACGTAATGATATTTTAATTGTTCAAATATATGTTGATGATATTGTTTTCGGTGCTACTAATGAATCTCTGTGTAAGGAATTTTCTGAGATAATGCAGGGAGAGTTTGAGATGTCAATGATGGGAGAATTAAATTTCTTTCTTGGTTTGCAAATCAAACAAAGAAAGAATGGAATCTTCATATCTCAAACAAAGTACTTGAAAGAGTTATTGAAGAAGTATGGAATGGATGAAGCAAATGGAATGGACACACCTATGAGCTCAACTACGTTGCTTGATGCTAATGTCAAAGGGAAAGACTACAACATCACAAAATACAGAGGAATGATTGGATCATTACTCTATCTCACGGCAAGCAGACCGGACATCCAATTCAGTATTGGCATATGTGCAAGATATCAATCAGCACCAAAGGAATCACATGCTGAAACTGTTAAATGAATCTTTAGATACCTTGCTGACACACCAGAATTGGGTCTGTGGTATCCCAAAGGAAGAAGTGAATATCTAGTTGCATATTCAGATTTTGATCATGGAGGATACAAGACAGAAAAAAAGAGCACCAGTGGACAAGGTCAATTTCTTGGAGGATCTCTTGTATCATGGTTCAGCAAGAAACAAAACACAGTGTCTCTTTCATCAACAGAAGTTGAATATATTGCAATCTCAAGTTGTTGTGCACAAGTGATATGGTTAAAACAACAACTACAAGATCTTGGTATTTATCTCAAAGAAATACCAATATATTGTGATGATACCAGTATGATAAGCTTGGCAAAGAATCCAGTTCAACATTCTAGAACCAAGCATATCGATGTCAGACATCACTTCATTAGAGATCATGTCCAAAAGAAAAATGTGAAAGTGATATTCATTCCTACTCATCTTCAACTAGCTAATATCTTCACCAAACCTCTTGCAAAAGATCAATTTCTATACATTAGAAGAGAATTGGGAATAAAACTTGTTTTGCAGGAAGATTGAAACTCTATTTTGAGAAATAAAAATAGAGGTTATCAGAGGACACCATTACTGGAGTGCCAACTTCAAGTAATGTCTGACAGTGTAGCATTACCCGAGGGATAACTTGAAGTAAAAGAGCACATTACTCGAGTGTGTACTCGAGTAATGGTCTTCCAAAACTGGCAGTAAAGTCTCAAGTTACCTAGAATTTAAATCAAACGGCTCATTTGGTGGGAAATGAACAGTCAAAACTAGAAAAGATAGGTTACCCAAGGGAAGCCTCGAGTAAACTTGAAGTTTACTCGAGTAAGGCCTCGAGTGACTGCAGGTCCAGATCACAAATTTGATGAGAATCGACTCAAATTTGTTCTCAAATGGCAATTAAATGATCGAGGGAACATACATAGATAATTACAATATTATTCATGCCAGGTACGCAATTTAAATGAATTATTTTAGAAATTTCTATACGATCACTTGAGTAAGAACTTGAGTAAACTTGATAATTATTCGAGTAACGTCGGGTTCTAGGTCTTTATCTGTCACAAACTCGGTCATTTCCACAAAATCTCCTTGAGTAAATCACCCAGTCCTCTCACAAAAAGTTTTCACAATCTCTTCCTTACTTGATTTCCATCAAAACCCATCAAATCTTAGCTCCAAAAACTTCCTATTTTGTTCAGATTCTCCTTGCCCTAACTCACGACTTCTCACTCTATTTTTTCTGAGATTTCAAGTTTCTCTGAATCAAAATGATTAGAACCAAAAATCTTACGCCTACAGACTCTTCTAGATCTCCACAACTCTCTGATCCTCTTTCTTCTCCTCCCAGAAAGAGATGAAAACTAACTCCTAGATCAAAAGCCAAAATCCAACAGAAACCTCAACCAAAACCAAAGGAGAAAGGTGTTGTGATCAAAGAGCCGGTGGTCACAAGGGCTTAATCAAAGAAAAGCACCTTAACTAGGAGAGGCAAAAGCACCAAGTCTCCCCCTCCTTTACCTTCTGATTCTTCCACTCCTTCTTTTACTCCAAAACCCTCCAAAAAGCCAAAATATGATGTGAATGTGGCTAAAGCAATGGCTGGGAGTCTTGATCAACTAGAGAAGGGCCAATCCTCCAAAAAGTCAGAATTGCCAGAAAAGGAAATCACTAAACCTCCAAAGGGGTTCAATGTCAACAAATTGGAGGATTCTCAGAAGTACCTCACACAGTTTTCAAGAAGAAAAGTCTGCAAAACTCACAGTGTGGATCTCAAGGTACTTCAGGAGGTATTGCAGTATGACGTAAGTCCCTTTCTTAAACCTTTTATGCCTTGGCTATCAATTAGACTTCCTTTTTGCACAAAAATAGTTACTCATTTTTACTGCAACCTTGAAATCCTAGACGAACCTAATAGGACTTCTGCGGAGGAAGAAATGACCATAACTATTAGAGGCCAGAAAATCCTTATCTCACCCTCTAGGATCAACATTTGGTTAGGAATAGAAAACCCCCTAACGACATCTATTCCAAGCTTGAACCTAACCAAATTTTCACAGTCCTTAGACTTGGTGAGCTAGTGGGTTGTCTTAACTTTAATCCGAGTAATATGTGTGACCATTATAGGGTTCTTTGGTATATTTACTCTAGATCCCTTGTGAACAAAGCCAATAACTACACCCATTTCTCTGACCAGGACTATAGGTGGTTTGCTTCTCTACTCCTAAAGGAACAAAAAGACTTGGGAGAATACATCTTCTCTAAGATGAAGAGGTACAGAATAGAGGGGAAAGCAACTACCCCTATGCCATATCCTCAGATTATTTCACTTATCCTAAAGAAAAACAAGATATAGTATTTGGAGAATAAAGAGCCCATTGAGAGGATCACTTCAATTGGAAGAAATCAGATTGGGAAGCTCAATATTGAGATTCCTCTCAAGGGTCCTCTGGAGTCAAGTCCCAAGAAGAAGAAGAAGACAGAGACTGAGGCAAGCAAAATAGATGATACTCAGTCCTCTGCTCCTGTTGCCACTCCTTCTTCACCCTCTTTCCTCAATGCCACACTTCAACACTTCATAGAAAATATGCTCAAGGGATTTCACATAGACATCGCCAATACCAATGCTGAGTTGATAACTCACATGAATGACAAAATGGTTGAGTTCGTTGAGAGGATAGACAAGAGGCATGAAGAATTGTTAGCTGAGCAGCATGCCCAGGGTGAGACTCTGAAGTTGATTCTGGCAAGATTAGACTCTATGGGTCCTGGACCTTCTGCTGGTCCATCATCTGCACCTGAGGCTTTCTCACCTCTAGAGAACATCCTCTCTGAGTTTCATCATACTAAGGTTGAGCCAACTATCCCTGAGATCTCTTTTCCCAAACTTCCAGATTTTAGCCCACTTGAACCAAGACCCTCTGCACTCAAATTCCCCATTATTCTTCCTAGAGATATCCTATGCTCAGTGGATGATCCTGAACCAATAAGACTATCCATATTACCATTGAGGATTCACCACCCAGAGCTCAGCCTGAACCCACACCTATACCTATTCCTTCCCCTACTCATACGGCGGAAATCTCTCCCTCATCCTTTGGTTATCATTCTACAGATGCCATAGAAGAGGTTAAGACCACCACTATTGTTGTCTATCAACCCCCTCCTGTTCCTCCAAGAGATGACATTCATATCCCTCCACTTAATCTTCTTGAACCATAATCTTCTAGCTCCACCTCTGATTCTTCTAGTTCAGATGGCTTCTTGGTCCTTCCTGTCAAGCCCATATCTGTAGTCAAGCCTTCCAATCCTCCACTTGATTGATGAAGACAAAAAGGGGGAGAAGAGCTTGAATGATTTTATGGTTGACTGAGTTTCTGAGTTTCTTTTAAGTTTCTTTCATTTTGGGAATAAGGATGTACATGGGATTTAGGGAGCTTTTTATACTTGTAATGCAATTTTAAGTTCAATGCAAGTTTCTTTAAGTTTTAATTTAAATTCAAGTCCAGTTAAGTTTTTAAGTTATAATACCTTGTGGGACTAATGAGTTTATTATGTATGCAAGGTGAATATGTTATGTTTTCAAAATATTCCAAAACACTTTGAATTGACACTTAACAAGTTATTTCAAAAAGGTTTTCAAAATTACAATTGATTTCAAGAAGTGTTTATTTGAGAACTAAATTTTAAAAACTTTGTTCAAAATCACCAAGTTTTGTCATCATCAAAAAGGGGGAGAATGTTAGATCTCACATGTTTTGATGATAACAAAGAATGGTATGAAAAAGATTTGATAAACAAATAAGTTTGAATAAAGTAATCACAGAGCAAATCATCATTTGAAGTAAGCACTGGAGTAATAAAGAAAGGCCAAGAGAAAAAGTTGAAAAACTTCATCACTGGCAAAATTTCTAAAGGGTTACTCGAGTAAAAACTCGAGTAATGAAACAGAAACTTGAAGTAATCAGAGTCAACCTTCAAGTAACCTGCCAACGTTACTCGAGTAAGTACTCGAGTAACCAGGTAAAAGACTTTCAGTTGCTCTCGGCCTTCCAACATTACTCGAGTTTGTACTCGAGTCCCCTGCTTCAAGAAATATGTTGCTCTCGGTATTTTCAATCCTGCCAATGTTACTCAAGGAGCTACTCGAGTAACTCACTCTGGTAAGCAAAACTTGAAGGTAATACTCGATTAACTTGATATGCTATTATCACACTTCACTTGAGGCACTACTCAAGTATGCAGGTATTAAATTGTTCTATATCAAAGACTTGAAGAAGATTACTCGAGTCAGTAATCGAGTAATCTACAAAGTTATTTACAAAGCACTTGAAGTATCTACCCGAGTAAGCTATACAGAAAATTGATGTTACTCGAGTAAGTACTCAAGTAACCAGGTAAGCAAACTTGAAGTGCTCTCGGCCTTGTAATCCTGCCAACATTACTGGAGTGAAGCATCGAGTAACCTGAAGCTTATTTGAGAGATTACTCGAGTAGCTACTCGAGTAACCTATGAAGAAAATTGTATCATACTCGAGTAAGTATCCGAGTAAACAGATATTTCCAAGGTTTGTAAATTTGTTTACTTCATGCACTACTCGAGTTATGTGATGTTCATTTATTAACTTGCTATCATTACTCTCACGATGATACTCGAGTAAGTACTCGAGTAAATTTAATGAATACTCGAGGAACTACTCGAGTATGCAAGTCTAGAAATTCAGAAATCATTCCAACATTCATTGATTTGTTTCCTATGTGATTAACCCTTCATTGTATTAGTATTTTTAGCATATTCACAGATAAACAATGAAGAGATCTTACCAAATAAGGAAAGTCAAATACAACATTCAAATGCTACCTACCGCCACCTACAGCAAACGGATATTTTTCAAATATTGGAAAAGTCAACAGTGGCTGCGCACACTCTAACGGACAAGAAGAAAATGTTCCAACGGTCATTATCAACACATCTATATATATATGGGAACATCCAAACAGAGAAGGATAACAAGAACACACACACAAACGCATTATCAAGTTCACGTTCAATACTCTGTTTTACATATACTTGTAATTCTGTACTTCAGTGATTCTTATTCACTCTGTGAGAGAGATATTTTCATTCAAACTCAATATTTGTTATTAAGGTAACTTAAGGTTCTGGAACCTTGAGTTGGGATTGGATTAGAACTTGTAAGGGGGAGCGAGTGTCCAGGCGAAGGAACTTGCTTGTACTAAGGTGCCAAGAACCCACTGAATCTTGGAAGTTATAGTGAAACTCTTAGAGATATTCTGAGGACTGCACGTAGGTCAAAGTGGTTGTGGCCGAACCAGTATAACTCCTGGTGTACACTTCGGTGATATTTCTCCTTACTCTTTACTACATTATATTCACCATCAAGTTTTCATATTTGCAATGAAATTTTATTATCACCCAATTCACCCCCCCCTCTTGGGTGAAACGCTTGTTCTAACATGAGTGTCCAGGTGAAGGAACTTGCTGTGTACTGAGGTATCAAGAACCCACTGAATCTTGGAGAATATAGTGAAACTCTCAGAGACGCTCTAAGGACTGGACGTAGGTCAAAGTGGTTGTGGCCGAACCAATATAACTCCCAGTGTACACTTCGGTGATATTTCTCTTTGCTCTCAACTGCTTTAAATATTCAGTTAATTTTCTTATACGGAATGAAATTTCTGGTATCACCCAATTCTCCCCCCCTCTTGGGTGAAACGCTTGCATTAACAATAATCTCAATAGCATCAGTGAAAATATCAATATCAGCAACATCAAGATCAGTACATGTATCACAACTTCCAATTTCAGCATATGTACAAGAGATAGTATCATCTAAACAGGCAATATCACGGGATCTACTAAGCATACTATCTTTAAGATCTATAATAGAATCATCCACAATAGCATCAATAACATTAACATATATCTCAGCACAATCATCAGGAGGATGTCTCATAGATTTAAGCATATGAAATCTAATAGTTTCACCAGCAAATTCTAGAGTAAGGCTACCAACATACACATCTATCATAGCTCTAGCAGTTTTAAGGAAGGGCCTGCCTAAAATCAAAGATGAATGTCCTTTCTGCCTAAACCTGCCATTATCCATATCAAGAACATAGAAGTTTATAGGGAATGTGAAATCTTTTACCTTAACCAAGATGTCCTCTAAGACGCCTTCTGGGACTGTACAACGTATATCTACAAGGGATGCAGTGAGATTTGTAGGCTTAAGCTTTACACCCTTGAGTTGATTGAAGACTGATTTTTGCATAATGTTGATAGTTGATCCCAAATCTGCTAAGGTGTCTAAGAATTCAATGTCACCAATAGTACAAGGTATGACAAAGTTACCAGGATCCTTACACTTCACTGGTATTGGCATTTGATAAAGAGAGGAGACAACTGCCACTAAGTCAACCTTACCTTTATGCTTAAATTTTCTCTTTGTAGTACACAACTCCTATAAGAACTTTTCATATTTAGGCCCTTGTACAACTAAGTCAACTAGTAGAACATTGATCACTACCTTCTTGAAGATATCATAGACTTCATTAAACATCTCAGCTTCCTTCTTTCTCCTTTCAGCCTTAGCTACTATAGTAGAAAAGGGTAGGGCCTGCTTGATCAGTTACTTTCCTTCATCATCTTTTTCTTGTTCTTCATGAGGCACCACTTGTGTTTTTCATAAAGTGGGCTAGTCCTGTGATGTGGAAGTAGAAGGAGAATTATCAACAACTTCCTTATCTTTTGAAGTATTGGTGGTAATAGGATCTGCAGAAGGGATTATCTTTCCACGTTACAGAGAAATACCATTAACTCCACCAATATTAGGATTCTGCTAAGTTTCAACATTTGGATTAGTTACTACTTAAGATAGAAGCTTTCCTGAACCTTGACTCTGTACATTACTAAGTGCATTAGACAATTGACCAATCTAAGTTTAAAGAGTTTGTATTTCCTATCTCTATTGTTGTAGTTGTTGCATTAGGATTTTCATCATAGCATCTATCTTGCTTTCTAACTTTAAACCTTCATCTTGGACTAGCATTGATTGTCTAACTTGTTGAAACATCTTGCCACTAGAATTTCCACTTTGATTAAATTGTGCTTGTTGAGGTTGACCATTTATATACTGAAGATTTAGATGGTCACGCCATCTAGAATTATATGTATTGGAGTAAGGATCATATTTTTGGTGACCTTGAGTCATAGGCTTAGAAGGGTATATCGCATTACAAGATTCACCTCCATCATTCATGTAGGGGCAAGAGTATGTACCATGAGTGGCTAGAGAGCAAATAGAATAGAGTGACCCTATTAGAGCAGAAGAGTTAGGCTATGGGGTAAAAGAAGTAGAGGGCCCCATAGGATTGGCCATATTAGAAGAATTTTGCATAACAGATATGGCCATTTTTTCCATATCAGATGTAAGCCTATCAATTTTGCTCTCTAGGTGAGATTCAGAATTAAAAGAGAGTAATCCCACTTCATTAACTTTGACTTATTGTCTAGAACCAAATTGTTGGCTATTCTCAGCTTTCCTTTTAATCAATTCCCAAGAATGATCAACAATCAAGTGAAGAAGAGCACCACCAGTAGCCGAATCCAATAAATCCCTCTTTAGAGGTAAGAAACCTTTATGGAAGTATTGGATCAATAATGTATCTGGAATCTGATGGTGGAGACAACTAGAACATAGCGTTTTGAAATGCTCTAGATATTCATATAAGGATTCCCTAACCATTTGTCGACATCCACATATGTCCTTCCTGATAGATGAAGTACGAGAAGCTGGGAAATACTTTTCTAAGAACATTTTCTTCAATTGGTTCCATGAAGTAATGAATCTAGGAGGTAATTGAAGCAACCAATTTTCAGCAGATCCTTCTAAAGATAATAGGAAGGCAAGCATCTTAATTTGATCTTCAATCACACCAACAAATTTCATAGCAATGCAAACCATTTGAAACATCTTCAAGTGATTGTATGCTTCCTCACCTGAAAGGCCATTAAATTTTGGAAGAAGTGTATCAATCCAGATTTCAAATCAAAATTTGCATTAATATCAGGATAATTGATGCACCAATTTTGAAAATGTAAATCAGGTGAAACCAATTCTTTAATGGTCATAGCAGGATCAACAATATGAGCATTTGCATTAACATTCCCATCAGCATTAACAATAATATTATTATCATCCATATTGACCTTAGAATCAGAAGAATCAACAATGGGCTCAACAAATGAACTACTGCCTACAAGAGTACTAGCTCTAGTTCTAATTCATTGGTGAAATGTCCTCCCAATCTCAAGATCAAATTCAAACAATTTTTCAGAAGAGGAACGGATTATGCAATAAACAACTATCTAAGAAGTCACCTAAAAACTCAAATCTAAAGCCTAATTGTTGCTCCCCAGTAATGGCACCAAAATTGATGTGTGCTTCTGTCACTAAAGCAATTAATTAAACTAGGTCCTAATTAATTATATAGTCTAAGGTCAACCTAGATCATTGTCCCAAAGAGCAAGCTGTGGGTTTTCCTTAGGATTGATTTTTAAGTGATAAAAAATGCAATGGAATGGACCTATACTAGAACGCAAGACACTACTACCTAAATGCAATCAAACTAACTAAATACACTAAAACCTATATGAGAATGAGACTAATCTATATGAATGCAAATTTTTGGGGGTTTTTTTTATGAAAGAGGAATTAAAATCCTAATTAATGAGATTAATCAAAAGAAAGAAAAACAATAAAGATTTAGTTTAGTTATGTTGATGAAGGGAACAACTTATGATTTACATGGAGTTAATTTTCTTAGCCCAAATCAATTAATTAGACCAAAGGGAAGTTGATGAAAGATTGGAATTAATAAATTTAGTCACCTAATTGAGACATGGGAAACACTCAAGCTCAATAACACCTAATCCACTAGAAACTCATAATGAAATAAGCGGTGGTTAATTAAATCCATTAAAACTCAATCACAATTAATTTCAAAATAATTTTGGAAATCTTGTTTACAATTGTCCAATTGAACAACTAGACAATTAATCAACCCAATTAAACAATCAAGAGGATAAAACAAATTGAAAATTAAATTAATAATGAAAACTCAATTAATAATTCAATTGACAATACAAAGGTTTACAAACAAAAATTCCAGCAATTGTCTCAAGCACAAAACATTCCAAAATATCAATCCAATCCAAAAGAGATATTTCTACTATTTAAAACTAGATTGTTCTCAATTAGTACAACTCAAAATCATTTAAAACTAAATAATCTCAAGCTTGAATTAAAAAGATAAAAGGGAAGACACTCCCTTATGGTCTTTAAGGGTAAGCTCCTAGGCTCTAGCTTCCTCCATGTTCCTCCTAAGTTGCCTCCCAAGAAGCTCAAGCTGCCATGAATTTCTCCTCTCCAAGCCAATCCTTACTCACCATGTACATGGTTGAACAAAGATGGGTTAATGAATAATTATGAGTAGGAATTGAATGACGTGAGTAGGCCTGTGAGTAAGAATCAAGTAAGAGGAATGATTGAACAATGAACGTGGCTCAGTGTGTGAATGGAAAAGGGAAAAAATGGAGTCTCTATATCTGGGACTGTGATGATGAATCAACAGTGCTTCAAATAGAGAGGCAGTCCATAAGTTTCCAGTGTGCTCCTTTTTTTATGGCTGCTAGGTTAAATTTTAAGAAAGGAGGGAAGAGCTTTTGGTAGCAACTTGAGGCCACTAAAATTTAAGAAGCCCAATAAAATTCCACTATTAGATTCTCTTTTAGCTTTCAAGAAAAATTCTTCACCGTAAGATCTTCTAATATGATTTACCTTGCCCTACAAGAATTAAATAAAATTGTTATCTATCATATATGTGGAAATATTATCCAATCACAAGATAACAATTAAAATATTAATGATTTAAACACAATAATCTCATAATCAATTCAGATTTATATTATTTCCTAAAATTGGCTAACAATCCAAATAGTATCTATTAAATCCAAATTAGCCTAAAAGAATCCCTAAATTAAATGAATAAGGTGGGATAAAATATATAAAATCTCGGATTTTGCAAACAACATTTGAGAAATGTGTTGAACAAATTGAAAGATAAGCAACTCTAGGCCAAACTGAGAAAATGCGAATTTTGGCTTCCAGAGGTGAAATTGCTGAGCCATCTAGTTTCACAGTAAGGGGTCTCAGTGGATCCTAGCTAAGTGGAAGCAATATTGAACTAGAAGAGGCCAAAGACTATTTTGAAATACGTAGTTTTCTGAGTTTTGTGAGATATTATAGAAGATTCATATAGAATTTCTCTAGATAGCTTTGCCTTTGACAAAGTTAACATGAAAAACTTAACCTAGTCTGTGGGACCACAATTGTGAAAGGGGCTACATAGAGCTGAAATAGAAATTAACAACAACACTGGTGTTAACAATCCTAGATCCATAGTTGACTTTTCTTGTCTACACAGATACTAGTAAGCATGGATTGGGATGTGTTTGAATGCAGCATGGCCGAGTAGTGGCATATACATCTAGACAGCTGAAGCCTCACGAATAGAATTATCCTACACATGATCTTGAATTAACGACAATTGTGTTTGGCTAAAAATCTAGAGACACTATCACTATGTGTAACACCTATGTTTTGAAAGCATATAGATGGCATAAGTGTAGTAATATCTTTAAAAAGGAAACCAGTAATCTTTGTAAATAGTAGAAGTTCCAACTACAAGCAAAGTGTGCAGCTACACTTGAGTGGGTTTTCAAAAATCATTTTCAGATTTGGTCTCTTATTATTTTATGATTCATTTTAAGCCATATGTTTTCGGTTCATTTCTTCATATCAGAGTTTTTACTAATAAGTTCTCTGCTGAAACCCAAACTACTATGTTTAATTAATGACCCTCGGTGGACAGCTGTCCACTACTGGTTCAAATGTCGTTAAGCATTTGCTTATATACAGGCTCTTACATACATGTTAGTATGAGATTGACCACACTTACATACAAATTAAGTACAATCCCAAAATAGATAACCGACAGAAAAATTAAATTCTAAGTCATTTGCTTCATTTGCTAGTGTTTACCTTCTTGCTTGAGGAACTACTGGCCGAGCTGAAAATTTGTTTTGGAAAAATAGTGTGAGATTCAATGAATGTTAGTGGTAACAGATATCACTCATATAAAATGCACATATATCATGCCATGTCAACCAAAGTACAGTACAATCAACATATTAAACATTCAGAGATAAATTCACAATATGCAAAAAGCATAAAGTTACCAATTCAAGGACAACCGTCCCTTGCCACAGTGCTAGGAAATTCTACTAGGCCTTAGCCCTTCTCATCTAAATGTTTTATATTCACAGTGATAAAAACATGCATATAACATATCATATAGTATATGAGGGATTAGTTACTACCTCACAATTTTTCCAAATCTTGATCTTGATTGACATACTTTGGACATCCTAGGCTAGTGTCAAATCCTATAAATTATAATTTACGGGCAATGAGTTATCACTTAGTCCAATTCCTTCATAAATCATTCTCTTATGTTGGTTATCCTTAGGGTCACTACATTAGGCCCAATATGAAGCTAATGAGCTCAAGCTACTCCAAATGCTTAACTTAACTCTTAAATGTCCAATTCTATAACAAAACACTTTACTTTGAATTTTCGCACAATTACCAAAAGCTAGCAGATTTTTGACTGAACTTTGAAAAATTATAACTAATTCTAGAAAAATTGAATTGGGGCGATTCAAAATTCTATATGACCCTTATTAAGTCTATTTTAAGGGAAAATACTTTCAGTAGCTATCTGACCACACAAACTTCCCAGTTTTTCTTTTTCCCCTGCTGCTAGAAAATCTGACCAGTTTTATTGGTCTGCTTCAAACACTCATAACTCCTAGTATACTTGTCGAAATCCTTCATAATACCTATCAAATTAAAGATCTTTAAGTGTAATTTGATTTTGGAAAATATCATCATTATCAGATAAATTTTGAATAGTAAATATTCTCCACAACAAAACTTCCAGACAAAAACGCACACTGGCAGCTTTGTTACACAAGCATACTTAATTTCCAATTTTTGAGTCTTTAAACTAGTCTATCAAAAATTATAACTAAAGCCTATTCCTACACAATTTTTCATGTAGAATGCAATGGAAAGCTCAAAAATACCAAAATCAAACTCCCTTAACATTTTTGCTTCTGACCAAAATATATGCTCAAAAATAACAAAAATCTAACTTCGTGATTTTAACTACCGATAAGCCTAATATTTCAACAAGCATCATATATCACTTTATACATGATTAAAACATCTTCCTTGTCAAAAACATGCCTTGGATAAAATACATGGGTGGTTCAAGAGCTAAGAAAACTTAATGAAGTCACAAAGTATTCGGTTCAAAAGAAAACCTACGCTTACCTCTTTGCGTTTCTTCAAATAGTTCAGTATTCCGGCAGCACTCTGGTAGACTAACTAACACAAAACACTTTAGATGAGAAATCTAAGACCATGGAATTGAAGCTTATAGTGAGTAGAGAAAGTTTCCTGAAGGACTTACAGGACGATAATGGCGATTCAGGGTCGAAATCGGCTCCGGTAGTTAAGAAAACTCACTATTCACTCCTCCTTCTCTCTTATTGTGTTCTTGAGTTTATGAAATCAGATTTCTCTTTCTCTTAGATGGCTGAAAGAAATTGACACTTAAAGGGCAAGGAATGGTTGAGATTTAATCTTGAAAAAAATGATCTCATCTTAGCTTGCCAAGTGTCACAAGTTAAAGCTTAAGAGTGCCACGTGTCGTGCAACCATTGGTCTTCCATTTTCTCTTTCTTCGGTGGGGAATAAATGATCTGGGGAAGGGGGAGTCTTGACAATTTCCCTAGACTCCTGGGTTCGGTGCCTGACTCATAAAGTAAGCGACCCGGCTGAAGAGCTGTGAATTCCCCAGACTCAGTCGCTAGGTGGCGCACTCCAGAGATGATAGCACGAAAAGCTTAAAGTAGGTGTAATAATGTATAATGATGAGGGACACATGTCACCTCCCTCATTTAGCCAACACAAAAACATGTTTTTACTTTGCAATAATTTCAGGACACGTGTCATTTCCTTATTTGGCCAACATGAAAGATGTGTCATCATGAGTCATAATGAGCTATCATTACATACTTTACTAAAGTCATTTTAATAAAGTTGCTCCATCAATGCATTACCCAGAATTCCATACGGGACCTATGCAGAACCATGGCACGCATATCAAGGCAAGCCACGCAACATCCGAATTCCTTTGATCTCATAACTGACGCCTCTGTGCCCTATAGCCGTCGACGAATTTTTCCTCCAACTTCTTACACTTGTATTTTTTACAATCCTGACTTCTCGATTTCCATAAATGACACAATAGACATCTAGGAATTTGGAAAGTAACTCTACCTTTAATTTGTAAATACCAGTATTTATATTACTTCACTATTTCCATATTTAAACATTTTTATTATTACAAATTTGGTATATTACACTATGGGACGACCGTAGAGCTGGACTGCGACCACAAGAGCTTGAAATATTTGTATGATCAGAAAGAGCTCAACATGAGACAACATAGATGGATGGAACTGCTTAAAGATTACAACTTGAAAATCAAGTACCATCCAGGAAAGGCTAATGGCATTCCTAACGCGTTGAGCTGTAAAACAATGCAGGTAGCAGCCTTAATGATTTATAAGCAGAAACTAATCGAGGATTTCAGAGATCTCAATCTGTCTAATCAGATGATGATTTGTGGCAATAATATCAATCAGGTAGAGAATGATATGAGAGTAGCAATTAAGGAAGCTCAGTTACAGGATAGATGAGCATAGTCTATCAGAAACTTGATTACATAAAGAGAAACTTGGGAACATGATCTGTCACGAAGTAGACTAATTAGATACAGAAAGCGGATATATGTCCCACCATAAACAAAGCTTAAGCAACAAATCCTGATAAAGCACATAAGAGTAGGTATACTCTACACCTAGGAGCAACCAAAATGTATCATGACTTGAAGTACACGTATTGGTGGACAGGGATGAAGAGACTAAACAAAGTTTGTTACTCATTGTCTTACTTGCCAGAAGGTGAAAATTGAGCATCAACGACCATCAGGGCTCTTGCAAAATCCTGAAATTCCTGAGTGGAAATGGGAAAGCATCATTATGGATTTCATTACAGGATTACCCTAGATTAGAAATCATGATGTGATATGGGTAATAGTTGATCAATTCACAAAGACAGCTCATTTCCTACCTATTAACATTCATTATTCTCCTAATAAGCTAGCAAAGATCTATATTAAAGAGATTGTGAGGCTATATAGTACTCTGAAGAACATCATTTTGGATAGAGATCCTCACTTCACTTCCAATTTTAGGGAGCATTGCACGAGGCTTTGGGTGCCAAGCTCAGATTTAGCACAATGTATCATCTTCAGACTGATGGACAAATAAATGTATAATACAAACATTAAAGGATATGCTGAGGGCATGTACATTAGATTTCAAAGGCAATTGGGGTCAATTCCTTCCATTGGTAGACTTTGTTAATAATAATAGTTACCACTCAAGCATTCAAATGACTCCTTATAAGGCATTATAAGGAAGGAAACATCAATCGCCCTTGTGCTAGATGGAATTGTTTGAGAGGTGCTGACTTGGGCCAGACATGGTTGATCAGACAACAGAGCAGATCAATCTTATTAAGTAGAGATTGTTAACTTCTCAAAGCTGACAAAAGAGCAATGCTGACAAGAAGTGAAATCCTCTAGAGTTTGAGGTTGGCGATCATGTATTTATGAAAGTTTCGCTTGTCATGGGTATTGGCAGGGCACTGAAAGTAAAGAAACTAAGCCTGAGGTACATTGGTCCATCTAAGATCTTGTTGAAGATTGGGCTAGTAGCGTACTGGATAGCTTTACCCCTAAATCTGAGCTGGTTGCATGATGTTTTCCATGTTTCACAGTTGAAGAAATATCAACCTGATCCAGGACATGTAATTGAAAATGAAGATGTGGATATGTGGGATGATCTGACATATGAGGTCATACCTGACCGAATCATTAATTAGCAAGTGAAGCAGCTCAGACACAGGAGTATCTAGTTCTTGAAAATTGTATCTCCTAAAGAGGCAACATAGGAAACAGAAGAAGATATGCTGAACCGTTACCTGGAGTTCATGGCTATGTATATGTAGCAAATTTTAGGGATGACATTTATTTAAGGGGGGAGAGCTGTAACATCCCAATTTTATTCACAATATTCCTTGTATGTATTGAGACATTTAATGGAATAAAATGGTGAATTTTAGTGAACATGGAAAGTCAAAAATAAAGCAAATAGCGGTCACACACAATATGACTAAGTTTGGAACAAAAAAATGTAAGAATTCGGATTTACCACCAGTGTAATTTCTTATATGGTAGTCTGGTTGTGTGATATTTTTAAATAGGCAAATGATGTCCAATGCCTATGGAATTTTCCAAAATAAAAGTAGACATATTTGATGAATAAAAGTAACCAAGTAAAACTGGCAAGTTAATGTGGTAGTGTCCAATCAATGGTAATTCTGGAATGTTTTGTGCCTATTTGGCAAAGGCAATATTTTTCCTTCAAAATAGACTTAACATGGGTTACATAGCCTTTGGAACCACTGCAATTAGACATTTATAAATAAAGATAGGAATTTTTAAGTTTGATGAAAATTCCGTTAGCTTTTATGCAAGGTGCGAAATTAAGGCAATGGCAAAAATATATGAGCAAAATAGTCATTTGGCTAAATTAAATCAACAGCCCATATTTTTCCCTTTTTCTTGTATGTGGGACGTCCAAAAGGGCAAGAGGCAAGGGAAATGAATATTTGAGATAAATATGACAAAAGTTGAAGCAATTTTGGGCAACCAAATGGAAGTTTGAAAAATCAAAAAAGCAAAGTTTGTAATAAATTGCCCTTACACATTAGTTGTAAGGGAATGGATGAAGCTAATGCAAAAGCTTATTTGGTTACTTTAAAGGCTTCATTTTTGTCATTTTGGCAACAGGAAAGAGAAACATTTCTGATCAAAATTAAAGGGATAAAATACAAAACAAATCACATGTGCAAAAAGGAAATAAATTAATATATTTGTAAAGAGGTGGAGATGATATTTTAAAGCTACATATCCTCTTCATAAGCCTTTATTTACATCAACTAGTAAGAGAAGAGAAAGAGAGAGAGAGCTTTGAGAACATAGAAGGCAAGAGAAAGAGCAAAGGTCCAAGATCAAGATCAAGGTGAGTTTGGTTGTAAAATTCACTTGTTTTTATTTTCAATCTCTTGTACACCTATTCTAATCTTCATTACCTCCTTGGAAACATAGTATAAAGAAGAAAATCAAAGGAAAGAGGAGAAGGGAGTCAATGGTTTTGAGGAAGAAGAAGAAGAACCAAAGATAAAGCCATAAACCTTGATTATTTTAGTTGATTCAAGGTGTATATTGTGCTTGTGGTTGATTATTGGCTTTGTTTTGGTTTATTTTGTAGTTGGGGAAGCTCAAACCCTAAGGGGTTATGCTGCTCAAATTTACATTAATCGTGTTCTTTAGGAGTTTGGGTGGTTAAACAAGCAATTACAAGTGAAAGGAAGATGCTTTATGGATTGAATTCATAAAAATTCATTTTTCCCTAAAAGTAGGTATGTTTTGGCCAGACCCAGAACTGAGGGTTAGAGCTAGAATTTCATCAATTTAATAGTTCCATTGAGTTTAGAAGGGAAAATTGTGTTGGGTATATGTTAAGTGTAAAGTGTGAAAAGCATTAGAATGTGAAATGACAAAATTATCCCTAAAACCGTAAGTTAAGGGCTGCCAAGGGCAAAATCATCTTTTGGCGGTGAATTTGGCAATTCTGAGGTTAAAAATGGATTCTACACCTGGAATTGTGTAGTATTAACCTGGGTCATAACTTTTGGAAAAGTACAATTGGACGACTATTAAAGGACTTGGACCAGGTCCTTAGGGGTATTTTAGTCATTTTGCATTTTTAAGCTAAGATAACCAACAAAGTGAGTTTGGAAAAGTATATGAATGAGTAATAACTCATTTCTTTATAAATTTGAAATTTTATGACCAGACAATTTGTCCAAGCCGGGACAAGACTTAATGCAAGAAAAGGGGTTTAAGGTAGTGACTCTTTCTTTCATACACTATATGAACTTGCATATGCTTTGTGTATTCCATATTCTGTGACATCACTACAAAAAAAAAGGTATTTTGTAGCGGTGCAGTTGTAGTGGTTATATTAAACCGCTACAAATTATAGTATTTGTAGCGGTTTTCACCTAAACCGCTACAAATTTATAGCGGCAAGCTGGCGCGACAGATTAGCTTCATTTTTTGTAGCGGTTGGGTACACAAAACCACTAGAAATTTGGCGTGAAATTCTCGCCAAAAGTTGTAGCGGTGATTTTGTAGCGGTTAATGCACAGAAACCGCTAAAATATTCCCGCCACTTGGCGCGACCAAGCCCCGCCAACAATGTAGCGGTTATTTGTAGCGGTTACAGCAACCAAACCGCTACAAAATACCAAAGGTCAGCAGTTTGTAGCGGTTATAGGGGTATAACCGCTACAGAATTTCAAGAGTCTCGACATTTATAGCGATTCTGGGCAATAACCGCTACAGAATTTCAAACATTGTTATCATTTGTAGCGGTTATTGTAGAACCGCTACAAATTTAATTATTTGTAGTGGTTATAGTAGCGATTATTTGAATAATCGCTACTAATATCTGACCTATTTAAGCCACCTCCTCCCTCATTTCTCCTTTTGCTCATTTTGTTTCCTGGGGTTTCTTTGAGTGATTTCTTCAAGATTTGAGCATTCAGACATCTGTGTAGGAGTTTTTGCTACAGTATTTCTCAGTATTTGCACTTGAGGTACGTATATAACACATATTTTATTTATATTTTTATTTTTATTAGATTTTTGCATAATAATGTGACTAATTTTTTTTGTTTTGATTTGTACAGTTGATATGGCTTCAAGAGAGGATAAGGGGAAGGCCCCTGAGGTCCCCAGACCGATTTTACGAGGTGGCAGCAGCCGGGTAGGGGGCAGAGGGAGGGGGCAATACGGAGGCAGGGCGACCGCAGCATCTCAGCCCATCCTCCCACAGGAGTTGGCCCTACTACAGGCACCGCAGACGATCCCACAGGAGACGACCGCACCAGAGGTACCAGAGGTTGGGGGGCCAGATATTAGCGTCGAGGACTTCCTCAACGAGGAGGAGTTAGAGATCCTGATTGGATTCAGGGAGATGGAGCAGTTCCTCGATGAGGAGGACGCTCGGGAGCAGAACAACCCACGAGGGTCGTCTTCGCGGTCCACTGGGTTTGAGGTACAGGTCCAAGGTAAATTAATTTTTTAATTTAGTAAATTATTTATTTAAATTAGAAATGTTAACTTTGAATTACAATTTATCTAACGTGCGATAAACTGTGCAGACGAGCAAGGGAACGTTTCGACGAGGAGGCTAGACGTGGCTGGTGTGAACAGCTTGGACCGGAGCCTACGAGTTATAGTGCCGTCGAAGGAGGGCACTGACCAGCCCATCCACAATGGGGGTCACCTGCTCAACCACTTCCTGAACGACCTGGGCGCGAATTGGATGTGATTCCCCCTTCACTTCAAGACGTGGAGGCACGTTTCGAGGGGGCCTAAGGACCAGGCTTGGGAGGAGGTGGCTCAGGTAATTAAAATTATTTAATTAATATTTTTTATAATTAATTCTATTTTATTAATATTTTTTAAATTATGTTTTTTGTAATTATTGATATTTAAATAATTTTTTTTCAGTTGCGGTTTGCCGTCCGGGCCAACTGGAAAAGGTACGCCCTGTGAAGATGGGTGACGCCTGGAGGAACAGGAGGAACCATCTCTTCCACAAGGTGAACAAGGACGGGACGATGCCTCTGGAGCAGCTGATCGAGAGTGTCCCGGACGGCGTGCCGCTGAACGACTGGGCGAGTTTCGTCCAGTTCAGGAGGAGCCCTGAGGCGCAGGTAATGTATTTATTAGATTTTTTATATATAATTTAGTAATTGTTAAATATTAAATTATAATTTCAATTTAATTTGTATTTAATTTTAAATTATAATACATTTAATATTTTTTTCTAGGAGCTTTCTCAGAGGAATACCGAGATCCGTGCACAGCAGACGATCCACCACACAGCAGGATCGAAGACCTTTGCTGTGACCTATAGCGAGCTGGTAACTTTTCAAAATGTCACTTACTTTTAGCTGATTATTTCATAATACTAATTGAATTTTTTAATTGTTTCAAGAGACGAAGGCACAGCAGGAGAACCGTCAGACGGGCTATGGGGAGTTGTACGCCATCACACACAGACACCGTGACGGGACTGCCACCTCTCAGCAGGCAGAGGCGGCCATTGTAAGTAATTTTATTATTATAATTTTTATAAAACCAAGTTAATAATGAAAAATGCTAATTAGTAATTGTTTCATAAAATGGCAAGAGCAGATGCAGCAGTCGCAGGCTGAGCTGCGACAGACCCAACCTGAGGAGTCACAGGGGTCAGTGGACCCGACGGCTCCTTTGAAGGCTGGTCTGGCTCAGGTTGAGCACCCTGGACGCGTGCGGGGGATGGGGATAGGCGCCAGACCTAGCATGGTCTACGGCAGGAGCGCCACCTCTGAGGCTGGCAGCTCTAGAGGGGTCAAAGTCTGAGGGACAAGTCTATTGACCAGCTGCGGTCAGATTTGGAGCAGCAGATGGTGCTGCAGCAGCAGCAGATGCAGGTGCACGCTGATTTGATCTACACTCAGCAGACGCAGTGGCGTGAAATCGCGAACAACATGCTCGAGCTGTCATGGAGTCGCCTGTTCCCGGACTAGCAGCATCCAGAGGTTCCTCCTGTCCCTCGCTACGTTGTCCCGAGTACTACTCCTCCTCCTCCTCCTCCTCCTGCTGATGATGATGATGCGGTTCACTCTGCGCAGCGACCCAATCCAGCAGCACCTGAGGGAGCCCCACCTGAGGGAGCACCAGATGATCAGCCCCCAGCTACTTAGTTTAGGACATTTTTTTTGTTGAAACATTTGTAAATATATATATATGAGTTTGTATTTCAGAACTTTCTTATTGTGTTTAATATAATTATATTTATATTATTAGATCGCGTTGTTGAATTTATGAATTAATTGCAATAATATTATTTATATTTCTAAATTAAAAAAAAATAAAGCATATATATTTGTAGCGGTTTTAAGTTAAAACCGCTACAAATATATATATTTGTAGCGGTTCTTAAATAAAAACCGCTACAACTGTATATATATAGTTGTAGCGGTTTCTCTTGTGAAACCGCTACAACTATATATATCTTAGTAGTGGTTTTACAATAACAACTGCTACAAATACTCATCATTTGAATTTTGAGATTTGCTGCCTTTGTGCACATTTGTAGCGGTTATGTTATGTATAACCGCTACAAATTAAAAATTATTTTTAAATTTGCTGTCCAACGGCTTTAATATTAGTAGCGGTTTTATATATATAACTGCTACAAATACTCAACAAGTAAATTTTGAATTTCCCACCAATGTTAACGGCTTGAAAATTAGTAGCGGTGTTATATATATAACCGCTACAAATACTCAACATATAAATTTTAAATTTCCCACCAATTTGTAACGGCTTGAAAATTAGTAGCGGTTTTATATATATAACCGCTACTAATATTTTATAACTGTAGCAGTTAGTGTAGCGGTTTAAGAACCGCTACAAAATTATAAACGTTGGAATTTCAGAATATAAGGTTCTTGGCATTCGTCATTATCTTCTCACTCATCTTCTTCTCTATACTTTCTTCTCTCTCACTTGTAGCTATGGATAAATCATGGATCAGGTTGCCGCGTAATTCTCCTGAATATTTATACGGATTAAACAGTTTCTTGGATTTTGCATTCACTCATGCCAGCTGTAACAGCAAGATCGTCTGTCCGTGTCAGAAATGCAAGTTCAAGAAGTGGCATGCACGAAATGTTGTGAATGAACATTTACTTGTGAAGCCTTTCCCTGAGGACTATACGTTCTGGGCAATTCATGGTGAGAAGGCCGGCATTAGATATGACGATGCTCTTCCTCGAAGTTCTCAAGTAGGCGTTCAAGTAGATGAAGATGATCCTGTGAATGATGCTGTGCGTGATGCGTTTGGATTTTAAGGTGACAACTTCAACGAAGAAGTGCACGGCTCTGAGCCGGTTTTTATGAGGAATGAAGCAGCTCGGGATTTTTTCAGCTTGATAGATGAAGCATATCATCCTTTATATCAAGGTTGTCGCAAATATTCTAAATTATCTTTCTTGATCAAATTGTATCATATCAAGTGCTTGTGTGGGATCACAGATAAGGGAATGTCGATGTTGCTCGACTTATTACAAGATGCATTCCCCGACGCCGAGATTCCCACAACGTTCTACGAGGCCAAGAAGATTATCAACAGGTTGGGGTTGAATTATCAAAAGATTGATGCATGCCCAAATGATTGTATGCTATATTGGGGAGACGATTCCAACAAGGAGACGTGTAAGAGATGACACACATCAAGGTACAAGACAATTCGGAAGGGGAAAAAGCAGAAGAAGAAACCTATAAAGATTCTCAGGTACTTCCCTTTGAAACCTCATCTACAAAGATTATTTATATCGTCTAAAACTGCTGAGCACATGAGGTGGCATGCTGTTGATAAAAATGAAGACGGTAAATTAAGACATCCGCGGGATGCAGCTGCTTGGAAAACGTTTGACAACAACTTTCCAGATTTTGCGACTGACCCCAGAAATGTTTAGCTTGCGTTGGCGACCAACGGTTTCAATCCTTTCGGGAATTTTAGCACAAGTTACATTATTTGGCTGGTAGTCTTAGTTCCCTACAACTTATCCCCTGGATGTGTATGAAATAAAGCTCTTTCATTATGTCTATGATCATTCCAGGCAAAAAGGCACCGGGCAATGACATCAATATGTATCTCCAACCTCTTATTGCGGAATTGCTTGACCTGTGGAATGTCGGCTTGGAGACGTACGACGCTTACAGCAAGACTTTGTTCAACATGCGTGCAGCCTTGATGTGGACGATTAGTGACTTTCCTGGCCTTAGCACATTATCTGGTTGGAATGTGCATACTGGGTCGGCGTGTCCAGCTTGCAATTTTGACTCTGACGCATTGCGCCTTCCCCACAACCGAAAGTGGTGCTTTATAGGGCATCGGAGGTTTCTTGATGGAACGCATAAGTTCAGATTGCAACGGAATCGCTTCAATGGGAAACCAAAAAAAAGAAGACCACCTCAGACTTTGTCCGGTACAGATATCTTACAGCAGCTTGAGCATGTTAACTTCGAGTTTGGAAAAAGCGATGATTCAGCACAAACTCACCAAAAGACGTACAGGACTTCGGCGTCTCAGCAGTGGAAGAAGATAAGTATTTTCTTCACGCTTCCATATTGGAGATCTAATTTACTTCGCCACAGTCTTGATGTAATGCACATTGAAAAAAATGTTTGCGACAATGTGTTGTATACGCTGCTTAACGAACTCGGCAAGACAAAAGATCACCTTCAAGCGAGGAAAGATTTACGCGACCTGGGAGTTCGTGAAGACACTGGGCCAGATGAGCATGACAGATTTCCACCGGCAAAGTTTACCCTCACAAAACCGAACAAGGAAGTATTCCTCGTGACGTTGAAGAAATTAAAAGTTTCTGATGGGTATTCAAGCAACATTTCTCGACGTATCGACTTGCAGGCTCGAAAGGTTGCTGGCCTGAAGAGTCATGACTCACATGTTCTTATACAGCAGTTACTCCCTTTGGCTATAAAGAATACACTTCCTCCTGATGTTTCCATCATTTTGGTGGAACTTTGTTCTTTCTTTTGGAAGTTGTGTTCTAAGGTTTTGATCATTGAGGAGCTTGATCAGCTGCAGTTGAAAAACATTCTTACGCTTTGTCATTTGGAGATTATCTTTCCTCCGTCCTTTTTTACTATGATGGTTCACCTCACAGTCCACCTCGTTCATGAAACAAAGCTCGCTGGACCAATACAATATCGTTGGATGTATCCGATTGAGAGGTACTCATTTTAAATATGTGCTTTAATTTATTCTCCGTATTTAATGTTTGCTAGTCGTCCTTTTCATCATTTTATATCAATTTTCTCTTCTGTACTTCGTAGGTTCCTTGGGAAATTAAAATCTTACGTGAGGAATAAGGCGTTGCCAGAAGGTTCTATAGCTGAAGGCTATATAGGGGATGAAGTGCTATATTTTTGCTTAAGGTACTTTGATGATCTTGAGACGGCTTTCAACCGCCCGCCTCGTGTTGATGATTGTCCTGAACCTGCGCCAACATCAGGTGAATTTATCCCTCGTGTTGGTAAACCAGTTGGAGCAACTGAGAACTTCAAACTAACGGCAACTGAGAAGTTCCAAGCACATAGACATGTCTTGATTAATTGCACTCAAGTTGAACCTTTCATACGGTAAGAATTGTACACTTACATGTTATTCGATCTATATCTTTCGTAACATTTCTCACTTTCATTTCACCAACGCCTTTCCATTATTAATTGCAGGGAATTCAAAAGTCATGTTAAGCATCAACTCAGGATCCATACACAGACATCCTCGGAAGATGATAGGAGGGTCCATAGAGAATTCCCGAGCTGGTGTGCATGCAGAATACTAAATGACCACAACCCATACTCACCAGATTTCAGAGCTCTCGCAATCGGCCCTCTTGATCATGCAAAACGGTTTACAGCATACAATGTCAATGGTTTTAAGTTTTGCATGGTTTCACAGGATCAAGGATTGCAAACACAGAATTCGGGTGTTTATGGCACATTTGGGACAAGGAGTTATGCGAGCAGCAGTGACGCCAACATGCAGTTCGGAGGCGTCCCTTACTATGGCAAGCTTCTTGATGTGGTCGAACTTAATTATCAAGGCCATTTAACTGTGACGCTGTTCAAGTGTTTGTGGGCAAATACCACTACTTCTCGAGGACTGACAACTGACGACCTAAGGATCACATCAGTCAATTTCTCACGGCCGATTCATACTGGTATTTCTCAAGATGATGAGCCGTATATTCTAGCTTCAGAGGCACATCAGGTTTATTATGTCGAGGACAAGAGGCATAGGGATTGGCACATGGTCGTTCATTTAAAGCCAAGAGACCTTTACGACATGGGTGAAGGCGATAACATCGCCTACGAGAGTGAGCCATTTCAGCCAACTGATTTTGAAAACTACTTCCCTGAAGTCGATGACAATTTACCTTTACTGCGGTGAGTTTTTTTAAGTCCACATCATTTGAATTAAATTTTTTAAATTTAATAATACATCCATAACAATAATTTTTCTACAAAATTTCTATAGGGATGGCGACGATGAGTAATCAAATTCAAATTATGCTTTTGTCTTTACAAAAAATGCAAAAAAATTTTTAAAATAAAATGTAAAAAAAAATTTAAAAAAATAAAATAAAATAATATTTGTAGCAGTTATTGAACCGCTACAAATAAAAAATTAACCGCTACTAAATGAATAACCGCTACAAAATGGATACATTAACCGCTACAAATAGTACGTGGATCACTATAAATATTAAACCGCTACAAAAATACAAATAACCGCTACTAACTAATAACCACTACATTAACCGCTACAAATAGTACGTGGATCCCTATAAATACCCTTACCACAACTCATTTCAAACACTCCCCAATTTCTTTTCACCTTACCTTTCTTTCATTTTCTCTCATTTACAACTTCTTTTGTATGAGTAAAGGAGCTGAATAATACGATCAAATATGGTAACAAGATTTTTTATTTTTTTTAGAATACTTCTTTCCTTTCTATAAAATTTATTCTAACCATTTTTTTTTCTAGATATATCATAACTGTATCTCATTTTCATCTATTTTTCATACACAATTACATTATATTAGATAACATAATAATTCCTTATTACCTACCTATCCTTAATAATATTATTAATATAAATTTTATACTAATCCAATTCAATTACATTTTTCCTTTTTATTTATTAATAAGTTAAACTATTGAATAATAAGCTAATTGAAATAGATAAAATAATAACAAAATAAAATATTTAATTTAATATTGAAAAAACAGAAACAAATAATCGTATATTTTTTAAAAAATTTTTAAATATTTGTAGCGGTTATTAAACCGCTACTAAATAACGCGCCTTTTTACAACTCAAATTAAATTTTTTGGCGCTAATTTTGAATTTCATGATATTAGTAGCGGTTTTGAAAACCGCTTCTAATTTCATGAAATTCAAAATTAGTAGTGGTTTGTTAACCGCTACAAAATAAAAAAATGTCATTTTTTTTGCCAATAAAATTTCAATTTTTTATATTTGTAGCGGTTTGTTAACCGCTACAAAATAAAAAAAAATTCATTTTTTTTTGCTCTCAAAATTTCAATTTTTTATATTTGTAGCGGTTATATCTCTGAAAAAATTTCGTCCATGTGGGTGTTGTAGAGGTTAAGTTGAACTGCTACAAAGGATGTAGCGGTTATTTTTGATTGAGTAGTAGTTTTATATAACCGCTACAAAACTGCTTGCAACATACGATTTAGTAGCGGTTCTAGTAACCACTACTAACCTTGTTTGTAGCGGTTAAAACCGCTACTAATACCTATTTTTAACCGCTACTAAATCACGTTTTTTTTGTAGTGCATGCATAATGCACACATATTATCTAACTAGTGCAGGAAAAGCACAAGTATCCCAACGGCCCAAAGGGGATCCAATTATGATACACAGTGCCTATAAGGTACATTGCTCAGTTTGTGGTCTTGAGCCCAGCTGAGGTACAGACAAGTAGGGGTTTTAACTATAGTTGGCCCTAAATTTGTACATATATCGATCAATGTGATTGCAGTGTTATTATTCTGTTGCATTATATAGTACTTGGCATATTTATTTATCGTATATACCTCCAATGGAGCTTTCCCTAGGAAGCATCATTGGAGTAGTATACTTCCTCTGACGCTTCTCTCAATAAGCGTCATAGCTTTTTATTAAAAAAAAATAAAATACTCAAGCTTTGGCGCTTCCGTATATTCAAGAAGCGTCGTAGCTTTGTTTAATGGCACTGGAAGCTACAGCGCTTCTTAAGCGCCATAGTATTCTCTAAATTAAGTGTCATAGCTCGCATTTTTTTTGTAGTAGTGCTTCCAGATTATTTATGATATGAGGTGGATACTCAGTCATAAATTTGTTAAAAGAGTACTATAGTTTTCTAACTATATTCAGAAATCCCTAATTAATCCTTTCAGCCTTATAAAGGATTTAATTTGTTAAAAGCTTAGGCCAAATCTAGATTTAGATATTTTAACGGGATTTAAATGGGATTCTCCCAATACAATACAATATAATATAGTTTTCTGAAAATTATAATTTTATCTTTGGTCATTTATCATATCATATATCTCGAAATTTTTTTAAAATAAAAGTATATCTTACATAAAAATGGATGCCACATAAGTTTTCAAAGTTATTCCTTCAACTCGAAGTGGAGGTTAGACAAACAATTGTGAACACCTTTTAAGTATTGATATATGAATTATGCTCTGATTCATTAATCTTGAACTTTGGTCGTCTTTTTTTCAATTCTATCTCAATATAAACATTGCGTTTTGATTTTAAACTTTGTTTTTATTGATTAAGCGTTTTTGCAAACAAGTTTTTCTATTTTTAAATGTCCTCAAATACACTACTCTTACACTCTTGTTAAATAAAAAAATCGATATCCTAAAAATTTGATAAACACTCATGTCACCTCTCTTAGAAATTGCCATCAGTTATTTACGTAAGGGAGAGACATAACAAGAGATCAGGTTTTATAGCCCAATGACACCAAAGTTTTCCTTTTAAAGTCTTAATTTAAGCATGAAGTTATGAGTTTAGAACCCTCTATATATGAACATGATTAATACATGAGTTACCGAAAACAGTAGAGAAATAACAAGATCGGGAAAATTCTCTGTAACATCTCATTATGGAAAAGTGGCATGTGGTCAGCAGTCAGCACAAAAGAGTGATAGACTTTTCAATTTTTTTAATATTTTTTTTCCAATCCCAGTGATGAAACAGTATATACTTTTTGTCTCTCTTTTTTACTTAATGTAATAAATATCTTAAAAAATTACGAATGGTCCTAGACCTTCGCTTTAGTTGACCCTGACCACTAAGTATTCTTCATGCAATTAAAACATGAAATAAATTTTAAAAAAATCAACATTAGCTTAGACTGAAACAATTAATTATGAATATTATTCTCTCTCCACGCAATTGACTTAGACTGAAAACAAGTACTAGTAGTGATATATATATATATATATATATATATAAAATTGGGAAAATCCCTAAAAGAACTCCAAATTCATGAAAAGGAGACATGTGTTCTGAATTTGTATAATCCCTCAGAGTGCTAGTGCCTGGACTGAAATTTACAAATTTAGAAGAAATGACCAATTTATCCTTACTTTTTCTTTATTAAAAAAGTAATTACCCCACTAGCCGGTGGCCAGAGCGCCAGCGCCAGACTGGTCAGAGCTCTGGTGGGAATATTCCGAGAATATTCCCTCACTCTTGGGAACATTCTCTTAGAAAATTTTTTTCCCAAAGTAGTGGGGCCACAAAAAATGTGTGACCATTGGGCCACAAATGCATTTTAACATAAGTAATGCAATATATATATATATATATAGTAACATTTGATCTTTAACCAAGCCTGCCAATACGGTCAGATAAGGAATTGGCAAATTGATATAAGAAATTAATAAATTTAAATAAGGAATTCGCAGCATTCATTTTTTAAGTGAAAAATCCACTTACTCTCTTAGACCATTCACAAGTAAGGAATTCTCAAACTCATATAAGGAATTGACAAGTTAAATAAGAAATTAGCATGTTCAGATCAGGAATTTATAACTTTTGTTTTTTAAGTAAAAAATCCACTTACTCTCTCAGACCATTCACAAGTTTATATAAGGAATTCTCAAGCTCAGATAAGCTATTGACAAGTTTATATAAGAAATTCACAAGTTCAGATCAGGAATTCGCAACTTTCATTTTAAGTAAAAAGTTTACTTATTCTCTCAGCCCATTTACAAGTTTAGATAACAAATTCCCAAGCTCAGATAAAGAATTAACAAGTTGAGATAAAGAACTTGTAAAGATCAGGAACTCACAACTTTCATTTAAGTAAAAATTTCACTTAGGCTCTTAGGCCATTCACAAGTTTAGATAAAGAATTCCCAAGTTCATATAGGAAATTGACAAGTTGAGATAAGGAATTCACAAGTTTAGATAAAGAATTGACAAGTTGAATTAAGTGGATTTTTTAGTTAAAAAACAAAAGTTGTGAATTCCTTATCTGAACTTATGAATTTCATATCTCAATTTGTCAATTCCTTATCTGAACTTATTGGTGGGCTTGGTTAAAGATCAAAGGTTACTATATATATATATATATATAGTGTCTTGTATATGTTAAAGAGTTTTGGTGGCTCAATCGTAAGGTACTTTTGTGTGCCACCAAAGTGGTGGGGTTTGAACCTTTGATCTTTAATCAAGCCGACCAATTTATTATATGAACTTGTGAATTTATTATCTCAATTTACCAATTCCTTATCTGAATTTGTTGGTCAGCTTAATTAAAGATCAAAGGTTTATATTACATTATATATATTAAGAGGTATTGATGGCCCAATGTCATGCACTTTTTTTGAATAAAAGAGGTGAGGGTTCGAAACCCCACCTCCACCACTTTAGGGATGTTAAGGGAATATTCCCTAGAATATTCCCAATAGTCAGGACAGTGGCCGGTGAGAATAATCACTTTTTTAATTAAAAAAAATAAGGGCAAATTGATCCTTTCCTCTGAACTTATAAATTCAAATTCAAACACTAACATTTTTGCAGGATTATACAAATTCGGAACACCTTTATGTCTTTTCATGATTTTAAAGTTCTTTTTCAAAGATTTTCCCTATAAAATTCGCTCTCCACATTTGACTTACGTCACCATTTTCTTGTTTGGGGGCTGCTGCATACTATGTGCTTGCTCTTGGCTACGTTCAATCCGCTAATGGCGTTGTGTCTCAATCTTGAATAAACATGATCAAATTTAAAACCAAACGTACATTTAAAATATTAAGTACCACCAAAGGATAATGTTTCATGCATTAAGTACGTCTAGCTGTATATACATGTTCTTTTCTGCATGTCACGTTGTACAGCTCATGATATTTATATATAGGAAAATATTTAGATCAAGTTTCTTATATCCAATTCGTCAAGTTTTCCAAACATATATATGTGACCATGTATCCTATTTTTGAATTATTATCATTTAACTATATAAACTGATGTGAAAAAATAGTACACACTGCCCTCTACAGTAGTAATTGATTAAGAATTATATTGAATGGGGTGATTCATCATTAGTCAGACTCACCAACGGGGTGGTTTTGAGATGGGTTGCTTCATGATCAAGCCGTCATTGAGTTAAAACTTGAAATTATCAGAAAGCGGAATAACAGTTTTTAAGCAATCGGGGATGGCTTTTTGAGCCTGATGAAAAAATTAAAAACAAATCTATAAAAGAAAGAAAGAATGAAAGTATTTTTTTTTACCTGTAAAGAAAGATTGACCCTCTCAAATACTGCAAATGAAAGTATTTTTTTAACCTGTAAAGAAAGACTGACCCTCTCAAATACTGCAATAGCTTTTCATATTATTTGTAGCTATATGATATTATTTTATTGAAAACTTATCAATTGTGGTGTTATCAGGTTGAACAGTACACTTATTATGGATTTTATTTCTTACATATATTATTAAATATGCAAATGATATTTTTATTGAATTTTTATCTAATCATTATGTTAGAGGTTCAGCCGTCGGTCTAATAAGTTGGACCATGAGAAATCGAGAACGGTGAACTGCTAATAGCCTTTCCAATTTCACGCTCGATCCTCTTTTTAAAACATTGCTTTTGTAGTTGGAATATGCTCCTACATTGGTGCATCACACAGTCACATTCTGAACCTGCACATCTGATCCTTTATATAAAATCTCATTTATGATACAAATTGAATTGTAAACAAAATTTTATATTAAGTACAGGAGTTATGTATATTATAATCTACTCATGAATACTACTAATGCACGCCTTTCATCTATGGAAAGAAACATTATAACTTATTTGATTTTATACATTTAATTTAACCTTTTTCTGATCAATACTTTTATTTAATCTACCGGTGTACCACTGAGGTGCAAATTAAATATTTGGATCTCTTTGTTAAACAGCATTGAACACATGCTGGCAATCAGGCCGATAGATTCTTGCGTTTTAATAAATGAATAATTATATTTGAAGCAGCCTTTTTTTAAAAAAAATTTTGGTATGAGAAGCAGCCTTTAAATTATATATTCTGTCAATTTTGAATTTGAACATTAAATAGGTTCCCACCAACTGTGACTCATAGCATCAAAATATTTCAAGAAAATTGAAAAGCCTTTTTTATTATTAATGTGTGTTTGAATGTATAAAAAAAATTAATGTGTTTAAAAATTTTTTGATTTCAGTTTTGACTAAAGTAATATAATAATAATTTTATCTTGAAAGCTGCAAAATCTTTGTTTCAACTAGAAAGCAACAGAATTTTGAGTTACTTAGTACAAAAATTTTGAAATACACGTGTACACATAATTTAAATAAAATAATATGAAAGATATTTGTAAATATACCCTAAAACGTATGTATTTTATGGAAGCCAATTTTGACCTTTTTTGGTGGAATTGAATTCCACCTGGGAAGCAAAATGGGGCATACCAAACAGCTTGAAATTTGAATTCCATCTTTAGTTCCATTTCCATGTCCTCAATGATGATGGCAAGAAGGAAAGAGAAACTAGGGGTATAGACCGGAAAAATTTGAGATACAAAGAAAATACTTAAATATTATCAACTTTATTCAATTCATTCAAAAAGCATAGAAATAAAAATTTGTTAAAGCGTATTTATAGGTCTTAGCCCTGGACCTAACAATTAAAAGCAGTAAAAGCAAATATTCTGCTGGCCAAAAAAAAAACAAATATTCTAGAAGTCATAAGAATTAAATTAAAGTTCTAGAATAATCTAAAAAAACTTTTTGGTGGTACTTATATTCTCTCTTAATTTTTAATTTGATACCTATATTTCTTCTCTATTGATTAAATCATTTAACTTTATTCTATTAGAACAGTTAACCTCTATGCAAAAATTATAGGTACCAAATTAAAAATTAATAAAAAAATATATTGATACTTACAAAATGGTTTTTCCTCATCTAATGAATAACCTAGTAATTTAAAAGATCACATTTATTCAAACCAAATCCAAATTCAGATCCACCAGATTATTCTAATAAAAGAAAAACCCTAAATTTGATTAATCTTGTATCCCATCACTCAAATTCTACCAAACAGACTCTTCAAAAAGATCGGCTCAGCCAAAGTTGTCTGTTATCTCTGGACAAAGATGGTGGCCTTGAAATTTCTCGTTGATTCTTCAACAGGAACAAGTCTTTTTATTATTTATTATCATTATTATCATTTTTAGCTATTGATAACTAAGGACCAAGTCAAATCTAGGGCAAACAAGCACATACAGACACACTACGAGTTTACTAAACTTATTTGGCTGTTTCCTCACCTAACAAAAAAATTTCAAAAGGTAAGTAAGTTATTATTGGTGTGCAGGTCATGGTCAGATGTGGAAGAGAAAATTTAAAAAAAACAAAAATTAGTGGTTACCACTTACCAACTTTTTTTTTTTTTTTCAAAAAGTGGTTAACAACTTTGATAAGAATGATCTACGAAATTAAAATGTTTGCTATTACTACAATGGTAATATAATTGGGCGTGACTTTCTTGTCTAGTAATTACTTACGTTACTTGTTTTCCATAACAATGTTTCCCACTGCTTGTGAATTTATCTTTCTTAAAGCATATCAACATGGTTTCTGTAAGCACATTAACTGTATTTGGCCTTGTTGATAAAGAGCTAACTCATAATATATAAAGTTACAAGTTCAAATCTTGTTATTGATGTAAAAATCTTAGTGGGTGATCTATAAATACTTTTTAAACATACAGATAGGTCCAGATTCGGGTGAACACAGGGGACCAAATTAATTCACTTAATTTTTTGTGTATAATAGAAACATTTTATAACCCATAGACTTTTAACTAATTTGGTTTGACGTTTTATATTGTATTTAATTAAAAAATTGATTATTCAGTTTGTGGTTAATTATTGTCAAAGTTTTTACTTTTACCAAGTACTATCATTGCTTGCTACAACACTGACACATAATCTCTAAAGATTTCGATCAAAGTTTGACCATAATACTACAGGCTAAGTTCTTAATTTTTTTTTTTTTAAAAAAAAGAATAGAAACTTTGACTCAAGTGTCAAGCTTAGCGAAAAGTATAAAGACTGACAGCTGAGCATCCCAAAAATATTATGCCCTCGGATTATTATTATAACTAACTCACAAATTAGTTAATATTCCTAAAACATTCTCATATTTCCAAATATATACTCTTCATTTATTTAGAGGGGCAGCCACTACCAATATGGGTTACATATATCGTTTAGTAACATGTTTTTTTTTGGCCTGCCATTATACGTATTTTGAACAAGTATTATTTTTAAGAATCAAATTATTCCATTCGATTTGGGATTTTTTCAAAAGAAAATTATATCATTCTCACATATTTTCACTAGCTAAATCTAAAGTGTAAATAGCATGTGTGCAATTTATATAAATTTTGATATATATATATATATATATATATTGATATGTGAAATTGATTTCTTCTAAATAATTATTTTATTCAAACCCAACATATTTATTGTCTTTCTTCTTCCATATGTCTGAATAAGTTATTTTGAAAAATCCGCCATAACCCCTAATCTCAATTTTGACAATAATATTCTCTAATAGATGCGCAGCAAAAAAATTAAAAAGTTGGCAGTTCAGAAAACTGAAACAGCACGTTGTTCACCCAAAAAAACAAAACCAAAGTATCTGTTATAAATATTAGATATGTGGGTGCCCATAAATTCTACCAACTCTTGGCCTTTCATTTTCTACACCGTATAACCTCTTTAATGAATATTGTCTTTAGGAGTTTTTATGCTCATAACTCAAATATTATAATTTGTGCATTTATGATGATTAAATTTACTATTTACTTTATATAACTTTTGGTTGAGCCCTTGGACCTATAAATAGAGCATTATATACTATACTTGGGTTGCATCTAATAAATATGATATTGCTCCTTTTTCTCTCCAATATTCTCTCTTCATCTCTTTCATTTCATCTGTTGTGTTTCCCTGTTTTCATAGCAATATCTTAGTTTAACTTAAGAGTCAATAGTGAACTTTTTCTCCTTATGTACACTAAATTGTGCGTTCTTAAATTTAATGGAAGTAAGTTTATTAGTACTATTTTATTAAAACAATATTAAAAAGGAGAAAGAATTAAAAGCAACCCTAGTGATTGTTTACTTTGAAGTCATCGACGTAATCAATTAACTTGTGTTCTAAAGAACAAGGTGAAGTTTACAATCACCAAATTATTCCTGAGATGCGATGCACAAGTTCATGCAAAATTCAAATCAATATATTGTCACAAAAAAAAATTCAAATCAATGTAGTAATACACATATTAAAGCTTCGTTAATTAAGGGTTAATGTGAAAAAATACTCATGAGTTTTTATGTAAAATACATAAGCACCATATGCTTGTTCAAATATGAAAAATACCAACAAACATTCAAAATGGGAGAAAAATTCCAGGACCATTAAATATAACCTAACACTGTTATTTTTTGTGGTGCAGTCCATGTTATCTTTGCATATGCATATGGCCGTTCATACTTTATATGACATATGGCATAAGTCATCTTATATTGTTGATATGATTTAAGAATAGTGTGAAGTGCTTCTACATATTTTATGCTTAGAGTGAAAGCCTTATAAATCATGATAAGATATAATTAAGTTGTATCCTTTGATTCTATTTTTGAATTTTAATTATTAGAAAGGGCTAAAGTACATATCCAATACTCTAAAGTATTTTCCTTGGTGCATCAATCCAATGCCCTAAAGTATTTTGAGTGCATTCAGCACTTTAAAGTATTTTTTTCATGTACATCCATGATTCATTACCCTAAAGTAGTTTTTTTTGCAATTTTTCCCTCAACAATTTAGGTAATTTAGCGGTTGTTTGGTACAAGGGGAGGGGAGGGGTGGGAAGTGAGGGGAGGGGCAATTTTTTTTGGATCGAATTTAAAAAATTAGAGAAGTGGTGTTAAAAAATTTTAATTAAGTTTTCTTATTATTTTATCGTATATATTCTATTTATAAAAAATTCATAACCCCACTTCAATAATTTTTTTAAAATCTGATTTATAAAGATTTTTTTCCCCTCCCCTTCCTTCCAACTCCCTCGTACCAAACAGGCTCTTAGGGTGTTGGATACACCTAAAAGAATATTTTAAGGTTTTGGATGCTTTAAAAAATAATTTAGGGTTTTAGATGCGCTTAAAAAAATATTTTAGGGTAATGGATGCACTTGAAAAATTACTTCATGGTATTGGATATATGCACCATAAAATACTTTAGTGCACTAGAAGCCCTTGCAAAAAATACTTTAGGGTGTCAGATGCATCTTAACATTATTAGAAATATAATGTGAATTAACATCATGATTAGTGGCTTTATTAAAATCTAGTATCAGAAAATATGCTCAAATCCTAATCCCATAATGCTCTCTTCGGTCATAAGACACACACACACACACATACATAAGATACAAAATTTTGGGGTGATATGATCCTATATTTATAATATATAACACTTAAATGATGTGTAAAATTTTAACTAACTTTTTAAATTTTTTGCCCCAACAAATTACAGGTTATATCATTGTATTAATTATCTCTTATCCACTTTTTTATTGCAAATTTGAAACACCTTCTAGATTTATTTCTTTTTTAGCAAAACAAAAACACCTTCTACATCTTGAATGAAGTTATCTGTCTAAATGTTAAATTTAAAAATTATGAATGAAGAAACGCCAATTAATTGATTTAATTTGGCCATCGAAACTTAATCAATTAGGTGAAAGAGATATGGATATATTTCTCTTTAACAAACTGAATTTAAATATTAATTTGCTTAAAAACTTCATAAGAATATTTTTCAATACATAAGATCCATTTTGAAAGTGTAACAGCACATCCAGGTACTCCACATTTCCACGTGTCAAAATTTGTCCCTCCTCCGCCTCTTTGAGGCTTAGGGATTTTGCTGTTTGGGGTACTCCACATTTACCCCAAAGTGTCGACTCAATTTTTTGTCCCATGCTAGGTACAAACTGACATGACTCTCCCTCCTAAGTAAGAGTTATACTCTTTTGACTTTAAATAAATAAAATTTAATTATGTCTTTTTTATGATAGTGAAATTCCTTCTGACAATTAAATTTTAAATATAATCGATCAAATAAAATTATTTTCTATATTATTATAAAATCTATTTTTCTAAATAATTGAAAGCATTTTTAAATAGGAAGATAATTATAATTTGTGGAAGAGTACAAGTTAAAAATTAAAGAATGTGATGTTATTTTTTCTTAAGAATAATTAAAGGCCAATGCTTTATTATTTGAGATGATCAAACATATTATATTACATTTTATAAGTTCAATAAAAATATTCTTATGTTGGTAATATGAGGAAAAAAAATATTTTTATATACAAATAAATATTAGGGCCTTTTAAAAATTAGCTGCGGAGGTAATTAAACTTAAATGTGATATATGACGGTCTTGCTTGGTCAGACTCACCTTTTGTTGGTCCAATTGGAGATAACTCTATCAAAAGCATTTTCTACATTCACGCGGATTTAAATACATGTTGATTAAACTAAATGATTTTTCACTTCAGTTATATTGAATTGAAGTAATAATATATACAGTGAAATTGTTGTACATAAAGTTAATAATGTATTTATTTTGGTGTTAGTATGTTATCTAATTGATGTCATAAGAGCAATTTTTGCGTCATGTTCAAAATCAACTGGCATATTTTTTTTTATTACGGTGTACACTTTTTTTATTATGGTGTCAATAAATTGAGATGACTGACGTCATCTGTCAGCCACAAATGTTGTTTTCTTTCAAAGAAAAATCTTACACCATTTTTTACGTAGGCATAACAAACCTACATTTGTCCCTTAGGAACATTGGATAACAAACTTACATTTTTTTTAATTAAAAAATAGCTTTTTGGACCCTTCTTGATTACTTAAGATAAGAACCTGAATATCTTATAATTAAGTTATGTACATGATATAAGCATGGTTGTTAGAAGCTAATTAGCTTGAAAGAGAGAGATGTGACAAGTAAATCCTGCTTTTTTAGTGGAAAAAAAGATCACGTGCCAAAATTTTAATTTCCATAGATATATATTAGGTTCTGTATATATAAACACACACACACATAGTACTCCATTATTTTAATTTCAAAAGTTACTAAGAATTTGAAGATCAGATCGTCTTGTCCATGCTTTTTTGAGGGCGACAAATTGTCATAGTTTCGTTTTGTCACAAATATCTGAGTGCTATCACTGTAATGAAGGATCGCGTTCTTATCATATTAGAGATATTATTGATGAAACTGTTTGTTCATACGGGCTAAAGAGTTTCAAGCAATCATATGGTTAGTGAATTACCAACAACGGAGTTGAGTCACAATATATTTTACGATGAAATAGTCAAATTTCGTCGCTAATCTACTGTTTTGTTGTATGAGGGAAACTAGACTTAATCTTGTTTGTAGCTCTGTTTTGAGTTAAATATAATTCAGTATTATTCAAAAAAAAAAAAAAAAGACAAGTTATCGTGTAAATTCATGATAGTTTCACGCAGGACATTCATGCATGTTTGTGCAAAGAAATTTTATAATATTACCTCTGGTCCTTAATATAAGATCTCGTTCGTTGTGTAAATTGCACTACCAGCGAGATATTATATTAAGAACAAGAGGAGTATGATTTATAACGTTGGAAATATAGAGGAAAGAGGTAAAGAACAGTACTTCTAACTGTACTTTGAAAATATTAGAATGGATAGTTGATAAATATTAATCAAATGATTGTGAATATCAACTCAGGATGCCATACCAAAAAAGCAGAAACGTAGATCTTTTATATCTTATTTGATTAGGAGCCTATTTAAAAGTAATAATAAGTAAATGAAAGGTTCAGTTAAACAGTCTAAACTACGTAATTAAAACAATCATACTTTGTTCCAAATTCTTTTTTGATAAAGTTACTTTTTTATAAATACAGGCATCTTCCAATTGGAAGCAATACATATGGGACTGAGGGGAATTATACATGGCACCATCAAGCACAAAATATGAACTCCTCTCTTAGTGGGGATTCAAAACTTAGTTTATCATGTTAGAACCGGCTATCACCCAAGAGGGGGGTGAATTGGGTGTTTAATAAAAACTTAAGAACTTTAGAAATCTTTTCGTATCTTAACAAAAGTGATAAGTATGAAGGTTTATAAATCAACAATTAGATTAAATAATATATGCTAGAAATATAAGAGCCTAGGGAAGAGAATATGCAAACTGTGATTTATCCTGGTTCGGTCCAATCTGTGATGGCCTACGTCCAGTCCCTAGGCTCCTCCTGAGATTTTCAAATCCATTATCTTCTTGTTTAATCCGGGCACAAGAAAAACCTTTACAATCCACAAGTTTAGCCGGGTACTTGTGAAACCTTTTATAAATCACCAAGATACTCCCCCTTATGGCAAGTCTTACAAGCAGAGCAATCCCGAAGATCTTCCTCTCCTGCTTAC
Source organism: Inga leiocalycina (assembly GCA_963242795.1). Lineage (NCBI taxonomy): Eukaryota > Viridiplantae > Streptophyta > Magnoliopsida > Fabales > Fabaceae > Inga > Inga leiocalycina. The sequence continues at coordinate 40,943,137 of OY725328.1, read as the reverse complement.
TCATGCAAGTCTTATGAGCAGCAACGTTCTCTCCTGCTTACACCCCTGTAAGTCTTATGAGCAGCAACGTTCTCTACTGCTTGCACCTTGTAAGTCTTACGAGCAGAATGTCTTACTGGCAATTCTCTCTACAGCTTCTCCCGTAAGGAAATCAACCCTCTCAAGGTCCCTCTACCTTGAGATCAACTCAGAAATATATTTGAAGGTGTTTACAGACTCTCTCACAGAGTGGGTATAATACTCACTGAAGTATAATACAAATAATCACTCTCTCAACGATAAGTAATATAGAAACTGGAAAACAGAGAGTGTTTGGGTAGAAGCAGAGGATTCATGTTATTCGCATGTTGGTGTCGTTGCTCTGTTTTCTCTGTCTCCCATCGATGTTGAATGCTCTCTCATTTATAGTTGATGAATATGATGGCCGTTGTGAGCATTCGTCCATTAGAGTCATTTTGACCGTTGAGCATATTTGAAAAATGAGCTACCATGAATTCGTTGTGGAGCGGGATGAATTCGTTTGAGTTTCCAAACAATCTCTTATGGTGGGTCAAACTTTTGTCGTGGTAGGTAGCTGATGCTCGGTGTGTAATGATGCCGCCCGCCACAATTGACTCTTTCATTTGAATATGTAATCTCAACGTTAAATTTCTTGTTTCACACTGCAAAATACTTAATCATTAATATGATGAAGAGTTAGTCATGAGTATGTTGGATCATTGGTCAAAAGCTGAATTTCTGGCTTCTGGGACTCATCACGTGAGTGAAGATATTCGCCATACGTGACCTCCGTTCTTGAAGATGCAATCCAAATATTTAATCTCCTGTTTTACACTTGAAATATATGTTAGTTAATGTTTAGGAATGATAACAAGTGAAAACATAATGATTGTATAACATTTAACCACGTTTGGATTGATGGCTGTGAGGCTCTGTTTCGTTTCTGCATTCTACCACGTTATCACTCGAGTACATTATGGCTCACTCGAGTGCATTTTATATTTTCACGTTCTGGCTTCCTCTCGGGCTAACACTCGCTGCTCTTCACTCGCATCTGCTCGAGTGAAATCTCGACATCACTCGAGCACAACCATTCATGCTCGAGTACACTTCTTGCTTTCACGTACAAGCTTCTTCTCGGGTTAACACTTTCTTGTCAAAACTTGCATGTGCTCGAGTGAGAAATGGTCTAATGCTCGAGCATGGATCCTAGTGCTCGAGTGTTGCAAATTTCTTCACGTTTCAGCTGCTTCTAGACATCACTCGCACAACTTTTTCAAAGAGTCAGTTTTTACACTCACGGGTGATGTGGGGCCACTTTAGAAAAAAATTGTTTATTTGATTCTAATGATGTATCATAAGAAAGCTCTTGCCATATGCATTCCAATGCAGAAAGAATCAGCTCCAAACTCCTTGTATTCTGCAAGTTATGATCGAAAGAGTGTATATTTCGCTAGACTGCACAAGTGCAACTTCCAGAAGGCATAGCTCATAGAATATACGTTCAAATTAGGCACATTACCTATCCATGGAAAGCTCCTTGAGTCTACTTTCATTTGGCACTGGTCTCATCTCAATCCGATGTGTAGTTTGTAAGTTACATGCAAAATACCGAACCTATCTTGAAAAGTAATAGTGATTTTCGTTTCATTTTCCACGAATCATATCTCCTTCATTTGATCTTCTTTCAATGTGATCCTGGTGCAGCTTTTACGTGTTGTGAGTCCTCTTTCATATGCCACCGGTTTCGGGTCAATCCAACATGTGGTTTGAGAGATATGATCAAAATACCGGACCTCTGTCAGACTGAACGTAAAACAGAGTAGAACAGAGTATTCGCCCCGTGCTTGAGTGTGTTCATCCGTGCTCGAGTGAGTTCATCCCGTGCTCGAGTATTAAGCTCTGTGCTCGAGTATAACTCCCTTAAAAGTGCCATAACCCACATATAAGTCATCTTAGCTTCGTATTAACTTATTCCAACCATCATTTGATCATAGAAACCTCCGGAATCATCATAGGAACCTCCAGTATCACTTCTAACAACTTGAATCTTGATATTCATGATAGATCTTCCAAGTTCTTCATTCTTCAATATCTTTCTTCTTGGTTTTCCTCTTGATAATAATTCTTCATAATCCGAGTAAACATCTCCTTGACTATCTTCAATTTCTTTCTTCTTCTTCCTCTAGTTCATTTTCATTAATTCAATCTTCTTCATTCTTTGCTTGACGAATCTACAAAATATGTAACATTAAATATAGTAGTTAGTCAAAGAAATATATTATATAAACTTTTTGCTCTTATCATTTCACATCTATATTTGACATCATCAAAACTAATCATATCTAACATTCTCCCCCTTTTTGATGATGACAAATCCTTTAAGAAAAATATGTCTGAATGAAGTGCAACATACATATATAATGTAAAGTGCAAACATACATATTATATATAATGCACAGTGCAACATACATATTATATATAATGCAACATACATATTTTTCTTACATTTTTCTCCCCCTATTTGACATCAGAAAAAAAAATTTGAAATATATAAAGAAATAAGGCTTGTGAAGAAGTATAAACTACTTTAATCCAAATGAATGAACCAAGAAAACAATTTACACTCCCCCTATGTGAAAGTACTTTCATTTTTAATGAGAGGGAACTAAAAAAAATTTTGGAGAGGTTTTCAAGAAAACTTTTATAATCAAGATAAATGGAATATATGAAACGTATTCTTGAAATGTAAAGAGAAAAGGTTTAGAAATGCTTATGTAGATTTTGAAAATTGATGAAGTGCTCCATGAAGTCCGTTGCTTTATCCCTTGGCAATGCTAGTTCATGATGATGTACACCACACTTCTGTTATGCAACTCAATATATATTCATGTTGTTGCCAGGATTCTCCAATTGAGTTGAGCTTCTGTTTAGCATGTTCAATGCTCAGTTATATTGCTTTGAATGTTGTAGCCAATATATATTCCTTGACTGAGCGTTAAAAATATCCTCAAGGTTGATAGAGACTTCTTGTAGTATGTTGAGGAATGCTATTGCATAAAACAAATTCTCCTGTCATAAATTTAAATCTTTCTTTGCAAAGAGAATTATTAGTTTAATCAAGAAACAAACTATTCCTTTCCATATGATATATTACAATTAAGATCATGAAAAGAACAATATAACTCATCATCAAAACTAATCAAGACATGGTGAATATAGATGAGTATGTTAAAAGGATTTTCTTTTCAATAGGAGATAAGCTTTCAAGATATAAAACACATATGAATGTGAAGCTCCCCCTTAATTGATGCATGGTTTTAAAACTTGTCTTAGAAAAAAAATTAATTACTCTCCTGGATTTAAGAAACCATTGGAAACTTTATAGAGAAAATGATTTTCAAAGTATGAAGATTTAGAGAGAAATGCAATGATAATGCTAATCAGGGATTTTAAGAGATATAACCCAATATCACCTGAGTGGTTACTTGAGTGATTCTACTCAATCATTACTCGATTGTATACTCAAGTGATACAACTCAAAGATTTTGAATTAGACAAGAATACAATACCTCACTCAAGTAATATCGTAATCACTCGAGTTATAATCCTCTGTAGTCCATTGATGCATCATGTCCTAGTCAATATTGGATGATGTGACTAGTACTGAGGGATTCTGAAGTGTAATCTTCTGTGAGCACTTTAGGATACCAAGATGAGCTCAAAATAAGGCCTTGGGATTCTAGTTGATCAAGTCACTGAGTTGTCTAATCTTGCCATTCACAGAAGTGATGATCTCAGCATGTTTGTAGCAAGCTCTATGTGATTGTTGAAGCTCCTCTCTCAGAAAGCCTTAGACAAATGGACCAAAGGATGAAGGATCATGGAGACCAACTCTAGCAAAGTGTTGTCTCTCATTTATTGGCCTTGTTCGCCATAGCTCTAGTATAGGTATAGCAGATAATCCAGTGAAGATTAGACATAAAACTACGATAGTAGTTAAGAATCATCATAGGCTCATCAAGCTTGATGATTCTATGCATCTCAGCATCTTCCTCTGAACCTCTGAACATCTCTGTTAGCTCCATATCATAGTGAAAATGTCTGATCTCATTGAAACGATAAGGAAGGAGGGTAGGCAGCAAAGATTCATATTGAATAAACTAATTCTTGGCTCTGTGCTGCTTTGAAATAATCTCCACTGGGTCTACTAAGAAATCTTCCTTCTCTTTCTCTTTCTCTGATTGTATCACTAGCTAGTTATTTGCTAGTGATAGGATGTCATTTGAGTAATATCACATATTTTGCTTCAACTCACGCTGCAACACTATCAGTCATGTCTTTTCTGTTAGCCTCTGACCTTTGTATCCAAAATGAAAGCATCTTGATCAACTCCTGTAAAAGTATAAACATATGCTCTCTGGTACCCATCTTCTTTTGGGTCCGTACAATATTAGACATAGCAACTCTTATTCTCTTATACAATTAAGCATATGATATTTGAGCAAAGAGTACGATAAATCAACAAAGATCAAAATATAATTCTTTACCCAATTAAATCAAGTCATTATAAATCATAGCGAATAAGTGATACCAGGAATGATGATTTCAAGGATCAATGACAATTTGTAAATACATTTTAAAAGATATGTCATTGATAAGATTTTCGTGCAAACCATGTAAGTTGGATCAAAGAGAGTAGAGAATCTATCCATAATGACCAACTTTTATGAAATAATAAATCATGAATGAAACCAAATTTTCAAGAATGATAATGAGATATGCAAATTGTTTCCAAAATCTCAAATGTTCTTTCGAATCATAAATATGTATTATGACATTAAAATTTTGAATGCATGAAAACTCATTTATGAAGCTTGTTAAATATCAATGCTTATGTCAAAAACAATGGAAGTCAACAGTTATAAAATATATATCAGAAAGCTTTACTAAGGAATTCAACTAAGATAACATGTTAATTATAAAAGTTAACATGTTGGAGAATTTTCTCAAGAACAAAAGTCATATGAAAAATGAATTTGCCAAAATGGCTTATTTTGACATATATAAGCATGATGACTTTAGTATTGATCAAGAGATAACCTTGCCTTTTAGAGTTGTATCTTAAAATGGATAAATATTCAAGGCAGCAAGACTTAAAGTGCAAGATTCTAGTTACTCAAAAAATGAATGAAGACAAATGGTAATGCATTTGAGCAACAATATGAGTATAAGAATTTATGGATGATGAAGCATATACTCATTGATCCAAATGACTAGAGTTCTAGAATATTATCCAGGTAAGTTATTCCACAATAATGGTTAATGCATTAAGATTCAATGCACTAATGAACATTTATAATGCTTAGAATAACATGGCCAACTAATTATTTATGTATTAGGCATAAGGCTTTCACATATAGAATTCTTTTCAAGAGAATACACTTGAAACTCATATAGATAATTAACTTGTTAGACATAAGATCTAACTTGTTAGAAAATAAAGATTGAGGAGTTCAAGTAGTAACAGGTTTAAGATTAAGAAACAAGTATGTGAATGATGAGGAAAACTCTAGTGGATGGATTTGAAGCATTTCTGACTTTCAGTATATATAAATATTAACTTCCAATTTTGAAACCGATTTAAATGCAAATAAAATATGAAAAATTTTCAAATAATGTGTATGCATTTTTATAAACAAGATGAATTTAAATCCAAGTACATTTTTGAAATGTGCATTTTGAAACTCAAATACATAGAAAGATTATGCACAATTTCACTTTCAGTCTATTTAGCAATCTAAAAACAATTTTAAAAACCCATAAATGATTGATTGCTAATGGTATGCAATAATGAGCAAGTTATTCATTACCCAAATAAATAATTTATATAAGCATAATATCAGGTAAGAATAAAGAAGACAGTACCGTGCTCAAGTAATCTCGTAATTACTTGAGAAATTATCCTTTAGAGTTCATTTGTGTATAATTCCTTGACTTTTACCTTCCAATCTTCCAGTTGGTGTTATCACTTGAACATTCACTCCCAGTTGTCACGCAGTGATGATGATCACTTGATTAGTTACTTGAGTAACGCTTCACTGTGCATCTTTTCTTTCTTTATTGCTAGCTAGGCACTTGCAGTGTTGCCTCAAGTAATGTCTCCTTTTGTTTACATATTTAAGATGTAGCCTCAAGGTCCAACTTCACCAAGATTTGAGTGAAATCTTATGTAGTCATAATCTTGAGATGAAGCTCTTCCTTTCTTCTTCCTACAAAACCTTATAGATATTTTTCTTCCTTTGGTATCCAATTTTATTTGGATCCATTCATGGTTACCTTATAGGAATCATAATTTACATGCTCTAAGAATATAATTAATTTAAAACAATTGAACATAATGAATTAAATATGTCTTTATGCATAAGAGAAATATTTTCTTTTCAAATCATTATACATGCATAAAGAATTAACCTGTTGAGCATTACAATCCCTTTATAAATAAATCTATTAAATGGCTTTTTAAGGGATGCGAAAACATAATTTCAAAATAATTTGCAATGCCCATTCCTAAGATTCAAAAATATAAAACCTCAATAAATATTACAGACAATAGCATAGGAGGTTTTATCATTATATACCTTTGCCTTAGATAGGAGGATTGCTTTTGCTTACCCATTGCATCTTTCTACGATGTTGATACTTTGAATATCTTGCTTTAGGTGCTGGCAATCTTCTCGCAAAATATATAGACTCCAGGAGTCTTTTATTTGATGCTTGAGAGATCCTCCTTTTCTTGTTCTCCTCAAGATAGTTGAATGGTATTCTATGGTAGTTCATTCTTGAGGTGGAACGTACTGCTTTTATCCATTGCTTCTTTCTCTGGTTATACTCTGTAGCTCCAGTAATGGGTGATCCGAGAGTTCTCCTAATTGATGTGAATGATATGAACCTCTTTATTGGCGCATGAGAAACTCTTGGCTTCTTTTTCATCTTCTCCTTACCCTTATGTCCATTCTTCTTATAATCAATCAGCACACATAAAGTACTAGATGGACATTTTGGTACCCAAATATACTTGGGTCCTTGATTGTTAGTATTAACCCTTACATGTTTCTTTGGTACCCAAATATACTTCTTTCTCACATGGGAATTTCTTCTAATATAGCATGTATGAGAAATATGACCGAATTTGCCACAGTAATTGCAAATTGTATCAAGATATGCATTATGGGATATCATGCAAGTATTATGTCGATCATGAGAGTAGAAATTCGAATGGATTTGATTTGAACATTCTTTCTTCCCAACAAACTTTCCAGCATATTTGAAAACATTTTTGTTTTTCTCAATAGAATCAACAATTGGTTGAGAAACAAACTTTTGTAGACTCTGAAAATCAGTTTTATGAAAATCACACAAAGAATTGAAACTTTTTATCTTAAGTTCATCTTGAGCTCCGGAGAGTGATTTTTCATGTTTGTCCATACTGAGCTCTTTTTAGGAATCCTCTTCTTCTTGTTTATCCATGTTGACTGTATGGAAGTGTTCTATGATTTTTCCATCTTCATCATCAACTTCCAATTGTTCATGCATAGTAGATGCTTAGCTTGTAGTTTCACATGAACTGTCAACACTTTCAACTTCAACACAATTGTTAGAAGCATACATAGAATCAAGAGTGTCCCAGATATGTTTAGCATTAGAAAAAAATCTAATTTTCTCAAAATCATTTTCGGTTAAAGCACTATGCAGAATTTTCATTGCTCTAATGTTCAATGAAAACATTTTCTTTTCACCTTCTGTCCAATCCTTTCTTGGTTTGAAATCAAAAGCATTTATAAAAACATTCCACATATCAAAATCATAAGCTTTTATAAAACTAGTCATTCTAGCTTTCCAAAACCAAAAATCAATATCTTTCAAAAGAGGTGGGATTATATAATCAAAACCTTCAGAAAGTATAAAACACCCAAAATTAGCCATTGTAATTCTTGAGACGGTTAAGTCCTTTAAACAAGAGCCCGGGCTCTAATACCAAATGTTAGAATCGGCTATCACCCAAGAGGGGGGTGAATTGGGTGTTTAATAAAAACTTAAGAACTTTAGAAATCTTTTCGTATCTTAACAAAAGTGGTAAGTATAAAGGTTTATAAATCAACAGTTAGATTAAATAATATATTATGGAAATATAAGAGCTTAGGGAGGAGAATATGCAAACTATGATTTATCCTGGTTCGGTCCAATCTGTGATGGCCAACGTCCAGTCCCCAGGCTCCTCCTGAGATTTTTAAATCCACTATCTTCTTGTTTAATCCAGGCACAAGAAAAGCCTTTACAATCCACAAGTTTAGCCAGGTACTTGTGAAACCTTTTACAAATCTCTCACCAAGATACTCCCCCTTACGGCAAGTCTTACGACCAGAGCAATCCCGAAGATCTTCCTCTCCTTCTTACTCATGCAAGTCTTACGAGCAGCAACGTTCTCTCCTGCTTACACCCCTGTAAGTCTTATGAGCAGCAACGTTCTCTACTGCTTGCACCTTGTAAGTCTTACGAGCAGAATGTCTTACTGGCAATTCTCTCTACAGCTTCTCCCGTAAGGAAATCAACCCTCTCAAGGTCCCTCTACCTTGAGATCAACTCAAAAATATATTTGAAGGTGTTTACAGACTCTCTCACAGAGTGGGTATAATACTCACTGAAGTACAATACAAATAATCACTCTCTCAACGATAAGTAATATAGAAACTAGAAAACAGAGAGTGTTTGGGTAGAAGCAGAGGATTCATGTTATTCGCATGTTGGTGTCGTTGCTCTGTTTTCTCTATCTCCCATTGATGTTGAATGCTCTCTCATTTATAGTTGATGAATATGATGGCCATTGTGAGCATTCGTCCGTTGGAGTCATTTTGACTGTTGAGCATATTTGAAAAATGAGCTACCATGAGCTTCCCGTTGCAAAGCAGAGCGTCATGTTGAGGAGCCGCATGTCTCATTTTGAGCTGTACATCACGTTGTGGAGCGGGATGAATTAGTTTGAGTTTCCAGACAATCTCTTATTTGGGTCAAACTTTTGTCGTGGTAGGTAGCTGATGCTCGGTGTGTAATGATGCCGCCCGCCACAATTGACTCTTTCATTTGAATATGTAATCTCAACATTAAATTTCTTGTTTCACACTGCAAAATACTTAATCATTAATATGATGAAGAGTTAGTCATGAGTATGTTGGATCATTGGTCAAAAGCTGAATTTCTAGCTCTGGGACTCATCACGTGAGTGAAGATATTCGCCATACGTGACCTCCGTTCTTGAAGATGCAATCCAAATATTTAATCTCCTGTTTTACACTTGAAATATATGTTAGTTAATGTTTAGGAATGATAACAAGTGAAAACATAATGATTGTATAACATTTAACCACGTTTGGATTGATGGCTGTGAGGCTCTGTTTCGTTTCTGCATTCTACAACGTTATCACTCAAGTACATTATGGCTCACTCGAGTGCATTTTATACTTTCACGTTCTGGCTTCCTCTTAGGCAAACACTCGCTGCTCTTCACTCACATCTGCTCGAGTGAAATCTCGACATCACTCGAGCACAACCATTCATGCTCGAGTACGCTTCTTGCTTTCACGTACAAGCTTCTTCTCGGGTTAACACTTTCTTGTCAAAACTTGCATGTGCTCGAGTGAGAAATGGTCTAATGCTCGAGCATGGATCCTAGTGCTTGAGTGTTGCAAATTTCTTCACGTTTCAGCTGCTTCTAGACATCACTCGCACAACTTTTTCAAAGAGTCAGTTTTTACACTCGCGAGTGATGTGGGGCCACTTTAGAAAAAAATTGTTTATTTGATTCTAATGATGTATCATAAGAAAGCTCTTGCCATATGCATTCCAATGCAAAAAGAATTAGCTCCAAACTCCTTGTATTCTGCAAGTTATGATCGAAAGAGTGTATATTTCGCTAGATTGCACAAGTGTCAACTTCCAGAAGGCATAGCTCCTAGAATATACATTCAAATTATGCACATTACCTATCCATGGAAAGCTCCTTGAGTCTACTTTCATTTGGCACTGGTCTCGTCTCAATCCGATGTGTAGGTTGTAAGTTACATGCAAAATACCGAACCTGTCTTGAAAAGTAACAGTGATTTTCGTTTCATTTTCCACGAATTATATCTCCTTCATTTGATCTTCTTACAATGTGATCCTGGTGCATCTTTTACGTGTTGTGAGTCCTCTTTCATATGCCACCAGTTTCGGGTCAATCCAACATGTGGTTTGAGAGATATGATCAAAATACCGGACCTCTGTCAGACTGAACGTAAAACAGAGCAGAACAAAATATTCGCCCTGTGCTTGAGTGTGTTCATCCGTGCTCGGGTGAGTTCATCCCGTGCTCGAGTATTAAGCTCTGTGCTCGAGTATAACTCCCCTAAAAGTGCCATAACTCACATATAAGTCATCTTAGCTTCGTATTAACTTATTCCAACCATCATTTGATCATAGAAACCTCCGGAATCATCATAGGAACCTCCAGTATCACTTCTAACAACTTAAATCTTGATATTCATGATAGATCTTCCAAGTTCTTCATTCTTCAATATCTTTCTTCTTGGTTTTCCTCTTGATAATAATTCTTCATAATCCGAGTAAACATCTTCTTGACTATCTTCAATTTCTTTCTTCTTCTTCCTCTAGTTCATTTTCATTAATTCAATCTTCTTCATTCTTTGCTTGACAAATCTACAAAATATGTAACATTAAATATAGTAGTTAGTCAAAGAAATACATTATATAAACTTTTTGCTCTTATCATTTCACATCTATATTTGACATCATCAAAACTAATCATATATATCTAACAATCATATTGGCACATATATAGTCAATGATTACACCTTTCCTCTAGACTAATCTCCATTAGTGTGATCAAGTTACTTTAGTTAAAGTAACTTCAACTTTAGTGCCCGTTTGGATTAACGGTGAAGAAATGACTTTGTTTTTTATCTGACTTTTGGAAAAGTAAGGTAGGATTAAAAGTGAAAATGCAAATGTGATTTGTGTTTGGATTAGCGGTGGCATAAATGACTTTTTTTTCTAACCTTGAACCTGTTTGGATTAGAGTTTAAAAAGCCCATTTAGATGCAAAATGACTGAAAAGGGTATGGATGCTATTGAATACTATATATATATATATATATATATTATTTGTATATATTGAGATACTTGAAGTGAAAAAACATAAATAAAATTTGATTGAAAAAACTTCAATTATTATTTTAAAAAATAGACACTAAAGTACTTCACTAAAAATGGATAAATTTATATTTATATTATAATGCATACATGAAGTGGATAATTATTGAATCACTTATCCCTAACAAGTTGGTATCTGATTGTGTCACGAATATGATTCATTTAAATACATCATTTCATCATTAAAAAAAAATTTACCCTCCTAATATGCTTATCAAATTATTAATACACCATTTCTGATTATGTCACGAATATGATTCATGTGGATATGCTTATCAAATTGAAAAATTAACATTAAAATTTGATAAAATAAAAATAGTCAAAAAGCTTCCTCTCCATCTCCACATGTTATTAACTTTTTTTACCAGCCTGATCTACTTATCCTTGTTTTTTTTCCTCAGAACATGATACTTATCCACATGCCATAGATGAACAATCTGACGGTAAAAAAGAAGAAGATAAAGAACAGTCCAAAAAGCATAAAAGACAAAATCATCATTGTTCTTCTTCTTCATCACATTTCAAACACCGAGATAGAAGTTATTCGCGTAGTTTTAAACACTGGCTTGATCAATCGGCCTCGTGTATGTAGTATTGTAATAATATATGAGAGGAATAGATAAAAAATTAAATGATGGAATATTAGTATTTTAAAATGATGAATGATCACTGACAAGATACCGGGAGAGAAAAAACCATAGAAGTGCAGTGGAGGGAAATGGGAAAAGCTACTTCAATCAGCTTCAAAGAAAAGCCACGGTGGTTTCAAAAGCACAGTGATAACAAAAGCCTTGCCAAACAATTAAAAAGTGGCCACTGTGCTTTTTTTTTCTCTAAACGTGCGGTGGGGGATGCCCACCGCTTTGCCAAATAGACCTTTAGCCATTTCAGTCTTTTTTTATGTCGACTTTATGTCATTAGTTTCGTTTTGTCACAAACATCTGAGTATTATCTCTATAGTGAAACATGCTTGCATCTTAGGAAGCCTGTTGGCATGGAGAAATTATCTCGGCCACAATGCCGCTTGTTCAAAATGCAGCACCCAAGTGAGTGCGAGAGATTATAGAAGAGGAACATATCTCTATGGTGAAATATCATGGTGTTATATTCCTATGGATTCTTTCTAAAACTCTCATCTCTTTTGAAAGCTTGAGCTACTAATATCTTACTTTTGTCTGCAACAGATTCAAGTATGCTATGCAATTAATAATCTCATTAGAGAATCATGTGCATAAACAAAGAATCAGACTATGACCCCCCCAGCATAATAGAGACATAGTTCTAATGCTAAAAGATTGATGTCCAAACGTGGCCTTGAATTTGGGTTATTAGTGAGGTCTTACTTGGAATAAGATCTCACCACATTTTGAACCATTATCTACTCCCTGGTAACCATCATGCATTTGAATTAGATGAAGATGTCGTGACAATGTAAGAACAGTCTTAGATTCCAACCTGCACATGTGTATATACGCACAACAGACATCTATGAGCGATCTGCTCACCTAATAATCATCAATGTGGGACTCGTAAGATTGTAATCTCTTTGATAGAAATGCTCCTGACGGCTTCATTTGACCTATTTCCATTTAGAATCCTGGTAACTTTCTCTGTGGGGGTTGACCTTTTAACGAAAGTCTTTTCATTATGATCACAAGTTTAAAAGAAGAGCTCATCCTAAAAGATTAGCATATTGGGTAGGAAAATTTCTTAAATTTATAAAGCACAACTCATTTGTGAGATTTTCCAATATGAGACTTCTAACATGCATTCATTATGTCTCTAGGGTTTGATTCTAAAATTGTTCATCTCCATCGATTTCTTTCAATAATGAGAACCATATAGTGTGTTTGCTAATTCTCTTTTAATTTATGATATATATATATATATATTAAATATTTGAATAATTTGACTATTAAACTTTCAACTTAATTACAATTTTTAACGCTAATTTCTCTGGTGATTATTATACTCATTGATTGCATTCTGCACATTAATTACATGCATTAAGGGTGAGCATGGTGCCTAGGAGCCCGGTATACCCACCCGAGCCCGATCAAAAATTGCCCTACCCAGCCCAAAAAAAGTGGCCTGAAAAAAATTTGGGCACCTTTGGGCCGGACATCGAGCAGGGGGTATCGCCCTGCTCGAAAAATTATATACAATTTATTTAAAATATATATTATTTTATATAAAATAAATAGTATTCTAAACATATTACTGTGTATATATATTATTTCATTTTTATGAAACATTTTATATTATTATTTAATATTCATCTGCCACAGTTTACATATAACTCATTGCTTTGTTTTTTGATTTGGATGGATGATACAAAACATTAAAAAGTTGATATCAAAGACACAACATTTTGTTTCTTTGAAGTCTTTATCGCAATTGTATATGTTCATATCAATCAATATTCATACACAAACACATATTACTTTATAATTTTTCATGTAATTATTAAGATATATGGTGTTTTTTTTTAATTTCAAGACTGAAATTATAGATTTATTTTTGATATATCTCAAAGTGTGAAATTATGGGATGTATTGAAGTTTTTAATAGTATTTATTATGTATAATTAGAGTTTTTGTACATATGGTATTAGTTAGGGAATTACCGCTTGAGCAGGAAAGTCCGCCTTGCCCAGCCTACCCTTGCCTTACCCTAAATGGTTAAGGCTTCTACCGGATAGGGCCGGACATCAGGCTGCAAAATGTAGCCCATTCATCCCTTGGGCTAGGCAAATGGGCTAGGCATCGAGCAGGGGCCTCGCTTTGCCCATGCCCACCCCTAACACGCATAAGCAAAGTAAAGAAACCACGAGAAATGGATAAAGACTAGCCATTATAAAAATATATATGATCATTTTGAATGTATCCTTTATTTATAGAAGCACTACTACTGAAATCACGATATATAACGGTTATTAACTGCCATATATTATAGTTTTGAACCGTCATATATGCGCATGCTATAAAAGCTCGGTGTCAACACCTGTTTCCATTTTGATATTCAAAGAGTAATAAAAACAAAATTCCATAGGTATACAAAAAAATACAGTTATACTGATAAAAAAATTCATTTACAATCCCAACATCGTTCATCAACAAAAAACAGAAAATACGGCGGAAACTTAATATTTAATAAATTCTCTAAAATATCTAAGCATAAATGAATTATAATCACGATCTTGTCCTCACCTCAAGACACGAGCCAATTACTTCTCAGTGTCTATGCCTTTGCCTTTCGATCCACTGGCACTCACTGAGATGTTTATTTAAAAATAGGGTGAGATTCTGAAAAATCCCAGTAGAGACATGCTATCGTTCATAGAAAATGGGAAAAGTAAATATGATATATGTCATGTATGCACCAATTAATGAACAATATAAATATATCATTTGCATGTATACATGAGTAGGGTCTAATCCCACTAATCTGCACCGGTTGGGTTCTCACCAACTCCAATGTAAGTGCCTCTAACACTACTGGCCATTTTCTGGGCAAATCATGTCAATTAATAAAGTACATTTACAACAATGGCATCCACACAATCATATCACAATGGCATGATGTATGAAGGATAATGTCCCTACCTCGAAGCTTTATAAACCCCTATTTAGATGTGTCTCGAAATACGTGTCGTTCCGACCTCCAATTCAATCCTAAAATATTAAATGGACAATAAATAAGTCATAACCTATCCAAGTATCATTTTAGATTCTTCCATAGTGTTTCTTGTGGTTATATTATTCTATGGTGAAAATTTATGAAAATGCCCTCGGGACTCCGGGCCGACCTGGCCCTGCCGTACCCGGCCTGATGGCACGTTTTCCCAAAATTTTGACTAGAGCTATTCTGACGTATTTCAGCCCAAGGAATCCATTTCTGGGCTCCAAATCACCAAATTCACTGTAAAATTATAAAAGTACCCTTGACAGCCCCGATTTAGGGATTTCAAGGGCGTTTTCGTAATGATGCTTTTTTGGCCTCTACTGAAAAAGTGCCCAATTGTAACCCCACCTATTTTTCCCCACTAAATCCAATGGAATCATTTATTTCATAAAAATCTAACTCCTAACAAGAGTTCTGGTTCTAGCCAAAAGTTTGAGAGAAAATGGAAAAAATGTAGTTGTGTTTTAGCTTTCAAAACTTGTATTTTTCCACTTCTAATACTTTATTAACTTATTTAAACACTTTTTAATCATGATTCAATAGAATTTGGGCAGTATAACCCCTTAGGGTTATAGCTTTTCTAACTTTTCAACTCAACAAAGAAACTTGAAAAGTCAAGAAACAACAACAACACCACAAGAAAGCAAATTCATGAAGTTACCCTCTTTGGCTTCTTGATTTCCTCTTACTCTAGGCTCCTCCTCCCTCTCTTCTTGATTTCAAAGTATGTCTTCAACACCATGGATTCATGAGAAACAAGAGTTTAGAGAAGGATTCTAAGAAAATGCTATAAGAGAAACCAAAGAAACCACCCTTACCTTAGCCTCTTCTTCTTCCTTCTCTCTAATCTTCAAGAACTCTCAAGCTCACTCTCTCTCTCTCTTGTCTCCTTGCTTTGGCCAAAATGATGCATGAAAGAGGAAGGAGAAAATATTTATTCATTTGGTCTTCTTTCTTCCTAGCCCTTGATCTCATCAAGGGTTAAGATTGCACCACCTATCATGCACCATTCCTCCTCCCTTACCTCCAACCATGCCCTCTTACTTTATGCCATACTCCTTCATCATTTAGCTTCAATTGGATTTGGACTAAATTCCTTTCTAGTTACACCAACTATCCCCCTTCTCTTTACTCTAACCAAACCCATTTCTTCTCCCTTATTTTCATGTGTTGGCTGAAATTTAGGGAGAAAAAGAAATAATATGTATTTCATTAATTTCATAATTCACTTAAGTGAATTATGTATAATTCTCTTTAATTTCACAATTCTTGATTTATTCCTTCAAGAATAATCCAATTATACATTTTTCTTTATTTTCCTTGATTAATTGAAATTAACTTCAATTAATTAGAAAAATAATTAATCTTGAGCTACATTGGAAAAATTATGATTTTGCTATCACCTTTATAATTTAATTCATTTCTTGAGTTAATTTGCCCATTTCCTTATGAATATGAATATTTCAAAATTCATAAGATCCAAATTCATGAATATTCACCATTTTTTTGAACTACTCAAATAATTACAATATATTTTTTATGAATATAAAATTTGGGGTGTTACACTCGGTGCAAATTCTGAACCATTATTTATTCCGAATCTATTATAACGGTTATAATATAACACTCATTATGTATTAATGTTTGGTGAGGCTATGATTTGCCCATTACTGTGATAATAATTAATGGGCATACGTAAACAACCATCATAATATATGGTAATACTTCCATGATACATAATGGTCTCATTTTACAATCGTTATTTATTCAATAACATACATAATAGTTTGTATATAAGAACCATGACTTTTAATAAATTTTAATAACGGTCTCATGTAGACAACCGTTATGAAATAATTACATAAATAATGGTTTATAAATAAGAACTGTGAACATTTATAATACATAACAGTTTTTATATAATAACTATGATGTATAGATATAAGACTCTTTAAGTGAGAATTTATGAGCTAGGAGATCTCCTCTATCTATATATAAGAGAATAGCAGTACCTCCAACACCGTATGGCTATTCAATTTGACATGGATCAAAACATTACAAGCTTTGTGGGGATAATCAATGGTAATTGTTGTGGTATAAAAGTAATAATGTAACTTGTGACCTATATATAACCGTGTCTCTTTACAGGAATTAACCACTGGCAAGCAAAGTACTCTAAGAAAAAATATATACCTCCATCAAAAAGAGGTGGAGGGTTATTCAAACCCTTAAGTTCAAGGGTTTGCATAAACCATGGGTCCTTTTTGAAAGGTTACTTTGTCCTCGTTGATATAAGTGTTTAGAAGACGAATCATTTATAAGTGTTACATAATGATTGTTTCTTAAGAACCGTCATTTTTGTCATTAAATAAATTATGGTTACTAGCTACAACCGTTACTTTTATGTTTTCACGAATTCTATCTTGCAATACATGATGATGTGTATAATTAATCATTGCGTTTAATTTAAGTGTTATATATCCTTGTGTGGCCTCCACTTCTACATATATGACGTTTATTAACTATAACTATTATGTATTAGGCATTATATGTGCCCAAATCTATAATAGTGTTTTGTGCATTATTTGTTGTTAGCTGATACTACATATTTTAATTCGAAATTTTTGACAAAATTGCAATTCAATTTGACAGAGCTGACCATGAATAATTTTTCTTTTTTTCCCCCTTGTATGTTTAAGTATTTGATTTATTACGTTGATTAAATTTTGGTCTAGCTAGATTCATGTGGTCAAATATTATACACCGCTCGCCTTACAAATATATAATTAGCAGATGACACCTCAGTTCGGTCTAAATATACGACGACGTCTCAGAAGAAGTTATTAGTTTATAACATGAGTCATTTGATGTGGTATTAATAAAATTCTTTTCAAACATTACCATTTTTAAATTTACTGAGAGAGGACTTGGAATCTAATGTAGTGTTTTTCTATACTAACTAAATGTGTCAAGTTGAAATAATGTTTAATTTTACATAAAGTAAATGAGTCAACAATATCTTATTGCTTGTGATGTAGTCAGAGGTAACTTATAACTTTTTAGTATTATCTTTAGAGTGTTAAACACATGACACGGGACCTACCCGCATTAAATGAGTTATGGCTCCTTATATGTGAGATATCAAGTTTAAATTTGTGTAAATATAGAAATCACTGTAAGAGGAATAGTTTAAATTAATTTGACAATACTGGATAATTAAACAATAGTGTGTGTATAAAAGATAACTAATACGTGTGTGTGTATGAACGATGTTTTATGATCTTTGAAAGAAGTCGGTGCAATTTCTACGGTGTGTGATATTCCTTTTAGTTTTAACGGAACGTTTTTTTAATAGCCTTTAATGAGTTTGTTAATAATGATAATTAAGTTTTATGCATGTTTAAATTAAATACAATTATATATTATGTGTCTCTTTTGCGTTACATAATTTTTTTTAATGGATAATTAATCTGCAAATCCTTATAGTTTCAATCAATTTTGAATTGGATCCCTATAGAGATTTTTTTTTCTTTCTTTTTATTAGGTTCTTTTACTTTCACTTATTTTTAATTAGGCAGCTGTACTTTTTTTATCAGGTCCTTATAATTTCACATGATTTTTATTCAGGTCCCTGTAATTTTTTATTTATCAATTTAATTTAAAATTAAATAAACAAATAATGTTAAAATATAAATCTTAATCATAATTTTAATTTAATAATTACACAATTAGAAAAAGAATAATTAATATAATAAATTATTTTACATATAATTAGAACAATTAATTATAATTTTATTTTAGAAAAATATATTTCTATGATTCCAAATTTATCATTATAAAAATAAATAAAAATATAACTATGAAAAAAAAATATAAATATGTGTTTGATTAAATATTTTAAAGATTATTAAAAAATTATTATAATAACTCACTATTTATAGAGTATTATTATTTATACAATATTATTAAAATTTTATAATTGATAATATTCTATTTTATATTTATAAAATAATATTATTAGAGTTTATAGATTAATGAAAAGAAAGTTATAAAGACCTAATTAAAATAAATAAATGAAACTATAAGGACATGATAAAAAGGAAAAAACTATAAGGACTTGGTTAAAAATAAATGAAAGTATAAGAACCTGGTTAAAAGGGAAAAAAAATATAAAGACCTAATTAAAAATTGATTAAAATTATAAGAACATGTCGATTAATTATTTTTTTTTTTAATAATTCAAAAGACAGTCAAGTGGTCCATAGATGCTTCCATATAACCAAACAAGATAAGTACGAATCTCCATTAATCACCAGTTATATATATAATTATATATATATGATATAAATCTTGTATCATAAAAGATTTTGATCACATTATCCCTAAAAATAATCATATTTACTTTAAGAATAGCCACATATAATTTCTCATATCAGCCAATATAATATTCGACCAATACATTTATTTACTGTGTGTTTCCAATTAAATATAGTATGTAAGTATGCACTTATTGTTGTCAAACTCACGATTTAACTCTTTGAGTTTACTGCGTTTATATTTTTAACTTACAAAATCGAGTCAAGTTGCTAGTGAACTCCTGTTAGTTGTAACTTTGGTTAAACTCACGAGTTTATACACCAAGTTTACTGTTTTTACGTTTCTAACTTACAAAGCCGTGTTAACTAATTATTAAACTTGTGCAAACTTTTTGGATTTGATCATGCTCAATGGCTTTATATATGAATTTTATAGAAATCTCTTGTCAAATATGATAAATTATGAATATGGATGGATTTAATTTCAATTATTTAGATTTAAAATATATTTAAATCAAATTATTGTTAATTTTTTATATTTTAATTATTTAATTATACACTATTGATACATATTTAATGACAAAAATAAACTCTTACAAATTTATGATTCAAGTTTACAATACTAGTTCACATCACTGTCACAAATTTACTGAAAATCATGAGTTTAACAACCTTGTATTTACATACATATGTTATACTATTAGTGACTTTTGTTGCTAATATATTAACATTTTAAATTCCATTTATTTTAATTTGAATGAAAAATTTATAAAACATATCAAGTTAAAATGGGAGCCAAAACTTACCCACCCCCCATTCTCATTTCCACCCCCTCATTAATATTGGTTTTCTCCAAATTGGATATTTTTTTAGGGGTGCCAACTTTTCCGACTAACTTATAATTCCCATTTTAAAAAAAAAAAAATCCTTAAAATGATGTGTTTCACTATA
The DNA here is from genome assembly GCA_963242795.1 of Inga leiocalycina. Lineage (NCBI taxonomy): Eukaryota > Viridiplantae > Streptophyta > Magnoliopsida > Fabales > Fabaceae > Inga > Inga leiocalycina. Next base: position 40,922,921 of record OY725328.1, on the reverse strand, counting down.
TCAGAACATATTGATTACATTTAAATTGTGAAGTAAAAAATTGTTAACTTAATTTCTTTAAATATGTTATTATATTAATTAGAAATAAAAAAATATCACTTCTTTTATCCACACGTTAACATGTTGGAGAAAGAGAATTTTTCATAAATCATATAATTCAAATCAAATGTTGATTAATTTATATAACATAAAAGTCAAAACTATACATTAACATGTAAGTGTAAAATGATAAATTAGTCCTTAAGACCCTGATCCCCTCTTCAAAAAATAAATGATAAGGGAAATGTCACACCCTTATCTTATATTGACTTACAGTGGAATATTATTGCATGGTTTGATGAGCAATACAGAAATAACATAATTATACTGACAATATATACATGATTATAGAAATTCTCCATAGGGGTTCGTACATAATAATTACCATCAATATAGCCACATATGGCTACTTGAGTGTCTAAACTCATCCCAGTGAATGAAAACATCTTTCAGTCTTCATTCCACCGCCGTAATCCTCTCGTGTAGTTCTCGTCTCTAATCTTTGCATGCCTTTTGTATTTACTTGTCTAAATTATTGGTAGGGGAGGGTGAGATTCAAGAGAATCTCAGTAGGAAATAACACCAATATGCATGTATAATAAGTGCTTAATGCATGACATACTTACATTACATAAACTCATGCTAATACAATGACATATCTGCGTACTTAATGTTTCAAACAACATACTTATGACAATAGCATATATAGAAACAGAGCTTCAATCATTCATATATGTTTCACATAATCAAGTAAAACAATAACATGCATCAATACATCAACACAAATATCAAATACATGCAGGAGAGGTAAGTTCCCTACCTTAACCCTTTCTTGCTTCAAAACTTATGCCTCATAAAGCATGCCAGTAACTCAGGCTCTCAACTTGGTCCTCAAGCTCCCTTTGGCTTTTTCCTTGTATGGCCAAACCCTAACCCTTGTTACCACTGAAAATTGAGCTTCCAACACCTTGTGAGTTCTCTTCTCTTTCGCTCTCTAAAACTCTCAAAATCTCTTTCTCTCTCTCTTAAACACTCTATGGAGTCGAAAATCGGCTGAGGAAAGAAAGGAGTATTGCTTTATAATATGGTCGAGCTGAAGCAAAATCATTTTCGTCTTCATTTGGGTGGGAAACTTTGTGGGGTATTTGGGTTTGAAGGACATGAATGTTGAAGAGTGGTATGGGGAAAAATGCAGATGATGCCTGAATCGGGGAGGAGGTTGGGATGGTTAGTTTCAGGGTTGTGGTTGAAGAGAATAAATGGGGTGGATTTTGTAAGAAACGATTAATATGAAGTTGAAAAACCCTAATATAGATTTGTGAAAGATTGAAGTACCCATTTAGTTTTGTTTTTTTCAACTAACAGTGTGTTATTTATTTGTTGCAGGATGCGTAAAAAAATGGATGGTAATATTGGTTCAAGCTATGTAAAGGAGTTGTTTTGTTATTTTCACGTAGGGGGAAATTTGAACATAATAATGACGGTGAAGTTAAATATATCGGAGGCAGTGTGAGGGTAAAGGTACTAAAAGATGGGATAAGAATGGAAGATTTAAGAGAAATTATATCAAGATTGACAGGTCATGAAGGGAGCAGTTGTGACATTAAATACACAGTAATGTTTGATGAGAGGACATTAATTGAGCTTGACAATGATAGTGGAATTGAACATAATAATTAAGGGAGCAGTTGTGACATTAAAGGAGTTGTTTTGTTATTTTCACGTAGGGGGAAATTTGAACATAATAATGACGGTGAAGTTAAATATATCGGAGGCAGTGTGAGGGTAAAGGTACTAAAAGATGGGATAAGAATGGAAGATTTAAGAGAAATTATATCAAGATTGACAGGTCATGAAGGGAGCAGTTGTGACATTAAATACACAGTAATGTTTGATGAGAGGACATTAATTGAGCTTGACAATGATAGTGGAATTGAACATAATAATTAAGGGAGCAGTTGTGACATTAAAGGAGTTGTTTTGTTATTTTCACGTAGGGGGAAATTTGAACATAATAATGACGGTGAAGTTAAATATATCGGAGGCAGTGTGAGGGTAAAGGTACTAAAAGATGGGATAAGAATGGAAGATTTAAGAGAAATTATATCAAGATTGACAGGTCATGAAGGGAGCAGTTGTGACATTAAATACACAGTAATGTTTGATGAGAGGACATTAATTGAGCTTGACAATGATAGTGGAATTGAAAACCTATTTCAGTTCAATGAAAGCAGTGCGCATGTGTTTGTAGCCCATATAGAGAATTGCAATGAATCCTTGCCAATGAATAATGCACATCTGTAAGTTAGTAATATTTTGTTCATTCCCAAGCTGATAATAAGTTATAAAGTATTGTAATTGTTATATGCAGGAGCCACAGATTATTGGAACGGTCACCGGAAGCAGAGGTATCTCCCATAACACATGGCAATGATCTTGAGGCTATGTCATTTGAAATTGGTGGTGGGTGTATAACTTATGAGACAGATCAGATAAATTTTAGTGACACTAGCTATTTGAAATGGTCAGGAGTAATTTCCGGGGTCGGCCAGCATTTTCCTCATGCCAATGCATTAAGAGAAGCCTTGTACAAATATAGCATTGCACACAAGTTCATGTATAAATATGATAGGAATAGCAAGGACAAGATGTATGTCACGTGTAAAGTAGAGGGTTGTCCTTGGAAATTATGTGCGTCTGCAGTGGGCGGGAGTTCTGGAATACTGTGTGTGACAAAATTCATAAAAGATCATGTTCATTCAGCTCAAGATCATTTGCAAGTGAGCGGCCATTGTGCAAGATCTACTTTGACATCATCAATAATAATCGACGAGATTAGGAATCGCACCGAGAAGTGTCCAACTGAGATTATGAAGACACTACAAAGGGAGTATGGTGTGAAGCTAACATATAAACAGGCATATAGGGCAAAGGAAAAGGCAATGGAAGACATACATGGAAGACCGGAACAATCATACATGTTAATCCCATGGATATGCCAAAGGTTGAAGGAAACTGATGCTAATACAGTTGCTGAATGGGTAGCATATGGTTGTAGGTTTAAAAGAGTTTTCATTACATATGAGTCATGTGTACAGGGTTTCATGGGGGGTGCAAGGCATCTACTATATGTTAATGGAACTCATTTAAGTGGGCCTTATAAGGGGACTCTACTTGTAGCTTCAGCCTATGATGCGGATAATGAGCTGTTGCCTTTTGCCATAGCAATTGTGAAGGGAGAGACACTGGACGATTGGACTTGGTTCATGCATATGATTAAAAGGATTGTTGGTTCTATGGAGTTGACAATTGTGTCAGATCGTCACAATGGCATAATAGGTGCTGTGGCAGCAATATTTGGAGAGATCGTCATGCATTCTATTATAGACATGTCAAGGACAACTTCAGTGTAGAGATACTGAAAATAAACAGGGGCAAGAGAAAGACTAGTAACCGGTCAAAGGAGGATGGACTGATGCTTCTTGACAAGATTGCATATACAAGGCGTGTGGATGACTTTGATAAAGCAATGGAAAAGATGCGGGAGCACTGTCAAGAGTTATATGAATGGATTAACAATCATGGTGATGTTGATAGGTAGGCTCTTAGCAAGTTTCCATACAAATGATGGGATAACATAACAACCAATATCGCCGAGTCATTCAATGCATGGATGGTGAAGGAGAGGAAGTATAATCTAGCCCAATTAATTCACGCACATCGTAAGAAAGTAGCAAAGAAGATGCATGCCTCTTATGTGGCAATGAACAAGTGGAAGAATTGTGTTGGGCCAAATATAGATGCAAAGGTTATGGAAAATGTGAGTGGATGTGAGCATATGGGGTGTGAAGATTATGGGTAGGGTAGATTCAGTGTGCATATAGGACGTGGAGATCATAGGGTTGACTTGCGATCACTGCAATGTAGTTGTGGGGCATGGCAGATGAGTGGGATTCCATGCACACATGCGTGTGCAGCTGTCAAGGTTGTGCACGGCAACATCTACGACTATGTTGAGGATTGTTTTAAGATAGAAACTCAGCAACAGATCTACCAGCACAGCATGATTCCAGTTGTGACAATAGACATGTCGAACGTCAATGATTATAGGGATTATCACGTAGAAAACATGTCTGAAGCTACATTCCTCCACCCTCCAATCACAAGTCGACCTCCTGGAAGACCAAGAGTAAGGAGGCAGGAATCACAGTTCCAAAATAGAAAGATCTACCATTGTACACGGTGCCATGAAGAAAGACACACAAGAAGGACGTGCAAAAATCCCAACCCATGTTGAACTCTAATGATCATCTTTGATGCTTCATCTTTTTTGTTGTATATATGTTTTGGTTTGACCCTTCAATGGTTTTTGGAATGAAGGGATGGGGTGCAGGGGAAGCAGTTTTTATATGTAATGTATGCAGTATCGTGTCATGTCAGTGACAAAAAAACATTAAGAAGCAGTAAGATCTTAATGTTCTGTTGTCACTGAAAGTTGAAAGTTTATGTAAGTAGCCACTGCTTTTGTACACAAGTATAGTGTTGATTATGTATAGTTTGGCAACTATTTCTCAAGTTGTAATCAATATGGAAATACAAATGTATAGTTTATCTTACTGCTGTGTGTTATCTAGTTTTTATCAGTTGGTTGGAATGCTGCTGCTGTGTGGGAATGAATATGAACATGGAGCATTTTTATAAGTAATGTATGCAGTGTCAAGTCAGTGACAAAAAACATCATCTTAATGTGCTATTGTCACTGAAAGTTTCTTTACCTAGTCACTATTTTGTATTGAACTATATCGTTGATTATGTATATTTTGGCAACTAATTATGTACTTTGAATCAATATGCGAATACATATATTTATAGTTTGTTGGACTGCTATATGTTCTCTACTTTTAATCAATATAGTTTGTTGGAATGCTGTATAGGAATGAATATGAACAAGTTTTATGTGATATTAAGAAACTGTAATAGTAATAGTAGATTGATAATCTATAACATGCAGCTTCTGAAAATGGTATATGAGCTGGGAATTTGGAAACCAAGCACATAAACTAGTAAATTAACATCTCTTATGCAATTATGGTATCCCATGTTCCCTGTAACTAGTAAGTAGGACATTATTTGTCCAATTTTGTATATAACTCGAGTGACACACGTGAGACTCGAGTGCTCCGTTATGAAAAATTGGCCACTTCATGTGGTAACTTGCGAAGCTTGTGTTCCTAACTCGAGTGGTGTAATAGAACTCGAGTTATTGATTAAAACTGTTTCCTCAAACAAAACTGACAACATCAGTGGGTAGCGACCGCGTCAAGTTTCTTTTGGGAGTTAGTATTGATGAAAACATGTACTCTAATATTGTCCCCCATATTCATGATGACAAAACTTATACAATTTTCACAGACTAAGGTTTGTATTACTTAATTACAGAAAGATCAAACCACAAATATATTCATCAGGCACCATGCAACACATTAACCCACGAAACAGAATAAACATTGTCATTGCAATTATAGGCCATCACACCATAATCATTATGTACCAGACAACATGACTATCAGTAACACATGAACCATGAAGAATACATTATACAGAGAAGCAATGCTCTCTACGCGGGCTCATACTAGGAATATGTCTCACGATCATGTCTCCCCCTTATTGTCGTCATCTGGAAGGGTAAAGGTCGTACATAATTTGAAGGTTGTAGAGGAAGACGGTGGAATGCGAAGAGTAGCTACTGGTGGAATAGGGTCTGTGTCAGTGGTAGAACAAGGTGGTGTATAGGGTGTAACTGCAATGGTAGGTTCAATGGGGGCAGAGGTTTGATCATGGGAGCCAGAGCATGTACGAGAGGGGTCCTGTGTGGGATTGGTACCTGAGGGCTCAGAACTGGATTGTGGAATAGCTTCTAGGTCCTAAGGGATGGGAACCTTAGAGAGTGTGGTAGGATCCAGGGGTGTCAACATAACATTGGTTGACGTAGGAGCACATGGAGCATTTTGAGTGACTAAGTTTGCAGGAGTTGTAGATGATGGTGCAGATGGAACAGGTGTAGCATTACACTATGACGGCATATCAGAAGGACGAAAGTTGAAGTGATTTCTGAGGACAGCTTCATAAGTATCAAGGCGATGATTAAATTCCCTCAACTGCTGAGTATGAGCATCTTGCATTTGAAATAGCCTCTCGAAGTTCTCATTAATGCCAATAACCAGACGTTTGACTTGATGGTCAACCATTTCAACCAGATAGGCATTTGAGACCTTTATTGTGGTCTGTGGTTGTTTTCAATGCATCCTGGATGTAGGTCTGAATTGTTGCTGCCATGAATGGGGGTCCAGGAGACCCAGCTCTTGATGATTGTCCCTCATCCACTTTGGGTCTCTCAGATTCCATTTCCTTCCTTTTCTTTGTTGTTATACTTGTAGAAGCACCCACTGGCAGCTTAATATTCATTCTGCTCAGGTGAATGCTGTCAAACCTTGGAATACGAACAATTTGTTCATTAGGTTCAAGGTACCAGATATTGTGCAGCGTCAGAAAGTGAGAGATCAGTTGTAGAAACGGTAAAGGGGTACTCCTTGTAGAAGACTTCTTGTATCTGTTTATTTCATTGTAAATGTGTTGCCCTATGTTCCTCTGTTGTTTAGACAGAATTGAGGCCATCAGCTGGTAATCTTGTCCCACGAAGTGAATGAAATTGTTCAATTTGTTGACTATAGAGCGTGAGTATATGTACCACATAATCCGATGTACATCACTCAAGGAGCTAGGTTTGAAAGTTAAAGTTTTACTTCCACCCATTGGCTTCAGAATCTGACATATTTCTACATCACTGAATTCTTTTACAGGCCCTGTTGGAGGATTGTCTATGCCAAGGTAAGTGTTAATCCATGCAGGAGATAGTTGAATCTTTTGGCCCCTAACATTTGACTCTAATCTTTCTTCTATCAGTTCACCCACTGATGAACCCATGTTGTGTGAGTTCACAAAATAAAACTAGGTTTAAGAATGTAGCATAGTAGCTCAACCTAGGTCGTTCTTGTGAGGAGATTAATTTTCAAGTTTCTAAGTAGTAAAGTGACAAAAAAACCTTAAAGTTGAGAGAAATCATTTGGAAAAATTTCCTTTAAAACTAATGAAGTAATCTAAGCTAAAACAATATTTTTGTAATTTTTTGGTTTCTAAAACAAAGAAGCAATTGGAATTGAATTTAACACTAATAACAAAGCAAAGTTAATAAACTAGAATAATAATGAAATGGGATTCCCTTGAGTTGGGGTTTTAGTCTTCCTTGCTTGCTAATGATATGAATTCCACAATATGAGTCAAGAGGATGGAACTAAGTTACCACTAGCTCCATACTTGCAATAATCATTTAATTCATTCTACCGAAGCAATTAAATGAATACCACCAATAATTCAAACTCAAGGAAATGAATAATCAACTTCCAATTCTAGCTTGTAATTACCATTACAACAATTCAAAACATTCAGCTTAATCATTTAAATCCACTTAACCAAGTTGGAATAAACAATTCAACCTACTCATAATATGAATCATACAAAGCTTAATTAATCAACTCCTAGCTCAACAACCAAGTTTATTCACTTGGCTTAACAATCTAGATCACAATTACATACTTAACCAAGCTACATAATCATGAACTAAAAAGAGAGCTTAAAAGAATTCCATTGAAGTTTAGAAGCTCAAACTATTACCAAACTCAAGGAAATCACCAACACTTTAACTTCTCATGGAAAAAGAGAAGGATGAAGCTTGATATATGAAGAAGGAATTGGCCATAGAGAATAAATGAGAAGCACCGAACAGCACCTTCAATCTTCAATCTCCAAGTCCAGCGCATCCACTCTTTTCTTCACGGTTTAGTTGCTCCTTCATTCTCCTTTAATAGCCGCCTCTCTTGACTTTTCCTTCTTTAATCAATTCCATCTTTCGGTCTGCTCATTCGCTGCTCTCTCCACACAACCGCAGACTCCAATTCTCAATTCTTCATTTCGGTGCACAATACTCCCTTCGCCAGCCACCACCACTGACTTTCCTCCCTCTCTATTCCCTTTATTCCATCGTGTTAGCCTTCTCTTTTCTATTCCACACAGCCGCTGCTCCTTTGGCCCAGCTCATCTCCATTCCTTCAATCGGTCCAACTCCTCTTCCTTTAGTCCACAATGACGGCTGATTCAATTGTTTCTTGTTGCTCTCGGTTCTTCTTTTCTTTTATTCCCTCCCCCTTCAACTCGATCCAGTTCATTTAATTAATTCATTCGGTTCACTCTCTTCTTGTCTTCAATTCTCCAACTCGGTCAAGGTCTCCTTTTGGTTTGGTCTAGCTTGCTCCTCTTCTCCAATTCGGTTCAGCATGTTTCAATTCAGCAGCCGCCACTCTAATGCCAAACAATGACCTCCTCTTCTCTTCCTTTATTCTTTAGGTTAAAAGTGAGTTGTGCCTTGTTTGGATAAGAGATAAAAATCTGTTTTAAGCATTAGGCATAATTGTAACCACCAAACAAGGCCCTTACTCATTTAACCTCATCTTAGAAAACAAATGTGAAAATAAATTCTGCACTTTTGATGTTCCATTTTTGTCCTTCATCAAGCTCCAAAATAACATCTTTAACATTAACCACTCAAGTTGTGCCACATCATCACCTACAAAATTATATTCACAAAGGTAATATCTTTTGTTCACAATTAAAGAATAATGGGAATAACAAATATTAATTAAAAATATAACAATTAAACCACTTTAGTTCTCAAATTATTCTTTCACTAAAATCTCATTTTAATACTTGATTATGCCCAAAATATTTAATTAAGTCCCACAAAAGCCTAAGATTAATTAATAAAAATATATAAATATTGACCTCTATCACCCACCTCATCACAAACCTCAACCACCTCTAAGTTACAGTAGAAGTGCCTCACTATAGAGGGACTATATGACGTTTTAATGGTCAACCAAGGTTTATAGTACTGAAACCAAGTGTACAGATCTAAAGCGAGTGTGTCCTTAATATGTTGTAGATCCAGATAAACAACAGGACATAATAATCTATGAGCGAAATCATCGTCATACCTGCTCTTATCATTAGGCTCTAGTATCTCTGAATTGGAATCTGGTGGTGGTCCTAGAAGCTCATCCTCCAGTTCAGGAGGTACATTACACTTTGCTTTTTGATTTGAAGTTGATGCACCCCCATATCTAGATTTTGTGGGTGCATGCAATGTCTGATCAACTAATTCAGTCACAATCTTTGTTATCTTCCGTTCTAAGTCTTCTTCTGTTTTATCTGTGGAGGTTAAGGCCAAATGTTCTGTAGGCACTGACACGACTAGTTCCTTCGAAATGGGAGAGGCTACTTTTGGCCGTTTCTGCTGTGATTCTGCTATCACAACCCCCTGTAACCTGCTCGATTGTTCTGGTGGTAGTCACTCCTGAACTTTTGGCCGAGGCTTCCTCGGTTTGTTCAATGGCTTACTCCCTTTCAACGATAACTTCTGTGAATCACGAGAATCTTTCTTTCCACTGTCGGAGCCCTTGGTTCGCACCATTGCACCAGATGCATGAATGACAAAGTGCGATGCTAGGGCTAGTCGAAACTCTGCTTCTCGACTTACTGAGGGTTAGGGGGAATGGAGCTTTTACGCCACGGTTGTTTGAACAGTATTTACAGTTATGTAGAATTCAACTGACTAATAGTACGTTTCTCGTCAGTTAACTCGAGGGCTATAGAAGTCAGAGGTTGAGTGGAGTGAACAGAAATGTTTGGTGATTGAGGGATTTAAAGCGTGGAAGCCTGATTAACTCAAGTTATAGTTCATTCACTCGAGTTAGTCTTCCCTTTTTTGTTCGTGACTTTCCAGTTACCCTCTAGTGATCATATTAACTCGAGTTGTAAGTGGTTAACTCGAGTGAGCTTCGTGAATTGACAGCATGAGGTAACTGGAGTGAGTTTTCTATAACTTGAGTTCTGCGTATATTGATAAGTTAACTGGCTAGTTACCCTCCAGTGATGCGTACAACTCGAGTTTATAATGGCCCAACTGGAGTCCACACATGGACTGAACACAGTATCGCACTGGAGTGAGTTTTGTACAACTCGAGTTCTGCTCTCCTACACACGATAACTCTTCGGTTACCCTCCAGTGATGCATACAACTCAAGTTTCTAATGGCCTAACTCGAGTCCACACGTGGACTGAACACAGTATCGCACTGGAGTGAGTTTTGTACAACTCGAGTTCTGCTCTCCTACACACGATAACTCTTTGGTTACCCTCCAGTGATGCGTACAACTCGAGTATAAATTTTTTTGGTGGCATATGTGCTGTGGTCAAGTATGTCTTAGAAGGTCATGAACACAGATCTTTTTGGTGGCATAGGTGCTATGGTCAAGTATGTCTTAGAAGGTCATGATAGCAGATATTTATGGTGGCATAGATGCTGTGGTCAAGTATGTCTTAGAAGGTCATGATAGCAGAGGCAAGTTGGTTGCATTCCGTCCCAGACTTCCTATCCTTATATCAGCACCAGATGTCATTGGGTTCATGTAATTGCATGTTGTACCTCTCATTATGTGACTACTTAACTGGAGCGTGTTATTTTAAACTCAGGCCAGTGCATCTTGACACTATAGGTGCTCTGGATATAATATGACCTTCAGTTCATTAATGTGCATAAATTAGTAATTACAAAATATATACACGTGGCCATCACAAACACATTCAATTGTAAAATAAAACACAGTTCAAACACAAAACCAAAGCAAAAAAAAACATGCAATACCACTTAAACGTTACATGCAACAGAATAGACTCACATGACTATTTTTAGTTACGAAGGTGAAGCACTTTGGTAACCGCCAATAAACCCACGACATCAAAAGCCGTACACCACAATCAACCAATCAGCACAACCGCCACGTTCCACCCACCACCACCAACAAAACTAAAACACACGATAAAATAAAACGGCTACGCTTGGTCGTGTACTAAAAACTACAAATATTCCACACACCCAATTATTGAGGGCGCAGGCAACAAGACAGTCTTACAGGAACAAACACGCACGAACATGGCTGACTTCCCACCAGACCAATCCAGACATAGAAGAACGACCAGCAATGATGACTCACCACTTCTGAACCTTCCGCAAACAATATTAATAGAACTGATGTGCAACATAGCATCATCAAGTTTGAAAGACTATTATCACTTCAAGAATTCATATTGCATCCTAAGGATAGCAGGAAATTCAACAGAAATCTTTAAGAACGTGCCACTGGATAACTATGATCATCTAGGATGGACAAGAAGCGAGCAAGAGATTCATTTCCTGCTGACATGTTTCCATAAGGGTAATCCATTTAGTCTATTCATTCGAGGGCTTAAATACTACACCAGAACAGCAGATCCAGGAGATAATGGACTGTCACAAATACGGGAGGCTACAGTCCTAAACAACTGTGATGCAAGTTTCTCATTTGCCATATTAGTGCTTGCAAAATGGACTAAATATTAGTGCTTGCAAAATGGACTAAGTTTAAGGACACACCAGAAGGGAAGGAAGCAATAGACAGACTTAAAGCCATTATCGACTCAGGCCAAATATCTTCAATTAAAGAGCGACTGACACGACACCTACAATCAATGAACTGAGGATTGAACAGGAACATATTCGATCGTCCCAAACATAGATTTTGTGAGAACCAACCATGCCAGGCCGGATGCAGAAATTGCATATACGACACAAAAGTAAGCTGGCTGTACCATATAATGAACGAACCAGACGGACCAAATGTTCAACCACAGGAGATTGAAGGAATTGATGCATGGGAGGAGGAAGAAATGAATGAGGCAGTCGACAACGATCAAGACGTTAATCCAGATGCTTAGACGACGATAGTTCCCACGTTTTTTATTAATTCTCGTAACATGCAGTTCAGCAAAGAATTAATTTTAGAATAAATGTTTCAAAGATTTCGTCCATGCGTTAGGTTTAACGTGCATATGGTTTTTCTTTTTTTTGTTACGGACTCCAAGTATCACAAATTACGTGTTGCTTTTTGCACATGACTTATGCACATTTAACAACAACAAACACAATCACTATCGGGTTACCCTCCAGTGATGCTAGAACTCGAGTTGATAATCGGACAACTCGAGTGAGCTTCATAAGTCATCCAAGAACGCTGTCGAGTGACCTTCTATGCAACTCGAGTTGGGTGCCGCTTCTCACAATCACCATCGGGTTACCCTCCAGTGATGACGACAACTCGAGTTGGTAATCGAACAACTCGAGTGAGCTTCGTAAGTCATCCAAGAACACCGTCGAGTGACCTTCTACACAACTCGAGTTGGGTGCAGCTTCTCACAATCACCATTGGGTTACCCTCCAGTGATGATGACAACTCGAGTTAGTAATCGGACAACTCAAGTGAGCTTCGTAAGTCATCCAAGAACGCCGTCGAGTGACCTTCTACGCAACTCGAGTTGGGTGCCACTTCTCACAATCACCATTGGGTTACCCTCCAGTGATGACGACAACTCGAGTTGGTAATCGGACAACTCGAGTAAGCTTCGTAAGTCATCCAAGAACGCCGTCGAGTGACCTTCTACGTAACTCGAGTTGGGTGCCACTTCTCACAATCACCATCGGGTTACCCTCCAATGATGACGACAACTCGAGTTGGTAATCGGACAACTCGAGTGAGCTTCGTAAGTCATCCAAGAACGCCGTCGAGTTACCTTCTATGCAACTCGAGTTTGGTGCCGCTTCTCACAATCACCATCAGGTTACCCTCCAGTGATGCTAGAACTCGAGTTGCTAATTGGACAACTCGAGTCCGTACTCGTAAGTCTTGACAAAAGCACTGTCTGGAAACCGTCCAATTATGCAAGTAACTTGAGTTGCAATCCTCAAGTCGAGTGGAGATGCGGAAAGCAACACAAGGCTCTAAACAATAACTCGCTTGTTACCGTCCAGTACTGATATCAACTCGACTGCTCAATGGCCATCTTGACTGAGACACCAAAGCACTGTCTAGGTAACATCAATTTATGACTGCGCTATAGTGTATATACGTATGGATTTGTTGCCGCCAGTATTAATCAGAGTAATGGCAGTTGGAAATGGAAGTGTCACACTTGGTTAGCAGGGTGTATTGACTGGACATAATCATTATGTAATGTGTGCATCATCATTGTTGACTATGGATTGTTAGCAGTGCTGATCAGATTATTGGCAGTTGGAAATGGAAGTGGCGCACGTGCGTAGTATCCTTATGTAATGTGTGCATCATTCAACCTTAAATAGCATATTATTCATTGTGCCTCATTACATCAGCCCTTTGTGTTAGGGATATTAGTTCTCTTAAAAAAATTTTTAACCTGCCTCTCATGGCAAGGACATAGTTACATTGAGACAGAGGAACACAGATATTGTTGGTGACGAAAGAGTACGTTTTAGAAGGTCATGATAGAGGAGTGAACTGGGAAATATTGTATCCCACAATTGCAACATATATGTCATTAATGTACCTTAAATTGCATCACTTTGTCAGTACATTGTACCGTATATTACTCTATGACGTTAACAATACTTTACATGGACAAATGTTGACATTACTATATCGCTGGAACATAACCTAAGCACGTCTTTTGCTGCACTTTTCTCCAGAGGGCATGAGGGCCAGAGCTGTGTCCCGCTTTAAATTCAGCGGATGATTAATTAACCACCACATAATGTCGCTCCGCAATTGCTGAATTTGTTCCTGCAAATAAGTAATTCCCTCAGTGTCAGGTTCAATGGAAACTATAATGGAAATCACAAGTAAATAAGAATGCTTACAGAGGGAAATCTGGACCACTTACATTTTCATAACGGAAATCACCTTCCGGGGTCCACTGGCTCAACCAAATAATAACATGAACACCACAATCCCTCCTGTACTCTCACCCACATGAAAACATTGTGTTACTTAACGAACCAATGCAAGCTAAATTGTAAGAGGCAAATATGAAGAAGCTTACAGATTATTCTGTTGCACAACAAGAGGCCACACAATATCTGACATCTTCTTCTTCCCAGCCAGATAAGGCTTAACAATGTGCATGATGTCAATGAACCTATCTCTCTAAAAAAACAACATTTATACGTCTTACGATGTGGGTCAACTGAAGTACACCACCTCAACTACAGCAGTGGAGTCAGGTGAACTTACAATTAAGTTTAACACGAATATGTAATCATATGTCACGCCACCCTTCCTCATAGTCTTCTTTCTGCCTAGATCAGGCTTCATTGAGTCCTGCACATAAAAGGTCATAGTCTTTGTCTCTAACGCAACACAGAACCAGTGGCCACGGACAAGTGGCGGAACCATTATCAACTCACAGTCGCCTATATTGTAACCGACGGTTTTGGGAGAGAATTCTTTACTCGCGGAAGACACTTTCCACCCTATTGGGTTGCCTACCAACTTTGTCTGCATAAAAACACATAGTCCTGAGTAATGTGCACATAATATAGTGAAATAAAATGTTGTTCCACTACACAACAAATAAGTAATTACCATGAACCATGCATCAAAAATATGGCGCTTTGGCTGTCCTCCCTCCAGGTTGAAGTGATACATTAAAGCCTTAGACACAACCGACATCACCTACAGCAGCAAATAAACCATTACATCAACTACAAATAAAATTCACCATAACTTAATGAAACCATTCTCCACGTAAGCCGTTATTTATACATACCGTATTACTTAGTCTTTGAATTCCTCCTAGCGTATACAACTGGTCTCGACACAGTTCTTCATCCAAAATCTGAACCAACGGCCTACAAAAACATTTCAAATGCAATGGCAGTTAGTTCATCGCTTCCCGTGTTGTGGTAATATACTAACTACATAACAGTCATTCAATCACATGACATATATACATACACTTCAGCCTCAGCACCTCTGGCCATTGTGGAAACTATGTTGAACAACGTTTTCTGATCATTCGTTGGCGTCTTCCTTTTTCGACTCCCATCCAACTGTATAAATGGACATACAATCGCTTGCAGTGGCTGCCTCTTTGATCTCCGCAGCTGTTGAGGCCTCTAAATTACATAGTCATCTATGGGGACTTTTTCCGCCACCTGAGTTCCCTCTGCATCATCATCTTCATCGTCATCAACATGATCATGTTCTGCATCTGTATCATCAGAATCTGAGTCGTGAGAAGCATCTGTCGCATCATCATCATCCTCATCTGTATGTTCCTCATCTACTGTCACACCAGGGCCGTCTTGTTGTGCTTTGTCCCTGGCCTCTCGTGCCAGCTGGACATTGAGTAACTCCTGCACCACCACGTTTACAAGTCTGTTTCGATTTTCATCGATAACTTTCACCAACTGCGCATAGACCTCCTTCAATTCCTGCAGTGACAGCATAACTTAATTTGTCAATTACATGATTAAATCGTTGTTGCATTTTAAATTAGCTTTGACAGACAAATACAGGGTCTAAATATGGGACATTATCTATGTCCTCATTCCCTGCGCTAACTTCAGAGCCTTTTCCTTGATACAAAATGCCCATATTGCTCGTCCTCTCAGTCTTCACCATTTCGTTGATCTTTTCCTTTGTCCAGAATTCAATTGGTGTGGTGGACTGTTGGCGAACACTTTGTTTCAAAGGGAAATTTTCCCCAAAGAACAACTGCACCATAGAAAATATATGGATCATTATTTTCAGCTTGAATGATAGCTACACATTTAATGTAAACAGTGACATACCGGGAGTAAGTACAGGCAACCACCCACGTTGCTGCTCCCTTCCCTTTTCTTCTTCTCCCTGTACTCTTTCACATAATCACTCATTTCCTTCCACAAGTCTTTCATCATGTATATTGCCCAGTCATAATGTTCAAAACGGTCCATTGTGCAGAACATAACCCTCAACATCCGATCACTTATGAGCCCACTAGATGTAGGGCATAGCAAAGTCCCTAAACTGTACAGCACATACATAAACTCAAATTTATCGCCAGCTGTCCCATATTTTATGTGCTTCAGAATGTCCGTATATCTCTTCTTCCCATACTCCCTCTTCAACCACTGATATCTTCTATCCGAATCCTCCACATCCACCTTCACCTCCTCCCCTGAATTAGGTATACCGAGCAACTTGTGCACATCTGATGCTTCTATTTCTTTTGTCTTCCCCCTAATCCTGAATTGATGTGTTACTGGGTCATATGCTCTCAGCATGGACACAATCAAGTCACGGGGGAGTCTGTCCAATTGCACCTTCAATAAATTTCCAAATCCTATTCTCTTAACCCTCTCCTTCAAATGTTCATTACCGTTCACAAACTGCACAAATGATGTAAATCCTCCCATTGAGCAGCGGGTATGAAATGGTAGTTCCTTTTTCTTCATCTTCCTTTTCGGCCGTCCTTCCATAGCTTTATCATTGTACTCCTTCTTCTTCGCCTCTGGCAACTTACGCCATGCCTTCCCTGCCGACCTACTTTCATCTGCCATCCTTTTCTTCTTCTCCCCAAACTTGGCCACATACTTGTTTCTAAACACCATAAACCCACTCATCACTGGTTTACTCTGTTCACCATCGCCCTTTACTTCCTCGGACTTTTCACTTTCTCTCGTTACTTCTCTACTCTTGACACTTTTTTCCTTTACTTGTTCTGCCTTTGATGTCTCACCTTTGTGTCCCGCCATCTCCTTTTCCTGCACAAAATTGAGTTTACACTCATCAACTATGGATTTCAGCACATTTAATAACATTTTTATTCGTACATGACAAGTTAACACATCTAAGCTGTAACCCCCTTCGTAATTATGATTCAAAATACATATTTTAAAATGAAATAGAGACCAATAATAATCAAACTCATTTACAATCCCTTCCTTACGGAAGGGTTTTCACAAATATTTTCAAAGATTCTGCCTTACCCTAGTCTCAAATTCCACAACTCGAATATAATTACCCTGTGCAGTTACATCACATTTACATATCAGAGTATACAACAAAATCCCGGCAACCCTCGGGTTTCATACATAAACTAAAGGTTTATAAATTCCCATTAGGGGATTACACCACTGTCTCCAAAACAACATTTATAAGATATACGGTGATCTCCCAACAAAACATGATATCTAACACCAAAATATAAATCTCCCTAAGGAGCCTTATCCGCCCTTGGTCGTCTCCTTTCCCTTGGAGCCACTTGCCCTGTCTGAAGGTTTGTCAATGGAAAGAATGAGATTCAAAAGAATCCCAGTAGTAACAAATCACTCATACCACATGTAATCATAAAGCATGCAAGAAAATCATCAAGCAGCATCACAACATAAAGCACAACACGCAGGTGGCCACATATGCACATAATCACATAATCACATAATCTCATCCCCCGTATTCCACCGCCCCAAAGGCACGATCCTCCCACCGTCAACACCGATGGGCCGCGGGTGAAGGTTTCACAAATAGCCTTTTGGCTTTCACATATAGCCTTACGGCTTTCATATAGTCTCATCACCCGGATTCCACCGCCCCAAAGGTACGATCCTCCCACCGCAACACCGATGGGCCGTAGGTGATAGACTCACAAACAATGATCAAACAAACATACCATGTATCACATATAGTATAAGAGAAAAGAGTCGCTACCTTGTTCTTTCCTGATGTGCGCCGGCACAGGTTGCTTGCGATTAGGACAAATGTCGAACCCTATAAACTAAAGTCAAGGACGATAGGTTATTCTCTATTCCAAATTCTCACCTTCAGAACACTTAAAGTTAGTTATCACTTGGACTCTTTAGGTGGCTACTAAAAGCCTAGACACATACCTAAAGGGTTGGGGAGTACTATCTCAAAGACCACCTTTTAGTGTGCATCGTAAAACGTGCTAACCACTGGGCTCATAACTTAGTCCTAGAATTCCAAAATACAATTTAGACACTTCCATAGTGTTTCTGGGGGTTATATGAGCATATTATGAAAATTTACAAAAATGCCCCCGGAGACCCGGCCCGGCCGTACCCGGTCCGGCTATACTTTTCCTGAAATTTTGACATGGGCTATTCTGAGATATTTTCGCCCAAGGAATCCATTTCCGAACTCAAAATTATCAAATTCAATGTCAAATTACAACATTACCCTTGGCAGCCTCACTTTAAGGGTTTTAGGGGCGTTTTCTTAATTATGCTTTTTCGGCCTTTTCCGAAAAAGTGACCAACTATAACCCCACCTAATTTTCGCTCCTGAACTCAATGGAACCATCAAATCAATGAAAAATCCAAATCTAACCCTCAGATCTAGCCCTGGCCAAAATCTTGGCTACTTTGGGAAGAATCGGTGTTTTTCGGTTTCGGCTCCGTAAACGTGTTCCTTTCTACTCCTAACCACTTTATTAATCATTACATTAGGTTACAACTAACATTAAGACCCAATTTGGGCAGCATAACCCCTAGGCCATATCATTTCCAAACTCTAAAACCAATGGCAATCCGGCGAAATTTCACCGATTAAATTGCCCACAGCAGCCAGAATAAGCAATATACAAAAGTTTGGAAGTTACCTCAAGCTCCCACTAGCTTTTTCTCAAGGTGGATGAAAACCCTAGCCTTAGAACACCCAAATTTGTGCTCCACAAACCTTGAAAAATATAGAAGAATAGCTTAGGAGTGGAGTTATACGCGTTAGGTAAGGATTTACCGAAGAAATCGACTTACCGTACAAGTGCTCTTCTCCTTCTCTCTCTAGAATTTCTCACACCTTCTCTCTCTTGTTGCAGCTGAATATCACGGTTTTGGGCTGAAGGAGGAGGTGGATGATGATTTAATATAATATAATATTATTTTCTAATTATTTATTAAATTTCCATCAATTTCGGATTTTTACAAAATTCTGGCAGATTTCTGCCCAAACTTTGAAAAATCATAACTAATTCTAGAAAAATCAAAATGAGGTGATCCCAAAGCCAATGGAAAGCTATTTAAGTCCTCTTTATTGAAAAAATATGTATCACTGTATTTAATAAACTCAAAAATACATAATTGCACAAAAATCCATACTGCTCCAAAACAGATTCCAGTTTCCATCCCAAACTTTGGAAAATCATAACTCTTAGCTCACAAATTGAAATGACACAAATTATATGTCCATTTTGTAGCTTGGCATGTGAAATTTAAGACTGGAAAATTTCAGAATTTTTAGGCACCATTTTCCTATTTAAAACGTTCATACAAATCGACTGCCCTGTACAGAGTTTCAATGGACAAGTTTCCAACTTTTGCACAATTGTTCCCAATGGTTCCAATTTCACAATAAACACTCTCCCCACACGAATTTTCACAACGAAGCCATTGGAATCATTAAAACATCCAAATTCCCATCACTCATTCTCCAAAAATGTTTATTCAACAATAATTACAGTCACTTTTGAAGTCATTAACCCTTAATCGCTTTTTGGGATATTACATAAGCTACGTCTTCGCAACTTCTTATACCAGTTTATAACCTTCCCATCACAACCACAACTATTGGAAATATCTATTTCCCCACAGTTAAATAAGGTCTCACAACTTATAGAGAAAAATTCACAAGTTCTGCATAAGGATTCACAACTTCGTCTATGAATTTCACAATTTCCTCACCTAAATTGACCTCTACACATATTTACCAACTTTTCATTACGTTTTCACAAACTCCGATAATGTTTTCACAGGATAACATTCGATTTTCACATGTTATCTTAGGGATTCAACACTTCACTTAAAACAATCCACACTATCCAAAACATTTTCACTACTGTGAAATCGGCGATTCCTATATCTACACACCCTTTCACAACTTCTACTCATATCCACAACTTCATATGCTGTTTCACAAGTTACCAACGTGTCGTTATCGTTTTCACAGATTCTTCTTTTGTGTTCACAACTTAACATGCAGTTTTCAGAGGTTTTGTTTCACAACTTCACTTAAGCCATTCGCAACTGTATGTATAACATTCTCACAACAATAAAATCACAAATTGACGCGTTCATATGCTGTTTCAACGGTTTAGAAATTTCAAAAGTTGCAATTCAAACTTCCCAACTTAACAACTTATTTTCACAACTTCCCCTCAACGATTCCCAACTTCACTTACGAGGTTCCAAATTAAGCACTGCCTGAACCACTTCATAGCTTTTATCCACATTTCCCAAACTAATTTTAACCCAACGACATTGAACCCCCATTCTAATCAAGTGGATAAGTTAAAATGAAATACAATTTTAAACACAACCACTTACCCAACTTCAACACGGAAGCTCAAATTCGCAGCCGCAAACTGGTGCCTCTGCAACTGTCCAATGCCTTTCACCACAACCTCTTCTCGCCTTCGCTCCTCCTCAAATCCACCCCAAATTCGCCGCACAATGTCGCTGCTACTATTCTCTCTCAACGCCACGGAACCACACTCCACCAACGACAATGACGACGCCGGAAGAAGATGAAGAGTCCCGATAGAGTTTTCGCGCAATTTCGCCCTTCTTATTTCCTCAACGTTTTTCAATTTTAAAACTTTCAGGGTTACGCACGTCATTTTGTCTACAATTTCAATATCCCAGATCAAGTACTCGCACTTTTGTGGAAATATGGAATTTCGGAACACCTTTGCGTCTTTTGCTAATTTAAAAGTTCTTTTTGAGGGATTTTCCCAATAAAATTTTAATAAAAAGAATATATAAGATAAAAGAGTAAGAAAAAATAATTAAAAATTTTTAACCCTACTTTTTTAATTTTTTAAAATTTAACTAAAATTTTTTTCCTCCGCCCACTTTCCCTCCCCTTTCCTCAGACCAAACAAACCCTTAGACTTTGTGCACACCTAGATCCATGTGGTGGGAGCGGATGCGGATCCCGAGAGCAAGGATCACTGGTGGAGCTGTGGGTGGAAGAGATTCGGAGATTGTGGCAGGACCCAAATGGAAGACCATCATCTGTTGCTTCAATAAATTGGGAGGTCCAGTGGCAATACGAAGCAAGGCTCATTCTGGTACGTTGCATCCAGTTACGCCCTTAACTTTGACAGTAGCCAGGATGGTGCAGGGGATTACTAAGCTATGTGACCAATATCTCGACCAAGTATGCCAAATCCCGGGGTCGGCGAAGTTTTCAATGGACCTCGGGAGGGATGGGCCCACATTCACATGAGGGGTAGGGTTGTGGAATTTGGCAGATCGAATTCTTGCATGAAGGGTCCGAGGTCGTAGGGCTTTTCGGAATATGGCCACGGGAGCATGTTGTTTGAGAGACTTCATCATATTCATCATCGTCACCCGTGTGAGCCTTAAAAGTAAATAAGCAATGGTAAATATGTATTTTAACATCTATTTTTAAAATCCATAATTACCTTTACCCCTAAAAAAAATTTGGTGTCAAGTGCATTTTGGAAAAAAAAAAAACTCATCTGTATTTTTACGCATTAACCTCAAAAATTACTACCATGAATTTATAAATCTGAAACAATATATTCCGTCCAAGTATTTTTTGCCAACAAGTCAATATTCCGTCCAAGTTAATATATATAAGTGTTTTTTTTGGCCAAATAATATATATATAAGTTACTTTGTCCCTCCAGGGAACTCGGATAAAATAGGAAATATACACACACACATATATATAATTATTTCATCATTATTAAGGAACAATGATTGACTTATTAAATAAGTTTTCAAGTGAACATTTTTTAACCTTATCCCCTATTTAAATCTGTCTCATTCTTCTTTAATTTCTGTTATTTAATGGGTATCATTTAGCATTGGGAATTCGGGCTGGCCCGTTCAGGCTCTGCCCCTTTGCACCTGCCAAGACGGGTCTTGGGGGGAGGGGGCTGCGCGCCAGTACGACTATGTTTTTTTTTTTAAAAAAAAAAAGTCATTTCACTCATTTTTTTAAAATTCTTACGCATTTTCTCTTTCATCAACTCATATCATACTTCTTTTCGTTTATATTTTTGTGTTAGGAAATCAATTTCATTTTTAATTTCCATTTTTTTTCATCTACTTATATCACAAAAACATATAAAAAAATTATTTTAAATTTAATAATAGTAGAATAAATAAATATAATATGAAAATAAAAATATCAAATAAAAAATACGAAGAAGAAATTAAACACAACATCAAATAAAAGGCTATTAGGGTATTTGGATTTATTTTATAAGAAAAACTTTTTTAAAAAAATGGGGCAAGGTGTCTAAAGCCCACCAATTTTAGCGGGCGATCCGTTTTACCAGCTGTAGTCAATAGATAGAGAATAAAATTAAGAAAATAGCAATTAATAATTTTTTTAAGTGATTGATATTATGCACTAAAAATTGCTCTTAAAAAGCATGAGATATAAATATAATAAACTAGGGGTGAGCATGGTGCCTAGGAGTCCGGTATATCCACCCGAGCCTGGTCAAAAATTGCCTTGCCCAACCTAAAAAAAGTGGCCCGAAAAAAATTTGGGCATCTTTGGGCTGGGCGAACTATCAAGCAGGGCTGGGCATTGGGTAAGGGGTATCACCCTGCTCGAAAAATTATATACAATTTATTTAAAATATATATTATTTTATATAAAATCAATAGTATTCTATACATATTATTTTATTTAATATCTATATATATTATTTCATTTTTATGAAACATTTTATATTATTATTTAATATCCATCCATCATAGTTTATATATTACTCACTGTTTTTTGAATGGATGTGGTTTTTTTGATTTGGATGGATGATACAAAGTATTAAAAAGTTAAAATCAAAGACGAAAAATTGTGTTTCTTTGAAATATCTTTATTGCAATTTCACATATTCATATCAATCAATATTCATACACAAATATATATTACTTCATAATTTGTCATATAATTATTAAGACATATGGTAGTTTTTTTTTTAAAAAAGATTTCAAGACTCAAGTTATAGATTTATTTTGAGATATCTCAAGGTGTGAAATTATAGAATGTATTTAAAGTTTTTAATAATGTTTATTAAATATAATTGGAGTTAGGGAGTTACCACTCGGGTAAGGAAGAAGCCCACCCTGCCCAGCCCACCCTTACCTTGCCCGAAATTATTAGGATTTCTATTGGGCAGGATTGGACATCAGGCTACAAAATTAAACCCATTCATCCTTTGGGTTGAGCATTGGTCATAAGTCATGCCCTGTCCAACCTTACCATGCGCACCCGTACAATGAACCATTAAACCTTGTGTGAGTGAGTTACTAGCTATTACAATGAAAAACAGAGTCAAGAAGTAAGAAAAGCAGGGTAATAATATCATAAATTGATAGTTATATATATATATATATATCTCAACCATAATATCCACAAGACAAGTTCATTTAATTTTGTTTTATTCCCTAAAAATGAAATTTCCCATTTTCTTGTATTAAAATAAAAAGGAAAAGATTTGGATGACGGGCATTGTATGAAAAGACCATTGTGCCCCCATGTTGTAACATTTTCGAAGTTGCATTTTTACCTTTGGCTCACCGTCATCGTTCTCCGGCCTCCATTGTTGTCGCCGGTTTCAGCCTCCATGACGATCACCCTCTCTACACAATGCATCAACAGCATAAAGCAATAAATGGTCAAGAAATCGCCGAACCCTATATATCCCAATTCAGAGAATCGGCAAGCGTCAGAGCAGAAATAGAAATCCACCACTTCTGTTGGTCTGATCTCGTTTAATGTTTCTTCACGGTGGTGTTTTCATGGTTTTTCACGGTGGATATGGTTGTGAAGAAAAGGTCTCGTGCGAGAGAGCAGGTAATTAGTTTTTTTTTCCTTTAATAAAAATTCTTAAAATATTTTTGGTCTTCTCATCTTGAATACATATATTTGTTAAAAAATTGACCATTATTTTATTTCATCCCGCTTGTAAGGACGGAGTCTTGGACTTTTTGCTATTTTCTAAGCATTCCCGACCCTTTAAATAGAGATTAGCAAGCAGCCTCATTCTCCAACTCCAAAATCTAAAATGCTCTCCGATTTGTGAGTGTCTAGGAAACACAATTACTGATTTCAGAAGTTATTTTTCGTGAATCGAGATTAAACTCCACTCACATGTATATATAGTAAATCGTAAAAGCTTCTGTGAAAAGCTAATCCAAAGCCTGGGCTGTAAGCTCTTCTTCTTTCTTCCACTTTCAATACTAATCATCATGGCATCTTGCGGATCCTTCATCAAGCCAAACCAATCAATCCCTCTAAGCCGTAAGGCTCCCAAACCAATTCATGGTGGTAGAAAGCAGGTTGGTTAGCCGACTAGGCACTACTTTTGTGTAGAATCTCGTTATGGGGTTACAGTTAGTCTCTTATGAAGCCTTTTCATTTAACAACTGCTGTTATTCCTGTTGTTGATGATGATGTGTGATTGTATACGTGCCAGCTCTGTGTAAGGGCATTGGGTAACAGCTATGGTGAGGAGAGGACGATTATAAGCAAAGATAATGAAGGGTGGAAGATTAATTATTCAGGACAGAAACCACCAACACCATTGCTGGACACTATCAATTACCCTGCTCATATGAAGAATATGTCGGCACAGGTGAGCCATTTGTTTAAATGACTCTGTGCTGAGTGATAAGTTCTTGTCTATATCCCTACGCAGTACTTGAAAAATTTTCAAAAATATATGTCAGGATCTTGAACAACTCGCGGCTGAGCTGAGAGCTGATATTGTGCACACTGTTTGTAATACTGGAGGGCATCTTAGCTCAAACTTAGGAGTGGTGGAACTTGCTGTGGCTCTGCATCATGTTTTTAACACCCCTGAAGACAAAATTATATGGGATGTTGGGCACCAGGTCTTTATTATCTTCCTTCTTCTTGAAATTATGGTTTGATCTTATGTTTACTTTGTTTCCCATGACTTTATGGTGTTGGTTTTTCATGAGAGGGTCTAAGAAGCTATGAATTTACAGGCCTACCCACACAAAATCCTCACGGGTCGAAGGCACAAGATGCATACCATAAGGAAAACTTCTGGGCTAGCTGGATTTCCCAAGAGGGATGAGAGTGTTCATGATGCTTTCGGGGCAGGACATAGTTCAACAAGCATATCTGCTGGTCTTGGTGAGATTCTTAAACCTTAAGAAACAGTTTTTGCTGAATAGATTAAAAATTAGAGAAATTCTTAATGATCTGTTTTTGCCTATTCATGTAGGGATGGCTGTTGCAAGAGATCTTTTGGGAAAGAATAATAACATCATTTCGGTGATTGGGGATGGGGCTATGACTGCTGGTCAAGCTTATGAGGCCATGAACAATGCTGGATTCCTTGACTCTAATCTCATCATTATTCTTAATGACAACAAGCAAGTCTCCTTACCAACAGCTACCCTTGATGGTCCCGCAACCCCAGTTGGAGCACTCAGTAGTGCTTTAAGCAAGATTCAAGCCAGCACCAAATTCCGCAAGCTCAGAGAAGCTGCAAAAGTAAGTTTTCATCTTTGGATCTATGCACAGACCTAACAAATAATGAATAAACATGTGTCTATGTGTGTATGTCTATGTGCATATAGGTTGCATGTATACTTTGACAGAATCAACCTATGAATTCTTCTTCAACTTTTGCGCTTGTGTTGAAATTTCAAATAGTCTGGGATTTGACTGTGTTTTGGTCTGGTACAGAACATCACAAAGCAGATAGGAGGACAAACATATGAAGTTGCAGCAAAAGTAGATGAATATGCAAGAGGGATGATGGGCGCTAATGGGTCAACTCTTTTTGAGGAACTAGGCCTGTACTACATCGGCCCCGTGGACGGTCATAACGTGGAAGATCTAGTCAACATTTTTCAGAAAGTGAAATCCATGCCTGCACCGGGTCCAGTTCTGATACACATCGTGACGGAGAAAGGAAAGGGATATGCCCCGGCTGAAGCTGCAGCTGATAAAATGCATGGTGAGCTTGAAAATCCTGATTTTGTTTTGTGATCTTACATAGTAATGATAGATCATGGTAATGAAGGATACTAATGCTGTCTTTCTCTCTCTCAGGTGTTGTCAAGTTTGACCCAAAAACGGGAAAACAATTCAAAACAAAATCCCCTACACTTTCATATACCCAGTACTTTGCTGAAACTTTGATCAAGGAGGCTGAACAAGACAACAAGATTGTAGCTATTCACGCGGCCATGGGTGGTGGGACAGGCTTGAATTATTTTCAGAAAAGGTTCCCAGATCGCTGCTTTGATGTTGGTATTGCTGAGCAACATGCTGTGACATTTGCAGCTGGGTTAGCTGCTGAGGGTCTCAAGCCATTCTGTGCCATCTACTCATCATTCCTGCAACGAGGATATGATCAGGTGAGCCAAAAACTGTTGAAATACTCTTGCTTGAGTTGCAGCCAAACCATCATAGCAATCTCACTGAACCATGGTTCATAATTGTTTGTTGTGTAGGTGGTCCATGACGTAGATCTTCAGAAACTACCTGTCCGGTTCGCTATGGATAGAGCTGGTTTGGTCGGTGCAGATGGACCAACTCACTGTGGAGCATTTGATATCACTTACATGGCTTGCCTGCCTAACATGGTGGTCATGGCTCCCTCTGATGAAGCTGAATTGATGCACATGGTTGCAACTGCAGCAGCAATAGATGACAGACCAAGCTGCTTTAGATTTCCAAGAGGAAATGGAGTCGGAACCCTTTTGCCTCCCAATAACAAAGGAACCCCACTTGAGGTTAGCAGAATAGTACCTCACGGATCAGTCTCAATTCAACTGAGCATATAAGCAATCCAATTATAATTACCTTTTGTTCCCGTTATGCAGATAGGAAAAGGAAGAATACTAATAGAAGGAACCAGAGTTGCAATTCTGGGATATGGCTCAATGGTTCAACAGTGCCTGCAAGCAGCAACATTGCTAAGAACACAAGGTGTATCCACGACTGTTGCTGATGCCAGGTTTTGCAAACCCCTTGATACTGATCTGATTAAGCGACTAGCAAAGGAGCATGAAATTCTGATCACAGTGGAAGAGGGTTCTATCGGAGGTTTTGGATCTCATGTTTCACAATACCTTAGCTTGGCTGGTTTACTAGATGGACGCCTGAAGGTAATAATAATAGTTCTTCCCTATATCATTACTCTTCCTTCACCATGCCAACAAGATTTTTGTGTGTCTAATTTCTGTTCTGAACTTTTTGGTTGCAGTGGAGGGCGATGATGCTTCCTGATCGATACATTGATCATGGATCGCCCCAAAACCAGATTGATGAAGCCGGCCTTTCAGCAAAACATATTGCAGCAACAGTGTTGACTCTTCTGGAGAGGCCAAAAGAATCTCTGCTCTTCCTGTAAACGGCAGTGGCTGATAAAGGAACATTAAGGGGGTCAGCCATGGATGCCTCTAAATGAATTACAGAGCAATGATCAAAAGCCAATGAAAGGCACAAAAAGGCTCTGGGAACAATACTTACTTGATGAACTGACGCCAACAACAATGATAAACTCTTACTCCACTATCCACTAAGTGAGGTCGACTATAGAAATCGCAAACCTCATTAAGTGTTTGCTTTGGTCTTTCTTGACATTTTTTTAGAAGACTTCATACTATTTGATTAGCCTCTCTCACTAAGGTACTCAATGGCCTTCGGACTTGGTTTCAATTGCTCTCCTAACTTATCAGATCTGGGCCGTTCAAATATGATTTTGGATGGTCCAAATTTGAGTTTTTTTTTAAAATGATGACTTCATGTTTTGAAAAAATAGTAGTTAAGATATTACGTTTATTTTAGATTATATATCTATTAAAATAATTTTTATTAAAAAATATAGATTTTTAAAAACTCATATATGGGCCGTCCAAACCAAATCTAATGGTCAAGATATGATGAATTAGAAGAGCTAAACATGTGCCTAACACTAAAACTAAGTCCAATAGCCTTTGAACATGCAAAAAAGTATGAATTATACATTTTTCACATTATTGGAACTTTTGTAATTAGTGATGTTCTGAAAAATAATGTTAGCTCAGTGATTGGCTGCTTTGTTTCTTTTCCTTCCTTTTGGCCCACAAAAATCGTATCCCTCGAATAATTAACTGATCTTATTATCATCCATATCAGCTCAATTGTTAACAAACAGAGCTACGGAAGATCTTTGCCACACAAAAAAAAAAATAATAATAATAATAAAAAGGTACCTAAGACGAGGTTTAATTCAGTGAAGCTAATGGTGTTGTTGCGCATCTAATGGCTTAAACACTACTATTTCAATTGATTAAAAAATTTCTTTTTGCAGGTTTTACCTTCCATTGCATTGTATTTTGTGTAGGACATAGTTTTCTCAATTGAGCAAGGATAATAATCTTATATCATGCTATAATAGTGTCATGGAATCAGTTATAAATTTATTTTTGACAAATGTGCACATTTAGTCCTTTAATTTTAGAAAAAATCAATTCCCCATTCCTTATATAGTTTTCATGAGTTTTGAATTAGATCCCTACATCTTTTTTTTCCTTTTTCTCATGTCCTTTTAAGTTTACTCCATCAACTCCTTTAGTCCTTACGTTTAATAAATAGAATACGATTATCGTTGGCCCTTCCTTTTTTTCTTCTGTTGAACAAGGAAAATAAGACTAAGTATCTGTAGACAATCTATCTAAGTCCAACCGCAACATATCGCGTATGCAATCAGTCGAGTATCGAGAATCTGCTCATCCACTACCATGTTCCTCGCTTTCAACTGGTAGTACTTCCTCACCATTCCAATGCCGCCCAAGCAACTGTTAAATCTCCACAAGAATGGCATAATCAGGATTATCTTCCTGCATGGTAGACATAAGGAGCTTAATGACCTCCCGACATCGCTTTCAGCTATGAGATATGAAAACTTACGATCCCAAGCTAACTTTAGTGCCCATAAAAATCCCCATGCCTGCGACCCACACAATACATGAAACCTTATACAAAGTTCCCATTACAGTCGCGCGTGGCGCCACCACAGGTACAGTAACTAGTAACAACATCATGGGGTCCATCAACATTATACTTCAAAACACTCGTTGGAGGGGGACACCAACTACCACGTAACCTCTCTTCTGTCAGAACTGTTGGGAGATTCGAAATACCCCAAGAAAGATGAAGAGAATTGAAGACTGAATTGATTATATTGAACTGAGATTATTTACATGGTATTTATAGGAAAAAATGTAGACAAAGTAAGAGTGATTAATGGAAGAGACAGGGATAAATTCAAAATAATTGACTAAGAGGAATATGGAAGTCAGCAATATCATGCTTGCATCGAAAGAGCTTTCGACTTTTAACTCTCCCCCTCAAGTTGGACTGTAGATATCAATCAAGTTCAACTTGCTAATTAGATACTCAAACCTGTCCTTGGGCAGTCCTTTAGTGAGGATGTCTGCGGTTTGTTCTTTAGAAGGAATATACCTTAGATCAACGATACCCTCATCAACTTTTTTCCTTATAAAATGTCTATCTATCTCGATATATTTAGTTCTATCATGTTGAATTGGATTATGAGCAATGTTGATTGCAACCATGTTATTGCAATAGACCTTGATTGGTAGATTTATGGACTTCCTCAAGTCTTCAAGAATACGCTTTATCCATATGCCTTCACAGATTCCCAGTGCTACAACCCTGCATTCAGCTTCAGCATTGCTTCTTGCAACTACACTTTGCTTTTTACTTCTCCATGTGACCAGGTTACCCCACACATATGTACAATATCTAGATGTGGATTTCCTATCATCTTGATCGCCTACCAAATCAGCATCTGTAAATAATTCTACAATCCGTTTGTCAGTTATCTTAAATAACAAACCACATCTTGGAGATCCCTTTAAGTAATGAAGGATCTTGTAGACTTCATTCAAATGTTTCTGTTTAGGATCATGAGAATATTGGCTGACCACACTTACTGCAAATGCAATTAAGTGTCACTAGGTCTGCAACCTATCATCCCTGTTTCCTTTAGAAGGTCGAGTACATACTTCCTTTGGGAGATATAAATGCCTTTCTTGGATCAGGCAACTTCCATTCCAAGAAAGTATTTTATTTCTCCAGGATTTTTAATCTGGAATTCTCATGCCAGGGCTGTCTTGATTTGATTGATTTCCACCTCGTCATCTCCTATGAGGATTATATGATCAACATATACAGCTAGAACAGCCATCTTACCCTTATGATGTTTGACAAACAAAGTATGGTCACTCTGCCCTTGAGTATAGCCATGTCTCTTATGAACCCGGGTAAATCTGTCAAACCAAGCACTCGGAGATTGCTTTAACCCATATAACAACCTCTTTAACTTGCAGACTTGGTCACCTTTTTTTCTTGCGAACCTTGGAGGTAACTTCATATACACCTCTTCCTTGAGTTCTCTGTTGAGGAACACATTCTTTACATCGAGTTGGTGTAGATTCCAATCTAAATTTACTGCAATAGATAAGAGAATTCTGATGGTATTTAACTTGGCTACTGGAGCAAATGTTTCAGTATAATCTTCCCCATATACTTGCGTGAAGCCTTTTGCAACTAGTCTAGCTTTGTATTTCTCAAGAGTTCCATATGCTTTATACTTAGAAGTAAATACCCATTTGCACCTAACAGGCTTCTTCCCTCGTGGTAGATCTACTACATCCCATGTCTTATTACGCTTAAGAGCTTTCTTCCAAGACAGCTTGCCTCCACTCAGGTATAGCCATAGCCTCATTAATAGTGTCTGGTATCCTGATTCTATCAAGATGAGATACAAATGCATTGTATTTAGATGAAAGGGCCTTATAGGAGACAAATTTCTCAATGGGATATCTAGTGCATGATCTGGGTTGTCTAGGTTGTTTTCATATTGCAATGGGAATATTAAGATTAGAACCTTCTGTTGCTCCTAGACCTGCTTCTGGCATCGACTCCTGGTGAGTGCTAATAGCCTGAAGATCAGAACCTTCTGTTGTTCCTGGATCTGCCTCTGCTACCGACTCCTGGTGAGTGCTAATAGCCTGTGGCTCATTACCTCTTTTATGTCGTCGTATATAGGTATTACCCCACATATTTGTGTCTCCCCTAGATTCGGCACATTATCAGAGTTATCAAGGTTGTTATTAGGAGTATCAGAGGTATCAGGAGTAGGTTCTGTGTGGATAGGTGTATAAATTGTGACTGTTTAGTCATCCTTTAGTGTTTCTTTTGTCTGAAATTCACCATCTCTCCCCCCTGAATTGCAAACAAGGCATAATAGGGTGTATTTTCAAGAAAGGTGACATCACATGTGACAAATAACCATTTAGAGACCGGATCATAACATTTGTATCCTTTTTGAGAATGAGAGTAACCTAGGAAGATACACCGAAGGGCTTTAGGGTCAAGTTTGTTGGTGTGATGGAGGTGAACATATGATGTGCAGCCAAACACCCGAAGTGGGAGAGTATTTTTGAGGTATGGAAGGGTATAGTATTTGTGGAGGAGTTGAAGTGGCGTTTTATAAGACAATGGTCGGCTTGGCATTCGGTTAATGAGAAATGTGGCAGTAAGGACAGCATCATCCCAATGATATTTAGAAACATTACTGTTAAACATGATGTGTAACGACCCCTCTTAATTACCATATAATTAATTTCCAAACCAAGTAAAACATTAAATATTACATAATACAACATATTATGGGGTTCCGTCCACAGTACAAACCCCAGTATGCAGCGTAGTATTCAACATATGCAACGTAAAATTAAAAAGGCCCTTAAGTTTGGCAATATACATTATACTAATGTAACCAAATGAAACATATGATAGATCAAATCAAGTCTCGCTTGCCTTCCCCTTGGTAGCACCACCTGAATTCTCACCTGAAAAATTTTAAATATCGATAGGGTGAGTCATGTGGACTCAGTAACCACAATTCCATTTTAACGAGTATGCAGGGAATGATTATAAGATAATTAAGTGGGCAACATATATATATCCATAGAACATAAAGTTTAACCTTTCCAAAACATTATTATTTCAAGAAAACAATCCAATATGCATAAAACTCCCTCAACCATCCTTATAACCTCCTTAACCGCTGACAGAACCCATGAGCTATAACATATAATAGGATTAGTCTTTGACGAGACTGCACCAAGCTCTCCAATAATGAGGTGTAACCCGGCCAAAGGCTACAGAACTCATATCGGATCATGGTTTCCCTTTCCGTCAAAAATGGAAAGGTGTCACCTGCCCTTGAGCTGACCCTTAACCCGACCAAAGGAAAGGGTGATACCAAGGGCCCTGAGAATGCCAAAACCATCCACTGTGCACACGGCGGCGGCTATACCACATGGTATAAAAGAATCAAACATCTCCTCAATCACAACTCACCATATCCAACATCATAATCTTCAATATCAATAATTTATTCATATATTTCATATTTAATGCTATGCATCATCAATCATTCAAAGAAATCATTCAGGCCCACTTAACTAAAAAATTACTAAAAACATGATTAATACTGTCATTGTACATTTTTCATATATATAAATTACTATAACATATTTATAGCAATTAAAAATATCAACATACGCATATAATCATTTCAACAAGCATACAAGATAAATTGGAAAGTGGTTACCTCAAGTTCTTGACACAACTAAACTTGAGAATTTAACTCCAACAAGCCAAATTCAAATTCACTCTACAATAAATAGATATATTTACATGTTCATATAATTTATAATAATTGTTAACTATTACAAAATAGCAAATAATAATCCACATAATTGGCTCAATTTTCTTAGAAATAACAACAATTTATCTATTCCTCAAATTCCTTTTCAATCAAAATTTCTAAAATTGCTTAACTCTATTTCACAATAAAATATTTAATAACCATAATTCTCTAACTATAATATCAATTCATAATTTATAATTTCACATAACTCAAAATCTGTAAAACTAAACCGATTAAAATTTCAATAATACTTCCAATAACTCAAATAAATTGTTTAATCCAAATTTAATCGGTCAAAAACGTTCCTAAAGCATAATTTATTATTTATTTAAGAAGAAATTAATTATAAAATCATAAAACAACCAAATGGTAAATCTAAACCGATTAAAATCAACTATTATTTATTCTCTACATATCTATAACCATCTTTTGTAAAAACTCAAAATTCTCCCAAAATCCTAACCCCAAAATTATTGTTAATCAATATAATATTACTACCAATAGGAAGATCAAAATACGTAGAACAACTTTTATGAAAGAAGTTTGTTAAGAAAAAGTGATTTTAAGTACCAAAATTATCTGATAAATTTATAACCTTACCTGTTAAACTGCGTTCGCTCTCTGTTGATCGCTTCTCGTGAAACCTAAATGAGAAAGTGAAGGGAAAGGTATTAATAATACCCTCCCGTCACTTTTTCCTCAAGCGGGTCCCACATGTTTTTTTTTCTTTTCTTTTTCTTTCTTTACCGACAGTTTGCCCCCTCCCCTATATTTTTTTATAATATTACATGATGGCTCTGGCAATCTCAAGAATATGGCGATTCTTTTGTTCAGCAATACTATTCTGCTGAGGTGTATTGGGACAAGTACTTTTGTGAACAATGCCTTTTTCGATTAGGAAGGTAGACAAGGCCTGATTGAAGTATTCAGTCCCGTTATCAGTGTGCAGGATCTAGATTTTGGTGGTTTGGATTATATTGTGAAAGTTGAGAAATGTTTGATACACCTCTATTTTATCCTTCAACAAGTAAACCCAACTGACACGTGTATGGTCATCGATGAATGTGATGAACCATTTTGTTTTTGATCAGTTTGGTGTGCAGGATGGTCCCCATAAGTCACTGTGAATTATGGAAAAAGGTTTTGATGCTTGGTATGAGGTTTTGGGGAAGGAAGTACGATGATGCTTAGCCTTTTCACATGAATCACAATGAAACTCAGAGGTGATTTTATGAGGAACAAGGGATGGAAACATTTGAGACATGTAATTTAAATTTGGATGACCTAAATGTTTGTGCCATAACTCCAATTCACTAGTGCTAGAGAGAGACACTTTATTGCAAGATTTAATCTGATGACAATCACTTTCATCAAGGTAATAGAGACCATCAAGCTCTTTCACACTCCCTATCGTCGTTCCCGTCAGCAGATCCTGAAAGATACAGTGAGTAGCAAAGAAGTTGACTTGACAACGTTCATCATTAGCTAATTTCCTCACAGATAGTAAGTTACACTTCAACTTTGGAACATATAATACGGAGTAAAGAGTAAGTGTAGCTGAGATTTTGATAGAAACAATTCCACTTACAACAGACTCAGAGTCATCAGTGATCCGCACGGTCACTCCCTTGGTGATAGGAGTATAGGATGAGAAGAGAGCCTTATTGTCAGTTATATGATCCGATGCACCTGAGTCTATAATCTAACAATTTCCTGTACATAGTTCTTTTATCACAGACAAGGCTCGAAAGAAATTACCTCTCCTGACTACTATGGCATTAGGCTTTGTCGTAGTCTGTAGTGTGGCTAATATTTCCATGATTTTGTGCAGTTGGTCACTTTGGAATGATTCCTTGGAAGCTTTAGCCACGTAACCTCTTTCTTTTCTTGTTTTTTGCTTCCAACCAATAGGTTTACCATGGAAGTCCCAGCAAGTGCCTTTTGTGTGCCTCTATTTCTTACAATGATCACAGAATGACGACCTTAGAACCTCTTTGTTCGGTGAATCGAACAGTAGAAATGTCGTGAGGACCAGAACAAGGCACAAAGGAGGAGGCATCTAAAATGGTAGACATAGTGACTGAAACAAATTGAAAAATGGTTTTTCCAATTCAGAAATACCAGTTTAGTCCTTAGAATTTTCAAAATGACACGTTGGTCCTCTGAATATGGAAAATGATAGTTTGATCCTCCAAATTTATAAAATGACAATTTAGTCCTCCTGAATTTAATATTTGAGGAGTTAGAATCAGTCAAACTTAACACTCAATTCCTTTTTTGCCTATCTTCGTTTCTGCGTGAGCCCGAGATTATCGTCCTAAGAGCCGAAGATCGCAAAAAACGCAGCCGGAGAGAGCAAGGTTCGAGGTGATGATCGGGCTCTGCTTCTGGTCTCGACAGAGAAGAGATTACGATGGTGATCTGCGGAGTTGGAGGTCGACGGTGGTTGCTGAATCAAACTTCAAGGAGGTTGACGGCGGAAGAATATCATCGAGAATGGAGAACGAAGTTGACAGCGTGGTGGTGGCTCACCGAAGATATGCGTAATCCAATTTCAAGGTGAATTGCCCATTAGTAGACCACCTCCAAATGGGGGAGTCAAGCTTAGTTGAAGAACCAGTAAACACCCTTCTAAGAACACCAACTATAGAATCTGGGAGATAAGCTGCAAATTTTCCAAAGTCCTAGTCACCCGATGGGGTTAAACAATCCAGAACCTTCCGTTCCAAAGATTGCTTTGGGATATGTCTAGTAGCCAACGTTTGGAGTGGCACATGGCATGGGACCCAAACATCTCGCCAAAACAATATGAACTTGCCACTTCGTACTAGCCAAGCCAGTCCATGTTTAACAGAGTCCCAGTTATAACGAATAGCCTTCCAAGTACTAGATTCAGGCTATTGTTTCTCAATCTTAGGAAGTAAATCCATTCCACACTTATACTTTTCATGGAGAAACTTAACCCATAACAAATATGTCCTTGTTAATAGTGACCAACCCAATTTTAACATGAAAGCATTATTTTGAATACTAGCTCAATGTAATCCTAAACCACCTTCCTCCTTATAGCAATGCACATTATCCCATGATACCAAATGGACCTACCGACAACTGGTAGTACTTCCCCACAAAACCTTCCTGCATCTCTTATCAATTTCCTCGCATGTGGATTTATGCAAAGGGCCTTTTTGCATAGCATACATAGGCATCTCATAAACCACTGAAACCACCGTGTGATGCCCAACCAGCAAAAGAGTGTTGGCTTTCCAACTAGCCAAGTGCAAATCTATCTAATCTAACAAGAATCTTTATGTTGCTCAAGATACCTTTTCATGTAATAGAGGCATGCCCAAATACTTTCCCAAATTTGAGCATGGCATAAAATTGAGAAAATCACTTATCTCTTTACACCTGTTATGATCCACATTCTTTGAAAAAAATATCTTAGACTTTGTAGCATTAATTTTTTGGCCTGAGATCTCACAAAAATCATCAAGGATAGCCTTCACAATAGTTACCTAATCCATATCTGCTTCTGCAAACAGAAAAAGATCATCAGCAAAGAATAAATGAGAAATAGGCATCCCTTTCTTGCTAAGCCGAAAAGGAAGTCATTCACCATTATTCACTGCATCCTATATCAAATGCCCCAGATCCTCCATGGCTAAGACAAATAAATGGGGAGAAATTAGATCTCTGTATCTCACCCCTCTAGTCGGGCAAAAATCTCTTGTTGCAGAACCATTCCATAGAAGCTTCACTTGGTCAATCACCCTTAATTCTAATATTTTTTAGAAGTTTGAGTTCCTGTAGGTAGGCAGTAAAAAATAAAGCTCTATCTCACTCAATCATAGCCTTTCTTGAGATCAATTTTAATAGCCATAAATCCTCAACGCTTTTTCATTCCTTGCATAGAATGAATAACCTCCTGAGCCAAAATTATACTCCCTCCGGTCCTATTTATAAACAACTTTCTCTCTCATAAGGCTAGTCCCTTTTATAAGCAACTTTCACTTTTTGTCTGAAAATGTAAGCTTCTTTTTCCTATTTTACCCTTATTAAATACTCATCATCTCTTATATCTTATACACATTATCTCTCATACTTTTTATCTATTCTCTCTCCTATACTCTTTTCATAAATAGGGGCACATATGGAAAAAACATGGCATTTTTTATCCACTTATTGTTTTTAACTACCAGTTCGTTTTACACAATCAAGGAGAAAGTTTCTTATAAATAGGATTGGAGGAAGTATTATTTGAACTCTCTCATCCTTTCACAAAATTGCACTGGTTCGACGCTATTACCAATGGCATAATAGGCTTCAACCTATTAGTAATTATCTTCGTCACAATTTTTTAAATTACATTACACAACCTAATTGGTTGAAAGTCTCTAATCATTTGAGGATGCTCAATTTTTGGGATCAAAACAATTTGGGTATCATTTATCTGCTCCACCGTATGTGGGTCAAGGAACACCTTTTTCACCTGCTCAATCACCGACTTGCCAACAGTATTCCCTTGACTTTGAAAGAATAGAGGGTTCAAGCCATTTGGTCCCAGAGCTTTGAGAGGCCCCATGTCGAATGATGCTTGTTTAATTTCTGTAACCAAAACTGGGGATCCAAGAGTACATAAATGGATATCGTTAAAGGAAGGGTAGGTGAACCCAAAAAGTAAAGAGCTTGTACTTGAGCTAACCTCTGTATAGAAGCTCTAAAAAAATTTGTTCCTCATCTCCATAATCTCATTCGTATCCTAGGACCATTCACCTAATTCAAGTTTTAACGCCTCTATTTCATTCCGTCTCCTCCTCCCATTGGCAGCCGAATGGAAGAAGTGAGTATCTCGATAACCATTTACATACCATTGCGATCTTGAATACATTCTCCACACCAACTCTTCTTGTGGCAAAATTGCCTTTAATTCACACCATAATTCGATCCTTATATTCTCTATACGATTAGATAAACACTATGAAGCAATCTTGTTGTTTACTCCTTCTAGTCTATGAAACACTTGCTCCTTCTTCCGCCGTATTCTCCAAACACATCCCTATTCCATATTTTATCCTTTTTTTTGAAGTTTGAGACCAATTCTGGTTTACAACTCAACTTTTCTTTACAAAATCTAGGAACTCTTTATGGAGAACCAATGGAGTAAAAAGTCTAAACAATTGTTGTTGTCGGTCGGGTTGAGCAAAGTTGTTCGTATTAAGAAGCCCCTGTGAAAGACTTGTGCCATCTATCATTCACCAATACCCTATCAATACAACTCTAGCTCCCCATACGACCCCAAGTATACTGAAGTCCTCTGAAACCAATATCGATTATCCCACTATCAATGATCCAATTCGTAAAGGGTCCACCCCTGAAATTTCTCTTTGGTGCCTACTTCTTCGGTCATCAACATGTGCTACAGTATTAAAATCTCCTGCTACTAGGCTATATTGTATTATTGATCTCTCTAAGTGCTACCTATAAGTCTCAACATAAAGCAAGATTTGGATGTCCATATACCATTATAGAGTGCCATTTATTATCACTTCCACCCCCGATCACACCATGTACAAATTGATCCCCTGATGATATAACAAAGAAATCAACCTCATCATCCCAGAAAAGCCAAATACCACTACTAAACCCACGAACTTTGGTTACATGCATATTCGTCCATCCCATTTTACCACTCAAGAACTTCGCCTTCTCCCCTTCTTCATGAGGTTCCAAGAGTGTAAAAATGTTAAATCTATATCTAAACTTTAGATCACATAGTAAATGACAAAACGAGGCTCCACCGGCACCCCTAGTATTCCATGTTGAGATAGTCATAAATAAAAATAGATGAAGGACAAGATAAACCCAAAAAACGGACATCAGTGTAGGGACGTAGACCCAAGGAGGTCATCGTCATCACCTTGCATTACAATATCAACATCATCGTTCTCTACCAAAGGATTAAAATGTGAAGTAAGCACTACGCTGTGATTAGCGTCGGGATCAAGTGGGTCCGAGCTTATTGAACCAAGAAGAGGGGGACATCTCGAAGCAGTGTGATTAATTATTTGTCTACACAACTACAAAGATATGATTCTACGACACCAAACAACGACCCTTTTCAGAAACCAGACGTGGAAAGTCGCAGGGAAACCTTTCAACGACCATTATTGTAAAAACGGTTGTTGAATCAAACTTACAACGACCGTTTTTCATAAACGGTCGTTGAAACTAAGGTTACAACTACTGTTTATGAAAAACGGCCATTGTATCTAGGATACAACGACCGTTTTTGAATAACGATAGTTGTAACTTACAGCAAAATTCCCTTCCCGCGACTCTATTGCTTATTGATGACTCCCTATTTTTAGATAATCTTGAGACATATTTTAATATATTTAGGAGTCATCTATAATAAATAAGAAGGATTTTAGTCAGATTTTGATAAGATACCGATTGGAAGAGATTTTATGATACATATCAAATTCTTAATAAAATAATGATAAATAATAATATTTTAATAATCTAAAAAAACTATACATTAAAACAAGATAAGGATATTTCAGATTTTATTTTTTTTATTATTATTATTTTAATATTTTGACTTTTCCACCCATTATGCCTCAAGATCATGTGTGTGGAGGAGATATATGAT
Organism: Inga leiocalycina; assembly: GCA_963242795.1. Lineage (NCBI taxonomy): Eukaryota > Viridiplantae > Streptophyta > Magnoliopsida > Fabales > Fabaceae > Inga > Inga leiocalycina. The sequence goes on along the minus strand of OY725328.1, from coordinate 40,883,452 downwards.
AATAACTCAAAGGCAATATCTATTTGCATATATTGGGAAAGAGATCAAGCTTGGGAAAAGGTGGGTCGCACATGAAGAAAAGAATAATAAGGTGCAGATCGGATATAATCTAAAGGGAGAGGATAATGAATGAATATATTATATTATATTGATTATATTATAATATATGAAGATTTGACTCACGCAAGATGCAAGTAAAGCAGCATGAGATTATATCTATTTAAAGGCAAAAACACGCACAGAATAGGGACACACAGAAACAGAGGCGACACAGCAGAGGAACGCGAGAAGGAGCTGAAACGCAGAAGCGAGAGAGACTCGAAGCTGAGATCCAGATAGTGACGCTCAGGCAGAGACGAGGAGCGGAGCGAGAAACAAAGATTAGGGAGTTGGGGCTTGAAGATTCAAAGAGATTTAGAGCTTTAAATTTGGTTTTCCATTAATTTTCTTCTCTCTTTATCTTAGCTTCTGATATGAACCGAATTATTATTTATGGTTTTAATTTGTTGATGAACATGAGTAGCTAATTTTCTCGTTCTAGGATTTTCTTGAACCTATTTATGGATTGAATTATTAATTTACTCTCTTTTTGCATCAAATAAAGTTTTTATATTGATTTTATCTGCCCCTAAATACCTGATCACCATTTAGTTGTCTTGTTTATTTAAATTAATCTTGACAAAGATAATTTAAGTCTAGATCTTGGGTAAAATCATGTCAGACTTGAAGTTTATGTATATTAAATGGATGGTTTGTTAGTATCATAGAGATATAGTTAATACAAGAGATTGATTAGTTTATTAGGATAAATATTTGGTTTTGACTCGAGAGAGCGTTATCGAATACTATTGAATCTTAGACAAATACATATCTTTGTTTGATTGCTTATTAAGGGTAAATTAATTAGTTTATGAAATAAATAGGGGATAGATAATCCTAGGTTCCTCCTATCTTAAAGTTCTCGATTTAATCAATTAATCCTTAAGTATAAAATTTCCTTCAAAATATTCTCACTTAACCTGATTGATAATTTAATTAAGATAATTAATTCATTTTTGTCATAGTCCTCGTGGGAACGATCTTTTTATATTACTTGCGACCCGTACGCTTCCGTTAAAGCTAGACGGCTAACAAGTTTTTGGCGCCGTTGCTGGGGACTTTGGCAAAAAGCTCATTGAACTAGTTATCTTAATTGTGTGATTAATCAAATTTGAGTATTTTCTTTCTTTTCTTTATTCTTTTTTATTTTTTTTATACTCCTCGGTTGTTGTTTGGATTTGCAAGTATCTCTCAACGTATGAGTGGCACACTGGTATTCCATCCTAACAACCTGGATGACGAGCATCATACTAAAGAGAAGGAACTTAAGTCTGAATCAGAATCATCAGAAAAACTGACGTCACCTAATCCAAAGATCATGGCACACCCTAATGACGAGGATATGGATCATACTTTAGATGAATATATGGAACAGGAGAGCACCACCTATCAATCTAGCATTCAATTCCCAACTATTACTGCTAGAAATTTTGAGGTGAGACCAATTATGCTGCAGATGATCTAGATGATTGGTACGTTTACAGGAAATCAGAATGAAGACCTAATTGAGCATTTGACAAAATTTGTTCAAATGTGTGAAAATTTCAAACAGTAGGGAGTGTCTTCCGATGCACTAAGATTGAGACTCTTCCCCATGTCATTAGATAAAAAAGCAATAGCTTGGCTCACAGCTCTACTTCCCAATTCTATTTCTATATGGGACACCCTAGCTTCTCTATTCAAAGCAAGCTTCATTCCAAGGGGTGAACGAGTAGTGCAGAGAGCTGAGCTATTGGGTTTTACACAAGAACTAGGTGAACTCTTTCATGAGGCATGGGAGAGATTCAAAGAAATGTGGCATAACTGTCCTAATCATGAGCAGAAGACTTATGTGCTATTGGAAACTTTTTGGGCTAGATTGGATGGTCCCACCGTTTCTGTGGTAAAAAATGCTTGCAACGGTAGGATTGGCAAGAAGAAAGTGTCTGAATTATTAAATTTGTACGATGAAATTGCTTTTAGCACTCTGCAACAATTTGATAAAGCACGCTCTGGGTACAGGACTTATAAAGAGCCAAATACTTCTAATGCTTCTAGTGTGTCTAAAGATATTGTCACTCAACTGGTAGCTATGGCCAAGAGGTTTGATCAACTTGAAATGAAGATAGAGAGGACATCTTCTAAGGGTATTCACGCTATCCAGGCCTCAGGCCTCTCTTGTGAAACTTGTGGAGAAACACATTCTTATGAGGATTGTCCACATACTATGGAGATAGTCTATTACTTGAACAATAATCAAATATATCCTCGTGGCAATCCTTATTCTAACACCTACAACTAAGGTATAAGGGATCATCTAAATTTCTCCGGGAAGAATGGACCAAGTGAGAATCCACCTAATCACTATGCTAGCAAGACAATGGCACCACTAGGTTTTAAGCAACAACAAAAATCTAGAGAAAGTGATTTAGAGACAAACCAGCTCTTGAGGCAGATTCTTAAGAGCCAAGAAGGTATAATAAACAAGGTTAATCTTCATGATACTGCCATCAGAAATCTTGAGATACAAGTAGGCCAAATAGCATCTCAAATGAACACATTCAATAGAAATAGTTTCCCCAGTGACACCATTCCTAATCCTAGAAGGGATGGTAAGGAAGATTACAAAGCAGTAACCTTGAGAAGTGGAAAGCTACTAGCTGACATTCCTTGCCAAAGTGGAAAGAAAAAGAGTGCAATTAATAAGGTTACTAATAGGCAAGAAGATGAAATACATATAGATATTGATGAGGTGGTTAAGGAGAAATCTATTGATCTTGAGAAAATGGATCAAAATAAGGAGAAGACCTACACTTCCCCTTTAAAATATGTGCCTCAACCACCATTCCCTCAGCGACTTAAAAAACATCAAGAAGATTCATAGTTCAAGAAGTTCATTCAGATATTCAAGCAACTCCACATCAAAATACCATTCGCTGAAGCTTTGGAACACATTCCTAAATATGCCAAGTTTATGAATGATATTCTATCTAAGAAATGATGATTCAGTGAGTTTGAGACAATTGTTGTGACCAAAAGTTTCACTGATATCGTTAAGTAGATGCCTCCAAAGTTAAAAGATCCTGGGAGCTTTTCTGTTCCTTGCCATATTGAAGATAAATTCTTGGGAAAAGGAATGTGTGACCTTGGAGATAATATTAACCTCATGCCTTTGTCTGTCTTCAACCAGTTGGGATTGGGTGAAGCTCGACCAACGACGGTTACTCTTCAATTTGCTGATAGAAGTCTATCTCAACCTCATGGAATCATTGAAGATATATTAGTAAAGGTTGACAAGTTCATCTTTCCAGCAGACTTTATTGTATTGGACTTTGAGGCAGATAAAGAATTTCCTTTACTGTTAGGGAGACCATTTTTGGCAACTGCTAGAACATTGATTGATGTAGAGAAAGGTAAGTTAACTATGAGAGTAGGCGATGAGTATGTCACCTTCAATATGACTCCGTTGATTAAATCTCCTAATATTCTATAGGACTATTTTTTCATTGACATGGTTGATCCTGTGGTACAAAATAAATGTGAAAAAGTTATGACTGATAACCCACTTAGAGCTGCGATACTTGGGATTGATTCAGAAAACTTTATAATAGAGGAATGCAAAGCTATCATGGATGCATCGATTCCTTATCCTCAAGGATGAATGCAATTTGAATCATCTAAGAAGTGGCATGATAAGAAGATCATATTCAAGACCTTTGATCCAAGACAACAAGTGCTCTTATATAATTCCAGGCTAAGGTTGTTTCTAGGAAAGCTAAAATCTCGTTGGTCGGGACCATTCACTGTGGTTCAAGTGTTTGATCCTGGCACAGTGGAGTTGGAAGGCAAAAGTGGAGAGAAATTCAAAGTCAATGGGTAAAGATTGAAGCACTATTCAGGTGGTGAAGTAGATTGTCAAACCACTATATTACCTCTAACAGTTGATTCTTGAGATGCTACTATTGTCTGGTTGAAAACTATAAATTTAGTGCTTGTTGGGAGGGAATCCAATGATTTGATTTTCATTTACTATTTTTTTTCTTTTTATCATTGTTATTTAGACTTTAGGGTGATTGCTTCTCTCGCAGCTCCAAGTTCTGGCTCGTGCGCTCTTTTCTCCTTCAATTTTGAAACATCAAAGGAATAACTCCACATCAAAATCAGAGACCTAAACCACGGGAGTATTAGTTTCTTTCTCCTTTATTGATTTTTGCAACATTGAGGACAATGTTTGATTTAAGTGTGGGGGAGAGAATTAGGATTCACAATTTAATTGACATTTGTTTAAAAAAATAATAATAATGAAGGGAAAAGAGATACTTTGTCTTGATTTTGAGATTGTTGGATTTGAATAAATGTAGCTTAGTTACTAGTTGCATGAAGGGAAGTTGATTACATATATTGCAATTATATGATGATATATTGTTTAACTTGATTAAATTGGGTACGATAGTATAGCCCTGTTGGAAGGAAATTTGAGCCTAAAACATTCAATTTTAGTCTGATATTTCACTTGTCTCAACTTACTCTTCAGAACTTGTCTTATTTCTTTTCACTGCAACCTAATACATGTAAAATTCTTTAATAGGATAGAGGCATTGATTTTTATACCCTTGAATCCTAAACATAAGCTACAAACACTTCATCCATTGCTACCGCTTTGGGCCCATCAATTTTTTTCTTTTCATATATGATATCTATATTAAGTTAATATGCATGTATAGTCATTATTGTAGTAGCCTGATCATGCTATCAAATCACAAGATATGGTATTGTTGCTATTAGTGCTTTATGTTGGAGGGTATTTCAAAAAAAATAAAAAAGAAAAAAAAAACCACAACTCCGATGGCTTCTCTCGACCTTACTTAGTAACCGGGGGCACTTTATCACCAATATTGGCACTCATGTCAAACGGTAAAGTCAAAGAGGGCTATGAGTTAGGCTAAAAGCCTCTTGAGGCACTTGTTGGAGTAACTGAGTAACCGGTACTGCATCACCCATGTGCAGGGTCGTGTCAAAAGGGAACCTACAACAAGCTCAAGATGGAAAAAAAATTGAAATATATATATATATATATAGAGAAAGAGAATACCCTTCTTGAATCTTGAAGAATAGCACTCATATCACTATTACATTAAATTATCCATATAATGTGATCTACATGCATATTGCTTAGTATATATCCATCATCCACTCCACATAGCTTATGTTCCAACACTACAAGCCACAAAGTCCTCTTGATTTTTTGAATGCACGTGTGACTGGTGGTAGAAAATTAGAACTATTACAAGCCTATGGTAGGGTGATCGAACAAGTGAATTGAGCGAAAAAGAACCTATATGCTAGTGAGTTGAGTGATATACTTTATACCCCTTGTGTGGCTATTTTACCTAGATTTAATCTTGTTAAACTCATATCTTAATAAGAGTTTCTCTATATGTGATTGACAACCCATATTGCACACTTAATTCCTAGGATATGTTTACTTGAGTTCTTGCAGTTTCAAAGTCAATTCAATTTGTCTATCTTCTTTCTTCAACCTATTTTCAAGATTGATTTTTTCTTTGCCCAGGAGTGCAAAAGATTAAGTGTGGGGGGTGTGATGACTCCCTATTTTTAGATAATCTTGAGACATATTTTAATATATCTGAGGGTCATCTATAATAAATAAGAGGGATTTTAGTCATATTTTGATAAGATACCGATTGGAAGAGATTTTATGATAAATATCAAATTCTTAATAAAATAATGATAAATAATAATAGTTTAATAATCTAAAAAAAATATAGATTAAAACAAGATAAAGATATTTCAAATTTTATTTTTATTATTATTATTATTATTTTAATATTTTGACTTTTCCACCCATTATGCCTCAGGATCACGTGTGTGGAGGAGATATATGATAATAACTCAAAGGCAATATCTATTTGCATATATTGGGAAAGAGATCAAGCTTGGGAAAAGGTGGGTCGCACATGAAGAAAGAATAATAAGGTGCAGATCGGATATAATCTAAAGGGAGAGGATAATGAATGAATATATTATATTATATTGATTATATTATAATATATGAAGATTTGACTCACACAAGATGCAAGTGAAGCAGCATGAGATTGTATCTATTTAAAGGCAAAAACACGCACAGAAACAGAGGCGACACAGCAGAGGAACGCGAGAAGGAGCTGAAACGCAGAAGCGAGAGAGACTCGAAGCTGAGATCCAGATAGTGACGCTCAGGCAGAGACGAGGAGCGGAGCGAGAAGCAGAGATTAGGGAGCGGGGGCTTGAAGATTCAAAGAGATTTGGAGCTTTAAATTTGGTTTTCCGTTAATTTTCTTCTCTCTTTTTCTTAGCTTCTGATATGAACCGAATTATTATTTATGGTTTTAATTTGTTGATGAACATGAGTAGCTAATTTTCTCGTTCTAGGATTTTCTTGAACCTATTTATGGATTGAATTATTTATTTACTCTCTTTTTGCATCAAATAAAGTTTTTGTATTGATTTTATCTTACTCTTAATGCCTCTAAATGCCTGATCACCCTTTAGTTGTCTTGTTTATTTAAATTAATCTTGACAAAGATAATTTAAGTCTAGAACTTGGGTAAAATCATGTCAGACTTGAAGTTTAGGTATATTAAATGGATGGTTTGTTAGTATCATAGAGATATAGTTACTAACCTAGCATTGTCAGATTAAGATTGGTGTTTAAAGTTAGTCCTTATAAATTAATACAAGAGATTGATTAGTTTATTAGGATAAATATTTGGTTTTAACTTGAGAGAGTTTTATCGAATACTTTTGAATCTTAGACAAATACATATCTTCGTTTGATTACTTATTGAGGGTAAATTAATTAGTTTATGATATAAATAGGGGATAGATAATCCTAGGTTCCTCCTATCTTGAAGTTCTCGATTTAATCAATTAATCCTTAAGTATAAAATTTCCTTCAAAATATTCTCACTTAACCTGATTGATAATTTAATTAAGATAATTAATTCATTTTTGTCATAGTTCTTGTGGGAACGATCTTTTTATATTACTTGCAACCCGTACGTTTGCGTTAAAGCTAGACGGCTAACACTCATTTTTCCCTTTTGCTCTTGAATTCCCGCCTCCTTCTCCCGCCATCCGACTACCCTCCCTCACTTTTCCTTACAGATTGTTCCTCGCAAGTGGGTTAGCTATTCCTTCTTTCTATTGCATCGTTCTCCCTCCCCCTCTCACACTGCCACAATTGTCACCATCCTCCATTAGTGTGGGTTCTGTAGCTGCCCTCTTTTCCATTTTTGGTTCAGGTGTGCTGTCTCCTTTGCTCATTCCTCCGTTCATCTTGGTTCTGCAGTTCCTATCTGTAACCTCTTCGATTCAGATTATCCACTACACTACATTTATTTTAGTTTCCTTTTCTTTTTGCTGCTTTGGATTTGTGCTTAGGTTAATGACATTTACAAACTTTAAAACATAAAAATTCTTCTAGGGATAGCTTATTTAGAATGAAAAAGAGGTGTTGTCTGAGTTTTTTTAAGGGTATAAAGGCACCTAGAAGTTAATTAATGGTTATATATTATTTAGTAATGGTGTAAGATATACTGATGAATGTTGCTCAATTAACATTAGGACATATGAATTTAAATCTAGAAAAGTTTCCAGAACAAAATACAAAGATGAGCAAGTTCACAAAAAATGTTTTAAGTGGCCAAATACAAAGAAATTAAATGGTTTTAGTGTTATCTAGTTATATGAGGATGAGTTCTTGATGGATTTAACTCAGTGGGGTGTCTTAGGACAAAAATGCCACTGTTTTGAAAAGCAAGAATGAGGTGTAGGTGTTGTAAGTTGATGAATTAAACATATAAGATGCTTAAAGGGTCCTTAGTTGTGCTGGTGGCAATAGAATTTGGATCTATTAGTTTTTATTCTTGCCCTATTTCAGTTAGCCATTGATTTAAATGAAGGAGTGAAGCTTTGTTTAATTTGATGCTTCCAATGAGTTTAGAAGGGTTTTTTGTGTATGTAGGATAATGCCCCTAGAACAAGTTTGGAACCATTATAATCAAAATTGAATTTTAGAAATAGGTGCATTGATTTTATGAGGTAAAACTGAGGCAAATGACCTCTTCTGCCCTTGAAATTTTGTGTGCCATTAGTACACATCTTATGCTTTGGAATAAGTCTTAGAAAACATTAAATGGATGTTTACATTGACAACTATGAATTTTCAAAGATTGGGCAGGAAAACTGAAAATCCTATTTCAACAAATAAGCAGTGAATTTTCACGCGAGAATTTTAGACTTGTGTTCTTGAATTGATGTTGAATGTTATTTTTCCATTGTAGAGGATTAAAAGAGTTTTAAATAGAGATTTGAACCACTTCATTTTAAGCTTCCTAGATGAAGTTATGATTTTTGAAACTTGATTGAAAATTAAAAGTAGCTAATATCACTGAAGTAAGTAATCACTGATTCTTATACAAATTATCGAGTCAATGTGCTTTCTTTATTTGTTTTTGCTATATAACGTGAACAGGAATAAGTAGTAATATAATTTATTAATATGCATGGAGTTTCCTGCGCAGGTGGAGATAGGAGGAGTGGAAACACCAAATAAAATTTTAAATTTAAATATTTTATATTTGTACTTGTATGCACCTTTTATTTGGATTTTTATTTATATGCAAGAAGAATGAATGTTTTTTGTACTCTGTGTATATATATTTGTCAGAATGAACATAGTTTACAATTACAAAGTGAAAGCAAGTTATTGAAACAGTATAGATGAGAGAGAGAGAGATTTAATTGGTTATTCCTCTTCTCATTCCTCCATTCATCTTGGTTTTGTAGCTCCCCTGTGTGACCTCTTCGGTTCAGGTTAATTGCACACAGTTTAACCATCTCCTCTTCTCATTCCTTTGTTCATTGTGGTTCTGTAGCTCCCCTCTGTGACCTGGCCTCTTCAGTTCAGGTTATCCACTACACTGCATTTATTTTAGTTTCCTTTTCCTTTTGCTGCATACAACATGGATTTGTGCTTAGGTCAATTGCACACAGTTTACAATTACAAAGTGGAAGCAAGCTATTGAAACCATATACATGAGAGAGAGAGAGAGAGAGATATTTAACTGCTCAGTGAAAATGAAAATCTACCAAATTTTGGAAGCTTAATTTTGAGTAGATATTGCGTATAATATATGTAACCTAGCTAATTGAGTTCAAGTCGCCTTTTTTAATAAAGCATCTTTAAGTTTTCTTCATTGAAAAGGATTGTTTTGAATTTTATTTCATCATATGAGCAGTGCAAGTAGTTTTTCTGGGCATGCCTGAACTGTATATATGTTAGGTTGATATTATGATATGTGGAAGAAGATGAATGATCCTGTGTATATATGAAGCAAACAGTAGCTATGTTTTTGACTGAGAATGAATTAATTAAAAGGTTGAATTGGTCACAATTCATGTGGTGGGCCTAAGTCAAAAACTTGTTATAGCTGCAACATGGTTTTCTTATCTTCTTGTTTTTGGGTTCCATGATTTGTATGTAGTTTTTAGCTTCTTTAATTTGTTTAAAATTTCCAATGTATATAAATTTTTAAGTAGCACAATGGTAAATTTGAGTGTCGTTGTAAATGGATTAGGCGGTAATAAAATGGGTCATAGCTGGATAAATGCATTGAGAACTAGTGAAGAATATGAGAAAGGGGTGAAAGAGTTTATTGAATTTGCTAAAATGAATGCGCCTAGTACAAATGGGAAGTATTTTTGTCCATGTATGAAATGTTTAAATGAGAGTCGTCTGAATATTGATGATATAAGAAATCACTTAGTTTGTGATGGAATAAATCTTCGGTACACAATGTGGATATGGCATGGTGAGGAAGTAACCACTTGTGCATCCCATGAGAAGGAAGTTTTAGAGGTTGGAGATGACGATAGAATGGAGCAAATGATTCGTGATGTTGAGGTAGAATGTTTTGCACAATTTCCTATATATGATAGCGTGCGGAGTGATATAGAGACACCTTTGTACCATGGGTGCATTAAGTATACACGCTTGTCAGGTATTTTGCACTTGGTCAACTAAAGGCAACTTGTGGGTGGACCGATAGTAGTTTCACATTGTTACTTGAATTGTTGTGTGACATATTTCCAGAGGATAATGTACTTCTAAATCGTATGTATGAGGCGAAGAAAATCTTGTCTACTATGGGTATAGAGTATAAAAAGATACATGCTTACCCTAATGATTGTGTATTGTATAGAAATGAGTATGAAGGATTAAGTGAGTGTCCAAAATGCAAAACTTCTACATACAAAGTGAAGAAAGGTGCCGGGTGTAGTGATGAGACAGGTGATGAGACAAGAGAAAAGCAACCTTTAAAGGTTTTGTGGTATCTTCCAATCATTCTGCGGTTTAAACGAATGTTTGCTAATGCGAAAGAAGTGAAGAAGTTAAGATGGCATTATGATGACAGAATATGTGATGGAAAATACCTTCGGCACCCGGCTGACTCTCCACAATAGAAGAAAATAGATGAAATGTATCCCAGATTTGGGGGTGAACCAAGAAACCTTCGGCTTGGGCTTTACACAGACGGAATCAATCCTTATGGTACTTTTAGTAGTACATATAGTGCATGGCCGGGTCTGCTAGTGATTTACAACTTACCACCCTGGTTATGTATGAAACGCAAGTATATGATGCTTTCTATGATGATTTCATGACCAAAACAGCCGGGGAACGATATCAATGTCTACTTGGCTCCTTTGATAGAGGACTTAAAGAAGTTATGGGAGGATGGCGTAGATGTGTTTGATGTATATAACCAACAGTCCTTTAAGCTATGTGCAATGATTTTCACCACGATTAATGACTTTCCTGCATATGGGAACTTGTCAGGTTATAGTGTGAAGGGTCATAAAGCATGTCCGATATGTGAAGCAAGCACACACTACCATCAACTAAAGCATAGTAGCAAAATGGTCTACCTTGGTCATAGACGATTTCTTCCTCGGTTCCACCCATACCATAGGCTAAAGAAGAATTTTAATGGTTTGCCGGAGAATAGAATGGCTCTGAAGGCATTAACTAGAGACAAGATTTATAGTCGGGTGCAAAAAATCAATGTCACTTTTGGTAAGAATCAGAGGACTACAAGTGAGAAGAACATATGGAAGAGGAGGTCAATTTTCTTTGAGCTTCCATATTGGCGTAGTCTTGATGTAAGACACAATATTGATGTGATGCATATGGAGAAAAATGTATATGATAGCCTTGTTGGTACACTTTTGCACATACCAGGTAAGACTAAAGATGGAATTAGTGCGAGGCTAGACTTGGTTGAAACGGCTACATCCAAAACTAAAAGACAATGGTAAGAGGGCGTATATGGAGCCAACGGCACATATATTGTCAAAAGCTGAGAGAAGAAGTTGTTAGATCAAGCGTTTCACCCAAGAGGGGGGGTGAATTGGGTGATATTGAAATTTCTTTCGAAAATATAAAACTTTGACAAAAGAATTTAAAACAGTAATGAGTAAGGAGAAATATCTCCGAAGTGTACACCGGGAGTTATACTGGTTCGGTCACAACCACTTTGACCTACGTCCAGTCCTCAGAGCTTCTCTGAGAGTTTCACTATAACATCCAAGATTCAGTGGGTTCTTGGCACCTCAGTACAAGCAAGTTCCTTACACCTGGACACTCGCTCCCCCTTACAGGTTGTAATCCAATCCCAACTCAAGGTTCCACAACCTTAAGTTATCTCAATAACAAATATTGAGTTTGAATGAAATAACTCTCTTACAGAGTAAATAATAATCACTGAAGCATAGAAATACAATTTCAACGTGAAAACAGAGCAATGAACTTAATGATACGTTCGTATGTGAGTTCTTGTGTTTTCTTGTATCTTTCTTTGTTCAGATGTTCCCATATATATAGATACGTTGGTAATGATTTCTGGAACATATTTCTTCATGTCCGTTGGAGCGTGCGCAGCCATAATTGACTTTTCTAGTTTTTGAAAAACAAACGTTGCGGTAGGTGATGGTCGGTGACATTTGAGCATTGCTTTTGACTTTCCTTATTTGGTAAGATCTCTTCACTGTTTTCCTGTTGAAAAACTAAGTACACTAATATAATGAAAAGTTAATCAAATAGGAAACAGAATAATGACCGTTGGAATGATTTCAAACTTTCTGGATTAGCTTACTCGAGTAGCTCCTCGAGTAACCCTTGAAGTTTACTCGAGTAACTCCTCGAGTAACATCGTGAAATCATTGTTCAACTGCAAGTCAATGAATAAATATAAGATTACTCGGGTAGTGCATGGAGTAAACTAAATTTCATACCTTTGGGAATAGTTATTTACTCGGGTAGCTACTCCAGTAATGCTTTGGCAACTTCATAAATTACTCGGGTAACACCTCGAGTAATTCATTAAAAACCTTTTGATTACTCGATACTCTACTCCAATAAGGTTGGCAGGATTTCAAGGCCGAGAGCAAATACCTTGTTACTCGAGTAGGGACTCGAGTAATGCATTCATTTTTGCATAAGTTACTCGGGTAGCTCCTTGAGTAACTAAGACTTTTAAGCATGGTTTACTCTGGTAATGACTTGAAGTTTACTTTGAAAAATTTGTTCATACTGGGGTACTTACTCGAGGAATCCACTTAAAGTAAACCATGAAAAACTTGTATACGAGAGTAAGTACTCGAGGAAGATGAAATAAAGAAAGATCAAGTCACTCGGGTACCAACCTCAAGTTTTCACTTACCTTAGTCTGTTACTCGAGTAGCTCCTCGAGTAACATTGGCAGTGGCACAAAGTGCCGAGAGTTACATCTTTTCACCAACAGAGTTACTCGAGTAGCTCCTCGAGTATCATGAAAAACTTGAAGGGAACTGGAAGTTTCTGACCTGGTTACTCGAGTAGCTCCTCGAGTAACATTAGCAGTGGTACAAAATGCCGAGAGGTCCATATTTTAGGAAACACAGGTACTCGAGTAGCTCTTCGAGTATCATGGGGAAAACTTGAAGCCAACTGGAAGTTTTCACATGGTTACTCGAGTAGCTCCTCGAGTAACATTCGCAGGCCGAGAGCAATCTTCAACTTTTACCTGGTTACTCGAGTAGCGCCTCGAGTAATGGTGGTAGGTAACTGGAAGTTTTGCTTGGTTACTTCAAGTTTTGGCTCATTACTCGAGTAGAGCCTCGAGTAATGCCTTAGAAATTGTACTTCTGATCAAGTTCCTCAGCATTTTCTTTTGGCCAATCTTCACTACTTCCATGCTTACCTCAAGTCAAGCTTATTCCTGTCGTTACTTAGTTCAAACTTGATTATTAAACATTTCCTTTTTAAACCATTCTTTTGTTATCATCAAAACATGAGATCTAACATTCTCCCCCTTTTTGATGATGACAAAACTTGGTGATTTTGAACATGGTTTTTCAAATTGGATTCTTAATTAATTATTTCTTATTATACCTTGCATACATAACAACTTCATTAGTCCAAACATGTATCATAATCCAAAACATAATAGAACTTAAAATGATATCATATAACTTAAATACTCTTGCATTGAACTTAAAATTTCACATTACAAAATAAGTTCACACTGAAATCAAAAAGCAGCTCCCTAAAGTCCCATGTACACCCATATACCCATGATAAGCTAGGACAAATCCACAAAATCACTCTCAAGCTCTTCTCCCCCTTTTTGGCTTCATCAATCAAGTGGAGGGCTAGGAGGCTTGGCCATGGAAATTGGTGTTGCTGGAAGGACCATAGAATCATTTGATTCTAAAGAATCAAATGAGCTAGAGGGTATTGGATCAGGCAGATGAAGTGGAGGGATATGGATATCATCGCCGGGAAGAGAAGGTTGGAAGACAACCATAGTAGAGGTTTCTCCTTTCGGGGTGGTCTGAGTCTCAGGTGAAATCTCAACCTCAGGTGTATGTTTTTCAGGTGAGGAAGAGTGAGATATTTCCTCAGTGTGAGTAGGAGAGGGAATAGGTTTAGAAATGGTTTCTGGCTGTGGCTTTTGAGGTGAATCATCGATGATAATGTGTGTGGTCTCGTGGGTATCAGGATCATCCACGGTGAATAAAACATCTTTCCCTTGGGGCTCAAGTGGATCAGAAACCAGAGGGGTAGATGGTTCAGCCTCAGGAATAGGAGTATCAGTAGGAGGTTTCTCTGGAGGAGGTGGTGGTGCAGATGAGGATGGACCGGCAGAAGGTCCGGGACCCAATGAGTCCAAGCGTGCCAGTATCAGTCTCAAGGTCTCTCCCTGGGCACGTTGCTCTCCAAGTAACTTCTCATGTCTCCTATCCATTCTCTCAACCAACTCTCCCATCTTGGTGTTCATGTGGGTTATCAGTTCTGCGTTTGTGTTGGCGATGTCCACATGAAAACCTCTGAGCATATTCTCCATGAAGTGCTGGAGAGTGGCATTGAGGAAGGATGGCGATGATGTGGTAGCGGCTGGAGCCGATGACTGAGTGTCATCCAATTTGCTGGTCTCAGCCTCAGGGGTCTTCCTTTTCTTCTTGGATCCAGACTCCATAGGGTCTCCAAGAGGGATTTCAATGTTCAATTTGCCAATCTGGTTCCTTCCCACCGGAGTCAACCTCTCAATGGGCTCCTTACTATCCAGATACCATATCTTGTTCTCTTTCAGGATTAGAGACACAATTTGAGGATATGGCATTGGGGTTGTAATCTTTCCATCCACCTTGTACCTTTTCATCTCCGAGAAAATGTATTCTCCCAGATCCTTCTGTTCCTTCAGAAGTAGTGAAGCAAACCACCTAAAGTCCCTATCGGAAAAGTGGGTATAGTTATTGGCTTTGTTCACTAGGGACCTAGAGTAAATGTACCAAAGTACCCTATGGTGATCACACATGTCACTGGGTTTGAAGTTCAGAGGTCCAACTAGCTCACCGGGTTTAAGGATTGTAAAAATTTCATTTGGCTCAAGTTGGGAATAGATATCATCTGGGGGGTTTTCAATTCCCAACCACAAATTAATCCTAGAGGGAGATATCAGTATCTTTTGGCCTCTCACAATGGTGGTTATTTCTTCCTCAACTGAGGTTCGGTTAGGTTCATCTATAATTTCTAGGTTGCAATAAAAATGGGTAATTATCTTTGTGCAAAAAGGCAACCTAATAGATAACCAAGGCATAAAAGACTCTAAATAAGGACTTAGATCATGCTTCACTACCTCATGAAGTAGCTTGAGATCCACATAGTGTGTCTTGCACACTTTTCTTCTGGAGAATTGAGATAGGTACTTTGGAGATTCCACCAGTTTCCCCACATTGAATCCCTTTGGAGGGGTAGTGATCTCTGCCTCTGAAATCTTGGATTTCTTGGATGATTGACCCTTCTCCATTTGGTCAATGATCCCAGCCATTGCCTTAGCCATATTTTTGTCATACTTTGGCTTCTTGATAGACTTTGGAGTGAATGAGGGTGTAGAGGAATCAGAATGAGAAGGTGAGGGAGTTTTTGCACCTTTACTTCTTCCAGTAGATGTGCTCTTTTTAGACTGAGCCCTAGTCACAATAGGCTCTTTGATCACCACACCTTTGGCTTTAGGTTGTGGTTGAGGTTTAAGAGGAGTTTTGGCTTTTGGTCTTGGGATTAATTTTCTTCTCTTTGTTGGAGGAGGAGAAAGAAGATCAGGGTTTTGTTGTGAATCAGAGGAATCTGTGAAGTTGAGATTCTTGGTTCTAACCATCTTGAAACCCAGAAAATCAAGAATCACAGTGAAACAGGGTAACTGTCGCGAGTTTAGGGCAGAAGGATTTTGAACAAAATAGGAAGTTTCTGGACTTGAAATCAGTTGGGTTTTGACGGAAATGAGGCAAGGAATCGATTGAGAAAAGTTTTTGAAAGGGTGTATAGTGATTTACTCGAGGAGATTTTGTGGAAATGACCGAGTTTGCACAAGATAAAGACCTAACACCCGACGTTACTCGAGGCCTTACTCGAGTAATGTTCAAGTGTACTCGAGGCCTTCCTCGAGTGATCATACAGGTAAATTCAAAAAATAATTCTTTTAAATTGCGTACCTGGCATGAATAATATAGTAATTATCCATGGATGTTCCCTTGATCATTCATAGTCCATTTAGGTCAGATTTGAGTCATTATTCATCACTTTGAGAATCTGAGCTCCGACATTACTCGAGGCCTTCCTCGAGTAAGGTTCAAGTTTACTCGAGGCCTGCCTCGAGTAAATAGCTTCTCAATTTCTGACTCTTCAGTTCCTTGAAATCTGAACCGTTATATTTGAAAATCAAGTAACTTGATCCGTTACTAGAAGTTTTGGGGGCCATTACTCGAGTACATACTCGAGTAAAGTGCTTCTTTACTTCAAGTTGCTCCTCGGGTATTGCTTTTCTGTCACAAATTACTTCAAGTTGGTACTCCAGTAAATGTGTCCTCTGATCACCTCTGTTTTTGTTTCTCAAAACAGAATTTCAACCTTCCTGCAAAACACATTTCTATATACTCCGATGCTTAAGTTAGTGATCATCAAAACATTATCAAATGACTTCATCTAATATTATTAAATGCTGAAAATACTTATAACTCATTG
This sequence comes from Inga leiocalycina, assembly GCA_963242795.1. Lineage (NCBI taxonomy): Eukaryota > Viridiplantae > Streptophyta > Magnoliopsida > Fabales > Fabaceae > Inga > Inga leiocalycina. The sequence continues at coordinate 40,866,750 of OY725328.1, read as the reverse complement.
GGATTTACCATTCCCAATTCTCTTCTAATGAATAGAAATTGATCTTTTGCAAGGGGTTTTGTGAAGATATCAGCTAGTTGAAGATGAGTAGGAATGAATATCACTTTCACATCTTTCTTTTGGACATGATCTCTGATGAAGTGATGTCTGACATCGATATGCTTGGTTCTAGAGTGTTGAACTGGATTCTTTGCCAAGCTTATCGTACTTGTATTGTCACAATAGATTGGTATTTCCTTGAGATAAATACCAAGATCTTGTAGTTGTTGTTTTAACCATATCACTTGTGCACAACAACTTGAAACTGCAACATATTCGGCTTCCGTTGATGAAAGAGACACTGTATTTTGTTTCTTGCTGAACCACGAGACAAGAGATCCTCCAAGAAATTGTCCTTGTCCACTGGTACTCTTTCTGTCTGTCTTGTATCCTCCATGATTAGAATCTGAATAAGCAACTAAATATTCACTTCTTCCTTTGGGATACCACAGACCCAATTCTGGTGTGTCAGCAAGGTATCTAAAGATTCGTTTGACCGTTTTAGCATGTGATTCCTTTGGTGCCGATTGATATCTTGCACATATGCCAACACTAAATTGGATGTCTGGTCTACTTGCCGTGAGATAGAGTAATGATCCAATCATTCCTCTATATTTTGTGATATTGTAGTCTTTCCCTTTAACATCAGCATCAAGCAACGTTGTTGAGCTCATAGGCGTGTCTGAGCCATTTGCTTCATCTATTCCATACTTCTTCAATAGCTCTTTTAAATACTTTGTTTGAGATATGAAGATTCCATTCTTTCTTTGTTTGATTTGCAAACCAAGAAAGAAATTCAATTCTCCCATCATTGACATCTCAAACTCTCCCTGCATTATCTCAGAAAATTCCTTACATAGAGATTCATTAGTAGCACCGAAAACAATATCATCAACATATATTTGCACAATTAAAATATCATCACGTTTTCGATTTATAAATAATGTTGTATCAACTTTTCCCCGTACAAAACCTTGATCGATGAGAAACTTACTAAGCCTTTCATACCAGGCTCTAGGAGCTTGTTTTAAACCATACAAAGCCTTTTTAAGTTTGAAAACATGGTCCGGTTTAGTGACATCTTCAAATCCTGGAGGTTGTTCTACATACACTTCTTCCATGATGTAACCATTTAGAAAAGCACTCTTAACATCCATTTGATAGAGTTTGAATCCTTTGATGCATGCAAAGGCTAAGAGTACACGTATAGCTTCCAATCTAGCCACTGGAGCATACGTTTCCTCATAATCAATTCCTTCTTCCTGATTATAGCCTTTGGCCACCAATCTTGCCTTGTTTCTGACAATAATTGCAGATTCATCGAGTTTGTTTTTGAATACCCATTTAGTACCAATGATCGTATGATCTTTGGGTCGGGGCACCAAATCCCAAACTTGATTCCTTTTAAATTGATTTAGTTCTCCTTGCATTGCTATGACCCAATCATTGTCTGATAGAGCTTCATCAATGTTATAAGGTTCAATCTCAGAAATGAATGCAGAAAAACTTACTTCATTGAAAACTCTATTTCTGGTTTTGATCCCTTCATTCACATCTCCTATGACTTGATCTAAGGGATGACTTCTATTGTATTTCCAAGCTTTAGGTTGACCTAGAGATTGCTCTTCTTCCTTGGTTTCATCAACTTCTGGAATAAGAGACTTAGAAATAGATTGACCATTTTCTTGATTTAAAACAATTTCCTGTTCTTCATCAATGGTTTTGTCAGAGGATTCAAATTCATCAAACACAGTATGAATTGATTCTTCAATAACACATGTTCTTTTATTGAAAACTCTATATGCTTTACTTCGGTTAGAATATCCTAAGAAAATTCCTTCATCAGTTTTAGAATCAAATTTTCCTAAGTTATCTTTACCATTATTATGAATGAAACACTTACAACCGAAGATGTGAAGATGAGCAATGTTTGGCTTTCTTCCTTTGTACAACTCGTATGGTGTCTTTCCAAGTTTGGTTCTGATATAGGCTCTATTTGATATATAGCATGCTGTACTCATAGCATCAGCCCAGAATACTTGGGACACATTCTTTTCGTTTAACATTGCTCTGGCTATTTCAGTGAGCACTCCAATCTTTCGTTCCACGACTCCATTTTGTTGAGGTGTTCTTGGAGCAGAGAAATTGTGATCAATACCATTAGTATCACAATATTCTTCAAAAGCTTGATTCTCGAATTCTCCTCCATGATCAGTCCTAATACCTGCAATGGACATACCTTTCTCATTTTGCACTTTCTTGGCAAAAACAATAAATTCTTCAAACGTTTCATCTTTTGATGATAGAAAAATAACCCATGTAAATCTAGAAAAGTCATCAACAATGACCAATGTATATAGATTGCCACCAAGACTCTTTACTCTTGCTGGGCCAACTAAATCCATATGCAATAGTTGTAATGGTCTATTTGTTGAAATCTCATTTTTCAATTTGAAAAATGATTTAGTTTGTTTACCCTTTTGACATGGGTCACAAATCAAATCGTTTTTGAAGTTTACTTTGGGTAATCCAAGAACTAAATCCTTTTTGAGTAACTTGCCTAGTTGATGCATGTTGACATGAGCCAATCTTTTATGCCATAGCCAACTTTCATCGGCATTACTCAGAAAACAGTTTTCAGATTCATTTCTACTAATATCTAGAGTATAGCAATTACCTTCCCTTTTTGCTCTGAGCTTAGCCTTGATATTCTTCTTATCAAGCTGTAAGTCATTCTTGTTGATGATTAAACATTCTTCTGAGTCAAATATCACCCAGTTGTTTTTATCTGCACTTTGACTTACGCTCAGCAAATTGTGACACAAGCCTTCAACATAATATACATCTTTGACTTGTATTCCTTTGTCATTTTTTATTTCACCAATTCCTGCTATCCTTCCAGATTGATTTCCTCCAAATTTTACCTTTCCACCTTCTTTAGGTTGTAATGTGGTAAAACTTTCGAAATCTCCGGTCATATGTCTAGAGCATCCACTATCTATGTACCACTTGCTATTTTTGGATGCTTTGAGACATACCTGCAATCAATTGTCTAAGTCTTAGGTACCCACATCTTTTTGGGTCCTTTAGGGTTAGTACAAATGATTTTCTGAATATATGAACCTTTAGGTACCCATTTGTAGGTTCCTATGGTTCCTTTCTTCTTATGAATGCATGAAGATGTATGGTGTCCTTTTCTATTACAGTAATTACAAAAAGCAAAAGGATTTGACGTATGCACAGAATGTTGAAAATAATTCAAATATGTCTTACCTCCTGCTTTCTTTCTTCCTTTTCTTTTATCTAATTTTGGATCATATCCAATTCCAGAACGATCATTTACAAATCGTTGGGCTTTTAAAATAACATTTAGCATCTCACTTCCTTGTGTAAATTTTTCAAGAATTTTTGTGAGATCAATGTTTTTCTTTTTAATAACAATTAGTTCTTTAACAATTTTGATGAATTCAGAATGTAAAGCATTATACTCAGAAAGTAATTCATCATAGGTAGGTTCAGTATCATTTACCTCTTCTTCTGTTTCTTCTTGAGCAACAAGACATATATTAGCTACTTCTTCCTCATCACTTTCTTCATCTGAGGAGCTATCACCCCATATAGCATATACAAAGGCTTTCTTTTTGTTGAAGAATTTACCTTTTCTCTTTTCTTTGCTCTTTTGGCTCAAATCTAGACATTCTGACTTGATATGTCCTGGTTTCCCACATTCATAGCAAATGATATGATCTTTGCTATTATTTCCTCCTTTCTGAAAATGTTTGAATCCTTGACCTTTCTTGTAGAACTTTCTGAATCGTTTTATGATTAGACCCATTTCGTCATCATCAAACTCCTCATCTTCATCTTGATTTTCTTCTTTCGCTTTTAGTGCTAGACCTTTCTTTCTTTTGTCACCAATGTCATCTAGTTCCTGTTTGAACTTTAATTTGCTTTCATATTCAGAAAGGCTTCCAAATAGAGAAGCAACTGATCTCATTGATTCTCCTTTTGCCTCTTCTATCGCAGTGACTTTGGCCTCCCACTCTTTAGAAAGAATATTCAAGATCTTTCGTACTTGGGTATTTTGATCATAGACTTTATCGAGTGCTGCAAGTTGATTAACAAGATGAGTATATCTAAGTTCGAATTCAGAAATTGACTCACCTGATTTCATTCGAAGTAGATCGAATTCAGTGATCAAGGTGTTGATTCGATTCTCCTTTGTTCCCATATATATAGATACGTTGGTAATGATTTCTGGAACATATTTCTTCATGTCCGTTGGAGCGTGCGCAGCCATAATTGACTTTTCTAGTTTTTGAAAAACAAACGTTGCGGTAGGTGATGGTCGGTGACATTTGAGCATTGCTTTTGACTTTCCTTATTTGGTAAGATCTCTTCACTGTTTTCCTGTTGAAAAACTAAGTACACTAATATAATGAAAAGTTAATCAAATAGGAAACAGAATAATGACCGTTGGAATGATTTCAAACTTTCTGGATTAGCTTACTCGAGTAGCTCCTCGAGTAACCCTTGAAGTTTACTCGAGTAACTCCTCGAGTAACATCGTGAAATCATTGTTCAACTGCAAGTCAATGAATAAATATAAGATTACTCGGGTAGTGCATGGAGTAAACTAAATTTCATACCTTTGGGAATAGTTATTTACTCGGGTAGCTACTCCAGTAATGCTTTGGCAACTTCATAAATTACTCGGGTAACACCTCGAGTAATTCATTAAAAACCTTTTGATTACTCGATACTCTACTCCAATAAGGTTGGCAGGATTTCAAGGCCGAGAGCAAATACCTTGTTACTCGAGTAGGGACTCGAGTAATGCATTCATTTTTGCATAAGTTACTCGGGTAGCTCCTCGAGTAACTAAGACTTTTAAGCATGGTTTACTCTGGTAATGACTTGAAGTTTACTTTGAAAAATTTGTGCATACTGGGGTACTTACTCGAGGAATCCACTTAAAGTAAACCATGAAAAGCTTGTATACGAGAGTAAGTACTCGAGGAAGATGAAATAAAGAAAGATCAAGTCACTCGGGTACCAACCTCAAGTTTTCACTTACCTTAGTCTGTTACTCGAGTAGCTCCTCGAGTAACATTGGCAGTGGTACAAAGTGCCGAGAGTTACATCTTTTCACCAACAGAGTTACTCGAGTAGCTCCTCGAGTATCATGAAAAACTTGAAGGGAACTGGAAGTTTCTGACCTGGTTACTCGAGTAGCTCCTCGAGTAACATTAGCAGTGGTACAAAATGCCGAGAGGTCCATATTTTAGGAAACACAGGTACTCAAGTAGCTCCTCGAGTATCATGGGGAAAACTTGAAGCCAACTGGAAGTTTTCACATGGTTACTCGAGTAGCTCCTCGAGTAACATTCGCAGGCCGAGAGCAATCTTCAACTTTTACCTGGTTACTCGAGTAGCGCCTCGAGTAATGGTCGCAGGTAACTGGAAGTTTTGCTTGGTTACTTCAAGTTTTGGCTCATTACTCGAGTAGAGCCTCGAGTAATGCCTTAGAAATTGTACTTCTGATCAAGTTCCTCAGCATTTTCTTTTGGCCAATCTTCACTACTTCCATGCTTACCTCAAGTAAAGCTTATTCCTGTCGTTACTTAGTTCAAACTTGATTATTAAACATTTCCTTTTTAAACCATTCTTTTGTTATCATCAAAACATGAGATCTAACAGAAGTTTGTGTGAGTGTTTGCATGGAATTAAGGCACCACAAGGTTATTCTTCTAATGTGAGCAGGCTTGTGTCAATGGAAGATTTCAAGTTACTAGGAATGAAGTCCCATAATTGCCATGTCTTAATGCAACAACTATTACCAGTAGCTATTAGAGGCATTATGAAAGATGATGTGCGAAGCACGATAACAAGGTTGTATAGTTTCTTTAATGCTATTTATAGTAAAGTTGTTGACATTGGAAAGTTAGATGAATTAGTAAATGAGGGTTATACTATTATTTCCCAATTAGAGATGCATTTTGCTCCTGCATTCTTTGATATAGTGGTGCATTTAATAGTTCATTTGGTAAGGGAGATAAGACTATGCGGCCCAATTTATCTAAGGTGGATGTACCCTTTTGAGTGGTACATGAAGAACTTAAAAGGGTATTCAAAAAATTCGTATCAACCTGAAGCGTCAATTGTGGAAAGATATGTCGTTGAAGAGGCTATGGACTTTTACAAAGAATATCTATCATGGTCGAAGGCTCAATCTCGTCATGAAAAGGGTACAAGTAAGGGAACACGAGGGCTCAAGGTGAAGAGTATGTGTCGTGAAGAGGTGTTGCAAGAACACTTGTATATCTTGAATAATACGGCCGAAGTTTAGCCTTACTTAGATGAACACAGAAAGAGTTTGAAGGAGATATATCCAAGAAAAAATGACATGCAGATAGCTAATGAGCAAAACAAGACTTTCATAGAGTGGTTCAAGCAAAAGGTATTGCACGATACCAGTGTGACTGAGACAATCAAATGGTTAGCTTCGGGGCCTTCTTTTGAGGTCATAACTTGGAATGGTTTTGATATAAATGAGTTTTCTTTCTACTCAAATGCCCAGGATAATAGAAGTACTGTGCAAAATAGTGGGGTAATTGTGGTAGCCGAAGCAATGCACTTTTCTAGTTCGAAAGACAAGAACCCTATATTGGCGTCTATGGTATATTATGGAGTTATTGAAGACATATGGGAGATAAGCTACACTAAGTTGAGAGTCCTTGTATTCAAATGCAAGTGGGTTAACAATAATGCTGTTGAAATAGATCGATTTGAATTTACCTTAGTTGATCTTGATAGAGTTGGTTATAAAGATGAGCCATTCATTCTAGCAAAACAGACAAAACAAGTGTTTTATGTCATTGATCCAGCAAATGAGAAATTGTCTATTGTTTTCCAAAGTAAAAAACAGAAGGATGGTAATCCAAGTTTGAATCTTGACGACACACCTTCTTTTACTACAAATCCACCTAGACCAACTGAAGTGGAATTGGTAGATGATGATGAATATGCAACTAGAATTGATCATTGTGAAGGAATTTGGGAAAACACATAAAGTAAGACTTTGCATTGTTAAAAGTATTCATTTAATTGCATGTAAGTACTTATCATATCTTACCTTTATTTCTTAGCAGGAACATGGCAAGTACATATTCGGGTGACTCAGGTGGCTCCCCTACTAAGAAAAAGGTTAGGGGAAGCACGAAGCTGCACTCATTAGTCAAACGTCATGAGGAACAGAAGGAGAGGGTCCATGTGGAGTTTAATGCTGATTTGAAGCCACTCAGCGAACACGGAGACATGTTCATTAGCTATGTTGGCTTTTTGGCTCAGAACAAAGTTAGTATTCTAATTTCCAGCTGGAGGGAAGTTTCAAAGGACATGAAGGCTATGATTTGGGAACAACTTTTGGTATATAAATTAAGTTCTATATTCATCTCTGTCTTTATTTCTATTTGTTCACATATAACTATTATATCTTTTGCTTTATAGCAAAACTATGATATCCCCAACATGAGGCAGATGTACAAGCATTGGATGGGGGAAGTTTGGAATCGATGGAAAGATTTCAAGTCCACTCTCACAACCAAGTACATTCGAGGGTCAAGGAGCAATGTGGATCCTTATATAGAGTATTCGTTTCTTTCTCCAAATGATTGGAGGTTGTTTGTGGCATCGCACCAGGATCCCAAATTTCTGGTATATATATTTTGTTAATCTTAGTGTGGAACATTTTACTTGAACTTACTTGACCTCATTAACTCAGTTTTCTTTATTATCTGTTTATATAGGAATTGAGTCAATCAAACAAAGAGAGGCGAGCTAAAATCAATTATCCGCATTACATGTCGCGTGGGGGTTATCAGAAGCTGGAAAAGAAGATGATGCAAGCTGAATTGTAGAAATTGGAGGAAGTAGCACAAGCAAATCCTAGTATTGTCGTGCAGGCGCTACCTCCTCCCCCATGTCACAAAAAATGGAAAGCAGGGAGGATTGTGAGTGTGTTTCATTTTCCTAACAAGATTGCATGTAATTACTTTTTATTTATCCATTGTATGCTGCAGGATGAACTTGAAGAGCAGAGCAGCCAAGGTTGCTTCACTTAAACTGGAAGGATGGATATCTTAGCAACAGCGCTTGGGAAGCCAGATTACCCTGGTCAAGTTAGAGGGGAGCCAAGGGGAGTTGGTATCTCAAGATACTTTGGACGAGGTTCACAACCTTGTGGACAAGGTGAAGTGAGTAAGGAGTTTGTGGCTAGGGTTCGAGAGGAAATCCGAGCAGAGCTAGCGGTGCAAATGCGTCAATCACTTCGAGACGAGCTTAAAGAAGAGCTGTTGAGTGAGCTACGTGGTGAGATGAGTTCGATGGTTTTGTCTCACATGCAAGGCGGGATGTGTTACGTGGAGCCTAGATCACATGTTTGTAAATAATTTCATTTAATATAATATTGCATCTTTCCTTATGTTATTTTAATTAATTCTTTCATTTCTCTTACTAAGGAATCCCCGGCCTTTCCCAGCACCAAAGACAGTTACAATCCGCCAGAAGTTGGACATGGCAACCTTGGCCCTTCACTAGAGCCTGGAGAACCTTGCACTCTGTATTTGGAAGTCCCGTACGTGCGTGTTGATGTTGATGCTGTTGTATTCACGCATGCCACCTCCCATCATAATAACCAAATCCGGGACAATTTGTTGGAAATTGTGCCCTAAGGGCCAATCATTGTACTTTGAACATTATTATTTTAATGAAATTTCACCATTCTGTTATCATATTATTTGCATGTTAACTGTTATAATTGTATCCTTGGATAATTCATAAAGATTGTCCTAAAATGTCCCTGGTCGGTCATCTATGCGGGAGCAGAGATCAAACAAGATCAATATGACTTTGATAAGATATAGAGATATGAATCAAAGTCTTAGGCACTTGTAAGAGTACAAGGTGCTGGACCGACCCACTATGAGAAAGCTACATGGATCAAGTCATAAGCTTTTCTCATGTATAACCATGTCACAATGCCCTTAGACCTGAGGTCATCATGGATCCCTATATGAGAGTTGCTAAGCTTTGAACTAGTCAAAAGTCACTTTTGACCAGGTGATGATAAAGGCTACGATCGGGCTTGGTGGTTTTTCATGCAGAGGAATATGAATGATCAAGATGGAATTTGTCCCTCACATTAGTAGAGAGATATTACTGGGCCCCTCGATGAGTGAGTCTGAGAAATGTATGGCCATACTATGATGAAAGGAGTTTCTGTCTATGTTATCAGGCTACTCAAGAATCGAGAAAGTAATGGTCAAGAACAAGAGGATGACATTATCCATGCCTTATCCTTAATCGATATATCATGTGACAAAAGGGACGTGACATGGTTGTATGACAGGTTGCATCGTGATAACGATCCTCATATGAATTGGGTAGTCGTAATGTCTTGCTAGAGGCCACTTGCGACTTTTGGGTTAGTATAGTTATTGGCCCACTGCCAACTTCATATGGGCCGACAGGGTTGCACACAAGAATGCCCAACACGAGATAATGTTTAATTTAGGGTGGATGAATTTCATATTTATATATATATAATATATAAAATTCATTAATAATATTATATAGATATATATTTTCAAAATATATATATCTTATATATATATATGTATATATATATATTATGATATTATTATATTGTGTTAGTTTTAAATTTAATTTATCAAGATATATTAAATTTAATAACTAACATGATAGAGATATAGTATCTCAGATTTAATTTATGAAGATAAATTAAATCTAATGGCTCTTTATTTAGATTAAATAAATAGGTTAAATTAAAACTATTGGACAAATTTAATTCAAACTGAATTTATTTAATTAGCTCATCAAGATAATTAATTGTTAATTAATTTCGAAATTAATGATGATTAATTTTGAAATTTGAAAATAGCCCTCATAGATTATAAACTTGATAGAGTAGATATATTGATATGCACATGAGACTTGAGAGCCACAAGGGAGACCCTGGGAGACATTAGAGGCGCTAGCACGCAGTCTCGGTTGGAGAGCATTCATGTGGATACCAGTAGAGGGAGCGAACCTGATGTGTTGGCTCCTAGAGATCGTGAAAACTCTAAATCATCAAAAGGTATGAATCCTTCCAACTTGGTTTAAACACTGTTGATAGATCCTCGATTAGAATCGGTGAAAATTTTTAAAATTTTTCCGTTGTGCCCATCGATTCTAACACGATCAATGTAAAGTCAATGTCACAAGTGTTCGACTGGGGGAGAAAGGTGTAGATGTCCTGTTCCCCAATGAAGAGGTTGTCATACTAGGTCAGGCAACAGGATCTTTCATCTTGTGGCCTAAACATCTTATTCGGACTATTTCAGTCCCTCCAATGGTAAAGAAACACCTTACTGTTACTTGATCCTTGACATTCTACTTATAATCTTTATTTTGTGTCTTACTAGGAACAAGATGATGCGAACAAATTTCCCTTGTTAGCACAACTACAAAATATTCATCAAGACATAAACAAGGTCGACTAAATGCCTTGTGAGATTGTGGGTCACAGAATCTCGTATAATTATGGACTTGATAACAAAGATATTAGAGAGTTGATATCTTTGGAGGAAATAGATATAGGCTGGGTCACATTTGCAATCATGTGAGTTTAGTTATAATTTTTAATTATAATTAATGCACTGATATTTAGGAGTTTTAGGTTTCTACATATGGCTTCTTATGTCCTAGCAATATGTCAAAACGTAATAACAAGAGGTTGGAAGATCGGATGAGCTCAATACTCAGCTGCCTTGTTATCTAGCACCAATTGTTGAAGGGCAAGTAACTTAATTTGATATATTTATACACATTCACTTTACTAAGAAGTATCATATTACCTAACCTCACTTTAATCTATATATGTGATTATAGTTATCATTGGAGTCTTTGTGTTCCTTGTCCCTCAATCAACGTCATCTTTTGGTTTGACTCATTGGGTCGCAAGCCAGAAACACGTAAGTTAATTTGTTTGTCAGTCATTGATTTTTGATTTTACTTAGTTGTTTTAATATCTTCTGTTTATCATTTTAATTATTACAGTGTACTGAAGACATATTATATAATGGGTGGGAAGCGTGAAGGTAAAAGTGGTCTGACAAAGTGGTTCCAGCCAAAGGTTAGTTCTTTACATTCAAGTTCTTTGATTGACTATTGCATTACATAGGCCTTTATTCTTTTTTACCGTTTGCTTTTGATGTATAGTGCCGTCGGCAAGCAGGAAAAACTGAGTGCGGCTTCTATGTTATACTATACATGTATAACATCATTTTCAGTGGCCTTACTACTAATTTTGAACAGGTGATCATTTCTTGATTCTCAATTGAATTTAATTTCTTTTCTTGTAATTGAATTGTTAGTTATTTCACTCAATTTATTGATTTATATTGACATATTCTCCATTTTGGCACAGATTTTTGGCAATTAGGATCCCTACACAATCGAAGACATTAACTTGATCCGAGACCTTTTGTCAGGACATCTTCTACAACACATAGGGGTGATGATGTTGTAGAGGTGTTTTTACATAGTGTAGAGGTTTTGTACAGTGCTAAATAAGTTTGCATACGAATACTTTTCCTAGTTTCTTATTTATGAGTACTTTGACTTTGTTAAGGAATTTTGCTTTATAGAGAACACTTTGGAAACTGATGATGAAGCATAGGAATTTCTAATCTAGCATGTCATCTCTTTGGCCATATGATTGTTCTGATTTATTTTGAAAGTTGAAGTTTGAACATTAAAATGATGTTATGATGATATATACACTATATGGTCATGATAGAACTTTGAAGATTCATAATGTCATTGTCTGGGTACGTTGGTGCTTTTCCATTAATGACATTGGTGTGGTTGCATCCTGTAAAACGTATATGCTCTTAAAAAAAATAGATACAACGACCGTTTTAGTAAAAACGGTCGTTGTATGTATGAGCTACAACGACCGTTTTTACCAAAACGGTTGTTGTATCTCATACATACAATGACTGTTTGAGTTAAACTTTGACCTCTTACAAAGGGCCAACAAGGAGAGGCGATAAAACGACCGTTTTTTATAAAACGATCATTGTATCTCAGATACAACGACTGTTTTACAACAGTTGTTGTTTCTTGAATTTTCAACGACACTCACCTATACGTCCCCTTGAAAACAGTCGTCTAAAGGGTGTGAAAACGATCGTTAAAAGTGTCTTCTACAGTAGTGCTATCTCCACTGCCAGTTCATTGACACAAGCATCCTTATAGAACTTTTAGAAAATCATTCCTCTTTGTCATCTATCATCCAATCCTCAGCACGTGGAATCACAACCCTATCATTGGATGCAGAAGCATCACCCTCCTTGCCCTTCTTTCTACAACACCACAGTATGTCCGCCTCCTTAGTAGAGGCAAGAGCAGAGCCTTCCTCCTTGTTGGCCCTTTGTAAGAGGTCAAAGTTTAACTCAAACAAGAAGTAGTATTGACCAAAGAATTCCCTTGTTAAAAAAATACTGTATGATGCATATGTGCATACATTATATATATAGAAACATGCAGAGACACTCACACACACGTTACTTTGTTGCAATGGCCTGGTTAAATCTATAATAAATAAAATTAGGCCTACTAACAATACAGTTGGATGGAGTAAAAAATGTTTAAAAAAATTCAATCGTGATTTCAAATATTGTGAATGAAAAAAGTTAATTTAAGAAACATTTTTATTTAAGCTTGACAATATACACAAATTTACCCAATAATATCATATATGTGCATAGTATAAAAACCCAAGTCAGCTAAGCTAATTAGACAACTAAGGGTGTATTTGGATTCACGATGGAAAAAGTGGACTTTTTCTAATATGATTTTTGTAAACATGAGATAGGATAAAAGTCAAATACTATAATGTGATTTATGTTTAGATTGATGATAGTAGAAGTGGCCTTTTTAAACTAAAATATATTTAGATGATTATTTAAAAGAAATTTTAGATGGAAAATGACTGGAAAAAATATTAATGTTATTAATATATATATATATATATATTATATACATATTGTGATAATTTTAAGAGAAAAATTAAAATTATAAAAAAATTAAAATAGTTAATTTATTAGTTAGGAAAATTTGAAAATACTAAAATATTTAATTAAATATATTTAATGGATAAAATGCATATAAATTAGAAATCATACAAATGTAAAATTTTCTAACAAAATAATATTGCAAAACTAATTAGATTGCATGTCTCACACAATTTGGCTTGCTAGAAAAGAGAGAGCGACGCTTATGAGAGAAAAGAATCAAGAGTAAATCAGGGTCAATAAAGAATATTACTAAATATTAAATGTCCAAATAGTCATAAGTCGAAGAAGTGATCGCAAAAGCATCTCCTTCATTGCTTATTATATATAAAAACAACAAATATAATAGCTAATAGTTGGGAGTTATACAAGAGTTTTTCACCTATTTCTTTATTGTCTGGATGAAAGTGAGCAAAAGCAGTAAAGTTGCAGCAACCACAGATGCAATTTTCCAAGGAGTGCTCCAATATTCGTGCACAAAGATAGCCTTATACTTGTGAAAAGGGTTACACACAACATGATTATATTTGGACTATAAATTGTAAACATTTGTATTTGCTGTCAGTGAGTTTCTCTATGTAGCAGTTTTGTTGTGTGACATTTTTAAATAGGCAAATGATGTTCAATGACTATGAAATTTTTCAAAATTAAAGTAGACTTATCAAACTTTAATTTGATAGGTTATATAGGTCATTTGGAACTGTACACAAATAGTTATGAATTTTTGAAATAAGCCCAGTGAAACTGTCTAATTTCTAGGACAGCGTCAAAAGATTTAAATTCTGGGAATGTTGAGCTTCCAGTTGGCTAAAGGCTATATTTTTCCTTAAAACTAGACTCAATAAGGGTTAATTAGCCTTTAGAACCACATTAATTTGATGTCTACAAATAAAAATATAAATTTTTAAAGTTGGGTGAAAATTCTGCCAGTTTTAGATGAAAATCGCAAAATGTATGGGCAAAATGGTAATTTGCCATATTAATCAAAAGAAAATTATTTTCTCCAGAAAATACCTTCCATTTCATGTAAAGTGAGTTGAATAAGGAGGGAAGATTATTTTTTGGATATTTATGGTCATTTATTGGATAATGGTCAAAGCAAAAAATGAGAAAGGCAAATGTTGCAACTCTTATCTAATATTTGTGGATGAGGTTAATAGCTTAATTAAATCAGCCCATTACTTCCTCTTAAAGCCCATTTTCGGCCAAGTGTACAAGGGAAGAGAAAAGAGGATTATATCAAGTTAAAGGGCATGTGTTAAAATTGCCATAAAATATAATAAAACTAAAAAGATGAAGGACATATTTTTTTATAAGTTTTCTCTTTCCTTTGGGCCTTCAAATTTCGTTCAGCTGCCCGGGGGGTTATTTGGAAGTTGAAAGCTCAAGAACAAGCCAAGGTTAGGGTTTAAGCCAAAAATCCAAGGTAAGACTTGATTTCAAGTGTTCTTGCCTTCTAAATCACTTTGGAACATCTTCTTCTCCTTGAAATCCATGGATAGCAAGTCAAATCAAGAGCAACAAGGAGGAGAGAGAGGACGGTTTTAGAGAGAGAAAGAAGAGAAATCAAAGGTAATCTCAAGAACCTTGTTTCTCTTATTGATTTACACTTGGTGGGGGTGGCGTGTTTTGGTTGGTTTTTGAAATTTGGAAAGCTCAAACCCTAAGGGGAGGTGCTGCCCAAATTTGGGTTAATCATGTGGGAAGTGTAATTAAATGGTTAAACAAGCGATTTAGGGTGAAAAGAAGGTGTTAAGTTGATTGGAATCAAGAAACTACATGTTCCCTAATTTTTTCTAATTTTCGTCTAGACTTGTTTGGCAGTGTTTGGAATGGATTTTGGTGGTTTTGATGATTCTATTGTATTTAAAAGGGAAAATTGTGTAGAGTTTATGTTGATCATGAAGTATGAAAAGCCTTGGAATGTGAATTGGCAAAATTACCCCTAAAACCCTAAGTTAGGGGCTGTTAAGGGCATTTTCATCTATTAGCAATGAATTTGGTAATTCTGATGTCAAAAATGGATTCCTTAGGCGAAATTATGTAGGAATAACCCAATTCAAAATTTTTCAGAAAAGTACAATTAGATTGTGTCCCTAGGGGCATTTTTGTAATTTCATAGTTTTAAGCTAAGATAACCAACAAAATGAGTTTAAAAGAGTTTAGAGTAGTACATGAATGTGTATTAACCTAATTCTTGTAAACTTGGAATTTTAGGACCGGACAGTTGTGGCTGAGCCAGATCAAGACAGTTAGATGATTAGGAGAAAAAGGGCTATTTTAGGTAGTAACTCTATCTTTCATACACTATGCTAATATTTGTATGTTTGTATATGCCAACTTTTCTGATATAATTAATAAATGTGGTTTTTGCCGAGGAGGGCAATTTGTGTGTGAAAGCACACTTACCTGGTTGTCAAGTAAAAACCCAACCGAGGTTTACGGATGGTGGGGGAATGAACCCCTAACTCGTGTATACATGCCGTGATATTGTTATTAATTTGTTGCATAACATATTTAATTTTCGCATTTTATATGATTGGTTGCATGTTATTACTGAGATTTTTTCGAATCTCACCCTTTCCATAAATGTATAAAGTTTGCAGCTACAAAAAATGGCTCTGAGGGCATGATCATATTTATCAGCAATTGAAGGTTCCGGTCAAGATTGAGTGAAGATGTTGGTTATCTGAAGACCTTTTATCATGTCAAGGTCTATAATTGCTATTCACATGGGAAATTCCTGTAAAATAATCATTTATAATTTATCAGTATATCTATGCTATTCCTGTATATCCGCTAAACCGCGCATTGCAATTTTGATTAATGTCAATGGCAAGACAGGAGTAACTACGGTGATTAGTTTCCTAACTAGAGTTGTTACAACTATGATCAAGTTATCCAAACTAATCACTGTTATAACTATACTCTAATAATCAGGATGTGATTTTAAAAAAATGGTCTAAAATTTTATGTATTACAAGAACCAAAAATCTTTTTATATATTTACTTCATATATCACAAAGTCATTTAAAATAAGTTAATTCAGACACAGACGAAGTCTTCATACACCATCAATTACCCACAATCTCCACCTAGTTCACTGGTTGTATCGGAGGATGTTCACTCGTGCGAGGCATTTGATTCATATGACCCAAGTCATGGACATTTGCTTCCTTGGGTACTTCGAAACACAACATTTTTTTGTTTTTTGATAATCAAATTTTATCAAAAAAAAAAAAACGGGTTGCTATTTACCAAGTTGTTTCAGTAGGTTGCTATTTAGCCCAGTTGTTTCAAGTCTCAAGCAACAACAAACGGGTCCTTTGGCCCATTTATACTTCTCGTTTCCCCGTTAGGATTTGTGGGCTTCTGGTGATCCCCATTAAACCCGTCATTCTCTTCCTAAACTTTGGGCTTTACTAAATTGCTTATGCCCATTAGGTTTAGGCTTGTTATTTAAATTTGAGAACTGGTTTCGGTGCTAGTTGCAGTGAGGACTGAGGAGCATCATGATGAGTATTGAATTACTTGTGGTAAGATGTGCACTGTCCAAATGTTAAAAATTTTCAACAATTTTTTTGAATGAAAATATATATATATTTTTTTTTTTTGTAAAAATGATAGTTATTAAACCAGTTCCAATACTCATAACAATGATGAACACCACAAGCTTATTAGTGATTTCTGCAGTATTCAAATACAACTTTGGCGGACTAGATTTAAGATTTTTCGATTAAAAAAATCATTTTTTTAAACTAACATTTTAGGGATTATCTTTATTTTAAAGTCTGTATAAATCAAAATAAAATTTTTTAAGAAAAATTAAAAGTAATAAAAATTTTGGTGTTCAATTGTAGACATGTCCTGTAAAATGCTCATGTTAGATATTAATTGACAAAATTCTTAGAAATTTTTTTGTGCTAGATTAGTGTGTGTGGGTGTGTGTGTAAAGATGTGCGATGAGTAAAATGTTTCACTCTTACACCTTATTTACCTGACCCTGCATATGAGCAAAATCATATGGCCAAAAAATCATATGCATATGGATTAATGAGTTTTTCATATACCATTGACCAGTAAATTAAATACATTAAAAAAGTTTTGTCAAGTTCCTCAATATTTGGATTCTGCATATGCAATTTCTTGTTAAATTTCTAAACTATAAATAATACCTTTTCTCCCTTTTTTCGATGAAAGATATTCTTTTGAATTTTATTTCAATTGATATTGATGTAATTATTCAGTTTGGCTTAAAGATTGAATAATATAAATTCATTTTTATGGAGTCTTTCCTTAAAATATTGGTTTTATGGCTTCTTGTCCGAGAGTCGGTTTCGTTTTCAATAATTGTGAGCACAAAGTTGGTTAAGAATGATTACTCCGTAAAAGTCAAAACATGCTTCTTGCTTCGCTTGTATTCCGGAAATAAAATTTTTTATCTAAATTGTGGTGTATGTAGGAAGGTGCACTTCATTTGTCATGAACATATCTAATTTTATGAGATTTATTGTTTTACTTTTGTCCATTTGAAAATGTGTGAAAAAATATTAAAAGTTTGTAAAACAGCCTGAAAGCACGCTGAACTCAGCTCACCTATATGAGGGCGGATCTCTATGAAAGGCAGTATTTTGTGAAAATAAGGTTTTTCAGGGGCAACTCTTTTAAGGACCGATCCTTTTACGCTCATATGAAACCAATTATAATTTTGTACATATTTATATAAATATATGTTATGCACATCACATTGTTCTTAAATTCATCCTTAATCCAACCACATCATATTAAATTGAAATATGCATCTTATCTTATACTCCATCCGGTTCTAAATATAGGACAAAGTTTGCATAGGATAAAGTTTGTAATACAAACTTTGTCCTATATTTAGGACCGGAGGTAGTATTATCGTCCTTCTTTATTGCACTGATTAATATCACAGGGTAACATAGGCCAACAAGAACCAATCCGTGCAACTGGAAGACCACCGAGTGATGAGATATCATGTGGTGAAAGAATTAAACATACACAACACTTTTCATGACTTCGCCCCATCATGAATTCAGATGCCAACTACCATAACACCAGCAACTTTAATATCATATTAAATTAGGGTACAATAAATAATTCTAATTCAAATCATACTTCATTACACACGCAAACATGTTGCTTGTTGGGTAAAGCATGGTTCGAATCTTACTTGGGGAGATTTGAATCATTCCGAATTCTTTAATTCGGAATGAAAGGGTTCGCTTTGACCGTTAAGAGTAGGTAACCCGTTCCCCGTGTCTTTGTTTCTATTGCATTCTATCTCATCGTATCCCATTCTGTTCTGTGATATTTGAGAATCGCAGTTAATACCTCGGTGTAGGTCCGGGATATTCCTTTGTTCCACAGTCCGGGGTTATTTAAACTAACCAAATGTTCCACATATATACAGAAAAGAAAAATAGAGAACTGATGTTGATATAATAAAAAAGCAAACATCTTGTCATTATGTTTAGGAACGAACAATAACCACGAGACTATTATATATAAAAACAACAAATATAATAATTAAGAGTTGGGAGTCATACAAGAGCTTTTCACCTATTTCTTTATTGTCTGGATGAAAGTGAGCAAAAGCAGTAAAGTTGCAGCAACCACAGATGCAATTTTCCAAGGAGTGCTCCAATATTCGCGCACAAAGATTGCCTTATACTTGTGAAAAGGGTTATCATAAAACTCGCCCATTTCTTCATATAGAGAGATATAATCAGTGTTGGTGTTTGTTACAATAACATTCTTGCAGAGGTAGTTCACCATGGATGCAACTTCATTACTGTTACTCAACAAGTTCACCATGATTTTCTTTCTAACAAGAATTTCAACATCTTCTCTGGTTTCAATAAGAACATCCAACAGGCATAAGTAATCAGTTACATAGCCTAATAAAGGATAGTGACACTGCTCAAATGCAACCACATTTCTGAGCAAAGTCTCAGTCCAATCACTAACCACAATACCTGGTATCTTTAGCATTATTTTCTCCAAACATTGCAGCTTAGTCACACTGCTTCCTTTATCCACTTGAAATTTCATCCCTGCCTCGTGTAGTTGACTTATAGTGTGCGAACGACTCATTGCTATGTGAGACTCTCTTGGTGGTGGATCACTTGGTAAGTAAAAAGTCCTTAACACATCACAAAGGTGTTGCCCTTGACAAAGACTATCTTGATTGAAGCTCCTGATGAACTTAGGATGAGTTTCCTTGTTTGGATAAATCTCTTGCAAGAAGACATTCACAAAAACATCAAACGTAAGCTTCACAAACGAATGCCCACAATCACCATTGAAGCCACTTGGAAAAGCTAGGTTGAACAGCTGAGTAAGAACAAAGAATGGAAGTTGATTTTCAAGCAAAATCAAGTCAAGTTTAATATCAGCGGTAGGCCATAGCTTTTTAGCCAAAGGGCCTTCTAGGCATACTATGTCAAGAAAGAACTCGATGATGAAGCATGCATCAAGTAAAATCATGAGTACAAATTCATCGCTCTTCATCTGTATGACCTCCGAATAACACCGTCGAATCTTATCTTCCAAATCTTCTAGGGCTTTAAAATAATCCTTAAACGACTTATCTGGATTCCTCTTAAGAAATCTGTTCGCATACCATGCTTTTAATTCTTGCATTGATTCCAATTTTTTGTCTCCGTGGTGATAAGGGCCAATGGAAATCACATTAGGAGTGTAGGGTTCTTCATTTACTTTTCGAAGTTTTGGGAGCACTCTATAGATACAACAACTTGATGCTAAGGGAAGCTTCGTAGAGTTTGCAATTTTCAATTGGGCTTTCAAATCATTCAACTCTATAGCCCAAGCACTGCTATCATTAAATTTTGAAGCCCAAGCACTATCATCAAACTCAGGACCAATATTATTTGGATTGATGATCTGCTTCCAATAAACTTTTGTTGCCAACAACATTTGGTAATCTTTTGATGGATCTGAAACTGAAACACATTCAAAGTACCAATTTAAAAATATGTAGAATGATAAGAATTTATCCGTATTCATTTTCTATATTTTACTTCAAATAATCTATCATTTCATGTAACTGCAAAATACTTTATATATATATATGTCTATATATATATATTACATTTCAGGTCCGGCTTAGATATAGAAACAACATGCCATGTAATAATTAAAGCATTTTTAGTCAAAAAACTATAGAAAAAATCCTATAGGTAATTTTGTCAGGATTGAAAACTCATTTCTCCCTCATCTAAAAACTCCAAGTTTTAGAGGGGAAGACCCGTTATTTTTAACCAAACACACTCTTAATTAATTTCATGATAAAAAGGAAGTACAATAAATAAATCAGCACATAATTTTTCTGCCTCAATTTGCAACGTAGAAATCAACAACAACAACAATAAAAGAAACACTCATTAATCCTTAATGTAAGACCTATTTACCTAATTTTATTAGATTGAGGAAGTTAGGTAAGTTAGTTAATTATAATAAATATAACATATTTTTTTTCTAAAACACCTTAATTATCTTTAATTCTCCCCCTCCCCCTCTCCTATTTAAGTGAGTATCAATAGGATTACTTGAGAAACAATAAATATGTGAATTAGATTTTATATATATGATCAATATCAACTCCTCAATTAGATCCTACATTAAGGAGTGGAGGAGTAGTTGGGGATTGTATTAATTAGTTCTCCAATCTTAATGAGCAAAAAGACACTCTTACTAAGTTAATAAGGGTTAAGGTACAAATTTACCTCAAAAATATTCGTTAAGGAACACTATTGCCATGGAAATTTTTTTAAGTTCAATGTTGCCTCAGAAATATTAAAATGGAGCAACGTTGTCCTTTATTGTTAAAAAGTTAACGAACAATATCAATGGTTTAACCATTAACATTAGTTTTTAATGGTATAGAGAAAAATTACTACATTTTGAAACTTCCAAAATGATATTAAACATAAAAAAACTTTTGGGGCAATATTACTCTTCAGGGAATATTTTCAGGACAAATTTGCTCCTTAATCCAATTTAACAAAGGAAAATTTAACACAAAAGCTCATAACAGAGATAGGCTTTTAGGAGATATGCTTGCAACAACAGAAAGCAAATTAAAGTACGAGGGTAACTAAAGCAAAATAAACAGTAATGGTTGAAAACGAATTTGCAGAAACGTAAGTATCGAATGAGATTTAAGAGGTACCAGCTCATTGACATTGCTCATGACCTTAAAACTTACAGATTTAAACCATAATTGGATTTTGCAGTCTCCAAAACCAAAAATGGATTGTTAGCATAAAATTATGGGCTCGGGTGTCAACGATGCCTTCTCACTAGTAGAGTCGGGAAATCAGGCCAGCCCGTTTAGGCCCGAGCCCATCACGGGCCGGGCCGGGCCTATAATTTAGAGCCTTCAGAATGAGACAGGCCTAAAAGGGCCAACCCTAGGCTCGTTTAGCTTTTTTTTTAAAAAAAAAAACTGGGCATAGGGCAATGGATAGCAAACATTGGTCGGGGATCGAGTTAATCTATATAACCCTCAGATCAGAGATACTCTCACATTGACTCAAATCTCATTTGAAGCTTCTCTTTTTTAATTTTCTTTTTTCGTTTTTTTTTGTATGTGTACGCCAAAATCTAAATCAAATGTTCTATTATTATTGATATTTGAAGTTTGTAAATTTGTTTGATTGTGGCTGTGGACTTGTTTGATTGGTTGTGGACATTAATTATGGTTTGAACTTAAGTCTTAATTTTTGTATTTTATTAAACTTAAATAATATTTATGTTTTAAATTAGTTTTGATGATATTTATGTTTTAAATTATGTATTTTAGTCTTTAGAAGAATAAGAAACAAAAAAAGGTCATGGCAAAAAAAAAGGGGGGGGACCTAAAGGCTGTAGGATTTATCTATAAATGGGCTGGGCCTCGCAATTTGAGTACTTTTTTGCCAATCCTACTTCTCAGGTTAGTTGCACCACAATCCTCCCACCCCAATATTTTTTTGTTTGGTGTTTCTTTTATAGTTAAATTTTATATAAAATGAGTAACATTTTAATATCTAATGAGTAAAAATGGTATTGTTTTCAATTTTTTATGATTTTTTTAAATATTGATACTCTAAATTAAAAAAAAAAATCCACAATTTTAGAGTATTAAATATTTTTAAAAATCATAAAAAATTAAAAACAACACATTTTTTATACAAAAGATATTAAAATGATGTAATCCATTTTAAGTAAAATTTAATAATCAAACGAAACACAAAAAACATTTGGGAATGGGGGAAAATTGAGGCACAGCTAAGAATGCCCAGTTGACGCACCAATCCTAAAATCACTACCATAAAAGTCAAGTTGCTAAACATTTTCAATTGAGCAGAGAAAATCTTACC
This sequence comes from Inga leiocalycina, assembly GCA_963242795.1. Classification (NCBI taxonomy): domain Eukaryota; kingdom Viridiplantae; phylum Streptophyta; class Magnoliopsida; order Fabales; family Fabaceae; genus Inga; species Inga leiocalycina. The sequence goes on along the minus strand of OY725328.1, from coordinate 40,844,159 downwards.
ATTTGTGATGCCTTCATTGTGATATTGACACATCTTCAAAGAATCAAAATCCCAAATATTGGACTTGCAAATCACTAATCAATATATATATATATATATATATATATTCCAAGGCTTTCTTGCACCTTTCTGCTTGCTACTCTCTGGGTTCCGTTCGTATTGATAAGTCTGAGATTCCCTGCAGAACATATGTCATCAGCAATTTAATAATTAAATATGCAGGATGTAATGGAAGGCTGGATTCTGATGAGAAAAATAAAAATTAATAGAATATTTACCTCATACCTAAATCACAGTGTGTTGAACAATTACTGAAAAAGTTTAACTGATAAACTAAAGACACAAAACAAAAGCACTCCCATTTAAACTTCACAACTATGATGGTAAAGCAAATAAGACACATGATGATATTATGTGCAAGCAAGGAATAATTAGAATATATTGAAGCACCAGCAGTTGATTAATTAGAGATTGAACTGAAGGTAAGTTTTATCAAACTGGTTACTAAGATAAGTCTAATGTATCCCTAATTCTTTATGAATCTAATATACACTCTTCACAAGCAAGAACAAACTAAGAACTAACCTTGCTCTTCTGTTCTGAAACCAGACCTCCACTTGTCTGAGGTCAAAGAACTATCTAGCTGCTTCTTCAGTGCCAACTTTTGCTTCTGCAACACAAGATCTTTGCCATTAGAGTAAATTTAAGTTATTGTACATAACAATTTCGCTTCCTACCTGTTTGGTTGCTGAGAAAATCAATAAATAGTTCTCGAAAACTTTCTCTCTTTCTATTTAGAGATCAACAGAGCAATAAGGCGATCCAGATCTGGAAACAGAGAGGATGAACAGTATATTACTTACGGGATGATCTCTTCAAGAATAGCAGGCTGATCTTAGGAGTTTGGCTTCTTCCTGGAAGTTTCGTTGTATTCCTTGTCAAAGCTCTGTCCAGGTCGCGTGCTCTAGTGCTTCCATTTTCCCGGATGCGACTAAATACGACACCGTATGAAGAGGCAGATGGCAGTCTGAGGCTAATGGGTTTGTCATCCCGTGGGATTGCACTTTTTGTTTGTTTCCTTTTTTTTTATGATTTTTAAAAAATGTTTGAGAAAATATTTTTTAAAACAATATTAGATTTACTCTATCTTTATAAATTTTGGCAAAAATAATTACAAGACTTGCTTATACTTTTATGACTAATGAACATTCTTATGATCTCCATCCTTTTTCTTTTTCTATTTTTTGCCATCATCCTTTTTCAATATCTTATCTGATATTAATGTTGTATCAAATCATCTAAGTTATCTTAACTTTTTCTACATCCTCCAGCCATATCAACATTATCTTATGTGAGAAGAATTTACTCAATGGTCTCCTCGTTCACTCAAATTTCAGTGTCACAATTAAGAAGAATGTAGTTTGTTGCTTCACTCTTTTCTCAATTGCTCCCTATACACTACAAAAATTTTGACTTTTGTCGCAATTGCTGAAAGTTAAAAAGTTGCCACTGAAAAGCTTTTAGTGGTGATGTTTTATCGCTGTTAATGACTATCGCTGATAATATTAGTGACGATAAAATGAGTTGACGGTGAAAGTATGGTTTCAGCGGCGACATTGAAGGGTAGCTTTTGCTGTGACAACAAAAATCGCCATTGAAAGTCACCATTTAGCGGCAACTTTAGTGTCACAATTGAAAGTTAGCTTGAGCGACAACATGTAATGTCGCCGCCAAAAGTCAACTTTCAGTGAGAGTGCATTAAGGGAAAAAAAAATTCCATGTCAACTGCACCCTTATCACATCACCTTTCACCTACCTCATCCACATGTCACCCGTCCACATCACCCGCCTTCCACATCATGCCACATCATCCATCAATATTTTTCTCCCACAAGTGTCATACCTTGATTCGAACTTGGGATCTCCTTGTTAAAGAGGAAAACTCCTAACTATGGGAGCTAAGAAGAATTGACATCCTTTATGTTAATATATATATATATATATATATTGTTAAACATCTCTCACACACAATATATTAAATCTTTACTAATATATTTATTTTGATAAATTTTATTAATATTAATATAAATATATTATTAATACATACATACATATTAATTTATATATTAATATAATTTATATAAATAAAGAATAAAATATATTTATATATATAAATAGTTCAAAAACGAAAGTTAATTATAAATTGTATCTTTTTCTTACTTGAAATTTTTTTCCATTTTAAAATAATTATTTAATTTTTTTGAAAGGTTATTGCTAAATTTTTATAATACGTTTTTTGTTTTTTTTTTAGTATAAATTTATAAAAATTAAAGATTAAATTATATGATTCATCTTAAATTTCAAGATAGTATTAAAAAAAGCATATAACATGATATAAATCTATTTAAGTATATTGCTTTGGCAAAAATCGTGATTATATCTAATATATATTTGTTTTGGGCTCTCTAATTAGCCATTTGGAAAATTTAAGTGTGGATGTATCATTTGTTTCAAATTAAAGCACCAATTTAAGCATAAAGAGATAATAATTTCATTCAATTGATTCTTCGAGGTGCTATCACTTATATTAGTATCTTCTTATTCATTCTCTTATACTTCATTTTCTGTGCCACTTCCTATTTCAATATCACTATCATAGTCATCAAGTACATCCTCTTCATTACTATCTTCATGAACCGATGAATGAGTTTTATTGTCATCGATAATCTGAGGAATTACTCTCATACACAACACAGTATCTCTCAAACTCTCTTTATCTCACAATAATATGAGGAATTACTTTATTTTTTCATAAGAAATTACATCAATAAACATATTTATTGTATAAATATCATAATTTAAAAAAAAACTAAAATTTTGAAAAATTGTAAAGGAGACTTTTAGTAGTGACACTAAAGTCGCCACTAAAACACCCTTTCAGCCGCAACACATGAGAGTCACTGCTGAAAGTTAGATTTTTGACGGTGACAAAAGTGCTGCTGCTGAAAGTCTCATTTTTTTTTTGTAGTGTACATAAAGCCGATTTTATTATATGACTCCATTTTTTTATGAGATATTACTCCCTCTTTAGTTCTAAAAGCTTCATTAATTTATTTAGTATAGTTTATCCTTTTATAAAAGAAGAAATTATTTAGTAAACAACAATTTTGAGATAATTTTAAAATAAATAACTAGTTGAAATTCAAGTGGGTATATATAATAAAATAATTTTAAATTTTTATATTTCTTTGAGAAAAAAGTTATAGATACCCACAACTCCTACACATAATTTTTTTGGGGAGAAAGTTGAATTTTAACCCGAAATAAAAAAATTGTGATGATACCCACAACTCATACGGATGGATCGATATAGTATCTTGTGATGATACAATATATTCAATATGATATAAACCCTATACTCTTTGGGAATAATATGAAAGTGAAGCTTCCACATGTCATGGACTACGGTTTTAAACTAATTAAATAGTCACAATTGTATTTTAGCTAGTGGAATTTATGGAGAAACATACTCTTTTTTTTTTTAAAAAAAAAAAAGACAAAATGACGTTAAACAACATAAGTGTACAAATTACTAATAGTCAGTGAACTAAAATGACTTTCTAGGAAATTGTAAAAAATAGATATTGGAATTACCCTAACGTTAACAACAGAAAAACAAAGAAGAAAAGCTAAGATCTCCTATCAAGCATTGTTGAGAATTGAAGAAGGTTGTGGAGGAAGTTGGATGAATGCTTTATCAACATAGTAAGTTGTTAATGGAGCTTTAAGATCTGTTTGTAAGAAGAGTGTTGTGTTATAAATCCAGAAAAGAGCAACGCAGTAACAATTGAAAAGAAAAGTAGTCCCTAGGGTTGGTTTATTTTCCCAACATAATTCCTTCATGGCGGATCCATCATGACAAATAATTCCATGGCAAAAATGTTTTCCCATTCTCTTGTTGATGTGATCCAGCAAGTTGTGCCTTTAAATTCAAGTGATCCTTTGGAAAACCAAGTGGACCAATCACAAGAGCAAAATCCAAACAAATTAAGAAAGCATTAAATGGGCTAGTGCAAGATACTTGGACAAAGCAAGTAGAAATTGGATCAAAGCTGGACCAAAATGTTGAAAACGCCACTAACTTCATATGGGCTACAAATGAAGATATTGATAAAGTTTTGGGCTTGTAGACTTGAAACTGAAGAGCTTGGGCTTAGTACTACATATGGGAAGACTCATTTAGGCCTAAATAAGCATATTTGGAGCCTTAATTGCTGACTATATGTTCTTAAATTTGGTTGTGTGAAAATCAAAGAGTAGTTGGCAGATTTGACTTTTGGTTTCTTTAAACAAATTGTATTTGATTTTTCAACTTTCTTCTAGATTGAATTAGACTTTTGTGTTCATTTTATTAGATTTTTAGGTTTCCTAGCACATGGTTTTACAATTTGTATTTGCTATGTTCAAAGTTGCAATTATTGCAACTAGGTCATATTTCACTATAAATACTTGGTGCTTCTTCATTTGTAGGACACACAATTCAGATTTGAATGATAAATGAAAGTTGCACTTCTGCACTTTGTTTCTTGAGAGTGGATTTTCTCTAGGGTTCTTCTTAGAACTAACAGACTTATCAAGGTTTGATCATCCTTGTGGCGTCTTCCAACACTTCCGGTTCTTATTCTTTCGTGTTCAAGGGTTCAAGTCGATCATTGATCTGTGTTTAGCTTTCTTGGGGTGTGTATATTTCAGATTGGTTGTGGGTTTATGGGATCTTCCATAGTGGGTTCGCAGCATCTTGGTATCAGAGCTTCAGATCTAAATTCAAGTCATATCTATCTGTTCTTTGTCTCCATTTTCGTTTCAAGTTTTGTGCTTTGTTCTTGTGTCTGTCCGTGTCCAGATTTGTTACTTCTGTTCGTTAAGTTTTTCTTTGTGTTTTCCAATATTTATGTCTTAAATTCATAGTTCAAAATATCTTCTTTCATCTCGTTTTGGAATCATTTCAATCCGATTTGTCATTTGTGAGTTCTATCTATTTTAATCTAGTTGTGTTTTCTGGAAAATTCTAGGCTTGTTCATCTTTGTTTTTTCAGAACGTCCTAAAATATTCTATCCTTATTTGACCTCTTTTCCTTTGTGTTTTACATCGTTCAATATGTCATTTTCATAGTTTAGAATCTCATCTTTCTGTTCATTTTGGTATAATCTCAATCCAAAATTTCTACTGTGAGTTATAGTCTTTCCAAAATAGACGCTTTTTTGGAATTTCTAGGTTTAGATTTCTTGAGTTTTGTTGTTTGTAATAGATTCTGCATTCTCTTTAAATTTCTGTAGGGGAGAAAAACGGAAAAACAAAAAAAAACAAGAGCATCAGAAAAAAAGAAAAAGAAAAAAAAAATTTGATAAGAAAAGAAAAAAAAATACTGAAAAAGAAAGGGATTTTGTGGTGGGAGTGTTTTGAGCAATATGTATTGTCATACCTAGAATTTGTGAAGTTTGTGTCATTTAAACTCTTGATTTCCCTGAATTTCCTTTTCCAATACTCACTTTGATATTCTATATTTCTAAGTGTTGTGTTGATTCTGCAAATTGTGATTGCTTTGATTATGAATTGCTTAGTTCTTTAAAGTGCCTCAAGAGGAATCTAAGAGTGGAAAAAGGCAAGAGTGAAATACATCAATTTAAAAGCCAAATTTGAGTGAAACACGAGTGTAGAGTGACATCCCTGAAGGAAACACGTGAGGAACTTGTGAGGAAAATTATTTCTCTAACATCATTTTTTAGATACAATGTCAAATGCAGAAGAAACATCCGGTGGTAACCCAAAGAATCTAGAAGACCACCTCGAGGCAATGCAGCAACATTTTGCACATATGGATGTTGTTTTTGGAGAAATAAGGGATAGGATGGATAGACAAGATGAAAGAATTGTAAACCTGCAAAGAGTTAGACCAAATCCTAGAAGGCACAATAGGTGGGATACTTCTATGGATGAATTTGAATATGAGCATGATGAGGTTAGTGGTGCTAGTGAGGAAGATTTTGAATCTGAATATAAAGTGGGAGGAAATATGCATAGAAGATATAAGAGGTATGGGAGAGGACATGCCAGAAATATTCCTATGGAAAGAAATAGAGTGGATAGGAATCTAGGGAGCATCAAAATGAAAATACCACCTTTCCAAGGTAGGAGTGATCTTGAAGCATATTTAGAGTGGGAGAAGAAGATAGAAATGATTTTTGAGTGCCACAATTATTCTGAGGCAAAAAAGGTGAAGTTAGCAGCAATAGAATTCACTGATTATGCCATTGTTTGGTGGGATAAATTGGGCATTAATAGGAGAAATAATGGTGAGAGGCCCATAGCAACATGAAGGGAAATGAAAACTCTAATGATAAGAAGATTTATTCCTAACCATTACTATAGGGAGCTTTATCAAAAGTTGCAGACCCTTACACAAGGCTCTAGGAGTGTGGAGGAATATTATAAAGAGATGGAGTTAGCTTTGATAAGAGCTAATGTGTAAGACGAAGGAGAGGCTACAATGGCTCATTTTCTGAATGGGCTTCACAAAGAAATTGGTGACACTGTAGAATTGCAACGTTATGTGGAGCTGGAGGGCATGGTGCACATGGCAATTAAGGTGGAGAAGCAACTCAAGTGTAAAGGTGCTTCAAAATTCCATTCTGGATCAAGTTCTTCACAAAAACATATTTGGAAGAAAGGAGAAAGAGCTTTCCAAAAAGAGACAACTAAAAGCAAAGAAGAAGCTACATCAAAGAGCAAAGGTAAATCTGATTCCGAAACTTCTAGAAATAGAGATATAAAGTGTTTCAAGTGTTTGGGTACAGGTTATATAGCTTCTCAATGCCCCAACAAGAGAGTCATGATTCTTAAAAATAGTGAAGTTGTGACTGAAAGTGAAAGTGATCATGATTCCATTGAAGATACTAGTGATGATGGGGTTGAATATGCCATAGAAGGAGAATGCCTTGTGGTTAGAAGAGCTTTGAATTGCCAAGTGAAGAAAGATGAGATGAATGAGCAAAGGGAAAACATTTTCCATAGTCGTTGCTGTAGGATCGGTAACCACAGCGGAAGAATTTAAAAAAATTTTCACCGATCCTAATCGAGGATCTATCAACGGCATTTAAACCAAGTTGGAAGGATTCATACCTTTTTTATGATTCAGAGTTTTCACGATCTCTAGGAGCCAACACGACAGGCCGCTCCCTCTACCGGTATCCACACGAATGCTCTCTAACCGAGACTGCATGCTAGCGCCTCTAATGTCTCCAAGGGTTGAACTTGCGGCTCTCAATTCTGATGTACCCTGAGTCTATCAGCTCTATCAAGTTTATAACACATGAGGATTATTTTCAAATTTCAAAATTAATCATCATTAATTTCGAAATTAATTAACAATTAATTATCTTGATGAGCTAATTAAATAAATTCAGTTTAAATTAAATCTGTCCAACAGTTTTAATTTAACCTATTTATTTAATCTAAATAAAGAGCCATTAGATTTAATTTATCTTCATAAATTAAATCTGAGATACTATATCTCTATCATGTTAGTTATTAAATTTAATATATCTTAATAAATTAAATTTAAAACCAACACAATATAATAATATCATATAATATATATATACACATATATATATATAATATTTCAAAAATATATATATCTATATAATAATATAATATATATATATATAAGATATATATTTCGAAAATATATATATATCTATATAATATTATTAATGAATTTTATATTATATATATATATAAATATAAAATTCATCCACCCTAAATCAAACATTATCTCGTGTTGGGCCATTCTTGTGTGCGACCCTGTAGGCCCATATGAAGTTGGCAGTGGGCCAATAACTACACTAACCCAAAAGTCGCAAGCGGCCTCTAGCAAGACATTACGATTACCCAATTCATATGAGGATCGTTATCACGATGCAACCTGTCACACAACCATGTCACATCCGTTTTGTCACACGATATATCGATCAAGGATAAGGCATGGAAAATGTCATCCTCTTGTTCCTGACCATTACTTTCTCGATTCCTGAGTAGCCTGATAACAGAGACAAAAACTCCTTTCATCATAGTATGGCCATACATTTCTCAGACTCACTCATCGAGGGGCCCAGTAATATCTCTCTACTAATGTGAGGGACAAATTCCATCTTGATCATTCATATTCCTCTACATGAAAAACCACCAAGCCCGATCGTAGCCTTTATCATCACCCGGTCAAAAGTGACTTTTGACTAGTTCAAAGCTTAGCAACTCTCATGTAGGAATCCATGATGACCTCAGGTCTAAGGGCATTGTGACGTGGTTATACATGAGAAAAGCTTATGACTTGATCCATGTAGCTTTCTCATAGTGGGTCAGTCCAGCACCTTGTACTCTTACAAGTGCCTAAGACTTTGATTCGTATCTCCATATCTTATCAAAGTCATACTGGTCTTGTTTCATCTCTGCTCCCGCATAGATGACCGACCAGGGACATTTTAGGACAATCTTTATGAATTATCCAAGGATACAATTATCACAGTTAACATGCAAATAATATGATAACAAAATGGAGAAATTTCATTAAAATAATAATGTTTAAAGTACAATGATTGGCCCTTAGGGCACAATTTCCAACATCCTCCCACTTGCCCTAGGTGCAATCATTAATTTGCCTAATTCCCATTGCCCTAACATGACGCTCATGCTTTGCCTGTGCAAGTGGCTTAGTAAGAGGATCAGCAACATTATCTTCTCCTGCTACTTTGCATATCTTTATATCACCTCTATCATTGATTTCTCTAATAAGATGAAATCGCCTGAGTATGTGTTTGGTCCTTTGATGTGACCTAGGCTCCTTGGCCTGTGCAATAGCACCGCTATTGTCACAGAACAAATCTATTGGATTTGAGATGGTAGGCACCACCCCTAGTTCAGTAATGAACTTTCTGATCCAAACGGCTTCTTTAGCTGCATCTGATGCTGCTATATACTCAGCTTCTGTTGCAGAATCTGCTATAGTGCTTTGCTTGGAGCTCTTCCATCTTATTGCTCCACCATTCAGGAGAAATACATATCCAGATTGCGATTTAAGGTCTTCTTGGTTAGTTTGGAAACTTGCATCTGTGTAACCGGTTACACAGAGCTCATTATCCAATCCACCATAGACCAAAAATAAGCCCTTAGTCCTTCTTAAGTACTTTAGGATATTCTTCACGGCAGTCCAATGACCCTCACCAGGATCTTGTTGGTATCTGCTGGTCATACTTAAGGCAAACGAGACATCCGGTTGAGTACATAACATGGCATACATGATGGATCCAATGGCGGAGGCATATGGAACCTTACTCATGCGATCTTGCTGATCAGGTGTACTAGGACATAGATCCTTACTAAGATGGATGCCATGAGACATAGGCATGTAACCCCTTTTTGAATCATGCATATTGAACCTATGCAGTATCTTATCTATGTATGTGCTCTGACTTAGGCCTATTAGTCTTTTGGATCTATCCCTATAGATCATAATCCCTAGGATATAGGTGGCTTCACCTAAGTCTTTCATTGAAAACGACTTTCCTAACCAAGACTTGACACTCTGCAAGGTAGGAATATCATTCCCAATGAGTAGGATGTCATCTACATAAAGCACTAGAAATACAACTATGCTCCCACTAACCTTCTTATAAACACAAGGTTCATCGATGTTTTGAATGAATCCAAACTCTTTGACTACTTCATCAAAACGATGATTCCAGCTTCGAGATGCTTGCTTCAATCCATAAATGGATCTTTGAAGCTTGTAAATTTTACCAGAGTCCTCTGGACGTACAAAACCTTCAGGTTGTGTCATGTACACATCCTCAAGCAGCTTTCTATTAAGGAAGGTTGTTTTGACATCCATCTGCCATATTTCATAGTCATAATATGCTGCAATGGCAAGAATGATTCTGATTGATTTGGCCATTGCAACTGGGGAAAAGGTCTCATCATAGTCTACAACATGAGTTTGAGTGAATCCTTTTGCAACCAGTCGTGCCTTGAAGACATTTACATTGCCATCCATGTCAGTTTTCTCCTTGAAAACCCATTTGCACCCAATGGTTTTTACACCTTCAGGTGGATCGACTAAGGTCCATACCTGATTGTCGTACATGGATTGCATTTTAGACTTCATGGCATTTAGCCATTTTTCAGAGTTTGGTCCCACTGTGGCTTCTCGATAGGTGGTGGGCTCATTTTGCTCAATGAGCAACACATCACGGCCTTCAGTAATCAGAAATCCATATCTCTGAGGTTGATGCCGTGTCCTATCAGATCTTCGTGGACCTTGTGTTACTTGAGGAGGCTCAGCAACTTGTTGTGAGTCTTCTCTAATTTCCATCTGTGATTCTGTACCATCTTGTGGATCTAGAATTTCTTCGAGATGTACGTCGCTCCCACTGGTTGTTTTAGAGACAAACTCTCTTTCTAGAAACTTGCCATTTCGAATAACAAACACTTTGTTATCGGTAGGATTGTAGACATAGTATCCTTTCGTTTCTTTAGGATACCCTACGAAAAGGCACTTTATGGATCTGGGCACTAATTTATCAGAGGCTTGTTGCTTAACATATACCTCACATCCCCAGATCTTAAGAAAAGATAAACTTGGTTTCTTTCCAGTCCATATCTCATATGGTGTCTTTTCAATTGCCTTAGATGGAACACGATTTAGTGTGAACGCAGCTGTCTCTAGGGCATGTCCCCAAAAAGACGGTGGAAGATCTGTTTGACTCATCATAGATCGAACCATATCTAATAGTGTTCGATTCCTCCGTTCAGAAAGGCCATTCCATTGTTGTGTTCCTGGAGGAGTCAATTGTGAGATTATCCTACAACTCCTAAGATGGTCAATGAATTCTTGGCTCAAATATTCACCACCTCGATCAGATCTAAGTGATTTAATTGTTTTACCAAGTTGGTTTTGTACTTCATTTGGAATATTTTGAACATTTCAAAAGATTCAGATTTATGTTTTATTAGATAGATATAGCCATATCTACTAAAGTCATCTATAAATGTAATGAAGTAGACATAACCTCCTCTGGCAGCTATATTTAATGCTCCACATACATCTGTATGTGTGAGGCCTAATAATTCAGTAGCCCTCTCACTATACCCAGTAAAAGGTGCCTTAGTCATCTTTCCTAATAAGCAAGATTTACATGTATCATATGATTCAAAATCAAATGAATTTAGAGATCCATCTTGATGGAGTTTAGAAATGCGTTTCTCATTTATGTGGCCTAGACGACAATGCCATAGGTAGGTCGGATTCAAATCGTTTGATTTTATCCTCTTAGTAGTTACGTTATAGATATTCCCATTAGCTTTCTACTGTCCTTTAGACCCTGCACATTTGTACAAATGTGAGAACCACATGCAGTATCTAATACCCATGTAGAGGAAGTAGAAAAATGAATGTCTATAATATAAATACTTGAAGCGATAGCCCCGCTATCCTTCTTGTCCTTTTTTAGATCTTCCAGGTAGAGTTTGCAATTCCTCTTCCAACGACCGGGTTCATTGCAGAAGTAGCAGACTCCTTCCTTTGGAGGCTTTGTCTTCCTGGGTGCAGGCTTGGTTTTAGGCTTGTTTGACTCTTTGGTCTTACCACCTGAGCCATTACCCTTCCATTTGCCCTTCCCTTTCTTTTTCATACCCTTTCCTTTCTGAACCATTAAAACTGTGCTAGGCTTTTTCTTAATGCTTTGCTCAGCAGTTTTGAGCATCCCATGCAGCTCAGAAATTGATTTCTCCATGTTGTTCATGTTGTAGTTCATAACAAACTGGTCATAACTCTCCGGGAGTGAGTTGAGGATCAAGTCCGTAGCTAACTCCTGGCTCATGGGAAATCCAAGCCTCTCAAGGTGATCAATATAGCCTTTCATCTTTAACACATGAGTACTAATTGATGCACCTTCAACCATTTTGCAGGAATGTAAGGCCTTTGTGGTCTCATACCTTTCTTGCCTTGCCTGTTGCTGGAAAATTTCCTTGAGATGTTCTATCATCTCATGAGCCTCCATGAGTTCCAGATCTTTTTGGAGCTCTGGAACCATAGTGGCAAGCATCAGGCAACCTACATCCACAGAGTCATCCTTATGCTTTGTGTAAGCATCTCTCTGAGCTCTTGGAGCATTAGTTGCAGGCTCCTCAGGAATGGGTTGATCTAGGACATATGCCTTTCTTTCCTGCTTGAGAACAATTCTCAAGTTCCTGAACCAGTCAAGAAAGTTTGTCCCATTGAGTTTGTCCTTCTCAAGGACCGATCGCAATGATAGTGTAGTAGTATTACTAGTCGACATGATTCTATAATTAAAATATGCAAAGTTAGTTAGTAATCTCCCACTAAATTAACAACTCTCAATATAATAATTAGTGGGCTAAGATCCATATTTGGCTTAAACTTAAGTCCGCTTTGGCAAGACGCTTAAATTCAAGTTATTTAGGTAGGTAACCTATTTACCAATTACATCACATGTAACTCTTAGATCTTTATGGGATTTAATCATCATATGATCTGGCATGTTTAACCCCATCTAATGCCTTGAGATTCAAAACCGTTTTGTTAATCTCAATTAAGTCAAAACAATAATGAATATTATGAGCAGCACAATTACTCAAGCTTGTCTCATCAAGATAACTCAAGTGCATCCACTTTGGTGGTTTCCATAATTGAGCGATCTAGGTTTTGACAAGTATTCATTAATTAACGGCATCATGACTTAAGATTTAATTTAGAGGGCTTAATTAATTAGTTTTGTTTATATGGATGCAATCGTGGTCATATCTCATACAGATAAATACATATAAACGTAAAAGTAATCATGCAATGATCTTATCAAAAGCATAATTTAAACATGACACAACATGGCTTACCTAACCTAAAATCCTCCCAAGCCAATGAGAGGACTTCTCTAAAAAAAAGAGAAATACATTGAGAGAAACCTCGTTTAAACATTCGAGGGGAGTGAGATGAGAAGAGAATGTACATCGAGAGTATTTAGAGAAAGGCAAGGCATGCAGGCCGTATTTAAATATTACAACCTTTGTAAAATTCTAAAGTCATGTTGTTCACCATACCCAAACAAGGATAAATAATAAACCACAACAAGAATTCATACAATATGAAAAGCAATAAATGTCATGATCAGATTATATTGGGCTACGCAGAGGTGGTCACGGCGGGGTTGCAAGGGGCAGCGCCCCTGAAGCTTTTGAAAAAGGCACATTCCTTTTAAAAGAAATATTTGAAAATTTTAAATTTTTAAATTTTGGACCCAATTTTTCAAAACAAAAAACAACAATGGCCCAGAATGCTTCTGATCCAATTTTTCTTCCCCATAGTTCGGATCCCTATTACTCGAATAGATATCCGAACCTAGACCCAATTTGATTGCCGCCAACTACAATCTCAGGTATCCTACCCAATTTCATGCTTGTTCAAAACGAAAATCACATACATGTTTCAAGATATACATGTTCGGAATCGATTTCACGCTTGTTTCAAAACGAGAATCACATACATATTCGAGTGTTTCTTATAAACACACGTACACATCTTATATATATCACATGTATAAGAATCATAAACTCAATTTAAACACACAATTGATCTGGCTCTGATGCCACTGAAGGATCGGTAAGCACAGCGGAAGAATTTGAAAAAATTTTCACCGATCCTAATCGAGGATCTATCAACGGCATTTAAACCAAGTTGGAAGGATTCATACCTTTTTGATGATTCAGAGTTTTCACGATCTCTAGGAGCCAACATGTCAGGTCCGCTCCCTCTACTGGTATCCACACGAATGCTCTCCAACCGAGACTGCATGCTAGCGCCTCTAATGTCTCCAAGGGTTTAACTTACGGCTCTCAATTCTGATGTACCCTGAGTCTATCAGCTCTATCAAGTTTATAACCCATGAGGATTATTTTCAAATTTCAAAATTAATCATCATTAATTTCGAAATTAATTAACAATTAATTATCTTGATGAGCTAATTAAATAAATTCAGTTTAAATTAAATCTGTCCAACAGTTTTAATTTAACCTATTTATTTAATCTAAATAAAGAGCCATTAGATTTAATTTATCTTCATAAATTAAATCTGAGATACTATATCTCTATCATGTTAGTTATTAAATTTAATATATCTTAATAAATTAAATTTAAAACCAACACAATATAATAATATCATATAATATATATATACATATATATATATATAATATATTTCAAAATATATATATCTATATAATAATATAATATATATATATAAGATATATATTTCGAAAAAATATATATATCTATATAATATTATTAATGAATTTTATATTATATATATATATAAATATAAAATTCATCCACCCTAAATCAAACATTATCTCGTGTTGGGCCATTCTTGTGTGCGACCCTGTAGGCCCATATGAAGTTGGCAGTGGGCCAATAACTACACTAATCCAAAAGTCGCAAGCGGCCTCTAGCAAGACATTACGACTACCCAATTCATATGAGGATCGTTATCACGATGCAACCTGTCATACAACCATGTCACGTCCCTTTTGTCACACGATATATCGATCAAGGATAAGGCATGGAAAATGTCATCCTCTTGTTCCTGACCATTACTTTCTCGATTCCTGAGTAGCCTGATAACAGAGACAAAAACTCCTTTCATCATAGTATGGCCATACATTTCTCAGACTCACTCATCGAGGGGCCCAGTAATATCTCTCTACTAATGTGAGGGACAAATTCCATCTTGATCATTCATATTCCTCTACATGAAAAACCACCAAGCCCGATCGTAGCCTTTATCATCACCCGGTCAAAAGTGACTTTTGACTAGTTCAAAGCTTAGCAACTCTCATGTAGGAATCCATGATGACCTCAGGTCTAAGGGCATTGTGACGTGGTTATACATGAGAAAAGCTTATGACTTGATCCATGTAGCTTTCTCATAATGGGTCGGTCCAACACCTTGTACTCTTACAAGTGCCTAAGACTTTGATTCATATCTCCATATCTTATCAAAGTCATACTGGTCTTGTTTCATCTCCGCTCCCGCATAGATGACCGACCAGGGACATTTTAGGACAATCTTTATGAATTATCCAAGGATACAATTATCACAGTTAACATGCAAATAATATGATAACAGAATGGAGAAAGTTCATTAAAATAATAATGTTTAAAGTACAATGATTGGCCCTTAGGGCACAATTTCCAACAGTTGCCTCATTAATAACAAGGTTTGTAGTATGATCATTGATGGTAGGAGTGTAACAAATGTTGCAAGCACTACATTAGTTGAGAAATTGAATTTGCTTACCATTAGACACCCTAGACCATACAAGCTGCAATGGTTGAATGAATGTGGGGAAATTAAAGTTGATAAGCAAGTTCTTGTTTCTTTTTCAATTGGCAAATATTGTGATGAAATATTGTGTGATGTCGTTCCTATGTATGCTTTACATATACTTTTAGGAAGACCATGGGAGTTTGATAGAAAAGTCAAGAGGGATAGGTTTACAAATAAATATTCTTTTGTAATGAACAGCAAACCTGTGACTCTTGTTCTATTGACTCCAAAACAAGTGTATGAGGATCAACTCAAGATGAAAAGAGAGAAAAATGATAGAGAGAAAAGAAAAGAGAGTGAAGAAGAGAGAAAATCTGAAAGTTCAAAAAAAGAAATCCAGAGAAAAGAAAAGAAGAAAATAAGTTTTTATGCAAAAGAAAGTGAAGTGAGAAGTGCTTTTCTGGCTGAACCACACTTGCTACTCCTTGTTTACAAGGAATCCTTTTTGAACACTAATGACATTAACTGTTCCTTTCCTAGTGTTGTTGGTTCTTTGTTGTAGGAATTTGAAGATGTGTTCCTTGAAGAAACGCCACTAGGTTTGCCACCTATTGGAGGAATTGAACACCAAATTGATTTCATTTCTAGAGCAACAATTCCTAATAGGCCAGCATATAGAAGCAATATTTAAGAAACAAAAGAGCTTCAAAAGCAAGTGGGAAAACTCATGGCAAAAGGGTATGTTAGAGAAAGTTTAAGCCCTTGTGCAGTTCCAGTCCTTTAAGTTCCAAAGAAAGATGGAACTTAGAGGATGTGCATTGATTGTAGAGCCGTCAACAATATCACTATAAGGTATCGCCATCCCATTCCTAGATTAGATGATATGCTTGATGAATTGTAAGGTTCTATTGTCTTTTCTAAGATTGATTTGAAATATGGGTACCATCTAATTAGAATGAGAGAAGGGGATGAGTGGAAAACTGCTTTCAAGACCAAACATGGATTATATGAATGGTTAGTTATGCCCTTTCACCTAGCACTTTCATGAGATTAATGAACCATGTTTTGCGTGCTTTCGTTGGGAAATTTTTTGTGGTTTATTTTGATGATATTTTGATTTATAGAAAGAATTTGGATGAGTATTTGAATCATTTATGTTGTGTGCTTGATGTTTTGAGGAAAGAAAAACTGTTTGCAAATATAAAAAAGTGTGATTTTTACATGGGTAAACTTATTTTTCTTGGTTTTGTGGTGAGAGCTAAAGGAATAGAAGTTGATGAGGAAAAGATACAAGCTATAAAAGAATGGCCAACACCTAAACGCATAACTAAGGTGAGGAGTTTTCATGGTTTGCTAGTTTTATATGCGATTTGTGAAGGATTTTAGCACACTTGCTGCACCACTCACTGAGGTCATTAAAAAATCTGTTGGTTTTAAATGGGATAAAGCACAAGAAGATCATTGGACTTAAGGAAAAATTGTGTTCTGCACCTGTGTTAGTATTGCCTGACTTTAGCAAAACTGTTGAGATTGAATGTGATGCATCTGGAGTTGGGATAGGAGATGTTTTAATGCATGAAGGAAAGCCAATTGCCTATTTTAGTGAAAAGCTAAATGGAGTAGCCTTGAAGTTGTTAGATCTCATGTTTTGATGATAACAAAAGAATGGTTTGAAAAGGAAATGTTTAATAATCAAGGTTGAACTAAGTAAAGAAAGGAATAAGCTTAACTTGAGGAAAGCATGGAAGTAGTGAAGATTGGCCAAGAGAAAATGCTAAGGAACTTGATCAGAAGTGCATTTTCTAAGGCATTACTCGAGGCGCTACTCGAGTAATGAACCAAAACTTGAAGTAACCCAGCAAAACTTCCGGTTACCTGCCATAATTACTCGAGGCCCTACTCGAGTAACCAGGTAAAATTTCAAGGTTGCTCTCGGCCTGCCAATGTTACTCGAGGAGCTACTCGAGTAACCAGGTAAAAACTTCCAGTTGCCATCCAGTTTTCTCCATGATACTCGAGGAGCTACTCGAGTAACTTTGTTTCCCAAAATATGGACCTCTCGGCAGTTTGTACCACTGCTAATGTTACTCGAGGAGCTACTCGAGTAACCAGCTCAAAAACTTCCAGTTTGCCTTCAAGTTTTCCAATGTACTCGAGGAGCTACTCGAGTAACCGTGTATTTGAAAATGTGGAGCTCTCGGCACTTTGTACCACTGCCAATGTTACTCGAGGAGCTACTCGAGTAATGGTCTAAGGTAAATGAAAACTTGAGGTTTGTACCCGATTAACTTGATTTCTTCTTATATCATCATCCTCGAGTACTTACTCTAGTATACAAGTTTTTCATTGTTTATTTTAAGTGGATTCCTCGAGTAAGTACCCCAGTATGCTCAAATATTTTCAAAAGAAACTTCAAGTCATTACCCGGGTAAGTTATGTTCAAATGTCTCAGTTACTCGAGGTGCTACCCGAGTAACCTATGCAAAAATGAGTTAATTACTCGAGTAGGTACTCGAGTAATGAGGTAAGTGCTCTCGGCATTTTAATCCTGCCAATATTATTGGAGTAGAGCATCGAGTAATCAAAAGTTTTTCAAAGGATTACTCGAGGTGTTACCCGAGTAAGTCATAAAGTTCTGAGTGTATTACTCGAGTAACTACCCGAGTAAATAACTATTCCAAAGGTTTGAAAATTAGTTTACTCCATGCACTACCCGAGTAATCTTATACTTGTTCATTAACTTGCAGTTGATAAATGATTTCCCGATGTTACTCGAGGAGCTACTCGAGTAAACTTCAAGGATTACTCGAGGAGCTACTCGAGTAAGCTTATCCAGAAAGTTTGAAATCATTCCAACGGTCATTATTCTGTTTCCTATTTGATTAACCTTTTATTATATTAGTGTACTTAGTTTTTCAACAGGAAAACAGTGAAGAGATCTTACCAAATAAGGAAAGTCAAAAGCAATGCTTAAATGTCACCGACGGTTACCTACCGCAACGCATGTTTTTCAAAAACACTAGAAAAGTCAATTATTGCTGCGCACGCTCCAACGGACATGAAGAAATATGTTCCAGCAATCATTACCAATGTAACTATATATATGGGAACCTTCAAACAGAGAAGAACAACTAAGCATCCATACGAACGAATCATTAAGTTCATTACTCTGTTTTCACATTGAAATTGTATTCATATGCTTCAGTGATTATTATTTACTCTGTGAGAGAGATATTTCATTCAAACTCAATATTTGTTATTGAGATAACTTAAGGTTGTGGAACCTTGAGTTGGGATTGGATTACAACCTGTAAGGGGGAGCGAGTGTCCAGGTGTAAGGAACTTGCTTGTACTGAGGTGCCAAGAACCCACTGAATCTTGGAAGCTATAGTGAAACTCTCAGAGAAGCTCTGAGGACTGGACGTAGGTCAAAGTGGTTGTGACCGAACCAGTATAACTCCCGGTGTACACTTCGGTGATATTTCTCCTTACTCATTACTGTTTTAATTATTTTGTCTGAATTTTATATTTTCGAAAGAAATTTCAGTATCACCCAATTCACCCCCCCTCTTGGGTGAAACGTTTGATCTAACATTTGGTATCAGAGCCTAGGTCTTCTTGTTAAGGTTTAACAGCCTAAGAAGGATCCAATGGCAAGCATGGGTGAAGGAATTCTTCCCGACGGAGCATCCATCACTAGACCCCCTGGTTTCAATGGAGAACACTTTTCTTTCTGGAAAGCTAAATTCAGAGTGTTCGTGATGGCTACTGAATATGGACTATGGGATGTAATTGAGAGTGGAAATTATCAACCTACAAAGGTTGTAGATTCTCAGAAAATTCCAAAGACGCCAGCGGAATACGATGAGAATGACAAGAAACTCATCACTCTCAATAGCAAAGCAATTCTGATGTTACAGAGTTCTTTAAGTCAAAATGAATACTTCAGAATTTGCACACTTCCAACAGCAAAGGAAATGTGGGAAGCTCTGGAAATAGCGCATGAAGGAACTTCGGGAATAAAGGAAAATCGAATCAACACCTTGATCACTGAATTCGATCTACTTCGCATGAAATCAGGTGAGTCAATTTCTGAATTCGAACTTAGATATACTCATCTTGTTAATCAACTTGCAGCACTTGGTAAAGTCTATGGTCAAAATACCCAAGTACGAAAGATCTTGAATATTCTTTCTAAAGAGTGGGAGGCCAAAGTCACTGCGATAGAAGAGGCAAAAGGAGAATCAATGAGATCAGTTGCTTCTCTATTTGGAAGCCTTTCTGAATATGAAAGCAAATTAAAGTTCAAACGGGAACTAGACGACATCGGTGACAAAAGAAAGAAAGGCCTAGCACTAAAAGCGAAAGAAGAAAATCAAGATGAAGATGAGGAGTTTGATGATGATGAAATGGGCTTAATCATAAAACGATTCAGAAAGTTCTACAAGAAAGGTCAAGGCTTCAAACACTTTCAAAAAGGAGGAACTAGCAGCAAAGACCATATTATTTGCTACGAATGAGGAAAACCAGGACATATTAAATCAGAATGTCCAGAACTCAATCAAAAGAGCAAAGAAAAGAGAAAAGGCAAATTCTTTAACAAAAAGAAGGCCTTTGTATCTGCTATATGGGGAGATAGTTCCTCTGACGAAGAAAGTGATGAAGAAGAAGAAGTAGCTAATATATGTCTTGTTGCTCAAGAAGAAACAGAAGAAGAGGTAAATGATTCTGAACCTACCTATGATGAATTACTTTCTGAGTATAATGCTTTACATTCTGAATTCATCAAAATAGTTAAAGAACTAATTGTTATTAAAAAGAAAAACAAAGTTCTTGAAACTGAACTTAAGGGAAAGGATTGTGAAAATTGTCTATCTTTGAAAAAGAAAAACATTGATCTCACAAAAACTCTTGAAAAATTTACACAAGGAAGTGAGATGCTAAATGTCATTCTAAAAGCCCAACGATTTGTAAATGATCGATCTGGAATTGGTTATGATCCAAAATTAGATAAAAGAAAAGGAAGAAAGAAAGCAGGAGGTAAGGCATATTTGAATTATTTTCAACATTCTGTGCATACATCAAATCCTTTTGCATTTTGTAATTACTGTAATAGAAAAGGACATCATACATCTTCATGCATTCATAAGAAGAAAGGAACCATAGGAACCTACAAATGGGTACCTAAAGGTTCATATATTCAGAAAATCATTTGTACTAACCCAAAAGGACCCAAAAAGATGTGGGTACCTAAGACTTAGTAAATTGATTGCAGGTATGTCTTAAAGTATCCAAAAATAGCAAGTGGTACATAGATAGTGGATGCTCTAGACATATGACCGAGGATTTCGAAAGTTTTACCACATTACAACCTAAAGAAGGTGGAAAGGTAAAATTTGGAGGAAATCAATCCGGAAAGATAGCAGGAATTGGTGAAATAAAAAATGACAAAGGAATACAAGTCAAAGATGTATATTACGTTAAAGGCTTGTGTCATAATTTGCTGAGTGTAAGTCAAAGTGCAGATAAAGACAACTGGATAATATTTGATTCAGAGGAATGTCTGATTGTCAACAAGAATGACTTACTACTTGATAAGAAAAATATCAAGGCTAAGCTCAGAGCAAAAAGGGAAGGTAACTGCTATACTCTAGATATTAGTAGAAATGAATCTGAAAACTATTTTCTGAGTAATACCGATGAAAGTTGGCTATGGCATAAGAGATTGGCTCATGTCAATATGCATCAACTAGGTAAACTACTCAAAAAGGATTTAGTGCTTGGATTACCTAAAGTAAATTTCAAAAACGATTTGATTTGTGACGCATGTCAAAAGGGTAAACAAACTAAATCATCTTTTAAATTGAAAAATGAGATTTCAACAAATAGACCACTTCAATTATTACATATGGATTTAGTTGGTCCAGCAAGAGTAAAAAGTCTTGGTGGTAACTTATATTCATTGGTTATTGTTGATGATTTCTCTAGATTTACATGGGTTATCTTTCTATCGTCAAAGGATGAAACCTTTGAAGAATTTATTGTTTTTGCCAAGAAAGTGCAAAATGAGAAAGGTATGTCAATTGCAGGTATTAGGACCGATCATGGTGGAGAATTTGAAAATCAAGCCTTTGAAGAATATTGTGATACTAATGGCATTGATCACAATTTCTCTGCTCTAAGGACGCCCCAACAAAATGGAGTTGTGGAACGCAAGAATAGAGTGCTTACTGAAATGGCTAGAACAATGTTAAATGAAAAGAACATGTCTCAAGTTTTCTGGGCTGATGCTATGAGTACAACATGCTATATTTCAAATAGAGCCTATATCAGAACGAAACTTGGAAAGACACCATACGAGCTATACAAAGGAAGGAAGCCAAACATAGCTCATCTACACATCTTCGGTTGTAAGTGTTTCATTCATAATAATGGTAAAGATAACCTAGGAAAATTTGATTCTAAAACTGATGAAGGAATTTTCCTAGGATATTCTAACCGAAGTAAAGCATATAGAATTTTCAATAAAAGAACTTGTGTTGTTGAAGAATCAATTCATGTTGTATTTGATGAATTTGAATCCTCTGACAAAACCATTGATGAAGAACAGGAAGTTGTTTTAAATCAAGAAAATGATCAATCTATTTCTAAGTCTCTTATTCCAGAGGTTGATAAAACTAAGGAAGAAGAGCAATCTCTAGGTTAACCTAAAGCCTGGAAATACAATAGGAGTCATCCCTTAGATCAAGTCATAGGAGATGTGAATGAAGGGATCAAAACCAGGAATAGAGTTTTCAATGAAGTAAGTTTTTCTGCATTTATTTCTGAAATTGAACCTTCTAACATTGATGAAGCCCTATCAGACAATGATTGGGTCATAGCAATGCAAGAAGAACTAAATCAATTTGAAAGAAATCAAGTTTGGGATTTGGTGCCCCGACCTAAAGATCATACGATCATTGGTACTAAATGGGTATTCAAAAACAAACTCGATGAATCTGCAATTATTGTCAGAAACAAGGCAAGATTGGTGGCAAAAGGTTATAATCAGGAAGAAGGAATTGATTATGAGGAAACGTATGCTCCAGTGGCTAGATTGGAAGCTATACGTGTACTCTTAGCCTTTGCATGCATCAAAGGATTCAAACTCTATCAAATGGATGTTAAGAGTGCTTTTCTAAATGGTTACATCATGGAAGAAGTGTATGTAGAACAACCTCCAGGATTTGAAGATGTCACTAAACCGGACCATGTTTTCAAACTTAAAAAGGCTTTGTATGGTTTAAAACAAGCTCCCAGAGCTTGGTATGAAAGGCTTAGTAAGTTTCTCATCGATCAAGGTTTTGTACGGGGAAAAGTTGATACAACATTATTTATAAATCGAAAACGTGATGATATTTTAATTGTTCAAATATATGTTGATGACATTGTTTTCAGTGCTACTAATGAATCTCTATGTAAGGAATTTTCTGAGATAATGCAGGGAGAGTTTGAGATGTCAATGATGGGAGAACTGAATTTCTTTCTTGGTTTGCAAATCAAACAAAGAAAGAATGGAATCTTCATATCTCAAACAAAGTATTTAAAAGAGCTATTGAAGAAGTATGGAATGGATGAAGCAAACGGCTCAGACACACCTATGAGCTCAACAACGTTGCTTGATGCTGATGTCAAAGGGAAAGACTACAATATCACAAAATATAGAGGAATGATTGGATCATTGCTCTATCTCACGGCAAGCAGACCAGACATCCAATTTAGTGTTGGCATTTGTGCAAGATATCAATCTGCACCAAAGGAATCTCATGCTGAAACGGTCAAACGAATCTTTAGATATCTTGCTGACACACCAGAATTGGGTCTATGGTATCCAAAAGGAAGAAGTGAGTATCTAATTGCATATTTGGACTCTGATCATGGAGGATATAAGACAGACAGAAAGAGCACCAGTGGACAAGGACAATTTCTTGGAGGATCACTTGTCTCATGGTTCAGCAAGAAACAAAATACAGTGTCTCTTTCGTCAACAGAAGCCGAATATGTTGCAGTCTCAAGTTGTTGTGCACAAGTAATATGGTTAAAACAACAACTACAAGATCTTGGTATATACCTCAAGGAAATACCAATCTATTGTGATAATACAAGTATGATAAGCTTGGCAAAGAATCCAGTTCAACACTCTAGAACCAAGCATATCGATGTCAGACATCACTTCATCAGAGATCATGTCCAAAAGAAAGATATGAAAGTGATATTCATTCCTACTCATCTTCAATTAGCCGATATCTTCACAAAACCCCTTGCAAAAGATCAATTTCTATACATTAGAAGAGAATTGGGAATGGTAAATTCCAATGAGTTATAAGTAATTTCAGCATTTCATAATATTAGATGAAGTCATTTAATAATGTTTTGATGATTACTAACTTAAGCATCGGAGTATGTAGAAATGTGTTTTGCAGGAAGAAAGAAACTCTGTTTTGGGAAACAAAAACAGAGATAATCAGAGGACACATTTACTGGAGTACCAACTTGAAGTAATGTGTGACAGAAAAGCAATACCCGAGGAGCAACTTGAAGTAAAGAAGCACTTTACTCGAGTATGGACTCGAGTAATGGCCCCCAAAACTGGAAGTAACGGATCAAGTTACTTGATTTTTAAATGTAACGGTTCAGATTTCAAGGAAATGAAAGGTCAGAAGTTGAGAAGCTATTTACTCGAGGCAGGTCTCGAGTAAACTTGAACCTTACTCGAGGCAGGCCTCGAGTAATGACGGAGTCCAGATTCTCAAATTGATGAAAAATGACAAGAATCTGATCATAATGGGCTGTAAATGATCGAGGGAACATATATGGATAATTACTATATTATTCATGCCAGGTACGCAATTTAAATGAATTATTTTTGAATTTTTCTGCATGAACACTCGAGGAAGGCCTCGAGTAATGTTGAATATTACTCGAGTAAGGCCTCGAGTAAAGTCGGGATTTAGGTCTTTATCTTGCGCAAACTTGGTCATTTCCACAAAATCTCCTCAAGTAAATCACTATACACCCTTTCAAAAACTTTTCCTAATCGATTCCTTGTCTCATTTCCGTCAAAACCCAACTGATTTCAAGTCCAAAAACTATCTATTTTGTTCAAAATCTCTGTGCCCTACTCTCGCGACAGTTACCCTGTTTTTCTGAGATTTTTGATTTTCTGTGATTCAAAATGGTTAGAACCAAGAACCTCAACTTCACTGATTCCTCTGATTCTGAACAAAATCCTGATCTTCTTCCTCCTCCTCCAACAAAAAGAAGAAAATTAATCCCTAGACCAAAAGCCAAATCTCCTCTTAAACCTCAACCACAACCCAAAACCAAAGGTGTGGTGATCAAAGAGCCTGTTGTGACTAGAGCTCAGTCTAAAAGAAGCACATCTACTGGAAGAAGCAAAGGTGTCAAAACACCCTCACCCTCTCACTCAGACTCATCCACACCCTCTTTTACTCCAAAACCTCCCAAGAAGCCAAAATATGACAAGAAGGTGGCTGATGCAATGGCTGGGATAATTGACCAATTGGAGAAGGGTCAATCATCCAAGAAATCCAAGATTCCAGAGGCAGAGATCACTACTCCTCCCAAAGGATTCAATGTGGGGAAACTGGTGGAGTCTCCCAAGTACCTGAACAATTCTCCAGAAGGAAAGTGTGTAAAACACACTACGTTGATCTGAAGCTACTTCAAGAGGTAGTGAAGTTTGATCTTAGCTCTTATCTTGATCCTTTTATGCCTTGGTTATCTGTTAGATTACCTTTTTGCACAAAGGTAGTCACTCACTTTTATTGCAACCTAGAGATCACAGATGAACCTAACCGTACCTCAGTTGAGGAAGAGATGACCACCACTGTTAGAGGTCAAAAGATTCTGATATCTCCCTCTAAAATCAATTTGTGGTTGGGAATTGAAAACCCCCCTGATGATATTTATTCTGAACTTGAGCCCAATCAAATTTTCACTATCCTAAACCCCGGTGAGTTAGTTGGCCCCTTAAACTTTAAACCGAGTGATATGTGTGATCATCATAGGGTCCTATGGTATATCTACTCTAGGTCCCTTGTAAACAAAGCCAACAACTATACCCACTTTTCCGATAGGGACTATAGATGGTTTGCTTCACTCCTCTTAAAAGAAGAAAAGGATCTGGGAGAGTATATATTCTCAGAGATGAAGAGGTATAAGGTGGATGGAAAAGGAACTACTCCAATGCCATATCCCCAAATTGTGTCTCTTATCCTAAAAGAGAACAAAATATGGTATTTGGATAGTAAGGAGCCAGTTGAGAGAGTGACCCCAGTGGGGAGGAACCAAATTGGTAAACTAAACATAGACATTCCTCTCAAAGGCCCACTGGAGTCTGGGTCCAAGAAGAAGAGAAAGGCTCCTGAGACTGAGGCCAGTAGGTTGGATGACACTCAGTCATCGGCTCTAGCTGCTACCACATCCTCACCATCTTTCCTGAATGCTACTCTCCAGCACTTTATGGAGAATATGCTGAGAGGCTTCCATGTGGACATAGCCAATACCAATGCTGAACTCATTACCCACATGAACACCAAAATGGGAGAATTGGTTGAGAGAATGGATCGAAGGCACGAGGAGCTACTAACAGAGCAACGTGCCCAGGGAGAGACTTTGAGACTGATACTGGCACGTTTGGATTCCCTGGGTCTTGGACCTTCTGCCGGTCCCTCCTCTTCTGCACCACCACCTCCAGTAGACCCTCCTTCAGACATTCCCATTCCTATCCCTACTACTGAGGCTGAACCATCAACCCCTCTGGTTTCTGATCCACTTGAGCCCCAAGAAAAAGACATCTTGTTCACAGTGGATGATCCTGAAACCCTTGAGTCTACACATATCATTATTGGTGATTCACCTCAAAAACCACAGCCTGAGACCACTCCTAAACCTATCCCCTCTCCTACCCAAACAGAGGAAGTATCATCTTCTTTCTCCTCTGAACATCTCACTCCTGTGTTAGACACCCCTCCAGAACCTGAGACCACTATGGTTGTCTTCCAACCTTCTCCTTTCCTGCCTAGAGATGACATCCAGATCCCACCTCTCAATCTTCCTGAACCAGAGTCATCCAGCTCTTTTGATTCATCTAGTTCAGATAGTGTCCTTCCAGTGAAGCCCATCTCTATGGTGAAATCTCCTAGTCCTACTCTTGATTGATGAAGCCAAAAAGGGGGAGAAGAGCTTGAGAGTGATTTTGTGGACTTGTCCTTGCTTTTTGGGGGATTTGGTTGTATATGGGCTTTAGGGTGCATTTTGTTCTTAATCTTTCTTGAATTTAACTTGTAATTTGAATTTCTTAAATTTCAATGCAAGTATGTTTAAATTATGACTTCATTTGATTAGTTTGTGATACTTGTTTGGACTAATGAAGTTGTTATGTATGCTAGGTATAATTATCCTTAAAAAGAAATAATTAATTAAGAATCCAATTTGAAAAACCATGTTCAAAATCACCAAGTTTTGTCATCATCAAAAAGGGGGAGAATGTTAGATCTCATGTTTTGATGATAACAAAAGAATGGTTTGAAAAGGAAATGTTTAATAATCAAGGTTGAACTAAGTAAAGAAAGGAATAAGCTTAACTTGAGGAAAGCATGGAAGTAGTGAAGATTGGCCAAGAGAAAATGCTAAGGAACTTGATCAGAAGTGCATTTTCTAAGGCATTACTCGAGGCGCTACTCGAGTAATGAACCAAAACTTGAAGTAACCCAGCAAAACTTCCGGTTACCTGCCATAATTACTCGAGGCCCTACTCGAGTAACCAGGTAAAATTTCAAGGTTGCTCTCGGCCTGCCAATGTTACTCGAGGAGCTACTCGAGTAACCAGGTAAAAACTTCCAGTTGCCATCCAGTTTTCTCCATGATACTCGAGGAGCTACTCGAGTAACTTTGTTTCCCAAAATATGGACCTCTCGGCAGTTTGTACCACTGCTAATGTTACTCGAGGAGCTACTCGAGTAACCAGCTCAAAAACTTCCAGTTTGCCTTCAAGTTTTCCAATGTACTCGAGGAGCTACTCGAGTAACCGTGTATTTGAAAATGTGGAGCTCTCGGCACTTTGTACCACTGCCAATGTTACTCGAGGAGCTACTCGAGTAATGGTCTAAGGTAAATGAAAACTTGAGGTTTGTACCCGATTAACTTGATTTCTTCTTATATCATCATCCTCGAGTACTTACTCTAGTATACAAGTTTTTCATTGTTTATTTTAAGTGGATTCCTCGAGTAAGTACCCCAGTATGCTCAAATATTTTCAAAAGAAACTTCAAGTCATTACCCGGGTAAGTTATGTTCAAATGTCTCAGTTACTCGAGGTGCTACCCGAGTAACCTATGCAAAAATGAGTTAATTACTCGAGTAGGTACTCGAGTAATGAGGTAAGTGCTCTCGGCATTTTAATCCTGCCAATATTATTGGAGTAGAGCATCGAGTAATCAAAAGTTTTTCAAAGGATTACTCGAGGTGTTACCCGAGTAAGTCATAAAGTTCTGAGTGTATTACTCGAGTAACTACCCGAGTAAATAACTATTCCAAAGGTTTGAAAATTAGTTTACTCCATGCACTACCCGAGTAATCTTATACTTGTTCATTAACTTGCAGTTGATAAATGATTTCCCGATGTTACTCGAGGAGCTACTCGAGTAAACTTCAAGGATTACTCGAGGAGCTACTCGAGTAAGCTTATCCAGAAAGTTTGAAATCATTCCAACGGTCATTATTCTGTTTCCTATTTGATTAACCTTTTATTATATTAGTGTACTTAGTTTTTCAACAGGAAAACAGTGAAGAGATCTTACCAAATAAGGAAAGTCAAAAGCAATGCTTAAATGTCACCGACGGTTACCTACCGCAACGCATGTTTTTCAAAAACACTAGAAAAGTCAATTATTGCTGCGCACGCTCCAACGGACATGAAGAAATATGTTCCAGCAATCATTACCAATGTAACTATATATATGGGAACCTTCAAACAGAGAAGAACAACTAAGCATCCATACGAACGAATCATTAAGTTCATTACTCTGTTTTCACATTGAAATTGTATTCATATGCTTCAGTGATTATTATTTACTCTGTGAGAGAGATATTTCATTCAAACTCAATATTTGTTATTGAGATAACTTAAGGTTGTGGAACCTTGAGTTGGGATTGGATTACAACCTGTAAGGGGGAGCGAGTGTCCAGGTGTAAGGAACTTGCTTGTACTGAGGTGCCAAGAACCCACTGAATCTTGGAAGCTATAGTGAAACTCTCAGAGAAGCTCTGAGGACTGGACGTAGGTCAAAGTGGTTGTGACCGAACCAGTATAACTCCCGGTGTACACTTCGGTGATATTTCTCCTTACTCATTACTGTTTTAATTATTTTGTCTGAATTTTATATTTTCGAAAGAAATTTCAGTATCACCCAATTCACCCCCCCTCTTGGGTGAAACGTTTGATCTAACAGAAGTATCCAACTTATGATAAAGAGCTTTATGCGCTTAAAAGAGCCTTGGAGAATTGGCAGTACTACCTTTGGCCAAAACAGTTTGTGATTCATACTGATCATCAATCCTTGAAGCATATTAAAAGTCAAGGTAAGCTGTACAAGAGACATGCAAGGTGGCTGGAATTTATTGACACATTTACAAATGTCATCAAATACAAGAAAGGTAATGAGAATGTAGTTGTTGATGCATTATCTAGAAGGTACACTCTCCTTTCAACTCTTAATACTAAGTTGCTTGGCTTTGAATATATCAAGGAGTTGTATGCAAATGACACTGATTTTGCTGAATTGTTCCTTGATTGTGAAAAGAAAGAATTTGATAAATTTTATAGAGTTGATGGGTACTTGTTTAAAGAAAATAGACTGTGTATGCCTCAATGTTCTTTGTGTGAATTGCTTGTTAGAGAAGCACATGGAGGAGGTTTAATGGGTCACTTTGGTGTGAAAAAGACTTTGGATGTTTTGCATGAGAATTTCTTTTGGCCTAAAATGAAACGTGATGTGGAAAGAATTTGTGCTAAATGCATAACATGTAAAAAGGCTAAATCTAGAGTCTTGCCACATGGTTTGTATACTCCTTTACCTGTACCTAGTAAACCTTGGATTGACATATCAATGGATTTTGTTTTGGGTTTGCCTAGGTCCAAAAGAGGAATGGATTCCATATTTGTGGTTGTTGATAGATTTTCTAAAATGGCAAATTTCATTGCATGCCATAGAACTGATGATGCCATATACATTGCTGATATGTTCTTTAAAGAAATTGTGAGGCTTCATGGCATCCCTAAAAGTATTATTTTTGATAGGGATATCAAATTCTTGAGTCATTTTTGGAGAGTTTTGTGGGGAAAGCTTGGTACTAAATTGTTATTTTCTACTGCTTATCATCC
Source organism: Inga leiocalycina (assembly GCA_963242795.1). NCBI lineage: Eukaryota > Viridiplantae > Streptophyta > Magnoliopsida > Fabales > Fabaceae > Inga > Inga leiocalycina. Next base: position 40,814,320 of record OY725328.1, on the reverse strand, counting down.
ACAAACTGATGGACAAACTGAAGTTGTTAACAAAACCTTATCTCAATTACTCAGAATTGTGATTCAAAAGAACTTGAAAAATTGGGAAGAGTGTTTGTCATTCATTGAATTTGCATATAACATAAGTGTGCATTCATCTACTGATTATTCTCCTTTTGAAATAGTATATGGTTTTAATCCACTAACTCCTTTGGATTTAATACCATTACCTATAGATAAGAAAGCAAGTCTTGATGGGAAAAAGAAAGCTGAAATGGTGCAACAACTTCATCAGCGTGTGAAACAACAGATTGAAAAGAAAAATGAACATTATGCATCCAAGGCCAACAAAAGGAAGAAGACATGTTTTTTTTGAACTTGGAGATTGGGTGTGGGTGCATATGAGAAAAGAAAGATTTCCAGCTCAAAGAAAATCAAAATTAGCTCCAAAAGGAGATGGTCCATTTCAAGTGCTTGAAAGAATAAATGATAATGCTTACAAGATTGATTTACCTGGTGAGTATTCTATTAGTGCTACTTTTAATATAGCTAATTTATCTCCTTTTGATGTAGGTGAAGATTCAAGGACGAATCCTTTTGAGGAGAGAGGGAATGATGTGATCTAGCAAGTTGTGCCTTCAAATTCAAGCGATCCTTTGCAAATACTAAGTGGACCAATCACAAGAGCAAAAGCCAAACAAATTAAGGAAGCACTAAATGGGCTAGTGCAAGATACTTGGACAAAGCAAGTAGCAATTGGATCAAAGCTGGACCAAAATGCTGAAAACGTCACTAACTTTATATGGGCTACAAATGGAGATATTGATCAAGTTGTAGGCTTGCAGACTTGAAACTGAAGAGCTTGGGCCTAGTACTACACATAGGAAGACATATTTAGGCCTAAATAAGCATATTTGGAGCCTCAATTGCTGACTACATGTTCTTGAATTTGGTTGTGCGAAAATCAAAGAGTAGTTGGCAGATTTGACTTTTGGTTTCTTTAAGCATGTTGTATTTGATTTTCCAACTTTCTTCTAGATTGTATTAGACTTTTGTGTTCATTGTATTAAACTTTTAGGTTTCCTAGCACATGGTTTTACAATTTGTATTTGCTATGTTCAAAGTTGCAATTATTGCAACTAGGTCATATTTCCCTATAAATACTTGATGCTTCTTCATTTGTAGGACACACAATTCAGATTTGAATGATAAATGAAAGTTGCACTTCTGAACTTTGTTTCTTGAGAGTGGATTCTCTCTAGGGTTCTTCTTAGAACTAACAGACGTATCAAGGTTTGATCATCCTTGTGGCGTCTTCCAACACTTCAGATCCTTGTTCTTTCGTGTTTAAGGGTTCAAGTGGATCGTCGATCTGTGTTTAGCTTTCTTATGGTGTGTATATTTCAGATTGGTCGTGGGTTCGTGGGATCTTCCCTAGTGGGTTCGCACCACTTGTACTTATGAAAGAAAATACTTCATCCATCATTGTGTAAAGGTAGGGAGGAAGCAACAATGGATTTTGGCCTAGCAACCCTTAAAGTCGAAGAAGTTGAGGAAGCTAGATCCTGGAAATTGACAGTTTGTTTTACTTCCCTAATGATTGTAATGGGACTCTCTTTTTCCATGATGTAAAGCTAGATTCTTTTTCCTCCAAAGAGGTGTAGAAGACATATCATTTGAGAGATTAAATGCATAAGACCATTCTTATGATATTCGGTAATGTGTCCTTAAGCCATTCCTTGAAAGCAATGAAAGATGATGAAGGAATTCTGATATTATAACATCCATACCATAAGCTTTTGGTGAAAGGACATTCAACAAAGAGATGATTCTGTTGCATCGCACCCAAATACACATAAGCACTTAAAAAAAACAAAAAATTAGTGACAGAATTTAGTGACAGAATGAACCGTCACTAATCCTTCACAAATTCTGTCCCTAAAATCAGTGACGGAATCACATTCCGTCGCTAAATTCTGTTACTAATCCGTCTTTAATTCCATCATTAAAAATTAGAAATGGAAATTAACGACGACATTTTTCCACCACTAAATTAGTCACGGATTAGCAATAGAATCACATTCCGTCGCTAACTTCTATCACTAATCTGTCTCTAATTCTGTCATTTAAAAATTAGTGACGGAAATTAGTGATGGAAAAATTCCGTCACTAATTTCCGTCTCTATTCTCTGTCATTAATAGTTAACTTTTTCAATAATTAGATTTTTTTATAATTATAAATTTTTTAAATAATTTAAATTTTAAATTATTATAAATATATATAATATAAATATTAAAATAAATAAATAAAATTATTAATTCATATTTATTTTTGAAATTGAAATTATAATATAATATATTTAAATTTTTAATAATATATGATATACAAATACAAATTTTATAGATACAAACAAAAAAATAAAATATATAATAAAAAGAATAAAAATGATATTAATAATAAAATTTAGGTAGAATATTTACATAAAATAAATAAGAAAACTAAATTGAAATATTTAATAATATATTAAATTTTGTATTTCTAATTTTGTTTGCTAAGCAACAAATACGTGTGTGTGTGTGTGTGTGTGTGTGTGTGTGTGTGTGTGTGTTTGCGTTTAAATTACTAAGGTTCTTTTTTCGCTCAACTGGCAAAGGCATTGACATGCACATGAGAGGTCAAGGCTTCGAATCCCAACTTGGTCACAAAATGCAACCAATTTGTGACTTGGTCATGTGGTGAGTGATGGAGGGTGGCATGTGGTGGTTCACCGGGACATGTGGCAGCCGGAGGCAAGGTGGCGATGGCTAACGGGGACACATGGCCGGCGGTGGGTACACGTAGTGGCTACTGACAAGGGACATGTGAAGACTCGTGGTAAGGACATGTGGTAATTTAAATTATATAAAAAAAATATTTTCCGATGGATTAGAGATAGAAAATTCCGTCGCTAATTAGTGAATTTTGTCTCTAATTAAAGACGGAATATGTGGAGGCTCGTGGTAAGGACATGTGGCAATTTAAATTATATAAAAAAAAATATTTTCCGACAGATTAGAGACAGAAAATTCCGTCGCTAATTAGTGAATTTTGTCTCTAATTAAAGAAGGAATTTAGTGACGGAATTTTTCGTCGCTAATTAACGACAGAAAATTCCGTCGCTAACCCATCCCAAACTAATGCCAGAATTTAAAATTTCTTCACTAATTAAATTCCATCACTAATTAATTATTAACGATCTTTTTATCGATGGAACAAATTTCGTCATTAATTCCATTCCTAATCTGATTCCGTCGCTAAACTAATTAGTGATGGAAATTTTGTCACTAAATTCTATCGCTAATTTGATGGTTTTTTGTAGTGCAGGTAGAAGAGGAAATTAAAGGCGATGTTGGGTAAGGACGTCGCTTGATGGCAAGACATTATGAAACAACTTCCAAATGGAAAGGATCTGCTTGTACGACAATTGAAACCTCCACAGGAATCTCCAGAAATGATCATCAGTAATATTGTCGGGCATGGCAGCTTGTAACAGAAAGTTCACACCATCTTTCACTGTATTGTATCCTGAGGGGTTACCAGTCCACATCAGAGTATCTAGGGAATTCAAAATGGAAATGTAGGGATTAAGAATTTCCTGAGCAACATTGGACCAGTATAGAGAATGAACCAAATGAGAATTCCAAATAGTAGAATTCCTAGATAATGAAACGTACATACAATAATAGATCAATAACTCACTGGATGTTCAACAAAGATGCTCATCCCGCTGCATGGGCCACCAAAGGTGGTGATCAATTGGAATCATGGTGTCATTCCCAACACACCATTTTATAGTAGTGACTCATCACTAAAATAGAATTTTGACAATAATTTAAAAAAACCCAGCCACCCTCACCGTGCAACCTTGCCGCCTGTCAGCCACCTATAGCATAGTAAATTCTGCTGATAATATTTTTCAAAAGTAATGGGTAATATTGTAAAAACTCACATTTCAAAATGCCATTCTAGTGGTAAGTATTGATTCGAGATTTTGTAGATTAGCATAATCTTTTTGGGATTTGGAATTGGGAAAATAACAGAAATAGAACCAGAAAATTAGAAAATTCCAAATCAAGATTGCTGACTAGAATTGATAAGGTAATAACTACACTTGATAAGAAATTCACAAATTATTTTATGAGAAATATTTGATTTGAGATCTTACAAATTCTAGATTTTTTCTGTCATTTTCCCTTTGGAATTTCAAATGGTATTTCTGTGAGGTTGTTCTGAGTTGGTATTTGAGAAAGTGAATATTGTATTTTGAATCATCAACAAGAATTGTAGAGGCATGGAGTGTTATTTCACCTTCAAGTAAGGTTTAAAAAATTGTCATATTTGTGAGTTAAGAGAGCTCTGAGTTCACGCAATTCAGGGAGATCAGCAAATCTTGTTGCAGCATATATCAATGTCTGAAAACAACTTTCTTGCATTGGACAATTCTTATTTTCACAAAGATTTTTTTAATTATTTTTGTGTATCTTTGAAGTAAACAAATCATTTGATAACCTAGGGAAAATCCCAGATCTTTTGAATAGTGTTCTGAGTTATGAAATTTATATCTTTATTCTTTAGCCCCTGTAAAAATATATAATTCTTGCTTTCCAAATATATTCCTTTTTCACAATGACATTAAGGCGCAATATAATTTGGCTTAGGAGGGAAAATATTATATATTGACAATTTTACCATTATTTAAGTATTATTGTGATAAAAAATAATTATAAATATTGTAAGTTACATATATATGCACAAACAATATAATCGAAGTAATAACAAGAAAACAAGAAATTGAAAGACAGAGACTTTTTATAATATATATATATATATATATATATATAACAATTATTTTACCATCAATAGCAGTCCCTAGCCTAATCTCTTCAAATGATGCTTTGCAATTTGGTCCCGGCTTTGATTTACCTTTTATCCTAAAATCTTTGATGAGTCAAAGATTATTGGTTTAAACGTTCAGAAGAAGATGCCGCATATATATTTGAACGAGATCTCTTTAGCATCCATGCACACAATGAGTTTTTAGATGAACACGATCTATATTCTTCTCAAAATTTCGGACATGTCATTCCTTTTGGCCTGGATATTTGTATGTATATTTGCACAAAAAATGAGCCATACTACTTATGGTGTGAACAGTATTATTAACTTCCTTGAATTTTTATAGAATGATGATTATCTCTCCCTTAGAACAGGATTAGGTATAGCATAAGGAACTAGTTCCTCGCAACATAGCGAACCAATGTTCAGATCCCCTTTAGAAGAGGTGCTTACATTTAATACTCGACAGTGCTTGGAACAGGATTAGTATTGGCCAATTGAAGGTTACTTGTGCCTAAAAAAAAGAAACTAAAATCTCAAAACATGAGGAGAAAATTACAAGCCATTAATGGCATTACAACAACAAATCAGTCCTTCTTGAGGGTGACAAACAACCCAGACAAATGTTAACCTCATTCTCTAGATGAGGATTATACCATCTCACACACTTGAATTACTTGCTAAGATCATATACCATCACTTAAATTATTGACTAAGATCATACTCTTATTGGAGCTTCTCCTTCGTCTTCCTCCCTCCCTCTCTCCCTCTACCTTCTCGTCTTTGTTGCCCAAGATCTGTTCTTCACTTTCTTACCTTTTCTTACTTTTTGATTCATTTAGCAATATATATATATATATATATATATTAGTTCATAGATATGGGATGTGTACGTATGTTTATAAGAAACATTTGAATATGCATGTAATTTGGTTAATACGAAATGAAATTATTTAGAAAGATGTGATTTTGTAATTCCGCTGATTTTCGTTTTCGTTTAAATTGAATCTTGAAATTGTTTCATTTTCGGTTTTGAAACATGTATGTGATTCTCGTTTTGGAACAAGCATGAAATTGATTCCGAACATGTATATCTTGAAACATGTATGTGACTTTCGTTTTGAACAAGCATGAAATTGGGTAGGGTACCTGAGATCGTAGTTGGCGGCAATCAAATTGGGTCTAGGTTCGGATATCTATTCGGGTAATAGGGATCCGAACTATGGGGAAGACAATCTGGATCAGAAGAGTTCTGGGCCATTGTTGTTTTTGCTTTGAAAAATTGGGTCTGAAATTTAAAAGGAATGTGCATTTTTCAAAAGCTCCAGGGGCGCTGCCCCTTGCAACCCCGCAAGGGCGGCTCCCCTTGACCCCGCCTGCTAACCGACTAGCAGGACCGCCGTGACCACCTCTGCGTAGCGCAATATAATCTGATCACGACATTTATTGCTTTTCATATTGTATGAATTCTTGTTGTGGTTTATTATTTATACTTATTTGGGTATGGTGAACAACATGGCTTTAGAATTTTACAAAGGGTTGTAATATTTAAATACAGCATGTGTGCTGTGCCTTTCTCTAAATACTCTCGATGTACATTCTCTTCTCATCTCACTCCCCTCGAATGTTTAAACGAGGTTTCTCTCAATGTATTTCTTTTCTTATTTAGAGAAGTCCTCTCATTGGCTTAGGAGGATTTTAGGTTAGGTAAGCCATATTGTGTCACGTTTAAATTATGCTTTTGATAAGATCATTGCATGATTACTTTTACGTTTATATGTATTTATCTGTATGAGATACGACCACGATTGCATCCATATAAACAAAACTAATTAATTAAGCCCTCTGAATCAAATCTTAAGTCATAATGTCGTCAATTAATGAATACTTGTCAAAACCTAGATCGCTCAATTATGAAAACCACCAAAGTGGATGCACTTGAGTTATCTTGATGAGACAAGCTTGAGTAATGGTGCTGCTCATAATATTCATTATTGTTTTAACTTAATTAAAATTAATAAAACGGTTTTGAATCTCAAGGCATTAGATGGGTTAAACATGTCGGATCATATGATGATTAAATCCCTTAAAGATCTAAGAGTTACATGTGATGTAATTGGTAAATAGGTTACCTAACTAAATAACTTGAATTTAAGCGTCTTGCCAAAGCGGACTTAAGTTTAAGCCAAATATGGATCTCAGCCTACTAATTATTGTTTTGAGGGTTGTTAACTTAGTGGGAGATTACTAACTAACTTTGCATATTTTAATTGTAGAATCATGTCGACTAGTAATACTGCTACACTATCATTGCGATCGGTCCTTGAGAAGGACAAACTCAATGGGACAAACTTTTAGATTGGTTCAGGAACTTGAGAATTGTTCTCAAGCAGGAAAAAAAGGCTTATGTCCTAGATCAACCCATTCCTGAGGAGCCTACAGCCATGCTCCAAGAGCTCAGAGAGATGCTCACACAAAGCATAAGGATGACTCTGTGGATGTAGGTTGCTTGATGCTTGCCACTATGGTTCTAGAGCTCTAAAGAGATCTGGAACTCATGGAGGCTCATGAGATGATAGTCCATCTTAAGGAAATTTCCAACAACAGGCAAGGCAAGAACGGTATGAGACCACAAAGGGCTTACATTCCTGCAAGACAGCTGAAGGTGCATCAGTTAGTACTCATGTGTTAAAGATGGAAGGCTATATTGATCACCTTGAGAGGCTTGGATTTCCCATGAGCTAGGAGTTAGCTATAGATTTGATCCTCAACTCACTCCCAGAGAGTTATGACCAGTTTGTTATGAACTACAATATGAACAACATGGAGAAATCAATTTTTGAGCTACATGGGATGCTCAAAACTGCTGAGCAAAAAGAAAAAGCCCAGTAGAGTTTTGATGGTTCAAAAAGGAAAGGGTATAAAAAAGAAAGGGAAGGGTAAATGGAAGGGTAATGGCCAGGTGGTAAGACCAAAGAGTCAAACAAGCCCGAAAGCAAGCATGTACCCAAGAAGGCAAAGCCTCCAAAGGAAGGAGTCTGCTACTTCTACAATGAACCCAGTCATTAGAAGAGGAATTGCAAACTCTACCTGGAAGATCTGAAAAAGAACAAGAAGGATAGCGAGGCTATCGCTTCAGGTATTTATGTTATAGACATTCATTTTTCTACTTCCTCTACATGAGTATTAGATACTGCATGTGTTTCTCACATTTGTACAAATGTGTAGGGTCTAGAAGACAGTAGAAAGCTGAAGAAGGGCGAGGTAGACCTACGAGTTGGAAACAAAGCAAGAGTTGTTGCTTTAGCTGTAGGCACTTATGAATTAGTTCTGCCCAGTGGGCTTTTGTTAGTTTTGAACAATTGCTATTATGTTTCTGCTTTGAGTAGTAACATTGTTTCTCTTTCTTATTTGGATAAGGAAGGTTATACTTCCATTACTAGGAATGGTAAATGTTCTATTTATTGTACTAACATTTTCTATGCTGATGGTGATTTGCATGTTGGTCATTATATATTAAATTTGGAACATCCTAATAATGGGAATATCTATAACGTAACTACTAAGAGGATAAAATCAAATGATTTGAATCCAACCTACCTATGGCATTGTCGTCTAGGCCATATAAATGAGAAACGCATTTCTAAACTCCATCAAGATGGATTTCTAAACTCATTTGATTTTGAATCATATGATACATGCAAATCTTGCTTGTTAGGAAAGATGACGAAGGCACCTTTTACTGGGCACAGTGAGAGGGCCACTAAATTATTGAGCCTCATACATACAGATATATGTGGACCATTAAATATAGCTGCCAGAGGAGGTTATGTCTACTTTATTACATTTATAGATGACTTTAGTAGATATGACTATATCTATCTAATGAAACATAGATATGAATCTTTTGAAATGTTCAAAATTTTCCAAAATGAAGTACAAAACCAACTTGGTAAAACAATTAAAGCACTTCGATCTGATTGAGGTAGTGAATATTTGAGCCAAGAATTCATTGACTATCTCAAGAATTGTGGGATAATCTCACAATTGACTCCTCCAGGAACACCACAATGGAATGGCGTTTCTGAATAGAGGAATCGAACACTATTAGATATGGTTCGATCTATGATGAGTCAAACAGATCTTCTACTGTCCTTTTGGGAACATGCCCTAGAGACAGCTACGTTTACACTAAATCGTGTTCCATCTAAGGCAATTGATAAGATACCATATGAGATATGGACTAGAAAGAAACCAAGTTTATCTTTTCTCAAGATCTGGGGATGTGAGGTATATGTTAAGCAACAAGCCTCTAATAAATTAGCACCTAGATCCATAAAGTGCCTTTTCGTAGGGTATCCTAAAGAAACGAAAGGATATTATGTCTACAATTTCACCGATAACAAAGTGTTTTTTATTCGAAATGGTAAGTTTCTAGAAAGAGAGTTTGTCTCTAAAACAACCGGTGGGACTGAGGTACATCTGAAAGAAATTCGAGAGTCACAAGATAGTACAGAACCACAAATGGAAATTAGAGAAGACTCACAACAAGTTGCTGAGCCTCCTCAAGTAACACAAGGTCCATGAAGATCTGATAGGACACGACATTAGCCTTAGAGATATGGATTTCTGATTACTAAAGGCCGTGATGTGTTGCTCATTAAGCAAAATGAGCCCACCACCTATTGAGAAGCCACAGTGGGACCAAACTCTGAGAAATGGCCAAATGCCATGAAGTCTGAAATGCAATCCATGTACGACAATCAGGTATGGACTTTAGTTGATCCACCTGAAGGTGTAAAAACCATCAGGTGCAAATGGGTTTTCAAGGAGAAAACTGACATGGATGGCAATGTAAATGTCTTCAAGGCATGACTGGTTGCAAAAGGATTCACTCAAACTCATGGTGTAAACTATGATGAAACCTTTTCCCCAGTTGCAATGGCCAAATCAATCAGAATCCTTCTTGCCATTGCAGCATATTATGACTATGAAATATGGCAGATGGATGTCAAAACAGCCTTCCTTAATGGAAATCTTCTTGAGGATGTATACATGACACAACCTGAAGGTTTTTTTGCGTCCAGAGGACTCTGGTAAAATTTGCAAGCTTCAAATATCCATTTATGGATTGAAGAAAGCATCTCAAAGCTGGAATCATCGTTTTGATGAAGTAGTTAAAGAGTTTGGATTCATTCAAAAAATCGATGAACCTTGTGTTTACAAGAAGGTTAGTAGGAGCATAGTTGTATTTCTAGTACTTTATGTAGATGACATCCTACTCATTGGAAATGATATTCCTACCTTGCAGAGTGTCAAGTTTTGGTTAGGAAAGTCGTTTTCAATGAAAGACTTAGGTGAAGCCACCTATATCTTAGGGATTAGGATCTATAGGGATTGATCCAAAAGACTAATAGGCCTAAGTCAGAGCACATACATAGACAAGATACTGCATAGGTTCACTATGCAGGATTCAAAAAGGGGTTACATGCCCATGTCTCATGGCATCTATCTTAGCAAGGATCTGTGTCCTAGTACACCTTATCAGCGAGATCGCATGAGTAAGGTTCCATATGCCTCGGCCATTGGATCCATCATGTATGCCATGTTATGTACTCGACCAGATGTCTCATTTGCCTTAAGTATGACCAGCAGATACCAACACGATCCTGGTGAAGGTCATTGGACTACCGTCAAGAATATCCTAAAGTACTTAAGAAAAACTAAGGACTTATGTTTTGTCTATAGTGGATTGGATGATGAGCTCTACTTAACCGGTTACACAGATGCAAGTTTCCAAACTGACCAAGACGACCTTAAATCGCAATCTGGATACGTATTCCTCCTGAATGGTGGAGCAGTAACCTGGAAGAGCTCCAAGCAGAGTACTGTAGCAGATTCTGCAACAGAAGCTGAGTATATAGCAGCATCGGATACAGCTAAAGAAGCCGTTTAGATCAGAAAGTTCATTACTGAACTAGGGGTGGTGCCTATCATCCCAAATCCAATAGATTTGTTCTGTAACAATAGCGGTGCTATTGCATAGGCCAAAGAGCCTAGGTCATATCAAAGGACCAAGCATATACTCAGGCAATTTCATCTTATTAGAGGAATCAATGTTAGAGATGATATAAAGATATACAAAGTAGCAGGAGAAGATAATATTGCTGATCCTCTTACTAAGCCGCTTGCATAGGCAAAGCATGAGTGTCATGTTAGGACAATAAGAATTAGGCAAATTAATGATTGTACCTAGGGCAAGTGGGAGGATGTTGGAAATTGTGCCCAAAGGGCCAATCATTGTAATTTGAACACTATTATTTAATTAAATTTCTCCATTCTGTTATCATATTATTTACATGTTAACTGTGATAATTTTATCCCTAGATAATTCATAAAGATTGTTCTAAAATGTCCCTGGTCAGTCAACTATACGGGAGCAAAGATGAAACAAGATCAGTATGACTTTGATAAGATATGGAGATACAATTCAAAGTCTTAGGCACTTGTAAGAGTACAAGGTGCTGGACCGATCCACTATGAGAAAGCTACATGGATCAAGTCATAAGCTTTTCTCATGTATAACCACGTCATAATGCCCTTTGACCTGAGGTCATCATGGATTCCTACATAAGAGTTGCTAAGCTTTGAACTAGTCAAAAGTCATCTTTGATCGGGTGATGATAAAGGCTATAATCGGGCTTGGTGGTTTTTCATGTAGAGGAATATGAATGATCAAGATGGAATTTGTCCCTCACATTAGTAGAGAAATATTACTTGGCCCCTCGATGAGTAAGTCTGAGAAATGTATAGCCATACTACAATGGAAAGGAGTTTCCATTTCTATTGTCAGACTAATCAAGAATTGAGAAAGTAATGGTCAAGAATAAGAGGATGACATTATCCATGCCTCATCCTTGACCGATATATCGTGTGACAAAAGGGACGTGACATGGTTGTATGACAGGTTATATCGTGTTAACAATCCTCATATGAATTGGGTAGTCGTGATGTCTTGCTAGAGGCCGGTTGCGACTTATGGGTTAATACTGTAATATTAAAAAAAAATTGTCGGCTGATTTTTTTTAAAAAACATGTGCGACCCGCTTGAGAAAAAAATAAAAAAATAATAATAATAAAAACAAAACACATGGGGCCCGCTGGAAGAAAAAAATGTGAGGGAGGGTATTATTAATACCCTTTCCCTTCATCATTTTCGTTATGCTTCACGAGCAGGCGAGCGGAGCTAACGCAGTTCAACAGGTAAGGTTCTGATTTTAGTAGATAATTTTGGTACTTAAAATCACGTTTTCTTAACAAACTTCCTTCATAAAAGTTGTTTTACGTATTTTGATCTTCGTATTGATAGTAATATTATTTTGATTAACGAGAATTTTGGGGTTAGGATTTTGGGAGAATTTTGAGTTTTTACAAAAGATGGTTTTAGATATGTAGAGAATAAATAATAGTTGATTTTAATCGGTTTAGATTTACCATTTGATTGTTTTATGATTTTATAATTAATTTCTTCTTAAATAAATAATAAATTATTCTTTAGAAACGGTTTTAACCGATTAAATTTGGATTAAATAATTTATTTGAGTTATTAGAAGTATTATTGAAATTTTAATCGGTTTAGTTTTGTAGATTTTGAGTTATGTGAAATTATAAATTATGATTTGATATTATAGTTAGAGAATTATGGTTATTAAATATTTTATTGTGAAATAGAGTTAAGAAATTTTGATTTAAAAAGGAATTTGAGGAATAGATAAATTGTTGTTTTTTTTAAGAAAATTGAGTTAATTATGGGGATTATTATTTGCTATTTTGTAATAGTTAACAATTATTATAAATTATATTAACATGTAAATATATATATTTATTGTAGTGAATTTGAATTTGGCTTGTTGGAGTTAAATTCTCAAGTTTAGTTGTGTCAAGAACTTGAGGTAACCACTTTCCAATTTATCATGTATGCTTGTTGTAATGATTATATGCGTATGTTGGTATTTTTAACTGCTATAAATATGTTATAGTAATTTATATATGAAAAATGTACACTGATAGTATTAATCATGTTTTTTATAAATTTTTAGTTAAGTGGGCATGAATGATTTATTTGCATGATTGATGATGAATAGCATTAAATATGAAATATATGAATAAATTATTGATATTGAAGATTGTGATGTTGAGATGTTGGATGTGATGTTGTGATTGATGAGGTTTGATTCTTTTATACCACGTGGTATAGCCGCCACCGTGTGCACAGTGGATGGCTTTGGCATTCAGGACCCTTGGTATCACCCTTTCCTTTGGGCGGGTTAAGGGTCAGCTCAAGGGTAGGTGACACCTTTCCATTTTCGACGGAAAGGAAATCCATGATCTGATATGAGTTCTATAGCCTTTGGCCGGGTTACACCTCATTATTGGAGAGCTTGGAGCAGTCTTGTCAAAGAGACTAATCCTATTATATGTTATAGCTCATGGATTTTGTCAGCGGTTAAGGAGGTTATAAGGATGGTTGAGGGAGTTTTATGCATATTGAATGGTTTTCTTGAAATAATAATATTTTGGGAAGATTGAACTTTATGTTATATGAATATATTTGCCCGCTTAATTATATTATAATCATTCCCTGCATATTTGTTAAAGTGGAATTGTGGTTACTGAGTCCGTATGACTCACCCTATCAATATTTTAAATTTTTCAGGCGAGAGTTCAGGTGGTGTTACCAAGGGGAAGGCAAACGAGACTTGATTTGATATCAATCGTATGTTTCGTTTGGTTACATGAGCATAATGTATATTGCCAAACTTAAGGGTTTTTTTTGGTTTTACGTTGCATATGTTGAATACTACGCTGCATACTAGGATTTACTGTGGATGAAACCCCCTAATAAGTTGTATTATGTGATATTTAATGTTTTACTTGGTTTGGAAATTAATTATATAGTAATTAAGAGGGGTTGTTACAAATACAGTTATTAGCCCACTACCAACTTTATATGGGCCTACAAGGTCACACACAAGAATAGCCCGACACGAGATAATGTTTAATTAGGGTGGACGACTTTTATATTTGTATATATATGTATATATGTAATATATAAAATTCGTTAATAATATTATATAGATATGTATTTTTGAAATACATATATTATATGATATTATTATATTGTGTTAGTTTTAAATTTAATTTATTAAGATAAATTAAATCTAATAACTAACATGATAGAGATATGGTATCTCAGATTTAATTTATGAAGATAACTTAAATCTAATGGCTCTTTATTTGGATTAAATAAATAGGTTAAATTAAAACTATTGGACAGATTTAATTTAAACTGAATTTATTTAATTAGCTCATCAAGATAATTAATAGTTAATTAATTTCGAAATTAATGATGATTAATTTTGAAATTTGAAAATAGCCCTCAAAGGTTATAAACTTGATAGAGCATATATACTGAGATACACATTAGAATTGGAGCCACAAAGGAAACCCTAGGCGACATTAGAGGCGCTAGCACACAGTCTAGGTTGGAGAGCATTTGTGTGGATACCGGTAGAGGGAGCGAACTTAACGTGTTGGCTCCTAGAGATCGTGAAAACCGTGAATCGTAGAAAGTTATGAATCTTTCCTACTTGGTTTAAACGTCATTGATAGATCCTCGATTAGGATCGGTAAAAATTTTAAATTCTTCTGCTATGCCTGCCGATCCTAACAGGTTTGCCACTGAAAAACATGCCAAAACAATACTGGTTTCCATAAACCAATCTAGATAGCAACAACACCAATCTTCCAAAAATCACAACCACATGTAATTCCACATAAATTTTTGTGTAGAATCCAATGTAATACTCAAAAATATCAAAATCCAATTCCTTCCCTAGGTTTTATACTAAACTAGACAGAACCCTTTCCTAAATAATCCAATTTTGCAAATTAAGCTTCAAGACTTATAATCTAACATCATTAAACCTTCTTTAACCCATATCTCAATAAGGCCATTAAGCTTCATTTTCAGCTCAAATAGAAGCTTACACTTACCTGAGCACGATTCTGTGACCAGTTCTTGATTCTGGCAATACCTACCTTGAGTAGATGACACCAAACTACACCAATCAAAAATGTAAAATCATAGAATTGAAGCTTATGATGAGGAGAAGAAAATTTGTGAAGGACTCTTCGGACAAAAGTTGCGATTCAATAGTGAAATCAGTGAATTTTCCCTTTATTTTTTACTATTCATTACCTTCTTTCCTCTTTCAAATATGTTATGATTTTTCTGCAGGTTTCCCTTGATTTTTTGAGCTTCTAGACATTTTAATGGATAGAGGAAAGATAATTGTTTCAAATTTCCAAAATTGCCCTTACATTTTGTGATTCTTACACTTTGCTGAAAATCTGGCAGAATTTTCATCAAACTTTGAAAATTCATATCTTTATTTGTAGACAGGATATTAAGGTGATTCCAAACACTATGAAACCGTTATTGAGTCTAGTTTCAAGAAAAAAAAATATAGTCTTTAGCCAACAAAAAGCTCAACATTCCCAAAATTTAAATATTTGGACGCTGTCCCAAAAAGTAGACAATTTCACTGGGTAAAATTCAAAAATTCATAACTCTTAGTATACAGGTCAAAATAAGTCATATAACCTATAAAATTAAAGATTGGAATGTCTACTTTCATTCTGAAAAATTTCACAATTTTTTAACATCATTTGTTCATCCAAAACCATATGACAAACTCATTGTCTCACAGTAAATTTTCACTGGCAGCATAATCAAATTCTCCAAAATTCACCCTTGATTCTATGTATTGAATAAATATACATTGAATCTTTGGTGTATGAATTTTGGGATATTACACTTTTGAAGTATTATTAAGAAGCAGACCAATAGCAAATTTTGAGGATAAAATTTATTAAATGGGGGGAATTGTAATATCCCAAATTTCACTACTTAAAGCTTAAGATTAAGCCTAACTTAAGCAGACTGCTAAGCCCCAGTTAGTAAGAGTCCCAAGAGTGTATAAGAGACATAGTGACTTTTGAGAACTAATTTAGGAAACTAGAGTATGGAATTTGGTTCCGAATAGTTAAAGGAAAATACCTAATTCCTTTATCTAGAGGCAAAAATCATATAAAGCCTAATTTGGATCCAAAGAGAAGAAGAATGGTGTCTTAAAGAAAGAAAGAAGAAAGAAAGGATTGGGATATGTCTGTGTGAAGCAGGACAGAATAGTGGGGTGTGCCTCTCAATAGTTGAAACCTCACGAGATGAATTACCCCACTCATGAATTAGAGTTGGCATCAATTATGGTTTCTTTTGAAATAGAACAGCATTACTATGTATGGTAAGATTGCAAAAATGTACTACGACCACAAGAATTTTGAATATTTGAAAATTTGAAAAGTTGAATATGAGACAACATAGATGAATGAAAAAGTAGTGAACTTACCCTATTTGCATGTATTTAATAGTTATGCTTGTGTAGTGATATATGTGATTGCTTTACTTGATTGTGCAGAGCATATTTGAATGATGAAGCTCTACTTCTATTTATGCCATGGCCATGAGTATGTTATATGAAACATTAAACATGCAGAAATGTCATTATGTGGCATGCATCTAGTTAAGGCTAACATGTCATACACTAAGTATATATCATGCATGCATTATAGTAATTGTTTAGTACTAAGATTCCATTGTATCTTACCCTCCCCCACCAACCATTTAGACAGGTGAAAACAGAAGGTATTTTGAGAATAGAGAAGAGGAATGCACGAGGAAAATACAAAAGGTTCTAGTCAGTCCAAGAGAAACAGTTGGTTATCTGTAGGCTTTTATTATATTTGAAGTCTATAAGCATTATGTACAATCCCTGGGGGGAATTCCTGTAACCCCCTTCCTACCTTAGGCCGAGATTAAGTTCTTAAAAACGTAATTAATGTGGAATTAGAGACCATATTTCAAATTGGGACTTATTAAGGAAATATTTTGCCCAAAATCGGATCTGCAAAAACTTTCAAAACTTATTCACAATGGTCTCATATTCGCAATACAAAATAATAATGGCCTGTATAGGTGGATTCCATTTACAAATATCAGAGTGCAAAGTAAATTCCCGACTCACTCGGGTTCCATTAATTAGTAAAGGAATTATACAAAGGCACAAAGCCAATAATTCTTTTCCCTTATCTTGGGGATTACACAAAACTACACTATACTTCCAAAATATACAACTATTTACCAAAAAATATCCAATGAATTTTACATTGATAACCATTAACCAAAATAAACTCCTAAACTGGAGCTCTAACTGCTCTTTGTCGCCGGCTTTCCCTTGGATCCTTCAGCCCTGTCTAAACATTGTGTTTTTGGGAGAGTGAGATTCTAAAGAATCCCCGTAGTAACAAATTACTCATAATATGCACAACATCAAAGCATGAAAGTAAATCATCCATACAACACACAGTAATCCCAACAACAGTTGCAACGGTCGGGGTAGGTATCATGGGCATTGCCCCCTACGACGGCTCATGCTGAACTACTTGCTGTATTGCACAATCTACATGAACATATCACATATATCACTATAGCTGGGATCCATATAAAATATTTCACAACACAGCCCCACGGGCTAGATCTCAAATAGGAATCCACGATTCCATAACGCAACCTCGGCACTTACAATGGCAGATACAACGGCTGGGGTAGGTATCATGAGCATTGCCCCCTACGATGGCTCACGCTGAACTGCTCGCACTGTACTGCTCTATGGCCGATAACAAATTCATAATGATAAACATGCATACCAAGTATCATATACAACATGAGAGAAAAGTCACTACCTTGATCCTTCCTTGCGTGTCCTAGCGCCGATCTCTCCCAAGTAAGGCAAATGTCAAATCCTATATTCATAATTAGGGACGAAGAGTTATTTCTCTATTCCAATTCTCAATGTCTTCATAACACTTAATTGGTTATCATTATTGCTCTTTTAGTACTCACGAATACCTCTAACCATAGCCTTAAAGGGCTGGAAGAACTATCTCAAAGTTCCCCTATTTGGAAACACAAACTGACATTTTCTATAGAGGTACTCGAGTGAAGATGGCCTCACTCGAGTGATATTGTATGGATACTCAAGTGATGGTACGGTATGCACTCGGGCACCAAAGAGTGAGAGATAGCGAGTGCATAGCCGAGAGCACAAAGAAGTTTTTCAGAGATAGGATCACTCGAGCACACTGGACTTCACCCGAGTGAAAGCTAAATGCCTCACTCGAGCACCTGAGACTAAAGTCCAGAAAGTGAGAACCTGAGAGTACAAGAGAAATGGCAGTAGACCAAATGGGTCACTGCACTCAAGCACAACTCAGCTCACTCGAGCGGATTACTCATACCTGCGAGTGAGAAGGCACACTCTTGCGCCATGCCCGTGAGTGACAATTTGAGAGGCAAGTCCTTGGTGCCAAATACACCAGTCACTCGAGCACAAGGAGGCTCACTCGAGTGATATTCATCCCTCACTCGCGAGTGAAACTATGCACTCTTGGATTTTCCAAAAAGCACAACAGAAAAACTAAAGAGAAACAAAAGATACGCATAGCACTCGAGCATTGTTCAACCCTACTCGAGTGATCATCATCCCTCACTCAAGTGAATCCCAAATCACTCAAGTGATTCTATCAGAACCAGAAAATGCAAAAAACAGAGGCATTTTCCCAATACTTGCCCAATTGATCCCAATGGACACAAAACTTTAACCAAAGTCACTCCCACAGAAAAACACCCAATAAACTCAATGGGATCATCAGAATCATCAAAATCCTACTCCATTATCATGCTTTGGGCTTTGGGCAACTAAATCAACAAAGTACCAATCTCATCCAAACATCACATTTCAATCACCAATCAATCTATTTATCCTAAACTCATTCCAAAATACCATTCTCATGCCAAAAACATACCAAATGAACAGTGGCACTCATTTTCGGATTCAAGCCAAAATTTCCAAAAATTACAAACTACTTTAATGGCATGAAACATAGATAGAAATATTGGTTTCACATACCTCTTCAACTTCTCCAAAAACACTCTTTGATTCTCCAACAAACAGATTTTCGTATGGCACAAAACATCACCAAATGGCCAAACTAAAAACACCAAAATGAAGCTCATCACTCAAGGATCAACATTAATGAAATGAACTTTTGCATTTGAGGTCATTAACTTACCTCAAAATCAAGCTTTTCCTTTCTCTCTCCTAGGCTCCAATGGCACCGAAAATGGAAGAAGAAAAAGAGAGAGAAGAGTATAAAGGAGATGAAGAATGATGATGATGATACTCCCCCCTACTCTTCAACGAAAATCAAGGGAAAAGAGAGTGAGAAACCATTAAAATATTAGGCATTTGACTTTTCTCATCTTTTCTCTCTTCATACCCAATCATGCCACATGTCACTTTGCTATTGGCCCACCTAAAATAAGTCACCAATTAGCTACTTTAATCCCTCCATTAACCATTTAATCACACTTCTTATTTTCCTCTTAACTAGTAATTAATTTCTCCATTAATCACTAACTTATTGCCCAACAATTTCATTCTTTCAATTTCCACTAATTATGGCATATTAATTAATATTACCACCAAAACACATAATTATTCTACTTTCACTCGATAATTATCCTCAATTATTATCATTAGCCCTTAATCAAAAATTAGGGTGTTACAATTCCTGTAATATAATCATGTACTTTATATTAGTATTTTCATGCTATTCCTGTGTGCCTACTAAACAGCAATACTCTAAAAAAATATGGAAATAACATAAGGGTCTTACAGATCTTCACCCTAAAATTCGATCTTGATGGAAGTATCATCAAATACAAAGCATGACTAGTTGCAAAAGGGTATATTCAAACTTATGGGATCAATTATCAGGAGACATTTGCTCTGATAACTAAATTCAATACAATCCAAGTATTATTGTCGATTGCAGACAACTTAGATTGGTCACTACACCAGATAGACATCAAGAATGCATTTCTGAATGGTGATCTAAAGGAGGAGGTCTACATGGAGGTTCCCGATGGAGCTCTAGCTCCAAGTGACTTTATATACAAACTCAATAAATCATTGTATGGGCTAAAACAATCTCTTAGGGCATGGTTCAGAAAATTCTCCAAAGCGGTAAAGAAACTTAGGTATAAACAAGGGCAAGCAAATGAAATACTATTTATCAAAAGATATAATGGAAAAATCACTATATTGATTGTTTATGTAGATGACATAGTCATTATAGGGAATGATGAAGATTCCATTGCCTAACTTAAGAAGGACCTATCACATGAGTTCCAAGTGAAAGATATCGGCTAAATGAGATACCCCTTGGGTATGGAAGTGGCAAGAACCAAAATATGGCATCAATATGTCCCAGTAAAAGTATACCCTAGATCTACTACACGAAACAGGTATGTTAGGAGCACAACATAAAGGAACACCTATGGAAGAAGGTTGTCACCTGGAGATCAAACCAAATAGTGTCCCAATTAACTCAGAATGATATTGAAGACTTATCAGGAAACTCATATACTTAACCCACACATGGCCAAACATCAGCTATGTGTCAGAATAGTAAATTAGTTCGTGCACCAGCCATAGGAAGAGCACATGACGACTGTATACAGAATCCTAAGTTATTTTAAACTTAATCCTAAGAGGAATCTTCTTTAAGAAAGGCACTGCTAGAAATATTGAATCTACACTGATGTAGACTATGCAAGAGATAGGGAGACCAGGAGGCCAACCTCAGGATACTACACATATATGTAGGGAAATATAGTTACATAGAGAAGCAAGAAACAAACGGTAGTCTCAAGAACCAGTGCAAAAGTAGAGCTGAGAGCTGTTAACGAAGGAGTATGAGAAGGAATTTGGGTTATTAAGCTATTGATAGAATTGGGAATTCCATATGAAGGACCCATTCAACTCTGGTTTGACAACAAAGCAAGCATCGAAATGACGAAGAACCCTGTTTATCATGATTGAACGAAATATGTTGAGATAAACATGCACTTTATTAAAGAGAAGGTTGAAGTAGGCATTATGAACTTATCCTACACACAATTTGCAAATCAGATTATGGATATAATGACCAAACCACTAGCAAATCCAAGTTTAAAGGCTTTCGATGCAAGCTAGGAATGACTAACATATATCTTCAGATTGAGGGGGAGTGTTAGAATATTAGGAAATATATCAAGATCCCTTGATTGTTGCCCTTGACTCTATGATCTTGATTATAGGAACTTTATTATGTTATTTCCTAGTATTAACTGTAATCCCTAATTCTCCTCCCCAAATCACTCTCTATTAGCCTTTATATTGTATCATCTTTCCTATGAATAATATCATTGTGTGAGCAATTTGCCTCTGTCTAAGAGTACCTATCACTTTGAACAACTGGAAGAAGGCAACTGATACAATGAGGAAGAATATCTGGGATAAAGTATCGGTAAGACATTATCTACATAGTTAATAATATATTGTCAACCGGTATGCCTAACACTAACAATGATTTGTGTATTCTGTAATCTGGATTCCACATAGATGAGGAGAAGAAGGATTAAGTATTCGTTCCAACTATTTGTGATAAAGAAATGTTTCTTAGAACTCGACTCTATAGATGAGTCAGTACTTCCAACACTACTAAGGAAGTTGTCAAACAGCCCGAATAGGCTGCTTTTGCATGGTCATGACACTCTCTAGAGTTGGCTATGACAATTTATTGTCAAAGGATGGGAGCATAAGTTAGCTAGAGAGCAATATTTTTAATTTTCAGTGGATGCTATATAGTTAGCTATGATAGTTTTGGTTCCTGCATTGGTTTCTATTTTGTTTTCCCTTTTTTCCCTAACTGATTTGCTTTTAGTGCTTGGTAATTTGGATTATCTTTTGGTTTCTATAATGTACAGTTTTATATATGTACTTTTTTATTATAGCATTGAATGGATATGTTTAAATCGTTTCTGTAATTAGTTTCTGTTGGATTTGTAATCAGTTTTATATGTATGTAAAATGTAGATGGGGGCTTATCGAAAGTGTGGCCCACAATTTTTAAAAATATTTGTTACACATACTTAACGGTTATTCACCAATAACCATCAAATATTACACATATATAATGATTTTTCCAAATAACCATCAAATAAACACTTTCCTCTGGTGACTAATACTTTACCGATTATCATTTTAACTATAAAGTATTATACATAATATATCATGGTTGTCATTAAATAACTGTTAAATATATATTGCTATATTTATCAGTCATTGTCTTACAACCGTTAAATATAGTGCCCTATACATGACGGTTGTATTTGAAAAACCGTAAAATATAATGCCCAATATTTAACGGTTAAAAACCGTTAGATATAATATTTGATGCTAGGATATTTAATAGTTTAAAACTATTAAATATTGGTAAAACAATCATTAAATATAGACAAATTTGTAATAGTGGCCACTACCACCATCTTCCTCTTTTATACATTTTATCAAATACTTTATGTGCATTCTAAAATCAAGTTATAATTAAAAATTCTTCTCCATAATTTAATAATCATGCATAACAAGATTTAGCTTCAAAATCGAATTTGTCATATTCACTTACATAACAAGATTTAGCTTCAAACAAAAATTAATTCAAAATAGAATCTAAATCCTTTTCTACTATCGAGAGACAACAAAAACACATATTTAGATAAGCTTCTTCCTTTTCAAATTTTTATTGAACACCTCATGGCCACTTAAGATTAACTCATTAAATAAACTCCTCAATTTATAAACTGCCAAGAAACAATATATTCTCAAACATCAATAAAATCACTCAAGATTTATAAACAAATTTCTCGGTTGAAACACCAACAGTCAACAAAACAAGAGGAGGGGCTAAAGCCTCCAAACTACCAAATAAACAAAGTCAAAATGTTACTAAAAAAACATGAAATGCACTACATAAATGTTAAACACACACACACCAACAATGGAAGGAAAGGAGAATCAATACCGAGCAAGAAGGGAGGTACACCAAGAAATGTCTAGAAAATCTTTCCTCCTTTCACTTTTTCTGCCATCATATCATCAAGTATGTAATATCCTGAATTTGGGCCTAGGAATTTGAGAAATAGTTTGTAACAGGAAAATAACTAGGCCCAGTTTAGGAAAAGTTATAAAAATGATGAGAGATAGAATGACTCCAAGAGATTGTATAAATCAGCCCTTCAATTAGAGAGTTACTCTCCAGATTATCTCAGGGCTTGATATGTGAAAGACATCAGATATAGTATATCAGTGTATGTGTACTAGAGTACACTTGGAACTATTTTGATGGCTTAAGGGAGGCATGTGTGTTAGATTCCAAGTTTTGATGATAACAAAAGGTAATTGTATGCAAAGTATGTTTTTATAAGTCTAAAGAATGTTTATAATGTTACCAAATGCATATGGCAAAGTCTTGTAATCTCTACTGTCAGTTTTTGCTGATGCACTCGAGTAACAGAGCTGGCACTTGAGCATAAACCTCTTTTACACTCGAGCACATGCAAGTGTTGGACAAGAAGTGTTTAGCCGAGAGCAATTACTGTCAATTCTACTGATGCACTCGAGCACTATAACCAACACTCGAGCATGAAGTTCTTTTGCACCCAAGCACTAGCGAGTGAGGGACTACTAGTGTTTGGCCAAGAGTCATGCAGAATAGAAAAGCACAAGCTGACCAAGTGAGAGTTCATATGCCCGAGTGATACATCAGCACTCACGAGTGAGAAATCTAACTCTCTCAATTTTGATGAAAATACTGAAGACAAGAGTATATTACAGAAGAATATTCTTCTCACTGGAGTAAGAGATGTTTGCTCGAGTGAGGGCCCACATCACCTGTGAGTGTAAAATCACACTCTTGCTAAAATGGTATGCGAGTGTTGTCCAGAGACGCGGCTCTTAGTGTAAAATACAAGGACACTCAAGTAGGAGGAGTTGTGCTCGAGTGAGGACCCACATCACTCGCAAGTGTGAAAATGAACTCTCTCAAATCATGTGGAAGTGCAAGTATAAAACTGAAGCAATATGGTATTGCACTCGAGTGAGCCCCCTCAGTGCTTGAGTGAGACTCTACTAGAAGCCAAAATGCACCAATCTTACAGCGTTCAATCCGAATATAGTTTAACGATATTTATTCATTATATTTTCACTTATTATTATATGTCATCACACTACTAGAAAAAAGGCTTTTAACGTCCCTTTTTTTGGCCTTTTAACGTCTGAAAACAGAGGGACGTCTATGTGAGGGTCGTAGAAAAAAACATCATTAACTTCCGTAAAACAGGGGACGTAGAAGGCAGACTTTAGACGTCCCCAGTTGGGACCTGGGACGTCTAAGGCCCACTTTAGACGTCCCCAGTCCCAACTGGGGACGTCTAAAGTGTCGACAACAATACTTTCCACGTCCCTTTTTTTATTAAGGACGTTGAAAGTTTTTTTTTTTAAATGGACATTTTATATATATTGCACTGTCTGGAAATGTAAACTGCAGAAATAGGATTCCAACAACAGAATAAAAGAACAGCAGTTCAGCAGAATGGAAACAACAACAAACACAGTGATCAACCCAAGGCTTCTACATGCCACACAAACTACACAACAATCTATATCTAAGTCTACTACATGCCACACAAACTTTCAAACCAGACAAACTACACAGCAATCTATATCCAAGTCCCCAGTTTGTACAATAACCAATACTAAAATCCAATCCATATCCAACAACAATAACGCTAATTATATGTACTACCACAAAAGTATGTCCTACACAAACTACTAAAGACTTTACTCTTCTGGTATACGTTGAAGAAGATGTCCAGCCAAAAAGTCTCTGATCATATTTAAGTCTTCATATGAGTAGGCATCTTCATTGTCAAAAATCTGTAAATTAGAAAATAATCTTAGATGAAATAATGAATGAAGTGAATGAATTGCAATTGAATCACAACACCAAGAATATTATCCTCTGAGAATGAAGAAGCGATTACTTGTTCAAAATCTTTCGTAATGCCACTCTGAATGATGTTAAACATATAAAGCAAGACATAATATCCACATTCCCAGCCGCCAGGTTGTCGAGGACACTATAAATCAAAAGCAAATGGTTAAAATCAATAAAGGCATATCTAAAACGACCATCAATCAAAAGAACTTGATTTGAAACTACGTACCTTTGGAAACAACCATCTCGGATCTTTGCCACCTCTACGGTCGCGTGGCCCGCCAAACGCTCGATACGTCGTGCATGCCCTATAATTAAAATGAAAATAAAAATAAATTAGAATAATTCATTAAGTCAAGAATCAAGAAGCAATGAAATACAAAAAAATAAGTTACTGGTTGAAGACGCTTTTAGTTTCTTTGTCTGGTCTTCTATTTAAGGAATCAAACCAGTAAACAACGTGCGACCGAGGACAGACAACACACAAACTCCAATGATAACTATCACAACATATACAGATTAAAAAGAAGTTAGATGGCAAGGCAATTATTTATTAATAATCTCAAATACACAAAATTAAAATGCGTACCCTTGAACAATCGGTGCTAGATAACAACGATAGTCTTCATTTTCCAGTTGGAAGCCCACATAGTTCGTCCTTCTTTTCAATGTATTCCCAACCCTTGTCGTATGTGCAGGAGACAAGAATCCATATAAATCAACTTTCTGAGAGTCAACGCATATACGACGGAAGGAGCTATAATAGAATTAAAATGATGAATGTATTAGCTAGTTAAAATCAACTTAACTAAATGAATCAAAAAATGGGAAATAAAAAACTTACAGGATTGCAAATTTGCCCCATCCAATATCTAGCTCCTCGAACTTCATGAATTGTTTAAGATCTTGTTTATCAATTGTGAAGTGATACTCTGTTTCCTGGCCCACAATCCCTGGAGGCATATGCAAATCAATCTGGCGAATGCCTTTATAGATATGCTGCAGTCGTGCTAAGAAGGGCCATTTCTCTGCTTCCTGCTCATTCTTTTAGAACATAAAAACACATACTGTTAGTAGGATGTCAACATATCTCAAGTAAAAGTGAGGTAGTTCCATACCATTGGAGGTGTTGGTGGTAACAAGCCAATAAGATGTACAGGCCAAAGGATGAAAGATCCTCTCGCCTGAGCTATCGTGGCAACCTCGGCATCAGGAATAGGGATCGTTGTACCTTCTTCCCCCGCTCGAACACACGTCACAGTCACCCTACGCAAATGCTGTGGAATTTGCTGATGATGGTGGGTAGTAGCTTCTGTGTGAATGAGAGCATCTGCAACTACACGCAGCACTGGGGCATCCAAAGAGAGGATGGCAGGTTCTCCCGGCGCTGGAGTATGAGAAGGTTCGCCAAGTGGTTCCTCCGCCGGGTTGTAACTTCCTTTGGTGCTGTGGAAGGCCGGGGATGAATGGGTTCTACGCTCGGTAGTTGCCATCTACGATTCAAACATCTTCTGCATTTCAGCTCGTAGCTCAGGCATCAGCTCAAGACGTAGCTCTGGCAACAGCTCTTGTCGGAGCTTGTCGCGAAGGTTGGCCTCGAGCTCTTGTGAGACTTCCTGACGAATCTTGGCCACAAGCTCCCTACTGGGTTCACCTTGTGACGAATAAGGATGTGAGGTTCGGCCAAAATACTTCATGACACGAACTCCCACTGTCTCCCCTCGAACATGACCAGGGTGATCTGGCTTCCCAATCGCCGTTGACAAGATGTCCATCCGTCCACTTGGAGTGAACGAACCTTGGCTACTACGATCTTCCAGTTCATCCTGCAACATAAAAGTTATCGTAAGCACTCCCAATATGAAAAAATAAGTTTGTACTTATGCTCTAACTACTTACAATTCTTGCGGCAACCTCAGCAACAGTCGGATTTACGTACTTCCCACCCTTAAGCCTCCCTGCTTTCCATTTTTTGTGACGTGGTGGAGGTGGCGGGGGCTGGACCACAACGGTAGGATCAGATGTGGCTGCTTCCTTCAATTTCTCCAACTCTTCTGCCATCATCTGTCGCTGAAGCTTCCGATAACCACCACAAGACATGCAATGTTGATAGTTATTAGCTACTTGCCTCTCTGCATTTGTTGCACTTAATGCCTTTTAAAGGAAAAGAACGAACACCGAATCAATAATGTCAACTATATTCAAATAAAACACTATGATTACAGAAATCTTACCAAAAAGTTTGGATCTTCTCGTGATGCCATAAACAACCTCCAGTCCTCTGGAGACAAAAATGGATACTCATGACATGGATCCTGACCCCTCAAGTCCCTTCGAATGTAATCTCGTGTGAGCCTGTTCTTGAAATCTTTCTATCGTAGACGAACCTCCGTCATCCACTCCTTGTACATCTCCGCGGTGTCAGGGACATCATAGGTTTGCTGCAAGGTAAAAACATACGTTAATTATATTTGAAGCGATAGGAATAAAGATATAATGCAGATGTATTGAAACTTATATACCAAAAGTTGTTGCCAAATCAAGTCTTTGGTTTTTGGTGGAACCAACTTCCAATTAGCATAGGTAATGCGAACTTTGCTTCGAGCCAAAAAACCTACGTAGCTAATGAAATGGTCTTCCTCCGGACCAATTGGTTTCATATCTTGATCAAAGTCAATATGCAACCTCTCCTGTTGATGGTTATGACGTGCTACCAATGCAGGCATTTTTGTACTGCCTATAACCCTTCGTCTCGCAACCGGTTCACATGTCGCATCACGTTCAGGCATATTCATTTCATTGTCCCTATCACTTGGAGAGTCACTAGAGTCGTCCATATTCCTGTAAGCACAAAAATCATTGTCAGATAGGTGAATAAATTGTAAGTAAATGAATAAACTGAGACGTAATAAAACAAACAGCACACATTACTATTTTCTAAGTTAAGCTCTTACTCTAGATTGTTTCCCATATTCCTTCACCATGATCATTTCTCACAGCATATTCTTCATCATCTACCAATTCTCTTTCTTCAATTATTGTAGGTGGATTAATTGTAAAAGGTGGTGTGTCGTCAAGGTTGAAGGTCGGATCACCATGCTTCTGTTTTTTACTCTGAAGTACAATGGACATTTTTTTATTTGCGGGATCTGTGACATAAAACACTTGTTTCGCCTGGCTTGCTAGAATGAAGGGCTCATCCCTATAACCTACTCTTTCAAGATCAACTGAGACAAATCCAAATTGTTGATCTATTACCACAGCATTATTGCTAACCCACTTACATTTGAATAAAGCAACTTTGAACTTGTTGTAAGTGATTTCCCATATTTCTTCTATCACTCCATAATAGGCCATGGATGCTAATATGGGGTTTTTGTCTTTCGAACTGGAAAAGTGCATGGCTTCAGCTTCTACCATCACCCTACTATTTTGCATGGTACTCCTGTCATCTTGGTCTTTTGTGTAGAAAGAATACCCGTTTATATCATAACCGCTCCAAGTAATGATCTGAAACGAAGGCCCCCAGGCTAGCCACTCTACTGTCCCAGACACACCGGTCTCATGCAAAACCTTTTCCTCAAACCACTGAATGAATGTCTTGTTTTGCTCAATAGTAATCTGCATGTCATTCTTCCTCGGATTCTCTTTCTTCAATCTCTTTCTGTGTTCTTCTATGTACGGTTGCACTTCTGCCATGTTATTCAGGATATAAAGGTGTGCTTGCAACACCTCTTCACGAGGCATAGTCTTCACTTTCAGTCCTCGTGTTCCCTTGCTCCTCCCCTCTTCATGCCGAGATTGTTCCTTCTTCCCTGATAGATAATCACTGCAGAAGTCCATAGCCTCTTCAACAACATACCTTTCAACTATTGAGGCTTTTGGTCGATAGGGATTTTTAGAGTACCCTTTTAAGATCTTCATGTATCGCTCGAAAGGGTACATCCACCTCAGGTAAACTGGACCGCAGAGCCTTACCTCCCTTACCAAATGAACTATCAAATGGACCATTATATCAAAAAAAGAAGGAGGAAAGTGCATATCTAATTGGGACAATATGATATAACCCTTAGCTTCCAGTTCATCCAGCTTTTCAGTGTCAATGACTTTGTTACAGATAGCATTAAAGAAAACACACAATCTTGTCACAGTGTTTCAAACTTCATCTTTCATAATCCCTCTAATAGCTACTGGTAACAGTTGTTGCATCAACACATGATAATCATGGGACTTCATTCCCACTAACTTCAAATCGTCCATTGACACACACCTTCTCACATTCAAAGAATATCCTTGTGGTACCTTAATTTCATGCAAACACCCACACAAACTTCTTTTCTCCGCTTTTGATAGTGTATGCGTTGCTGGCTCCATGTATGCCCTCCTACCATCATCTCTTAGCTGTGGATGTAACCGTTCTCTTATTCCCATATCAACAAGGTCTAGTCTCGCATTAATCCCATCCTTGGTCTTCCCTGGAATGTGCAAAAGTGTACTGACAAGGCTATCACAAACATTTTTCTCCACGTGCATTACATCAATACTGTGTCTCACGTCAAGACTACGCCAATATGGAAGATCAAAGAAAATTGATCTCTTTTTCCATATGTTCTTCTCACCCGAAGTCTTATGATTCTTACCGAGTAAGACATTGATACGTTCAACCTGACTGTAAACTTCCTCTCCGGTTAATGCCTTTGGAGCCATTCCATGCTCCGGTAAGCCGTTAAAATGCTTTCTTAACCTACGATACGGGTGGAATCTAGGAAGGAACCTCCTGTGACCTAGGTAGACCGTTTTTCTTCCATGTTTTAGTTGGTGGAAGTGAGTGTCTGCTTCACAGATCGGACATGCTTTATGCCCCTTTACACTGTACCCTGAGAGGTTTCCGTAGGCAGGGAAGTCATTTATGGTGGTGAACAGCATTGCACGTAGCTTGAAGGACTCATTCTTATACGCATCAAACACATCTACGCCTTCCTCCCACAACTTCTTCAAGTCCTCAATCAAAGGCGCCAGGTAGACATCGATATCGTTTCCTGGCTGTTTTGGTCCAGAAATCATCATAGAAAGCATCACATACTTGCGTTTCATACAAAGCCAGGGAGGCAAGTTGTATATTACAAGGAGTATTGGCCACGTACTGTGTGTGCTATTAATAGTTCCATACGGATTGATGCCATCTGTACAGAGCCCAAGCTGAAGGTTTCTCGGCTCGCTGCCAAATTCAGGGAACATTTCATCTACTTTCTTCCACTGTGGAGAGTCAGCCGGGTGCCGAAGATATTTTCCGTCGGATATTCTGTCATCCGAATGCCATCTCAACTTCTTTGCCTTTTTTGCAGTGCCAAACAAACGCTTAAAGCGCGGTATTATTGGAAGATACCACAAAACTTTTACAGGTTGCCTTTTAGTCTTCCCATCGCCACAACCACCATCTTTCTTCACTTTGTATCGTGAGGTTTGACACTTAGGGCACTCACTCAGGCCTTCATACTCCTTTCTGTACAGTACACAGTCATTAGGGCAAGCGTGTATCTTTTTATACTCCATACCCATTGTAGATAGGATTTTCTTGGCCTCATACATACGATTTGGAAGTACATTATCGTCTGGAAACATATCACACAACAGTTCAAGCAGCAATGTGAAACTACTATCGGCCCACCCACAAGTTGCTTTTAAGTTAACCAAATGTAATGTTCCTGTGAGCCGTGTGTACTTACTCCTAGGGTACAACAGTATCTCTGCATCACTCCGCAGGCTGTCATATTCATGTGACTGCGCAAACGATTCTACCTCAACATCGTGAATCATTCTCTCCATTGTATCTTCATCTATGACATCCACAGCTTCCTTCTTGTGTGACGGACAATCAGTTACTTCCTCACCATGCCATATCCACCTTGTGTATCGAAGATTTATTCCATCACAAAGTAGGTGATCCCTTATAACTTAAACATCCCGTTTTCTCTCATTTAAACAATTGACACAGGGACAAAAATACATCCCATTTTTTGCTGGAACGTTCCTCCTAGCAAATTCAATAAAGTTTTCAACCCCATTCTCATATTCTTCACTTGTTCTCAGAGCATTCATCCAACTATGATCCATTTTATTACCACCTATGCCATTTCCATTTACACTTAAGTTTAGAATAATTGAAAACACGGGGAATTGCCTTTTACAAGCATGTTTTTCAAAATTTTGGCAGCATTTCCCCTTAAAATTGAGACATCCCAAAATCAAAATAACAAACCATCTCAGCTTAATATTTCAAAAACATATTCTATGCAATAATCCTATTTAGATTTTATTGTTTAGATTCAATTTTTGAGCCAATGAAAATTAATTCACTAGAGATTATTTTCTTACTATTTAACAACAACATCTACAACAACAATAAGAACAATAATTATAATAATAATAATTTATTTCTTAAATTTAGATTCAATTTTTGAGCCAATGAAAATTAATTCACTAGAGATTATTTTCTTACTATTTAACAACAACATCTACAACAACAATAAGAACAATAATTATAATTATAATAATTTATTTCTTAAGATCTCAATTTACCAATTTCTTAATTAAATATGCTTTATGAAAAATATGAATATCTACTAAGTAAATAAAAAATATGTTTATTCATTATATTCTAATTGAATGATAAGTAAATATGCTTATTCAATTTTGTCAAATAATGAATATATATATATATATATTAAATACAAATTATATATACACTTCAGCAGCCCCAAATACGCAGGGCAGTATACATTGCCTAGTGTCTGGTCTTACTTAGTACTTGGCCTAGCTTGAAGATGCCTCAATAATTTATGGGTTGATTTTTTAGTTAATGAGAATTTCATGTTTCTCAAAACAATGGAAAAAAGCAAAAGATTAAAACTTGATGTGGTACGTCTTAAATTCAGCAAAATAGCAAAGATAAAGCTCAAGCACAAACCACACTTCAATTCCAGCACAGAACAAAGGCATTTTCCTAATCATTCACAAATTCATTCAAACCACACTTAAATTCCAGCACAGAACAAACGCATTTTTCCTAATCATTCACAGATTCATTCAACCCACACTTAAATTCCAGCACAGAACAAAGGCATTTTCCTAATCATTCACAAATTCATTCACAAGTTTAGTTTTAGCTAACCTGAACCACAGAACTTTAGAGCAGATGACCCACGGTGGTAAGAGGAGCCCGACTGTGGAGAGAATGATAGAGAACAGTGCAGAACCAGCAGAGCAAAGATGCAACGGTCTGGATGAAATAGAGGCTAAGAAGGAACAAGAAGAAACAGGGGAGAGGAGAAATGGCCTCGCATATTCAGAAGTGATGAAGGTAGGAGAATAAAGCAACAAGCAGGGGAGAGGGGACGGAAGTGAAAGAGTAAAGTAAAAAAAAACAAGAAGCAGGGGAGAGGGGACGGAAGTGATGAAGGAGAGGGAGAGTGACAGAAAAATCTGACACTTCACATGTACTGGTCGCCAGCCTAAGACGTCCCTAGCTGGTCTGGGGACGTCTAAAGTCACCCTTTACACGTCCCCAGCCCAGCTGGGGACGTCTAAAGGCAACTTTAGACGTCCCCAGACCAACTGGGGACGTCTAATATAAGCTTTAGACGTCCCCAGCTGGTCTGGGGACGTCTAATGTTCATCTTTAGACGTCCCCAGATGGCTGGGGACGTCTAATGTTCAAGCTTTAGACGTCCCCAGGCCATCTGGGGACGTCTAAAGTGTGTTATTTTTTTTCCCCGAAGTTCATATGCTTTTCTGGAGTGTTTAGACGTCCCCATGTTTGTTGGGGACGTCTAAAACAGTCTTTAGACGTCCCCAATGAACATGGGGACGTCTAAAACTAATTCAGGCGCGAGATTCAATTTTTTTTACGAGCCAACCTTTTCAACTTTGATCTATAATTACACATATGCCACCGCCCCATATTTTGGGCGTCCCTTTTTGAAAAAGGGACGTCCTTTAGCGACTTTATATGTATATTCTGTAGTAGTGTCATTTAACATGTATTATAAGTGTGATATAGGAGTTTGAATATTTGAATTAGAAAAACATTGAGGAAGTCAAACAACGGCATACAACATCATTACGACCATCCAAGCACATACCTACCGCGTTCAAAGATTTCAAACGTACGCATGCCGTTCCACAGTAACATGCCCCGCTCCACAATGATCATTATTCAAACGGGCAAAATCGAACATCTATAAATACAGAGTTCCAGAGATCATCAATAACAACAAAGTGCAAGAATTCACATAAGCAAATTCATGAGTCTCTGTTATTCACATTTTCTCTGTATTCATATCGTTCTTCAGTGTTTATCATATTTGCTCTATAAGAGAGTCTGTATACACTTCGAATTCTATTTTCATTTGATCTCAAGGTATTTGGACCTTGAGAGGGTAGATATCCTTACGAGAGAAGCATTTGAGAAAATTCTTAGTAAAACTTTTTACTCATAAGACTTACAAGATACAAGCAGTAGAAAACGATACTGCTCGTAAGGCTTACAATGGTGTAAGCAGGAGAAAACGTTGATGCTCATAAGACTTGTATACATAAGCAATAGAGAAAGGTCATAGGTTGTTTTTTTGCACGTAAGACTTGTTGTAAGGGGGAGAGAAATTTCTGAGTGTTAGAATATTTCTGCACGTAGTCCATTCGAGGACGATTGTTGTTTTGTGGCATTCTGAGAGCCAATTGAATCTTGGAAGCATAGTGAAAATCTCATTAGATCTTAACACATCAAATTTGAATGCTTCAGAAACAAAGACAAAAAGAAGCAGAAAAAGAAAGCATACATATCATCTATCTGGGGTTATAGTTCGTCAGATGAAGAAAGTGACGATGACAAAGTGGTAAATCTTTGCTTGGTAGCCAAAGAAGAAGAATCGGATTCTGAGGTAAGTGATTCTGAACCTACTTATGATGAGTTATTATCTGAACATAATGCATTGCATACAGAATTCATCAAGGTAGCTAAAGAAATGGTTAGTTACAAGAAGAAAGTAAAGGAATTAGAAAATATTGTCATATCATCATGTGAACTATGTGAAGAGAAAGATAAGAAAATAAGAGATTTAACAAAAACTGTGGAAAAATTTACTAAAGGAAGTGAAACTCTTAAAGTTATTCTAAATTCTTAGAAAGTTTCCTTTAATAAATCTGGAATTGGATATAAATCTCATGATAAAAATAGAGGAAATAAGAAAAATATCAGTAGAACTTATCTCAAATATTTCAATTTTGTGCATACATCAAATCCATTCGCATCATGTAGCTATTGTAATAGGAAAGGACATTATACTTTATCATATTATTTTAGAAAAGGTCAAGTTATTGGCATGTATAAATGGGTTCTGCAAGGGACACATGTATTACATACTAACCACAAAGGACCCAAGAAAGTGTAGGTACCTAAAACTTGATCACCTTATTCTAGGTATGTCTCAAGGCATCACGAGCAAACAAGTGGTATATTGATAGTGGATGCTCGAGACACATGATTGGTGACAAAAATAAGTTCACCATACTGGAAACCAGAGAAGGAGGAAAGGTAACGTTTGGAGGTAATCAATTTGGACGTATTGCTGGAATTGGTGAAGTGGAAAAATCCGATGGTGTTCAAATCAACGATGTATATTACGTTGAAGGATTATGCCACAACCTCTTGAGTGTAAGTCAAAGCACTGACAAAGATAATTAGGTGATCTTTGATTCAAAAGAATGCTTGATAGTAAACAAGAAAGATCTGTCGCTTAATAAAGATTCCATCAAGGCAAAGATCATAGCTCAAAGGGATGGTAACTATTATACTATTGATTTAAATTCATATTCTTTAGAAAATTGTTTTCTTAGCATATCAGAGGAAAGTTGGTTATGGCATAAGCGTGTAGCTCATGTTAATATTGGTTAGAAAAGATTTAGTTATTGGTCTTCCTAAACTAAAATTCAAAGATAACATGATTTGTTAAGCTTGTCAAAAAGGTAAACAAACTAAATCATCATTCAAAACAAAGTATGAGATTTCTACTTCCAAACCTTTACAATTACTATATATGGATTTGGTAGGTCCAGCAAGAGTAAAAAGTTTTAGAGGAAATCTATATACTTTAGTAATCGTTGATGATTTTACGAGATCTACATGGACTATATTTATTGCTTCAAAAGATGAAACATTTGTTGAATTTATTACATTTGCTAAGAAGGTCCAAAATGAGAAAGGTATTTCTATTGTTTCTATTAAGACAGACCATGGAGGAGAATTTTATAATCAACTCTTTGAAGACTATTGCAACAACAAAGGAATAGATCACAACTTGTCTGCACCTAGAACACCCCAGCAAAATGGAGTAGTAGAAAGAAAGAACAGAGTCCTCATAAAAATGGCAAGAGCAATACTTAATGAAAAAGAAGTGTCACAAGTTTTATGGGTAGATACAATGAGTACTGTATGCTACATTTCAAATTGAGCATATATCACAAGTCACTTGGAAAGACGCCATATGAACTCTACAAAGGAAGAAAGACAAATCTTGCTCATCTACACATCTTCGGATGCAAGTGCTTCATTAACAACAATGGTAAAGAAAATTTGGGTAAATTTGATTCAAAGTCTGATGAAGGTTTATTTCTAGGATATTCTAATAAAAGTAAAGCATATAGAGTTTTTAATAAAAGAACATGTACAGTTGAAGAATCTATTCATGTTGTGTTTGATGAACTTGACTCTCAGACAAAACAGGTTGATGAAGAAGAAATGGATTTGATAAAGAAAAAAAAACTATTTCAAAACATAATGATTTTGAAACAAATAATTTTCAAAATATAGAAGATGTCGATGATCATGCTCAACAAAAAGCATGGAGACATATTAAAAATCATCCAATTGATCAAGTAATTAGAGATATTCACGAAGGTGTCAAAAGCAGAAATAGAATTCTCAATGAGGTAACTTTCTCTGCTTTTATTTCTGAAATTGAACCTTTTAATAAGAAGAAGCTTTATCTGACAATGATTGGGTAATTGCTATGCAAGAAGAATTAAATCCATTCCAAAGAAATCAAGTTTGGGATTTGGTTCCTCGACCTAAAGATCATACTGTTGTAGGGACCAAATGGGTTTTCCAAAACAAACTTGATGAATCAATAATCATTGTGAGAAACAAAGCAAGATTAGTGGCCAAAGGCTATAATCAAGAAGAATGTATTGATTATGAGGAAACATATGCTCCAGTGGCAAGATTGGAGGCAATACGAGAACTCTTAGGCTTTGCTTGCTTTAAAGGTTTTAAAATTTATCAAATGGATGTGAAAATTGCTTTTCTAAATGGTTATATTATGGAGGAAGTATATGTAGAACAACCTCCTAGTTTTGAAGATGAAACAAAGCCTGATCATGTTTTCAAACTAAAAAAAGCTTTATATGGTTTGAAACAAGCGCCTAGAGCTTGGTATGAAAGACTAAGCAAGTTTCTTCTTGATCAAAACTTTGTCAGAGGAAAAGTGGATACAACCCTTTTCATCAAACATAACAAAGATGATATTCTAATTGTTCAAATTTATGTTGATGATATTATTTTTGGTGCTACTAACGAATCTATATGTCAAGAATTTTCTAAGATTATGCAGGGAGAGTTAGAGATGTCCATGATGGGAGAATTAAACTTCTTTCTTGGACTTCAAATCAAGCAAAAGAAGAATGGGATATTTGTGTCTCAAACAAAGTATTTGAAAGAGTTGTTGAAGAAGTATGGATTGGATAATGCTAATGGAGTTGATACTCCAATGAGTTCTACAATGTTGTTGGATGCTGATGTAAAAGGTCCTAGTTACAACATCACTAAATATAGAGGAATGATTGGTTCATTACTCTATCTTACAGCAAGCAGGCCAGATATTCAGTTCAATGTTGGAATGTATGCAAGGTATCAATTTGCTCCTAAGGTATCCCATGCAGAGACAGTGAAAAGAATCTTCAAATACCTAGGAGACACTTCAGAACTTGGCTTATGGTATCCCAAAAAGAGGAAACGAATATTTAATGGCATATTTAGATTCATATCATGGAGGATATAAAACTGACAGGAAAAGTACTAGTGGTCAATGTCAATTCCTTGGAGGCTCTCTGGTATCATAGTTCAGTAAGAAGCAGAACACAGTGTCATTATCCTCAACTGAAGCTGAATATATAGCTGTAGCAAGTTGTTGTTCTCAAGTACTATGGTTAAAGCAACAACTTCAGGATTTGGGGATATACTTAAATGAGATTCCAATTTATTGTGATAATACTAGCACCATAAGCTTGGCCAAGAATCCTGTGCAACATTCAAGGACCAAACACATAGATATCCGACATCATTTCATTCGAGATCACGTGCAAAAGAAGGATGTCAAAGTAGAATTCATACCAACACACCGTCAACTTGCTAACATATTCACAAAGCCAATAGCTAAAGATCAATTTCTATATATTCGAAGAGAATTGGAAACGGTTAATCCCAATGAGCTGTAAGTTTTCTTGTTAATTATTGTGTTTAAATGAGTTTTTGATGATAACCATACTAACTTTGGCATCAGAGTATTGGAAATTGTTTTTGCAGGTTTATCACTCGAGTATAGGAAGTATCACTTGAGTGACAAGCTCATACTCACTCGAGTCATTCAACCATGCTCAAGTACAGAACTATTAAATATACTCTGTTTCTAAGCATGTAAAATAGGGGTTAACAGAGGAGATAAACATACCAAGAGGTTATCTGAAGTACAATAGTTATAATTATTCTCACTCGGGTAAGAGATATTCTCACTCGAGCATGGTATGAACATACCTGGAGTGAAGCAAGAGAACTTGAGCAGAAGGAAGGAATTTATACAAATACTTATTCAAAGTATGGTTACTCAAATGATTTTGGAGGATTTGAGTATAAAGATGAAAAATATAACAAGATATATTTAAATCAGGTACGCTTTTACATATCTTATCAAATTTGTTTGAATATCACTCGAGCACAGTATGATCACACTCGAGCACAGTATGAATAGCACTCGAGCACTAGGGTTATTGCTCGAGTGTTAGAACTTATATCAGTTATGCGATAGCTCAGACCGTCACACTTCCTCCTCTCACTTGAAGCGTTGTTGAAGAAATAAGGCTTTGTCGGCTTTTATGCCTTGGTAACCTCTTCAAAAATTAAACCAAGGATTGCAATATAGGGTACAATCCTGGATCGTCTCTCAAAGAGCCTTTTATTAATTACCTAGAAACTAAGTACAATGATTGAAATGAAATGAGTTGAAAATGGTCTTTGAGCTTTTTATCTAACAACTAAATTGCAATTAAACTAAAATGCTTTTAAAACTAATATTTTTGGATTTTTGGAATAAAATTGATATGGGATGGAAATTGGTTAAAAATGCAAGTGATAAGTATAAGATGATAATCCTCTAGCGCAATGATTTAAGCTATCCTTGCTTCAATTAATTTGGGAGTGTGCTAGTTCGACAAATTTGCTCAAAAGACCCTTTGAGCTAGCTTGAGTTAGGTGAATTAATTCCTCCACACCGGGTAGAAATTAATCCCTCTAACCGAAACCCAATTTAAACACTAGCAATTTGAATCAATGAAATGCAATAACACAAGTAACCAAGAACCCTTGCATTACAATCACAATTAAATATTCATAACAACCTCAAGCAAAAGCTATACCAAGTCAATTGCATGAAATTGATACTAATGAAGTCCAAGGTGTCAAATGCACACAATTAAATCCAAATACACATTTAATCTCATAAATTGCATGGAACCCCAATACAAAATCTCAGTCCAATGATTAATTAAACTCTAAACCTGGAATTCAACTAATACAAAGGATTAAAGATAGAAATTAAATGATAAGACACTCCCCTTTAAGCTCCAAGCTCAAGCCATCACCACTACTCTAGAGGATTTGAGAATCAGCCACTGCAATTTATCATCATAAAATCCCCAAATATATTCACAGTTTCAGCCATATAACACAGAGAATTAAATCTGGAATCTTCTTAGAAGCACATAATCAGAGTCAGCCACAGTTAGAGATATTAGGAAACCAGAGAAACAAAATGAAGGCTGCTTGATATTGAATTGACTAGAGATGGTGACGGGATTCGGTTATGTGGTGGTTCTTCCTTCAGCTCCCTTTGACAGCTCCAAACTTGCGGCACTCTGTTTCTCTGCTATTACTTCGCTGCAGCTCGAACTTGACGGTAGAAAGATGACGATGATGGTGGATGCGAGGTGAAGGGCAGGGACGAGGGAAAGAGCCGATGATGGTGCTGAGATGATGACGGCGGCGGCGTGACGCGAATCCCAAGTTGCTGCTCCCTGAAGTCCGACTCTCAGCTCTGTTGGCGGCTGTGATAAACTGAGGAGTATGGTCGCCGGCGACGGTGAGGTGAAGTGGAGGTAGAAGGTCGCCGGCGACCAAGAAGAAAGGAAGGAAGAAGTGTGGTGATGCGAGGTGATTCTCGATGGTCCTTCTTGCGGCGCTCACTCTCCCAATTAATATCTCCATATCCAGCTGCTGCCAATCGGATCCCCTATATCCATATTCCATGTCCATGGGTCCTCCGTTTCTGTTTCTCTTTTCACTCTCGGGTCCCCACCGTTGCTGTTTCTGTTGTTTTGTTTTTATGCTTTTTTTTTTCTTGTATGCTTGGGTCTCTCTCGTTTTGTTTTTCTATTTACAGCTTAAGCCCAAAAAGTAGCCCAAGTCACCATTTTTTTATTTTCTTCAGCCTTCTTTCCACTTGGCCCAAATCACCCACAAAATAATTAATTTCTTCTTTAACACCTACAATGCAAAATTAAGCACAAGGTAGCATCAAAAGTTCAAGGGACAATTGTATAAAAATAATTAATAAACTGTGAACATTTTACCCCTAATTACAATTAATTCAAAACAATTATCCCTAACCAAAATTAATGCTTAATAATGCAATAATGTTCCAAGAAATACATTAAAATCCCAATTTAATCATGAAAAATTCATATAAAAATATGTTTCAATCAGTTGTGTCACTCGAAGGTCGTCTCTCTTCACCTCCAACCGTTACCCATCGATTAAACATCTCTTTTTACTTCAAAATCACCGTTACAACTCTTCAATCTTCTTTATAAGGTGAGATTTATCCTCAAAGTTTCTCATTTTGTGCCCTAGCTCTCTGAAACTTTCTTATTCAATCATCAGCAAATATGTGATTCTTGTTGTTCTCACTTCATTTCTAAATGGCTAGAACTAAGATTCCTGTTATCTCCTAAAGATCTCATTCACCCTCTCCCACTCATTCTGCTGCTAGTTCTTCAGGAACTCCGGTAGCAACACCTTCATCTCCTACATTGTCTTTTACACCAACACCTCCTCCTAAACCCAAAACCAAAAAGAGAACTCCGGTCAAGAAACCTTATCCTAAGCCTCAAATGGCTAAGAAGGATCAACCTCTGTAAAAGAAACCAAAGGGTGTGGTTTTCAAAGAATCAATGATTAATCGGTCTCAATCCAAAGAAGTCAAAGGAAGAGGAAAGAAGAACGACACTAAGCAACCACAACAATCTTCTTCTTCCTCTGATGACACTTTCAATATGCAACTCTGGGAAGCAATGGAGAGGTCAAAACTTGACGTATTGGTTGGCAAAATTGCCTCTCAAGCCGGTGCCTCAAGTTCACACCATGTTGGTCAGTCCAGTACGGCTGCTTCAGGGGTACCTTCTACATCACAGGCTCCAGAGGAAGAACAAGTCACAAGTCCTCCTGAAGGTTTCAATGTTAAGGAACTGAAGCCACTAAAATAGAAGGTATATGATACTGAGTTTGCACATAGACATTTTTGCCCTATAGTTTATGTGGACTTAGATTATCTAAAGAAGAATTGTCATTTGGATTTATATCCTTATCTTGGATTTTATGCTCCCTGGTTGAATATTCACATTCCTTATTCACCCTCTGTTGTGAAAACTTTTTATTGCAACATGAAAACCCACAACATACAATCTAGAACTGGAGAATTGATTGAGGAAGCAGTATCTACCACTGTTAGAGATCAATTCATTATGATATCTGCTAGTATCATTAATGATTTACTTGGGTATGTTGCACCACCTCCAGATCCACCCACTCTTTCAGCCAATGAAGCCTTCCGGCTTTTAAGACCAAATGACCTAATAGGTCCTCTTAAATTTAAGCCATTGACATGCCTTATTCTCATCGAGCCCTTCACTACATATACTCTCATAGCATGGTTAACAAGTCCAAGAATTATACCCATTTTGCTCAGAGAGATTACTATTTGTTGGCCTCCTTCCTAGCCGGACAACAAAGAAATATGGGGGAGATTATTTTTAGTGAGATGAGAAGATTTTGATTTTCTTCATCAAAATCCGCGACTATACCATATTCTCAACTTGTGTCCCTCATCCTCATGGAAAACAAAATATGGTACTTGGAAGGAACTGAGAGGGTAATCATTCCAAGGTTTGGCAAGACTTAACTGACACACATGAGTATCAATCTTCCAGTGAGTCGAACCAGGGCTACATCTCAGAGAAAAGCCACTCCATCAAGAGGTGATGAGGCTCAGTCGTTTGTTCAAGGTCAGGTTCCCCCTCCATCCTTCCTGAATGCATCACTTTCCACTCATCTGACTGAAGTAATCAATCAAGCTGTGTCTAGTTTGAAAAAGGAATTGATGACTGAGTATGAAAAGTTGGTGGATAAAATAGAGTTACAAGTCTTAAAGTTGGTGGACAAGGCAAATACCAACTTTGACTTGATGTTCAAGACTCAAGATGATATGTCTAGAAGAATCACTGATATGGAGATCTTCTTACACTCTCACTTTCCGGCTACGTCTTCTAAGGTACCACCTGAGACCACTCCTGCCTCAACTTCACCTCCTCATCCATAGACACATGTTCTTTTCATCGATTTGGATTCTAATGTTGATGTCACTTATGATCGGTCGCCTTCACCACCACCCTCAGCCTTTATTCCTCAGCCATCATCTCCGCCCTTTGAGCCAATAGCAGTAGACCCTTCCACTTCCATGGTGCCCTTTGTCCCACCATCCGATCTCACTTTTCCTCAGCCCCCTTCTAATGTTGACAAAACAAGGGAGAAGGATTTTTGATGGTTTCTGAGCTTATATGGGGCGTATTGGGTAGTTTTGTGTATTGGGGTAGGATTATTGTTATTTTAGGGTTTATTTCTGCTGACATGGTTGTATATGGGGTTTTATGGGTAGGTGATGATTCCAACTTAATATTGAACTTTTCAAGTTCACTAATGGTTATTTTCAAGTTTATTAAGTTTTTCTATTCAGTTTTAATGGTTTCTGTGATATTATGACTTATCTTGGTTGTTAAGTGTCCATTGGAAGTATTGCAGGAAACATATATGGATAAGTGCAAAAATCTGAAATTGAATCTAAACTTTGGTGAAGAAATGCATTTGGAAACGTTGATGATTTTTTTTAAAAAATTTTCATTCTAATCAAAATTTTGCTTAAAATTTATCACAAAGGTTTTGTCATCATCAAAAAGGGGGAGAATGTTAGATTCCAAGTTTTGATGATAACAAAAGGAAATTGTATGCAAAGTTTGTTTTTATAAGTCTAAAGAATGTTTACAATGTTACCAAATGCTTATGGCAAAGTCTTGTAATCTCTGCTGTCAGTTTTTGCTGATGCACTCGAGCAACAGCTGGCACTCGAGCATAAACCTCTTTTACACTCGAGCACATGCAAGTGTTGGACAAGAAGTGTTTGGCCGAGAGCAATTACTATCAATTCTATTGATGCACTTGAGCACTATAACCAACACTCGAGCATGAAGCTATTTTGCACCCGAGCACTAGCGAGTGAGGGACTGAAAGTGTTTGGCCGAGAGTTATGC
This sequence comes from Inga leiocalycina, assembly GCA_963242795.1. NCBI lineage: Eukaryota > Viridiplantae > Streptophyta > Magnoliopsida > Fabales > Fabaceae > Inga > Inga leiocalycina. The sequence goes on along the minus strand of OY725328.1, from coordinate 40,771,440 downwards.
AGAACAGAGAAGCACAAGCATGCCTGAGTGAGATTTCATATGATCGAGTGATACATCAGCACTCGCGAGTGAGAAATCTAACTCTCTCAAATTTGATTCAAATGCTGAAGACAAGAGTATATTACAGAAGAATATTCTTCTCACTCGATTAGGAGTATGTATGCTCGAGTGAGGGCCCACATCACCTACGAGTGCAAAATCACACTCTTGTTAAAATGGTATGCGAGTGTTGTCCAGAGACGCGGCTCTTAGTGTAAAATACAAGGGCACTCAAGCAGGAGGAGTTGTGCTCGAGTGCGGACCCACATCACTCACAAGTGTGAAAATGCACTCTCTCAAATCATGTGAAAGTGCAAGTGTAAAACTGAAGCAATATGGTATTACACTTGAGTGAGCCCCCTCAATGCTTGAGTGAGACGCTACCAGAAGCCAAAACGCACCAGTCTTACAGTGTTCAATCCGAATATGGTTTAATGATATTTATTCATTATATTTTCACTTATTATTATTATATAACATCATTTAACATGTATTATAAGTGTGATACAGGAGTTTGAACGTGTGAATTAGAAAAACACTGAGGAAGTCAAACAACGGTAGACAGCATCATTACGACCATCCAATCACATACCTACCGCATTCAAAGATTTCAAACGTACGCATGCTGTTCCACAGTAACATGCCTCGCTCCACGATGATCATTATTCAAATGGGCAAAATCGAACGTCTATAAATACAGAGTTCCAGAGATCATCAATAACAACAAAGTGCAAGAATTCACATAAGCAAATTCACGAGTCTCTATTATTCACATTTTCTCTGTATTCATATCGTTCTTCAGTGTTTATCATATTTGCTATGTAAGAGAGTTTGTATGCACTTAAAATTCTATTTTCATTTGATCTCAAGGTATTTGGACCTTGAGAGGGTAGATATCCTTATGAGAGAAGCAGTTGAGAAAATTCTTAGTAAAACTTTCTACTCATAAGACTTACAAGATACAAGCAGTAGAGAACGTTGCTGCTCGTAAGACTTACAGTGGTGTAAGCAGGAGAGAACGTTGCTGCTCATAAGACTTGTATACGTAAGCAAGAGAGAAAGGTCATAAGTTGTTTTTCTGCATATAAGACTTGTCGAAGGGGGAGAGAAATTTCTGAGTGTTAGAATATTTCTTCTCGTAGTCCATTCAAGGACAATTGTTGTTTTGTGGCATTCTGAGAGCCCATTGAATCTTGGAAGCATAGTGAAAATCTCAGTAGGTCTTGATCTCTGAGGACTGGACGTAGGCCTGGTTTTTGGGCCGAACCAGTATAACTCTCTGTGTACTAATTCTCTTAACTCTACTCTATCTACAACTATTGTCATATCACTACATCAAACGAAAAAATTTATCACATCACCCAATTCACCCCCTCTTGGGTGAAGCTTGCCTCTTTCAATGAGTGGTGCCATGTGAGGCCTATACACATACATACTCTGACCTGGCATCATTAGGCAAACCTCGTTATGCATGCCACATTATCGAGTAAAACTCAAGTAAGACCCAAGTAGCATCCCAAGCAAACACCGATGAAGTAACTTTATTAATGTAGCTTTAATAACGTTAGTTATGATAGCTAATGATGACACAACTTTTGTGGTGGCATCATAAGAAATTGATAAGTGTCCTCTCATCATGACAATGTACAAGATCATTTTTATGTTGGCATGCTAAGAAGATGACAAGTGTCCCTAATGATGGCACTAGCGTTTTTCTTTTTGAGGTGGCACTCCCTAAAGGTGCCATATAGCTTCTGAGTCGAGGGAATCCACCGGTCTCTTACTCGATCACGTAGTTGACCTCCTAGAACACCAAACTCGAGAGTTAGAGGAATTCATCAAACCTCCCTTCCCCTAACATAAAGTGATGATTAGGAGAGAGAGAAATGAGAGAAGAAAATACTTCAAGGACACATGCCACCTTATGGATTAATCACTTGACACGTCACACTAAGAAGCAATCCAAGGCAAGATTAAATCTCCACCTTCCATTCTTCTTTATTATTTCGGCCAAGGGGCCAAAAGAAGAGAAAATTGAAGGAAAATAGAATGAAGAGAGAAGAAGAGTGAATAGTGAAAACTCCAAAGTTCTAGAGCCAATTTTGACCCCGAATTGCTGTTATTGATCAGTAAGCCCTTCAGGAAAGTTATTCTACTCACTAAGATCTTTACTTATATGATCTCAGTTTTCTGATTGGAGGTGTTTTATACCATTTAATTAGCTAGAGAGCTATCAGAATTCCAAACCAACTATAGAAATGTAAAGAGATAAGCTTAAGCTTCATTTTGAATCGATTGTCTTATGGATTTGTTGAGTTTATTTGGACTCTTGGACCACCCTAATGTTTCGGCCAGAAGGATTTTTTGGTGCCATATGTGTTTAATCATGAATATATGATGATATATGGTGTTTGATGATAATATAAGACTAGTTTAAGTGCTGTCAGATTTGAATTCTGTGAGGCAGTCTGCTTGTAATGTGTTTTTGACTGAGCAAATGATATCAAATGGCTATGAAACTTTTCAGATTTAAAGTACACCTTATAAGCTTTAATTTGATATATATTTGTGTCATTTGGATTAGTACATTAGGAGTTATGAATTTTGAAGTTAGGCAATCAAAACCGGAACAATTCTGTGGTAGTAAGGGTAAAGTGGGAATTCTGAAACTGTACGTTTCTAGGTGGCAATAGGAGCCAATTTTCACGTAAAATAGACTTAATAAAGGTCACCTAGGACTTTAAACCACTTTATTTGGAATCCTAGAGAATTTAGTTATGATTTTTTAAAATTGGGTGAAAAATCTAGCAGATTACATTGAATCACGAAATTGTGGCATTTAAAGTAATTTGGGACAAGTATGGGCCCAAAGATCAGAGACATGTCCTAGAGGCTACTGTAGCCACATTGGACAATCATTTGTAATGGCTCTAATTATGTGATTATGTATCTAGGGCTATGAGATGACAAGAAAGTGGAAATAGAAGGTTTCCCAAGTAACTTCGGTGGTTGGTAGAATAGGAAACAAGAGGATGACTCAAATACAAGACATAGTAAACTTACCCTACTTGTGTGTATTGAAACGTATGCTTGTGTGTTAATGTGCATGATTGCCTTGCTTGTTTATGTGTAACATAATTGAATGATTGAAGCTCTGTTTTTTTATGTTATGGCCATATGTAAGAAATGTGAAGCATTAAGCATGCAGATATGTCATTATGTTAACATGAGCCTATGTAAGGCAAGTATATCATGCACTAACAGTTTATCTTACATGCATTGTTGGTATTGTTTGCCCCTGAATCTCACCCTCCCTCAACCAACCATAAAAGTAGTTGAGCATAGAGGAGGAGTGCAGGAAGCTATGCTAGACGAAGAAGTTATAATAAAGAACAGAAGAATTATTTACACGCTATACCATTATGTAATTGACATAAGTGATTTATTGTATATCATTGCATGATAGATGAATTAAATTCCCTAAATGTGGTAAATGAACTAGGAATGGGTAGTCGAACAGTTTGAGGCCATTAGTTAAGTAAGCAGACCAATTAATAAGCAAAGAAAAACTCTGATAGTGATGAATGGAAGTGTTGATAAGTTAAAGTGAAAAGTAACCCCATGAATAAAATTAAGTAATCTGGTAAATATGGCTTACCAAATGAATAAGTGACCCCGAAAGAAAGAGTATAAGTCTGGGTTTGGGGGCTTAAGTAAGGATCCCCTAAGACGATAATGCTTCCGTAATACAATACAAACGGTTCTAGGGATGGGTGTTACAAAGTAAGAAAAGGGAAGAAAAGGAAACATCGAGTGATAACACGAGGAGGCGGATAATGACAGCACATAAAATGTACCCACATATCAATAGCGGTAAGGTTAGTAAGTAGAGCCAAAAGAGCAAACAATACTGGGTTTTCCAATAAAAATTCTCCAGAGGCTTATTTATTACTTGAACTAACAGGGATAAAGAACAATATCTGGTGTTGGCTTACTTTAATTTTAATCAAATATTAGCCCCTACTTTTGTCACTGTATAGTTGTGATTACTGAATTGTCCTCTGCATATTATATCTCTTTTGTCTATGGTCCCTAACAATCTCATCTTCATTATATTTTGTGGGATTGGATTCAATCAGTTGGCCTTCTATTGATTTACCTAGGCTCCTTATTAGTGACTTCAATGAAATTCTCTTTTATTTTGTTAAGATTAGTTATGTTGGAGAATCCTCAGGAATGGCAGCTTTTTTAAGTTGCATTAACAATGCCAATCTAATTATTTTATCTCAATTTGAGCCTACATTTACACAGTCAAATAACATATCTGGCTTTAGCCTAGTATTGGAACGTTTAGATATAGTGTTTTGCAATATATCTTGGTACAGTCATTTCCATCATCCTCCGTCCAAACTACGTGTATAGCTTCCTCTAATCATTGTCCAATTTTGTTTTCTTTTGAGGTTTCATGGCATCCCTATAAGCAGAAGAAAATTTAATCTTTCTAGTATTTCTTTGAGGAATGTAAGGACACAACAAAGCAAAGTTAGCAACAATAAGTTTTTGGACCTCCAAGCTACAATCTACATTGCAAACTGTCTCATACCTTTTCTTCCCTCTCAAACTAGAGTTCAAGTTGCTAAGCATCCTCTTCAACTCTTATCAAGTTCTCTTGATGTTGGCGATAGCACCATACATTGTACAAATTATTGGCAGCAACACTTGCAAAGACACAATAAAAGTATAGTTCGAGTCTAACCCAAGGGCACTATCCTTAGGAGATATTCCACAACCCTCTCATAAATTAGGAAGCGGCACCCCCAGGATAAAATGAACCCTTCCTGCAGAAAGCATGGTGACAAAATAATAGAAAGATAACATTGTAATTCAGAAGAAGAAAGAGGAGAAGAGCTCGAGGATAGAGCTTGGTGTCACCAGACCTCGGTACCCCGACCTTACTCTGCACATTGCCTTTTATAAGCAGAGATTATGTGACCGTTGAGCAGCAATGATGACCATTAAAAACATATTAATGACAATTAAAAAGACAGTTACAAATAAGGTTTAAAGATGATTTAAAACCATTTAATGTCACTAAAATAGGTTAATTAGAACACATTAAAGCTTCAATGGTCATATCCAACGGTCAGTTTAAAGACTCCTCTTATTAGCATTTTTATTAACTCAAGCTCACATTTTATTATATATTAGGGCATTCCCAATCTTGATTTGTGTGAGACTTCTTCCTTTGACACTCACACACATTATTTACAAAAATCGCCTACATGTGACATAGAAATCTCATAGCCTCATTAGAGAAGTTACACATATGGATATAACTATTGTATCTGATGGACCTTTGGACTTTGAACTAAACCTATACTAGTAACACTTAGTATATAGAGATGCCAGTGGTCCTATGGACCATTAATCAACAACTCTTTGGCATATACAAAAGGCATTAAGAGTCAAATTATACCCCCATATTTCCTATTATTAGTGCATTTTTGCATGTTAAAATGGCCATGCGCATGTCTTGATATCTAACGAATGCTCTAGAGATTATGCCACTATCTTATAGGAGTGGCCCCACTCCTCATTCATATAGATGATTTTATGAAATGTCCTTGCAATGAGCACATCATCTCATAAGATTATGAAATCATTAGGAGCTTTTGCTCAATGTTACCAGAATGCATTCTAGTACTTTCTCATGCCATAAGAAGGGACTGGTAATTTATTTTAGTTCTTACAGAACTAACAAACGACTTGTTCTTACCTGTTAAACCTCCTTCATAGGATCACCAATCATAAAGGTTGGGTTGTCATCACTGTTAATTTCAAATTGGCTTTAGTCCCATTCCCCTCGGCTAATTTAATTCTTCCCAGGGTTTTGTTAACGGATCCGCAAGTCAACTTTTTTATCACATAAAGTTGACCGCACAAAATCAATTGAGGTAACTCCACAATTTTAAGCTAGCTCATTCATATCTCAAATGATTTTCACTTACACCATTGTTTTTCCCCCTAATGGCTATTACCATTTGGCATCCACAACTCACATCGACACTAAGTGTCGGTTATTCACCATAATACTTTGTAAGAATTTTTCAACAACTTAGCCTTCAAATGCAGCTATCTTCAAAGTAATAAACTCTGGCTCATATGATATTTTAATTTTGGCCACTAGTGAATTTTCTCATATAAAACTGAAATTCAGTTAACATCCATGTATCTCATACAATGGGAATCCACTATACATGATACAAACATTTATGATAGAACTCAAATATTTTATTACCATCATAGGTGTACATATTTATATATGCCTAATCACCATGTAGCATAATATCACACATTAATATTCACTAATGCAACAAATTCTCAACAATTTGTGCATAGCAAGCTTAAGCTGCAAAATCACTTCAAATAGTGTGTTAGCATCATAATGAATATTCACATATATATGTATATATATATATCCTTGCACCAAGATACTTATATAGCTTTAAATTATGAAAATCACATGTATCTACTACAGATAAATGATTAAATTTTCATACCACATAATGCTTGTTTAAGTTAACAAAACATTTGATAATTTACAAAATTTGTTCACAACAGCAAATAGCAAAGCCTCCATATAATTTTCACCACAACTTGGTGATTACAAAATGAGGCTAGCAAAAATATTACAAAATTTGGCCACTTAAACATATTTTCTTTCACCAAAAAAAGCAATTTACCTTTAAGGTGCCCCTTGTTTTTAGACAACCTCACACTTTCAAATGTCTCAATTATTTAGAAAAAAATATTTTCACACTTCATCAACAATAATTCTAGTAAAATTAGAATCTCACCATAATCCCCTTCCATTCTAATTAAAGTAGATTTTCCTAGATATTGACATTGTAATTATTCAAACTTGTAAGATCCAAAGTTTGTTTCCCACACCAAACTAAGGAAAACCAACATATTAATAAATATATGAAAAATGATCCGTACTTTCAATACTTTGAGGGAGACTATTTCCATGACATTCTCTTTTGCTAGAACTTTTCTTCATCTCTTCAATATACACTTGTTGGCTTTCATAACCCCCAGAATAAATTTTCCAAATTAATACTTATTCCACAATTAGTCTCCCAATAATGTACTTTGTTTATAAAACATACTTGTACTTCTCATTGCTAAAAAAGTAGGAACCTACCATCTATTTTTATATATATATATATATATATATACACATAGATAGATTTTTTGGTTAGCAACATTATGTTCCCTTAATATTTATAATGAATGCTTATTATGTTACCAAAAGGGGGAAAATCATCCTTGCCAACACCCATTAACATTTTGATAAGCACAGAGTAATGAGCGCAAAGTTCTGTAAGGCATACAAAATAGTGGAAATATACTGATATTAAGCACATGTTTATATCCAAGAGTCTCCCCGCATGGTTTGATAATATATATACAAATTGTGCAATATGTTCATAAATTAGACTAACATAACCCAACTGCTCCAATCTAGGGATCCACACCCTTCAATTGCCCGTATCTACCACTTTACCCTTGGAGCCACCGATTCCCACTGGAATGTTTATTTAATTGAAAAAGGGTGATATTCAAATGAATCTCAGTAGTAACAAATAATCATTCATAGAAGATACGATACATAAATATGCTAAATACCAGATAATGCAATATTATGCTAACACATAACTCAATTCAGTCAGAAATGTGTTCAGAGCCAACCATTGTTGCAACCCCTACACATTTCGTACCACAGCTGGCATATCAGTGTACCCATATACACTATTCATCAGTGCACCTTTAGGCACTGTGTATCATACATATTACAAAAGATGGCATATACAAAGTATATAAACATTCACATAGTATATGAAGAATAAAGTTACTACCTTAACCCCTTTTTGCTTCATAAATACGGTCCTCGAACTTCATGTCGCAGCTCGGCACTTACTTTGGTCCTAAAATTTCAAATGTACAAGAATTAGGTTAAAACTCATTCATGTACCAGTTTAGAGACTTCCAAAGTATTTTTGGTGGTTATATAGTCTATACTGAAAAATTACCAAAATACCCCTAAGGACCCGATCCCGACCCTACCATACCGGATCTGACCACACTTTCCAGAAATTTTGACCTAGGCTATTCTGACATATTTTTGCCCAAGGAATCTATTTCTGGCCTCAGTTTTTGCAAAATCACTGCAAATGACAATTTTGCCCTTGGCTGCCTTTAATTAGGGCTTCGGGGGCATTTTGGTCATTTTGCTTTCTAGTGCTTTTCTAAAAAAGTATTCAACACTAACCCCACCTAATTTTTCCTCCTAAAGACAATGGAACCATCAATTTCATGAAAAACCAACTCTTAGCCCATTTCCCCCTCTTGGCCGAAACTTAGAGAACTTGAGGGAAAATTGTGGTTTTTGATTTTCGACCTCAAATCCTTGTTCTTTTCTACTCCTAATCACTTGATTAACTACATAATTACATTTCTAAAGATGATTTAGACTAAATTTGGGTAGCATAATAGCTATGGTTTAGCATTTTCCCGAATTTACAAATCACACAAATCAACCACAATGCCACCAATCAATCTAACAACAACAAGAAGTATTTGAAGTTTAGGAAACTACCTTTGATTTCTTCTTCCTCTTCTCTCTTAGCCGAAACTTAGCCTCCAAAAAACATGATATTTTTGCTTCCTAAACACCATGAATCATGGAGAAGAGTAGCTTAGAGGAAGGATTAGACAAGTTAGGAACTAAATCACCAAAGGAATCAACTTACCTTGTGAGTTTTTCCTTCCTTCTCTCTAGACTTCAAGAGCTCTCTCTCTCTCTCTTTTCTCTCTTGGTGTTCGGCTGAAATAAAGGAAAGAGATAAAGGGAATTTTTTTTTATAAAATATCCCACTTTTTCCCTTAATTTCCTTAATTCATAAATTCCCAAAATGTTGACTTTATATACACAACGTTATCTCTAAGTGAATGTTGTCATAATGCCCATTAAGATGAAACTAATTCCTCTTCTCTCTTGGTCCATCCACAATCACATCTAAGGGTCCTTCAATCAGCCTAAATTGTTTTTCCCATTTATCTCATAATTTCAAAATTGCCATCACATTATTTTCTTCATTTTTGGATTATTTGGCAATTCTAGAGGATTTTTTGCCTCAATTTTGAAAAATCATAACTAAATTTGTAGACATCGAATTAGAGTGATTCCAAAGGCTATAAAACCCTTATTGAGTCTAGTTTCAAGGAAAAATATAACTTTTGGCCAACGGAAAGCTCAAACTTCCAAAAAATTCCATCTTTGGACGTTGCCATAGAAATTTTCCAGATTAACTGGGCTAAATCCAAAAGTCCATAACTCTTTGGATACAACTCAAAAAATTTCCCACAACCTATCAAATTAAAGCTTATGATATCTACTTTCATTCTATAAAATTTCATAATCTTTGAACATCGTTTGGTTATTCAAATTCACATGACAATCTCACTGCCTCACCGGAAATTACACTGGCAGCACTATGCACATTCAAATTTTCAGTGTTTAACTCCTATGATCCAATTTACAGCTAAAGGCTATTCAAAGTATGTCAAGACTCACCATTTTATTCCTTTAAATATAAGGAATTTGGTGACTGATATTTGGGATGTTACAATTCTCATTTAAAATGCAAATAAACACCCATCAGCATTTTCACAACTAAAAGATACACCATTTATCCAACCACTGTATTTAAGTAAAGCCAAACTCCACCAACAGACATAATTAAAATAGATATGCAAAACTGATTCGAATTCTCATGTCAAAGTAATGCATTTTCTCAAAAAATGATATTTTTATCTTCGATATCATAATTAAGATATAATTGTCGTCCTGCACTCCAATAACCAAAATCATGTCCTTGTATAAATTTTAGACTCGATGTATGAGTACTTGGACCCAGTCGCATGAATATGATATCAGGATCTCGACAAAAACTCATTCATTGGTTCATGTCCATTATCTCTATATGATGGCAACTTCAAGTATCTCCACTACTATATTAGTGTTCAAGCTAGGAGCCTTCATTTAAAATACGACGTCTATGAGGTCTTTGTCTTTTTCTTAAAAAAAGTTTATAAAAAAAATAAAAAAACAAAAACACCTTGGCCCGCGCTTTCTAAGCAAGCGCCGGCCAAGGGCTAATGCCTTAGCCGGAGCTTTCATGAGATGCGCCGGTTAACACTAAGCTTAGTAGCTTAGCTAGCACTTCTTATGAAAGCGTTGGCTAAGCTACACATATATTTGATCGTGAATATATTCAATTAACTTAGCCAGCACTTCTTATGAAAGTATTGGCTAAGTTACACATATATTCAGTCGTGAATATATTCAATTAGCTTAGCTAGCTCTTCTTATGAAAGTGCTAGCTAAGCTACACATGTGAATATATTCAATTAGCTTAGCCAACACTTTTTATGAAAGTGCTGGCTAAGCTACACATATATTCAATTGTGAATATATGTGGCCTTAGTTGGCTCTTCAATAAGAAGTGCTAGTTAAGGCCCCACATATATTTTAGGCATCCATGTGGTGCCTTGGGCACCAAATTTTGCCTTGAAATATACAGGCTACATATGGTGCCTTGAATATATTTAAAATTATTATGGTATTTAGTGTTTTCCTTTTAAGAAAAATTAGGAAGCTATGGCGCTTTGACAAAAAGCGTCGTAGCATCTATACAAGGTACTATTTAATTTTCACCCCCACCGTTTTCATTTTCATTTTCATTTTCATCTTACCTCGTTCTCTTTTGCTCCTCCATTTTCTAGAACTCCGTTGTAGTACAAAGTTTCCTCTCCCACGTGTTTTTTTTCTTGTCTCGGCCTCCTCCAGAATCTCCCTAGCATGTAAGTGTTTTTTTTCTCAACATTTGCTTCACATTTTCTTTTTTAGTTAAAATCTGTCACAAGTAATATGTAACACCCATGTTTTGAAAGTATATAGATGGCATAAATGTAATAATATCTTTAAAAAGGAGACCAGTAATCTTTTGTAAACAGCAGAAGTCCCAATTTCAAGCAGAGTGTGGAGCTGTACTTGAATGGGTTTTCAAAAAAATTTTCAAAAATCATTTTCAGATTGGGTCTCATATGATTTATTTTAAGCCATCCGTTTTAGGTTCATTTCTTCATATCAGAGTGTTTGCTAATAAGTTCTCTGCTGAAACCCAAGCTACTATGTTTAATTAACGGCCCTAGGTGGACGGCTGTCTACTACTGGTATGAATGTCGTTGCGCGTTCGCTTATATACAGGCGCTTACATACATGTCAGTATGAGACTGACCACACTTAAATAAAAATTACATACAATCTCCAAAATAGATAACTAACAGAAAACTAAATTCTAAGTCCTTTGCTTCATTCGCCCGTGTTTACCTTCTTGCCTGAGGAACTACTTGCCCGGGCTGAAAATTTGTTTTGGAAAAATAGGGTGAGATTCAAAGAATCTCAGTAGTAACAGATATCACTCATATAAAATGCACATATATCATGCCATGTCAACCAAAGTTACAGTACAATCAACATATTCAACATTCAGAGATAAATTCACAATATGCAAAAAGCATAAAGTTACCAATTCAAGGACAACCGTCCCTTGCCACAGCGCTAGGAAATTCTACTGGGCCTTAGCCCTTCTCATCTGAATGTTTTAAATTCACGATGGTACAAACATGCATATAACATATCACATAGTATGTGAGGGATAAGTTATTACCTGACAATTTTTCCAAATCTTGATCTTGATTGACGTACTTTGAACGTCCTAGGCAAGTATCAAGTCCTATAAATTATAATTTACGGGCAATGAGTTTTTCTTAGTCCAACTCTTCATAAATTATTCTCTTATGTTGGTTACCATTAGGGTCACTACATTAGGCCCAATATGAAGCTAATGAGCTCAAGCTACTCCAAATTCTTAACTTAACTCTTAAATATCCAATTTTATTACAAAAACTCTTTGCTTTGAATTTTCGCACAATTACCAAAAGCTGGCAGATTTTTCACTGAACTTTGAAAAATCATAACTAATTCTAGAAAAATCGAATTGGGGTGATCCAAAATTCTATATAACCCTTATTAAGTCTATTTTAAGTGAAAAATACTTTCAGTAGCCAAAAGACTGCGCACACTTCCCAGTTTTTCTTTATCTCCTTGCTGCCAGAAAATCTGACCAGTTTTAATGGTCTACTTCAAACATTCATAACTCCTAGTATACTTATCGAAATCCTTCATAATACCTATCAAATTAAAGGTCTATAAGTGTACTTTAATTCTGGAAAATCTCATAATCCCTATCAAATTTGCTGTGCGTCATAATCGCTTCTGCTACTATGATACGATTAGCGTGGGTATAAGAGAGAAACGGTTGCACTCCAGGTACACCCAATTTTTCTTACACGTGTAGAATCCAATGGAAAGCTCAAAAATACCAAAATCAAATTATTTCTACCAGATTTAGCCCCCAACCGAAATCTGCCTCCTAAAACAACAAAAATTTCACTTTGTGATTTTAACTACCAACAAGTTTAATACTTCTCCAAACATCATATATCACCTTATATATATGATTAAAACATCTTCCTTCTTCAAAACACCCCTTGAATGAAATACATGGGTGGTTGAAGAGCTAAGAAAAACTCAATGAAATTACAAAGTATTCAATTCAAAAGAAAGCCTACGCTTACCTCTTCGCATTTCTACAAGTGGTTAGGTATTCCGGCGACACTCTGGTAGACTAATTGGCTCAAAACACCTCAGATGAGAAATCTAAGACCATAGAATTGAAGCTTATAGTGAGTAGAGGAAGTTTCTAGAAGGACTTACTGGACAATAACGGTGATTCAGGGTTGAAATCGGCTCCGGTAGTCAAGAAAACTCACTATTCACTCCTCCTTCTCTCTTCTTGTGTTCTTAAGCTTAAGAAATCTGATTTTTCTTTCTCTTTCCATGCTTGAACAAAATTTTGCCATTTAATTAGGCATGGATGGTTGTGATTTAATCACATAAAATGATCTCATCTCATCTTGCCACGTGTCACAAGTTTAATGCTTAAGAGTGCCACGTGTCATGCAACCATTGGTCTTCCACTTTTCTCTTTCTTCGGTGGGTCATAAATGGTCAGGGGAAGGGGAGGCCTGACAATTTTCTCGGACTCCTGAGTTCGGTGCTCGACTCGTTAAGTAAGCGATCCGGCTGGAGACCGGTGAATTCCCCGAACTCAGACGCTAGATGGTGTACTCCGGAGATGACAACACAAAAGGCTTAAAGTGGGTGTAATGATGTGTAATGATGAGGGACACATGTCACCTCTTCGTTTGGCCAACACAAAAACATGTTTTTACTTTGTAATAATTTCGAGACACTTGTCATTTCCTTATTTAGCCAACACGAAAGATGTGTCATCATAAGTCATAATGAGCTGTCATTACATACTTTACTGAAGTTCTTTTTAATAAAGTTGCTCCATCGGTGCATTACCCGGAATTCCATGTGGGACCCACGTGGGACCGTGGCAAGCATATCGAGGCACATCACGAAATGCCCGAATTCCTCCGATCTCGCAACTGACGCCCCTGAACCCTGTAGCCACTGACTTTTAACACTTGTATTCTTACAATATTGACTTCTCGATTTCTGTGAATGACACAATGGACATCTGAGAATTCTGAAAGTAACTCTACCTTTAATTGTAAATACTGATATTTATTTTATTCTACTATTTCCATATTTACATGTTTTTAGTATTGCAAAATTTGGTATATTACATCTTACATCCGTGTTCATAATTTTTTTCAATTATTTATTTGAAGTGTGAACTCTATCTTCTTGAACTTCCTATACATTGTAAGTTTTTAAAGTTTTGAGCTTACAAATATAATAATACTTAGTTTAATTTGTTCTGTGTATGATTTTTATGCAGTATTATGAAAATCAACATTGTGCTTGGTTGACTGACCAACAAGTGGATGAAATCATTGAGGAATAGTATGAATATATGGTCAAGTAATTAGTTAATATTTATGTACATACGTTAGGTTGTTTCTTTGCTTATTCTCATGTTGTTTATTCTCTTAAAATTAGTTGTACAATTACATTAATTGTGATTACATATATCTAGTACTGATTTTATGAATTAGTTATGTGTTATTTCATTTTGATTTGATTTACTTTTTTCCTATTCATATTATAAATTACTATGGACTTTAATTGACTAGGTTAAAAAAAATTACATAAAATACTAAAAAAAAGTATTATCTATTACGGTGCTTCTGTGAAGAAGTGTTGTAGGAGGCCCTCCCTTCCTATGGCGCTTCTCTAGGAGGAATTTCTTAAAAAAGAAAATAACACAAGCTGCGACGCTTTCAGAAATTCAAGAAGCATCGAAGCTTACTTTTACGGTGCTGGAAGCTATGACCCTTAAAAAGCGTCATAGTATTCATGAAAATAAGCATTGTTATTATATTTTTTGTAGCAGTGAAACAATACCCTATAGCCCTGCTTTATAATCATCATTAGACCACTACCTCAATACACTATTTATCGGGTTCACGTCTACCACCAATGTTGATCACCATTCTAGGTGGTCATGCCCAGGTATTACTCTGATTAAAACTCAATTGCATTATTCATCTCTGGTCTCTACAGTTACCAAAGGTTCGTGTCATCCTAATTAAGTTTAACATCCAATAATATGAAAATAATAATGACGCAACCATGCTTATCAACACAATTAAAAAAATAATAATTAATAGACATCAATAAAATCATTTACCCACACCAGTCATTATTTCTCCAACACTGATGCCAATACCTTATAGATAACCGGTCTAAAAAATATTATATATATATATATATATATGATTTTTTTAGTTATTTTTATCTTTTTAGAGAATGTGTTTGAAAATTAGGTCTAAATAATATCTTTTCGACTTTATATGAAAGAAACCGGTCTCAAAAGTTCATGATAATTATAAAATTGTCACCTATCATACTTTGTAGACATTATCCTCTTAACTAAATATGGCGGTCTAAAAAGCCTATTTTATACTAGTGATTCTATATGATTTTACTTGTTGTAGAAAATCTTTTCCTATTTTCATTTTATGTATATCTTCATTATCATCTTCTACCCATAGTTTTACTCTAGTTACATCCCTCTTGTTACATCTTAGTACCGAAGTCGTTTTATTTCCTTCCTCAATTATTTCTAAATTATCTTCTACATACTTTACATGAATAGTGTTTTTTCTTTATTTGGATATATTGTTTCTACTATTTCTTCCCATATTGCACCTGTTTTATTTTCCGATCTAATTAAAATAAAAGTATTTTTATTTATAATTAATATATTAACATATTTTAAACATGGAAAAATATTTTTATTTTTAATAATATAATTTTTTTTTAAATTAATTTTAAAATAATATATTTTTTAATTATAATAGTACTTTATTTTTAATAATATATATTTTTTTGTTTTAAATTAATTTTAAAATAATATATTTTTTAATTATAATAGTATTTTTATTTTTAATAATATTTTTTCCAAATTAATTTCATAATAATATATGTTTTAATTATAATAGTATTTTATATTTATAATAATATTTTTTTATTTTAAACTAATTTCATAATAACATATTTTTATTTTTAAAAATATATTTTTATTAAAATTTAATTATAATTATATACTATAGTAATATTTTGATTTATTATAAAATATTTTTAAGGGAGAAAGAATAAAATACCCCCGGGAACTTCTAAAAGGGATAATTGCCCATAATACCTCATTAGAAACTTATTTGTTAAATGAGACTTGAGAAAAGATCTTTTGCATACAAGGAAAGATTGTTCGAATACAAGGAGAGGTCACATAGGAAAGATATATTGAAGAAATGAGAAGATTGTTTGAATACAAGGAAATATTTTTTGCACACGGGGAAGATTGTTTACACTCGAAGATCTCATTTAACAAATAAGTTTCTAATAAAGTATTTATGGGCAATTTTCCCCTTCCAAAACGTGATAGATTATTCGAATTTGGGGAATTCCATATTGGTGATGCAACATCAAAATGGGATTTGAATATTTTGCCGAGATGACTAAAGTGCCCCTGAATTATGATAAGGAATTTACAAATTCCTTCACATCCTCTCTCTCCTGAAACAAACCTCATCTCTTCCCTCCAAGTGCTCGTCGGACAAGAAGGAAAAGATTGGAAAGAGTGCTTGTCGGAGAAGAAGACAGCAATGATGGGCGATAGGAGAGGGTGCTTGTTTTCAACTTTTTCTTCATTTGTCTTCCACATTCATTCCGTTTTCTCCCTTCTCTGGGCTTGTTAAGCATCCACCTTTGCGCACCTTCGACCTCCCCACTCCGACCCCCAAATGCCGTCCCCACCCGTCGCCAGTTGCCTCTCCTTCTGCTACTCCTCCCTCCAACACCGTCATCTGTATTCTACGTCTAGGTTCTAAGACGATTCTGTCATTCTTTCCAAAACTGGATTTCATTGACTGTTTTTCTGTTTGACTCGTTTCTTTCTTTATTTCGTGGGTTATTTGTTTTTTTGTTGCTTGAGTTTTGACGAAATTTTTTTTTTTTTTTAATTCAGTTTGGGCATTTAATCCAGATGTTTATATTCAATCTAAACTCCGCCACAATTCATTTATTTGACCACTTCACGGATCCACCCATACATACATTCATCTAGCTTCAATCCATCTTCATCTCTTGCAATTTTCTCTCAGTATGGTGGTTTGGATCGTGATAATGGCTATCTCAAGGAGTGTCGAACGTGATCCTCTTCTTCAATGGCTTGTTGTGGCTAAATTCTCTTGCTCCTAGGAGAGGAGGTGGAATGCTTGAGCTCATTAGTGCTTCAAGGGAACTCACGCCACTGCTCTTGTTCATACGGATTCAATTGTGTAATTTAGGTTGCTATGTTAAATTTTATGATGGAGGGAAGAACTTGTTAATATCTTAATTGTTATTGTTAATAGCCCATGCTGTAATAAATACCAAAAGAGTTGTTGTTAATCCCCTTAATTTTGAGTAACGTTAAGCTGAGAACCCAACTGAAGATAAAAGAGGCACTGCCAGAATACTTAGTTAGGAGATACAAGCAAAGCAACTTGTAGCCAAGACAGTACTGGAGAGAAGGTTAAACTTGAAAGACAGTGTTTTATATCTTAAATGTTGTATTAATTTAAGATGCAATATAATAAGAAGCTGTATTAATTTAAGGAAAGTGAGGAACATGGGAGAGGGGCATACAAGGACATGAGAGAAGGACAGATAGGGACACTAAAGTCTTTTTTGCTTAAATTTCAAAATTCGAATTTGTGTTTCTAAGCCATTTTGAGATTTTCCTAATTGGAATAACGTTTTAGGGTTTTGTAAATGCTAGAGGTATTTTTATGGAATTCTCCTTATTTTTAATCATGATGATTTTTTTTTATTTATTAAAATATGATTTTGTTTAAAATTTATTTAAAAATAATATTTTTAATTATAAAATATATTTTTATTTTAATTAATTTAATAATAATACATTTTTGTTATAATAATTTTATTATTTAAAATTATAATAGCATAGGTTATAATTATAATAATTTTTTATTCATAAAAATATATTTTTATGTCAAATAGGCATTATTGGAATATCACATAAACTATAATAGAAAAATGGTCTAAAATTTTGGCTCCCCTCTAAAAACCCCTATTTTGGCTCTGGAGAGGAGATGGAAAATTTGGAGTTCCCTCCCCTCCAAAGTTTTAAACCAAATGAGAGGAGTGAAGCATCTACCTGCCCCTTCCATCCCCTCTCCTCAAATCAAACACACCCTTAAAGCCTCTAAAAGAAGTTAGATGATATTTATCAAAGTGACAACGCGCAATTCACAGTGGGAAAACATAAATAGCATAACAAACTAATATAAATTACTTGTTTATATTACGGGAATCCCCACAAGATTTGTATGTAATATTTATAGATCTCAAAATAATTAGAAAGGCTACAAATAACCAACAGCAACGCTTGAACAGGATCGGGATCCTCAATTACCGGTATGATCTACATCCTTACCCTTGGAGCTGCTTCCACTAGTTGAATAAATTTAAATTTTTGGAGGGGGGTGAGATTCATACGAATCTCCTTAGTAACGCATAATCAATCATATAAAATGTGATAAATAAACATGCAATACATCATATAGTGTAACAGAATAGTCATACAGCAAACTTAACTATGAACACTGTTTATGATCAAATGACTGTTTGATCCCTACTTGTCTTACAACCTCAGCTGGGTCCCAAATGAGCCAGGTGGTACTTGTACTTTTCCCATCGGGTGGTACTTGTGCTTTTCCCACACCGTAGCTAGGGTTTATAACTACCATTCACATCATAGAACATGGCAACACACGGAATATAAAAAATCACATGAGTATGAAAAATAGAGTTACTACCTAAAATCCCTTTTACTACCTAGCTAATCCAATCCAATAATCTTCTTTCTGGCTCGGGCTACTGTTAAATCCAATAAATTCCAAATTTATAATAAATGAGTTAGTACTTATTCATATCTTATTCCTAAACTCATTTGATTGGTTATCTTGATTAAAAAATGCAAATTTACAAAAATGTCACTAGGGACCTGATCTAAGTTCCTTTATACCAGGTATAATTGTACTTTACCAAAAATTATGACTCAGGTTATTCCTACATAGTTTTGCATGTAGAATGCATTTTTTACCTCAGTTTTGACAAAATCACACTCCATTTCCTAGAATACCCTTGGCAGCCACAAAGTTAGGGTTTTAGGAGGAAAATTGTCATTTCACACCCTAATGCCTTCATACTTCATCTTTCACATGTTCCCCACACAATTTTTCATTCTAAACACAATGGAATCATCAAATTCTAGCCCAAACACTGAAAAATACCCCCTGGACAAAATTCTATAAAATTTAGGAAAAATGGAGTTTCTTATTTCATTCAACAATACAAGATATTTTCACCCTAATTCACTTCTTAAACCTTTTAATTACACTTCCCACATAATTAGTCCAAATTTGGGCAACTCCTCCCCTTAGAGTTTTTGTGTTCCCAAATTACAAAGTCATAACAACCAAGCCTATATAAATCAATAATCACCATAAATCACCAATAACAGTCTTAAATCAATATGTAAGACAAATTTTCATGATTACCTCTTGATTTACTCTTCTTTCTCCAAATTTTCGCCACCCTTCTCTCCTTGCTCTTCTTTATGCTCTTCTTGCTTCCTGTGATTTCAAGAGGGTTATAAGGATTAGAAGCGATTTCCAAGAGTTTAGAGACAAGAACACATGAATTTTGCAACCAAACTCACCTTGATTTGCTTCTTGACTCTTGTCTCTCTCTTCTTGCACTTGTGTTCTTCAACTTTGTGCTCTCTCTCTCTCTCTCTCTTTCTCTCTCTCTCTTGGCCGAAAATATGGCCTTTTGGAGATGCTAATTAGCCTCTTAAAATATCATATTCCACCTCCTTAAAAATAATATTTTTAAATGAGTTTTTGCACATGTCATGATTATTTTATTTCTTCTTTTTCCACTTGGTCAATATTGCTTCCATATGGTATATTTTGTGTCCAAGTATTTATTTTTCCTTCTTCTTTTCCTCTCTTTGCCATAATTGACCTCTTAATTTGAAGAAAATAAGCGCTTGTTGCTTTATTAGGTAAATGACCATTTTTCCCTTACATTTTTTCAATTTTTTCAATTTTTTAATTTAATTTTGTCTTCTTCTTTCCTCTTTATTTTTGGCCGAAATTTGCAATATAAATTGGGCCAAATATTGTGCTCTTTCCTTCTTCATTTTTGGGCTACAACATTAGGCCTTTAAGGAAACTGCAAAATTGGGCTCTTTCCTTCTTCATTTTTGGCTACAAAATCAGGCCGAAATTGCACGTTTGTGTCTTCAACTTAGCTAAGTTGTATGTAACCACTAATTGTAATGTTTTGCCATTACAAGTGCACCAAAATTCACTATTCTTATTCCATATAATGTCACAAATATACAAGGAACTTTGGTGAATGAAATTTAGGATGTTACAATACCCCAGTCCTAGTTCCCGGTTTAAGTTTTTTGTCAGGATGCAAATTGCATCCCAATCCGGTTTGGTCCCAATCCCGATAGTCCCAAGACTGGGACCGAGGTTGGGACCAGGAAATCCCTGCTTTTGAAAAAAGAAAAAAGAAAAAAGAAAAGATTTTTAAAAAATCATTATATTAGTTAAATTTTCCATATTCTATTGTTTAAAGTGATCATTTAACAACTAACAAAGCCATAATAATTACACAAATTGATCTAAAATTTAATAATAGCATTTTATCATCATCATTTTCTCCTTCTTCTTCATTATTATCTTCATAAATTATATAGCATCATGATATACAGGTTTAACTCCAACTAAAGATATGATACATGTTAGACCCGGCGTTTCACCTAAGAGAAGGGGTGAATTGGGTGATACTAAAAATTTTGTTGCAAATATAAACCTTAACGGTGAATATAAAGCAGTAAAGAGTAAGGAGAAATATCACCGAAGTGTACACCGAGAGTTATACTGGTTCGGCCACAACCACTTTGACCTATGTCCAGTCCTCAGAGCTTCTCTGAGAGTTTTACTATAACTTCCAAGATTCAATGGGTTCTTGGCACCTCAGTACAAGCAAGTTCCTTCACCTGGACACTCGCTCCCCCTTACAAGTTGTAATCCAATCCCAACTCAAGGTTCCACAACCTTAAGTTACCTCAATAACAAATATTGAGTTTGAATGAAATATCTCTCTTACAGAGTGAATAAGAATCATTGAAGCATAGAATTACAAGTATAATGTAAAACAGAGTAATGAACTTGATAATGCATTCGTGTGTGTGTTCTTGTACTATATTCTCTGTTTGGATGTTCCCGTATATATAGATGTGTTGGTAGTGACCGTTAGAACATTTTTCTTCATGTCCGTTAGAGTGTGTGCAGCCACTGTTGACTTTTCCAATATTTGAAAAATATCCGTTTGCGGTAGGTGGCGGTAGGTAGCATTTGAACGTTGCATTTGACTTTCCTTATTTGGTAAGATCTCTTTATTGTTTATCTGCGGATATGCTAAGAATACTAATACAATGAAGGGTTAATCACATAGGAAACAAATCAAAGAATGTTGGAATGAATTCTCAAAATCTGAACTTGCATACTCGAGTATCATCGTGAAAATGTGAATAAACTGCAAGTCAATAAATGAACATTATATTACTCGGGTAGTGCATGGAGTAAACAAATTTACAAACCTTTGGAAATACCTGTTTACTCAGGTACTTACTCGGGTATGGCACACTTTTCTTCATAGGTTACTCGAGTAGCAACTCGAGTAATATATCAAATAAACTTTAGGTTACTCGATGCTTTACTCCAGTAATGTTGGAAGGATTTCAAGGCCGAGAACACTTCAAGTTTGATTACCTTGTTACTCGAGTACTTACTCGAGTAAACATAAATTTTCTGCATAGCTTACTCGGGTAGTGACTTCAAGTTCTCTGCAAATAACTCTGCATATTACTCGATTACTTACTCGAGTGATCCAGTTAAAATAAGTGATTGAATACCTGCATACTTGAGTAGTGCCTCAAATGAAGTGTGATGAAAGCATATTATGTTATTCGAGTATTACCTTCAGGTTTTGCTTACCATAGTGAGTTACTCGAGTAGCTCCTCGAGTAACATTGGCAGGGTTGAAAATGCCGAGAGCAACATATTTCTTGAAGCAGAGTAACTCGAGTACAGACTTGAGTAACGTTGGCAGGCCGAGAGTAACTGGAAGTTTTTACATGGTTACTCAAGTACTTACTCGAGTAACATTGGCAAGCCGAGAGCAACTCCAAGTGATTTACCTGGTTACTTGAGTAGCTACTCGAGTAACGTTGGCAGGCCGAGAGCAACTAGAAATCATTTACCTTATTACTCGAGTGCTTACTCGAGTAACGTTGGCAGGTTACTTGAAGGTTGACCTGGTTACTTCAAGTTTCTGTCTCATTACTCGAGTACTTACTCGAGTAACCCTTTAGAAAACTTGCCAGTGATGAAGTTTCTCAACTTTTTCTCTTGGCCTTTCTTCATTACTCCAATGCTTACTTCAAGTAATGATTTGCCCTGTTATTACTTTGCTCAAACTTATTTGTTTATCAAATCTTTTTCATACCATCCTTGTTATCATCAAAACATGAGAGATCTAACAATACACATCTTACCAAATGATAGCTTAATTTATAGGGTAAAAAATACAAAAACAAATTATACTTAATTTATAAGGTGAAAAAAAGAAACCGGGACTGGGACCAGGATCTCCAAGGGTGATCCAGGTTCTTGTCTCGGTCCCTGTTGACTCAGTCCCGGTCCAACTCGGGACAAGAAATTCCTGGATCAAAATGTCAGGGACCGGACCAAGACGACTGTTACCGGGATACTCTAAACACCCTTACGGCCAACCTATTTAAGGTTGCAAATATATATATATATATATATATATATTTGAAGGGGGTGCTTGGTTGATCATTTTAGTGAGCCCCTAAAACATCTAATTTTTTTAAAAAAATCCATGGACATTACCTCAACCTCAACTCCTCAAGCTTGCTCTCCCGTCGGTCGTCATGCTTGTGCAAGCCTAGTTGGTCTCTCCTCTCCTTCCTCTGAAACTCTCGATCTTAGAGTCTCACTCACCCAATCGGCCTTACCCAAGTTGTAACTCATCTACATGCCCTTGCTTCTTCTTAATTCGCAGCTTACCTTTCTCAACCTAAAGTCGACTCAGTCAGTAACTTCTTTTTCTAATAAAGATCCACTTCCTTGTTGTGATCCTGACATAGTTGCTATAAGATCATCTTTCTCTTCATTGCTTCCATCCATCAATTGATTGGATATTACCCCTTTTTTTTTAATTTGAATGGGAATTCATGTTGAAGGGGCTAAATGTCTTAGGAGTATAAGAAGAAAAGATGAAAAAGAAAGTAGTGCACAATGTCTTCAAGGTGTGGTCAACACTTTCCTTTAGGCTTAATTCGCCCCCACTTATACCTATATTATAGGATGCAATTTGGATTGACACACTACAAAAAACAGAGAATTAGAGACAGAAATTAGCGACGGAATTAATTCTATCGCTATTCCATCTCTAAACCGTCAATAAATCCGTCGCTAACTTTAGAGACAGATTAGTGACAAAAATTAGAGACGGATTACCAATGAAAATTATTCCGTGTCTAATTTCCATCACTAATCTGTCTCAAAGCCGTCACAAATTCCGTCGCTATTCTGTCACAAATTCTGTCGCTAATTTTAGGGATAATTTATTTCAGATTATTGACAAAAAATTATCGATAGAAAATAATTCCATCTCTAAATTCCGTCGCTATTCTGTCACTAATTTTGGGGATAATTTATTCTAGATTTTTGACAAAAAATCAGCAACAGAAAATAATTCCGTCGCTGTTCCATCTCTAATGTTTGTCAATAATTATTTCCATCTCTAATCTGTCACTATTTGCGTCACTAATTTGAAAATTTCAAATTTTCATCATTTAGAGAATAAATGATAATATAATCATTTAAAACTTGTTGAGACATCATGGAGACGAATTCTTAGGAAATGTATTCGTATATCATTAAAACGGATTCATCATGTGACTTCGTATTAGCTAAACAAACAATGAAATAATATATGAAGTAATGTCTTTTAAAAGTTAACATAATAAATGAATAAATAATAATTGTATAATGAACAATATGCTTTGAGATAATATATGAACTAATCTCTTTTGTCATTAGTTTCTTCAAGTGCACATAAATAGGATAAAGTGGTAATCAATAGGTCAAAGCAAATAATAAAGTCAGTGACTAATGAATTTTAAAAAGAAAAACATTCTAAAGTGTGTGTGTATATATATATAGATATAATTTTTTGAATATAACCATTCATTGCTTTGAAAATACAACTAGATAGTAGTAGTAGTAGTAGTAGTACTACTACTACTACTACTATCTAGTTGTATTTTCAAAGCAATGAATGGTTACAACTAGATAGTAGTAGTAATAGTAGTACTAGTACTAGTACTAATTTCTTGAACTTTATTACACTGGTAATCAATTTATTCATACGCTCATTTATTAGTGTTACTAATATGATTTCTTTAATGAAATAAAAATACAATAGTTGTTTTGGAAGCTATATATAGTTATGAAATCCATAAATAAAAATTAAACATAAATAAAAACATAGAACACTAATATGTAAAAGATAAAATTCATAACAACTCTTGATACAATTTACAAAGTATACACAACACAACTTATTTCTTATTTATGCAAAGCACATGATTTTATTTATAAAATATAAAATTTGTGATAAATTGCAATAATGCATTCTACGATTTCAAACAATATATAAAAACACTTAAATAATTACTACTACATCTATTTATCAATGTGCAATTAAATACTCATTTGATTTACATTATAAGTTCGATTTTACAATTGCACCGAAAAAAAGTTCAATCTTGCAACTTGACCTAGCTATCTCAAAATGGGAAAATCCCATATAAAGTTTCTTAAACTAATGACATTCAAAATCAGGTTGGTAAATTCCACAAATCCTTATTAGGTCATAGACTCAATTAAAATTTCAAAATTTGGGTAAAATGACTTTACAACCCCTCCCTTTCCAATCAGTTCTAGCACTCATTTTTCAGCATTTCCCTCAAACTGGTTTAAAGAGCACCTCCACCCATGCACAAGCACGTCCTCACTACTTTTTGGTGCTTGGAGCTCTTAGTCACTTTCAGGTGCTTCTGTAATCTTCAAACCTATGCACAAAGCACGTTGAAAGAGTTGGATTCAGGTTTCATAACGAATTCCTATATTGGTTTGTTTCATTTTAATTTAAATTTTGCCACCGCTTGGTTATCTCTCCATTTCTGATCTTTCCTTTGTCATTTTATTTGCTAGACTACTAAAGTTAATTTTAAGTGTTAGATCCTCATTCAATGCATATGGCCTGCAATTAGTTTATCCAAGTGGAGTAAGATACAGATTATTCTGTGAGCTTGGCCTCTTGGATTGCAGCAATTTGTGACAATGAGAATTTTGTAATGATGTCAGAGTTGTAGAAAGTTTTGAGAAAAAGGGTATATGATGGAAATGAACGTTTTTTTATCGTTGAAAATGAAGTATGTGGATTTTTTTTTAACATATAATAAACTTCTGCGATCTTTCGGACAATAAGAATGCACTAAAAATATGGGATTGCCTTATTCCATGGTATATTGTATTGGAAACTATCATTAGTTTTGGTTTTTTTGGTTACCATTCTGAAATAAGATACACATCTTTCTATTTAATTTGCAATGAATGAAGGAGGATCTGTCAACCCCTCAATGCTATTGGCTTCCTCTTCTATATGATTCGGTGAGCTTTTTTTCTTCATTTAGTTTGGTACAATATATGCTAACATGTTAATTGTAACTTATAAAATTATTTGTAGTTTTTTCTTTAATTGTTGATTCTTTTCTTATTTTTTGTTGCCTGCATGAAGTGAATATTGAAGAAAGGCAAGGAGTTATTAATATTGTTTTGTACTTTAACATTTTCAAATTTATTACATATTTAAAGAGGTAAAAATGTTTTTGGAGCTCTTGACTATGCTGAATAAGGATAACAATATAGATGGTAACTTAGGTAAATAAGGACAAGAACCACTCAAGCCTGTTACATAGAATGATACTATTGTGGCTCATTGTTTTCACTTCAAATCCCAAACAAAAGAAAATTGGGTGACCCAATGAAGTATAAAAAAAAGTTAGTGTTTTTATGATATTTGAATTAGATTACATTAGATGGAATTTTTGATGAATCTGAATTTTTATCAAAATAATTTACTGGATCCTATACATTTTGGAGGTTATTGATGCAGCTTTGTTCTTCTGCATAATTTTTGTTGTTGAACTATTATTGCTTTTTGGTTGAATTTCACCTTAAGCAATAGAGGTTTGTTGTCTACCAAAAATATATCCTGCTTTGAACACATTTTCTTGAATTGTGATGATCCTCTGTTATTGGTTTTTTAACTTGTGGTTTGAGTCAACACATCTAGAATATTGAAACCAGTGATCATATTCAATTGGAAACAAGTTTGTGAAGGTATTCATTATTCCTTGGTTTGGTTCTGTGTTCTATTGAAATTGTTGTTGTTGTTGTTGTTGTTGTTGTTGTTGTAATTAGCATTGCATTGAATAGTTTGGAAACAAAATTGTTAGATTGCTCTATTAAGTGTCATTGTTGTCACATTAATGAGCTGATAATTTGTCTCTGTAAGAGTGTACTAAGTTTCCTTGCTATTGCTGCTATTATTGGATTAAAATTTCTGGAACTAGTTTTGCTAAATGGTAAAAGTGTTATATGTGGTTCAAGAACTCTGAAATTTTGCTAAACTTCCGGAACTAGTTTTGCTAAATTGGTATCTATAATGTGGTTTTTGAAAAATTTCCTTAATGACCCTATTTATAGCTGTTACTTTTGACTAAATTATGATATTGATATATATTCAAACAACACATTTCTTTTAAGTGTAAATAGGAAATACTAGAATACTGGATAGATTATTTGGTGTCAAATATGTATAAGCTTGCTCTACATATGCCATTGATGTTTTGCACAAACATGAAATAACTTTACGCATAAACTGGTATCCATAATGTGGTTTTTGCTTAATTATGATTCTGATTCAAGTTAAAGTGAGACAAGATACGAACAAAATGTTTTTATTTGAATACTCTGGCATTTCTGTCTGATTGGGCTGTTGACGATGAGGAAAATGAATTTAATTCATTAGTTCATGTAAGTTTCTTGCATTTCTTCTTTTGTCACTGATATTTTTTAGTGAGAAATGGCTTGTTGATTGTTTGTTATTGTTGTGTTAACTTGAGTGATCAAATTCATTTTAGTTGTTCCATATCATCCTTTATTTTATATTTATTCATATATTTTGACCTTTTGTGCTCATTATTTTCTTTAATAGGATTATTACATGAGGATTAATGCATCTAGAAGTTCTAATACAGATCCTCCAAGTGATGTGCAATCAAATCAGTTAGATGAAGAAGAAATGAACCTATATTTAGAGGTTGCAGGTCGTAAGAACAAGAAGGGTCGCATATTTGGTTTAGGATCTGAGGTCAAAAATGCTGAAGCTCATAACGCTGATGATAGCCCACTATAAGATAGTGGTTACTAGGTTATTTGACTACATTAAGTATTGGTATGGCTTGTTTGATACATTATATACATTTTCACTTTAGTACTTTATTGCTTTGTAGTTGTTAACTTACTATCATTTTAGAATTTGGTTTCAATTTGATTTTATTTGCAATCAATTTAATCTCATTTTCAGTTTTTTAACGATTATAGGTTATTTAGGTTGACTTACCATTAAATTAAAAATTACAAAAAGAAATTATTGGGAAAAAAATTTTAAGAAGATTAGAGACAGATTTGTGATGGAAATTACATCACAAAATTAAATTGTCTTTTTAAAAATATTTTCCTTTGTGACGGATTAGCGACTGAATTTCCGTCGCTAATCCTGGACAAACATTTTTGTCACTAATCCATCTCAAAAACCAGTGATGGAAATTCCGTCGCTAATCCATCTCAAAAATTAGTGACGGAATTTATGATTAGAGATGGAATTTTTGTTGCTAATCCGTCTCTATATCAGCGACAGAATCAAAAATTCCGTAGCTAACAGAATTAGTAACGCCATTTTTAGGAATGGAACATTTTCTGTCTCTAACAGATTAGAGACGGAATTAGCGACGGAAATTCCGTCGCTAAATTCCGTCTCTAATACTCTTTCTTTTGTAGTGACAGATGAATTTCCTGCAGGATACAATAAAAGCCCTTGAGTTTGGATTGCACTCCTAACACTCAAACCAATACAACAATGGCTTTTACAAAGTGATAATTTGACTTTATCCTTGTGTGCACTCAAAGATAAAGGTAATGAGTTTGATCTCTTATTGTTATGTGATTTTTGATGTTGTATCATATGTCACAAATGAAGTGATGGTGCAGGGTATTTATAGACCATGAAGTGATGTCTTGAAATGGTGTCTGTTGAAGCAACACCTCTTCAATTAAAAGTCATAACCATATGTTAGATTTATGAACCCTTATGAACCAACATAACTTAAAATAACTAATGGTTATTTTAAATAATTCTTCCATGAAGAAATACACATTTATAGTATATAGGGTCTTCTTGAAAAACCAATACAATCTTTTACCAAGTAATAGTCACCACACCTTTTTTTAGGTGTCTTTAGAAGCAAAAGAGACATGATCTTAGTGACCTTTAGCATTATAACTACCTACTGAACCCTTCATATAACTTCATTAATTTATAAGGACATCTCTTTTCCACAAACACATCTCTTCATTTTAAAATATTTCAAAAATCCCCCACCATTTAAAATGATCACAAACTCTTTTCATCTCAAAAATCTCATGTTGTTAGTAAAGGTATATCGAGGATTTGAACCTTTACCTAAGGAAGACATGGTTTTACCTCCAAAATAATATGGGAGACTAAACTTTAAACTAATTATCCCATATGATATACCTTTATAGTATGTAGGATCTTCTTCAAAAACCAACACAACCTTTTACCAAATAATAGTTACCACACATTTTCTAAGGTGTCTTTAGAAAATGAAGAGACATGAACTTGGTAACCTCTAGTGTTATAACTCCCTACAAAACCCTTCATATAAATTCTCTAATTTATAAGCACACGTCTTTTCAACAAACACATCTCTTCATTTTAAAATATTTCAACAATTCAAACATGCATTTGGTTTTCCACACTATCTTTAGCTGTGCTAGTATCTACATGTTCTCAGTTTGTGCTTTGCTTGTTCTGATTTTCAAGCCTTGTTAGTGAAGTTCTCAAGCTATTGGTCGTTCTCTGGAGCTGTAAGGTTGGGTGTTTTCTTAATTCCTTCCCTTTTCTTATATATTTTAGGAACTTTTTGTATTTCTTTCCTGAGCAAATGCAACTTTGAATATTGTAAGTTTAAGTTTTTAAGATGACAAAATTAGCCGTAGATGTTTGGAGTTAGACAATTAGTCATTATTTGCTCATAAAAACAAATACTGTATATACACACACGGATAGTAGAAGGGTTTGAACTTTTTGTTGGAATTTTACGTTGTTGATCAATGGACTTCATATTTTATTTCTTTTGGTAGGTCTAGGGTATTCACCATCGATAATAGTGACTAATTCCCTTACACTTAAGACTTCCCAAAGAGTAATTGAAAGCAGCATTATTTTAATAATATTTATGCCTTAAATTAAAAGATTTATTGTTTTAATTTTATTTCTTTTTTTAAAAAAGTGAAAACAATAGTGAAAGGGGGACTAAACGGCCCTGAGGTCCTCAGGCTAGCCCTAAACCTGAAAATTTGTGAAAGTTGTCTAAACGGGCCTGATTTTGTTTATCTAGTTATGCCTTAAATTTTGATTGCCTTACTGGACCCAATCAACGTAGCCCATTATTGGACCCGGCCCATACTATTATTTCAATATTTTAATTTTACCAGTACGCTTAACAACTTTTCCTCTCTTCATCCGCTTCCACCCGCATTGTCGCGTCCAGGCGGGGCCTATGCTCCTCCAGCCGCCGCCGACTCCGTCATAGTCGGTCGTCGTTGTCATCTCTCCCTTAGTCCCCTTAGTTCTCATCGTCTTTGAGTTCGTTCCCTCCACCTTTGATTGGCATTTTTCAGATTCCTTCTTTCATTCAGTTGAGTGTCTGAGTTCGGGTCCTATGGTCGCATGTTTACTAGATAGAAGAATTTATTTGCCTTGCTGTGTCTATTTTGTGCTTTTGTATGAATTTTTCATTCTTTTTTTTTTTTTTAAGCAGAGACTTCACTCAGGACACAACATTGCGCAGTTCTAGCTTTGCCTCGCCGGCGGTATAAGAAAGAAAGAGGTTTATTAGCTTTTGCTTATGAGACTGAACATTGCATTATAGAGAGAGTGAAGGCAGGGGCAAGAGTTCGACTCACTCTAGTATTGTAAGCTTCGAACTTGGAATCTTCCCATGGAGGCTTTCAGTCACGTCGGCGACATGTACGATGTTGCACTCAAACCTCGCTTGCTTCATACCCTTATCGAAGACCACCTTCCTGATAAGAAGCATCCCTTTTTGAATCCCTCCGAGCTTTCTCGTGTTGTTTCCATGATCAGAACTCACCATCTCCTCACTGAAGCCTACACTGATGACATGGACCAAAAGCAAATTAGGAGATGGAAATCTGCCGTTGATACGTGGGTCGACTGCATTTTGAATCTCACATCTAGTGACATGGTAAATACAAAATAGGATTATTCTATGGTTGCACTTTGTTTTGAATGAACTGGACATTTTTCATATGAGTAAAAGCCATGATTTTTAGACTGAATTATTGGTCATAGGGTTGGATTTTTTATATTCTTTACTGGCACTTCACACACACGAGTTTATGCTTGAGTTTTAATTGAGTTTGTTCAGTGTGGGATATTGGAAGGTATATTTATGTGAATTTTATAGTCATATTTCTATGTCGTAGCCAGATAAATGTTGGGCAGGAATCTCTTTGCTGGGGTTTACTTGCCAAGAGTGCAGCCCTCCTCGTTTCCTTGAATCCCACTTAGAGTGGTTTGAGAAGTTGCTACAATTTTTACAGGTAACAAGTTGTTTTTGCATGCATTTGGCTTCTTTGCTTGCTAGCTTTCTTGAACTTCCATTTTCTATTCAAATTTCAACCGTGGATTTGCTTTTGATTGGAAGCTATATATGTATATTTGTCTCTTCCAAGCATGAACAAAGAAAATCCTGCACAATCTCTTTTAAAAACCCTTTGTGACCCTCAATGAATTTTGGAAAAGAGAAGATAGTAACGTGGGATACAAATAAGTGCCATTCATTTATCAATCAGTTGTTTTTACTTTATTCATCTAGTATTTTTCTATTGTATATGTGAAACTTGTGTGGTTGGACTCCCTATTTGCATTTTTTTTTTAAGTGTATGTATGTGCTCAAATGCATATATCCCTTGTTTCCATGCATGGTTGAGGGTCTGGATTTAAATTGTGTCATACTTTATTTATTTATTCATTTTTTGGTTGTTGTTGTTTCATTACATACCTATGTGTGACATGTCTTCCTCGCTGCATATTTAAACAGTCGCCAGCAAGTTCTCATTTTGTGATGGTGGCTTCTGTTGCTTCAATGTCTGATTTATTTTCAAGGTTAGATCTTTCTTTTAACTCATTTTCCCCCTTATTCATCAGTGTACAATTGTAGACGTGTCCTGTAAAATGCTCTTTTTTGGTATTGATCGACAAAATTCCTAGAAATCTTTTTGTGCTAGATAATTAAATATAAAGATATGCAATGAGTTTTCACTCGCACCTTATATACTCATCCCTGCATATGCACAAAATCATATCTACTCCACACAAATCAAAACATGCTTTTTACTTTTATACATCTTTCCCTTGGGGGAAATCAATTAAAAATGATCTATCTTGACTCTATTAGCTGGATCCTGTGCCTCATCAATTAAAAATTATCTTTCTTGACTCTATTAGCTGGATCCTGTGCCTCATACGCTCTTCTAATTTAGGCTAAGTGGATTTCCTAATGTTAAGAAAAATGTGTCTTCCTTTGCTGCAAAAGTTGTTCAACCAGTTCTGAAGCTGTTGAATGATGACAACTCAGAGGTTATATGGGTAAGTGGTACCAGCATAATCTGAAGACTATGATTCTGTTTTCTCTTCTAAATAATTAATTGAAAAATATCAAGAAAAATGGATTAAGGTACATATTTTGTTGTGTTGGAAACATTTGTTTTGGCAGGACTTGCAAGAAATTGAAAAATTATGGGATTATGTAGTGAGAATTCGGAGAAACAGTTGTTTTGAAGTGAATTTGTGTTTAGATTTCATTTTGACAGAATCATAGCTAAAGGCCCAATATATTAATGAACAATATGTGTTGATAGATTCAAGGTAAGAAACCAGTTGTTTCACTACAAAATGGCAAAAGAATATTCTCAATTTTCTCTGGGTAGTTTTCTTGTTCCTGGATTTTTTTTTTTTTTGGTAAAAATAAAGTCTGCAGAATAACTCTACTTTTGCTCCCCCTCTAATTCATCACTTTGTCTCTTATACAAATAAATATATGGGAAGCAGTGAAATTGTCTTTCTGTTAAAACTTAGCTTGTTTGGAAGACCAAAAGTTTACTATGAATCCTTTTTTGCGAAATGCTGCAAACAGTTGACCTGACAAAATTATTTTTCTTGGCATGCTTTTCGCCCTAGGTTATGCTTGTCAGTTCTTGTATATCTACTTTGTTTGCTTTATGGAGATTCAGTTGTTATCTGAATTGTGGTGCATGCAGGAAGGTGCACTTCATTTGTTATGTACAATAATGACTTCATTCCCATTTGCTGTTCAACGTAATTATGACAGTGTAAGCTTCTTTTTTCTTTGTTGTAACCTCACATGCATTGGGTGTCCTCTGAATTCAGATCACCCTTTCCTTTTAATGTTATTGTGGCTTGATAAATATTTCAAATTTATGCAGGTTGAATCTGCTATTGCTTCAAAACTTCTATCAGGAGGTTGCAGTCAATATTTGTTGAAGGTAATGTGCTTCCTCTTTCTTGATTGTCTCACCAGTAGCCTGCTCATGAACTTTCTTACAGTCCCTACAGTTTAATTAGTTGCTCCAACTTGAAGTTGCATACTTATTTCTTACTATGAAAAAGCTTAGGAGAGAAGGCATGACAGTAAATAATTGGCTATATTATATAGCAACCTTTTGTCCGTGGCAGAGCAGTGGCCTCAATAACAATAGCAAAATTAGCAGTGCTATTTCCAAAGTTTATTCTTACTCATGTGCTGTTGTATAAATCTGAGGTAGTGGATGAGTTGCTGCTAAGGATTTTATGGAAATCTAGGTTAAAGGTTCCTTAGTTTTTTCCCCCTGCTTGCTCTCTTATTTCAGAGGTTTGCCCATCATTAGTAACACTTGGTTTCCAGAGATGGTACACATTTTACTAAAATTTTCTATATTTTAATATTTTTTATATTAGAAGCTAGAAACGATGGCCCTTTACTTCCGTTTATGGTCCTACACTTCTACATTTGGCCTAATAATTGGTTCTTCACTCCCGAGACCTAGGTCAAGCTGTTTTTTGGTTACTTTGCAGCTTTAAGAAAAGGCCCCACACCTATGTTTGGGCTATGAAAAACAAAATGCATACATACTCTCTCTCTAGACATAAGCTCTAATATTTTTGCATTACTTAGAGAAGGATTTTACCTTTTTTTTTTTTAATTTTCTGTTTAATTTGGGTGATTGCTCATTGTGATTCTTTTGCTATATTTGTGACAAATACTCTTTCGGTACCTTGAGTTTATTATGAATTTCAATTTCTTATATCAGTTTGTTTCCACTATGTTCTGTCTTTGAAAATGTAATCTTCCACGTCAATAGATGTTGGTAAAAAAATTTTAGATTTGCACATGATGGAGCAATATTTATTGTTAACAATGTTTTTTTTTGTTTATATTTTGAGCTCTGTCACATATCAGAAAATGGATTTTTTTCATTAGAAAATTGGGTTTTGTGGCACAAGATTTAACGAGCTTTTGCTTTGTCCATACTTCAGGCCCAAAAAGCTTAGGTTATAATTATCTTGGGTTGAAAATTATAATGCAACTGTTTGTGGAACTTCACTTAGCCGCTTAAGTTTTTGAATTGAAATGATTGATGATGTCTGGAAGCTTCCTTACCATAAAGCATCAAATGTATCTAAGGCCCCTTTTGGTTTGCCTGAGGGAATGGGATTCTCATTTCTCTATTTTCATCATATAACATTTTCTATTGCCTTTTCATTATTTTTTTAAGTAGGGGTAGAAGAGTCACTTTTTATCTCCAAAATCTCTTTTTTCATTCCATTTTATTGTATTAAATGAGCCCTAAATGATATCAAATATCCTACTCCTATTGGGACACTTTTGTATGAGCTAATAGAACTTTAGGCCCAATAATCATTAATGAAATCCCTAATTAAATATTAAATACCCCAATTACCTGTACCAACCTTCTTTCATGATTATAATGATATCATTACAGACCTATAAAAAATAAAATTAAGAATATTTTCTCATTATTTCTCTGGATGTATGGCCTCGTCATGTTGAGAAAAAAGTGTCTGTGCGTATATGTAAAGAGGGGGTCTTGATCATGATATGTATCCTATCTTTTGTTTGGTGTTTCCAGAAACTAGCTTATTCCCTAGCATTACTTCCGAAATCAAGACATGCAGAAAGCTGGTTTGTGCTGATGAAGAAAATTGTGGTTGTGATAAATGATCAATTGAATCATTTCTTTCAAGGTCTAGAAGAAGGTATATGTCACTATTGTTTGTTTAATTGGTGCCAATTAATGACAGTAGTTGACTACTTTGCTCATGTTGCAGAAACCAGGCGCTATGAATTCGTTAAGTTATTGGTTCAACCTGGAAAAGACCCTCCAGCAGCTTTGGGAGGCTATGTATCTGCTGAAAAAGCAAGTTACACAGCAACTAAAAAGCCTGAGCAGTCATCAGTCTCTATTATCTCTATGCTTCTGCGTTGTTGTTGCACATTGCTTACAAATTCGTACCCCTTTAAGGTACTGTTTAGTTCTTTCAAGAGAAAGAATGAGGGCCCAATTTGTTTCTGTACAAATTTTTTAACTTAAAAGAAAGGTGGCAATCAATGTGATGATTTTCCAGGTAAATGTTCCTCTCCGTATGTTATTGGCCCTTGTTGACAGAGTACTCATGGTGAATGGCTCTTTGTCACAAATGTCAATGCCCTTTGTGACTGCCAAGCAGCAAGAGGATATTTGTTCTGAACTTCCTGTTTTGCACTTGTATGGCCTGGAATTGCTCACTGCTGTTGTGAAGGTTGTGGGCAGGTATGCCTGCTTAATACCCTTCTATAGGAGAACCATGAAAAGAAAAGGATGAAATGTTTTGTTGTTTGTGCAACTTCTGATATAAATGAAATGTTGAACTTTCTAGAATCTTAAAAGCCTCGATGTGTCAAAAGTCATTTATATTAATGCCTTTGTCTTGCCTTTCTTTAGTTTACTTTCTTTGTCTAAGTCTATAACTTGCAATTATTTGTCTCACAATGTTTCCACAAAACATTGCTCATGGACATTTGATTTGTTTTTATTGTCTCATTGTCCTATACATATGTTGTGTTTTCATTTCTTTGTTATTCAATTTTTTGTTGATGTTAGTACTTTTGTCGTCAAATGTTGTTGCCAACTATGCATACTTTCTAAGGTTCTTGGACATATTATTGGACCATTTCAACCAATGTTCTGCTGA
This sequence comes from Inga leiocalycina, assembly GCA_963242795.1. Classification (NCBI taxonomy): domain Eukaryota; kingdom Viridiplantae; phylum Streptophyta; class Magnoliopsida; order Fabales; family Fabaceae; genus Inga; species Inga leiocalycina. Next base: position 40,735,787 of record OY725328.1, on the reverse strand, counting down.
ATTTTTTTTTTTTTTATCACGTGTCACTTGTGATATCAATCTCAAGTTTTGTGGTCAACAATTTTGCTCTTAACATAATTACTGTTATTTGGCCATTATTATTTCTCTAAGTGCTGCTGAGTGAGTGGTAGTTATCTTTTAGCCAACCTAAAATCCTTTTTAAGCTTTCTACACTATTCCTCTTCCTTTTCTTTTCTTTTTTTGTTTTGGCAAGACTTCTTGGGTTAAGGGGCTAAAATGTCCCTGAAGTTTTCAAATATGGGCATTGAGCATCAAGAAGTTTTCGAGGGGGCAATTATGCCTTAAAAGTTTAAAAAATGGGACAAATTTGCCCCTCCATGAGCAAACCTAACGGTCAACCGTTAGTTGACCAATAAGTGCTTACATGGCAGCTACCTGCATCTTCTACTGTCCACCTCTTCATTACAACTCATTATCTCTCCCTTTCTTTCTTCCTCATTCACTCCTTTCGACTTTTCCTCCTCTCTCTCCTCATCTCCAACAAATCCATCAGCCCCAATCTCGAGTGAATCTTCCTCCCTCAAGGAATTGGAAGGAATTATTTCAAGAAGGATGTGGTGGTGTCAATGAATCCAAGAATGCCGATTTCAAAACTGACAAAGGGAGGTTGTGTTTCTGGAGATCAGATCAGATCAGATGGTGCCTTGGAGATTCATATCAGACCACATTGATTTTGGAGGAAAGGAATAATTGCCATTGTTGTTGGGTTAGCCGTCACAGAGTCTGCAAGGGTGGGTCGATCTGCAAACCCCTAAAACCTGTGTTCCTCCATACACACCCTCAAACCTCTCCACCAATTCCCCACATCTTCCTGCGATTTTCCCCTTTGTGTCGACACTGAGTGGAATCGAAAATTGGTTCAGTAGTAGTGACGTCTCCGGCGACAAAAGCTTGAGTATAGTTTCTTAGGTACAAGTCTCGAGGCTGAAGATGAATGGCGAAGTGTCCAAGTATGATTACGAGAACGTCTCGGAGCCCCTTAACCTGCCATTCCAAAGACTCAAGCCCCACCATTAATGATATACTCGAACCAGAGCTTCCCTCAAGTGAGTTTAACAGATAACAAATGTTGATAACATTTGTCCTCTGCCTTCACCAATGATGTCTCGAGATTGTTTTTTTTTCCAAGATTTGTTACTGAATGGGTTTGATTAAACTTGATGGTGCAAAGGAGAGGTTGATAGATGATTGCGTGTAGTCACTCTGCTGCAAAAAACATTGTGACTACATTATAATTATTAAGATATTCAAGATTCAAGATTATCCGTTTGGTGATGTTATTGTTCAGGGGCTGATAGTGGTGATGACATGGTGTCATATGTGGCTTGATATCCTATGTGGCAGATCCACTCTAGCACATATTGGTCAACTAACAGTTGACCATTAGGTTTGTTAACAGAGGGGTAAAGTTGCCCCTTTTTTAAACTTCAGGGCACAATTGCCCCTTCGAAAACTTCCAGGTGCTCAATGCCCATATGTGAAAACTTATGTGGCATTTTAGCCCTTTAACCCAGATTTATTCATTGATCCATATTCATAAAGATTCGATAGAGTTTTATGTTGGCTATCAAGGACCTAACACAACCCTCCTCCTTTATCAATGGTGTTGTATGATCCATATAGCTGATCCCACCTTGTGAGATAAGGCTTTGTTGTTGTTGTTGCTTTTGTTTTTTGGCAAGATCTTGCTGCTCCAATTTATGATAAGTATATTGGTTTCTTTTGGTTCTTTTTTTTGCCCCTGATCCACTCGTCATCTTTCACTCTACACCATGTATGACTTGTATGTGATTGATTCCATCATTTATCTTTGTGTATTTTATTTCTTGCAAAACTGCAGAATTTTCCCAATTGACAATATATTTATTGCAGTCAGCTGTTACCTCATTCTGCCTTTACCACACGAATGATTACAATGTACTTCAAGACATGTGCATTGCCGGAATTAAGAATCAAACTCTATTCTATCACAAAAATTCTCCTTATATCCATGGGTGTTGGTATGCACAATTTCCTGACAAAGATGTCTCATTCTGACTGTTGATGTTATTTTTTCAACAAAGTGGCTGTTTGAACTGTCTTAATGTCTTTTTCTGAACCATTGGAGATGTACATTCAAATTTTCATTTTTCTTTCATTGGGTTTGACTATGCTGTTGATCTGTGGCTAAAAGCTCAATGGAATAATTGCTTTACCTTTGGGTTCTATGCCAACATGAAAAAGTCAAAATATTTGTTGTTTGCATCCTCCAATTACTGCTGTACAGAAGCTCGTAATATTATTGAGCTTGCAGTTTACAATTTCTCTGCAGCATCTGTTTGAACAATCGGAAGAGTGATGCACAAGTTAGAGCTTTTTTCATGCAAATGTTCTAGATTATTTGATATCTGTGGAATATATAAAGGGTCATTATCCTGCTCCATTTGTTTGTCTTTTGTTTATTTATTGTGTTTGTGTATTTGAGAGAGGGAGAGAGAGAGATCTAGAAATATAATTGAATTGTCTGTAACAAACTGAAGCTCTCCAGTGCATTTTTAATTGCCATCTTCTTGACTTTGTCTATTTATGCATCTACAGTTGGGTTTTATCCTCTCAAACTACATTTTTATTTTCCTATAGACTGCACGAATGGTCCTTTTTTGACTCTTCAAGTTTGGTATCAAATCAATTTTGTTTTCCTAGTTGTTAGATTAGGCTAGCTTTATTTTACTAATTACTCATTGTGAACAGGAATGGCTTTATGCCTTGCACAGGAAGTGGTCAACAATGCCTTTGTTGATTTGAGTACCACCAGGAATAAGGGTCCTGACGCATTGAGTCTTTCAAATTCAAATGCGTCTACTAAATCATTGCTACAGTCAAAAAGTAAAAAAAGGAAGCGTAAGAGTATGACAGGTTCTCTCCAGCATCAAGAGAATAATGAAGTTTGTGTTTCAGCTGCAGATACTCCAGAGAACTATCCAGCGACTCCAGTTTCTCTGAGGATAGCTGCGCTTGAAGCACTGGAGGTTCTTATCACTGTGGTATGTTATATATCAAATCTTCATGGATGTTCCCCTCCTCCATTGCCTTTTTGGGTTTTTTCCGACGATTTCCACATCATGGTTGAAGTCAAGTTTTTGCTTGATAACAATTTGTGCAAACTGTAAAGTAAGACAGCCATCATAAAATCTAATCACATTGCTTTATATGGACTTAATAGCCATTTAACTTGCTTAAGATTTACAAAAGTAATTACCTTCCAAAAAAATGAAGGAATAAAAATGTCTCTCTCTCTCTCTCTGTTTTTTTTTTTTGCTTTTTGTAAAAGACAGGCAGACAGCCTAGAGCACAGTTTCCCCCATGCATGGTCTCCGGAGAGAGCTGGGCCCACTTTGGGTTGACTTTATGTAGTGATATCATGCTTTTTTTTCTATTTTTTTTTTTATATAGGAAAAAATCATTTATGAAGAACAGAGTTAGAATATAGGAGAACTATACATCCTCTGAGTGAAATATGATCATAGAGAAGCACAATGATCAGAAAAGACTAATTAAAAATGCTGCTGAGCAAATCAATCTCCTTGCATATAAGATGAGCACTTCCTTGAAAATCCACGTGTTGGACACAAAATTGAAGATTTATAAACACTCTCCTATAAAAGAGAGGCTGCTGAAGAATCGGGCAATGTGCTATGGTGGGAAGAAACTTTTGTAGAAGAAAAGAGTATTATTAACAGAATTCTTGTTATCCTCCTCCATAAAATGGGGGTGTCATCAGCATGAGATATCAAAAGAGTTAACAGAATTCTCTTCGTCCTCATTCCAACAAAGGGCAGTGTCATCAGCGAACCATAGATATGAATACATCCCTTGGGAACCTACATAAATTACATTTAACTAAATCCTCTATTGACAGCTCTACAAAAATCTTAAACTTTTCTCATAATGATTGTCTTCTAGGTTAATACACCCAAGCGATTGCTGCAAGTTTTTTTTTTTTTTACCTTGAATAGAATATTAATTTGTGCACAATTTTTATTATTTTTGACAGGCTGGCAGTTTGAAATCTGAAACGTGGAGGTCAAAAGTTGATAATCTTTTGATAGACACAGCAGTTAACTCTTTTGAAGAAGAATGGACCAGTGAGGAAATAAATACATTTGAGGAAAAGGAGTCTGCTGTTACTACTTCTGATTTGCAGATTGCCGCATTACGCGCTCTTTTGGCTTCTTTTCTTTCATTTTCCCGAGCACGAACCCCACATTTAGCCCAGGGTCTTCAACTATTCCATAGAGGTACTTTTCTTCATTGATATGGAACTCTTGTCGTTCTTGCCAATTTTTTTTCCTAGTTAAAGTAGCAAACAATTAATAAATTTTATGCATCCAAAGAAGAAATATTCGGAAAATTAGTAGCTCCATTCTTGTAAAATTTGGTATTGCCTGTTAAAAGAAACAGGGCTTATACGTTATAGACGAAATGTTGGGTTGATGCTTCAATTGTTCAATGTTTCGTTTTCTAATTTTTTCTGTGTAGATTAGGTATTTGTTTTTGCAAAACATCCGAGAGTCAAGCAGCACCAAAAAAAAAAAGCAACTAAATTTATTCCCCCAGCTTAGATAGTATATTCACGTAATTCCATCTAGGAGAGCTGATGGTGGTCCCTGATAACAATGGCTTTTTAATTTTTTATGAGAACTCCATACCTGCGTTTTCTTTAAACTTTAACACAAAACTGTTGTTAACTGCATGGAATCTATTTCTGCAGGAAAACAACTAATTGGAACGAAACTTTCTGAGTTCTGTGCTTATGCACTTTTAGCATTGGAACTGCTTATACATCCAAGGGCACTTCCATTGGTAGACTATTCTGCAATTCATAATTCTTTTGGTGAAGCTCACAGTAATCTTCGAGATAGTTATGCTGTTGGTCGGAACAAAAGTAACCCTTTTGGATCTCAGCAAGTGGGATATGATACTCCAGGATCAGATGATGATTTGTGTCAAAAGTGGCTGGAAGACGGCACGGAGCCAGATGTGCCATTGGCCAAGAAGGGTACAAAGCAACCCAAAAAGCCCGACAGGAACGAGAAGATGCCTGAGACTGCCACTTGTTCAGATATTGAAATGACAGTTGTCGAGGATGAAAATGTCAGCAAATCAGACCGTCCTGGTGAATCTGCCATGCAACTTCAGGATCCCATATCTTGCACAAGCATTTCTCAGGCTGAAACTTCTGGTAGATCTGTAGTTGTTGAGCCAGTTTCTGAGAAGATTGTTTCAGACCACAGAGTGCCTCCTACAGGCAATAAAATGGAATCACGCCAAGAAGCCTCCATCAGCAAAGACAGTGAATCAGCTTACCTAAGCAGCAAAATGCCAATGACCTCAGATTTGAACAAGGATCATGGATTTGCACATAAATTGGACCATGATGATTCATCTGATGATGATGATGATGATAATGATATACCTGATATTGTGGATGCAGACCCAGATTCTGATTCCAGCTAGGGAAAAATCTGTCATTGATCCAAGTTTCATGAGGAAGATGTACTGTAGCTTAGAGTCATTCTTTTTTCTTCCCCCCATGCTTAAACAAACATGGTTCTGAATTTCTTTAAAAGGCAGGAAATGGTGAAATATATTATAAATTCACCAGAGCCTAAGAGTTACATATAGCTTAGTTGACAGTAAACTTCTACCAGGCAGCGCCAGTTATTTGAGATATAAAGTGCAGTTAATATCCAATAAGTTTGGGTAGAAACTGTAAGAATTTTGAATCGTTATTTGGATATGGCTGGGTCTAAATATATTAATGCGGACTCAAATTTTGTTCTGTGATAAAGTATATTTGCTGTTTAAACAAAAAGATTTAGTCGAGACAAAAAGTTTGTTGTGTTTTTGCTAGTGGTTCATTATTTCTTTCCCTTCTTTTTTTTTTTTTTTTGGTACTAATTTTTCCGTTCTGTTAAACATTGACTCTTGTGAGAAAGTGAGAGATATACGTTTTACATCAGAAAGTATCATGTAATCTTTGTAGTATTCTTGTACTTCTTCAAGTTTTGTTTGCCTTGCAAAAAAAAAAAAAGAAAGAAAGAAAGTATCACGTAAACAAGCAGTGCTAAAGAAACGGCCTTTTTAAGAAAAGCTTTATGGTCCAAAATATGAGTTGTTTTATAATAGTTTGAAGTATTAATTGTTTTACTTCAACCAATGGGAGTTGGTCCAAGTGGTAAACGGCTTGGTTCCTTTTAAGTAAGGTCTCGGGCTCGAGTCTTGTATATGCAAAAAATTCCCATTGGGAAACTCTCCCACCATAGTCAGGTGCGCGACGTGGGTCGGATCCGGAAGTAGTCGGGGCAAAGCTCGGGTGAATCGGGTGGGCAACAAAAAAAAAAACTGTTTTACTTCAAAAAATTCCATTTTGTAAGTTTCCCATCAAAGGATTGAGATGAGGTAAAAAAATCAGAGGATTGAGAGTTTTTTTTTTTTTAATGAGAGATAGTACTCTCTCTGGTTTTTAATATAAGACATTTAGAAAATTTAAATTTGGTCCTAAACATAAAATACATTTTTCATGTTTGTTAGTATTTTCTTAATTTACTTTTATTGACGTTCCTTCAATAATAATCAAGGAGGAGAGGAAATGTGAGAATTAAAGAAAAAGAATATGATATTTTAGAAAATATATGACATATTAATTAACTTAAATAATTTTCTCAATTTAATCATATTAATAAAAATATTTTATATTAAGGATCAGACGGAGTAATTTAATTTTAATTTGATATACTTCATTGACCTTGGATTATTTTTTTTTAAAATTTTTTTGGTTATTATTTTTAATTAAATTTGATGATGTAGGATTCATATCTTCCAAAATTGATGCAAATTGCATAGGTTCATGTCTAGTTAAAATAATATATATATTTATATATATATATATTATAATTCACAGGAATTATTCATTAGAAAAAATTATCAATTTGTGGCAACTTGTTACTTGAAACATGAATGAATCTATACCACAAAAAGGTCTGAATTCCCAACCCCAAGTAAAAATTATTATTTTATTAGATAATTTAATTTATGGGAAAATTATACTCAAGTCCTTAGGAAGAATGGAAATGAAAAATGGTCCTTTGAAATTACAAAATGAAAAAATAGTCTCATGAAGTTGTCAATGCCCACTCCTAGTGTTGTCAATGACCAGCTCCTAGAGTTACCAATGGAACCCTTTTTTCATTTTACAATTTTAAGGGACCATTGTTTCATTTCTCTTTTTTCTTGGGAGTTGAGTGTAATTTTCCCTTTATTTATTTATTTATTTATTTTGGTTGATTCTCACCTCATTACGCACGAGAGAAGGACCAGCCTGCCGCTAGGCTTGAATTCCGTGGGTCATCCATTCCCATTACTCAAAAGCCTCTGATTTGTGGGCAATGGCTGAAATGAAATCAAGCATCAATTAGATGATTTATTTATTTATTTTGGTTGATTCTCACCCCATTACGCACAAGAGAAGGAAAAGTCTGCCACTAGGCTTGAATTCCGTGGGTCATCCATTCCCGTTAGTACCCAAAAGCCTCTGATTTGTGGGCAATGGCTGAAATGAATCGAGCATCATCTCATCCAATTGAGTGTGATATGCTCGAACCTCCAAGAACTAAAGAAATTATTTTATCCAGCACACAATATATCACTCGGATGGTGTACTTATTATACTCCATCTAGTTTATTGAACAAGTCACTTCAATTGATTCATCTAAAAACCAAAAAATTGATGGCTAACTAATTAAATTTACCTTGAATTGATTTTTTTTTTCAATTTTTCTCTTAAATGAAGTATTAAATGAGAGAGAAAAATACAATGAGTCATATTTAAACATTAACTGGAGAAAAAAATTGATAAATAAGCATTAATTGCTCTTTAAATAACTTATATCATGGACCAAGTCATTTTAACTAATTTTCATGGATCTGGCATCTCCCCTTTTCTTTTCCCATCTGCTTCCACCCTTTACCTCAAAACCAAGGTTATTAAACCAGGACCGGTCAGTAACCAGTCAGGATATTGGGTCATGGGTCAGTGGGTCAGACCGGAGTCAAACCGGAGCTAACCCGGGACCAAACCGGTGAAAGAGTGAAAATTTTAGATTTATTAATATGAAATTATAAAGAAATTTTTTTTTTAAAAAAATATTTTTAAAAAAAATAAAAAAAATACTGAACCAGTCCGGTTCATGAACCGGACCGGTTTTCTCACCGGGTCGCCGATTCCCCAGCCGGACCGGTCCGAGTTTAATAACTATGCTCAAAACTACATAATTTTGAGTTAAACAAAACAAGGGGAGCATTTTTTTTTTATTTTTTACTTTTTAAAAAGAGCATGTAGTACTTTGAAGTATCATTTAGTAGCATTCAGTATCTTAAATTAATTTTTAATACATTTATCACCCTAAAATATTTTTTAGGAACTCCCAGTATCTATTAAAAAAATACTTCAGAGTGTTGGGCTCTAAATACTAGGTGCCACTTAAAAAATATTTTAGTGCTAAGTGCATTAAAAATTAAATTAGGACCTACTAAAAAATATTTCAGAGTGATAGGCATTTTTTGAAAAAAATGTGTTCATTTTCTTTATTTATCCCAAAACTACGTAGCTTCGAGAAAGAGGATGGGAGTGGATGAGAAAAGAAAAGGAAAGAGGCCAGGTCCAATTTTCATATGTTAATGATGGATAGTTAAGTCATTAAATGCCTTAAATTGAATTCTTTTTTTTTTTTCTAATTTTGTCCTTAATGAAATTTTTTTCTCTACATTTACAAATTATTTTCATATCTCTCTCTTCTCTTTTTCTAATGAGAATAAAATAAAGGTAAAATTGAAAACAATTCATTAATGACCTTTTAAGTGGACTTATATTTAGGACTAACGGTTTCTTCCACAATGGATTTATAATAAGGTTGAAAGTAGTAGGCCACTTTAACAAATTCACTTAAACTTGTTAGATTCCATGTTTTAATTATAACAAAACTTAGAAAGATTTTGCAAAAAATTTGAAAGATTAACAAAATATTTTAAACAATAAAAGATCACTATTTTGCAAAAACTATTGGATCACTCGAGTGATATGAATTCATCACTGCAAGTGATGATCACTAGAAGTAGAAAAATAGGTCGCTCAAGTGACAACTTGAGTGATGTGATAAATCCTAGCTAAACCATCATGGTGATCTTTCTAGTGAAATAGTTTTACAAAAGAAGATCATTCGAGTAACCACTCGAGTGATGTGTTCAAAAATTCATCACCACCAAATCACCATAGTGATTCATTTAGTAACAAGTGCTACAAGATTTTCAAAGAGAAAATCACTCGAGTGACCACTTGAGTGATATTCTAAAGTCACTTGAGTGATGTGTTAAAACTCATCACTAGTACACCACTCAAATGATTTGTTCCAGTGATCTGCTCTGAAGTATTTTGAAGAAAATGTCACTTGAGTAACCACTCGAGTGATGAGACAAAGAGCATCACTAGCACAACATTGCAGTGATCCTGGAAATGTACCTGAAATCGAAAAATTTTTTAAGAATAAGATCACTCGAGTAATCACTCAAGTGATGTGTAACATTACTAGTAAAGCACTCCAGTGATGTGATCAAGTGATATGCTTTTCTGAAAAATCAATGGAAATAAGATCACTCCAGTGAACGCTCGAGTGACCCTATAATTTTTCATCAATAGTTGATCACTCAAGTAATATATCAAGTGATCTGAAAAAGATCACTCGAGTGACCACTCAAGTGATCCTATTTTGTGCATCACTAGCACATCACTCCAATGATCTATTCAGTGCTTTGTCAGATTTTCAAACTGCCAAGAAATGATCACTCGAGTTATCACTCGAGTAATGCTTTCCCAAAAAACAGAGCATCGCTTTGAAACTTTTTAAATCATTGGAATGATTGTGTAATTTGGTTTTTTTTTGCTTCTAATTAATGTAACTCTTCATTATACTAGTATTTAAGTGTTTTCCAGGTGATCAAACAAGGATTGACACACAAATTGGAAAAAGAACTTTTGTGTCATAAGCATTAAATGTGAAGGATATTCAAACGACGAACATTCTCTTTGCTTCAATGGCTAATTCCTTAGACACAGAGAATGTTCATAGACATTAACGGCTATATAACAATGACCAAGGACACTCCAACGGATACATTTAACAAGGCAACGGTCATTAATTCACTCTACCTATAAATACCTAGAGCATTAAAGACAAAGTAGCGGACTTCTGCAAAAAAAAACTTCTGTTACATTCATTGCAAGGTCTTAAAGCTCTTAAATTTGAGTATGTACTTCAATGATCATATATCCACTCTTGCGAGAGGCATTTATTGATTCATTTATTATTTGAGAGACTCAAGATTGTGGAATCTTGAGTGGGCATTAAATTGTAAAGTGTAAGGGGGAGCGATTGTTCTTGAAAAAGAACTAGTTTATAATGAGGCACCAAAAGCCTTACGAATCTTGGAGAATAGTGAAAATCTTATAAGACTTTTGAAGACTAGACGTAGGTCAAGTGGTTTGGATCGAACTTGCATAAATCTCGTGTGCTTATTCTTAGTGACATCTCTTCAACTCTATTTTATTTCTTTAAAACTTGTATTAAATTTTTAATTTTTAATTATCACCAAATTCACCCCTCTTCAATGAAAGTCTTATTCTAACAAAATTAAGAAATGATAGTTAACTTATTAAACTTATCTTCAACTGAAAACAAATTTTTATTTATTAGTTGCAAATAATTAACTTACTTTTTTCTTTTCAATTTCTGTGAAAAAGTTACTGTATTTAAAGCTAGAAGATGTATCGTATGAAAAAACTAGAAAAATACTCTTTTATTTAAATATAAGTTATTTTAACCTATTCACCTTTATAAAAAAAAGATGGTTAAAATATTAAATTTATTACTTTTCTCATTATTACTTTCTCTCTTACTCATTCATGAATAATGACATATTTAAAAAATAATTAATTATATTTTCTACATATTTATTACTATTAACTAATTTTAACTGTATTTTAGAACATGTTAAAATAACCTTACATATAGGGACGGAGACTCTCTCACTTTTCTTATTAAATTTAGCATATATGTATGTGTGTGTGGGGGGTTGAGTTTCTCTCATTATCCTCTTTCTCATTATCTTCTCATAGTTTTATATCTACTATTAGATTAAAACAATAAATGGTTCAAATTCAATCTTTTATAAAATTATTTCTAAATAGATAAATAAGTAAATTTGATATCTTAAAATATGATCTATACCATTTATAACTATAATAAAAAATAATAAATTTTAATTTATAAAACATTATAATGATAATTGTATACGTGTGCCTGTAAATTATTATCACAATAATGGGTAGATCATGACATCACCAAATCTCAATACATAACGGGTGTTATATAATAACTGTTACAATAGGTCAAGAATAAATAATGATATATTCGAATATATTATATCTGACAGTTAATAACCGTCATATATTGCGATTTTTGTAGTAGTGTAAAAGTTGAAAACTAATTAACTTTATAAATAAGGTTAACTAGTTTTAATATTTTTCTTGATTCCATTCAAACATGCAGCTGAAAGTGATTTATTAGGTAATGGAGTGGCATGCCATGATGATACTACCATGTGAGTCAGGCATGACATGTTGTTACAAAAGTTATAAAAAAAAATTCTAATTAAATCTAGTTGAAATATCAAAATTCACATGCAAGCTTACATTTTCCATCATATTTTTAATCAGGTTAAGAGACCTAATTATAGATTTCTTGATATAGTTAAAAAACCATTAATGTCCCTTTATAGTCAAAAATGAAAATTGAAGCTAGGTATTGGTCTGATTTTGGTTATAATTATTACAGCTGGATTTAATTGCAAATTCCCAAGCCATAGGAGTAAACCTTCTGTCCAACAAAATTGGTGATTGCTTCAAATAATTTGACTGTGATTACTACATATGCTGCAATTTTAAGACAACTAATTTGGGTAGTAGGTCAGGTTCATTAGCCTTGCTGCCATAGAAAATCTGTTCAGAATATTATGTTAGGCTTGTAAGCTACTGATTATTTCATCTTAAATTAGGATGGTTATGTTAATTAGGAGAAATTAAAGCTGACTAATTATCTTTTTCCTTTGTGATTTGATCATGTGCTTCCTTAAATTTAATTGTCAATAAGTGTAATCTGCGTCAATATCGCAATGCTCATATTTTCATTGGATTGTTATCCCCTTCGTGTTCAAATTAAATTCTAGCCTTTGTTAATGGCGGGTGAAGTGAAATATGTGCAGAAATGTGCATCTGGGAGAAAACAACAACAACAACAACACCTGCCTGTCAATGTTACGTTGATAGAAGCGATCTTCGTGTTAGTTTATCTGTATTTTATGAATCAATCAATATAAAACGCTAGAAAATAGAAAATTTCTTGTATGTTATAATTTTATATTCATAATTTGTTGAAAGAAGAGAGGAGGTTTAGGGCTATGGAAATTTGTGATTAAATCTCAGTTGAATCTAGTTCAAATAATCAAAGCCAAAATTATGCTTACATCTATTTTCAATTTTTTCTTTTTTGACTAGAAAGGGGCATTTTATCTTTTAAGAACAATTAGAAATCCTTAATTTTGTCTTCTGGCCTGATTAAGAATTTGATGAAAGTATAAGTCTGAATTTAGATTTTAATATTTCAATTGGATTTAATTAGAATTTAAACATATTAAAAATTTCAGGTAAATAAAAACTATTAAAAATTTAAATTGGATTTAATTAGAATTTAAACCTATTAAAAATTTCAGGTAAATAAAAACTATTAAAAATTTAAATGAATGTCTAATTTAGTTTAAAATAATTGTTTTTACTCGACAAAATTTTTTTTTTTTTGCATATTTTTAAGCCTATGTTCTCACAAACCAAACTAGTTAGCTGATGGTAGGACCTGCGGAGAAATAAAAAAGCTTTTTTTTAAAAAACTTTATCCCTATTTAAATATATTTCACTCCTTTTATTTTTCAAACTATCCTATATGCATTACTAGTAAATATGAAGAAAATTAAAAAATATTGATGAATAACTTTTAAGTCACTTATATTATCATGAACTTGATTTGTTTCTAGATGTGTCATATGTTTTGGACATGATGAAGATGAAATATATTATTAATTTTAATTTAATAATTACCCTATGATATTTAATATAGGGGACACATATTTTATATATATAGATTTTTTTTTTCAAATTAGTTTTATTGGTATTCTCTAAAAAATAATTAAGGTGGTGATCTTGTGAACTCAATAAAAGAATTAAACAAGATTATTATATTATATTAATCAACTTAACTAATTTTAACAATCTATTTAAAATAGAATTAGGTATAAAAGTTTTAAAGGGAAAAAAACAGGAAAAAAACCTTTAAAATTGTAAAAACCTAAATTAGGTTTATTACTAAAAATTGATAAAGAAACCATAAAACTTGATAAATAATTCACAACTCATTTTTTAAGAAATATCTAATTTAAAATTTTGCAAATTCTAAATTCTTTTTCTATATTTTTCCCAATTTTAAAATCGTTTACTCGAAATTTTGGGTTCGCGGTGGAGTCCATTTAAACCGAACACTTCGGCGGTCACAGTTCACACCCATCGCTCCACGTCATTCAGTTCGTGCTTACTCGAACAATTTCAATGCCCGCCGGAGAAATCCGCTCCACCTCCCAGCCACCGTCCGCGACGGACGCCTCCTCCGCCTATGAAGACGACGATGCCTGGATTTGGGCTCAAATCAAGGCGGAGGCCCGCCGAGACGCTGAGTCTGAGCCCGCTTTAGCTAGCTACCTCTACTCCACTATCCTTGCTCACCCTTCCCTCGAACGCTCCCTCTCCTTCCACTTGGGCAACAAGCTCTGCTCTTCCACGCTTCTCTCCACCCTCCTTTACGACCTCTTCATCAACGCCTTTGCTTCCGACCCTTCTCTCCGTGCCTCCGCCGTCGCCGACCTTCGCGCCGCCCGCGAACGCGATCCTGCTTGTGCCTCCTACTCCCACTGCCTTCTCAACTACAAAGGTTACCTCGCCATCCAGGTATTCCAATTTCTCTTCTGCGATTAGTTCTCGTTATCATTGCGTATTTTGTATGGGTTATTTTGCGGCGACGATTTGCACTTTCCCTTATCGCTATGCTATTATCAATTAAATTTTAGAGTGCTTCATTTATATCGTCTCTCGTTAATAATCGAATTAACGCTTTGCGCATCGGATTTCTCTGGTTTTATGGATTTTGTTCCTTTTCACTTGAATGGAAATTTTTATTTTGCAGGCACAGCGAGTGTCCCACAGGTTGTGGCAGCAATCTCGAAGGCCACTAGCTCTGGCACTTCAATCTCGTGTTGCGGATGTGTTTGCGGTGGAAATACATCCTGCGGCGAAGATTGGGAAGGGGATTTTGTTGGATCACGCTACCGGTGTGGTGGTGGGTGAGACGGCGGTGATCGGCAACAATGTGTCGATTCTGCATCAAGTGACTCTGGGAGGAACCGGGAAAGTTAGTGGCGATAGGCATCCAAAGATTGGAGATGGAGTTCTTATTGGAGCTGGAGCGACCATTCTAGGGAATGTCAAGATTGGAGAAGGTGCAAAAGTCGGTGCTGGCTCTGTTGTCTTGATTGATGTGCCGCCATGGACAACAGCGGTTGGGAATCCGGCGAGGTTGGTGGGTGGAAAGGAGAAGCCCAAAAAGCATGAGGATGTGCCAGGGGAGTCTATGGATCACACTTCCTTCATCTCTGAGTGGTCAGATTATGTTATATAATTTGAAAGCATTTTGAATCAAAATATCACTAGTGGATGATAATTTTAGAACTTGTTCTCATCTCTCCAACTTGTAGAGTTTGGATTTTGAGAGTTGGGAACTCCCAAAATATGATCTATAACGTGTTGGGATACCTGCATCAACATGGGTTGATATTTATGTAAAATGTTTTAGGTTCATCATCTGTTTTATGTTTTCGACAGACCTTAGTTTTTAAGCACTGATTCATAAGCATTTCATGGTCAGGTGTTCATAATCAGATTGCTAGCTTGCTACCTGGAACATGACATTGCATGAGCCATTTTAATTTTAAATGAAGAAACAACTTATCCATAGGGTAGAATCAGATCTTTTTCTAATCTTTCCTATATTCATAAAAGTGAATGCATATTAGTATAATGGGATCTCAGATAAAGTTTCGCTTTGTGTTGGTGTTCTTCCAAATGCGTGAATACATGGAATAGCTTTGAGCTCATCTTTGGAAGGTAATTTAGAAGTCTTTAATCATAGTTAGATGGTCCTTACTTGTCACTTGTAGTTGCGGAACAAGTAAACTGCCATGGTTGCTTGTCTCTGTAATGGTAAAGGTAATGATTGTTTCAGATCTGTCACATCTCTCTCTCTCTCTCTCTGTCTAGGCAGCTCTCTGCAGGGAAAGGTAAGCTTTTGGTTTAATGTGCAATGAAATCATCTTTATTTTCTGAAGCATTAAGTTGTCTGCATCTTTTGGATCTCAGGCTTTTCTTAGGCATTTTGGGAATCAATTATAATTATCAGTGTCAAATCTAAATAATGTAAGCTTGTCATCTAAAAATATGTTGGCTTGTCTTGCAAATGCACAATATAGCCACTTTAGTTGCATACAAGTGTCCTGGTAAGTGTGCTATCGTGACCTAGTTATGGCCAAAAACTCTGCTATTGTGTTAGTTTCAAAAGTTGATACTTGTTTTGTGCGAGGGAAATTACATTTAAGGACTTTGTGTAGGATTTATCTGTCCAAAGAAGGAAAAGCATAATACTAACATGGAAGGAGCTATTCCCATATATAGCACATGCCTCAAGTAAGCTGAATCAGATTCCCTTGGAATGCAGTAATAATCGAATGACTTCCGACCTCATAGTGGGAATATTGAGGACCACATAACCCTTATTATGATTTATTTAGTTTTTTCATAGAATGTTTGATTCTTATAATTTGTCATCATTTTGGCTTTGGTATCTAAAAATTTGGATCTGGTTTCAGCATGCTGCCCTTGAGTTCGCTGCTTGTCCTTTTCTTCAAAACTACACTGTTTCGGTGTAGTTTTGGGCAATGGGCTGAATTTTTTTTTTTAAAAAATAGTTTTTAGTATTTTGAAGTATTTTTATGAAAGTATCTAATATCTTAAAATATATTTTAAGTAAGATGCAGTATCCTAAAATAATTTTTAATGCTTTTAACGCTTTAAATTATTTTTTTAGTTGTATCCAATGTGTAAGTAGATTGATTATAATTTTACCCTTAATATATTTTTCAGCTCTAAAGATAACTTTAAAATATTAGATGCTATTGAAAAAATGTTTTAAAGTGGGTGAAAATCAATAAATTAGTATCCTAAGTTTTGGGTGCTCATTACTACTAAGAAAAATACATTAATGGTTAAAAAGCACAAAAAGTTTTTGGAGCTGAAAAAATATATTAAGGATAAAATTATAATTAGACTACTAAAACACTGGGTACAAATGAAAAAATAGCTTACGGGATTAAAAGCATTAAAAATAATTTTAGGATATTGTATGTTACTTAAAAAATATTTTAAGATATTAAATACTTCCAGAAAAATACTTCAAACTATTAAAAACTATTTCTTTTAAAAAAAATTCAGCTCCATCACCCAATACTACACCAAAAATTGGTGTAGTTTTGAAGAAAAGGACGAGTAACATACTCAAGGGTAATGGACTGAAGCCAGATCAAACAGAAAGTTTTGGTCCCTTAAGATTCTTTTACCTAAATGTTAGTCCCTCTGTTTTAATTAAAACCCAAACCATTTTTCTGATTGTGGAATCAAAATCTATGATTTGATAATATAGGGATCAAAACTAAAATGATGGCAAATCATAAAACCAACAATCCAACATATTAACTTTTTTTTGTTTGGACAATCTCACATAAGGATTATTGAGGGAATTAATTATCTTATCTCGATTATATAGAATTAGATAAAAGAACCAATATTTATTTTAACAATAAAAAAAAGGAAGTGGTCGAAAATGCCTTTACATGTTTGGCAAATAGTTAAAATGTAAATCGCATAGAATCATGTTCTTAAATCCTAAAACCTTTGTTGTGAATCTTGAAATATTAGTTAATAGTTACAAATTAATTGTGAATTGTGAAAGTTTTTTTAACTATGAAAAACAGTTTTAAACTCTGAAAGTTAAGTTATAAATACGGGAAGTTAGTGCTAAATCAGTTTAAATTGTGGATTAAATATACATGTTAGAAGTTAGAAGTTTAATTATAAATCTTAGAATATTAGTTACAAATCAATTTTTTTACATATTTGAATTTTATCCATAATCTATGTTTCATCAATAGATTATCTTTCAATATTTATGACAAATCTTACAAGATTTTCATCTAGTTTTCTAAAATTTACAAAACTTCCACAATTTGCAAACCCATTGGCAAGGAGTGAGCTTTCAAAAACAACTTTTTTTTTTTTTTACCAGAGTGAGTTTTCAAAATTTACAACTTAGTTTTATGAAATTTGCTTCTGTCCTATCTCGTCAATTGACCGTTGTTATAAGTTCTAAGCATTGGTCGGTGATCACATTGAACAATGCCAAGGGAAAATGAAATCCAATGACTACGTAAATTCAAAGCATTGTTTTTTTTTTGGCCAAAAATTCAAAGCATTGTTTAATGATCAGTGATCACATATAAGGATATAACAATGTGAGTTGAGGGAGAACGATACCCGCTTCAGGTAAATTTGAAAAACGAAATAGATTAAAACCTTATATTTAATATCAAAGTAAACTTCTAACTTACTCCTATTTAAAACCAGAGAGAGTACTTGCAAAAGAAAAAAAATTTACGGAGATCAAAGCAATCATTGGAAAACATTAGATTTTCTAAAATAAAACTACGACTTTCCTAAAATGTCTTTAGTCTTCTTTAAATAAATACCATTCATAATTAAATGCGTTCTTGGAATATAAAAATTAATAAGGGGCAAGATAGTAAATAAAAATTTAATTTATTCTTAAAATTTAGAATTGACAAGTATCTTTTCTCCCCAGCAAAATTGACAAGTATCTGAAATATGAATAGTAACATTTTTACAATAAAAATATATGAAATGGAGAGAATATTTCATTATTTTACCCGTTTTGTGTTGTTCTGTTTTTGTACTTTGTTTGGAAATATTTAATTATTTTTTGTTTTGTTATATTGGATTCCAAAGAGTTGCCTTTTATCTTTTTTGAGTGGAAAGGGAAATTCATTCAAAGCTGGATAATTTTTACAAGTGGTGGTGACCGCAATAAATACCTAACCTGCCTGTTCTAAATTAACTCGAGGGCTGATAAACGAAAATAGCAACAATTACGAGAGAGAAGTCAGGAAATTCCTGTGACCGAGGGTGTGAGATACAAAAGCAGAAACAGAAGCTAGAATTCCCTGGGGTCTGAAGGACTCTCCTGCAAATAGTCTTATGTTCCTTGCTTCCCATAGTTTCCAAGTAAGAGTTCCAAAAGTAACCGCCCAGCTAGTGCAATGCCATCGATCGAGGATCTAGATTGGTTAGCCACCAGTCTTCGAGCGGCAATGCAATGAAGTTAGCATATGCCGGACCTGGAATCAAGGTTTGCCAGCATGCCAAAGCCAGGGGGCATCTTCAAAAAATGTGATCTATATCCTCGATGGCCCTCTTACAAAGCTCACAGGTGGCATCTGTAGTGAGGTGACGCCTCAAACGCTCAGGATTGGTCAGAAGTTTGCCTTTGAACTCTGGCCAGAGGAAGGAACGAGTCCTTTGAGGGCCAGGCCATTTCCGGATGAGTTGCCATTTACGTGATTCTTCACTCCACGAATCTTCCTCGATTGCCTTGTAAGCCGATGATATCGAGAAAGAGCCATTAGTGGAGTAAGTCCATGAGCATGAAGCACTGACATAGGAAGCTTGTCCTGACATAAGCTCCATTGCCAATCCCCTAACTCATTAATGAAATTGCTGAGAGGTTGCCTTAAGCATTCGTCGCTAATGTCTGAGAAGGCTAGATTCTTAAGCGGTCCAAGATCCCCAATCCAGTTGTCTGACCAAAAAAGCACGTGACGACCATTGCCAACGTTCAACTTGAGGCCGAGATGTGTCAGGCCGGGCCTTGGCAATGCTTGTCCAAACACGCGAAAGATTGTCTTTGTTTTAAACTCGTAATTTGTGGAACTTGACCCGCCATACTTTGCCCGAAGTACTTGCACCCAGAGGAGGCTCGGTTGACTAATTTGTTGGAAACCCAACTTCGAGAGGAAGACATTGTTTTGGCTCTGTAAATTCCTTAAGCCACATCCTCGATTTTTAAGTGGTTGGCACCTGTGTGACCATTTTAGAAGACTTAAACCCTTGTGTTGGCTATATGAGCCCCAAATGAAATCTCTAATGGTTTTTTCAATTTGGTGGGTACATGAGGCTGGCAACATTGATGTCTGCATTGCATAGTACGGAATCATAGAGAGCACTGATCTTGCCAGAGTGATGCAGCCGGCTAAAAATACTGAACGGGCTTTCCAGGTTGAGAGTTTCTATTGGGCTCGTTCCATAAGGAAGAGATAAGTATCTTTTGTAACCCTTGAGTGCAATAGAGGGGCACCAAGGTATTTCCCAAGTTGCTCCGTTCGAATATAACCAAGTCTCTGACAAATGAGCTCATAATCATGCTTTGTCACATTTCTTGAAAAAGAAAAATGTGAGGTTTAGCTTGACTAATATTGTGTCCAGAAGCCATGCAGAAATTAGAGAGGACTGTCATGATGAGGTTGATCTGCCTTGAGCTGGTAGTACTTAGGAGAATTAAATAGTGAAAAATAGATGGGATAAGGGTGGGCGATCCTTCCCTATCTTAATAGTTTCCCAGTTGCCTCTTACAACCTCTGATTTTATAATCTGCGAGAGACGTTCCATACAGAGGACAAAAATATATGGTGACAGCGGGTTACCTTGATGATTGCCTCTCGAAGGTGAGAAAGTATCTGATGGTGAACTGTTCCATAGCAGTTGCTTGGTGGAAGAGGTGATGCTTTTTATGATGAGTTGGACAGTGCATTTCGGAAAGTTGGTGTCTCTAAGTATATCTTCAATGAAATCCCATTTGAGACGGTCGAATGCTTTCATTATTATCAACTTTAATGACCATCAATCATTTCTTACCACCCTTTCTTTGCATGGAATGTATGACTTCTTGGGTGATGATCATGTTGTTTGTGATGTTTCTCCCTTTAATGAAGCTTGATTGATATGGAAGGATGAGTTGGGGCATTATAGGCTTCATCCTATTGGCCAAAATTTTTGTGATGACCTTGTATGCAATTGAACATAGACTAAAGGGCCTGAACTCTCTGAATCTAGTTGGTCTCTCTGTCTTTGGAATTAAAGTGATAAGAGTTTTGTTATGGGATGCTTCCAGCTGTTCACCTTCAAACACGCTTTTTACCATATAGTAAAGAGAGGGACCAACTGTTTCCCACTGGTTCTGGAAAAACATGGCATGAATCTCATTAGCTCCAAGGGCTTTGAGAGGTTTCATGTCAAAGAGAGACTGCTTTATTTCTACTGAAACCACTAGGGCAGAAAACGTGAGCCAAAATTTATCAGAGGGTAGGGAACATACCTCTAGATTTCAAGTGGCAAATGGGATTCTCCCATCATGGAGTAGAGGGACGAGAAGTATTGCTTGGCCATTTGAATAAGTTAGCTGTCATTTGTGATCCCAACACCATCGTCATTTTGGAGAGGAGAGATGTGATTTTGGCGTTTACGAATAGGGAAAATTAATATGGAGTCCTTGTGGTTTTCATCGATTTTAAATCAGGTCACTAAGTTTTTTTTTTTTTTTCTTTTTTATGGGGTTCTTAAACTTTCAACAGTTAGAGTTGTTACACCGTAAGCCTTAAAACTGTTAAATAATATTAACAGCGTCAAAGATTGTTGTCAAAGGGCGATGTCCCATGTCAGCTCTCTCCTTCTTTCATCCCCTTCACTACTAAATCCTCATCATCTTCTTCTTTCCCATCATTCTCCCCCAATCGCAAAGTCACAGTGACATTCTTCGGACAACCCAGATGTCATATCTCCTTGGTAATTCGGAGCCTCTTTTAATTCTTCAGCTCACTATGTCTACTTCTTCTTTGGTCAATTAAAAAAATTGGTTGGACTTCCATTTTCATTGGGTCGTGGCTCATGAAAGACGCTTTGGTCTTGGACTTCTAGGCAATGTTTGAAGATGCTTATGAAAAGTATGGCAATGGTGTTAAAATGGCCAAAAGTAGCCTGTAACAAAAAAAAAAAAAAAAACACTTCTAAATTGCTTACTAGCAAAGGGAAATGAATCAAAACGTTATTTTTTTTTTCTTTTCAATCTTTTCATACTCTTTGTGGTGTTGTTTAAGTTCTTGTTTCCGCTCACTCAAAAAAATAGCAAGGCATTAAGAACTAAATTTTGTGTTGTACAAACAACATTTGAATAAGATATGAGTTTGGCCCAAAAAGAAAAAAGATATGAGAAGTGTCTGAATATGGCTAGCTCTATTTTTTTAATTACTAAAATAGGGGACGCCCTTATGTCTTTGTGTATGGGTCTGCCTTGGGAACATTGTTTTATCCATCCTTCACTTTTTATTTTTCAACTCATATGCATAGAAAGCTGCTTCAATTTCTTCCTCAAGGTGAGCATATTATTTATAATACAAGCTCATACTAAAACTTATGTTTTCCTTTACGTATCCGTGTACATATGGTAATACATAATGTTACAAAGGTGATATATATTGAATTCGAATCATATCTTATGTTGCTTTTATATCTTACATCTCTATGTTGATCACTTCTCTGTGATATCATATTGAGCTTGGTGCTATTGGATTCACCATTCTCTAAAAGTATTCCTCACTCTAAGTTCTTCTAAGTTTATAGACCATTTTTTTTTCATGTTATTATTGTTA
This sequence comes from Inga leiocalycina, assembly GCA_963242795.1. Lineage (NCBI taxonomy): Eukaryota > Viridiplantae > Streptophyta > Magnoliopsida > Fabales > Fabaceae > Inga > Inga leiocalycina. The sequence goes on along the minus strand of OY725328.1, from coordinate 40,713,692 downwards.
CCATAATTCTTCGAATGGGTTAAGCTCGACCAAATGAGATGTGACTGTGGGGAAAGCCCATTAATTGGTGTATACATGGTGCATAACATATCTACTTTTCGTTATATGAATGATAAGATGTTGCTACTGGGATTCCTTGGAATCCCATTCTTTTTCAAAAATGACAAATGTGCCAGCGGCAGCCAGTAGATCAGAAGAAAAAGTGGTAGGTGAGGCAAATTGATGGTGCGGATCCTGAAAATAGTGCTAGTGGTTATAAATGGTCTTATCTGGGATATTTTGTGATATTTTTGTATAAATTGTAAATATTTTCAAATTCTGCTATGTTGTTTCTTATATGTAAACAAATGCTTTTATCAGTATATTTTTACTCTTCTGTTTGCATGCGGACCTTGGTCTTTATTACCTTGCGCATATCAAAATAAAAACGATTGTTGACAATAGTTGTTGGGGGAGGGCCACTGGCGATCCAGAATACAATCGATACTCTCATCCTTTCTTCTGTGACCTCTGCCGCATCCTTTGTTGTAGTCAAAGAAGAAGGAGAAAACCTAATTATTAGGGAACAATATGAAAAGTTCAAAAGTTTGAGGAGAGACTAAAGTGCCAATTTTTAAAACATTTGTAGGGCTCAATTGTAATTTCCAAAAAATTTGGGCCCTTTTCTGTAATTTTTCATAGTCCCTTTTCTTCATTGATTTGCAATTTTCAGAAATTCTAGGGACCTTGTCTATAATTTTTCCTAGTGCTCAAAGTGTTAATTCTAACCCTCTAAAATCTCCAATTTTCTTCTTAAACACCTACAATGCAAGAGTAAGCACAATATAGCATCAAAAGTTCAAGAAATCATTTGCATAACTAATTACCAAATCATGACCATTTTGCCCCTAGTTACACTTAATTCAATAAAATGTCCCTAACTCAAATTAGTTCTTAATCATGCAATAATATCCTAGGAAATGCATTTAAAATCCCAAATTAATTATGAAAAAGCATATAAACGGTTTGGTATGGTTATGGCATTGTGGTGAGCTAGGTCAATCAAGTATGAGTTCACAGCTTTGTATGCATGACTGCCAAGAGTGAGTCTGGGTTGATCACGGGTATGGTCTCCTTGGGGGGCAAATTGGTGTTGGGTTTCATGTTGGGATTGCTGCTTCGAGGTTTGGCCATTTTTGTCGTTTTCCCTTTTGCTTTTAAGAAGTTAGGGCCCTCTTATTGGTTGAGGTATATTGGCTAATGCTACCACTCCTTCGACCTTAGGGTAGTTTTAGAAGTAGAAGGTCAAATCTATTACCAGAAGTATGATGTTTATGAATACTACTTTTGTCACGTCTGCTCCCCCTTACAAGAACTTGTATCTAGGTTCCTTACGGTTCCTCCTTCTTCTCCACCTTTGAGCTTTGTTGCTCCATCGTGGCATAGGTCATCGGGGGTGGGGAGGGCGAGGAACATGTAGCTATTGAGTCAACATTCTTCCTTGGACATATATCTTATAAGTGATCGTAATGCCCATAATGAAAGCATATTGTCAGGAGCTATTTATACTCCATGAAGAAAGTTTAGCTATCGATCTCGATCTTGGATGTAAGTGGCTTCGAAAGGTCAATGAGAACCGCCATATGAGCAAACTTGCCACGCTAACCTGAGGCCATATTATAGTCTATACAAAGAACTTGGCTAAGGGCTTCTCCTATGTCTTTGATCACACTCTTCTTATAGTATTTGGCGGGGAGTCCAGGAATTCAAATCCGTCCCATAACGTGAGAAGCAATGTGAGTCAAGGGAGAGAAATCTAGTGTCTATGGTTGGACTGTGAAATAGTGGCTAGAATGCATCTAGGGACCGCCCAGCAGCCAAAGAGTTGTCTTTATGTTTATGGTTTCTCCCTCCACATTCTTTATAATTGCACAAGAGTTACAAATCTTGGTTAGCATTCAATAAAAAAAAGGAAATTAGAGATGGAATTACCTCGCTAATCTATCATTAAAAATAGTGACACAATTTAGTGGCATAATTTTTTTGTCACTAAATTAGTGACGGCTAAATTCTATCGATAATTTGTCACTAATTCCATCACAAAAGACTTAGCGGAGGAAATTAGTGATGGAAACATTTTGTCACTAATTTCTGTTACAAAATATTTTGTGATGAAATTAGCAACATAATTTTTTGTCACTAATTCCGTCACAAACTTTTTTGTGACAAACATTGGCAGCAAAAATTAGGGGCAAAACCATTCCGTTATTATTTTCCATCCCTAATTTTTGTCTCAAATATTTTTTGATGGAATTAGCGACAGAATTTTTTCATCAGTAATTTTCGTTGCTACTTCCATCACAAACTTTTTTGTGACAAAAATTAGATATAAAAACCAGTGACTGAAAAATTTCGTCATTAATTTTCGTCGCTAATCATCGACTAATTTTGTCAAAAATATTGTGACAAAATTAGCAACAAATTTTTTTTGCTACTGATTTCCGTCCAGACTTTGTTGCGACAAAAATTATCAACAAAACTAGTGACAAAAAAATTCTGTCACTAATTATAACACCCGAAATTTGGAAAATATGGAGCTGCTACCAAAATTTTGAAAAAGGATAATTTTGGAAACCTTTTTTTTTGAAAGTGAAATTGGTCTACAAAAACTATTTAGGGTTCAAGAATTGATTGTGTATGGGGAAGGTGTTAGACACCCCATAATACCCATTATTAAGAATGGTTACCCTAAGTTAATTATTTAAAAATATATATGGCTTTTAATCTTATGATAATTATCCAAATAAAAAGCAATGTTTACAAAAATAAATGAAATGAAAACTAAAGAAAAAATGAGTATAAATATATTTATTTACAAAGTTGGGCTTAACTTAGGAAGATAGCCTAGGGCTTACGTACCCTTTAGAGGGATCAAAGCCCACGTAGTTCGTTAGAAGTAGAAATGTGTGTCACTTTGTTGGTGTTTTTTAGAAAAAAAATGTTTATTTAATTTATTTGACAAAAATATTTTTTTGTTTGGGTTTGTGTTTTTATTTTTTTTAAAAAAACATATTTTTTATTATGTCATATGAAACCAAATTCATTTACTTTAAGAAAAGAATCTCTTTTTTTTTTTTTGAAAGTTTTTATTTGCAAAAGAAAAAAAAAGGAAGTGCATTCTTATCATATAATTCATTTTAGAAAGTCCAAGAAGGCAAGAAAATCAAGAAAGACATAGTGAGAGCATGTACCTCCGATGCTTTGAGTCTTGCTACAAAAGAGACAAAGTGAGGAAGCCAATGAAAATTGTATCACCAAAGTATAAGAATCCTCTTTTTTATGGAAATATGGGAAAAAAATGTAAGGTGGAAGCACATACAGCTCTTAATGCATAATCTTAGCCAATTCTGCAAACAACTAAGTGAGAGGGTGAAATAATAAAAGATAATGGGAATATGTATGATATAACACATCATTAAAACCCACGCCTCAAATCAGCCGATGAATCATCATAAAGGGTGTACATCTCCAGAATAGTTGGCTGCATAAGAGATGAAGTCAAGGAGCCAAGAAATAACATGAAGAAACAACGTGCATTCATTCCCTGACACAAAAAAATAATACAAGCAAAAGTTTGATTGCAAGAAAGAGAATGTTTGAGGGTATGTGGATGCAATCATGTGTCAGTGGAATCCAGATGCTTGCATTGGTCAACAAAGAGAGATAGTGTCCTTAAGATAAAATAATAAAAAACACAAAGAAACACATTGATGGAATCAAATGGTTATCGCATGCTTGTGTATATCCAAAGGAGAGGTGTCCAGAGTCTTATATGTATGCGCCTCTTGTCATATTGACATTTTCATTGGCTTAGGAAAATATATAAACACCTCATAGAAGAGGGAATAAAAGAACACAAACAAATTCTCAATTAACTCCACCTTCTCTTACACCTACGAGAGAAAAACCCCATATTTTAAAAGAATAATAGCTCTGTACCTTGCTTCCTTTCTCTAAAAGATTCTTCTCAAATTCTTGTGTGTCTTTCTTCAACCCTTGCTCTCTTATTTATAGTCTCAAGGTAGGGTTTTTTTTTTATAAATACTCTTTCTAATTTGACCCAATCACCATCAATGGAGATTTTTTTAAAATTTTTTTTCTATTTTTTGTATTTCCAATTAATAAAACCTCTTAGCTTGACCTAATCACCATTAATGAGAGATTTTTTTTTTAATTTTTTCTCTTTTTTGATTATTTTTCCACAAGTAATTTCCTAATTTAAACCTATCAACATAAATGAAATTTTTTTATTATCGTTTTTATTTATTTTCTTATATTTTCCCTATAATCAATTTCCTAATTTAAACCTATGAATGACAATGTCAATTTGAACACTAATCATCATCAGTGAGTGGGCTTTTTTTTTTTAATTTTGTTTTTAATTTTATGTTTAAATTTTTCTTTAGTGATGATTGCCAATTTGGACTACAATCATCATCTACAAAAGGATTTTTTTTTATTTTTGTTTTTATTTTGTTCCTTTTAATGATGATTGCCAATTTGGACACCGATCATTATCAATGGGAGGATTTTCTTATTATTATGTTTTTATTTTTTCTTTTAATGAGGATTACTTATTTGGACACTAATCATCATTAATGAGAGGATTTTCTTATTTCTCTTTTTTTTTCCTTTAATGCTGATTGCCAATTTAGACACCAATCATTATCAATGAGAGGATTTTCTTTTATTATTTATTATTTTTTAATTTTTGAGCTGGGCTCAGACAAAATAGGGTGTTTACAGTTGCCTCTCTTTACTTGTTTCGTTGCTGAGAAAAGTGTAGTTCTCGTCTATAAAGAAAGTAAAGATAAGAACATGTATTTTGTCCGGCTAAAAGAACAAGGTGCCCCCTTTAGAACCAAAGAGGGTTTGGATAAAAGACAGTGCATATGCCCCTATTTACTTGATTCATAGTGGAGAGGAACGTTGATGGAGCTAGATGATTTCCTGGAGTGGAAGTGAAGCACCTAATTACATAGATCTTTGGTTGGGCATAAAGGAATTGTGTCAACCGTTACTGGGCTTTGAGAGCGCCTGCTAATATAGGGCTCTGAAAGAATAGTGCCTGCCGTTACAGGGCTTTAAAAGAATTATGCCAGCGGTTACTAGGCATTAAGGGTGCCAGCCGTTATTAGGCTTTAAGAATACCTGCCGATATAGGGCTTTGAATAAAAGAATTGTGCCAAGCATTATTGGGATAAAAGAGAATTGTGCCAGCCATTACTGGGCTTTGAGAGTGCTTGCTGATGCAAGGGTTTGAATGAATAGTACTTGTCGTTACACGGCTTTAAAAGAATTGTGCCAAGCGTTATTAGGCTTTAAAAGAATTATGCCAGCCGTTACTAGGCTTTAAGGGTGCCTGCTGATACAGGGCTTTGAAAGAATAGTGCCTACCATTACAGGGCTTTTAAAGGGTGCCAGCTATTATTGGGCTTTGAGTGTACTTGTCAGTACAGGGCTTTGAAAAGGGTGCCAACCGTTACTGGGCTTTGAGGGTACCTGCCGGTACAAGGCTTTAAGAGGGTACCAGCCATTATTGGGCTTTGAGGGTGCCTGCTGATATAGGGCTTTTTGGAGGGTGGCAGTCGTTACTAGGCTTTGAAGGTGTCTACTGGTACAGGGCTTTGAAAGGGTGCCAGTCGTTACTAGGCTTTTAAGGGTGCCTGTTGGTACATGGCTTTGAAAAGGGTGCCTGCCGTTACTGGGCTTTGAGCACTACTAGAAAAAAGGGTTTTAACGTCCCTTTTTTTGGCCTTTCAACGTCTGAAAACAGAGGGACGTCTATGTGAGAGTCGTAGAAAATAACGTCATTAACGTCTGTAAAACAGGGGACGTAGACGGAAGACTTTAGACGTCCCCAGTCCACTGGGGACGTCTAAAGTGGGACCTTAGACGTCCCCAGAAGACCTGGGGATGTCTAAGGTCCACCTTAGACGTCCCCAGGCTCAACTGGGGACGTCTAAGGTCCACCTTAGACGTCCCCAGGTCTTCTGGGGACGTCTAAGGTGGACCTTAGACGTCCCCAGTTGAGCCTGGGGACGTCTAAGGTGTCGCCAGCAGTACTATCCACGTCCCTTTCTTATTAAGGACGTTGAAAGGTTTTTTTTTTTTAAAATGGACCTTTTATACATATTGCACTGTCTGGAAAACATGTAAACTGCAGAAATAGAATTCTAACAACAGAGTAAAACAACAGCAGTTCAGCATAATGAAAACAACAGCAAACACAGTGATCAACCCAAGGCTACTACATGCCACACAAACTTTCAAACCACACAAACTACACAACAATCTATATCCAAGTCTACTACATGCCTAACAAACTTTCAAACCAGACAAACTACACAGCAATCTATATCCAAGTCCCCAGTTTGTACAATAACCAAGACTAAAATCCAATCCATATCCAACAACAATAACGCTAATTATATGTACTACAACAAAAGTATGTCCTACACAAACTACTAAAGACTTTACTCTTCTGGTACACGTTGAAGAAGAAGTCCAGCCATAAAGTCTCTGATCATATTTAATTCTTCATATGAGTAGGCATCTTCATTGTCAAAAATCTGTAAATTAGAAAATAAGCTTAGATGAAATAATGAATGAAGTGAATGAATTCCCATTGAATCACAACACCAAGAATATTATCCTCAGAGAATGAAGAAGCGATTACTTGTTCAAAATCTGTCGTAATGCCACTCTGAATGATGTTAAACATATAAAGCAAGACATAATATCCACATTCCCAGCCGCCAGGTTGTCGAGGGCACTATAAATCAAAAGCAAATGGTTAAAATCAATAAAGGCATATCTAAAACGACCGTCAATCAAAAGAACTTGATTTGAAACTACGTACCTTTGGAAACAACCATCTTGGATCTTTGCCACCTCTACGTTCGCTTGGCCCGCCAAGCGCTCGATACATCGTGCATGCGCTATCATGAAAATGAAAATCAACATAAATTAGAATAATTCATTAAGTCAAGAATCAAGAAGCAATGAAATACAAACAAATAACTTACTGGTTGAAGACGCTTTTAGTTTCTTTGTCTGGTCTTCTATTTAAGGAATCAAACCAGTAAACAACGTGCGACCGAGGACAGACAACACACAAACTCCAGTGATAACTATCACAACATATACAGATTAAAATGAAGTTAGATGGCAAGGCAATTATTTACTAAAAATCTCAAATACACAAAATTAAAATGAGTACCCTTGAACAATCGGTGCTAGATAACAACTATACTCGTCCTCTGACAATGTAAAGCCCACATAGTTCGTCCTTCGTTTCAATGTATTCTCAACCCTTGTCGTATGTGCAGGAGACAAGAATCCATATAAATCAACTTTCTGAGAGTCAACGCATATACGACGGAAGGAGCTATAATAGAATTAAAATGATGAATGTATTAGCTAGTTAAAATCAACTTAACTAAATGAATCAAAAAATGGGAAATAAAAAACTTACAGGATTGCAAATTTGCCCCATCCAATATCTAGCTCCTCGAACTTCATGAACTGTTTAAGATCTTGTTGATCAATTGTGAAGTGATACTCTGTATTCTGGCCCACAATCCCTGGAGGCATATGCAAATCAATCTGGCGAATGCCTTTATAGATATGCTGCAATCGTGCTAAGAAGGGCCATTTCTCTGCTTCCTGCTCGTTCTTTTAGAACATAAAAACACATACTGTTAGTAGGATGTCAACACATCTCAAGTAAAAGTGAGGTAGTTCCATACCATTGGAGGTGTTTGTGGTAACAAGCCAATAAGATGTACAGGCTAAAGGATGAAAGATCCTCTCGCCTGAGCTATCGTGGCAACCTCGTCATCAGGAATAGGGATGGCTGTACCTTCTTCCCCCTCTCGAACACACGTCACAGTCACCCTACGCAAATGCTGTGGAATTTGCTGATGGTGGTGGGTGGTAGCTTGTGTGTGAACGAGAGCATCTGCAACTACACGCAGCACTGGGGCATCCAAAGAGAGGATGGCAGGTTCTCCCTGCGCTGGAGGGGGAGAAGGGTCACCAAGTGGTTCCTCCGCCAGGTTGTAACTTCCTTTGGTGCTGTGGAAGGCCGGGGATGAATGGGTTCTACGCTCGGTAGTTGCCATCTGCGACTCAAACATCTTCTGCATTTCAGCTCGTAGCTCAGGCATCATCTCAAGACGTAGCTCTGGCAACAGCTTTTGTCGGAGCTTGTCGTGAAGGTTGGCCTCGAGCTCTTGTGAGACTTCCTGACGAATCTTGGCCACAAGCTCCCTACTGGGTTCAGCTTGTGACGAATAAGGATGTGAGGCTGGGCCAAAATACTTCGTGACACGAACTCCCACTGCCTCCCCTCGAACATGACCAGGGTGATCTGGCTTCCCAATCGCCGTTGACAAGATGTCCATCCGTCCACTTGGAGTGAACGAACCTTGGCTACTATGATCTTCCAGTTCATCCTGCAGCATAAAAGTTATCGTAAGCACTCACAATATGCAAAAATAAGTTTGTAATTATGCTCTAACTACTTACAATTCTTGCGGCAACCTCAGCAACAGTCGGATTTACGTACTTCCCACCCTTAAGCCTCCCTGCTTTCCATTTTTTGTGACGTGGCGGAGGTGGCGGGGGCTGGACCACAACGGTAGGATCTAATGTGGCTGCTTCCTTCAATTTCTCCAACTCTTCTGCCATCATCTGTCGCTGAAGCTTCCGATAACCACCACGAGACATGCAATGTTGATAGTTATTAGCTACTTGCCTCTCTGCATTTGCTGCACTTAATGCCTTTTAAAGGAAAACAACGAACACCGAATCAATAATGTCAACTATATTCAAATAAAACACTATGATTACAGAAATCTTACCAAAAAGTTTGGATCTTCTCGTGATGCCATAAACAACCTCCAGTCCTCTGGAGACAAAAATGGATACTCATGACATGGATCCTTACCCCTCAAGTCCCCTCGAATGTAATCTCGTGTGAGCCTGTTCTTGAAATTTTTCCATCGTAGATGAACCTCTGTCATCCACTCCTTGTACATTTCCGTGGTGTCAGGGACATCATAGGTTTGCTGCAAGGTAAAAACATACGTTAATTATATTTGAAGCGATAGGAATAAAGATATAATGCAGATGTATTGAAACTTATATATACCAAAAGTTGTTGCCAAATCAAATCTTTGGTTTTTGGTGGAACCAACTTCCAATTAGCATAGGTAATGCGAACTTTGCTTCGAGCCAAAAAACCTACGTAGCTAATGAAATGGTCTTCCTCCGGACCAATTGGTTTCATGTCTTGATCAAAGTCAATATGCAACCTCTCCTGTTGATGGTTATGACGTGCTACCAATGCAGGCATTTTTGTACTGCCTCTAACCCTTCGTCTCGCAACCGGTTCACGTGTCGCATCACGTTCAGTCCTATTCATTTCATTGTCCCTATCACTTGAAAAGTCACCAGAGTTGTCCATATTCCTGTAAGCACAAAAATCATTGTCAGATAGGTGAATAAATTGTAAGTAAATGAATAAACTGAGACGTAATAAAACAAACAGCACACATTACTATTTTCTAAGTTAAGCTCTTACTCAAGATTGTTTCCCATATTCCTTCACCATGATCATTTCTCACAGCATATTCTTCATCATCTACCAATTCTCTTTCTTCAATTGTTGTAGGTGGATTAATTGTGAAAGGTGGTGTGTCGTCAAGGTTGAAGGTCGGATCACCATGCTTCTGTTTTTTACTCTGAAGTACAATGGACATTTCCTTATTTGCGGGATCTGTGACATAGAACACTTGTTTCGCCTGGCTTGCTAGAATGAAGGGCTCATCCCTATAACCTACTCTTTCAAGATCAACTGAGACAAATCCAAATTGTTGATCTATTACCACAGCATTATTGCTAACCCACTTACACTTGAATAAAGCAACTTTGAACTTGTTATAAGTGATTTCCCATATTTCTTCTATCACTCCATAATAGGCCATGGATGCTAATAAGGGGTTTTTGTCTTTCGAACTGGAAAAGTGCATGGCTTCAGCTTCTACCATCACCCCACTATTTTGCATGGTACTCCTGTCATCTTGGTCTTTTGTGTAGAAAGAATACCCGTTTATATCATAACCGCTCCAAGTAATGATCTGAAAGGAAGGCCCCCAGGCTAGCCACTCTACTGTCCCAGACACACCGGTCTCATGCAAAACCTTTTCCTCAAACCACTGAATGAATGTCTTGTTTTGCTCAATAGTAATCTGAATGTCATTCTTCCTCGGATTCTCTTTCTTCAATCTCTTTCTGTGTTCTTCTATGTACGGTTGCACTTCTGCCATGTTATTCAGGATATAAAGGTGTGCTTGCAACACCTCTTCACGAGGCATAGTCTTCACTTTCAGTCCTCGTGTTCCCTTGCTTCTCCCCTCTTCATGCCGAGATTGTTCCTTCTTCCCTGATAGATAATCGCTGCAGAAGTCCATAGCCTCTTCAACAACATACCTTTCAACTATTGAGGCTTCTAGTCGATAGGGATTTTTAGAGTACCCTTTTAAGATCTTCATGTATCGCTTGAAAGGGTACATCCACCTCAGGTAAACTGGACTGTAGAGCCTTACCTCCCTTACCAAATGAACTATCAAATGGACCATTATATCAAAAAAAGAAGGAGGAAAGTGCATCTCTAATTGGGACAATATGATATAACCCTCAGCTTCCAGTTCATCCAGCTTTTCAGTGTCAATGACTTTGTTACAGATAGCATTAAAGAAAACACACAATCTTGTCACAGTGTTTCGAACTTCATCTTTCATAATCCCTTTAATAGCTACTGGTAACAGTTGTTGCATCAACACATGATAATCATGGGACTTCATTCCTACTAACTTCAAATCGTCCATTGACACACACCTTCTCACATTCGAAGAATATCCTTGTGGTACCTTAATTTCATGCAAACACCCACACAAACTTCTTTTCTCCGCTTTTGATAGTGTATGCGCTGTTGGCTCCATGTATGCCCTCCTACCATCATCTCTTAGCTGTGGATGTAACCGTTCTCTTATTCCCATATCAACAAGGTCTAGTCTCGCATTAATCCCATCCTTGGTCTTCCCTGGAATGTGCAAAAGTGTACTGACAAGGCTATCACAAACGTTTTTCTCCACGTGCATTACATCAATACTGTGCCTCACGTCAAGACTACGCCAATATGGAAGATCAAAGAAAATTGATCTCTTCTTCCATATGTTCTTCTCACCCGAAGTCTTATGATTCTTACCGAGTAAGACATTGATACGTTCAACCCGACTGTAAACTTCCTCTCCGGTTAATGCCTTTGGAGCCATTCCATGCTCTGGCAAGCCGTTAAAACGCTTTCTTAACCTACGATACGGGTGGAATCTAGGAAGGAACCTCCTGTGACCTAGGTAGACCGTTTTTCTTCCATGTTTCAGTTGGTGGAAGTGAGTGTCTGCTTCACAGATCGGACATGCTTTATGCCCCTTCACACTGTACCCTGAGAGGTTTCCGTAGGCAGGGAAGTCATTTATGGTGGTGAACAGCATTGCACGTAGCTTGAATGACTCATTCTTATACGCATCAAACACATCTACGCCTTCCTCCCATAACTTCTTCAAGTCCTCAATCAAAGGCGCCAGGTAGACATCGATATCGTTTCCTGGCTGTTTTGGTCCAGAAATCATCATAGAAAGCATCACATACTTGTGTTTCATACAAAGCCAGGGAGGCAAGTTGTATATTACAAGGAGTACTGGCCACGCACTGTGTGTGCTATTAAGAGTTCCATACGGATTGATGCCATTTGTACAGAGCCCAAGCCGAAGGTTTCTCAGCTCGCTGCCAAATTCAGGGAACATTTCATCTACTTTCTTCTACTGTGGAGAGTCAGCCGGGTGCCGAAGATATTTTCCGTCGGATATTCTGTCATCCGAATGCCATCTCAACTTCTTCGCCTTTTTTGCAGTGCCAAATAAACGCTTAAAGCGTGGTATTATTGGAAGATACCACAAAAATTTTACAGGTTGCCTTTTAGTCTTCCCATCGCCACAACCACCATCTTTCTTCACTTTGTATCGTGCGGTTTGACACTTAGGGCACTCACTCAGGCCTTCATACTCCTTTCTGTACAGTACACAGTCATTAGGGCAAGCATGTATCTTTTTATACTCCATACCCATTGTCGATAGGATTTTCTTGGCCTCATACATACGATTTGGAAGTACATTATCGTCTGGAAACATATCACACAACAGTTCAAGCAGCAATGTGAAACTACTATCGGTCCACCCACAAGTTGCTTTTAAGTTAACCAAATGTAATGTTCCTGTGAGCCGTGTGTACTTACTCCCAGGGTACAACGGTGTCTCTGCATCACTCCGCAGGCTGTCATATTCATGCGACTGCGCAAACGATTCTACCTCAACATCGTGAATCATTCTCTCCATTGTATCTTCATCTATGACATCCACAGCTTCCTTCTTATGTGACGGACAATCAGTTACTTCCTCACCATGCCATATCCACCTTGTGTATCGAAGATTTATTCCATCACAAAGTAGGTGATCCCTTATAACTTCAACATCCCGTTTTCTTTCATTTAAACAATTGACACAGGGACAAAAATACATCCCATTTTTTGCTGGAACGTTCCTCCTAGCAAATTCAATAAAGTTTTCAACCCCATTCTCATATTCTTCACTTGTTCTCAGAGCATTCATCCAACTATGATCCATTTTATTACCACCTATGCCATTTCCATTTACACTCAAGTTTAGAATAATTGAAAACAGGGGAATTGCCTTTTACAAGCATGTTTTTCAAAATTTTGGCAGCATTTCCCCTTAAAATTGAGACATCCCAAAATCAAAATAACAAACCATCTCAGCTTAATATTTCAAAAACATATTCTATACAATAATCCTGTTTAGATTTTATTGTTTAGATTCAATTTTTGAGCCAATGAAAATTAATTCACTAGAGATTATTTTCTTACTATTTAACAACAACATCTACAACAACAATAAGAACAATAATTATAATAATAATAATTTATTTCTTAAGATCTCAATTTAGATTCAATTTTTGAGCCAATGAAAATTAATTCACTAGAGATTATTTTCTTACTATTTAACAACAACATCTACAACAACAATAAGAACAATAATTATAATAATAATAATTTATTTCTTAAGATCTCAATTTACCAATTTCTTAATTAAATATGCTTTATGAAAAATATGAATATCTACTAAGTAAATAAAAAATATGTTTATTCATTATATTCTAATTGAATGATAAGTAAATATGCTTATTCAATTTTGTCAAATAATGAATATATATATATATATATATTAAATACAAATTATATATACACTTCAGCAGCCCCAAATACGCAGGGCAGTATACATTGCCTAGTGTCTGGTCTTGCTTAGTACTTGGCCTAGCTTGAAGATGCCTCAATAATTTATGGGTTGATTTTTTAGTTAATGAGAATTTCATGTTTCTCAAAACAATGAAAAAAAGCAAAAGATTAAAACTTGATGTGGTACGTCTTAAATTCAGCAAAATAGCAAAGATAAAGCTCAAGCACAAACCACACTTCAATTCTAGCACAGAACAAAGGCATTTTCCTAATCATTCACAAATTCATTCAAACCACACTTATATTCCAGCACAGAACAAACACATTTTTCCTAATATATCATTCACAAATTCATTCAACCCACACTTAAATTCCAGCACAGAACAAAGGCATTTTCCTAATCATTCACAAATTCATTCACAAGTTTAGTTTTAGTTAACCTGAAGCACAGAACTTTAGAGCAGATGACCCACGGTGGTGAGAGGAGCCCGACTGTGGAGAGAATGATAGAGAACAGTGCAGAACCAGCAGAGCAAAGATGCAACGGTCTGGATGAAATAGAGGCTAAGAAGGAACAAGAACAAACAGGGGAGAGGAGAAATGGCCTCGCATATTCAGAAGTGATGAAGGTAGGAGAATATTTAGCAACAAGCAGGGGAGAGGGGACGGAAGTGAAAGAGTAAAGTAAAAAAAAACAAGAAGGACGTCCCCAGATGGATGGGGACGTTTAATGTTCAAGCTTTAGACGTCCCTAGACCATCTGGGGACGTCTAAAGTGTGTTATTTTTTTCCCCCGAAGTTCATATGCATTTCTGGAGTGTTTAGACGTCCCCATGTTTGTTGGGGACGTCTAAAACAGTCTTTAGACGTCCCCAATGAACATGGGGACGTCTAAAACTAATTCAGGCGCGAGATTCAATTTTTTTTAACGAGCCAACCTTTCAACTTTGATCTATAATTACGCATATGCCACCGCCCCATATTTTGGGCGTCCCTTTTTGAAAAAGGGACGTCCTTTAGGGACTTTATATGTATATTCTGTAGTAATGGAGGGTTCCTGCCAGTATAAGCATTTTGAAAAGGGCGTTAGCCATTACTGGGCTTTGAGGTTGCCAGCTGGTATAGGGCTTTTGAAAGGGTGCTATGAATATGTGATGCCCCTCTGAGTAGTGCTTATGATAATGCCAATGAAGATAATAACACTGATTATGAAGTGCTAATGATGATGTCGTAAATGAAGAAGTTGATGACACTAAGTGTGTGGTACCCCTACATGATAAGGTTTGTGTACTATGATGATGATAATGATGATAATAGTGATGATGATGATGTTAATGATGATGTTGATAATGGAGATGATGAAATGATAATGAGAATAAGTGCAACAATGGTGGTATTAAAGAATAGCCTAGTAAGTGATATTACTCCTTTTACATCTAGGTACCTAACCAGAACCCCCTTTCTCGTGTAGTCTTATAGGATGTATAAAGATGTGTATAATGAGATTCACATAAATGTCACAACCTAAGACCCACAGTTTAGATTGTGTCCCTTTGTTAACTATTTGACCACACAACAGAAATTCCAGTTGGGACCTTTGCTAATGATCCTAAAATTACACAAGTTAATTAGGAGTAGAGGATACCATGTATAACATCATGAGTGTTTATCCAGAAAAAAGTTGTACTTTCATTAAAAAGAGTTACTCTTATACAAATCATGACACAAATTTGACATGTGATTTAATAGAAGGGAAAGAGATGCTAAGGATGTAGATTCATTTGAAAGAAATGATCTTCCAATATTCAGGTGGATGCATAATAATGAGCATATATTGGTGTAGACGTGATGCTATTAGGAGGTCCTTCGCTTTTGGTTTCGTGTAGTACCCTTGATGGTGCCTTGCTTAATTGCCAAAGATATGTACTTTTCGTCAAGGGATAACGGAGTCATCCAAATAAACAAAGTAAAGAGATTCATGGGTCTAGGACTGATAACCTTCTTCGACATTTATTTAACTCGCCTTTTCAGGTTTTTGACCTAGCGAGCTCCCAATTTTGTGCTCTAATTTTGACTAAGCCACCCTTTTTGGTTTTCAACTTAGCGAGGTTTCTTTTTTGCTCTAGCTTCTGCCTAATCCACCCTTTTAGGTTTTCAACTTAGCGAGCTTTTATTTTTTGCTCTAACTTTTGCCTAAACTACCCTTTTGGGTTTTCAACTTAGCGAGCTTCTTGTTTTTTTTACCCTAACTTTTGGCTAGGCCGCCCTTTCAGGTTTTCAACTTAGCAGGCTTTTCTTTCTTCTTTTTTTTGCTCTAACTTCTGCCTAAACCGCCCTTTTGGGTTTTCAACTTAACGAGTTTTTCTTTGCTCTAACTTTTGCCTAAGTTGCCCTTTGGGTTTTCAACTTAGCGAGCTTTTTTGTATGTATAGTATTTCTTTACAGCATCTGAATTATTGGTCTTGCTAAATCTTGGCCATTCATGTCTGTCAATATCAATGCCCCTCTAGAGAAAGCCTGCTTAACAACATATGGGCCTTTATATTTCGGAGCCTATTTACCTATGTCATCTTCTTAATTTGGCAGGATCTTCTTGAGAACCAGATCTTCTCTTTAAACCCCCTTGGTTGCAGTTTCTTATTAAAGGCCCTTGCCACTTGAGACTGATATAACTGCCTATGACATATTGATGTCAGTCTCTTTTCTTCAATCATATTTAATTGTTCAAACCGAGAGCATATTGATTCACTTTCATCTAGGTCTGATTCATCCAAGATTCTCAGGAATGGTATTTCCACTTCGATTGGAGTGACAACCTCTATGCCATAAACTAAAGAGTAAGGGGTTACCCTAGTTGAAGTACGCATTGTGGTATGATATCCATGTAATGCATATAGAAGGATTTCATGCCAGTCCTTATAGGTCACTGTCATTTTGCCTATGATATTCTTAATGTTTTTATTGGATGCCTTAACTGTGCCATTCATCTGTGGCCTATATGGTGTAGAATTATGATGTTTGGTCTTGAACTGATCGCATAATTCTTTACCTGCTGCCCTGTTAAGGTTTGGTGCATTGTCAGTTATGATCCTCTCCGGCAACTCATATCTATAGATGATATTGGCCTTTAAGAATTTGGTGAAGGCCTTTTGAATAATACTAGCAAAGGAATTAGCTTCCATCCACTTAGTGAAATAGTCAATAGCAACAAGGATGAAACGATGACCATTCGAAGCTTTTGGGTTAATTGGCTTGATGACATCAATCACCTACATGGGAAATAGCCATGGAGATACAAGGCTATGCATTAGAGTCGTACGAGCATTAGCTTTATTGGCATATATCTAGCACTTATGACACATTTTAACATAATTGATACAATTCTTCTCTATAGTTATCCAGTAGTAGCTGGATCTTTGAGCTTGTTTAGTTAATAAGTAGCCATTTGCAGGTGTACCACATATGTTCATAGATCTCTGCCATAATCTTGTGTACCTCCCTCATGTCTACACAGCGTTGCAATGTCCTATCAAAGCTCCTTTTATACAGGATGTTATTACTAATAAAAAAGCCCATGGCCATTCGCCGGATAGTCTTTTTTTCATTGTGTGTTGTATCTAGAAGGTAAGTTCCATGTTCCATATACATCTTGATACTATGGTACCAAGGTTGTTCGTCATTCTCTTTTCCAATGTTGAAGCAAAATGCTAGAGATCTTTTAGTCTCAAACTACATTAGCTAAACTTGGACTCCACAATCGAGTTGGATCATAGTTGCTAAAGTAGCTAAAGCATCAGTAAAGCAATTCTTTTCTCTGGCCATATGATGGAAATTGATTACTTCAAAATTTTTGATCAACTCTATCAAATACTCTTGATAAGAGATCAACTTTAGGTCTTTAGTACGCCATTCACAGTCACTTGATAAATTATAAGAGCTGAGTCACCATAAACTTTCTAGGTTTTTTATTCTAAGATCTATGGCAGCTTAGAGACCATTAATACAAGCTTCGTATTCTGCCATGTTATTAGTGTAGTCAAATCCTAACTTTATAGCAATCAGGAATTGCTTTCCATTTGGGGATATAATCACTACCCCTATACTATTGCCATGCATATTTGCTGCACCATCAAAATACATCTCTCACTCCTTTAATTTGCTTTCCTCAATTGGATCCTCTGTAGCACATATGTCTTCATTTGGGAATTTGAAATCTAGTGGTTGGAATTCATCTATGGGGTTTTCTGCTAAGTGATTGGCTATCGTACCACCCTAGACGGATTTTTAAGTAACATACCTTATATCATATTCAAACAATATTGCCTGCCACTTTAAGACTCTTCCAGCTACATGCGGGCTTTCAAAGATGTATTTGAGTGGGTCTACTTTAGAAATTAACCAAGTGGTGTAATAAAGCATGTATTGCCTTAACCTCCTTATAGCCCAGACTAAACCACAACAAGTTCGCTTGATCATCTAGTAACGTGACTCACAGTCATTAAACTTCTTGCTCAAGTAATATATTGCTTGTTCTCTTTACCTAGATGTATCGTGTTGCCCTAGCATGGCCCCCATAAAGTTAGGTCGTATTGTCAAATATAAAATTAAAGGTTATCCTGGTGTAGGAGGAACTAAAATTGGGGGATTTAGCAAATAATCCTTGATTCTATCAAATACTTACTGGCAATCTTCATCTCACTTCTTTGTGTAGTTCTTCTTTGAAAGCTTGAATATCAGCTCATAAGTTGTAGTCAGGTTGGCAATGAATTGTGTAATGTAATTCAATTTCCTAAAGAAGCTTCGAACTTCTTTTTCTATTTGAGGAGGGGGCATTTCCCGTATGCTTTTATTTTGTTAGGATCTACTATAATCCTTTTTTGACTTATAAAGAACCCCAACAATTTCCCAGATAAAGCTTTGAAGATATACTTGTTAGGATTTAGTCACAGCTTATACTTACGTAGCCTTTCAAACAACTTCCTTAGCACTGCAACATGGCTTTCTTTATCAGAAGATTTAGCTACCATATCATCCATGTATACTTCAAGTTTTTTATGTATCATATCATGAAGAGTGCCACCATGGCATGTTGATAAGTTGCCCCTACATTCTTTAGCCTGAATGGCATGACGCGGTAACAATAAGTGACCCATTGCATAATAAAGGTGGTTTTTTCTTTATCCTCTTCATAGGGATTTGGTTATACCTTGAGTACCCATCCATGAATAAGTACTTATAGCTACAGACCGTATTATCAACTAGGACATCGATATGAGGCAATGAAAAATCATCTTTTGGGCTAGATTTGTTCAGATCTCAATAATCAACACACATTCAAATTCTACCATCCTTCTTTGGGACAAGAACAACATTTTCTATCCATTATGGGTATTTAACTACTTCCAGGAAACCCTCTTATACTTGCTTCATCACCTCATCTTAAACCACTAAGGACATATCAGAAGTAAGCCTTCTCAATTTTTGCTTTTAGACCTTGGTGTCTGGGAATAAGGGAATTTTATGAGAGGCAATCCCTAGATCAATACTTGACATATCTTGATAGGACCATACAAAAACATCCATGAATTCTTTGAAGAGTTCAACCATTTGCTCTCTTTCGGGGTTATCTACTATCTTTAGTTCTCTCTTTTCTTCCTCTGTGCCCATTTTTATTACTTCAATTATATCTTCATGTAGGCACATTCTATTGTTATCGAATTTGATGATTTTTTTGTACACTTGAATGATCTCATTATCATTACACTCGTAATCATGCATATAAATGGCAATAAGCAAATCATCATTTAAGACTCAGAAACCTTTACGTTGGATAGGAGTCTAAGGAAATCAATTTCCTGGAGGGCAAAAAATGAATAATGAATGAATAGGAGGGCAAAAAAAGGAAGAATGGATATAAATAAGTGAATTTTATTCGCATATCATTCTTTATTCATGGTTCATATAAGAGCTTGCCTAAAGTCGCATACAAAACATAAAAGGAAAAATTTTAGCTAGACATGTTACTCTAAAATAATAGAATTGAAGGTGGTCTCAAACTCCCAATTTTCTAGGGCTTTTCCAGAATCATCAGCTGAAATCCATGTGCAGGTCCTTTCACCTATTGTAGAAACTATTGCAATAGTTAGCTTGTTTAGCACTTTAAAGGACATCAGGAATGTGTTCCTTATGTGGGGGATCTTAAAGTGCTCATCCTCCCTCCCTATCTTTAAGCTTGCTTGCTCTTTTAACTGTCTTTCCAATGATGGCTCGTATCCCAACCCTTGGCGCTTGTGATTCTCTTGCAGATTTATAAGGGATTTGATGCTTACACGTGAGTGCCCAATCCTCCACCATACTTAAACCCATTCTTCTCCATTATCTTGTTTTCTATGGAGTTGACATTCTTATATCCCTTGGGTCCTTCAACTTTAAAGCTTTGGAAACCATTCCTTCCTCGTGCTCGACAGCCTCAATGTATGGAAGAGAACTTGGCTTGCTAACCATGATTTCTTCTTTGCCCTTAATTATTACGATCTTCCCACTATCAACGAATTTTACCTTTTGGTGTAAGGTAGAAGGTACTGCCCCAGCTGAGTGTGTCTATTGCCTCCCCAATAGCATATAGTAGGATGGGTCAATATTTATAAGTTGAAAGTCTACTGTGAATGAAGTTGGTCTAATTTGCAAAGGCAAATAGACCTTTCCCAACACGCCTCTCCCAGTACCATTGAACCCACTAACCACCATGTTACTCTTTTCAACCTCTGATGCCTCTACTGACAATTGCTTAAATGTAGATAGTAGCAAAACATTTAACGCTGATCATCCATCCATCGATACTTTGGCTACAACGAACCCTTTACACTTCAGGGTAATGTAGAGGGCTTTATATTGATCAACGGCTAACTGAACAACCTCTTCTCCTGAAAATGAGATGGAAGAGAACGCCCTCACCATATTTATAATGCTTGCCACCTTCTCTAGGGTCATACTGGACTGCACATATGCTTCATCTAGGGCCTTTTGTAAAGCAAGACGATGCGGTTTAGAACTCAAGGTAAAAGAGAGAATTGAGACCTTGGCTGGAGTTTGATTCAATTGGTCTACTATGCTATATTCACTTTGCTTCATGATTTGAAGGAATTCTTCATCATTCTTTTCCATGTCTTTTAGACCAGAACTTGATAGAATATCAACATTGACTTGTTTTCCCTTCTTTGACGATCCAACATTTTGTGATAGATAAGCTTTCCCACTTCATATGTCTCTTATTGGGTGAACCATTATTTCTTTGCTGGCCTCGGCTTCCATTACTTTCCCTGAGGGATTCTCAACAATACCTTTATACCTCTATGGTACGACGTGATTATTCTAATATGGAAAAGGAGTTGGTATCTTAATGGTCATGGAAGACAATCGCAATGGTGTCAAGATGGTGAAAGAGACAACATTGGAAATTCTTTTTTCATATGGTTCCTTAATGACAAACTTGACATGTCTCTTTCCTACCATGCCTACTTCTTTCTCCTTTCGAAGAGTATAACCTAGCTACTACCTTTAAATGAGCTTAGATATCTTCTCCTACTAGTAGAGGATCGTTAGAGAACTCAATTTCATTAACAACATTTACTTGGTTTTTGTGGCTTGGAAGATGATTGGCATTGATAGCGGAGTTGTCATTTCTCTTCAATTGAATGTGTTTAGAATCAATTAAGTTTGTTGTATTCCTCTTGAATGTTACACAATCCTGTATTAAGTGTCCCAGGGCACCCATATGGTATCCACCTCGGGCATTAGAGTCATACCAAGCAGGGTACGGCAGTTGAAGCTATTTGCTAGTACGTGGCCCTAATAGTTGAGATTCTAAAAGTTGGAGATATAGCTCGGTATTTGTCATGCCAAAATCTGGCCATTGGCGATTATCTCGTTGCTGTCAATTCCTTTGTCCTCCAAATTGACCTTACTTTTTTGGTATTGAATCATTCTTTGTCTGTCGAAACCCATCATTACCACCTTGATGTATTGCTTGGGGCTATCTAGTGGTTTGGATGAAGCTAACATCAACTTCCTTCTTCTTCCCATTGTTCCCTTCTTTGATGTTGCTCTCACTTTGAAGAATCTTGTTGTCGCGTATATCAGCATCGATTCGCTCACTAATCTCAATCAAACTAGAAAAATTGATAACGTGCGTCCCAACCATTTATCTATAATAAGGTTCCTACAAAGTACAAATGAAAAAAGAATTAAGCTCAGATGGTATAAGGGGAGGTTGAACTTGTGCTACTATCGTCCTCTATCTTTAAAAGCTTCAGTCGCTTTCTTGCTCATTGACTTCAGTTGTTCCCTGGTGGGGGCAGTGTCAAGATTGAACTTGTATTGTTTCATGAATACATCAGTCAAATCTCTACATTTCTTGATCTTTGTTTGATCAAGTTGCATGTACCATTCTAGGATGGCCCTTTCAAGCTCTCGTAGAAGAAGAGTAGCAAAAAGTTTTCGTATTGTGACCATACAAGTATCTTGGTGTAATAAGCCTTAAGATATTATATCAGATTCCCCGTACCATTATACTTATTGAAGTTCAACATCTTGAATTTCTTGGGAATCGAGACATATGGTGCAAGCATAAATCCTTTAGATCAAGTGAACCCCAAGTGTTTAGTCTTTGGAGGGCTTTGACTTGGTCTTTTACTTCACCTAGCTCTTCCTTCCATCCTTCCTTTTCAATGATAGGGAGGGAATGTTGAAAGTGTATGTTGAATCTTCACCTGGTTGCTCCTCCTTAGTGGTCAAAATTTGAGGATTCTATTTATTCCAAGGGGCTTCTATCATTTTTTCTTTCTCACCATTTGCTGGTATACTTATCTCAGCATTTTTCAATGGAACAGATGTTCCTGGCTCGTTCTCATTATTTTGGGCTTAAAGAGCTATAGTCAAGGTGTAAATCATTTCTTTCAAATATGTCATTTGTGTCCCCATATGAGACATCTGATTATTCAGATTAGATTCGACTTCACTAGTATTGGCTACCATCTGATGACTACGTGAGTGCGTATTGTATGAATGTGTAGTAGGTAACTAGTTAGGACGTTTAGATGGAGCAATATTGTATCACTTGCTTAGAAAGGAACAAAATATCATTAGTTTATTTAAACTCACAATTTTAAGAGGGCATACCGAGTTATCCACGATGTATTGGCATAAATGTCTTCTGGTACAAGTATCCTCTAGGTTCCTAAGGGAATCTATTATTCCACAGGAGTGCTAGAGTTGATTATTAGATAGGAGGGACCTTGAGTCCCATCCTAACCAAGATCTTGTCATTGATGAGTGCTTAGTTGGCACATAGTCTTCCGGAACGAGTGTCCTCTAGCCTCCTTAGAGAATCCATTATTCTACAGGGAGAACTAGAGTTGATCATTAGACAAGGGGACCTTGAATCCCGTCCTAGCCCAAGATCTTGTTATTGATCATAGTGATATGCACGCAAAAAAATGATAGTAAATGGAGTGAGATATACTTTTATTTGATAATATCAAAATTTAGCAACAAGTTTGAGTTCCTCTACTATTTGATTACATAAGTGGAAAAATTCAACAATATCCGCTGGTGGATTCAAAAGAATAATCATACCTTCAGCGCACTTGAATGTGCTAACAAATTCTGGGATCTTGGTATTAGCAAAGTTGATTAAGTTACCATACCTCATTACCCATTCTTCTGTCACAACAACTTGTCTGTGGTAGAGGAGTTCCCAATTGGCTAAATCTTTCCTTTCATGATTCATTTTGTCCATGAGGCTCTAGATGGTTTCAGCATTACTAGCTCTTACAGCAACCAATTCACCCTTCTTGCTTTCTAAGAGTTGAGTAAGAATATCAACTTCCCCTTACAATTTCTTAAGGGGGAATCGTCTTGTTATTTCTCTTCAAGCAACTCTATTTTTGTAGTCATCTTCAATAGTCAAACTCTATTGTTCTTCATTTGCCTGTCGTTTTCTTACATAGCCCTTTTTAAGCTTTTGTTTTCTTCTTCCATCTTCATGATTCTTGAGCGTTCTTCTAAATCTCTTCCCTTTCTCTTTTCTATCAATTTTTCTTAGAGGGATGCGCATTTGTCCTCTAACTGACTTATCTTTCTCTTATTTTGAGATTCTATCACAGATAGCTCCTCCAGCTCCTTTTCTCTTATTTCCAGGTGCCTTGCCAATTCTTTGTTTACTTCTTGGGCATTATTTTCTTATAAAGGATCTTGGGGAGAATAAGATAGATTGGCTCCTTTAATTCTGTCCTTAAGCCAGTCCTTATAGCTTGAAGTTGCACCTATTTCTCTCTTCCCCAGCTCATCATTTCCCTTGTATGACATCTTGCCCCAAGCTTCTTTAATTTCTTGACATAATCCCTCACACCCTCTTCTTCATACAAGAAGTGTATAGCTTGCACTTTTTATTGAGAGGGAGCTTTTTGCCTAAATGCTAATTTCCTTAACGCTAAAGAAAGGTTGTAATTGATACATCCTTTTGGTCCTATGAGAGGCATATTAGAAAAGTCCCCACAGTGATGAATAATCTCTTCATCCTCCCACTATTCTATTTTCCATAAGAGAGAATCTTCTGTTAACTGTGAGAGCACCTTCTTCCAATCATTTTTGTTTAATTGAAAATGATTGAAAGCATAAGTGGATTAGTAAACTTGTCATGCCTTTCTCAAAAGTACTTCTTCTTTCCATACACGTGGCTCAACATCCATACCTCAAGTAATGCAAGACAACATTTTATTTGACCCTCCTTCTTTAGGTGGCAATGAGATAATGACATGTAGGTCTCTGCTAAAATTGCGGGTAGCAGGTTGATTTGGTAATGTTTGACCAATTGAAAGACATTAATAGCTCAAGTTGATTATTCCTATTGCTAAAGGAAAAAGGATCATGCCATCAATAGCAAAGGCAAAGACCCTACAAAAACTCTCCAAATCTTCATTCTCTGCTAATCTTGCTAAGGGAGCTTCCACTTTGGTCCTTTTAATTCCCTTGACCTGTCCGGTGCCTACAATCTGTACTTCTTCCATGTGAACCCCCAATAGCTTCGCTATTCCTCCCTGAGAAAGTAGCTAGCTTGGATAATGATAGATCTTATCATTCCTCTTAATTGGCATCCTAAGGATTTTCCCGTATTCCTCAAGGGTTGGGGCTAGTTGAAAATCAGAGAAAGTGAAGCATCTTAAAAAGGCATCCCAATACTAGACCATTTTTATGATAACATCAGTATGCATAGGAACATGTAATAAATCAATGATGTTTCCATACTTCTTCATGAAGCCCAATTTGAATGAACCTTGAATGTGGAAACTTAATCGAATTAGGCCTTCAAGTGGTTATACTCCTACAGTCAATCTAATGCCCTTCCCTCTATACACTTTTCCTATAAGAACTTGATTCAAACTTGGTTTTTATGCCATTTAACCTTTATGCCAAATTTTCAGTTGTGGATAACTAGCTTGCCCTTTATTAAAGAAAAGAGAAGGAAGAGTCAGAAAGTATTTCCAAATGCATGCTATGAGATGATTACATGTGCTTCTAGCCTTGATATGGGTAATGGACATTAAGAAAAAAGAACTTCACCACCTCAAGAGATCCAGTACCTCATAGGGAGGATGAAGTGCCTATTAACTTGCGAACGACCCAAGCTATTACTAGGCTAATGGTTTTGTAAAATGATTATTATGTCCAAGGCCCATATCAAAGTGAAGCTAAAATGCCTACGAATGATGTAATGATACCTCATGAGTTCTAAAGGATTATCTCTCATTGAGATGTTTTCTAACATGATTGATGTGATGAGATTATGGTCTTTTAAGGTCATAGACCCTTAGACTAAGGTTGGCTATGTAATGCATACACCATCCTTGTGATGTATCTTTATGTAGAGTGATGCTAGATACATACTTAGGTAAAGCGACAGTTAATCACTTGATCCTAGAGATTTCATTGATTATGCATGGATGACAATAAAGATTATCAACAATAAATAAATATATGCCCTCTAGTATCTTATTTTAGGAATAACCCTAGGTTGGGGGTATCTCTCCTAAGAAAGGCAGGTACTAATTAATTAGGTAGGTTGATAATTTCCACTAATAGGTGCAATGGTTTCAAGGTAGTTATAATTCTTGTAGATAAAGTCTCCTAATTTCCTCCATTGTAAGGATGAATACCCCATTTAACGAAATTGGCCTTCACGAGGTTCTAAAAAACCCACAGGGATCAACCTTACCAAATGAGTAATAGCTAGGATAAAGTCTTCACAGTAACCGCAGGGGGTTTTGAAAACCCCATAGGGAGACTGCTAGAAACTTCTGCTCACCTAAGGAACTCAGACCCGGGTATAGGGCCCAAAATGTGTGTAAGGAAAATAGTGTATGTGTTCAGTGTGTGTGGAGAGCATATCAACCTATGGGCCTAGGTTCTACCCAACCCTCATCTACTAAGCAGATCACAAGATAGATAGAGAAAAAAAGAATAAATAATTTAATAAATAAAAACAAACATTCAAAAAAAGAAAAGAAAAGGGGTAATTAAAACAAAATTAAGGCCATATTATTTTTAAATACTTAACTTAAATAGACTTGATTCTCAAATTGTCCCCAATGGAGTCGCTAAGCTGTAGCGCCCGAAATTTAGAAAATATGGAGCCACCACCAAAATTTTGAAAAAGGATAATTATGGAAACCTTTTTTTAAAAGTGAAACTAGTTTACAAAACTATTTAGGGTTCGAGAATCGATTGTGTATGGGGAAGGTGTTAGGCACCCCACAACACCCATTCATAAGAATAGTTATCCTAAGTTAATTATTTAAAAATATTATGGCCTTTAATCTTATGATAATTACCTAAATAAAAAGAAATATTTACAAAAAAATGAAATGAAAACTAAAAAAAATGAACATTTATTTACAAAAAGAAAATAATGATAAATATATTTATTTACAAAGTTGGACTTGACCTAGGAAGATAGCCTAGGGCCTACATACCCTTTAGAGGGATCAAAGCACACATAGTTCGTTAGGGGTAGAAGTGTGTGTCACTTTGTTGGTGTTGTTTTAGAAAAAATGTTTATTTAATTTATTTTAGAAAAATATTTTTTGTTTGGGTTTGTGTTTTTTATTTTTTTAAAAAAATCATTTTTTTTATTATGTCATATGAAACCAAATTCATTTACTTTAAGAAAAGAATCTCTTTTTTTTTTTTTTGAAACTTTTTATTTGCAAAAGTAAAAAAAGGGAAATGCATTCTCATCATATCATTCATTCTAGAAAGTCTAAGAAGGAAAGAAAATCAAGAAAGACATAGTGAGAGCATATACCTCCGATGCTTTGAGTCTTCCTACAAAGGAGACAAAGTGAGGAAGCCAAGGAAAATTGTATTATCAAAGTATAAGAATCCCCTTTTTTATGGAAATATGGGAACAAAATTTAAGGTGGAAGCACATACAGCTCTTAATGCATAATTTTAGCCAATTGCACAAACAACTAAGTGAGAAAGTGAAATAATAAAAGGTCATGGAATATGTATGATATAACACAACATTAAGACCCACGCTTTAAATCAGCTAATAAATCATCATATAAGGGTGTACATCTCCCGAATAGTTGGCTGCATAAGAGATGAAGTCAAGGAGCCAAGTAATAACATGACAAAAACCGTACATTCATCCCCTGACACAAAAAAATAATACAAGCAAAAGTTTGATTGCAAGAGAGAGAACGTGAGAGGGTGTGTGGATGCAATCATGTGTCAGTGGAATCCAGATGCTTGCATTGGTCAACAAAGAGAGATAGTGTCCTAAGATAAAATAATCAAAACCACAAAGAAACACATTGATGGAATCAAATGGCTATCGCATGCTTGTGTATATCCAGAGAATGAGAGGTATCAAGAGGCTTATATGTGTATGCCTCTTGTCATATTGACATTTTCATTGACATAGGAAAATAAATAGACACCTGATAGAAGAGGAAAGAAAAGAACTCAAACAAATTCTCAATCAACTCCACCCTCTCTTACACCCATGAGAGAAAAGCCCCATATTTTAGAAGAATTATGTAAAAGAATAATAGCTTTCTACCTTACTTCCTTTTTCTCAGGAATTCTTCTCAAATTCTTGTGTGTCTTGCTTCAACCCTTGCCCTCTATTTATAGTCTCAAGGTAGGATTTTCTTCATAAATGTTCTCCCTAATTTGACCCAATCACCATCAATGGAGATTTTTTTTAATTGTTGTTTTTAATTTTTTTAGTATTTCCTATTAATAAAACCTCCTAGCTAGCTTGACCTAATCACCATCAATGAGAGATTTTTTTTTAATTTTCGTTTTTTTAATTTTTTTATTATTTTTCCACAAGTAATTTCCTAACTTAGACCTATCGACATAAGTGAATTTTTTTTATTTTTTTTTCGTTTTTTATTTATTTTCTTATATTGTCCATACAAGAAATTTCCTAATTTAAACCTATGAATGGGAGATATTTTTTTATTTTATTTTTATTTTTTTATTTTCCCTTAATGAATGACAATGCCAATTTGGACACTAATCGTGGCTTTTTTTTTATATTTTATTTTTAATTTTTCATTTAATGATGATTGTCAATTTGGACCACAATCATCCACAAAAGGATTTTTTTTTTCATTTTTATTTTTTTATTTTAATGATGATTGCCAATTTGGACATCAATCATCATCAATGGGAGGATTTTCTTATTTTATTTTTGTCTTTTAATGATAATTGCCAATTTAGACACCAATCATCATTAATGAAAGGATTTTCTTATTTCTTTTTTTCCCCCTTTAATGTTGATTGCCAATTTAGACACCAATCATCATCAATGAAAGGATTTTCTTTTATTTCTTTTTATTTTTTAATTTTTGAGCGGGGCTCGGACAAAATAGGGTGTTCACACTAATTTATGTTGCTAATCCATCACTAATTTTTGTCACAAAAATTTTTGTGCCAAAATTAATGATGATTTTTTTGTCACTAATTTCCATTGCTAATTCAATTATAGACTTATTTGTGACAAAACTAACGATAGAAAAAACTCTATCATTAAATGTTGTTTCTAATCCATCACTAATTTTAGCCACATAATATTTTGTGACGGAATATTTCTGTCACTAGCACTACTACAGGAAGAAGATTCCACGACACCAAACAACGTCCGTTTCCAAGAAAACAGTAGTAGAAAGAAGAGAGGGGCAAAGGCGTGAATCTGGGCAGCTTTTCAACAACTGTTTAAATAAAAATGGTCGTTGAATGTATAAGATACAATGACTGTTCTTTAGAACGGTCGTTGTAACCACTTACAATGACCGTTCCTTAAGAACGGTCGTTATATCTCTCCCCTCAATCACAGTTTACTTTACCTTTTGCTTTCATTTCGCACCTCGTTCTCCCGTTGGTCTCTGTTCTTCTTTTTTTAGTTTGCTTTTGCTTTTCATTCGCGCGTCCTTCTCCCTGTTGCCCACTCTTCTTCGTCCCTCACTTGTTCTTTACAAGTCACGACAGTGTCACTCTTCTTCGTCCCTCACTTGTCCATCCGCCTATCCGCCTCTCAGCTACGGTGTGCTTTCGACCTGTAGCTCTTCAACGTGCTTCCTGCATTTTCCAGGTAAAAGACAAATCCCTTTGTTTTTCAATCTTTGGGTAGCTGTTATTTCTTTGTTTTCCTAGTTTCTCTATGACTATATATTGTTGAGGTTCAATTTATGACTACCAAGATGATTCTCTGAGATTAGTTGTCTTTGGACCCATATTACTTTGTCAACCTCTACCCTCTTAACATTACCATATAATGCTGCCTTAATCTCTCCAAAATCTGCATGCGATCTGAGCTTCCATGGATCAAAACTTGCTCCCCGTTAATTAAAGCAATTTATTTGAGCTTATTGCATTATACTGACTGGAAATGAGATTATTAGGGTGTTTTATTCCTTTCTTTCAAAAGCTTCATTTTGTTATATTACATGCACGGTTAATAACTCAATCCTGGGAGAAATTTTGAATTTGCTGTCAATGTTAGAAGGACTTCTGCGTCACTGTAGGCAAAAGCAGTAGATTTCAACCATCCATAGTATATGTTTGGAAAATTAAATATTACCTCATTTCCAAATATAGAAGTTAGATAAAACGTTTTCATTTATTTATCATTTCCAAATTAATGAAGCAAAGTTTTAGAGTTAATATAGTTAAAAATGATTACATTAGAAATCAGTAGATTTCAACCATCCATAGTATATGTTTGGAAAATTAAATATTACCTTATTTCCAAATATAGAAGTTAGATAAAATGTTTTCATTTATTTATCATTTCCAAATTAATGAAGCAAAGTTTTAGAGTTAATGTAGTTAACAATGATAACATTAGAAATCAATTAAATTTGATAAACAAATTTAATGTTTTTAACTATTTATTTGTACATGTGATTTAGTTAAAAGTGAATTTGTAATAGGGAACCAAGGGAATTCCATGCATCTGCAACGATTTCACCACAATTAAAAAAAACATAGTTAATTCACTCCTAAGTCATAAGTGTAAGTAATAGTGAGAGTGTGGAATGAACATGGATTAGGTTGGAATTTAAATGTTAGTCCAAAGTAATTAATATTTGTTAACAGCAAGGGGCAATCATATAATAGTGTATTGTTATTCTTTTCCACTCCACAGTATCTTCAATTGTTAAATGGCTTTTCCAACTCCTGATGCTCTACTTAACTTACTAATAAACCCAATCTACTACATCCCCTTTTCAAGCAATCCTAGTAATCCTAGCAATCAATGTTCTTCCTGCATTTTCTAGGTAAATGACAAATCCCCATGATAGCTTCTTATATATTTAGAATGGCTGTGATTTTCTGTTAATGAGTTTTTTTTATATATAACCGCTGTTGAAATCCTCTATGGTATGCCAAATTTCTGTTATTGTTATTTGGGTTATTGTTCAAAGTTTTGGATGTCCTACATTTAAGGGGAAATGTTGCTGAAATTTTTAAAAAATGAGTAAGCCATGCCCTGTCTTGACCTATATTCATATTATAATGACAATGGGTATAAAAGTGAGTACTGTTGAAAATGGAATAGGTCTGGAGTAGTAAAATGGATCACAGTTGGATGAATGCATTGAGAACTAGTGAAGAATATGAGAAAGGGGTGGAAGAGTTTATTGAATTTGCTAAAATGAATGCACCTAGTAAAAATGGAAGGTATTTTTGTCCATGTGTGAAGTGTTTAAATGAGAGTTAACATGATATTGATGATATAAGAGATCACTTAGTTTGTGATGGAATAAATCTTCAGTACACAAGGTGGATATGGTATGGTGAGGAAGTAACCGCTTATGTGTCCCACGAGAAGGAAGTCTTGGAGGTTGGAGATGACGATAGAATGGAGAAAATGATTCATGATGTGGAGGTAGAATGTTTTGAGCAATCGTCTGTATATGATAGCGTGAGAAGTGATGCGGAGACACCTTTGTACCCTGGGTGTACTAAGTATACACGCTTGTCAGGTATTTTGCACTTGGTCAACTTAAAGGCAACTTGTGGGTGGACTGACAGTAGTTTCACATTGTTACTTGAACTGTTGTGTGATATGTTTCCAGAGGGTAATGTACTTCCAAATCGTATGTATAAGGCTAAGAAAATCTTGTTTGCGATGGGTATGGAGTATAAAAAGATACATGCTTGCCCTAATGATTGTGTTTTGTACAGAAATGAGTATGAAGGATTGAGTGAGTGTCTGAAATGTAAAACCTTGAGATACAAAGTGAAGAAAGGTGCTGGGTGTGGTGATGAGACAAGTAAGAAGTAACCTTTAAAGGTTTTATGGTATCTTCCAATCATTTCGTGGTTTAAACGAATGTTTGCTAATGCGAAAGAAGCGAAAAAGTTGAGATGGCATTGTGATGACAGAATATGTGATGGAAAATACCTTCGGCACCCGGCTGACTCACCACAATGGAAGAAAATAGATGAAATGTATCCCGGATTTGGCAGTGAACCAAGAAACCTTCGGCTTAGGCTTTGCACAGACGGAATCAATCCTTATGGTACTTTTAGTAGTACACATAGTCCATGGCCAGTTCTGCTGGTGATTTACAACTTACCTCCTTGGTTGTGTATGAAACACAAGTACATAATGCTTTCTATGATGATTTCGGGGCCAAAGCAGCCGGGGAATGATATCGATGTCTACTTGACACCTTTGATAGAGGACTTAAAGAAGTTATGGGAGAATGGCGTTGATGTGTTTGATGCATATAGCCAAGAGTCCTTTAAGCTACGTGTAACACCCATGTTTTGAAAGCATATAGATGGCATAAGTGTAGTAATATCCTTAAAAAGAGAACAGTAATCTTTTGTAAACAACGGAAGTCCCAATTTCAAGCAGAGTGTGGAGCTGTACTTGAATGGGTTTTCAAAAATCTTTTCAAAAGTCATTTTCAGATTGGGTCTCATATTATTTTATGATTTATTCTAAGCCATCCGTTTTAGGTTCATTTCTTCATATCAGAGTGTTTACTGATAAGTTCTCTGCTGAAACCCAAGCTACTATGTTTAATTAATGGCCCTAGGTGGACGCCTGTCCACTACTAGTACGAATGTCATTGCGTGTTTGCTTATATACAGGCACTTACATACATGTCAGTACGAGACTGACCACATTTAAATACAAATTGCATACAATCTCCAAAATAGATAACTAACAGAAAACTAAATTCTAAGTCCTTCGCTTCATTCGCCCGTGTTTACCTTCTTGCCTGAGGAACTACTTGCCCGAGCTGAAAATTTGTTTTGGAAAAATAGGGTGAGATTCAATGAATCTCAGTAGTAACAGATATCATTCATATAAAATGCACATATATCATGCCATGTCAACCAAAGTTACAGTACAATCAACATATTCAACATTCAGAGATAAATTCACAATATGCAGAAAGCATAAAGTTACCAATTCAAGGACAACCATCCCTTGCCACAGCGCTGGGAAATTCTATTGGGCCTTAGCCCTTCTCATCTGAATGTTTTAAATTCACAATGGTACAAACATGCATATAACATATCACACAGTATGTGAGGGATAAGTTACTACCTGACAATTTTTCCAAATCTTGATCTTGATTAATGTGCTTTGAACGTCCTGGGCAAGTGTCAAATCCTATAAATTATAATTTACGGGCAATGAGTTATTTCTTAGTCCAACTCTTCATAAATTATTCTCTTATGTTGGTTACCATTAGGGTCACTACATTAGGCCCATATGAAGCTAATGAGCTCAAGCTACTCCAAATGCTTAACTTAACTCTTAAATGTCCAATTTTATTACAAAAACTCTTTGCTTTGAATTTTCGCACAATTACCAAAAGCTGGCAGATTTTTCACTAAACTTTGAAAAATCATAACTAATTCTAGAAAAATCGAATTGGGGTGATCCAAAATTCTATATAACCCTTATTAAGTCAATTTTAAGTGAAAAATACTTTTAGTAGACGAAAGACTGCGCACACTTCCCAGTGTTTCTTTTTCTCCCTGCTGCCAGAAAATCTGACCAGATTTAATGGTCTACTTCAAACATTCATAACTCCTAGCATACTTATTGAAATCCTTAATAATACCTATTAAATTAAAGGTCTATAAGTGTACTTTAATTCTGGAAAATCTCATAATCAACAGATGAATTTTGGATAGTGAAAGTTTCACCACAACAAAACTGCCAGACAAAAACGCACACTGTTGGCAACTTTGTTGCACAAGTAGACTTAATTTCCAATTTTTGAATCTTTAAACCAGTCTGTCAAAAATTATAACCAGAGCCTATTCCCACACAATTTTTTATGTAGAATCCAATGGAAAACTCAAAAATACCAAAATAAAATTATTTCTACTAGATTTAGCCCCCAACCAAAATCTGCCTCCCAAAACACACTACTACAAAAAAGATAAAAGGTGGCGCACATTTTGTGGCACTTCTTTAAACAAGTGCCACAGCTTCCCTTTTTTTATTTTTAGCCTGTATAATTTTTTTTTAGGTACCAGCTGTGGCGCCTAATAGATTAGGGGCCACAATTGGGGATACCTAATGTAGCGCCTGTCTACACAGGCGCCACATTTGGCGCCACACAAGCAGCTGTGGCGCCTGACCCATCAGGCGCCACAGCTGCATCATATATCATGTGTGGCGCCTGGGAATTAGGCGCCACACATGATATATAATATATCATGTGTGGCGCCTAATTCCCAGGCGCCACACATGATATATATATCAGCTGTGGCGCCTAATTGCTTAGGCGCCACAGCTGATAGGCAATGTGTGGCGCCTAATTAATTAGGCACCACACTTGCCTATTTAAAAAAAGGGGGGGGGAATTTTAAATGGATAGATCTCTTAATTATTTCATTTCCCGCGTAGTAGTTCCTTGTCCGTCCCCCATTCCTTCTCTTTTTGACTACTACTCCACTTTAATTATTCAACTACTCTTTCATCCATTAAATTACTTTTCCTTTCTCATCTTCTTAGTAGATCTGTCGGCCCCCTCCCTCCATTTCCTATCATCTTCACAGTAAAAAACACACTCAAACGCTCACTCATCACTTAAGCTAGCGTCACCAACGTGGTCTGCCACTCCCTGTGCTGGTCAATTAATAGATTTGTAAGAAGAAGACTATTTCATTCTAGCTTGCTTTGTTTCGTTTGTCCTTTTGCTTTGTTTAATTTTTTTTGCCGACAAGTTTGCGTTTTTTAGTAATCTTTTAATTTACTTAATTAGTTGTTGATGTACTGTGTTCACATATCAAGTTCTTGTATTGTGATATTTTTTATGTTAGCTTTGGAGAGTATTAATATAAGAACATTATTGTTGGGGAACTTGAATTTTAAATGTGAAAATTATATATATATATATATATATATATAATAGGTTGAAATATAAAATAGAAAGATTGACAATTTGTGGAGATGATAAATATGAAAGCCACTCATTTTATATAAAGCTTCACAATCAGGAAGCATAAAAAAGGGCCACAGGAAAAAAAAAGAAGAAGAATGAAGAAGAAGAAAAAAGAAAAAAAAGGACCCTATTGTGGCGCTTGTTTGAGGAAGTGCCACAGGAGGGGGGTCTCCTTCAGCAAGCGCCACAATAGGACCCCCCTCTTGTGGCGCTTGCTGACGCAAGGGCCACAGTAGGCCCCCATCCTGTGGCACTTCCTCAAACAAGCGCCACAGGAGGGTATTTTTTTAAAAAAAATTTTTTAAATGTTGTGGCGCTTCCAAGCGCCACAGCTTTTTTTAGTGGCGTCCAGATATGTGGTACTTCTCTAGCGCCACAGTTAATGCAATTATAAGCGCCACAGCTTTACCTTTTTGTAGTAGTGACAACAAAAATTCCACTTTGTGATTTTAACTACCAACAAGTCTAATACTTCTCCAAACATCATATATCACCTTATATATGATTAAAACATCTTCCTTCTTCAAAAACACCCCTTGAATGAAATCTTCCTTCTTCAAAAACACCCCTTGAATGAAATACATGGGTGGTTGAAGAGCTAAGAAAAACTCAATGAAATCACAAAGTATTCGGTTTAAAAGAAAGCCTACGCTTACCTCTTCACATTTCTACAAGTGGTTCGGTATTCCGGCGGCACTCTGGTAGACTAATTGGCACAAAACACCTCAGATGAGAAATCTAAGACCATAGAATTGAAGCTTATAGTGAGTAGAGGAAGTTTCTTGAAGGACTTACCAGACAATAACGGTGATTCAGGGTTGAAATCGGTCTGGTTGTCAAGAAAACTCACTATTCACTCCTCCTTCTCTCTTCTTATGTTCTTAAGCTTAAGAAATCTGATTCCTCTTTCTCTTTCCATGCTTGTACGAAATTTTTCCATTTAATTAGGCATGGATGGTTGTGATTTAATCACATAAAATGATCTCATCTCATCTTGCCACGTGTCACAAGTTTAATGCTTAAGAGTGCCATGTGTCATGCAACCATTGGTCTTCCACTTTTCTCTTTCTTTCGGTAGGTCATAAATGGTTAGGGGAAGGGGAGGCCTGACAATTTCCCGGACTCCTGGGTTCGGTGCTTGACTTGAAAAGTAAGCAACCCGGCAGGAGACCGGTGAATTCCCCGGACTCAGACGCTAGATGGCATACTCCGGAGATGACAACACGAAAGGCTTAAAGTGGGTGTAATGATGTGTAATGATGAGGGACACCTGTCACCCCCTCATTTGGCCAACAAAAAAACATGTTTTTACTTTGTAATAATTTTGGGACACTTGTCATTTCCTTATTTGGCCAACACGAAAGATGTGTCATCATGAGTCATAATGAGCTGTCATTACATACTTTATTGAAGTTCTTTTTAATAAAGTTGCTCCATCGGTGCATTACCCGGAATTCCATGTGGGACCCACGTGGGACCATGGCACACATATCGAGGCACGTCACGAAAATGGCCGAATTCCTCTGATCTCACAACTGACACCGCTGAACCCTACAGCCACCGACGAATTTTGCTCCGACTTCTAACACTTGTATTGTTACACTATTGACTTCTCAATTTCTGTGAATGACACAATGGACATCTGGAAATTCTGAAAGTAACTCTACCTTTAATTGTAAATACCAAATTTATTTTATTCTACTATTTCCATATTTACACATTTTTAGTATTGCAAAATTTGGTATATTACACTACGTGCAATGATTTTCACCACGATTAACGACTTCCCTGCATACGGGAACTTGTTAGGTTATAGTGTGAAGGGTCATAAAGCATGTCCGATATGCGAAGCAAGCACATACTTCCATCAACTGAAGCACGATAGGAAAACAGTCTATCTTGGTCATAGACAATTTCTTCCTCGGTTCCACCCGTACCGTAGGTTGAAGAAGACTTTTAATGGTTTGCCGGGTAATGAAATGGCTCCAAAGGCATTAACTAGAGATGAGGTTTATAGTCGGGTGGAAAGAATTGATGCCAATTTTGGTAAGAATTAGAGGACTACGGGTGAGAAGAATATATGGAAGAAGAGGTCAATTTTCTTTAATCCTCCATATTGGCGTAGTCTTGATGTAAGACACAGTATTGATGTGATGCATGTCAAGAAAAATGTATGTGATAGTCTTCTTGGTATGCTTTTGCACATACCAGGTAAGACTAAAGATGGAATTAGTGTGAGATTAGACTTGGTTGAAATAGGAATAAGAGAACGGCTACATCTAAAACTAAGAGATGATGGTAAGAGGGCGTATATGGAGCCAGCAACGCATACATTGTCAAAAGCTGAGAAAAGAAGTTTGTGTGGGTGTTTGCATGGCATTAAGGCGCCACAAGGGTATTCTTCTAATGTGAGCAGGCTTGTGTCAATAGAAGATTTGAAGTTAGTAAGAATGAAGTCTCATGATTGCCATGTCTTAATGCAACAACTATTACTAGTAGCTATTAGAGGCATTATGAAAGATGATGTGCGAAGCACAATAACAAGGTTATGTAGTTTCTTTAATGCTATTTGTGACAAAGTTATTGACATTGGAATGTTAGATGAATTAGAAAATGAGGGTTATACTATTCTTTGCCAACTAGAGATGCATTTTTCTCCCGCATTCTTTGATATAATGGTGCATTTAATAGTTCATCTGGTAAGGGAGGTAAGACTATGCAGCCCAGTTTATCTAAGGTGGATGTACCCTTTTGAACGATACATGAAGAACTTAAAAGGGTATTCTAAAAATCCTTATCGACCTGAAGCCTCAATTATGGAAAGATATGTCATTGAAGAGGCTATAGACTTTTGTAAAAAAATATCTATCAAGGTCAAAGGCCTAATCTCATCATGAAAAGGGTACATGTAAGGGAACACGAGGGCTCAAAGTGAAGAGTATGCGTCGTGAAGAGGTGTTGCAAGCACACTTGTATATCTTGAATAATACAGAAGAAGTTCAG
Source organism: Inga leiocalycina (assembly GCA_963242795.1). Classification (NCBI taxonomy): domain Eukaryota; kingdom Viridiplantae; phylum Streptophyta; class Magnoliopsida; order Fabales; family Fabaceae; genus Inga; species Inga leiocalycina. Next base: position 40,676,276 of record OY725328.1, on the reverse strand, counting down.
CCTTACTTAGCCAAACACAGAAAGAGTTTAAAGGAGATATATCCAAGGAAAAATGACATGCGGTTAGCTAATGAGCAAAACAAGACTTTCATAGAGTGGTTTAAGGATAAGATAGCGCATGAGACCAATGTGTCTGAGACAATCAAATGGTTAGCTTGGGGGCCTTCTTTTGAGGTCATAACTTAGAGTAGCTTCGATATAAACGGGTATTCTTTCTATACAAATGGCCAGGATAACAAAAGTACTATGAAAAACAGTGGGGTGATGGTGGTAGCCAAATCAATGCACTTTTCTAATTCAAAAGACAAAAACCCCATTTTGGCATCCATGGTATATTATGGAGTTATTGAAGACATATGGGAGATAAGTTACACTAAGTTGAGAGTTCCTTTATATAAATGCAAGTGGGTTAACAATAATGCTGTTGAAATAGATCAATTTGGATTTACCTTAGTTGATCTTGAAAGAGTCGGTTATAAAGATGAGCCATTCATTCTAGCAAGTCAAGCAAAACAAGTGTTTATGTAATTGATCCAGCAAATGAAAAATTGTCTATTGTACTCCAAAGTAAAAAACAGAAGGATGGTGATTCGAGTTTGAATCTTGACAACACACCGCCTTTCACTATAAATCCGCCTATGCCATCTGAAGCGGAATTGGTAGATGATGATGAATATGCAGTTAGAGTTGATCATTGTGAAGGAATCTGGGAAAACACTTAAAGTAAGATTTGGAATTGTTTAAAGTGTGCATGTAATTTCAATTTACTTATCATATGTCACATTTATTTCTTAGCAGGGTCATGTCACGTTCAGATTCGGGCAACTCTGTTGGCTCACTTGTTAAGAAAAAGGGTAGAGGAAGCACAAAGTTGCGGTGTTGGTGGCACGTCATGAGGAACAACAGGCGAACAGGGTTCACATGGAATTTGATGCTAATTCGAAGCCACTCGACCCAGACGGAGACATGTTCATTAGCTACCTTAGCTTTTTGGGTCGGGGCAAAGTTAGCGTTCTAATTCCTACCTGGAGGGAAGTTTCAAAGGACATGAAGGCTATGATTTGGGAATAAATTTTGGTATGTAAAGTTGTATTTATATCTATATGTTCATATATAACGACTACTATATATTTTGTTTTGTAGCAAACCTACGATGTTTCCAATACGAAAGAGATGTACAAGCATTGGATGGGGGAAGTTCGTGAGCGGTGGAAAGATTTCAAGTCCATGCTCACAACCAAGTACGTTCGAGGGCCAAGGAATCATGAGGATCCTTGTAAAGAGTATTCGTTTCTTTCTCCAAATGATTGGAGGTTGTTTGTCTCATCGCGGCAGGATCCCAATTTCCTGGTACATTGTGTTCATCTTAGTGTTAAACATTTTAGTTGAACTTACTTGACATCGCTAACTCAGTTATCATTATTCTTTGTTTATATAGAAATTGAGTCAAGCAAATCAAGAGAGGCAAGCAAAAAACAATTATCCTCATTACATGTCACGTGGGGGTTATCGGAAGCTCGAAAGAAGATGATGCAGGCTGAATTGCAAAAATTGGAGGAAGCAGCCCGAGTAGATCCTAGTATAGTCGTGCAGGTGCCACCTCTTCCCCCGCGTCACAAAAAATGGAAAGCAGGGAGGATAAAGGGAGAGACATATATAAATCCAGTCGTTGTTGGTGTTACTAAAAGGATTGTGAGTATTTAATAACAAGTATATTTAAATGTGTTTCATTTTTCTAACGTTGGTGGCATGTAATTACTTTCTATTTATCCATTATATGCCACAGGATGAACTTAAAGAGCAGAGCAGCCAGGGTTCCTTCACTGAAACTGGAAGGATGGACATCTTAGCCACGGCGCTTGGTAATCTAGATCACCCTGGTCAAGTTAGAGGGGAGTCAAGGGGAGTTGGTCTCTCTAAATACTTTGGACGAGATTCACACGCTTATGGATGAGGTGAAATAAGTCAGGAGTTTGTGGCCAGGGTTCGAGAGGAAATCCGAGCAGAGCTACATCACTCACTTCGAGACGAGCTTAAAGAAGAGTTGTTGAGTGAGCTAAATGGTGAGATGAGTACGATGGTGTTGTCTCACATGTAAGGCGGGATGTGTAATGTGGAGCCTAAATCTGAGGTTTGTAACTAATTTCATTTAACATTATATTGAGTTTTTCCTTATGTTATTTTAATTAATTCTTTCATTTCTCTTACTCAGGAATCCCCGGCCTTTCCTAGCATCAAAGGCAGTTACAATCCGCCAGAGGTTGGACATGGCGACCCTGGTCCTTCACTAGAGCCTGGAAAACCCTTCACTCTGTATTTAGAAGTCACGTACCTGCGTACTGTTGCAGATGTTGTTGTATATAGCCATGCCACCACCCACCATAATAACCAAATCTGGGACGATCAATGTAATATCCCGAATTGTGATTAAGGGACTTTGACTCTGAAAGTAAAGGTAATTAATGTTAAACCAACATTTTTGGAGGACATGACAAGAATTATGATCGAAATATGTTACAGCCAGAACTCAAACCCTGTATTTAAGTTCAATATCGGATTAATATCTAAATTGAATGAAAATAGAGGGGAGGGCATGTGAATGGTATAAAGGAAGGAGAAGAATGTGTTTAGTGGTGATTTGTTAAGTGTTGTGATACTTAAGGGTAAAATGGTAATTTACTGCTTAATCGGTCAGTTACTGATGAGGAGACTCATTGGTAACTTAAAGATCAATGGTTGAGATTGATTTGTGAAAGAGATTAAAGGGTGGAATCAAGTGTATATGTGTGTTTGTGAACTCATAGGTGATGGACTAAGATCTTGACAAGTGTCACCATGAGAGACATTGATTGGGTCAAATGATCAAAAGTCATTTTTCTCTTCTCTCCACTTTTAAATGTCGGCTAAGAGAGTGTTAAGAGCTCAAAAAATCTGATGCTTCTTCATTATATCATCTCCTTCTCTCTTCTCTTCCATGGACGTCCTACCTTGAACAAGAAAGAGAAAGGAAAAGCTTGAGTTTTGGGTGAGTATTTGTCTCTAAATGCTCAAGTGTTCTTCACTAACATTATTCATAGTGTCAAGAGCTTTATTCCTATGGTTTCAGATTTTTGATTTGTGGTGTTTGAGGACTTGTGGAAATTTGGAAGTAAGGGAAACAAGGAACTAGCTTGGGAAGAAGTTAAGGTGAGTATTTGGAACCTTTTGGTATATTCATTGTGGTTATTGGTTTAGATTTGGGAATTTCGAATTTTGCCCTGATTTTAGTGTAATTTCAAAATGGATGAATTGGATGGTGTTTTGGGTAGCAATTGGTGTCATGTTGTGCCTTTGTGCCATTGGAATAAGTTTGGAATTTGAAATGGAAAGCAATTGCAATGTGGAGTCTTGTATGTGGCTTTGTGTTGCAATGTGCTCAAGAACTAAATATGTGTAAATGTGATGTGAATTTGGTGGTTCTAGTGTTTCCAATGGATTTCTTGTGAAATTTTATGTGGGAATGGTATTTGATGTGGAATTGGAACCATTGGAAGCTATTGTGAAAATCTGGAAAATCTGTCCATTGAAGGTCTGTGCTGGGCAGTATTTTTATATGGGCGTTTTGAATAGGCTAATGATGTTATAAAATTATGAAACTTTCCAGTTTTGAAGTTCACTTCCTAAGCTTCAAAATGGACATAAACTTTGTGTCATTTCGCTTGGTGAGCTGGGAGTTTGAACTGTCCAAAGTTTGGCAACAAAACTGGACTCTGTTTTGGCACAACGTTAGGTTTTTGGTAAATCTGGACTTTTGTGGTGATTTCTAGTTATGGCCAATATTTTTCCTTGAAATAGGTCTTAAATAGCTTTCATTTGGCTTTGGAATCACCTTATTTCGATTTTTCCTGAATTAGTTATGATTTTTGGAAGTTCAGCCAGAAACTGAATTTTCTTGGGCCGCAGCCCATGGATTTTGGGCCGTGGCCCAACCCCAAAAATCTGTGTTTTGCACTTTTCAAAGGTGGTTTTTGGTATAGTCTTTCCCAACCCTTTAGGCATATGTTTAGACCTAAAATAGTTACCTAAAGAGTTCAAATGATAACCAACTTAAAGTATTATGGAATTAAGAACTTGGAAAAGAGATTGATTGGTTGTCCCTGATTTGGTTTATAGGGATCGACATTTGCCCTACTCGTGAACCAACGGTACCAGAGAACGTCTGGAAAGAACAAGGTAGTGACACTTCCCTTATACTTTGTGAAAATGTATTGTATGTATGTTGGCCATGTGCTGTGATGAGTTGTGATGAAGTTGTGATGTTGCTGCTTATACAGCTAATGATAGCTGGTGACTATATTATACAGCGAAAGCTGGTGACTTCATTATACAGCGAAAGCTGGTGACTTGTGTATACAGCGAAAGCTGGTGACTTCATTATACAGCGAAAGCTGGTGACTTGTGTATACAGTGAAAGCTGGTGACTTTATTATATAGCCATGAGTGCTGTCGCTTGTGGTGAAAAGCATGTTCTATTGTTGCTATTGGCTGTGATTTACTTACCTGCTATATGTTTACATATTGTATGAGTGAATTTGTTACTACTGGAATTCTTTTGAATCTCATTCTTTCCAATGACTAACATTTCAGACAGGGCAAGCGGCTTAAGAGGGAAGCGGCCAACCAAGAGTGGTTAGGGATTTTGGGAAATATGGGATAGTTGGTTATCTACTTGGATTTTGGATTAATGTATATTACTTTTGGGATGTAAATAATATTCTGATCACGGTTGTGTAATCCCCTAGTAGGGAATTTTGGAAACCCTTAGACTATATATATGAACCCGGGGGTTGCCGGGATTTTATTGTACACTCTGATATAGGAATGTGATATAACTGCACAGGTAATTCTATTCGATATTTGAACATGAGACCAGGATAACGAAGAATTTTTGAGAAAACAAAATAAACTTGTGAACAATTTTACCACCATGTGGGAACTTACAATGAATTCTAAACTATCCATGGTCTCTAAACCATTTAATCACGTATTATCGAATCATAATTACGTTTATTAAGTCAGGGTGTTACAATCAACGTAAGGTCAATGTGACAAGTGTTCGACTGGGGGAGGAAGGTGTAGATGTCCCATTCCCCGATGGTGAAGTTTCCAATCTAGGTCAGGCAACAGGATCTTTCATCTTGTGGCCTAGACATCTTGTTCAGACTGTGCCAATCCCTCCAATGGTAGGAAACACCTTACTGTTACTTGATCCTTGACATTCTACTTATAATATTTATTTTGTGTGTTACTAAGAACAAGATGATGCGACAAAATTTCCCTTTTTAGCACGACTGCAAAATATTCATCAAGACATAAATAAGGTCCACATGTAGATGCCTTGTGAGATTGTGGGTCGCAGAGTCTCGTATAATTATGGACTTGATAACAAAGATATTAGAGAGTTCCTATCTTTGGATGAGATTGATGTAGGATAGGTCACATTTGCAATCATGTGAGTTTAGTTATAATTTTTAATTGTAATTAATGCATTGATATTTAGGGGTTTTAGGTTTCTACATTTACTGTGTCATTTCTCATTTCATTTATGTGGTAGCTGCTTCCACAAACTGTGTGCCGAACGAGGGCTCGGTAGTACATATTGTAACACCCTGCCTTAATTAACGTAATTAAGATTCGATAACACATAATAAAAAGGGTTTGAGACCGTCGAATAGTTCAAAACTTATTAAATTACTTACTAAGTAGTAGGACCTTACCAAAATTTTCAAAACTTCTTCCCTAGCTCGGTCTCATTTTCGATTATCGAATATAATCACCTGTGCAGTTTATCTACATTCACGTATGACAGAGTGTAAAACCAATTCCCCGGCAACTCCCGGATTCTATACATATATAACCTGAGGTTTAAGTATCCACTAGGGGATTACATCCAAAATCGAATATACTATTCATATTTCAGATTATACAGTAATCCCGAATTCAAAAGAAATAACCAACATTTACAAAATCAACATACCCCTAAGGGTCCTAAGTGCTCCGGGTCGGCCTCTTCTCCTTTGAGCCACATGCCCTGTCTGAAAGGTTAGTCATAGGAAGGAATGAGATTCGAGAGAATCTCAGTAGTAACAAACCACTCATACAATGTATAAATACCAAGCATGTATATAAATCACAAACAGCAACAGCAGCAGCAATCTCAGAGATACATGGTTTTCACCACAAACGACAGCACTCACGGCTGTATACACAATACGATAGCTCTCGCTGTAATCATAATCACGACAGCTTACGCTGTAATCACCATCACGACAGCTTACGCTGTAATCACAATAACGACAGCTTACGCTATAAACGACAGCTTACGCTGTAAACGACAGCTTTCACCAGCTGTAACCGCAGCAGCATCAAAGATTCATCACAAAACAGTGATAACACGCACATACAGAGCATTACACATAGTATAAGAGAGAGAGTCACTACCTGATCCTTTCCTGACGTCCTTCAGCGCAGTTGGCTCACGAGGGCGGCAAATATCGAATCCTACAATTCCAAATGCACTATTTAGACACTTCCATAGTGTTACTTAGGGTTATATGAGTCTATAATGAAAATTTACAAAAATACCCCCGGGGACCCGCCTGGGCCCGCCATACCCGGACCGGTTGCACTTTTCTTGAAATTTTGACATGGGCTATCCTGACATATTTTCGCCCAAGAAATCCATTTCGGGACTCGGAATTATCAAATTCAATGTCAAATTACGAAATTGCCCTTGGCAGCCCTACTTTTAGGGTTTTAGGGGTGTTTCCGTAATTATGCTTTCTCGGCCTTTTTTGAAAAAGTGCCCAACTGTAACCCCACCTATTTTCGCCCACTGAATCCAATGGAATCATCAAATCATTGAAAATCCAACTCTAAGACCCATTTACAGCCTTGGCCGAAATATACATGTTCTCCGGGAAAAATTGGGGTTTTACGATTTCGTCTCCGTAAACGCGTTCCTTTCTACTCCTAACCACTTTATTAACCATTACATTAGGTTACAACTAACATTAAGACCCAATTTGGGCAGCATAACCCCTAGGCCACATCATTTCCAAACTTTAAAACCAATGGCAATCCGGCGAAATTTCACCGATTAAATTGCCCACAGCAGCCAAAATAAGCAATATACGAAAGTTTGGAAGTTACCTCAAGCTCCTTCTAGCTTTTCTCAAGAGTGGCTGAAAACCCTAGCCCCTTGAACACCAAATTTTCTTCTCAAACACCTTAAATAACATAGAAGAGAAGCTTAGGAACAAGGTTATACGCGTTAGGAGCTAGATCGTCGGAGAAATCGGCTTACCTTGCGAGATTTCTCCTCTTTCTCTCTCTAAGAGCTCTCAACTTTCTCTCACTATCTTCAGCTGGAAATGGCGTGAAATGGCTGAAGAAGATGAGCAATTTGATTAATAATCCATGCTGACATCATCTTTTAATGAGATGATGTCATAATTCCCATTTTCGGATTTTCTAGCAGATTTTCTGCCCAAACTTTGAAAAATCATAACTAATTCTAGAAAACTCGAAATGAGGTGATTCCAAAGCCAAATGAAAGATATTTAAGTCCTCTTCATAGGAAAAATATTGGCCATTACTGAAAATCACCACAAAATTCCCAGAATTTCAATCTTTGCATACTGTTCCAGAAAATAATTAATTTCGCTGGGAAAACTTCAAAAATCCAAAACTCTTAGGTCACAAATTAAAATGATACAAATTATATGTTCATTTTGAAGCTTGACATGTGAACTTTAATACTGGAAAATTTCAGAATTTTTAGACACCATTTGCCTATTTAAAACGTCCATACAAATTGGCTGCCCTGTACAGAGTTTCAATGGACAGAGTTTTCAACTTTTGCACGATTGTTCCCAATGGTTCCAATTTCACAATAAACACTCTCCCCACAAGAATTTTCACAAGGAAGCCATTGGAATCATTAAAATATCCAAATTCCCATCACATATTCTCCAAAAGTGTTTATTCAACAATAATTATATCCACTTTTAAAGTCATTAGCCCTTAATCACTTTTTGGGATATTACACATATGGCTTCTTATGTCTTGGCACTATGTCACAGCGTAATAGCTAGAGGTTGGAAGATCGGATGCGCCATGTAGTCTATACAATAGGCGAGACTCAGCTACCTTGTTATCTGGCACCAATTGTTGAAGGGCAAGTAACTTTATTTGATATATTTATACACGTTCACTTTGCTAAACAGTATCATGTTATCTAACCTCATTTTAATCTATATATGCATGTGATTATAGTTATCATTGGAGTCTCTGTATTCCTTGTCCCTCAATCAATGTCATCTTTTGGTTTGACTCATTGGGTCGCAAGCCAGACGCAGATATCAAAAACATTTTTAACACATAAGTAAATTTATTTGTCTGTCATTTATTTTTGATTTTACTCAATTGTTTTAATGTCTTTTGTTTATCATTTTAATTATTACAGTGCACTGAAGACATATTATATAATGGGTGGGAAGCGTGAAGGTAAAGGTGGTCATACAAAGTGGTTCCAACCAAACGTAAGTTCTTTACATTCAAGTTCTTCGATTGACTATTGCTTTACATAGGCCTTTATTCTTTTTGACCATTTGATTTTGATGTATAGTGTCCTCGGCAAGCAGGGAAAACTGAGTACGGCTTTTATGTTATACTATATATGTATAACATCATATTCTCTGGCCTTACTACAAATTTTGAACAGGTGATCATTTCTTGATTCTCAATTGAATTTCAGTTCTTTTCATGTGATTGAATTGTTAGTTATTTCATTCAATTTATTTATTTATGTTAACATATTCTCCATTTTGCGCACAGATTTTTGGTAATTAGGACCCCTACACAATTGAAGACATTGATTTGATCTGAGACCTGTTGTCAGGACATATCTTCTACAACGCATAGAGGGGTGATGATGTGTAGAGGTTTTTTCACATATTGCAGTGGTTTTGTACAGTGCATAATTGTCTTTTTGTTCCATACTACCAGTTGAATACTGAAATCCCCAATTCAACTCAAAGGAAAGGCATTTAATGAGCAGAAGCATGATTACCCATGTTGTGACTTAAGCCTTGCTTTTAGATTCATCAAATTCACTTAAAAGAGCATGAACATTTAATGACTGAAGGTAGATTTTAGTCACAGTAATATTGCCTTCCTGTTGTTTGATCTTTTCTTACTCAATATATATTAGGTTGTTCAGCTTTCTTTCAAAGATAGATATATAGTTTAGCTGATGGTTTGTAGATTTTTGGTGACATTTTGTCCAGGTAATATAGTAATGATTTTTAAATACAACGATTTATGTAAACGGTTTTCCTCCTTACAAGAGGTTGTGTGCTTTTAGATCATTAGTGGATTAGAAGAATAGTTGCTATGAGTTTGTTTGGGAAGCTCAGAGTACAAAGTCTCTGGTAGTTTTTTTGCCAAATCCTTTCAATCTCATTCATCATAGGATATTATTTTACACAAGGATCTTGTCTGAATGTCCTTCTTACCCATATGTTTTGGATCATGACAAGGAATTTCATGGAAGCATGTCATCTCTCTGGCTATATGATTGTCATGATTTAGTTTGAAAGTTTAAGTTTGAAAATTAACTGATGATGATGCAAAGGAATTTCATGGAAGCATAGGCATTTCTGGGTTATGTTGGTGCTTTTCCAATGGCATTATATTGGTGGTTGTATCCTGTAAAGCGTGAATTCAAAAAAAAAATAGAGATACAACGAATGTTTTATGAAAAACAGTCATTGTATCTCTATTTTTTTAAAAAAAAACAGATACAAAACAGTCGTTGTATCTCTAAGATACAACGACTGTTTTATTAAAAACAGTCGTTGTATCTCATATATAATGACTGTTTAATAACAGTCGTCGTTTCTTGAACTTTCAACGACACTCACATACACGTCCCCTTGAAAACAGTCGTCTAAAGGGTATAAAAACGGTTGTTAAAAGTGTCTCCTGCAGTAGTGTAGTTTTCATCGCTAATTCTGTGGCAAACTATTTTGAGACATAAATTAGTGACAAAAATTAGTTATGAAAAAATTATGTAGCTAATCCGTCATTAGTTTTTGTCACATACAAAATATTTTGTGATGGATTTGCAATAAATATTTTGTCACTAATTGAATTCTGTCGCTAATTTCAAATTCAATTATTTAAGCTTATAATCCTACAACCATTTATATAATAACATAATTAATAATATAATGATTTAAATGTATTCCCAAATACAAAATAAATTGATGTATTTATTCGGTTGGTGTTAACTAGGGCATCATCATCATTGAGCTCACAGTTAGACACTTATTGAGACAGAAAGACGAATTCTCAGAAAACTTGTTTTTTGTTTCATTAAAATCAATACCTCTTGTGCCTTAAAAAAAATAAAAAAAATAAGATAAATGTTATATTCCATAATTTGATGATGATTTTTTATGACAAAACATAATTAAGTCCTTTACTAGTAGATATGAGAAACTTGGTTATAATCCTATATAAAGTCATGATAATTGAATAGGCTATGCAGATAGTATTAGCAGAAGAAGCAATGACTAACCGAATGAGTTATTAAGATAATCGACAATAGGAAGAGTATAATCCAAGAAGTAAACAACATATTTGAATAGAATGAGATTTATAGTGAAGAAGTTTACCTGAAAGTATTTGGACAAGTTAATCAACTATAAAGGTTACATAATCGAGTTTATATAACCTCTTCAAATTATTTGATTTTGCTATATATAAATAAATATATATTTGTATAACACTTCATATTCTGTTTCACAGACTTGTACAAAACTGGAGCAGGGACTTGTACAACACGTCCAATATTTATATAAGGGACAATAATTTTAAGCATCAAAATGCATTACTGTTGGAAAAACTTTTTTCTTGAAATATCAACACCACAAATTAACAGAACCCGCATACTCAAAATATGACCATAAAACGTGCGAAAGATAGAAGAAAATAAGAAGAATTAGCATATAAAAGTACAGAACCAAATAAAGTGAAAGAAGGTGGCAGCAGGAGTTGATAAGAAGACAATATAGTGAACTTGAATTAAATGGAATCGTTAATGAAAGTCACAAACCTGAAGAATCAAGAGACCTGCATATAATGAATGAAATGAAGAATGAGACCCAAGGGACCTGCAAGGAAAATCAAATAATGCAAAGAGATGTATGTCATGGACTGCCTGCAAATGTGAAAAAAATAGAGCAAAAAAGATTCACAGGAAACTTTCCGCGGCTTTATTGTTCATGATACGTCAGAAATACACTCAATCCCAGTAAAAGCTCAGTCATATAGAAGGAGGGAAAGGGGAGGGACTCTCAAGGAAAGAGGAAAGGAGCTAAAATCCTCACACGGAGAGAAAATCAGAATCGAAACTAAACATTCCATACTCAGTTCATGACAGAAAGTGAGGAAGAAGAAGCCTGAACATTTGAAGTTTGAACATCAAATGAATGATGATGCGAGCAAGGAAGAAGAAGACGCACAAAACATTTGAATACACATACCAGAGCCTGAACGAACAATACATGACAATAGACAATAAAGGCTATACTATATATATATTTACATATAGCTAAACAAACAGAGTCAGGCCACAAAGAACCCACAAGAACGCGTCTGGTGCTCTGCATTTTTCAGCAAGGCAAGCAGAAGAAGAAGGAGATAGTGCACAAAAGCAAAGTAATTGAAACGAGTCAGGCCAAAGGATTTAAAACCCTGCATAACCAATTTGGTGAGAGTGTACGACGGGATTATTCAGAATTCAAATTATGCATATAAAGAGAAAAGCCATCCCAGCCTTTAAGAGGTCTACGTGCCTGATCCATTATACTCATCACAATGGAAACTAACAGACCTGACACCACTGAAACAAGCCAAGCTTATTTTTTTTAAAAAAAAATTATAATTAATATATAATATATAATTAACAAGCCAAGTTGGGCTTTTTCATCTCACAAACGCAATTATGTAGGTACGTTGACAAATCTTGTGTTGTTAATTAATAAGTGTATTCGCAAACAGTTATTTATTTAATTTTTTTTGGCAAAACAATTAATTCGTTGCTGCAGAAGTTACATTAAATAAGCTTTACTCAGAGAGCAACTTAGAACATAGACGATAGAACAATATGATAAATTAGTTTATCAGTCGTTTTACTGGTGTAGTCAAAACTTCCGAACCAATTGGTAGGGTTTAATTTTATACTATTTTCAGTTCTTAATATAAAATCTGGTTTCTAGTATAATTTTCACTATAAATTAGATCTTATATCAAAGACATGTATGATATAGTATTTCATTTTTCTTTTTAAAATTTGGAATTATCATTTTGAGTTGAAAAAATGACGTGAAAATGTCAGTAATTATTAACTTTAATTTATTAAATTAGCTATAATTTATGCATAAATATCTCATTTATATTTCTGCATTAATTTTTATTTAAATATTTTTTAAATATTTATATGGATATTTTATATATTTTTATTAAATTATATTATTTTAATATATTGATTCAGTTATCTCTATTTAATTACAAATCGAGAAAATTTATATTTAGTCATGTCTTTATTAAATTTATGTTTAAAATATAAAATCTAAGTTAAAATAAATCATGATAAATTGACTAAATTCTTAATGTGGGGATATTAACTATGGAAGATAGAGAAAATAAATAAAGCAACACTGAACATAGCATCAAAAAGGAAGTATTGCCGCCAAAAAAACAAACAAACAAAGAAGAACACCATGTAGAGACAAAGTAGAGACAATGATTAAAAAAAAATTAAAAAGAAATAGTGAAACACAAAGAGGCATGTAATCAGTCTACTTTCTTGTTTGAAGACTTTTGTTGCTGACTTTTGTAGGATTTGGAAAGAGACACATTTACGTCTCTTATTTGGAGAGCACGCGTGAAAGGGAGTTGCTGGTATGTATAATGTGATTTTGTAAGTGGACCACAATCACCATCTATCATAATATGTTTAATTAAAAGATAGTTCTCTGATAAGGTCACTGGTGTATAACTTGGAAAAAATGTGGTAGGTTTTTGGTTTCAAAAGATTTTTTCGGTTGCCTGATATGAACACTTACGCAATAACTCATCACATTGTGGTTACTTTTGTCTTCTACCTGTCGTCTATAGCATTTATTATTATCACTAAAGTGGCATGCTAATCTTGTGATTTGATGCTTGCAATTCATCATTATCCAGAAAACTTATTATAGTATTTCTACACCAAGAGATTGGATTGGGCAGTTGAAGAGTTCCAAAGGTGCAGGTAATGTTAAATAAAATTTTATAAAAATTATAACCGGAGTGTTAATGTGAAGATTTCGGGACATTAGGAGGTTGAGGAATGAACATAATTCAGAGCTAAATAAACAGGATTAAGTTATATAGTGCAACATATAAGTGAATAGCGCCCCATTATACTTTTTATAATTGGGATTTTAATTGCTTGTCATATTTTTATATTAATTGCCACATTTTAAAGCATGATTTCATTATGCGAAGTTTATTGGACTTCTTTCATTTTTTTTTTATTGATATTGAAATGAGTAAAGATTAAGGATTTTATTTATTATTCTTGATTTGGTTCATATCACAATTCATGATCATGCATTGAATTGACAAGAAAAATTTTAAAATATGCTTGGTAAACTTTCATATTGAGAATATTTATATATTTCGGAAATGTTCCTATAAGAACTTATATTATTTGAAAAGGATTCATTTTCATTGACTTATGGAATTGAACGAAATCTTTTGAGATTGTGTAAATTTTCATGATGGGGGTATTCTTTTATGAAATATCCTTTACAAGCTTTCATTATCATGAAAAGGTCTTCTTTGTTGCTAATGGTATATTGACCCCATGCATGCTTGTAAATGTCTTTGTCAGGACTGAATTTAAAATGCTGGTTGCTAACAACAACATTGTTAGCCCTTGGCACCCTATGGTTAACATCGAGCTAGTTTGATACTCATAGGCACAGTACTCATGGTTGATAATCTTGTGCGTCATTCTCATGCATGTTCTTCATAGGGATTTTACCTATGCTTGATTATTCACCCTTGTGGACTATGTTTCAATACTTATTTTTGTGGTTTTAAGCCATGCTTGAATAATTACCCTCATGGGCTGTGTGCCCACATTTGTTGCTCGTTTTGCTCAAGTCCCCAAAGAAAATGAGCTTTTGAATTTTATAAAATGATTTTTTATAAATAATTGTCTAACATGTGTCTTATTTTGGTTCTAAATTGATATCCTATATAACTTCTTTTATGTTCATGATTGTCTACTATCGAAGCTGAAAATTACATTTGCTTCATCTTTTCTTGGATTTTATTTTATTTATATCTATAAATGGGACATTATTTGTTGGGAAATATTTTCCGCCTCAAATAGCATAGTAGATCAATGAGGAGCTTTATTGCTAAACGGCTAAACCAAAGCTTGTAGACTTCACAGGCTATAGGCAGGATTCTTGCCTTACATATGATTTACGTATTTGTTGGTATGGATCGGCGCTCCAATTTGATAATAGTGGGTTGTCATTCACTGCTGTGCTCAGAGAAAACAATGCCGAAATTCCTACAAAGAGCTTAATATTTTGATTATAAAAAAATTCGTTTATATATGAATTAGAAATGATATATGCATGTTTAAGATTATTATAATTATTATCTCAAGCATTTGTTTATATGTTTTAAGGCTCACTGAATAATGTGAATTCTTTCATATTATGTGCCAATCGCCTCTTAATTTTTCGGCCTGGCACTTGGTCTGCCAATCACCCCTTAATATTTTTATACTTGATACTACATTTCTTTAATTATGCAAGTTAATTTGTTTACTTATAGATATTTTTCCCCTTCTAGTGGGAAGATTGAGAGAATGAAAAGACAAAATAGATCTCCTTTGTTAAATAACTTAATTAGATGCCAAGTTTAGATTAAGTTGTATCATCTATAAATGTCAAATCATTTTTGAAGAGGAAATCATCTTAGCCATATTCTTAGTGTGATTTCCTTTAACCATGTCTTCCTCCAGACACACGATAAAATCAATAGCCAAGAATTAGCGATAAAGAATAGTAATAACTAAAATTCAGAACACTAATACAAAGCAGTTTAAAGATGTAACTAACACTTTCTGTATATGAGAGCTTTTGACATGCCTCTTAATCCTTAATTTAGGGTATGATAGTACATTTTATTTAAATTTGAGTGAGAGAAAGTAGAATCATTCCTAAGATTAGAGGCATCTTTTTCCATGGCGTGCTCCATTATTCTTGAACAAATGTTGCCTTATGCTTGAATTATTTGTCATCACAATTCTTCCAATATGTGATGTGCATCCACGTAACAATTGCCCAAATGTTGCATTAACATACTCATGAAGTTTGTTAAGCATATATGCTACATTATCATTGTTAAATGTGTATGATTTCCTTTTCAAACAGAATTTCAACATCATTTTTAGCGTTGATGATATAATCCAAGAAGACAATGTACTAGGAGATGAGACATTCAAAAGGTTATTAAACTTGAAATCTTCAAACATTTCAGCCCAATTATACATTTGATGTGATTGGCTTCAAATTTAAATTTTGCATTTTGCAACTGAAGCATTCATATGGTATCAGTTATACACTACAAAAAACTGACTTTCGGCGACAACTTTTAACGGCGACTATAAAAAGTCACCAACTTTCAGTGGCGATAGTTTTAGTCACCACAGAAAATTTGACTTTCAGCTGGGACTTTGCAACTTTAATAGTCGCTTATCTGAGGCATGGGTTTAGGAATGGGTTGTGTGGCCCTTTCCATTGTCCAGTCATTAGGTAGGTCAATATCTTTCCATATAATTGTTTTGGGAATGGTTAAGTTTGCATACTCCGAGAGTCCTTTGTTTTCAATAAAGTTTGATTTTAACCGTCGTTGTTGAAAGTTAGACTTTCAACATCGACAATGAAAAGTCGTTACTGAAACTTAGGCCTCAACTTTCAGCTTCAACAATAAAAAGTCATGACAGAACCTTTGACTTTTAGTGGCGACAATTAAGTCACCATTTAAAGTGACATTTCCAATGGCGACAATAAATGTCGCCGTCAAAAACCATACTTTCAGCGGTGACTTCAAATATCACTTAGGAAAGTCAATTTTTAGCTGAATTTTCTTATGGATTTTTTATATATATATATATTTTTTAAATTTAATATGTAACAGTTGAGGACACTAAATATGTTATTCATTATAAAAAAAACTAAGATAAAAATACATTTTCACGTTTGTGGGATCTCTCTATACAAGTTTCCTTCTTTTGTATACTTACATATTAAGATGAATGGATGTAAAGCAATTAAATTCAAAAGAGAAGAATATAAATTAGTGAACAAAACTAACATAGCTAATTCAGAGGGTAAATATATATGAGAACAAGGAGTTATTAGGTAAAATCTAAACTTTCAAAAGCAGAAGCAAACCTAAGTTAAGTTTAGAGAATATTTTTTTATAAATACTATTTTACTTCAGCAAAAGGACTTTATTTACCTCCTAAAAGTAATCACAATTTACTAACTGTTGTTTAATATATAAAGTGATCTATCATCTGTTAAGTTCTTCAAGATTTATTATTCTTCATACTCCCATCAATATATCTTTGTAGATTAATTACATGTAATGACACTTTTATCTAGATTTTTTAACCCAACCTTAAAATATAAATATAAATCATATACTTTAATCTATATTTTTTAATAAATTTATCATTAAAAATAAAAATAATAAATACTAGAGACAGAAAGCATAATGTAAAATTATTAATAATAATTTTTAAAAATTATATAATTAGATTAAAATAAAAATAAGTTATTGCATAAATGTATCAATTAATACATATGACCTATACTTGATTTTAATTTTTAATTACTTCATTTATATATATAGACACTTAATAAATATAAAAAAAATTCATACATTTTTAATTAATAATAGGAAATTAATTATATTTTTATTTTGATCTGTTCAAAAATAAATTTAAAGAACTATACCATTATATATAAACAAGTTAATAGTTGCATATTTATGAGTATATGTGTGTGTATATTTGTTACATATATTAATATATTATAAATGATATATAGATATAATAATTAAAATAAAAAATAAATATAATACTTAACCATATAAGTAATATTTCCTGATATATATTTATTAGTGTTTGTGTTATATATATATATATATATATTATACATATATATTATTTGGCAATAATAATCAGTAGGCTCTTTTTAGCTTAGTAGCAAAAGGCATGGACACAAAAAAAAGTGGCATTGAGTTCAAACTTTGGAGGGACCATAAAAAAGTTGATTTTCACATAAATGTGGTGCAACAAGGTGATAACATATGGAATAGGGTGAGGTGGCAAGGGACAAAGCGACATGTGGCACCTAGTAATGACATGGAAAGCCGGCGACGGGTGGCTATTGACTGCCATTGAAAGTATACTTGTAACGGCGACAATTAAAGTCGCGACAGCAATTGCTAGGCAACAACTTTTAAACTTTTAGCGGCGACTTAGTTGTTTTTCTTTTTTTGTATAGTGGTAAGATGCAAGATTAAAGTTGAACTACGTACAATTGAGCCAAATGTTTCGATGGACGACCGGGGCTGAAAATTCTAGGTTTGAGCTGAGTTGGGTGAGATTTTGTTGAGCAATGTAGTTTTTGAGGGGTGTCACTATCTTTTTTAACGAGCAAATATTCCTCTTGGATTGTCTTATTAACACCAAAATTGATGTTGAAAATCTGGCTTAAAAAAGAATTATGACACTTGACAATAATAAGGTGGCTAATACAGTTAACAAACTCTGTGATCATGTTAATGTAACATAAATCAACAATCATTACACGATGTACATAAAATGTGGGAACAATTTTATGTTGACAAATACTACAAACACAAGGCAGCCTTTGCTCATGGAACACGCCTTGAAAAAAGTTATCTTTATTGATGAAAATGATGCTACTTTTTCTTACTCTCATCCTGATATGTATTATCCTAAGCTTAGCTAAGAAAGAATTAAGATGCAGCAAGTGTTGGTTAATTTGTAGACGATTGTGTATATATATATATATATATATTATTAATCATGATTGTTCTTTACATCATTTAGTTGCAAGATGCAAAATTTAAATTTGAACCTGATCATATCATATCTACGATTGAACTAAAATGTTTCGGTGGACAACCGGAGTTGAAAATTTCAAGTTTGTAGTGAGTTGGAGTGAGATTTATAGATCGATGTAGTTGTTTTTGGTGTCAATATCCTTTTGAATGAGCATATGGTCCTCTTGGATTGTTTTATTAATATAGAAAATGATGTTGGAATTCTGGTTGAAAAGGGAATCATGCACAACTCACTTGACAATGATAAAGTGACTAATACAGTTAACCAACTCTGTGATCATGTTAATGTAACATATATCAGCAATTATCACGGGACGTACATTAAATGTTGAACAATTCTATGTTGACATATATTATAAACATAAGGCCAACTCATGGACCATGCCTTGCAAGAAGTTATATATATTTGTTTATATATTTGTGGAAATGGTGCTACTTTTTCTTACTCTCATCCTTTTTATATGTTTTATACTTTTCTTAGTTAAGAAATAACTAAGATGCAGCTTAAGTTCTTATATGTAGCAAGTGTCACTTAATCTGTAGACGACTTTGTATTTTTGTTTTGAATCATGACCATTCTTTACTTCAAGATAGAAATATAAAGTAGTCTTTAAAAGGACCTTTGACCTACCTCTTGTTTTAATATATATATATATTAAAACATTACCCCCACCCACACACACACACAACAGCCCATAATTTGCTTCTATCATTGTAGCTTCATGATCCATTCACAAACACACACACACTTGGACACATGGTCGTTCTTCAATGTCCACACACCACACTTGGCATTCTATAAGAGAACATCCACAAACCCACGTAGGATATATGTTGTGCCATCATTATGAAAACTTATGCTCCATTCACAACACCTCAAGTAGAAAAACAAAATTGACCACCTATCCTTCTCTAATTTGGCCGCATAATCCCACACTTCATTCACTTTTTATTTAACCAAAAACACATCATCTTCAGCTCTTCATTTCGACCAAGTAGCTGGAGAAGAGAGAGAAAAAGAAACAGAAACACAGAGGCAAAACAGAATAGAGAAAGAGAGAGACGTTGGAGAAGAGTAGAAAGAAGAAGCTCCAAACTTCACATACAACTCCATAAACGTGTTTAGGTAAGTCTCCTACACATTTATCTTTGTTTTCACATTGAATTTGAGAGGTTTCTGTGGTGATTTTGTTGCTGGAACAAGAGAAAATTGGCCAAAAAATTCTGTCAACCGAAAAACTGTTAAACCAGTGATTGTGTGACCATTTTGGGGCAAATTTTGGGGTTCTTTGGTTCTAAAATTTGATCAATAACCTCAGGACATATGTGTAGGAGAGTATAAAGTTAAAATTCGTGAGGTTTAGAGTATAAAATCATGGTTACATATTAGTTTTCTTCACCCTGTTTTGCTGTCCGAAAAACAAAGTACATACCTGAAAATTGTAAAATCTTACACAGAGGCTATAGATGGATTTTTCGAATGGGTATTTTTGTATAGATATTTTAGAACGTTTAGTTGATGTTAGAATCAAGAAAAGTATAATTTGGGGTGAAAATTAATGAGTTCTTGCTTTTTGAAGTCAGACTGTCAAAACTGATGTTTTTGGGAGTCAGTCAGCTTCATGTTGAGTTTTGACCATCCAAATCTTATCAAAAAAATTCTGAAATTTTACATAACGTATTATACATTCATATTTTTCCAATTAGTTTAAGAATGAATTATTTCAATACCTGTAGAGAGAGTTATGATTTTTGAAATTTAAGTCAGAAACAAGAGAAATTCTGGAACGTTTTCTAGACTAGTTATGATTTTCAAACATTTTGGGGAGATTTGGCTTATAATTTGAAGTGACTAATATTTTTCCCTTAATTTAAACTTAATTAAAGTCATATAAGAATTGAATCACTCCATTTCAATATTTTTAGAATTACTTATGAATTTTTCAAGTTTAGTTGCTGACAGATTATGTTTCTAGAAGTTAGATTGGTTGTGGAGAAAGTTTGGAAAACTAAAACTTAACGAAAAATTATCAATCTTTCCAGATTTAAAGTAGACATTTAGACCTTTAATTTGATGCATAAAACATAATTTTTCAACTAGTAGATTAAAAGATATGGATTTTGGAAGTTGAGCTCTGTTTTTGGAATGCAATCTGGAACAGTAGTGGTTGGCCGAATTTCTGGGCAAAATGTGTACTTATTAATTATCTTTGGATATTTTTCCATGAAATTATATTTAAAGGGCTTTATTTAGGCTTTAGAATCAGTCAATTTAGAATTTTCTAAAATTAGTTATGAATTTTCAAAGTTGACTGAAAATCTGTCAATTTCTGAAAAATTGTGAAACTATCATTTGGCAAAGAATTTGCAAACACGAGGTCAACAAATGGAATCCTTAGGCAAAAATATGTCACAATAGCATGGGTCAAAATTTTTGGAAAAGTACAGTTGGACTAGATACAATGGGGCCGGGACCGGGTCCTCAAGGACATTTTGGTAATTTTTCAATATAGACTAATATAACCACAAAAAAATACTATGGAAGTGTCTAAAGTGGTACATGAATGGTCACCAAAATTGTCACCTTTTTGGGACATATATTTTGGTCAAAAGAAGAGAGTAGAGGGGCTGCAGATTGAATTAATTAGGACACTTTTTGAGCAGCCACATTTGGTCGAAAAGGGAAGAGGAAGGAAAGAGAAGACTTGTAGCAATTACGCTTAGTTAAGTTACCATAAATATATGACCAAAGGATTAATATTAGCCACAACTCTTCTTTTTCGTTTTGGCCACCTTTTTGATCAGATATTAAAAGGATAAGGGAAGAGAAAAACTTTTCATAACTCACTCTCTCACTCCTTCTCAAAGTCAACCAAGTTTCAGCAAAAAAGAGATAGTGAAGAGCAAGTTTAAGGTAAGCTCTTCTACGTGGATTTTCACCTTCATAACCTCTTCTATGGCTCAAATACCCCTCATAAACATTATTCCTCTTGATGAGAGCTTCGTTTCTATGGTTTTAGAATTTCAAAAGGAGGTGTTATGAGTTATCTTGTAAGAGCAAAAGATTGGAGAACTAAAGAACAAACATAAGGAGAAGCAAGAGGTGAGTACTAGCTTCAATTTAAGCAATTGGTTGTGTAGATTGAATGAGTATTTTAACATGTGTAATTCTGCCCTAATTTTGTCCAAGCTAGGGTTTTGAAGAAACATGGTGTTTGATGATGTTTAAAGGACATATGAAGCAAGTTAGGGGTTTAAATTGGAAGTTTGGTAATTGTTGGAATTTTGTTGAATTTCTACCCAAAAGAGGACGTGTAGAATGAGTAGAAATTTGGTCAGTTTGATATTACCATTGTGTTTAGAATGTAAAATTGTGTGGGAATAACTCCTAGTTATAATTTTGGACCACTGGAAATATATATTGCAAAACCAAAAATTCTGCCAGTGTGTGTTCTATGCAGGGTAGTCAGTTTCCACGCCATTTTTAAATATGAAAATATCCTAGACTGGATGTACGTCAAAGTGGTTGTAACCAAACCAGTATAAATATCGGTGTGCACTTAGTGAAATCTTTCTTAGCTCTTACCTTCATTTTAAATTTTGTAAATTAATTTTTATGATTCAATTATTCTGTAGTCACCCAATTCACGGTGAACCGCTTACACTAACATAAGTAACTTTGTAACATCCTTCTTCACAACTAATATCAAGAATCGGTGGATTTAGCCTTCTATGAGGTTGTCAAATAGGCCTAGCATAATCTTTCATAAGGATTGTATGAGTGCAAACCGAGGGGTTTATCCCGGGTACATCAGCTAAGGTCCAGCCTATTGCCTTCTTATGCTTCCTAAGTACAAGAAAAAAGAAATGGAACAAAGCAAACATGGCTACTTCCAAAAATAGGAATCGACCAAATAGATGACCCATGCCATTTATGTGACCTACTAAGGAAGTTTTATGTGCCCACTTCACCACATAAAACATTTGGAATTTCAACCTAAGCGCTCATATGGTGAGCATAAACTAGAAAAAGCGGGGTTCAGATTTAATGTTGATCATACCACATCTACAATTGAGCTGAAATGTATTGAATTTGATAGACGACCGGGGCTAATAATTCGAAGTTTAAAGATGTTGTGTTGGAGTGAGACTTTGCTTAGAAACGTAATTGCGTTTGAGTTGTGCCACTATCCGTTTATGAAATGGGTAATACTATATAACTCATATGTTCACTTTTGTGCATGTTTGATTCCTATGTGGTTCCAATTGTTTAAACAGTTTACATATAGTAGCCCCTACTCCTTATTTTCTTTGAAACAGGGAAATGCCCCTCCAAGGTAGAAGTAGCTTTCTCTGGACTATATAGTTGCTTGCAATGTTGAAAAAATTATTGCCTGTTGTAATAATTAAAGCTGCGAAAATCAGCTGATAAAACATATATGGGTTCTTCACATACAGATGTCTTCATTCTTCCTTAATGATATATGGAAACTTTTACTTTTACTCTCTAAAGTTACCTTGTTTCTTTGTTAATAAATGCCATATGCTAGCTTAAGCTACTTTGACTTACCATATAACTCACTCCTCCCATGTTTAACTTGCTCCGTCTTGCCTGTTAGCCGAAAAAGTGAATGACAGCTGGCTTAACAAAAAGAGTTGCCCTATTGCCTGTGCATATACAGAGCCATTAATTAAAGTGAATGACTTCCGATTTTTGCCTTGTTAAGGCCCTACAGTCCCAGTAATGGCCTTTTTGCTAAAACACGCATTGCATATATAGCAGTGAAAGGTTCAGATAATTAAAGGCACGTTCTTCCTAATAAATAAAAATTAAACTCCAATGACATGTAGAAGAAAAGGAATTAACTTATTATGTGACACGTCTTCATTGGAATTAAGAGGATTAAGTGAACAGATCACTTTACGCCTATGTTGTTAATTAAGATGATTATCTGAACCAATCAAATTGATACTGTGATGGTTTAACCTAGGCCGAAATAAGTTCGGTAATAGAATAAATGGAAGTATATTCTGTCAAGGCAAAACACATTTGCAGGTGTCTTTATTTTTCTTGTGGGACCAAAACCAAAATGAGAGCAAATTTGAGGGTTGAAAGATTATATTAACCCAACCGTGCCAGTCAAAGTGTCTTATATAATGCATATTTGTTTATTGGTGCCAGTCTTGTATTCTCATTCGTGAAGGAGAGGATTGCCTCCACTAACTTCCTTCCCCACTTTCCACAAGAAAAATACTTACATACTCTAAGAGTATCATCTTATCTATATTCTGAGTCATTAAAATACAACAACTTATTTTAATCTTACATGGCAGGCGAGTCATATGGAGAAATTCAAATTTTATTATATTTTTTAAAAAAATACACAATTCCCCCCATGATCCCTAAAATCATAAAATTTGAATTTCTTCAGATGAGCCATCTGCCATGTAAGATTAAAATCAAATGAGTTTTTGTAGTTTAATTAGGCAGAGTACAGATGAAGTGATAATCCTGGAGTATGTAAGTACTTCTTTGCCATTAAATAAGCGTTATCTTTTTTATGAATATTGCTACATCAGAATTTGAGATGACACTTGATATCCTATGTAAATTACTAATTTCATAAAACCCCCTAAACTTTGAATAGAGAACCTCATAAACTTTGATCAGTTATTAATATCCCCTTGATATTTTAAAATTTAAATTTAGCTTTCTTGAAATTTTGATTTATAATAGTAAACCTCATGTTGCTTTTATCATTTTAATAAATTTATTAAGTTTTTGTACTATCATTTGTCGCTTAAAATAGTTGTATTATATGGCAAAAACTCAAAGTTATGGAAACCGAACCGGACCGGCTGGTCCGGCCGAGAAACCAGCCGGTGAACTGGTCCTGGTCCAAATTTTAAAAAAAATTTATATTTTTCTTTTATGTTTTATACTATATATAAGCCTAAAATTTTCAATTTCTTACCAGTTTGGTCTCAGTATAACTCCAGTTTGGCCCCAGTTTGACCCACTAACCCTTAACCCAGTACCCCGACCGGTTTAATACCCGGCCCGAGTTTTAATACCTTACAAAAACTAGAAGAATAATATTTAAAAATATATAATAAAAATGTCATCATTTGTATAACATTTAATAATTGTCCTAGTCAAAGTATAAAAATATCATCATATTTATTAAATATATTATTGGGATGATTGAGCATTGATTCGTGCTAGAGGTTGGCTTTTTCCATCATTGAGTTTTTTTATTAATAATGCATAGTTTTTCTTCAATAAGAGGTTCAACATTTATTTTTATATTTTCTTTAAAATATTATTATTCTATTTTTTTCCATACAAAATAACTTTTTTAATTGACAAATGATAATAAAAATATTAATAAATTATTAAAATGATAAAAAGTTACGGCATGTGGTTTAATATTATAAATCAAATTTTAAAGGGGTTAAATTTAAATTCTGAAATGTCAAAGGGTTATTTGTAATTAATCAAAGTTTATGGGGTTCTCTACAACTGTTTCAAAGTTCACGTGGGTTTTATGAAATTAGTAATTTATGCAGGATACCACATGTTATCTCATAATCCTACATGATATTTTCCATTAAAAAAGATAAAGGTCACTTAACGGCAAAGATGTTAATAACTAAAAAATGAAAAGTCAGGAGGTTAAATCTAAACTTTGATTAAAGGTTAGTGGGTCAAACCGGGGTCAAACTAAAGCTAAACCGGGATCAAACCGGTGAGAAATTGAAGATTTTAGACTTATAGTATGAAGTTCTAAAGGAAAAATTTTTTTATAAAAATTTAAATTGTAACCCGGACAAGACCGGTCCATCAGCTGGTTCGCTGGTTTCCAGGCCGGTCCGGTCCGGGTTACAAAACCTGGCTTTAAAATATCAAGGGTTATATGCAACTGATCTAAAATTCAATGATGTTTTGTATAATCTTGGTTGACTCACTTTCTCGCCATTTAAGGCTTGGTTGCTGCTTTCTCCAATTTCAAAAATACTCTCGTGTTATATGAGCAACGAACACTTACTCTTTTGAGCCAAGATTTCTTACTTCTTTCACTCTCCATTCTGCGGTCGGGGTCTTCTTCTTGATAGGCACACTCTTCTCTGACGATGGGACCTGCACTTCCGTCTCATGAAGAATATCAAGTCTCGTCTTAGTAGCGACTTCCTGCGAGGATTCGGTTGACTTCGTTGCCCCTACTGGTTTTGTCTGTTGTTTTTTCTCATTGTCGTTTCTAATCGATTTTTGCCTAAAGGTCTTTGTCTGTTGAGATTACCCTCACCATTTTCAGGTTTATGGTTCTTTGTTCCACGTTGCTGCCATTTTACTAAAATTAGGAATTCAGCGTGATGGGTTAAGTTAGTAAATAAAACTTATTCTATTATGAATTCTAATTGAAAAATATCTTTTTAGAATATTCTTAACCAAGTTAACCGACTAGACTCAAGTATATGCTTTCAAAATAGGAGGAAGATCCATGTAATTAAGACAATATGCAAGGGAGTTAGAGTATTTTGCTCTACAATAAATTAAAGATACTTTTTCCTTTATAAAAAATATTTCAAGATTGGTTTTAAGGACTTCAAAAATACTAGCTTGATTTTAACTGATTGAGCTTAAGGACTTCAAGATTGGTTCCTGCAACCCATGGCGGTGGCGACGTCTCGTCCTCGTCTCAGAAAGTCGCCAGTGATAAACCGATAAACCCAGATCCGATTCTGAGCTCGACGGCAACCCACGACTCTACAGTTCCTTTGATTCGCGATTCTGAGCTTGATTCTGTGATCTCTCTCAAATCTCCCACCGGCGACACTTCAAGACTTCTCCAGATTTTCAAATTTCTCCATCACCTGGCAAGATTGTTTTCTGAGCTTGATGGGTTCAAGCTATTCATTCGATGCTATTGATTCGGTTTTTCTTTTCTGGGTATTCAATGGAAGGTTGACTGAGATTTTCGACTGATTTCACAAGTTTAGTAGGAATGGGATATTGGGGAATATTTTATTATTTTTTTAATTTAAAGGGGCATTTTGGTCTGTACATGTAAAAATTAGATCTTATTTCCATAACATACTAAACACACTTTTAAACCTAATTTCATTTCCATATCCATATCAATTTCCATTTCTATATCCATATCCATTTCCATATCTATATTCATTTAAATCAATTTTGCGTACCAAACGGGCCCTTAGAGAAGGGAGGAGAGGGCATTTAAATCATTTTACTATCATCTTATCTTAAATTAGGTCAATAACTCGATTAGGGATTTTTTTAAAATTACCAACCTGATTTATTATTTGCTTATTTTAGACAGTTTTATATGAGATTTGCTCAAAGATCAAGATAAGAAAAAAAAACATAGAGTAAAATACTCTTACCTCCATTGCGTATTGCTTTTTTTTGTTGGTCGAACATTGCATATTGCTTTAATTACACCCATTTTCCCTATGTTTTAAAAACATACATTTAACGCTAAAATCTTAACACCGTTGAGAATATTATTAAGACATTATTTTAATTAAATTTTTATTAAAATAAATTTTATTTACATTTTTTATATTATCATCCGATAAGGTGTTTATGATACTAAGTTTATATTTTTTGTTTAAATTGTTATTAATAATTTAAGAGTTTTCTTTTTCATTTTTCATAATTTTATTTTTTAAATATATTTATTTAATATTTGTAAATTATGTTGGGACATAAGTTTAATTAATTTAGTTAATGTAGATAGATACAAACTGAATGTGTTTAAAATGTTTTAGCAAAAAAATATTGTTCAAAAATAATATATTATAAATTTAACCAATTTACATAATCGTTCAGTCAAACTTATTCCAAACCAGTAAATGCAAATTCCACATATTAATATTCCGTTCAGTTCTAATAATGCAGAAATAGTACAGAAAAAAATTACCAAACAAATAATGAGTTAATCACTTTAGGTTCTGAAATAGCTACGTTTTCTTGCGCAGAGGTTCAGTGAGCTAGGAGCGAGCAGGCAATCGCTTTTCCGATGACCTCTGCAGTTTTCTCTCTCAGCGTCGTGAGGTATTCTTTCTCTTTTCTGAGTGTGAAAGAGAGATTGCCACAGTGTTGTTCCGTCTTTAGCTTTCCATTTCCCCTTCGTTCTGCGCATTTCGTTTGTTGAACAGAGAGACCACCACTGAGCTTCTTCATTTTTGATTCTTCGTTACATATTTTGGAAAGTTGCATTTACTCTGATCATTTTGCGAGCTGGATAGTTAATTATGTTGTTCTATTTCATTAGTATTGAACCTAATGCCCTTTCCCTCTTTAATATACATACTGTATTTATTAAGGCTTTCATCCATTACAAGTTGTTTATTTAATAGAAACAATGTGTTGCAGATTGCTAGGGAGTTGAGGTTACGGGATATTGGTCGCATTGTTGCAGTTGATTTCATTGATATGATTGATGAGGTGAATTAGAAAATTTTCACTTGTTTCTGCAATTAATGTATATTAGATAATGAGTTCCGTTGATGATAAATTTTTCCACATACTTTTCACCAATGTCTTGTGTTTTATTACAATGGCTTTCTAAAGGTCGGATGAAGTGGTTTAATGGCAATAATCTTGTAAGCGATATATGAAAGTTCATCGCTTGTTGCCTTCCCCTTTCAAATTCATCTATTAGTATTACGTTCTATTATGCAATTTTTATTCACCTAACTGGAGGTTTCTTCGTGCTTTTATGCCCATTTTACTTGCCACCATACACCTCTTTTTGTCAGAGGTCATGTCCTGTTTCTATGAAGCACTTGACTTAGAATATTTAACTGCTAACCATGGTCCAAGAATGATTTTATAACTGTTAACTTGGTCCTTCAGGTCTAAATTTGTTGATAAATCATGGAATAATTAATTCTGTTATTTTATATGGGAGATATCTTAAGAGAATCTAAGTTTTGTTTAAAACATGTTTGCAAGCTGGCTGACAAATTTATTGCTCTTAAAAGAGTGACCAGAGACTGAGTTGGGTGAGATAGGGACGAATAGAGAGACCAGCACAGAAACACTGTTCATTGAGCTTCTTCATTTGATTCTTCTTGCGCCCATTGTATACGGTAATTTCTTGCATCCTTCACTTGTTTTCGGGTCATACTTTAAGTCTGTTATTTTATATTATTGGAGATTTCTTTCAAGTTTTGTTTAAAAACGTGTTTACAAGGTGTGGCTCTAGAAATAGAGATGGGAGACTGAGTTGGGTGAGAGAAAGGGAGGAACAGAGAGACCGGGACACAATGTCTTTCGTTTTCCTGAAATAGAATGCAGATATTATATATATATATATATTGATAAGAATGCAGATATTATAATCAAAGAGGGGGGAGGGAGAAGGGATTTTAATAGACCTTTTCTTGAGATGGGTAGTTTTGACTTGGAGGAAAGCAAATAATGAGTTAACCATTGTATTATTATCAAGTTTGTGTTGTTTTTTATTCTTTATAAATTTTTTGTTATATTATTATAGAAGAGAACTTAGAACCGATGATATTTATATGGGAGGATCTTTTAAATTGTAATTATAATTATGTAGATGAATCCAAAACTAAAAGTATAAATGTACAAATTCCAAATGTCCCTTCACCAAATTCATTAGGTTCCCTCTTGTCATCCTTCTTAATTATAAGGGAAAATTATAAAAAAAAAAAAATACAGTCAAAATTGTTATTAACCCTCCAACTTATTACTTCTCCCTTTTTGTATCCAAAGTTGTCAAACTAGAAAGTGAAGTTGTTAATGTAGAAAGTATTGTTATTATTCGAGAGGGCTATATTGTTATTGTTCCTTCAACTTGTTACTTTTCCCATTTTATCTCTAAAGTTTCACCAGTTTCATCCCACCAAATCTAAGGTGTAATTCTCATTACATTCAACTTAAGTTTCACCTGTTTCTTTCAACCATTGGAATTAATTTTATGCAATCAAAACGCTCAAACTTTAGAAAAGGAAAACACGGGAACATACTGATGCCGATCGTCTCTCGACACATTGACCACTATCAAACCACCTTCCAACTCTGCAGCATGCCGTTGAAGCTTGGTCGAGAGATCTTCATTCCCTTCCTCTTCTTCACTCACCTGCACCATTCTTCTCTTCCAATCGCCATGCCGACTAACCCTTTGCCCCTTCCCCTCATAGGTTTTTCCTTTGTTTCTAAATCACTCTTCGACCAACTCATGATTTTGGCCTTCCCTCTGTTTTTTTTCTCAAACTTCACTAAGAGCATTATTGTCTTTTGCACAAAATTTCAAATCCCAAATTCCTACTATTCCTTTGATTTGAGATTTCAAGAATTTGCCACGCCTTTTTGTCCTTTCTCAATTTTGATTGTATTTTTCTTGAATTTTTCCTAATTATAAATCGAAAAATTTATATTTATACAGTTATATATTAATATACTTTTTAACCTTAATATATAATATTTTTTATTTAAAATATATTCTAGCATCATTCTTATTACTTAACAAATTTTTTTCTAGTTATTTAATTCATTATTTTTGTCACGTTTATAAAATAAACATTTTTGTTTACATTTACCGGAGAGCATGCATTTTGATAAATTATATAAAACGTTAGCAATCTCTTACGTTTTCAAAATTCTTATGGAAGATTAAAATTACTATTCATATATATCTAAACTATAGAATGGATATTGATTTTTATAAAACTGTGTCCATGCTTTTTGAATATCAAATTAGACAACCTTTTTGAATTATTTTATTTATTTACGTGATATGATTATTTATTTGTATAAACATAAACATTTTAATTTTTAACAAGAACGATGGTCAGAGAAAAAGTAAGGGTTTGGTCAGAGGAATATAATTTAGTATTTTCATATTTTTGGCCCATCTACACCCTAATAAAGATAATTTTCTCCCCTTCCTCCCTATTAATTTTCCCTTTATCAGTTTTTTGTGCTCATGATGTTACACTCTCACCTTATAAATGTTTTTGTTTTTGTTTTTTTTCCATTCACCTTATAAATGTTAAACTTTTGTCCCTCTATTATACAAACCTTACGCAAAGACCGGGCTAATTCAATTTCCTAATGTTAACCCTTAGTATTCTAAAATAATTTTGTATGCAATTTGATCTTAATTGGTATTTGAAACCATATTTCCATGGTCAATCCCTTAGCTAATCAACATTTTATTTAATAAGAATTTGGCCATGAGGGAAAGAAGAAAGGTCAATGGTAGGAGATGCTATAATCGATTTGTCTTGTGGTACAGAGGGGAGAGAGAGATAGGGAAGTGGGTAATCTCTTTATCCAATAACCCCTAGTTGAGAAGACTGGGTATTTATTCGCTTCCTAGCTTATTCGGTTGTAGTAAAATAATAGAATTCATTACAGTACCTATTTTGCTTGTTAAGCCACGTGTTCATGCTACTAACCATATAACCATATATCTTTTTACATCCCAAAAGACATCCTTGTTCATGAAGATGAAGTGAGCCGGTTGGGCCGTTGTGGGAAATTGATATTGATAATTCTTCATATAACACAAGGCATATATCACTGATTCTTGGGCCTCATAATTACTTCTATTTGGGTTTCTTTCTTAATCTTTGTTGATCTTTGAAAGCACAACACCAAGCCCATTATCTCCACAGAGTATCACAGGCCCATATAACTCACAGCAGAAGCCCACAAATGATTTAGTTGATATTTTGTAAACAATGTATAGCTAGCCCGGTTCATCTTCTCTATATAAACAATTGTAAATGAATGTATACACAGTGATTACACAGAAACCTTGTCTTCTTATTCTTCGTTCTTTACTAAACTTTAGAATGGTATTAGAGCTTTTCTATTGATTCAATGTCAAGCCCCTCCTCTAAATCCACAGATGCCATATCACCTACTCTTCCCACAGCCCCTTCTCAATCTGCAAATGTTTCACATTTCATCTCTGTAAAACTTACTCCTGATAATTACCTTATCTGGAGAACTCAAATGCTTCCTTACCTCTATGAACAGAGATATTTATGTTACATTGATGGATCTAAAACATGTCCGCCAACAACACTCCCAGATGGCTATTCCGATCCTGAAAATATCAAATGGTTCGAACGTGGTGGTTCTGGATGAGGTTACAGAGGCGGCAGAAATTTTCCAGAAACCGAGGTGGCAGTGCTGTCCAAAATTCTTACTCTCAAAACAATGCCTCTGCCACG
The DNA here is from genome assembly GCA_963242795.1 of Inga leiocalycina. Classification (NCBI taxonomy): domain Eukaryota; kingdom Viridiplantae; phylum Streptophyta; class Magnoliopsida; order Fabales; family Fabaceae; genus Inga; species Inga leiocalycina. Next base: position 40,644,758 of record OY725328.1, on the reverse strand, counting down.
TTCCAACTTTTTCATGTTGTGGGTCATGTTGAATTTTGCTCTCATCGGTATGGCCATACCTTTCAAGCACCGGGAAACATCTCTGCTCACTCCTCCTCCTATATACCATCTATTGAAGATGATCTCGGGTACCCTGACACAGGAGCAACAAATCACATGATAGCTGATTTTTCAAATTTAAATATCACCTCCAATCCATATGAAGGACCGGAGTCTGTGTTCATTGGTGACAGCGCTCAACTTTCCATTCAAAACACTGGTACTGGTTATCTTTCTACCTTACATAACAAATACTTTCTTTCTCACCTTCTTCATGTTCCCCAAATCTCAAAATCTTTAATCACTCCAACAATTCTTTGCCGACAATAGCGTTTTCTTTGAATTTCATGCTCATTGTTTCTTTGTGAAGGATGTCAAAACAAGGACAGTTCTTCTTCAAGTTCCTAATCACAACAAACTCTACCCTCTTTAAGGTCTTTGTTCTTCATCATCTCATCTTACTGCTTACTTAGGAGTCAACTTCCCTACCTTAGTGGCATAATCACTTGGGTCATCCTGCTCTTCGAACTGTTCAACACATCATCTCCACCAACTCATTACCAGTATCAACATCTACCACTTCTCATGTATGTCCAGCATGTTGCACATCCAAGAGTCACCGACTTTCCTCACCTCCATCACCTCATCGTTCAACTAGTCCTCTTAATTTAGTGTTTTGCGATGTATGGGAGCCATCCCTAGTAGTTTCAGTTGATGGTCTAGTTCTTTCCAATTAAATCAAAGGATGAAGTTTGTTCTGTCTTTATTAAATTCAGGTCCCTTGTTGAAAATGTCTTTAATTCTAAAATTCATAATTTCCAGTCTGATTAGGGCGGAGAGTTTCGTCCAATTCGTAAACTTCTGTCCTCACTAGGCATACACTACCTCATAACCTGCCCACACACACATACTCGAAGGGCATAGTTGAGCGACGACACCGCACTATTGTTGAAACAGGATTGTCATTAATGCATCATGCCTCTTTTCCACTGAAGTACTGGTCTTATGCCCTCTTAACGGCCACTTATTTATTAAATCAAAAATAAATTAGAGCCTTCTAAAAAATATTAGTCCCTTTGAGACCCTTTTTCATACCAAGCCTAATTATCATTTTCTCAAAGTTTTTGGAGCAGCTTATTGACCCAACTTATGACCATATACCAAAAACAAATTAAAGCCTCGATCCAGCTTGTGTGTCTTTCTAGGCTATAGCCCAAACCACCTTGGCTACCTACGCCTTAACATTAACATCGGTCGTATCTACACATCATGAGATGTGGCGCTTGATGAGAGCCTTTTTCCTTTCCAAACTACACCTAACCAAGCCCAATCCAATATTCCCACACTAGTACAGAAAAGGGTTTTTAGACCGGAACATTTAGACCGGTTATATCGGATAAGGTCTTAAAAATATGACCGGTGACATTTTTGTAATTATGATGAAATATTAAGACCGGTTATATTTATAACCGATCTTAAAAATACCATTAAGACCGGTTATATTTAAAACCGGTCTTAAAAATAATTTTAAGACCGGTTGTAATAAAAACCGGTTTTAAAATATATACAATTAAAAAAATAAATACATGTAATATATTTTTTATATCGGTTCTAAAAATAACCGGTCTAGAAAATATTATATGAATTAAAGACAATTATAAAAATAAAATGTTTATTATTTTTAAGATCAGTTGTAAATGAAAACCAGTCTTAAATATTAAAAATTTAAGACCGGTTATTAATAAATATTTGTTCATGTTTGCATAACTTGGGAATTGCTTTTGAATTATGCCTTTGTAGATAGTGTCGTGTTATAACAATAAGCACCGTATAGCAAAATTTCCTTAAACAGTGTCCTTAAATTGTTTTTAGACAATGAGTTGTCCTAGTGAGGGTACTCCCGATTCAACTAATCCAAATCAGAGCGAGCCTAGCAATGCTCCAAGCCAGGAACATAATGAGCCATGTAATCGGCCTAGACGAATGAGTAGGAGAGCCACCCGATTGACACACATTCGTCTCACACCCTCACACCGTTCCTCAAGTGGTATGGTGACTAGGAAGGAGATGGAGCGTATATTGGCCATTGTGAGGGTGGAAGCTAGGGCCGAGGCAGAAGCATTATTTGATACACGATTTGAAGAAAGGTTCGGCAAGATGAAGGAGGAATGGATGATCAAGACGAGCATAAGACAAGCAGATACCAGTGCTCCCCAGGCTCCCCTGACTTCCCTAAATTCTAATCGAGCTGAGAAATCCCCTCTACCTCCACCTCCCTCCACTCAAGATGTTTCACAGCCTCCATTGAATGTCATGCAGCAAGTGATCCTGATGGCATATGATACATCCTTTACAAAAAGAAATTGGGCTACTGAGTCAGCTGTTGGCAAGTCAGGGGCGCAATGCCATCTTGAGAGGGATGATTTAATATCCCTGGTAGATCCTCTACAACAGCTTACGATTTCGATTGTCCAACTCTTTTTGATGTAAGTATCTTCTCAAATTGGAAGTTAATATTTTACAAATTACGCCGTTAAACTTTGATTTAATGTCCCTGCTTGAATTATTGTAGGTGGATGCATCGTAGGTTGGTTGACTCTGGCAAAACCGATAAATTTGGACTCCTATGCCCATTTCAACTCTACGACAAAGGGACCACTGCTTTGATCAGACACACATACTTATTGCACAGGCTTAGTGAAACCTCAATTGAGTGTTTCTTGGCTCCATATTTGCACGAGTAAGACACAAATTTATATTTCATACTGTACATAATATTTTATATTTTCTTAAAAGTTTTTCCTTTTTTCAGTAATCATTGGCAATTAGCTATTTTGTGCAAGAAGAGTTATTCTGTCATCCTCTTATGCTCCCTTCACCTCAGCAAGCCAACTAGTGAATTGAAAAACAGCTTGAACTTGTAAGTTTTCTTGCATTATTAATTACCTTTCGTGTGCAAAATTTATGTAATTTGTGTAAAATAAGTAACATTTGTGATTTTGATGTTATAGGGTTATGCGGACATTCCAACACACTGCTCTTGGTAGGCCTATGCATGAGGTAAAAAACCCTACATGGATCTTGCCAAAGGTTAGTTACGTATTGGTTTGTTTTAAGAATGTATTCAATAATAACCCATGCTTTAATTTTATATTTGTTTTAACGATATCATGTTATTTTTCAGACCCGTAGGCAACCACCGGGGTCCAACTTGTGTGGGTTGTATATTCTGAGGCACATGTATAATATTATTACCCTAGGCACGACAGAACTTACTGAAGAGGTAAATGTATATATATTTCAAAAATTTTGTATTACTTTTATTTTTTTAAGTGAATTTAATGTTTTGTCTGGTTTTGGTGTTTTAGATGTTTGAACTTGCTGACCCCTTTCCAGAAGAAGATATTCAGTACATTCGTTATTGTTGTGCTGAATTCATTTATGAACTTTTACAACAGTGAGTTCTTATAAAGCTGAGGAATTTTTTTTGTATATATTGATGAATTGTCATGTTGGTTGGTTGCAAATATTATTGGTTGTATGATTTGACATGTTTGTTGGTTTTAACATGGTTTTTGTATATTTTGATGAATTGACTTGTTGGTTGCATGATATGTCATGGTTGAATCCATTTATGCATATATATGATGGTTTTCAATAAAACATTATACATGAGGATATATGACATGTTATAAGTTCCCAATCCAATACCTCAAACCCCTCCATCCTCTCCTTGCTCACGTGGTGCCCCTTCTCACTTATGGCATTTCTCATCCCCTACCTCATCATCTTCTTCTTCCCCTACTTAGCCACCTCGGCCTCCTTACCCAATCTCGACGCTTTACCAAATCCTTCCCCTCAACCTGTCAACACCCACCCCATGACTACCCGATATCATGCTAATATCTACAAACTTAAGACCTACATTGATGAAACCATACCCTAGCCACCTGCCAAAGCTTTAATGACTTCTCTGTCTTCCTCGATCTGTGTACTATGATATGTTATTAAGGTTTTCAAATCACATAAGTGGTGTAAGGCTATGGCCAATGAATTTTAGGCTCTACTTGATAGTCACACATGGACTTTACTCTCTCCCAGTTCTTCATAGAACTTAGTGGGCTGCAAAGGATCTTTCGGATCAAATACACTCCTTCTGGCACTATCGATCACCTTAAAACTCATCTCGTTGCTAAAGGATTTCACCAACAGTATGGTATTAACTACTCTGAAACCTTCTCTCCAGTGGTCAAACCAGTCACCGTGCGTGTTCTCCTCTCACTTGTTGTTGAGCGTAATTGGTCCTTACGCCAGATTGATGTTCGTAATGCATTCTTACATGGATCACTTGATGACGATGTCTACATGACCCAACTTCTTGTGTTCTCACATCCTGATTATCCGCAATATGTTTGCAAGCTATGAAAATCGTTGATGGACTCAAACAAGCCCCTAGAACTTGGCTTTCTTGTCTCAACACACGTCTCCTTCAACTTGGATTTATAGCTCCATAGTCAAACCCATCCCCATTCCTATTCAATTCTTTTGAATACCATATCTATGTTCTTATTTATGTAGATGACATTATTGTCACTGGGTCTTCTCACTCTGCTATTTCTCAATTAATTGGAACTCTAAGTGAATCCTTTCCAATTAAGGATCTGGGTTACTTACACTATTTTTTGGGCATTAAAGTGCAAATGATGTCTAATGGTCTTCTACTTCGCCAACGAAAGTACATTTTGTATTTACTTAAACCCACAAATATGCTTCATTCTTATTCTTTGGCCAATTCAATGGCTCACAATGCTAAGCTCACTAATACTGGACCTTCCTTTCCTAACCCTACTCTTTATCACAGCATTATGGGTAACCTCCATTATCTCTCCTTCACCCTCCCTGATCTTTCCTTTATTGTGACCCGTGTTTACCAATACATGTATAATCCCTAAAAGCACCATTGGACTGCGGTTAAATGTATTATTCGCTACTCATGTGGTACATATCACTATGGCCTTCTCATTAAAAAATCTCAGTCCCTTAATTTATTCTCTGCTACTACCTCTCTCCGGCCCATTCCTCCTAAACCTCCCTTCCCCACAACCTTTCTCACTACCTCCCTTGAGGCCTATTCAGAAACCGACTGAGGTGGTTGTCCAATTGACTCTCGCTCAACAGGTGGCTATGTTGTTTTCCTTGGCCCCAATGCTATTTGTTGGAGTTTGAAGAAACAACCAATAGTCTCACGGTATACAAGTCTTTTGCCAATGCCACTAGTGAACTCATTTGGATCCAAAATTTACTTGAGTTACATATTTCACTTCCCCAAGCGCCCATGCTCTATTGTGACGATCTTGGTGCCACCTACCTAGCGAAAAATCCAGTGTTCCACTCTCCTGCCAAACATATTTCCTTGGACTGTCATTTTGTCTGTGAACATGTTGCTACTAGAAAACTTGAAATTGCCATTATATTGTTTCCTCTTAAGATCAGCTAGCCAACATTTTTACCAAGCCGCTTGCCATTCACAGATTTCTATCCCTACAAACAAGTCTAAATGTCTGTCCCAGATCATTCGACTCACGGGGAATGAAAGCACAACACCAAGCCCATTATCTCCATAGAGTACCACAGCCCATACAACTCACGGCAAAAGCCCACAAATGATTTAGTAGATATTTTTTAAATAATGTACAGCTAGCCCTATAACAAATATTCTAGAATGGCTCATCTTCTTTATATAAACAATTGTAAACTGCTAAAGTAAATATATGAAAATGAATGAATAGACAGTGATTATACAGAACCCTTGTCTTCTTATTCTTCATTCTTTACTAAACTTTAGAAATCTTTTATACTTAATATTGTGTTTCTTGAATTTTCAATGTCAATTTGTGTCCTTATGGATTTTTTTTCCCTTTTAGGGGAGAGACTGAGAAAATGACAAGACAAAATGGGCATTCCTTCTTACATAGTTTAGAATCCAGATTAGAAATAGAATCTAGCAATGCTTTTCCATTACAATCGAGTAATATCATCTATCGAGTGTCAGAACAACTTCGAAGAGTGGATCATGTTTCATACACTCCTACAATGCTCTCTATTGGTCCATATCATTATGGAGATGCAAATTTGGAACCCATGCAAAATTTCAAATTTTGGTACTTCAAAAAATTCCTAAAGAGGGTACCTGGCACTAACCCGTATGGTGCATTACTTGGAATTGTACGAGAAAACGAAGAAAAGATTCGAGGTTGTTATTCAGAAAACATATTAATGCATAGCAACAACTTTGTGAAACTGATCACATTGGATGCTAGCTTCATCATCGAGTACCTGATTTCTAATTATTTTGAATCAGAATCAAATCAGCCTAATGTAAAACCAGGGATGGATAATTATTTGATGCTTGATATGGTTAGACTTGAGAACCAAATTCCATATTTTGTGTTGAAGCTCTTCTTTGAGAAAAGTGATAAGGTCAAGGGAATGCACTTGTCATATAATGTTCTTTTGCAGTGGCCCTTTGTAAAGGAGTTCTTGTCACATATATATCCTGAACAAAATGCAATAAAGAATAAATGGAAAACTCAAAATATAGGAAAGTTCGAAGGTGACCCATGCCATTTTTGTGACCTACTAAGGAAGTTTTATATGGCCACTAAACCAAACCAGACATTTGGAATTTCAACCAAGCGTTCATATGGGGTCTATAAACTAAAACTTGCAGGTTTTAGATTTCATGCTGATCATACTGCATCTATCATTGAGCTAAAACGTGTTGAAGGAAGAGAAGGGCTAATAATTCCAAGTTTGAAGATGACATGTTGGAGTGAGACTTTGCTCAGAAACGTAATTGCGTTTGAGTTGTGTCGTTGTCCCTATGAATCGTTCGTGACTGAGTATATAATGCTCTTGGACAGCCTTATCAACACGGAAAAAGATGTTGAAGTTCTTGTTGAGAAGGGAATAATGATCAACACACTGAACAATGATAAGGTGGTTGACACGGTTCACAGCCTTTGTGATCAGGTTAATGCGACATTATACAGCAATTGCTACGGGGATCTCCATGAGATGCTGGATGATTTCTATGATCGCAGGTACTTAAGGCACAGGGCAACATTTGTTCAAGAATATTGGAGCACTCCATGGAAAAGGATTTCCCTAGGCGTGGGAACATTGATAGTAATTATTTATCTCATTCAAACCATATGTGCTGTCATGTCCTTAACAAAGACGTAGGTCAACGCTCTTGTCTAGCCAGCTTTATATTTCCTTCATGAAGTAAGACTGTTATTTTTATTGCTATTTCCAGGCCATTGATTATTGATTAGTTTCTATAAAAATGTGTAGTTGGGCTGCTTGATGGAGCAAACAGTATTGGGATTGATCTAAATGATGGTATGTATCTCCAACTATTGCTTGAGAAGAGATTTGTATATATTAATTACATACTTTCTACGCAATTATTCAATAGGCTTTCTATCATATAAAAAATGTGACGATGACTTTGTTAGAACTGGTTTGTTCAGGCTGAGGTATAGCAAATTGTTTAGCTTCCACTCAAAAGCCATATAGGCTTCTAAGGTTCCATGTAGAATACTCTGTTGGTAATTTGATATAGATTGGACTGTAATTTGCTAATGCTTTTTTGAGCAGGCGGCTTTTGTTAGATTGTAAGGTGTGCTGTGGTACTTTAGAATCGACATTTAATTTGTTTTGTCCATTTGATTTGGTTATCACATTCTTTACGCATGACTCCGGTAAGTTTTTATGTTTCCAAAATGCAAGGTAGCCGATTCCAAGTATGACAAGAATTATCAACACCATTAGTTTCTTTTGCTGTTGATTTATGTTAATGGACATTTATGCTTAGCAGGCATGTCAAGTTCACTTGCTTATGTTAAAGCCACTTACAGGATTGGATCTGGTTCCCCTTTATCTACCCTTTGAATTCTTAGTTTTCAAATTAGTGTCTACTTGAGAGCTGTCACCCTATCATTTGTATGTAAAGTGTTAAGCATGGAAACCAAAATTATACACCAACATAACAGTATTAGGGTATCTAGTTTAAATATATTGATATATTGATCTTATACTCACTACCTTTTAGTTGCATGATTGTGTAGCTTCCCTGTGGATAGAAGAATCTCGAGTCTTTTTCTGACTTTTTAACTGTGCATTTATTGGTCCACTGACCGAGAGGAGGGGAGGCAAAAAGAAGGAATGTCAAGGGATGACGATTGTTCATTCACTAATTCATTTTGACTTTAAATGCTTTCAATGTGTTCTCAGGTCGGACAGCTGCGATGCAGTCCTACAAGAATTCCAAGTATTCATCTGGTGAGTGGATATCATTTTAACTATGATGAACTTTTTCCATTCTTTGAAAGTTTTACGCTTTGTTAATTTGTTTATTAATCTTTTGGTGATGGTGGAACTTGGACTGGGCTGATCTTGTTACGTAAAATGAAGTGATGGTCATAAATGAAATGGTGAATTGAGATAGACAAAAAAATTGCTTAGATGGACTAAGTTTTCATGTGTTGGTAGGCATTTTCTGTAAGTCCAATTGATTTTGTGGTGAATTTGCTAGTAGAATTGGGAGGAAGAAACAAGTTCTGTCAACTAAAAAATCTAAGATCTAGCTTAGTTATTACTCTTGAGTTGAATTTGATGACTTTGTATTTCTTCTTTTATGCAGTTGAAAAATGATATCTTCTCTCAATGTTTGAAAGGGAATTATAACTCTGTTCTCTTAATAAAAATGCCCAAATTACTAGTCCATTTCCTCTGTTTTGAAACTTTACACTATTTTCCCCTTGTTATAAGCTGCGTTACACCTTATAAAAGTTAAGTTGTACTGATCACTTTGACTAATTAAAATACTCTTGTGACTATTATTGATACAACATAAAGTGTAACTAGTTGGGGCTCCCATAAATTGAATGGAGTTTAAGGAATAGATCACATTATTTGCTACTTGTGAAAATTGAGAATAACTTAAATTTATGGTTCCTCACGTAAAATGAATGACACTGAAACAAATCCTAAAAAGATATTTTAGTCTGTCTTAGTTAGTTTTGAAGACACATTTTGGTTATCTTAATTTGTAGAGAAGCTTGTTTGTATACATACATACCTACTTACACACACACACACACACACACACACATATAACTTAAGGAGTAATACTAGCATTTAATTATGTTTAAATTTTGACATTGCATGCACTCTTTCAGATTGTGGCATGCGTGCAGCTTCTGCTGCTCATATGGACTTCCCGGAAGAACTTTGTTGCTGGCAAGTGCAGTGCTAATTCTGAATGTAACCCCAGACACTCACAAGACATGATTTCCTTAAAACAATTAGTGCTTTGACTAAACATAGTTTAATTTGCTGATGTTCAAATTACCTGTCTTGTCTGAGACTTGTGCTGGTTTTGTGGCTTGCCAAACAATACATGTAATTGGGGATATCCCCTCAACAGTCACACATGGCCATTTATGAAATGGGTAATACTATATAACTCATATGTTCAATTTTGCGCATGTCTGATTCCTATGTGCGTGCTTCCAATTGTCTGAACAGTCTATATGTTGTAGCCCTGCTCCTTACTGTCTTTGAAACAGGAAAATGCCCCTATAGGGTAGAAGCAGCTTTCTCTTGACTATTATATGGTGGAAGGATCCGTCTGTTTTGAACTTAAATTATTCTTTTTATTTTGTCTAACTATCAAAATAACTTGTTAGAAAAAACATATATAGGGTCTTCATATACATGTGTCTTTATTCTTACCTGGTAATATATGGACACTTTTACTCTTACTCTCTAAAGTTACATTGTTTCCTTGTTAATAAATGCCATATGCTATGTGAAGCTACTTTGACTTACCATATGAACCACTCCCATGTTGTTTAACCTGCTCCGTCTTGCCTGTTAGCCAAAAAAGTGAATGGGAAGCTAAGCAAAAGGGAGTTGCCTTATTGCCTGCGCAAAAAAAAAAAAAAAGTTACTTGATTATATATTTAATTAATATTCCTAGAAACTCCTAATTACCTCGTCCTTATCCCCTTTAACTCCTCGTATATCTATTTGAATATTTTTTATTTTATATATTTCTATATTATCTACTTTCAGAATATTTTTTTTCCTTTTATATATTTATTTTATTTTTCACATTTCAAATTCAATATTCCTATACATTTGGCACTTACCTTCTCATCATTTCTCTTCATTTTTGATATATCGATTTTGAAAATATTTTTATTTTTAAATTTTAGTATTTCCATAACTTCAGGGCCATTACAAAAACGATATTGATATGAGACAGCTAATTTGTGCAACATAAACATAAATTTGGACAAATTTGTGGCTCAAGTAGTTTCCTTCAAACAATTAGAAGCAAAAAAAGCACGAGTTTCAGCTCTTAGTGGCGCAAAACTTTGGCTTCTTCTTCGCACAATATCAAGGGCAAAAAATGTTTATGGTCATCATGTTCCTCCGAAGTGTCATGCCTGGCTGGTGTGAGCTGCAACTTGTGGTTTGGTTCAAGTGTTTCTTGCTTGCATGTTTTATACATTTGTTATGTTTCATATTCTTTTTACTTTGTATGTTTTTGTAATAAATTGTACTGTGCTCCTATGATTCGCACTAGCCCATGATCTACTTTGAAAGCTCAAAATATTATGTATCATTTTACTTTGTTTGAATAATTAATAATTATTCTAAATTATTAATTAATAATTAATAATTATTACTTATTAATATTTACTAATTGATGTACAAAAACTTAATACTTAACCATCAATAAAATGTTAATAAATAAAACTATTTTTTAACCGAAACCAATTGTTTATAATGCATATTTGTTTATAATTGGCATGAGTCTTGTAATCTCATTCATGAAGGAGAGGATTGCCTCCTCTAACTCCCTTCCCCACTTTCCTCGAGAGAAATACTTGCATACTCCAGGAGCATCATCTCATCTATACTCTAACTAATTAAAATACAACTACTTATTTTATTTTAATCTTACCTGGCAGGCTAGACATCTGGAGAAATTCAAATTTTATTATTTTAAAAAACATAAACTTCTCAATTTAAAAAAAAAACAAAATTCCCTCCCATGATCTCTAAAATCATAAAATTTGAATTTTTCTAGATGAGTCATGCCATGTAGGATTAAAATCAAATGAGTCTTTGTAGTTTAATTAGTCAAAGTACAGATGAAGTGATACTCCTAGAGCATATAAGTATTTCTCTCCCATTAAGTGACCATTATCTTTTTAATGAAAATTGTCACGTCAGATTTTGAGATGATACTTAACATCCTATGTAAATCACTAATTTCATAAAACCCCCTAAACTTTGAACAAAGAACCTCTTAAACTTTGATCAATTACAAATATTCCATTGACATTTCAAAATTTAAATCTAGCTTTCTTAAATTTTTGATTTATAATAGTAAACCTCATGTTACTTTTATCATTTTAATAAATTTATTAAGTTTTTTACTATCATTTGTCACTTAAAATAGTTTTATTATATGGAAAAAACTAGAAGAATAATATTTAAAAAATATAAAATAAAAATATCATCATTTATATAACATTTACTAATTTTCCTGACATAATTGAGCATTCAAAGTATAAAAATATCATCATTTGTATTAAAATATATTATTGGGATGCACTACTACAAAATAGAATTTAGTTTCGCCTCTCTTATGAAACTTCTTTAAAGAAGCGCCATAGATAAATTTATATTTATACAGTTATATATTAATATATAATATTGTTTATTTAAAATATATTCTAGCATCATTCTTAGTACTTAACAAATTTGTTTTAGTTATTTAATTCATTTTTTTGTGACGTTTATAAAATAAAATTTTTGTTTACATTTACCTGAGAGAGCATGTATTTTGATAAATTATATAAAACGTTAGCAATCTCTTCTGGTAATTGTATTGCAAAAAATAGAATAATATTTAAAAAATATAAAATAAAAATGTCATCATTTGTATAACATTTACTAATTTTCCTGGATAATTGAGCATTCAAAGTACAAAAATATCATCATTTGATTTGAATATAGATGATTGAGCATTGATGGTTTAAATATTACGTTTGTGTTAGAGGATAGCATTGATGGCAAGGGACAAAGCGACATGTGGCACCCAGTAATGACATGGAAAGCCGGCGTGGCTGTTGACTGCCATTGAAAGTATACTTGTAGCGACGACAATTAAAGTCGCGACAGCAATTGCTAGGCAACGACTTTTAAACTTTTAGTAGCGACTTAGTTGTTTTTTTTTGTATAGTTGTAAGATGCAAGATTAAAGTTGAACTACGTACAATTTAGCCAAATGTTTCGATGGACGACCGGGGCTGAAAATTCTAGGTTTGAGCTGAGTTGGGTGAGATTTTGTTGAGCAATGTAGTTTTTGAGGGGTGTCACTATCTTTTTTAACGAGCACATATTCCTCTTGGATTGTCTTATTAACACCAAAATTGATGTTGAAAATCTGGCTTAAAAAAGAATTATGACACTTGGCAATCATAAGGTGCCTAATACAGTTAACAAACTCTGTGATCATGTTAATGTAACATAAATCAACAATCATTACACGATGTACATAAAATGTGGGAACAATTTTATGTTGACAAATACTACAAACACAAGGCAGCCTTTGCTCATGGAACACGCCTAGAAAAAAGTTATCTTTATTTATGAAAATGATGCTACTTTTTCTTACTCTCATCCTGATATGTATTATCCTAAGCTTAGCTAAGAAAGAATTAAGATGCAGCAAGTGTTGGTTAATTTGTAGACGATTATATATATATATATATATATATTATTAATCATGATTGTTCTTTACATCATTTAGTTGCAAGATGCAAAATTTAAATTTGAACCTGATCATATCATATCTACGATTGAACTAAAATGTTTCGGTGGACAACCGGAGTTGAAAATTTCAAGTTTGTAGTGAGTTGGAGTGAGATTTATAGATCGATGTAGTTGTTTTTGAAGGGTGTCAATATCCTTTTGAATGAGCATATGGTCCTCTTGGATTGTTTTATTAATATAGAAAATGATGTTGAAATTCTGGTTGAAAAGGGAATCATGCACAACTCACTTGACAATGATAAAGTGACTAATACAGTTAACCAACTCTGTGATCATGTTAATGTAACATGTATCAGCAATTATGACGGGATGTACATTAAATGTTGAACAATTCTATGTTGACATATATTATAAACATAAGGCCAACTCATGGAGCATGCCTTGCAATAAGTTATATATATTTGTAGAAATGGTGCTACTTTTTCTTACTCTCATCCTTTTTATATGTTTTATACTTTTCTTAGTTAAGAAATAACTAAGATGCAGCTTAAGTTCTTATATGTAGCAAGTGTTACTTAATCTGTAGACGACTTTGTATTTTTGTTTTGAATCATGACCATTCTTTACTTCAAGATAGAAATATAAAGTAGTCTTTAAAAGGACCTTTGACCTACCTCTTGTTTAATAACTAAGGATATGATAGCACATTGGCTTGAATGAGAGTGAGAATAAGTATCACTATTCCTGCAGCTAGAGAAAACCCTCCAATATTCTTGATCAAATGTTGTAATGTGCCTATAGTATTTTTTTACCACAAAAATCTTCTAGTACTTTATGTATATCACTGTAGTTTGTAATATCCCAAAATTTAATAAAAGTCTATTTTCAAAAAAAAAAAATTGAGGAATAATAATTAGATAGTAAGTCAAATTATGGAACCTATGAAATTTAAAGAATCTTAAATTAGACAAAGAAAAAAAATTAGGGCTTAGTGTGTATAATTAATAGGATAAAAATATACCTATATATATATATATATGTTAAAACATTAACCCCCCCCACACACACACAACAGCCCATAATTTGCTTCTATCATTGTAGCTTCATGATCCATTCACAAACACACACACACTTGGACACATGGTCGTTCTTCAATGTCCACACACCACACTTGGCATTCTATAAGAGATAGGATATATGTTGTGCCATCATTATGAAAACTTATGCTCCATTCACAACATCTCAAGTAGAAAAACAAAATTGACCACCTATCCTTCTCTAATTTGGCCACATAATCCCACACTTCATTCACTTTTTATTTAACCAAAAATTCGTCATCTTCAGCACTTCATTTCGACCAAGTAGCTGGAGAAGAGAGAGAAAAAGAAACAGAAACACAGAGGCAAAAAAGAATAGAGAAAGAGAGAGACGTTGGATTTGAGAGGTTTCTGTGGTGATTTTGTTGCTGGAACAAGAGAAAATTGGCCGAAAAACTGTTAAACCAGTGATTGTGTGACCATTTTGGGGTTCTTTGGTTCTAAAATTTGATCATTAACCTCAGGACATATGTGTAGGAGAGTATAAAGTTAAAACTCGTGAGGTTTAGAGTATAAACTCATGGTTACATATTAGTTTTCTTCACCCTGTTTTGCTGTCTGAAAAACATAGTACATACCTGAAAATTGTAAAATCTTAAACAGAGGCTATAGATGGATTTTTCGAATGGGTATTTTTGTATAGATATTTTAGAACGTTTAGTTGATGTTAGAATCAAGAAAAGTATAATTTGGGGTGAAAATTAATGAGTTCTTGCTTTTTGAAGTCAGACTGTCAAAATTGATGTTTTTGGGAGTCAGTCAGCTTCATGTTGAGTTTTGACCATCCAAATCTTATCAAAAAAATTCTGAAATTTTACATAACATATTATACATTCATATTTTTCCGATTAGTTTAAGAATGAATTATTTCAATACCTGTAGAGAGAGTTATGATTTTTGAAATTTAAGTCAGAAACAAGAGAAATTCTGGAACGTTTTTTAGACTAGTTATGATTTTCAAACATTCTGGGGAGATTTTCAACACTGATGGAACCATACCCTAATTACCTGCCAAAGCTTTAACGGCTTTTCTTTCTTCCTTAATCTATGTACCACGATATGTTTCTAAGACACTCAAATCACTAGAGTGGTGCAAGGCTATGGCCAATGAATTTTATGCTTTACTTCATACTCGCACATGGACTTTAGTTTCTCCTAGTTTCTTGTAAAACTTAGTGAGCTACAAATAGATCTTTCAGGTCAAATACGTACTCATTTTGGCATTGTCGATTGCTTTAAAGCTTGTCTCGTGGCTAAAGGATTGCACCAACAGTAAGGTATTGACTACTCTGAAACTTTCTCTTTGGTGGTCAAACCAGTCACCATGTGTGTTCTCCTCTCACTTGCTGTTGCTCTAATTGGTCCTTATGCCAACTTGATGATCATAATGCATTCTTACATGGATCACTTGATGAGGATGTCTATGTAACCCAACCTCTTGGGTTGTCACATGCTGATTATCCACACTATGTTTGCAAGCCACGACGATCATTGATGGACTCAAACAAGCCCCTAGAGCTTGATTTTCTTGTCTCATTACATGTCTCCTTCAACTTGGATAGCTCCATAGATAATTGTTTAACAAAGAAAAACCCATGTTAAGAAGCTACGGAGCTTCCAATAATAAGTGCCATAGCTTGTACTAGGCTAATGTGGCACTTCTTTTTTTTTTTTGTTAAGCCCATACCGTATCTGTTTTTTTTTCTGGGTTAACCACCCTTGGGAGGCGCTTGGTGGGGCATGCAACAGAGTTGGCTGCGCCGGCTTGGCTGGAGCTTGCCACACCAAGCGCTGGCCAAGGCCCTTTGGATTTAATTTTTTTTTGTTAAGCCCAGACCATATTTGTTCTTTTTTTTTTTTGGGTTAAACACCTTTGGCTGGTGCTTGGTGGGGCAAGCACCGAAGCTGTAAGTCAACTAATTTTTGTAGGGAAATATAAGTCTAACTATAAGTCTTTTTTTTAAATACAAAAGCTTTCGTCAATTGGCACTATGACTTTTTTTTAAAGTTTAAAATCTATCATGAATCTTTACTTATAGTTTTATGTGGGCTTATAAGTTTTTTCCAAGCATTAGCTTGAAGTTACAACTCTCTCTTAAACTTCCTATACATTATAAGTTTTTTAATTTTTAATCTTACAAATATAATTTTATTAGTTGTTACTTGTTTAATTTGCTCATTGTCTTTTTATATTTAACTTATTACTTAAAATTATTTTTTTAAAAAAGATATTTTCTATATGCCTACTTATTTGAGAAAACATTGAAAAAGTCTTACAAAAAAAGTTAAAAAAGTATTAAAAAAAAGTTGAAAAAGGTAGCAATTAATGGCACTTCCTTGAGAAAGTGTCATACTTCCTTGAGAAAGTGCCATTAAAGGTTTAATATACTTTTTCAACATTTTTTTTGTAAGACTTTCATAATGTTTTTTTTGTAAGACATTTTCAACGTTTTCTCATGCAAGTAGGCATATAGAAAATATTTTTTTTAAGAAAATAATTTTAAGTTATAAGTTAAATATAAAAGATATTGAGAAAATTAATTAAAAAAGTAACAACTTATAAAATTATATTTGTAAGCTTAAAAATTAAAAAACTTATAATGTATAGGAAGTTTAAGAGAAAGTTGTTACTTCAAGCAAATACTTAGAAATAAAGTATAATTAAGCACCCATAAAAATATAAATTAAGATTTATGATAGATTTTAAACTTAAAAAAAGAAAAGAAAAGAAAACCATAGTGCAATTGACGAAAGCTTTTGTATTAAAAAAAGTCTTGCAAACAATAGTGCCTTTAATGACGTTTTCTCAAGGAAATGCCATTAAAGGCATAAGATTTAATAGCCTTTAATGTCACTTCCTTAAAAAAATGTCATTAAAGGCTTAATACACTTTTTCAACGTCTTTTTTTTAAGACTTTCTCAACGCTTTTTTTTTTTGTGTAAGACTTTTTCAACATTTTCTCAAGCAAGTAGGTATAAAGAAAATATTTTTTAATAAAATAATTTTAATTAATAAATTAAATATAAAAGACATTGAGCAAAATAATTAAACAAGTAGCACTAATAAAATTATATTTGTAAGTTTAAAAATAAAAAAATTTATAATGTATAGGAAGTTTAAGAGAAAGTTGTAACTTCAAGCAAATACTTGAAAAAAAATTATAAGCACATTTAAAAATATAAGTTAAGATTCATGATAGATTTTAAACTTTAAAAAAAGAAAAGAAAAGAAAACCACAGTGCCAATTGACAAAAGCTTCTGTATTAAAAAATGTCTTGCAAACAATAGTGCCTTTAATGACACTTTCTCAAGGAAGTGCCATCAAAGGCATAAGATTTAATCGCCTTTAATGGCACTTCCTTGAGAATGTTCCATTAAAGGCTTAATACACTTTTTCAATGCCTTTTTTTAAGACTTTCTCAACATTTTTTTTGTAAGACTTTTTCAACGTTTTCTCAAGTAAGTAGTGTTAGATCCCATATGTTTTGAAGATAAAAAAGATTGGACTAATGATAAAAGAAGATATGATAACAAAAGAATTTGAACAAGGTAAATAAATGGCAGACAAAGCATTACTTGAAGTAAGCATAGGAGTAATGAAGAAGATCTGAGAGAAAGAGCAAAGGAAGAATATTACTGGCAGTTTTTGTCTATATTTGCTTGAGTAACCACTCGAGTAAGGAACACTGTTACTCAAGTAGGCACTTAAGTAATGTAGAAAGAAAATGTTTTCGGAAGCATTTCCAAAATTTGGAAGTAATTACTCAAGGGGCCGACTTGCAAAGTTATATGAACCATTACTCGAGTAGCCACTTAAGTAACACATGAGAAAAGGCTTTACTCGGGTAACTAGGTCAAAAGTATTCCAGTAGCTCTCAGCCAAGAACTTCAACAATTTACTCGAGTAGCCACTCGAGTAACCATGTGAGAAAAAGTCATTACTCAAGGAAGCAATCGAGTAATCTGCAGAGTTATTTGAAGCATTACTCGAGGGGTCACTCGAGTAATTAGGTAAACAAAGAATAGGTACTCTTGAACAAAAATTTGATGCAATTACTTGAGTGAGTAATAAAAAATCTGCAAAGTTATTTGAAATTTACTCAAGCGATCACTCGAGTAACATGTGAAGAAAAGGAATGGCCACTCGAGTAATTAGCTTACTGAAGGGAGCACCCGAGTAACTTGTGAGGAAAAGACATGGCCACTTGAGTAGCCACTCAAGTAATCTGGTATTTCCTAGGTTTGTGGTGTATCTTACTCCATGTCTTACCGGAGTAATATTTTATGAATTATATTGAATTACTCTTTGTCATATTTTTGATAGGATTACTTGAGGGACTACTCGAGTAATGAGCATGATTACTCGAGTAGCCACTTGAGTAAGGAAGACCAGAAAGCTTGACTTTAATTGTATGTTTATTATTTTGTTATATATATGATTAACCTTTCATTATATTAGCATTCCAAGTGTATTTACAGAATAACAATGAAGAAATCATATAATAAGAGAAGAGTCAAATAAAGCGTATGAGATCTCACATACCACTACCTACCGCAAACAGATAGTTTTCAAATTTGAAGAATGGTCAACCGTTGCTGCATGACTATAACGGACATGTTTGAATTGCTACCAACAGATATGTTTGAATTACTTCCAATGGATACTATAAAACATTTATACATATGGAGTATTCAAAGAGCTTACAACAACACTGAGAACACACGAACAAACACTGATCAACACACTCTTAGTGATTTATTTTCTTATACTCATTCATTGTACTTCAATGATTATATATTTGCTCTGTGAGAGAGTTTTTTCATTACAAATTCAATATTTGTTATTGAGACAACTTAAGGATGTAGAACCTGGAGTTAGGGATTTGATTACAATGTGTAAAGGGAAGCAAGTGTCTAGGTGAAAGAACTCGCTGTGTACTGAGGTGCCAAGAACTCACTGAATCTTGGAGAATATAGTGAAACTCTCAAAGGCGCTCTGAGTACTTGACGTAGGTCAAAGTGGTTGTGGCCGAACCAGTATAACTCCCGATGTGTACTTCGGTGATATTTATCTTTGCTCTCAACTACTTTAAATATTCTGTCAATTTTCTTATACGCAACTAAATTTCTGGTATCACCCAATTCACCCCTCTCTTGGGTGAAACGATTGTACTAACATTTGGTATCAGAGTGTAGGTCTTCTTGTTATGGTTTAATAGCCTAAGAAGGATCCATTGGCAAACATAAGTGAATGCATTCTTCCTGACGAAGCTTCTATCACAAGACCTCTGGGTTTCAATGGCAAACACTTCTCATTCTGGAAAGCAAAGTTCAGAGTCTTCATAATGGCTATTGAATATGACCTATGGGATGTGATTGAGAGTGGAAACTACAAACATGAAAAGATTGTAGATTCACAGAGAGTTCCCAAGACACCAGTAGAATATGATGAGAATGACAAGAAACTCATCACACTCAACAGCAAGGCAATTCTAATGATTCAAAGTGCCTTGAGTAAAAATGAGTACTTCAAAATCTTCTCACTCCCAACAGCTAAAGAAATATGGGAAGCCTTGGAAATAGGTCACGAAGGAACTTTAGGAATAAAAGAAAATCGGAAATACTCTAGTTATTGAGTTTGATTTACTTTGAATAAAATCAGGTGAGTCGATAGTTGAATTTGAACTTAGATATACTCACCTTGTTAATCAACTTGCAGCACTTGGAAAAGTCTATGATCAACATACCCAAATATGAAAGATTTTAAATATTCTTTCTAAAGACTGGCAGGCAAAAGTCACTACAATTGAGGAAGCAAAAGGTGAATCAATGCCATCGGTTGCTTCTCTATTCGAAAGCCTTTCTGAATATGAAAGTAAGGTAAAATTCAAAAGAGAACTAGATGATATTGGTGACAAGAAGAAAAGAGGTCTAGCATTAAAAGCAAAAGAAGAAGAACAAGATGAAGATGAAGAGCTTGACGATAACGAAATGGGTTTAATCATAAAATGTTTCAGAAAGTTTTACTAGAAAGGCCAAGGATTCAAAAACTTTTAGAAAGGAGGAACAAGTAATAAAGAACATATCATCTGCTATGAATGTGAAAAGCCAGGACATTTTAAATCAGAATGTCAAGAACTGATTCAGAAGAATAAAGAAAAGAGAAAAGGAAAATTCTACAACAAGAAGAAAGCCTTTGTATCTGTCATATGGGGAGATAGCTCTTATGATAAAGAAAGCAATGAAGAGGAAGTAGCCAATATCTGTCCAGTTGCTTAAGAAGAAACAGAAGAAGAGGTAATTGATTCAGATCCTACCTATGATGAATTACTTTCCGAATATAATGCTTTACATTCTGAATTCATCAAAGTAGTTAAAGAACTAGTTGTTTTTTTAAAAAAACAAAGTTCTTGAAATAGAACTGAAAGAGAATTTAGAGAAAGATTGTGAAAAATGTTCTTCTTTGAAAGAGAAAAACGTTGATCTCACGAAAACTCTTGAAAAATTCACTAAAGGAAGTGAGATGCTAAATGTGATCTTAAAAGCTCAACGTTTTGTAAATGATCGATCTGGTCTTGGATATGATCTAAAATCAGATAGGAGAAAAGGAAGAAAGAAAGCATGAGGTAAGTCATATTTGAATTACTTTAAGCATTCTGTACATACATCAAATCCTTTTGCATATTGTAATTATTGTAATAGAAAAGGTCATTATATATCATCATGCATTCATAAGAAGAAAGGAAAGATAGGAACCTACAAATGGGTACCTAAAGGTTCATATGTTCCGAAAATCTTTTGTACTAACCCAAAAGGACCCAAAATGATGTGGGTACCATAGACTTAATCATATTTGATTGCAGATATGTCTTAAAGCATCCAAAAATAACAAATGGTACATAGATAGTGGATGCTCTAGACATATGACCGGTGATTTTGAAAGTTTTACCACATTGCAACCTAAGGAAGGTGGAAAGGTAAAATTTGAAGGAAATCAATCAGGAAAGATAGCAGGAATTGGTGAAATCAAAAACGACAAAGGAATACAAGTCAAAGATGTATATTACGTTGAAGGCTTGTGTCATAATTTGCTGAGCGTGAGTTAAAGTGCCGATAAAGACAACTGGGTAATATTTGATTCAGAGGAATGTCTAATTGTCAACAAGAAAGATTTACAACTTGATAAGAAAAATATCAAGGCAAAGCTCAGAGAAAAAAGGGAAGGTAACTGCTATACTCTTGATATCAATAGAAATGACTCTGAAAATTGTTTTATGAGTAATGCTGATGAAAGTTGGTTATGGCATAAGAGACTAGCTCATGTCAACATGCACCAACTAGGCAAACTACTCAAAAAGAATTTAGTTCTTAGATTACCCAAAATAAGTTTTAAAAATGATTTGATTTGTGACGCATGTCAAAAGGGTTAACAAACTAAATCAACTTTCAAAGTGAAAAATGAAATTACAACAAATCGACCACTTTATTTGCTACATATGGATTTAGTTGGTCCAGTAAGAGTTAAAAGTCTTGGTGGCAACTTATATTCATTGGTCATTGTTGATGATTTCTCTAGATTTACATGGACTATTTTTCTATCATCAAAGGATAAAACCTTTGCAGAATTCATTGTTTTTGCCAAGAAAGTGCAAAATGCGAAAGGTATGTCCATTGCAGGTATCAGGATAGATCACGGTGGAGAGTTTGAAAATCAAGTCTTTGAAGAATATTGTGATATTAATGGCATTGATCAAAATTTCTCTACAATAAGGACACCTTAACAAAATAGAGTCGTGGAACGTAAGAATAGAGTGCTAACTGAAATGGCTAGACCAATACTGAATGAAAACAACGTGTCTCAAGTTTTCTGGGCTATTGTAATGAGCACAACATGCTATATCTCAAATAGAGCCTACATTAGAACAAAACTTTGAAAGACACCATACGAGCTATACAAAGGAAGGAAGCCAAATCTTGCTCATTTACACATCTTCAGTTGGAAGTATTTCATTCATAATAATGGTAAATATAACTTAGGAAAATTTGATTCTAGAACATATGAAGGAATTTTCCTAGGCTATTCTAACCGAAGTAAATCATACAGAATTTTTAATAAAAGAACATGTGTTGTTGAAGAATCAATTCATGTTGTATTTGATGAATTTGAATCCTCTGACAAAACCATTGATGATGAGCAGGAAGTTGTTTTAAATCAAGAAAATGGTTAATCTATTTTTAAATCTCTTATTCTAGAAGTTGATCAAACCAAGGAAGAAGATCAGTTACTAGGACAACCTAAAGCCGGGAAATATAATAGAAGACATCCCCTAGATCAAGTCATAGGAGATGTGTAACCCCCTCACCGTAATTACATCCGGATTACGAAATTTAAGTGAAATAGAGACCGATGAAATCACAATTTATAATTCCACATCCAAGAGATGGGGTATTTCAAAATCTTTTCAAAACATATATATATATTCGTGGTCTCACATTCACGTGCGGATATAATTATCAGAGAAATCAGAGTACATAATAAATATCAAAGTGCGGAAACCAAAATCCCGGCAAACCCCGGGTTACTTACATATCTAACTTGGGTTCAAAGTTTCCCAACAAGGGGATTACACCACCAAAACATTCATTTACATTAGATGTACAACTTGCAACCCCAATTCCAAAACTATAATAACCAACTACCACTATGATCTCGGAGTAAGCCTAACTACTCCTGGTTGTCCGCTTCCCTTTCGAACCACTCGCCCTGTCTGAAAAGATTAATCATTTGGGAGGGTGAGATTCTAAAGAATCCCCGTAGTAACAACTATTTCATACCACATGCAATCATATAATATGCAAACACATCATCTCATATCAGCAGCAACACAAACTCACTCCACCCTCATCCCCTTTTACCGCCGGGAAGGCATACGACCTTCACCCGAACCGTTGTTAGCGACTCAGGGACTGTTGGCGTGGCAGTGCATACAAATAGCCACACGGCTCACATATAGCCTTTCGGCTTTCACAATGGCCCGTCGGCCTTCACAAATATCACACCCTAACCTCATCCCCTTTTACCGCCGGGAAGGCATACGACCTTCACCCGAACCGTTGTTAGCGACTCAGGGACTATTGGTTTAGCGGTGCTACCACAATATCACATAACGCATATATGACACCCTAACCTCATCCCCTTTTACCGCCGGGAAGGCATACGACCTTCACCCGAACCGTTGTTAGCGACTCAGGGACTATTGGTTTAGCGGTGTTTCCACACAAAGTTTTCACAAAACTTGCAGCATACAAAATCCATTTAATCACAATGATATAGCACACATATTATACATCACATAAGGTATAAAGATAGAGTCACTACCTGTATCTTTCCTGACTGGCTCCGGCACCGTGGCCTCACGAGGGCGACAAATGTCAAATCCTATATCAATTAGGGACAACCAATCAATTTCTTATCCATATGTATATTTCAATAATACTCTATGTTGGTTATCATTTAGGACTCTTTAGGTGACTAAAATAGGCCTAAACATATGCCTAAAGGGTTGGAAGAAACTACCCAAAAGACCCCTTACTCGAAGGCAAAACACTCATTTTTGGTCATCTCACTCGAGCACAAATGCTCTCACTCGAGCACAAGTACGGACATCACTCGAGCACAATAGCGAGTGAGACTGCGAGTGAGCACCCGAGAGCACAAGGAAACCCCCGAGCACTGGCTCACTCGAGCACGCTGACCCTCACTCGAGCACAAGGCCAAATGCCTCACTCGAGCACCCGCGAGAGAAGTCCAGGAAGTGAGGACCCGAGAGCACCCAAAGCTCTCCAAGCACGGGATCACTCGAGCACAACCACATGTGCTCGAGCACATACCTCACACCCGCGAGTGAGAAGGCTCACTCGAGCACCTTACTCGCGAGTGAGAACCCGAAAGCATAACTCCCACCTGAAGCACACTCTCACTCGAGCATGACCCCCAGTGTTCGGGTGAAACGGCTATGCCCGCGAGTGACAGAGCTCACTCTTGGCATCAGCCCACGAGTGAAGACCCGAAAGCACACCCTTCACTCTGGACTTACACCCTCACTCGAGCAGACCAAGCTCACTCGAGCAGGTTCCTCGCTCACTCGAGCACAAAGCAAGGTGCTCGAGCAGCACTCGCAGAAAACCCAGGTGACTCGAAGCACAAAGGGAAAAACTTGCGCATCACTCGAGCACGTTCTTCCTCTGCTCGAGTGATGTGTATCAGAGACCAGAAATGCAGACAAAAACCAGAAACACCAGATGGTCAAATGCTCCCCCAAAGGTTCCCAAACTCTTCCCAAATGCTCATTCATTCTAAGCACTAACAAGGGAACACAATGGTAACTCCAAAAACACTCCAAAACCCAATTTGACCACAATCAAGCATTAAGGTCTCAATGACACATCATATCCAAATTCCCTTAACACCCTTTTTAACATTCCAAATTACATCAAATGATCATATATCTCCAACTAAATCATTTCCAATCATCAATCATAACAAACTTGACATTTCCCAAAAGTAGGCATATTTAGGGCAAAATTCCAGATTTTACCATACTTAGCAAAATATCACACATTATACTTCAAAATGCTCTAAATGCCTACCTCTTCCCTTTGCTCAATCCAGAATCCTGATCCCTCAACTTTCAATTTCGCCCAAACCACAAATCACCACTTCTCAAGATTCTACAATCATCACAACATAGCTCTCAATGAGACACACAAGATTAGAGAAGAGGATTGGAGCAAAGGAGAATCATTTCCTTACCAAAGATCAAGCTTTCTTCTTCTCCTTTCTTGCTCAATCCAGCGAAAATGGAGGAATAGGAGAGAGACAAGAGAGAGAGAATAGGAGGAGATGATGATAGCTCTTTTCTCTTCCTTACACACACACACTCAACCGAATAGGAGAGAGGGAGAAGAGAAAAAGTGACTTTTGTCTTCTAGTGCTTCATCCAATGGCTCACACAAGGCCACATGTCATCATCCACTCACTTTCTCAAAGAGCTCACATAAACACAAAGCATAGGATTCCGACCCACGGTCAAGGAATCACAACCATTGATCTTAAATACCACATGTATTTATTCTAACAATTCATATTACATTAATCCCAAATATATTTAAATCAAGATAATTACAATAATTATCGAAGTCATTAGCCCTAATCGCAAATCGGGATATTACAAGATGTGAATGAAGGAGTCAAAACTAGAAATAGAATTTTCAATGAAGTTAGTTTTTTTGCATTCATTTATGAGATTGAACCTTCTAATATTGATGAAGCCTTATCAGACAATGATTGGGTAATAGCAATACAAGAAGAACTAAACCAATTTGAAAAAAAATCAAGTTTGGGATTTGGTACCCTGACCTAAGGATCATCCGATCATTTGCACTAAATGTGTATTCAAGAACAAACTTGATGAATCCGTAATTATTGTTAGAAACAAGGCAAGATTGGTGGCCAAAGGCTATAATCAGGAAGAAGGAATTGATTTTGAGGAAACATATGCTCCAGTGGCTAGATTGGAAGCTATACGAGTACTCTTAGCCTTTGCATCCATCAAAGGATTCAAACTCTATCAAATGGATGTAAAGAGTGCATTTCTAAATGGCTATATCATGGAAGAAGTATGTGTAGATCAACCTCCAGGTTTCGAAGATGTAACCAGACCTGACCATGTTTTCAAACTCAAAAAGGCTTTGTACGGTTTAAAACAAGCTCCTAGAGCATGGTATGAAAGGCTCAGTAAATTTATTATTGATCAAGGTTTTGTACGAGGAAAAGTTAATACAACACTTTTTACAAAACAAAAATGTGATGATATCTTAATTGTGCAAATATATTTGATGATATAGTTTTCGGTGCTACTAACAAAACTATGTGCAAAGAATTTTCTGAGATAATGTAGGGGGAGTTTGAGATGTCAATGATGGGAGAATTGAATTTCTTTCTCGGTTTACAAATCAAACAAAGAAAGAATGGAATTTTCATATCTCAAATGAAGTATTTGAAAGAGCTATTGAAGAAGTATAGATTGGATGAAGCAAATGGAATAGACACACCCATGAGCTCAACCATATTGCTTGATGCGGATGTCAAAGGAAAAGATTACAACATCACAAAATATATAGGAATGATTGGATCATTACTCTATCTCACTGCAAGCATACCTGACATTCAATTTAGTGTGGGTATGTGTGCAAGATATCAATGAGCACCAAAAGAGTCACATGCTGAAACCGTCAAACGTATCTTCCGATATCTTGCTGACACGGCAGAATTGGGTCTCTAGTATCCCAAAGAAAGAAGTGAATATCTAGTTGCATACTCAGACTCTGATCATGGAGGATACAAGACAGATAAAGAGTACCAGTGGACAAAGTCAGTTTGTTGGAGGCTTACTTGTATCATGGTTTAGCAAGAAACAAACTACAATGTCTCTTTCATGAACGGAAGATGAGTATGTTGCAACATCAAGTTGTTGTGTACAAGTAATATGGCTAAAGCAATAACTCCAGGATCTTGGTATTTATTTGAAGGAGATACGAATATACTGTGACAACACTAGCACGATAAGCTTGGCAAAGAATCCTGTTCAATATTTCAGAACCAAGCATATTGATGTTAGAAATAACTTTATCAGAGATCATGTCCAAAAGAAAGATGTCAAAGTGATATTCATTCCAACGCATCTTCAACTAGTTGATATCTTCACAAAACTTCTTGTAAAAGATCAATTTTTGTATATTAGATGAGAATTGGGAATAGTAAATCTCAATGAATTATAAGTTATTTAGTGTTTACAAAATGTTAGATGATGTTATTTATTGATGTTTTCATTATTACTAACTTAAGCATCGGAGTTTCTAGCAATTTGTTTTACAAGATCATGATATTCTGTTTTGGAGTATGAAAAGCAGAGGTTAACAAAGGATAACATTACTGGAGGGATAACTTCAAGTAACGAGCATTACTGGAGTGATACCTTGAAGTAATGGATGAATTACTCGAGTAATAGACTTGGAAATGTGCCAGTGAAGCATTAATTTCAAATGAAACGGCACAACGGTTGGAAATGAACAGTCAGAAGGTGAAGAGATAGATTACCCGAGGGAGGCCTCGAGTGAACTTCAAACATTACTCGAGTAAGGCCTTAAGTGAACCTATGTGCAGATTACAAATTTGCTGAGTTTCAGCTCAAATTTTTCCTCAAGAGCCATCAAATGATTGAGGGAATATACATGGGTAATTACAATATTTTTCATGCTAGGTACACACTTGAACTCACAGCATTTTGAAAATTTCTGGTATGATCACTCGAGTAGCTACTCGAGTGAAGCTAATGATCACTCGAGTAAGCCCTCAAGTGATGTCGGGATTTAGGGTTATTTCAGTCAACACTCGGTCATTTCTCACAAAATCACCTCGAGTGATTCTCCTAGTGCTATCACAAAAACTTTTCGCAATCATTTTCCCTCCTCACAACCGTCAAAACCCATCAATTTTTGCTTACAAAAACTTCTCAGATTTCACTAAATCCTCTGCCCTACATTCACGACTCACGGTCCCTGTTTTTTTTTTCAAAAATCTTTGTTTCTCTCAAATCCAAATGGTGAGGACTAAATCTCCTAATCTTAGCACTCCTTCTAAGTCATTTGAACCAATCAACCCTCTAATTCTCTTTCATTTCCTCTTACCAAGAAAAGAAAAATCTCTCCTAAACTAAAAGCAAAGTATAAGCCGCAAACGAAGCCAAAGGTGAAAAGGGTTGTGATTAAGGAGCCCATTGCCATAAGAGCTCAAACAAGAAGAGTTCACCTCCAGGAAGAGGCAAAGCAACAAAAGAGCCATCTCCTCCTCCTTTTGACTCATCCAAAACACCTACTTTTTCTCCAAAACATTTGAAAAAGCCTAAGATTGATGAGAAAATTACCAAAGTCATGGTAGGCATGCTTGAAGAAGCTTTTCAATCCAAGGAAGCAAAGAAAGGGAAATTTTCAAGGCAACCAGATGAGATAGATGAAGAAATCACTTTTCCTCTAAAAGGATTCAATGTGAGCAAGCTTGGGGAATCTCAGAAGTATCTGAGTCACTTTGCAAGAAGAAATGTGTGCAAGATGCATTACATTGACTATAAGGTTCTTTAAGAGGTATTGAAATTCGACCTGAGTCCTTATCTTGATTCCTATATGCCTTGGCTATCTGTTAAACTCCTATATTGCACCAAAGTTGTGAGGCATTTTTACTGTAACCTTGAACCTATAAATAGTCCCATTAGGAAGTCTGTGGAAGAAGAAATGACTTCTAAGGTCAGAGGATAGAGAATTCTAATCTCACCTTCCAGAATCAATACCTAGTTAGGAATAGAGAATCCTCCTGATGATGATTATCCTAATTATGATTCAAACCAGTTGTTTTCTATCCTAAGACCTGGTGAGATATTGGGACCTTTAAATTTCAATCTGAGTGATATGAGTGATTTTCATCGAGTCCTATGGTATATCTATTCTAGAGCCATAGTGAACAAATCCAATAACTTCACTCATTTCATTGAGAGGGACTTCAGAAAATTTGCCTCATTACTTCTCAAAGAACAAAAGGACTTGGGAGAATATATCTTTAATGAGATCAAGAGATATAGGTATAAAGGAAAACCTACTACTCTAATGCCTTATCCTCAACTTATTTCCTTGTTCCTCAAGAAGAATAAGATTTGGTACTTGGAGAGTAAGGATCCAATTGAAAGGATAACACCAGTTGGGAGGAATCAAATTGAAAGGTTGAACATTGAGATTCCTCTGAAGACTCCTCTAGAAGCAAGTCCTAAGAAGAAGAAGAAGAAGACTGACACTGCAACTAGTCGAATGGATGACACACAATCTTCTACTCCAGCCAACACACTTCCCCTTCTTTCTTTGATGTCGTAATATAAACATTTATGGAGAACATTCTGAAGATTTTTCATATCGACATTGTAAATACCAATGCGGAGTTAGTAACCTATATGAATGAGAAGTAGGGACAACTTGTGGAGAGAATGGATATGAGGCACAAAGAGTTGTTAGCTGAACAACGTGCCCAGGGTGAGCTTATGAGATCCATTGTTGCCAGACTTGATGCTATGGCATTTGGCTCCCCTATTCCTGGTCCTTCTGTTACACCTGAGCCAATACCTGTCCCTAAACCTGGACCTTCTACTGAGCATAGAGCCTCTGAGATTGGACCCAGTAATGTCTTGTTCTCTATGCCTAACCCTGACATATCCGAGCTAATCCATATCACCACTGATGATCCACCTCAGCCTGTTTAGCCAGAGCCCATATCTACTCCCATTGCCTCACTTACACGCACTGAGGAGGTGCTTGTGTCTTCACCTATTGCTACAGAGGAAGTAGAAATTACTTCTCTGGTTCCTTACCCATCATCTCCAGTGAATCCTCCAGAGGATCTTCAGACACCCCCAGTGAACCTTCCTGACCCCTAAACATCATCTTCAGATTCTTCCAGTTTAGATAGTTCACATGAATCTTTGGCATTTCCTATCATCCTATCTCAGCAGCCAACCCATCAACTCCTTCTCATGATTGATTCCACCTTTGTGATGAAGAAAAAAGGGTGAGAAGAGTTTGAGTGATTTTATGATCAATGGCTAAGTAAATGCATAGGGGATATGGGTGTATGGGGCTTTTAGGGAGCTTTTATCTTCGAATTATAAAATGAATTCTTCTTTATGCAATTTGTTTCTTTATGCCATTAAAGTTAAATTTCACTGAAGTTATATTGCATTGTGGGGCTAATGAAATTTCGATTTTGTATGCAAGGTGAACAAGTAAATAAGAACAAAATCTTTGAAAAGATCTTTAATAAGTTATTTCAAAAGAATTTTCAAGTTTAAATTGAACAAAAGATTTCATATGAAAAGTATTTAAGAAGCATATGTTTGAAAACTCAATTTCAAAAACTTTGTTCAAAATCAACCAAGTTTTGTCATCATAAAAAAGGGGGAGAATGTTAGATCCCATATGTTTTGATGATAACAAAGATTGGACTAATGATAAAAGAGGATATGATAACAAAAGAATTTGAACAAAGTAAATAAATTATAGACAAAGCATTACTTGAAGTAAGCACTAGAGTAATGAAGAAGATCTAAGAGAAAGAGCAAAGGAAGAACATCACTGGTAGTTTTTGTCTATGTTTACTTGAGTGGCCCCTCGAGTAATTACTTCCAAATTTTGGCAGTGCTTCCGAAAACATTTTCTTTCAACATTACTCGAGTAACCAAGTCAAAAATCTTCCAGTATCTCTTGGCCAAAAAAAATGCAACAATTTACTTGAGTAGCCACTCAGTAACCATGTGAGAAAAAGTCATTACTCGAGGGAGCAATCGAGTAATCTGCAGAGTTATTTGAAGCATTACTCGAGGGGTCACTCAAGTAATCAGGTAAACAAAGAACAGGTATTCTCGGCCAAAAATTTGATGCAATTACTTCATTGAGTAATCGAGTAATCTGCAAAGTTATTTAAAATTTACTCGAGCGATCACTCGAGTAACATGTGAAGAAAAGGAATGGCCACTTGAGTAATAACTTACTGAAGGGAGAACCCGAGTAACTTGTGAGGAAAAGACATGGCCACTAGAGTAGCCACTTGAGTAATCTAGTATTTCCTAGGTTTGTGATGTATCTTACTCCATGTCTTACCCGAGTAATATTTTGTGAATTATATTAAATTACTCTCTGTCATATTTTTTATAGGATTACTCGAGGGACTACTCGAGTAATGAGCATGATCACTCGAGTAGCCACTCGAGTAAGGCAAACTAGAGCGCTTGACTTTAATCATATGTTTATTATTTGGTTATATATATGATTAACCTTTCATTGTATTAGCATTCTAGGTGTATTTACAGAATAACAATGAAGAAATCATATAATAAGAGAAGAGTCAAATAAAGCGTCTGAGATCTCGCCTACCGTTACCTACCGAAAACGGATAGTTTTCAAATTTGAAGAATGATCAACCATTGCTGTGCGACTCTAACGGACATGTTTGAATTGCTTCCAACGGACACTAGAAACATCTATATATATGAAGCATTCAAAGAGCTTACAACAACACTGAGAACACATGAAAATACATTGATCAACACACTCTTAGTGCTTTGTTTTCTTATACTCATTCATTGTACTTTAGTGATTATATATTTGCTCTGTGAGAGAGTTTTTTCATTACAAACTCAATATTTATTATTGAGACAACTTAAGGTCGTGGAACCTTGAGTTGGGGATTTGATTACAACGTGTAAGGGGGAGTGAGTGTCCAGGTGAAGGAACTTGCTGTGTACTGAGGTGCCAAGAACCCACTGAACCTTGGAGAATATAGTGAAACTCTCAGAGACGCTCTGAGGAATGGACATAGGTCGAAGTGGTTGTGGCCGAACCAGTATAACTCCTAGTGTACACTTCGGTAATATTTCTCTTTGCTCTCAACTGCTTTAAATATTCTGTTAATTTTCTTATACGCAACGAAATTTCTGGTATCACCCAATTCACCCTCCTCTTGGGTGAAACGCTTGCACTAACAAGTAGGCATATAGAAAATAGCTTTCTAAAAAAGATAATTTTAAGTAATAAGTTCAATATAAAAGATATTGAGCAAATTAATTAAACAAGTAACAATTAATAAAATTATATTTGTAAGCTTAAAAATTAAAAAACTTATAATGTATGGGAAATTTAAGTGAAAGTTGTAACTTCAAGTTTAGAAAAAAATTATAAGCACACATAAAAATATAAGTTAAGATTCATGACAGATTTTAAACTTAAAAAAAAGGAAAAGAAAACCATAATGCCAATTGACGAGAGCTTCTGTATTAAAAAAAGTTTTGCAAACAATAGTGCCTTTAATAGTGCTTTCTCAAGGGAGTGCCATTAAAGACATATAATATATGCATTTAATGGCACTCCCTTGAGAAAGCACCATAGCTTCTCCCACGCTATATAATTTTCACTGCCCGTTACTTTCATTTCCATCTTCCCGCGTTCCCTCTAGCTCCTCCATTTCTTAGACCTCCATTGTGTTAGGGTCGGCAGGCATAGTAGAAGAATTTTAAAATTTTCTCCTATCCTAATCGAAGATCTATCAACGGCGTTTGGACCGATTTAGAAAGATTTGTACATTTTTTTTAAAACTAAGGTTTTTGATCTCTAGAAGCCAACACGTCAGGTCCGCTCCCTCTATCGGTATCCACACAAATGCTCTCCAACACAAACTATGTGCTAGCACCTCCAATCTCTCCTAGAGTTTCCCTTGCAGCTCTAAATTCTCATCCGTGTATGAGTATATCTACTCTATCATGTTAGTCATTAAATCTAATTTATCTCAATAAAATTAAATTTAAAACTAACACAATATAATATTATCATATAATATATATATACATATATATATATATAAAATATGTATTTCAAAAATACATATATATATATATAATATTATTAACGAATTTTATATAATATAAATATATATAAATAGAAAATTCATATACCCTAGAGTAAACACTATCTCGTGTTGGGTCATTCTTGTGAGCGACTCTGTAGGCCCATACTAGCAGTGGGCCAATAACTGTACTAACCCACAAGTCATAAGTGGCCTCTAGCAAGACATTAAAACTACCTAATTCATATGAGGATCGTTAACACGATGCAACATGTCATACAACCATGTCACGTCCCTTTATCATACGGTATATCGGTCAAAGATGAGGTATAGATAATGTCATCCTCTTGTTCCTAACCATTACTTTCTCGATTCCTGAGTAGTCTGACAATAAAAAGGGAAACTCATTTCCATCGTAGTATGGCCATACATATCTCAGACTCACTCATCGAGGGGCCAGTAATATCTCTCTACTAATGTGAGGGACAAATTCCATCTTGATCATTCATATTTCTCTGCATGAAAAATCACCAAGCCCAATCGTAGTCCTTATCATCACTCGATCAAAAGTGACTTTTGAATAGTTCAAACTTAGCAACTTTCATGTAGGAATCCATGATGACCTCAGGTCAAAGGGCATTGTGACGTGGTTATACATGAGAAAAGCTTATGACTTGATCCATGTAGCTTTCTCATAGTGGGTCAGTCTAGCACCTTGTACTCTTACAAGTGCCTAAGACTTTGATTCGTATCTCCATATCTTATCAAAGTCATACTAGTCTTGTTTCATCTCTGCTCCCGCATAGATGACCGACCAGGGACATTTTAGGACAATCTTTATGATTTATCCAATGATACAATTATCACAGTTAACATGCAAATAATATGCTAATAGAACAGAGAAATTTTATTAAATTAATATTGTTCAAAGTACAATGATTGGCCCTTTGGGCATAATTTCCAACATGTTGCAGTATAAATCTTCGTTTCTCACTTGTTTTTTCTTCTTCTTGTCTTGGCCTTCTTCAGAAGCTCCCTAGCCTGCAAGTGTCCTTTTTTTCAACATTTGGTCCATATTTTTTTAGTTAAAATCTCTCATTAATCTTACATGTGTGTTCATAATTTTGTTTTTAGGTATTTATGTGAAGTTTCAACTCTATGTTCTTGAACTTCCTACATATTGTAAGTTTTTTTTAATTTTTAAGCTTAGAAATATAATAATATTTAGTTTAATCCTCAGCGTAGAAGTACCGTGTATAGCTCAAGTTTAAGCAAGTTAAATGCTGGAGTTCTTTTATGCTTGATACATGAAAACGTAATATTGCAAAAGATACTTGCTATGTTATTTCATTTTACTGTGGATTGTATTATAAATTACTGTGAATTTTGGATTGTAAACAGAGGTTTAAATCAGGAAAAATAAAATAATTACGAATTTATTTTTTGAAAAAAAAAGGATTTCCTATGGCGCTTCTCCATAGAAGTGCCTTTGGAAATCATTGACTTCCTATGGCAGTTCCCTGGGAAAGCGCCATAAGAAGTGTCACTTTCCTATGCCGCTTTCCCCAGAAAGCGCCATAGCTTTATAATAAAAAAAATTAAATAATCGAGCTACAACACTTTCATATATTCAAAAAAAGTTATAGCTTGTTTTAATGGCATTGGAAACTATGACGCTTCGCAAGGGCCATAGTGTTCCTTAAATTAAGCGTCATAGCTTGTATTTTTTGTAGTAGTGATGCTTCATACTCATTCTTTGTGCACTTCAATGGCTCACAATGCTAAGCTCACTTATACTG
Source organism: Inga leiocalycina (assembly GCA_963242795.1). Classification (NCBI taxonomy): domain Eukaryota; kingdom Viridiplantae; phylum Streptophyta; class Magnoliopsida; order Fabales; family Fabaceae; genus Inga; species Inga leiocalycina. Next base: position 40,610,468 of record OY725328.1, on the reverse strand, counting down.
GACCTTCCTTTCCTGACCCCACTGTATATCCAGCATTGTGGGCAGCCTCTAGTATCTCTTTTTCTCCCTCCTTGATCTTTCCTTTGCTGTGAACTGTGTTTGCCAAATTATGCATAATCCCAAAGAACACCATTAGACTATAGCCAAATGTATTCTTCGCTACTTATGTGGTACATATCACTATGGCCTTCTCATAAAAAAAATCTCAATCTCTTAATTTATTCTATGCTACCACCTTTCTCCAGCCCATTCCTCCTAAACCTCCATTCCTCACTACCTCTCTTGAGGCCTATTCAGAAACCGACTCTGCTGGTTGTCTAATTGACTCTCGCTTAATAGGTGGCTATGTTGTTTTCCTTGGCCCCAATGCTATTTCTTGGAGTTCTAAGAAACAACCAATAGTCTCATGGTCTAATACCGAATATGTATACAAGTCTCTTACCAATGCCACTAGTGAACTCATTTTAAATTAGAAATATTGAGAAAGTGACAAGAAAAAATGGGCATCCCTTCTTAGATAGTTTGGAATCTAAATTAGAAATAGAAGACTGCAATTCATTTCCATTACAATAGAGTAATATCATCTATAGAGTGACAGAACAACGTCAAAGAGTAGATCATCTTGCCTAAACTCCTACAATGATTTCTATTAGTCCATATCATTATGGAGATGCCAATTTGGAACCCATGCACATTTTAAATTCTGGTACTTCAAGAAGTTGTTAACTAGGGTACCTACCACTAACCCGTATGGTGCATTACTTTGAATTGTACAAGAAAATGAAGAAAAGATTCGAGGTTGTTATTCAGAAAACATATTAATGCATTGCAATAACTTTGTGAAACTGATTACATTTGATGCTTGCTTCATCTTTGAGTTCCTGATTTCTAAATATTTTGAATCAGAACCAAATCAGCCTAATTTAAAACCAGGGACAGATACTTATTTGATGTTTTGTTATGGTTATACTTGAGAACCAAATTCCATATTTTGTGTTGAAGCTCTTCTTTGAGAAAACTGAGAAGGTTGAAGGAAAGCATTTGGGATTTAATGATCTTCTTCAGTTGCCATTTGGGATTTAATGATCTTCTTCAGTAACAATTTACATCCTAAAAGACACCCCTCTATTTAATAACAACACCATCTTATACATTAACGACTTCACTTTCTTGTTTAACAATACCCCCTTTTGCATCTGAAGTCATTAATATAGAAGATGATGTTTGTTATTAAAGAGCGGGCATAGTTATTGTCCCTCCAACTTGTTACTATCCCACTTTTGCTTTGGAAGTTGGTAAAAAAGAAATTAAAGTCGTTAATTTAAAAGGTGGTGTTGTTATTAAAGATGGAGGTGTTGTTATTGGCCCTCCAACTTGTTACTTTGCCCCTTCTGCCTCCGAAGTTGTGGAAGCTTGTGCTGTTAATAAAGAGAAAGGTGTTGTTATTAGCCCTCCAACTTGTTACATCCCCCTTTTTGCATCAGAAGTTATTAAACAAGAAAGTGAAGCCGTTAATGTAGAAATCATGTTGTTGTTATTAAAGAGGAGTGTGTTGTTATTTGCCCTTCAACTTCTTACTTTCCCTATTTTGCCTCTGAAGTTTCACCTTCATGCCGCTGAATCTAAAGTGTAATTCTCATTACATTCAACTCAAGTTTTACCTGTTTCTTTCAATCATTGGAATCGGTTTTATGCAACTAAAACACTCAAACTTCATAAAAGGAAAACACAGGAACATATTGGTGCCGATCATCTCTCGACACACCGACGCCACTATCAAAACACCTTCCAACTCTACAGCACACTACCAAAGCTCGGTCAATAGATCTTCGTTCCCTTCCTCTTCTTCACTCGCCCACACCATCCTTCTCTTCCAATCGTCGTGACAACTAGCCCTTCGCTCCTTCCCCTTCTAGGTTTTTCCTCTGTTTCTCAGTCACTCTTCCGCCAACCCACATGATTTTGACATTCCCCCTGTTTTTTGTTTTCAAATTTCACTGAGGGCATTATCATCTTTTGCACAAAATTTCAAATCCTAGATCCCTACTCTTGCTCTGATTTGGGATTTCAGGAATTTACCACACATTTTTGTCCTTTCTCAATTTTAACTCTATTTTGCTAGAATTTTTGCCTAATTATAAATTGCAAAATTTATATTTATACAGTTATATATTACTATGCTTTTTAACATTTACATACAATATTGTTTATTTAAAATATATTATAGCATCATTCTTATTAGCTAACAAATTTTTTTCTAGTTATTTAATTCATTTTGTTTGTCTCGTTTATAAAATAAACATTTTTGTTTACATTTACTTGAGAGAGCATGTATTTTGATAAATTATATAAAATGTTAGCAATCTCTTACGTTTTCAAAATTCTTATGAAAGATTAAAATTACTATTCATATATATCTAAACTATACGATGGATATTGATTTTAATAAAACGGTGTCCATGCTTTTTAAATATCAAATTAGACAACCTTTTTGAATTATTTTATTTATTTACGTGATATGATTATTTATTTTTATAAACATAAATATTTTAATTTTTAACAAGAAAGATGTCAGAGAAAAAGTAAGGGTTTGGTCAGGGGAATACAATTTAGTATTTTCACATTTTTGCCCTTCTAAATAATTATAATTCTTAACACTAATAAATATCATTTTCTCCCCTTCCTCCCCACTAATTTTCTCTTTATCAGTTTTTTGTGCTCATGATGTTACACTCTCACGTCATAAATGTTTTTTTTTTTGCCATCCACCTTATAAATGTGTTAAACTTTTGTCCCTCTATTATACGAACCTTACACAAGACCGGGCTAATTCAACTTCCTAATGTTAACCCCTAGTATTGTAAAATAATTTTTTATGGAATTTGATCATAATTTGCTATTTCTAATACTAGGCTACCAGCAATAGCAATTTAAAATAGTAATTAGCGACAACACACATATACACAAGTAAAAGCTTCATAATAAATTATTAGAGTATATTGTCAACTCTTCACAACTTAAACTCTGTTTAACTGCTACTTTCATTATCTTAATTCTTCTCTTTATTCTCTCCTGCATAAAAATTCTTGAACCATCTCCAATTTTTCACGAGGAACTCATTTTTGAGCTTTGAATAAGGAAATTCTACCTCGTCGTACCAGATTCGTTATCGACAGAAACATAGGGTTCTTGAACACTAAAATGCCATTTTCAAATCTATTGCTAAACTCGTAGTTGTAGCTTGGTTCTTACAAATTTTTCCATTGCTTTAGGCTAGATTTTAAACCAGATTTCCATGGTCAATCCCTTAGCCTATCAGCATTTTATTTAATAAGATTTTGGCCATGAGGAAAAGAAGAAAGTTCAATGGCAGGAGATGCTATAATCAATCTGTCTTGTGGTACAGAGGAGAGAGAGAGAAGTAGAGAAGTGAGTAATTTCTTTATCCAATAATCCCTAGTTGAGAAGACTGGGTATTTATTCGCGTCCTAGCTTATTCCGTTGTAGTAAAATAATAGAATTAATTACAGTACCTAATTTGGTTGTTAAGCCACGTGTTCATGCTACTAATCATATAACCACATATCATTTACATCCCAAAAGACATCCTTGTTCATGAGGATAAAGTGAGCTGGTTGTCCCGTTGTGGGAAATTGATAATTCTCCATATAACACAATTCTTCCAAAGGCATCACTGATTCTTGGGCCTGATAATTACTTGTTATTTGGATTTCTTTCTTAATCTTTGTTGATCTTTGAAAGCACAACACCAAGCCAATTATATCCACAGAGTATCACAGGCCCACATAACTCAAAGTAAAAGCCCACAAATGATTTAGTAGATATTTTGTAAACAATATACAACCAGCCCTAGAACGAATATTCTAGACGGCTCATCTTCTCTATATAAACAATTGTAAATGGCTGAATATATGAATATGAATGAATACACAGTGATTATATAGAAACATTGTCTTCTTATTCTTCATTCTTTAGTAAACTTTAGAATGGTATTAGAGCTTCTCTAGTCAGCAATGGCAGATTCAATGTTGAGCCGCTCCTCTCAATACACAAATCCCATATCATCTACTCTTCCTGCAGCTCCTTCTCAACTTGCAAATGTTTCTCATTTCATCTCTGTAAAACTTACACCTGATAATTACCTTATCTGGAGAACTTAAATGCTTCCTTACCTCTATGAATAGAGATATTTCTGTTACATTGATGGGATTAAACCATGTCCACTACAGACCATCCCAAATGGCTCTCCCGATCCTAAAAATATCAAATGGTTCGAATGTAGTGGTTTTGGACGTGGCGTTTTTGGACGAGGTTATAGAGGCAACAAAAACTTTTTTAGAAACCGAGGTGCTAGTGCTGTCTGAAATTCTTAATCTCAAAACAGTGCCCCTGCCACGTGCCAACTTTGTCATGTTGTTGAATTTTGCCCTCATCGATATGATCATACCTTTCAACCACCAGGAAACATCTCTACTCACTACTCCTCCTATAAACCATCTATTGAAGATGATCTCCGGTACTCTGACACAGGAGCAACAAATCACCTGACAACTGATTTTTCAAATTTAAATATCAATTCAAAACACTGGAACTAGTTATCTTCCTACCTCACATAACAAATACTTTCTTTCTCACCTTCTTCATGTTCCCCAAATCTCTAAAAATATTTTACCAGTCCAATAATTCTGTGTCGATAATAACATTTTCTTTTAGCTTCATGCTGATTGTTTCTTTGTGAAGGATGTCAAAACAAGAGCTGTTCTTCTTCAAGGTCCCAGTCACAGCAAACTCTACCCTCTTCAAGGTCTTTGTTCTTCATCATCTCATCTTGCTGCTTGCTTATGAGTCAAAACTTCAGTACGTCAGTGGCATAATCGCTTGGGTCATGAATCCTGCTCTTCAAACTGTTCAACACATCATCTCTACCAACTCATTACCAGTATCAACATCCACCACTTCTCACGTCTGTCCAGCATGTTGCACATCCAAGAGTCACCAACTTTCCTCACCTCCATTACCTCATCGTTCAACTAGTACTCTTAATTTAGTGTTTTGCGATGTATGGGGGCTTTCCCCTTTAGTTTTGGTTGATGGTTTCCATTGCTATTCTGTTTTTTATATGATTTCTCTCGGTATATGCGGTTCTTTCCAATTAACTCAAAGGATGAAGTTCTTTCTGTATTTACTAAATTCAAGTCCTTTCTATCTTTATTAAATTCAGGTCCCTTGTTGAAAATATCTATAATTCTAAAATTCATAATTTCTAGTCTGATTGGGGTGGAGAGTTTCGTCCTATTTGTAAACTTTCACTACTACAAAAAAATCGAAAGGTAGCGCACATTTTATAGCCCTTCTTTAAAGAAGTGTCACAACTTCCTTTTTTTCATATTTTTTTCTATTTTATTTTTATTTTTTAATTTTGGGTACCAACTGTGGCGCCTGGTAGACCAGGGCCGCAGCTGGTGGGGCCAAGTGTGGAAGGCGCCACATTTGACCCCGCTTGACCAGCTATGGCTCCTGGGTTGGCAGGCGCCCCACATGGCCACGTGACTAGCTGTGGTGCCTGGGCAACCAGGCGCCACAGCTGTTTTTTGCCCAAGTGTGGCGCCTGCAAAGAAATAGGTGCCACACTTGGCCCTCAGCTAATAAAAATTTTTTTTTTACCTATTGTGGATTTCACTATCCACTCTCCACCAATCACCCCCCACCCCCACCCTTATCTTTTTTCCCCCATCCCGCGTATTGACCCCTCGCCGAGCCCTCCTTCTCTTTTCTTTATTTTTTTTTGACTCCATCCCACTTTAACTATTCCCTCTCTCACTTCCCCTTTCTCATCTTTACCACTTCTTGCCGTGACGATCGTCGGCCTCCTTCCTCTATTTTCCGTTATCTTCACACTTAAAAACACACCCACACGCCCACACGTCTTCATCACCGAATCTACTTCTTTGTTTTGTTCCAACTATCATCCCTACTCCTGTCCCAATTGTTCCCTTTTCTTTGTACTGGCTTCCACTTTTGGTGCCACTTCAGTTGGTCCCAACTACTCAAATTTCCTCCTCCTCCTCACTCAAGATTGCGTCACCAACGGGCAACGTGGTCTCCCACTCCACTACACTGATCAATTAAGCTATAAGTTCAATGTGATTTTTTTTTATTTGGCATATAATTTATGTGATTTTTTATTTTAAATTAATATCTATGTTCTAACCATAGTACATAATGAATTTAAAAGCAAAGTTACATTATAAGAAAAAAAAAGGTAAAGTTATCTCATTAAGATATCTATATATCCTATTTCTAATATTCCTACAAACTCTTAAAGGAATATAATTTAAATTTTATAAAAAAGAAGGATAATAATAAAAATATTATTTAGATTTAGTAATAACCCTAGAAAGTCCAATATTTCTGTGATGATCATTTAAGCTTGTGCACTTGGGTGAATGTGATGATCCTTGTTAGTGTTAATATTTCAATTGGTGTGATACTTTTTTCTTCTCTAATTTTTTTTTTCATTAATTCCATTAGTGTATTTTATTATATATTTTTAATTTTATAAATAATTTTGATTCCAATTTTTGTATTTCCAAAAAAATTAATCATTTTTTATTTTTAATAGAGCAAATATTTTTATCTATATATTATTCTTTTTTATCTGCTCAGCAAGAGGCCGGGAACCTTTTATTAGAAAGTACACCACGTTTTTTTATAAGAAGTCATATTAAAGTACTATCAATTATTGCAATTTTCCAACTCAATTGCTGGATTTGACAGCAATGAATTAACAAGATAATTAACTGTAGCACCCGAACTAAAAAAAAAAAACCAAAGCACCATGACAAAGTTAATTAATTAATTATAGTGGCTCCTAACAAACAAAGTTAGAGAAACTTGACAAAAAATTCTGCCTACCAATAAAAACTTTGACTTTTTCATAATGTGTGTATTTATATCTGTCATTGTTGAAGCATTCTTTTTTTTTTTTTTTTTTTCATTGAGCACTACATGACAGAACCAAAGTTTGTTTTTCAGGATAATTTATAGTGGCATCTCAAGAGAAAAGATCAAAAGAAGCAACTTGATAATTTTGTGGGATCTCAAGAAAAAAAATAGACAAAAAAGACTAGAGAATTCATAAATACAACGTATGAATTGGTGAGAAATTTCATAAAGAAGACTTCCATTGACTTACATTATGTTTTCTTCTTTGTAATTTAGAATTTAATTACAAAATTGGCTCTTACAATCCAGTTTTTTTGGCTCAATTTTAATTATCATTAAAAAATAAGGGGATAGTTATGCATTATTGTAGCACTTGGTAAAAATGAAAGTTAAAGCGAAGCAATTTTGAAATATATCGATACAATATATTAACTTAGGATAATGTGAATGTCAGGATTTGTCACTTAAACAAGTGATTGTGGGTTTGAATCTAACTTTTAAATATATAAAGCAAGCATAATTAAGAGAGATTTATTATTTACTATTCATATTTTGAGAGCGATTAACCTTTACTGTTAGTGAGAAATATTCCTAATTCCTTTTTTTCATCAAGCACGCACCCAAGGCACGATTTTCATATTGACATCAATTTCAGGTCAAGGTTTTTCTATTCACATGAACACAGTATACTTTCTATTACCAGCTCCCAGTATAAATTATTCTTTAATACTCATAGTAACACTGTTAAATTCCATTTTGTTTTTAAGTAACTCCATTAATTTCTTTAAGTAACAACGTTTTATTTTTATCTTCCATTATAATTGAATTTTATTTTATCTCTATATAAATCTTGCCATTCATAGTAATGCCCGTGTATATTGTAACCCCCTGCCTAAATTAGCGTAATTATAATTCGATATCACTTAATTAAATTGGTTTAGAGACCGTCGAATAGTTCAAAACTCATTTAAAACTCCCTCTTTTTAGTAGGGTCTTTACAAAATTTTCAAAACTTCTTCCTTATTCCTGTCTCAAGTTCAATTATTGAACATAATCACCTGTGTAGTTAATTTACATTCATTCATATCAGAATATCTAATAGTAATCCCGGCAACCCCCGAGTTTCATTCATTCACTAGAAGGTTTACAATTCCCATATAGGGGATTACACAACAGTATTCCACTAATATTTACAACCCAAAAATAATTTACAGAACCTTGTCCAAGATGAATGACCAACATATCTAAACCAAACGTCCCTACAAGATTCTATCCGCTCCTAGTAGTCCGCTTCTCCCTGGAGCCACTTGCCCTGTCTGAAATGTTAGTTAAAGGAAAGAATGAGATTCAAGAGAATCCCAGTAGTAACAATCTATTCATACCACACATAAGCACACAGCATGTAAGCAATCATTATACATCAGCAGCACATATCACACTCCACCCTCATCCCCTTTTACCGCCGGGAAGGCACACCGTCCTAACCCGAACCGTTGTTAGCTACTCAGGGACTATTAGCGTGGCAGTGCATACACATAGCCTTATAGCTCATACAGCTATCCGGCTTTCACAATCGGCCCGTCGGTCTTCACAAATAGCCTTTCGGCTTTTCACATAATCACACATATCACGCCCCAACCTCATCCCCTTTTACCGCCGGGAAGGCACACCGTCCTAACCCGAACCGTTGTTAGCGACTCAGGGACTCTCGGTATGGCGGTGCTTACACAAATCCATAAATGTTGCAGCATATGATTCATCACAAATCAATGATATAACTCACATACAATGCATCATATATGGTATAAAAGAAAAAGTCACTACTTTGTTCCTTCCTGACGTTCGCTGGCATAGTTGGCTCATGAGGGCGGCAAATATCAAAGCCTATAAACAAAATCAAAAATGGTGGATTAATTTCCTACCCCCAATTCCTACTTTCAAACACTTAGAATAGGTTCCATATGAGTCCCCTTAATGGTTATAACAAGCTCAAAGAGAACCTAAAAGGATTGGAGAGTACTAGGTTGGAAATTGCTTTGCAAACTCACAAAGTGCTGAAAATTGGGTTTTGGCTGCAGCCAAAAATGGCTAAAAACGTCACAGAAACATTTTGGCTGCAGCCAAGAATTTTCTGGCTACGGCCAGGACACACTCAGAAAGTTTTGCGCTGCAGCCGGAATTGTGGCTGCAGCCAGGGAAACTGCAAAAATTCAGGCCAGAGTATTCATGATGACTCACGAAGAAGTCCAGAAATCTCCCGACCTGGTTCAAGGTAAACTCTATCTCGATGATAGCTTATCGAAAACCTTATTGGAATTGGGGTGCAAGATATTTCTTCATTGAGATAATTGTGTGAAGCACCTGAAATGGTGTATTTGTTTATAGCTGGTCAAATTAGTTATAATGATATAGATTACTGCTAATGCTTGCGTGAAGTATGTGTGAATGGTTGCCAGACATATGTCTATAGTTGATTTGTTGTGATTGCCAAGCTACCAATTGGAAGTCCTATGGAATTTTAATTGGTTGATGGCAAGAAATATATATCCGCTGTGATGTTGAATTGTAATGTAGAGCTATGGAAATGTTGAGTCATGACAATGTGTTAATAGGGCCTGTTGAAAGTAACTGTCGGGGCCAAAATTTGTTACTAAGATGTATAGTTTGATTTTGGGTATAGCACCGAAAGATTCAGTCAGAATTCTTTTCGGATTGTGCCATTGATGTTTAAGCTGATATGAATATGATGTGTTTGGGAACTGCGCTGAGCAGGAATTTGAGGCAGTACGAGCTTGCAGTAAGTGTGAATGACGATGTGACAAAGCATCAGTAACGATTATACCCGACTCCAGCTTGATGTAATTATGCATTATGTGTCCGCCCGTTCTCTCTTGTGGGGGAGTTCTGGTGCCGTTGGCCGGGTTGCCGGTTGAGGCTGCCGACGGGGCCCGTCCGGTAGGGTTACCGATTGAGGCTGCAAGCAGGGGTGGGTGTGACAATTGTGAATAAGCTGGAATTGGGGTGTGGTTGTATGGCAAAGCAAAGCTAGTTCAGTGGATGGCTAAGTCAACTACATGATTGGGGGTTCTCACTTGTGAGGGCACTTACCCCGGTATGGCCGGCATGGCTAGCCACCAGACTGGTTGCACTGGTATTGACCCTAGGCCGAAAGGCGGTGTATAAAATTGTGTACTCTGAGTTGTTTTAGAAAGAGTTAATTAGCCTGAGCGAAGGGATGACCTAGGCTTCCCAACTGCTGAAGTCTTATAAATGTGTAATCTTGCTCATGATTCAGAGCTTGCGACAATGGTGTTTGTATGGAATAGTGTTTTCAAGCAACTTGTGAGATAAAAGCTGTTATAAAGAAGCATTTGAAGTGTGTGGTGTAAGTTGGGTATCAAATTTCGAGGACGAAATTTGTTTTTCGGGGGGCGAATTGTAATATCCCGAATTGTGATTAAGGGACTTTGACTCCGAAAGTAAAGGTAATTAATGTTAAACCAACATTTTTGGAGGACATGACAAGAATTATGATCGAAATATGTTACAGCCAGAACTTAAACCCTGTATTTAAGTTCAATATCGGATTAATATCTAAATTGAATGAAAATAGAGGGGAGGGCATGTGAATGGTATAAAGGAAGGAGAAGAATGTGTTTAGTGGTGATTTGTTAAGTGTTGTGATACTTAGGGGTAAAATGGTAATTTACTGCTTAATCGGTCAGTTACTGATGAGGAGACTCATTGGTAACTTAAAGATCAATGGTTGAGATTGATTTGTGAAAGAGATTAAAGGGTGGAATCAAGTGTATATGTGTGTTTGTGAACTCATGGGTGATGGACTAAGATCTTGACAAGTGTCACCATGAGAGCCATTGATTGGGTCAAATGATCAAAAGTCATTTTTCTCTTCTCTCCACTTTTAAATGTCAGCTAAGAGAGTGTTAAGAGCTCAAAAAATCTGATGCTTCTTCATTATATCATCTCCTTCTCTCTTCTCTTCCATGGACGTCCTACCTTGAACAAGAAAGAGAAAGGAAAAGCTTGAGTTTTGGGTGAGTATTTGTCTCTAAATGCTCAAGTGTTCTTCACTAACATTATTCATAGTGTCAAGAGCTTTATTCCTATGGTTTCAGATTTTTGATTTGTGGTGTTTGAGGACTTGTGGAAATTTGGAAGTAAGGGAAACAAGGAACTAGCTTGGGAAGAAGTTAAGGTGAGTATTTGAAACCTTTTGGTATATTCATTGTGGTTATTGGTTTAGATTTAGGAATTTCGAATTTTGCCCTGATTTTAGTGTAATTTCAAAATGAATGAATTGGATGGTGTTTTGGGTAGCAATTGGTGTCATGTTGTGCCTTTGTGCCATTGGAATAAGTTTGGAATTTGAAATGGAAAGCAATTGCAATGTGGAGTCTTGTATGTGGCTTTGTGTTGCAATGTGCTCAAGAACTAAATATGTGTAAATGTGATGTGAATTTGGTGGTTCTAGTGTTTCCAATGGATTTCTTGTGAAATTTTATGTGGGAATGGTATTTGATGTGAAATTGGAACCATTGGAAGCTATTGTGAAAATCTGGAAAATCTGTCCATTGAAGGTCTGTGCTGGGCAGTATTTTTGTGTGGGCGTTTTGAATAGGCTAATGATGTTAGAAAATTATGAAACTTTCCAGTTTTGAAGTTCACTTCCTAAGCTTCAAAATGGACATAAACTTTGTGTCATTTCGCTTGGTGAGCTGGGAGTATGAACTGTCCAAAGTTTGGCAACAAAACTGGACTCTGTTTTGGCACAACGTTAGGTTTTTGGTAAATCTGGACTTTTGTGGTGATTTCTAGTTATGGCCAATATTTTTCCTTGAAAGAGGTCTTAAATAGCTTTCATTTGGCTTTGGAATCACCTTATTTCAATTTTTCCTGAATTAGTTATGATTTTTGGAAGTTCAGCCAGAAAATGGATTTTCTTGGGCCGCGGCCCGTGGATTCTGGGCCGCAGCCCAAATGTTTCTGAGCGTCTCTGAACAGTTTTGGGCCGCAGCCCATGGATTTTGGGCCGCGGCCCAACCCCAAAAATCTGTGTTTTGCACTTTTCAAAGGTGGTTTTTGGTATAGCCTTTCCCAACCCTTTAGGCATATGTTTAGACCTAAAATAGTTACCTAAAGAGTTCAAATGATAACCAACTTAAAGTATTATGGAATTAAGAACTTGGAAAAGAGATTGATTGGTTGTCCCTGATTTGGTTTATAGGGATCGACATTTGCCCTACTCGTGAACCAACGGTACCAGAGAACGTCTGGAAAGAACAAGGTAGTGACACTTCCCTTATACTTTGTGAAAATGTATTGTATGTATGTTGGTCATGTGCTGTGATGAGTTGTGATGAAGTTGTGATGTTGCTGCTTATACAGCTAATGATAGCTGGTGACTATATTATACAGCGAAAGCTGGTGACTTGTGTATACAGCGAAAGCTGGTGACTTCATTATACAGCGAAAGCTGGTGAGTTGTGTATACAGCGAAAGCTGGTGACTTCATTATACAGCGAAAGCTGGTGACTTGTGTATACAGCGAAAGCTGGTGACTTCATTATACAGCCATGAGTGCTATCGCTTGTGGTGAAAAGCATGTTCTATTGTTGCTGTTGGCTGTGATTTACTTACCTGCTATATGTTTACATATTGTATGAGTGAATTTGTTACTACTGGGATTCTTTTGAATCTCATTCTTTCCAATGACTAACATTTCAGACAGGGCAAGCGGCTTAAGAGGGAAGCAGCCAACCAAGAGTGGTTAGGGATTTTGGGAAATATGGGATAGTTGGTTATCTACTTGGATTTTGGATTAATGTATATTACTTTTGGGATGTAAATAATATTCTGATCACGGTTGTGTAATCCCCTAGTAGGGAATTTTGAAAACCCTTAGACTATATATATGAACCCGGGGGTTGCCAGGATTTTATTGTACACTCTGATATAGGAATGTGATATAACTGCACAGGTAATTCTATTCGATATTTGAACATGAGACCAGGATAACGAAGAAGTTTTGAGAAAACAAAATAAACTTGTGAACAATTTTACCACCATGTGGGAACTTACAATGAATTCTAAACTATCCATGGTCTCTAAACCATTTAATCACGTATTATCGAATCATAATTATGTTTATTAAGTCAGGGTGTTACAATCAACGTAAGGTCAATGTGACAAGTGTTCGACTGGGGGAGGAAGGTGTAGATGTCCCATTCCCCGATGGTGAGGTTTCCAATCTAGGTCAGGCAATAGGATCTTTCATCTTGTGGCCTAGACATCTTGTTCAGACTGTGCCAATCCCTCCAATGGTAGGAAACACCTTACTGTTACTTGATCCTTGACATTCTACTTATAATCTTTATTTTGTGTGTTACTAAGAACAAGATGATGCGACAAAATTTCCCTTTTTAGCACGACTGCAAAATATTCATCAAGACATAAATAAGGTCGACATGTAGATGCCTTGTGAGATTGTGGGTCGCAGAGTCTCGTATAATTATGGACTTGATAACAAAGATATTAGAGAGTTCCTATCTTTGGAGGAGATTGACGTAGGATAGGTCACATTTGCAATCATGTGAGTTTAGTTATAATTTTTAATTGTAATTAATGCATTAATATTTAGGGGTTTTAGGTTTCTACATTTACTGTGTCATTTCTCATTTCATTTATGTGGTAGCTGCTTCCACAAACTGTGTGCCGAACGAGGGCTCGGTAGTACATATGGCTTCTTATGTCTTGGCACTATGTCACAGCGTAATAGCCAGAGGTTGGAAGATCGGATACGCTATGTAGTCTATACAATAGGCGAGACTCAGCTACCTTGTTATCTGGCACCAATTGTTGAAGGGCAAGTAACTTTATTTGATATATTTATACACGTTCACTTTGCTAAACAGTATCATGTTATCTAACCTCATTTTAATCTATATATGCATGTGATTATAGTTATCATTGGAGTCTCTGTATTCCTTGTCCCTCAATCAATGTCATCTTTTGGTTTGACTCATTGGGTCGCAAGCCAGACGCAGATATCAAAAACATTTTTAACACATAAGTAAATTTATTTGTCTGTCATTTATTTTTGATTTTACTCAATTGTTTTAATGTCTTTTGTTTATCATTTTAATTATTACAGTGCACTGAAGACATATTATATAATGGGTGGGAAGCGTGAAGGTAAAGGTGGTCATACAAAGTGGTTCCAACCAAACGTAAGTTCTTTACATTCAAGTTCTTCGATTGACTATTGCTTTACATAGGCCTTTATTCTTTTTGACCATTTGCTTTTCATGTATAGTGTCCTCGGCTAGCAGGGAAAACTGAGTACGGCTTTTATGTTATACTATATATGTATAACATCATATTCTCTGGCCTTACTACAAATTTTGAACAGGTGATCATTTCTTGATTCTCAATTGAATTTCAGTTCTTTTCATGTGATTGAATTGTTAGTTATTTCATTCAATTTATTTATTTATGTTAACATATTCTCCATTTTGCGCACAGATTTTTGGTAATTAGGACCCCTACACAATCAAAGACATTGATTTGATCTGAGACCTGTTGTCAGGACATATCTTCTACAACGCATAGAGGGGTGATGAAGTGTAGAGGTTTTTTCACATATTGCAGTGGTTTTGTACAGTGCATAATTGTCTTTTTGTTCCATACTACCAGTTGAATACTGAAATCCCCAATTCAACTCAAAGGAAAGGCATTTAATGAGCAGAAGCATGATTACCCATGTTGTGACTTAAGCCTTGCTTTTAGATTCATCAAATTCACTTAAAAGAGCATGAACATTTAATGACTGAAGGTAGATTTTAGTCACAGTAATATTGCCTTCCTGTTGTTTGATCTTTTCTTACTCAATATATATTAGGTTGTTCAGCTTTCTTTCAAAGATAGATATATAGTTTAGCTGATGGTTTGTAGATTTTTGGTGACATTTTGTCCAGGTAATATAGTAATGATTTTTAAATACAACGATTTATGTAAACGGTTTTCCTCCTTAGAAGAGGTTGTGTGCTTTTAGATCATTAGTGGATTAGAAGAATAGTTGCTATGAGTTTGTTTGGGAAGCTCAGAGTACAAAGTCTCTGGTAGTTTTTTTGCCAAATCCTTTCAATCTCATTCATCATAGGATATTATTTTACACAAGGATCTTGTCTGAATGTCCTTCTTACCCATATGTTTTGGATCATGACAAGGAATTTCATGGAAGCATGTCATCTCTCTGGCTATATGATTGTCATGATTTAGTTTGAAAGTTTAAGTTTGAAAATTAACTGATGATGATGCAAAGGAATTTCATGGAAGCATAGGCATTTCTGGGTTATGTTGGTGCTTTTCCAATGGCATTATATTGGTGGTTGTATCCTGTAAAGCATGAATTCAAAAAAAAAATAGAGATACAACGAATGTTTTATGAAAAACAGTCATTGTATCTCTATTTTTTTAAAAAAAAACAGATACAACGACTGTTCTGGGAAAAACAGTCGTTGTATCTCTAAGATACAACGACTGTTTTATTAAAAACAGTCGTTGTATCTCATATATAATGACTGTTTAATAACAGTCGTCGTTTCTTGAACTTTCAACGACACTCACATACACGTCCCCTTGAAAACAGTCGTCTAAAAGGTATAAAAACGGTTGTTAAAAGTGTCTCCTGCAGTAGTGTAGTTTTCATCGCTAATTCTGTGGCAAACTATTTTGAGACATAAATTAGTGACAAAAATTAGTTATGAAAAAATTATGTAGCTAATCCGTCATTAGTTTTTGTCACATACAAAATATTTTGTGATGGATTTGCAATAAATATTTTGTCACTAATTGAATTCTGTCGCTAATTTCAAATTCAATTATTTAAGCTTATAATCCTACAACCATTTATATAATAACATAATTAATAATATAATGATTTAAATGTATTCCCAAATACAAAATAAATTGATGTATTTATTCGGTTGGTGTTAACTAGGGCATCACCATCATTGAGCTCACAGTTAGACACTTATTGAGACAGAAAGACGAATTCTCAGAAAACTTGTTTTTTGTTTCATTAAAATCAATACCTCTTGTGCCTTAAAAAAAATAAAAAAAATAAGATAAATGTTATATTCCATAATTTGATGATGATTTTTTATGACAAAACATAATTAAGTCCTTTACTAGTAGATATGAGAAACTTGGTTATAATCCTATATAAAGTCATGATAATTGAATAGGCTATGCAGATAGTATTAGCAGAAGAAGCAATGACTAACCGAATGAGTTATTAAGATAATCGACAATAGGAAGAGTATAATCCAAGAAGTAAACAACATATTTGAATAGAATGAGATTTATAGTGAAGAAGTTTACCTGAAAGTATTTGGACAAGTTAATCAACTATAAAGGTTACATAATCGAGTTTATATAACCTCTTCAAATTATTTGATTTTGCTATATATAAATAAATATATATTTGTATAACACTTCATATTCTGTTTCACAGACTTGTACAAAACTGGAGCAGGGACTTGTACAACACGTCCAATATTTATATAAGGGACAATAATTTTAAGCATCAAAATGCATTACTGTTGGAAAAACTTTTTTCTTGAAATATCAACACCACAAATTAACAGAACCCGCATACTCAAAATATGACCATAAAACGTGCGAAAGATAGAAGAAAATAAGAAGAATTAGCATATAAAAGTACAGAACCAAATAAAGTGAAAGAAGGTGGCAGCAGGAGTTGATAAGAAGACAATATAGTGAACTTGAATTAAATGGAATCGTTAATGAAAGTCACAAACCTGAAGAATCAAGAGACCTGCATATAATGAATGAAATGAAGAATGAGACCCAAGGGACCTGCAAGGAAAATCAAATAATGCAAAGAGATGTATGTCATGGACTGCCTGCAAATGTGAAAAAAATAGAGCAAAAAAGATTCACAGGAAACTTTCCGCGGCTTTATTGTTCATGATACGTCAGAAATACACTCAATCCCAGTAAAAGCTCAGTCATATAGAAGGAGGGAAAGGGGAGGGACTCTCAAGGAAAGAGGAAAGGAGCTAAAATCCTCACACGGAGAGAAAATCAGAATCGAAACTAAACATTCCATACTCAGTTCATGACAGAAAGTGAAGAAGAAGAAGCCTGAACATTTGAAGTTTGAACATCAAATGAATGATGATGCGAGCAAGGAAGAAGAAGACGCACAAGACATTTGAATACACATACCAGAGCCTGAACGAACAATACATGACAATAGACAATAAAGGCTATACTATATATATATTTACATATAGCTAAACAAACAGAGTCAGGCCACAAAGAACCCACAAGAACGCGTCTGGTGCTCTGCGTTTTTCAGCAAGGCAAGCAGAAGAAGAAGGAGATAGTGCACAAAAGCAAAGTAATTGAAACGAGTCAGGCCAAAGGATTTAAAACCCTGCATAACCAATTTGGTGAGAGTGTACGACGGGATTATTCAGAATTCAAATTATGCATATAAAGAGAAAAGCCATCCCAGCCTTTAAGAGGTCTACGTGCCTGATTCATTATACTCATCACAATGGAAACTAACAGACCTGACACCACTGAAACAAGCCAAGCTTATTTTTTAAAAAAAAAATTATAATTAATATATAATATATAATTAACAAGCCAAGTTGGGCTTTTTCATCTCACAAACGCAATTATGTAGGTACGTTGACAAATCTTGTGTTGTTAATTAATAAGTGTATTCGCAAACAGTTATTTATTTAATTTTTTTTGGCAAAACAATTAATTCGTTGCTGCAGAAGTTACATTAAATAAGCTTTACTCAGAGAGCAACTTAGAACATAGACGATAGAACAATATGATAAATTAGTTTATCAGTCGTTTTACTGGTGTAGTCAAAACTTCCGAACCAATTGGTAGGGTTTAATTTTATACTATTTTCAGTTCTTAATATAAAATCTGGTTTCTAGTATAATTTTCACTATAAATTAGATCTTATATCAAAGACATGTATGATATAGTATTTCATTTTTCTTTTTAAAATTTGGAATTATCATTTTGAGTTGAAAAACTGACGTGAAAATGTCAGTAATTATTAACTTTAATTTATTAAATTAGCTATAATTTATGCATAAATATCTCATTTATATTTCTGCATTAATTTTTATTTAAATATTTATATGGATATTTTATATATTTTTATTAAATTATATTATTTTAATATATTGATTCAGTTATCTCTATTTAATTACAAATCGAGAAAATTTATATTTAGTCATGTCTTTATTAAATTTATGTTTAAAATATAAAATCTAAGTTAAAATAAATCATGATAAATTGACTAAATTCTTAATGTGGGGATATTAACTATGGAAGATAGAGAAAATAAATAAAGCAACACTGAACATAGCATCAAAAAGGAAGTATTGCCGCCAAAAAAACAAACAAACAAAGAAGAACACCATGTAGAGACAAAGTAGAGACAATGATTAAAAAAAAATTAAAAAGAAATAGTGAAACACAAAGAGGCATGTAATCAGTCTACTTTCTTGTTTGAAGACTTTTGTTGCTGACTTTTGTAGGATTTGGAAAGAGACACATTTACGTCTCTTATTTGGAGAGCACGCGTGAAAGGGAGTTGCTGGTATGTATAATGTGATTTTGTAAGTGGACCACAATCACCATCTATCATAATATGTTTAATTAAAAGATAGTTCTCTGATAAGGTCACTGGTGTATAACTTGGAAAAAATGTGGTAGGTTTTTGGTTTCAAAAGATTTTTTCGGTTGCCTGATATGAACACTTACCCAATAACTCATCACATTGTGGTTACTTTTGTCTTCTACCTGTCGTCTATAGCATTTATTATTATCACTAAAGTGGCATGCTAATCTTGTGATTTGATGCTTGCAATTCATCATTATCCAGAAAACTTATTATAGTATTTCTACACCAAGAGATTGGATTGGGCAGTTGAAGAGTTCCAAAGGTGCAGGTAATGTTAAATAAAATTTTATAAAAATTATAACCGGAGTGTTAATTTGAAGATTTCGGGACATTAGGAGATTGAGGAATGAACATAATTCAGAGCTAAATAAACAGGATTAAGTTATATAGTGCAACAAATAAGTGAATAGCGCCCCATTATACTTTTTATAATTGGGATTTTAATTGCTTGTCATGTTTTTATATTAATTGCCACATTTTAAAGCATGATTTCATTATGCGAAGTTTATTGGACTTCTTTCATTTTTTTTTTATTGATATTGAAATGAGTAAAGATTAAGGATTTTAGTTATTATTCTTGATTTGGTTCATATCACAATTCATGATCATGCATTGAATTGACAAGAAAAATTTTAAAATATGCTTGGTAAACTTTCATATTGAGAATATTTATATATTTCGGAAATGTTCCTATAAGAACTTATATTATTTGAAAAGGATTCATTTTCATTGACTTATGGAATTGAACGAAATCTTTTGAGATTGTGTAAATTTTCATGATGGGGTATTCTTTTATGAAATATCCTTTACAAGCTTTCATTATCATGAAAAGGTCTTCTTTGTTGCTAATGGTATATTGACCCCATGCATGCTTGTAAATGTCTTTGTCAGGACTGAATTTAAAATGCTGGTTGCTAACAACAACATTGTTAGCCCTTGGCACCCTATGGTTAACATCGAGCTAGTTTGATACTCATAGGCACAGTACTCATGGTTGATAATCTTGTGCGTCATTCTCATGCATGTTCTTCATAGGGATTTTACCTATGCTTGGTTATTCACCCTTGTGGACTATGTTTCAATACTTATTTTTGTGGTTTTAAGCCATGCTTGAATAATTACCCTCATGGGCTGTGTGCCCACATTTGTTGCTCGTTTTGCTCAAGTCCCCAAAGAAAATGAGCTTTTGAATTTTATAAAATGATTTTTTATAAATAATTGTCTAACATGTGTCTTATTTTGGTTCTAAATTGATATCCTATATAACTTCTTTTATGTTCATGATTGTCTACTATCGAAGCTGAAAATTACATTTGCTTCATCTTTTCTTGGATTTTATTTTATTTATATCTATAAATGGGACATTATTTGTTGGGAAATATTTTCCCCCTCAAGTAGCATAGTAGATCAATGAGGAGCTTTATTGCTAAACGGCTAAACCAAAGCTTGTAGACTTCACAGGTTATAGGCAGGATTCTTGCCTTACATATGATTTACGTATTTGTTGGTATGGTTCGGCGCTCCAATTTGATAATAGTGGGTTGTCATTCACTGCTGTGCTCAGAGAAAAGAATGCCGAAATTCCTACAAAGAGCTTAATATTCTGATTATAAAAAAATTCGTTTATATATGAATTAGAAATGATATATGCATGTTCAAGATTATTATAATTATTATCTCAAGCATTTGTTTATATGTTTTAAGTCTCACTGAATAATGTGAATTCTTTCATATTATGTGCCAATCGCCTCTTAATTTTTCGGCCTGGCACTTGGTCTGCCAATCACCCTTTAATATTTTTATACTTGATACTACATTTCTTTAATTATGCAAGTTAATTTGTTTACTTATAGATATTTTTCCCCTTCTAGTGGGAAGATTGAGAGAATGAAAAGACAAAATAGATCTCCTTTGTTAAATAACTTAATTAGATGCCAAGTTTAGATTAAGTTGTATCATCTATAAATGTCAAATCATTTTTGAAGAGGAAATCATCTTAGCCATATTCTTAGTGTGATTTCCTTTATCCATGTCTTCCTCCAGACACACGATAAAATCAATAGCCAAGAATTAGCAATAAAGAATAGTAATAACTAAAATTTAGAACACTAATACAAAGCAGTTTAAAGATGTAACTAACACTTTCTGTATATGAGAGCTTTTGACATGCCTCTTAATCCTTAATTTAGGGTATGATAGTACATTTTATTTAAATTTGAGTGAGAAAAAGTAGAATCATTCCTGCGATTAGAGGCATCTTTTTCCATGGCGTGCTCCATTATTCTTGAACACTTTCTGTATATGAGAGCTTTTGACATGCCTCTTAATCCTTAATTTAGGGTATGATAGTAAATTTTATTTAAATTTGAGTGAGAAAAAGTAGAATCATTCCTACGATTAGAGGCATCTTTTTCCATGGCGTGCTCCATTATTCTTGAACAAATGTTGCCTTATGCTTGAATTATTTGTCATCACAAAATTCTTCCAATATGTGATGTGCATCCACGTAACAATTGCCCAAATGTTGCATTAACATACTCATGAAGTTTGTTAAGCATATATGCTACATTATCATTGTTAAATGTGTATGATTTCCTTTTCAAACAGAATTTCAACATCATTTTTAGCGTTGATAATATAATCCAAGAAGACAATGTACTAGGAGATGAGACATTCAAAAGGTTATTAAACTTGAAATCTTCAAACATTTCAGCCCAATTATACATTTGATTTGATTGGCTTCAAATTTAAATTTTGCATTTTGCAACTGAAGCATTCATATGGTATCAGTTATACACTACAAAAAACTGACTTTCGGCAACAACTTTTAACAGTGACTATAAAAAGTCACCAACTTTCAGTGGCGATAGTTTTAGTCACCACAGAAAATTTGACTCTCAGCTGGGACTTTGCAACTTTAATAGTCGCTTATCTAAGGCATGGGTTTAGGAATGGGTTGTGTGGCCCTTTCCATTGTCCAGTCATTAGGTAGGTCAATATCTTTCCATATAATTGTTTTGGGAATGGTTAAGTTTGCATACTCCGAGAGTGCTTTGTTTTCAATAAAGTGTGATTTTAACCGTCGTTGTTGAAAGTTAGACTTTCAGCATCGACAATGAAAAGTCGTTACTGAAACTTAGGCCTCGACTTTCAGCGTCAACAATAAAAAGTCGTGACTGAACCTTTGCCTTTTAGTGGCGACAGTTAAGTCACCATTTAAAGTGACATTTCTAGTGGCGACAATAAATGTCGCCGTCAAAAACCATACTTTCAGCGGTGACTTCAAATATCACTGAGGAAAGTCAATTTTTAGCTGAATTTTCTTATGGATTTTTTTTATATATTTTGTTTAAATTTAATATGTAACATTTGAGGACACTAAATATGTTATTCATTATAAAAAAAATAAGATAAAAATACATTTTCACGTTTGTGGGATCTCTCTATACAAGTTTCCTTCTTTTGCATACTTACATATTAAGATGAATGGATGTAAAGCAATTAAATTCAAAAGAGAAGAATATAAATTAGTGAACAAAACTAACATAGCTAATTCATAGGGTAAATATATATAAGAACAAGGAGTTATTAGGTAAAATCTAAACTTTCAAATGCAGAAGCAAACCTAAGTTAAGTTTAGAGAATATTTTTTTATAAATACTATTTTACTTCAGTAAAAGGACTTTATTTACCTCCTAAAAGTAATCACAATTTACTAACTGTTGTTTAATATATAAAGCGATCTATCATCTGTTAAGTTCTTCAAGATTTATTATTCTTCATACTCCCATCAATATATCTTTGTAGATTAATTACATGTAATGACACTTTTATCTAGATTTTTTAACCCAACCTTAAAATATAAATATAAATCATATACTTTAATCTATATTTTTTAATAAATTTATCATTAAAAATAAAAATAATAAACACTAGAGACAGAAAGCATAATGTAAAATTATTAATAATAATTTTTAAAAATTATATAATTAGATTAAAATAAAAATAAGTTATTGCATAAATGTATCAATTAATACATATGACCTATACTTGATTTTAATTTTTAATTACTTCATTTATATATATAGACACTTAATAAACATAAAACAATTCATACATTTTTAATTAATAATAGGAAATTAATTATATTTTTATTTTGATCTATTCAAAAATAAATTTAAAGAACTATATCAATATATATATAAACAAGTTAATAGTTGCATATTTATGAGTATATGTGTGTGTATATTTGTTACATATATTAATATATTATAAATAATATATAGATATAATAATTAAAATAAAAAATAAATATAATATTTAACAATATAAGTAATATTTCCTAATATATATTTATTAGTGTTTGTGTTATATATATATATATATTATACATATATATTATTTGGCAATAATAATCAGTAGGCTCTTTTTAGCTTAGTAGCAAAAGGCATGGACACAAAAAAAAAGTGGCATTGAGTTCAAACTTTGGAGGGACCATAAAAAAGTTGATTTTCACGTAAATGTGGTGCAACAAGGTGACGACATATGGAATAGGGTGAGGTGGCAAGGGACAAAGCGACATGTGGCACCCAGTAATGACATGGAAGGCCGGCGACGGGTGGCTATTGACTGCCATTGAAAGTATACTTGTAGTGGCGACAATTAAAGTCGTGACAACAATTGCTAGGCAACGACTTTTAAACTTTTAGTAGCGACTTAGTTGTTTATTTATTTATTTATTTATTGTATAGTTGTAAAATGCAAGATTAAAGTTGAACTACGTACAATTGAGCCAAATGTTTCGATGGACGACCGGGGCTGAAAATTCTAGGTTTGAGCTGAGTTGGGTGAGATTTTGTTGAGCAATGTAGTTTTTGAGGGGTGTCATTATCTTTTTTAACGAGCACATATTCCTCTTGGATTGTCTTATTAACGCCAAAATTGATGTTGAAAATCGGGCTTAAAAAAGAATTATGACACTTGACAATAATAAGGTGGCTAATACAGTTAACAAACTCTGTGATCATGTTAATGTAACATAAATCAACAATCATTACACGATGTACATAAAATGTGGGAACAATTTTATGTTGACAAATACTACAAACACAAGGCAGCCTTTGCTCATGGAACACGCCTTGAAAAAAGTTATCTTTATTTATGAAAATGATGCTACTTTTTCTTACTCTCATCCTGATATGTATTATCCTAAGCTTAGCTAAGAAAGAATTAAGATGCAGCAAGTGTTGGTTTATTTGTAGAGATTATATAGATATATATTAATCATGATTGTTCTTTACATCATTTAGTTGCAAGATGCAAAATTTAAATTTGAACCTGATCATATCATATCTACGATTGAACGAAAATGTTTCGGTGGACAACCGGAGTTGAAAATTTCAAGTTTGTAGTGAGTTGGAGTGAGATTTATAGATCGATGTACTTGTTTTTGAAGGGTGTCAATATCCTTTTGAATGAGCATATGGTCCTCTTGGATTGTTTTATTAATATAGAAAATGATGTTGAAATTCTGGTTGAAAAGGGAATCATGCACAACTCACTTGACAATGATAAAGTGACTAATACAGTTAACCAACTCTGTGATCATGTTAATGTAACATATATCAGCAATTATCACGGGATGTACATTAAATGTTGCACAATTCTATGTTGACATATATTATAAACATAAGGCCAACTCATGGAGCATGCCTTGCAAGAAGTTATATATATTTGTTTATATATTTGTGGAAATGGTGCTACTTTTTCTTACTCTCATCCTTTTTATATGTTTTATACTTTTCTTAGTTAAGAAATAACTAAGATGCAGCTTAAGTTCTTATATGTAGCAAGTGTTACTTAATCTGTAGACGACTTTGTATTTTTGTTTTGAATCATGACCATTCTTTACTTCAAGACAGAAATATAAAGTAGTCTTTAAAAGGACCTTTGACCTACCTCTTGTTTAATAACTAAGGATATGATAGCACATTGGCTTGAATGAGAGTGAGAATAAGTATCACTATTCCTGCAGCTAGAGAAAACCCTCCAATATTCTTGATCAAATGTTGTAATGTGCCTATAGTATTTTTTTTACCACAAAAATCTTCTAGTACTTTATGTATATCACTGTAGTTTGTAATATCCCAAAATTTAATAAAAGTCTATTTTCAAAAAAAAATTGAGGAATAATAATTAGATAGTAAGTCAAATTATGGAACCTAAGAAATTTAAAGAATCTTAAATTAGACAAAGGAAAAAAATTAGGGCCTAGTCTATATAATTAATAGGATAAAAATATACATATATATATATATATATATATATATTAAAACATTAGCCCCACACACACACACAACAGCCCATAATTTGCTTCTATCATTGTAGCTTCATGATCCATTCACAAACACACACACACTTGGACACATGGTCGTTCTTCAATGTCCACACACCACACTTGGCATTCTATAAGAGAACATCCACAAACCCCCGTAGGATATATGTTGTGCCATCATTATGAAAACTTATGCTCCATTCACAACACCTCAAGTAGAAAAAAAAAATTGACCACCTATCCTTCTCTAATTTAGCCGCATAATCCCACACTTCATTCACTTTTTATTTAACCAAAAACTCATCATCTTCAGCTCTTCATTTCGACCAAGTAGCTGGAGAAGAGAGAGAAAAAGAAACAGAAACACAGAGGCAAAAAAGAATAGAGAAAGAGAGAGACGTTGGAGAAGAGTAGAAAGAAGAAGCTCTAAACTTCACATACAACTCCATATAAACGTGTTTAGGCAAGTCTCCTACACATTTATCTTTGTTTTCACATTGGATTTGAGAGGTTTCTGTGGTGATTTTGTTGCTGGAACAAGAGAAAATTGGCCGAAAAATTCTGTCAACCGAAAAACTGTTAAACCAGTGATTGTGTGACCATTTTGGGGCAAATTTTGGGGTTCTTTGGTTCTAAAATTTGATCATTAACCTCAGGACATATGTGTAGGAGAGTATAAAGTTAAAATCCGTGAGGTTTAGAGTATAAACTCATGGTTACATATTAATTTTCTTCACCCTGTTTTGCTGTCCAAAAAACAGAGTACATACCTGAAAATTGTAAAATCTTAAACAGAGGCTATAGATGGATTTTTCGAATGGGTATTTTTGTATAGATATTTTAGAACATTTAGTTGATGTTAGAATCAAAAAAGTATAATTTGGGGTGAAAATTAATGAGTTCTTGCTTTTTGAAGTCAGACTGTCAAAATTGATGTTTTTGGGAGTTAGTCAGTTTCATGTTGAGTTTTGACCATCCAAATCTTATCAAACAAATTCTGAAATTTTACATAACGTATTAGACATTCATAGTTTTCCAATTAGTTTAAGAATGAATTATTTCAATACCTGTAGAGAGAGTTATGATTTTTGAAATTTAAATCAGAAACAAGAGAAATTCTGGAACGTTTTCTCGACCAGTTATGATTTTCAAACATTCTGGGGAGATTTGGCTTATAATTTGAAGTGACTAATATTTTTTCCTTAATTTAGACTTAATTAAAGTCACATAAGAATTGGAATCACTCCATTTCAATTTTTTAGAATCACTTATGAATTTTTGAAGTTTAGTTGCTGACAGATTATGTTTCTGGAAGTTAGATTGGTTGTGGAGAAAGTTTGGAAAACTAAAACTTAACGAAAAATAATCAAACTTTCCAGATTTAAAGTAGACATTTAGACCTTTAATTTGATGGATAGAACATAATTTTTTGACTAGTAGATTAAAAGATATGGATTTTGAAAGTTGAGCTCTGTTTTTGGAATGCAATCTGGAACAGTAGTGGTTGGCCGAATTTCTGGGCAAAATGTGTACTTATTGATTATCTTTGGATATTTTTCCATGAAATTATATTTAAAGGGCTTCATTTAGGCTTTAGAATCAGTCAATTTAGAATTTTCTAAAATTAGTTATGAATTTTCAAAGTTGACTGAAAATCTGTCAATTTCTGGAAAATTGTGAAACTATCATTTGGCAAAGATTTTGCAAACACCGAGGTCAAAAAATGGATTTCTTAGGCAAAAATATGTCAGAATAGCATGGGTCAAAATGTTTGGAAAAGTACAATTGGATTAGATACAGTGGGGCAGAGACCAGGTCCCCAAGGACATTTTGGTAATTTTTCAATATAGACTAATATAACCACAAAACATACTATGGAAGTGTCCAAAGTGGTACATGAATGG
This sequence comes from Inga leiocalycina, assembly GCA_963242795.1. Taxonomy (NCBI): domain Eukaryota; kingdom Viridiplantae; phylum Streptophyta; class Magnoliopsida; order Fabales; family Fabaceae; genus Inga; species Inga leiocalycina. The sequence continues at coordinate 40,583,500 of OY725328.1, read as the reverse complement.
TCAACAAAATTGTCACCTTTTTGGGACATATATTTTGGTCAAAAGAAGAGAGTAGAGGGGCTGAAGATTGAATTAATTTGGACACTTTTTGAGCAGCCACTTTTGGTCGAAAAGGGAAGAGGAAGGAAAGAGAAGACTTGTAGCAATTACGCTTAGTTAAGTTACCATATATATATGACCAAAGGATTAATATTAGTGACAACTCTTCTTTTTTGTTTTGGCTACCTTTTTTATCAGATATTAAAAGGATAAGGGAAGAGAAAAACTGTTCATAACTCACTCTCTCACTCCTTCTCAAAGGCAACCAAGTTTCAGCAAAAAAGAGATAGTGAAGAACAAGTTTAAGTCAAGCTCTTCTACATGGATTTTCACCTTCATAACCTCTTCTATGGCTCAAATACCCCTCATAAACATTGTTCCTCTTTGATGAGAGCTTCGTTTCTATGATTTTAGAATTTCAAAAGGAGGTGTTATGAGCTATCTTGTAAGAGCAAAAGATTGGAGAACTAAAGAACGAACATAAGGAGAAGCAAGAGGTGAGTACTAGCTTTAATTTAAACTATTGGTTGTGTAGATTGAATGAGTATTTTAGCATGTGTAATTCTGCCCTAATTTTGTCCAAGCTAGGGTTTTGAAGAAACATGGTGTTCTATGATGTTTAAAGGACATATGAAGCAAGTTAGGGGTTTAAATTATAAGTTTGGTAATTGTTGGAATTTTGTTGAATTTCTACCCAAAATAGGACGTGTAGAATGAGTAGAAATTTGGTCATTTTAATATTACCATTGTGTTTAGAATGTAAAATTGTGTGGGAATAACTCCTAGTTATAATTTTGGACCATTGGAAATATATATTGCAAAACCAAAAATTCTGTCGGTGTGTGTTCTGTGCAGGGCAGTCAGTTACCACACCATTTTTAAATATGAAAATATCCTAGACTAGATGTATGTCAAAGTGGTTGTGACCAAACCAGTATAAATATCGGTGTACACTTAGTGAAATCTTTCTTAGCTCTTCCTTCATTTTAAATTTTGTAAATTAATTCTTATGATTCAATTATTCTGTAGTCACCCAATTCACCCCCCTCTTGGGTGAACCGCTTGCACTAACATAAGTAACTTTGTAACATCCTTCTTCACAACTAATATCAAGAATCAGTGGATTTAGCCTTCTATGAGGTTGTCAAATAGGCCTAGCATAATCTTTCATAAGGATTGTATGAGTGCAAACCGAGGGGTTTATCCCGGGTACATCAGCTAAGGTCCAGCCTATTGCCTTCTTATGCTTCCTAAGTACAAGAAAAAAGAAATGGAACAAAGCAAACATGGCTACTTCCAAAAATAGGAATCGACCAAATAGATGACCCATGCCATTTATGTGACCTACTAAGGAAGTTTTATGTGCCCACTTCACCACATAAAACATTTGGAATTTCAACCTAAGCGCTCATATGGTGAGCATAAACTAGAAAAAGCGGGGTTCAGATTTAATGTTGATCATACCATATCTACAATTGAGCTGAAAAGTATTGAATTTGATAGACGACTGGGGCTAATAATTCGAAGTTTAAAGATGTTGTGTTGGAGTGAGACTTTGCTTAGAAACGTAATTGCGTTTGAGTTGTGCCACTATCCGTTTGATTTGTGCCAATTACCCATTTATGAAATGGGTAATACTATATAACTCATATGTTCACTTTTGTGCATGTTTGATTCCTATGTGGTTCCAATTGTTTAAACAGTTTACATATAGTAGCCCCTACTCCTTATTTTCTTTGAAACAGGGAAATGCCCCTCCAAGGTAGAAGCAGCTTTCTCTGGACTATAGTTGCTTGCAATGTTGAAAAAAGTATTGCCTGTTGTAATAATTAAAGCTGCGAAAATCAGCTGATAAAACATATATGGGTTCTTCACATACAGATGTCTTCATTCTTACTTAATGATATATGGAAACTTTTACTTTTACTCTCTAAAGTTACCTTGTTTCTTTGTTAATAAATGCCATATGCTAGCTTAAGCTACTTTGACTTACCATATAACTCACTCCACCAAACATTGTTCCTAAGGAACGAACCGCTGTGATTTCTTCTCCCATAGGAAAATACTGTTCATAAGAAATAAACGGTCCACATTGTTTGTCACTCATGCTATTTTTCCGCGCCTTTCAATTCAAATTCAAATCTGAATGATGACGACAACGAAGTGGAAAGGAGCATATATGAGCTGGACAGAAGCACGGCTAGCCATTTATCGCTGGGAATTGCTGCCATTCTCACAGTAGTTTACTGCCATTGCTGCTACAAATTTCTTCATCCAAATTGTTTGTCACTCATTCTCACACTCTCACCCTCAGTTTATCCACACACATTATATCTTGCCCACAACCTCTCTCCCCTTGTATAACGTTCACCCATTTTTCTTCAGTCTCCACATTATGCAAAAAGTTGACGAAAGACGGACAGATCTGGCTGTACCGCCAGCCGATAAGATGCCAGAAAGATTTCCAATAGGGAGTGGATAAAGAGGTTACGGGCAGAATGATGTCGGTGATGCCGGAGAGTATGAGGCAGCTTCATTTCCTTGATATCCGATGATAAATATTTCTAATGTGAGCTTTATTTCTTTTTATAATGTAGAACTGTGAGATATCTGCCCCGAAGTGGATGAACAATAGGCATCTCTGGTGATGATGCTGGTCAGCAAGCTACTACGAGGATGGCGGCGACAGAGTAGACATAGAGACGAGGCTGAGATGGTGTCGGTGTAGAGTTTGAGACGGAAAAATCTTTTTCTTCAAGGTGATATTTTTCCCCTGCCTTCCCCCTCTATCAATTTTCTTCAAGTTTATTAGTTTTTTAACTGATTCACAAGATTTCCACCGTAAAAGCAACAGGCAGGAATGTGGTAACGGATGATGGTCTTAAACTTGATATACCTTAGGAAGTAAAAGGTGCCAGATTCTGCAGAAAATGGCGGTGAAGGTTGATCTGTGATGGTGAGAGAGAGAAAAGAGGGAGAAATCGACTGTCTAAGGTCTAGCCCTTTCTACTTTCTCCGCTTCTTAAGATCTCTCGCTGTGACTCTGTTCTGCTTCTTACGTGTCTCCGGTGCTGCGCCTCTCCTTCTAAGATATGGAAGATGGTTGTGGTGAGACCGGAGAGGGAAAGTGACGGTGGTGATAGAGATCTCGCGGTGACTCTGTCTCTTGTCGATCTCTGAATCCCACACTCGCTGAAGCTCGCCGCCGTGGTAAGAGTGAGAGGATGACGGTGGTCCACTACGCTGTGTCTCTCTCTACCAAAAAGACAAGGATGCCGGCGGTGGTGAGGAAAGTGAAGGTAATGTTGATGGTGTGAGATGGAGGTGACAAGGATGCCTCTGTTCTCTCCCTTCTCATCAACCATGGCCGAGCTCAGATCTCAGTGTCCAGTTGTTGCATCATTCTGGGGTCACACTCGCTCACTCCTCCTCTTCTCTCTCTATAAAGCTGATCAACCATACCCTGCTTCATCTCTTATTCTTCTAAGATGAGAAACAGAGTTAAAACCCAAAGCTCTTTGGGTTGTGTAATTAAAAATATGTTTGAAAATCACAAACACCAGAAGAAAAATTCATGATTATCTGCAGAGATAAAAGTAAAGAAAAACAGAAAAAAGGGGAGAGGGGTCTGTATATCTGTGCCCACTGAGCTGTGTCCATCGATTGGATTAAGAGAGAAAGCCAAAAAAAACGAGAAAAGTCAAAGCTATGGAGTGTGAGAGAAAGGAGAAGCTGCGCCTTATATTCCTTTATTCTATTTGTTTTCACAAAGTGCTGTCCAGTTTTTTGTATGAAAAAAGTAATGTCCGGTTTCACACTTTCACTTGCCCATTTGCTATATATTTTTTAATTTAATTTCAATTTCAATTTAGATTGACATGATAGTTCTATTTTAACTATATAAGATGTTTTCAGTCTTTTTTTCATCTTTTATATATCATCTTATGATGCACAAAATTAACAGAGAGTGGCGGCAAAAAAATTAATATAGAGATGGAAATAGGAGGTGCCCATGTGTAAGAAGCTTCTAAAAGTTTGAATTTATAAAATTTGAAAACAAAAAAAAATACTAAAATTAAAGCTATAGTATATTGATATATGGCATATAATTTTCGTTTAGTGTGTTCTCTTTATTCTTAATTACATAGATCTTTCTCTAATATCTAGATACTAAACAATTATTTAATAAAAAACAAAAATGAATTTATAATAAGACGTTCAATAATATGAAAAATATATTTCAGAATGTTAAGACAATAAATAAATGATACTATTTATGACCTCAGAATAGTGAAATTTATTATAAATTTCATTACATACATTGATATATTGATATTGGTTATATATTTAAAATTGTGAAAAAAAATAAAATTACTTTTTCCTATTGTGATTAGAACCGATAGCTCCTTTTATATAATCCATATGATGAAATTGACATATTTTTATTTTTGAATCAGTTGTAGATTAGGGAGGGATTTAGATCTTTATAGTGTGGGGTCGCAATTGAATAGAAAGTAAGAGTAAGAAAAAGAAAAAATAAAAAAGAAAAAAAAAGGAGAGACAACAAAAGCTGCAATCCAACTGAAAAAGAAGAAGATGGATCAGTGTAATCATATATACTTTGACATAAAACTATAATTCAATTAAGGCTCATTGTTTTGGCCAAAAAAAAAAATTAAGGCTCATTGTGCTCAAGTTATCATGGCTAAGATACCTCACATCTCGCTATATATCATAAATTAATTAATAATTAATACTCCTTTTTATGCTAAATATAAAACTCAGTTATATAATTTGAAAAAAAGGGAGAATTGCTGATAAATACCTTTTTAGTAAATTAATTGCGGGATGTTATCATGGAAGATTTGTTGCACATAATGAAAGATATTTTACTCACAACGGAAGATTGTTTGTATATTTATATGGAAGATTTTTGCACACACGGAAGATGGTTTGCACAAAATGGAAGATCGCTTGCATGTTTGGTAGCAATCAGCAATTAATTTGACATAAAGGTATTTTTGGACAATTCTACCTTAAAAAAATTAAATAAATTACTCAACTATATATAGCATATGTAACATGATCTCTATAAAAATCATTGGATTATATATATTAGTTTAGAAGTTAAACAAATTAATTTGAAGAAAAAAAATAAATATAAATAAAAAAATGAAAAAAACAATCTTATATTTATGAACAAAATTGATCTCTAATTTAGGTCTTATATTTATGATTAGCGGGTCTTTAAAATATTACTACTGCATGTTTTTAATATAAGACCCAGTTAAGTTTTTTAGAGAGATTAAAGAAGTTATATAAATTGTTTTAAAGTATTTTTATTTATCTTTTTTTATACCAAATTAATTTGTATGATTTATAAACTAATATATAGTCGAATAAAACACAACATATATTTTTATTAACTAACTTATTTAGCTTCCTTAATCTCTTCAAGAAAAATTAATTAGATCTTATATTAAGAAAGGAGGGATAAAATTTGTTAATTAACTATAAGTACTATAGCTCAGTTTAAATTTCATGTACATGTACACTGACAGTCGCTATAATTACATGCATGGATATCTCCATGATGATGTTTTTCATCTTTAAAAGTCGCATATGGTTAAAATGTTTTTGTCATTCTTTTATTCTTTCTTGGTGCAACTGGATGTTATACTTCTTTGTATCTATATCAAGGCGGAGGCAGTGCAATGTTGAAAGAACAGTGATATATTTCAATTTTAACATAATATTTTTTTTTACCAGCAATTTTAACATAATATTTAATATCTTATTTAAGGATTTTATTATTAATTTTGGACTAAATGATATTTATTAAGGATTTCGTGAGGAAATTTACAAACTTGAAGCACAGTCAGTCCGGGCATCAGCTAAAGATTTATTATATGAAAATGTGCAATATGCTTTTCAGTTCGGGTAGAAAGTGAAATATACAATATTTAGCAATACAATGGTGGTATGTAGAATGGATAGGATAATTAGAACTAATTTACATATATTGTAAATATATTCGTTTCTCAAATAGAACTGAACATATATCCATCTAATGTGATCTTTATTATCATATAAATTGTTTATATTTCAACAAACTGAAGAAGTTATTATATCTGTTCTTATTTAAATTTGAGTCACGTTGTTCTATATTAAAAACCAAATAAGCATCATTTACTTTTAAAGTTGTATTAGATTATGTGGTAGATTAAAATGGGTTGAAAACAAATATAATATTGCTTTAATAAAATGCTCCCCACGCAAACGCGTGGGGGAGTAAATGCTAGTTGCATATATAGCAGTGAAAGGTTCAGATAATTAAAGGCACGTTCTTCCTAATAAATAAAAATTAAACTCCAATGACATGGAGAAGAAAAGGAATTAACTTATTATGTGACACGTCTTCATTGCAATTAAGAGGATTAAGTGAACAGATCACTTTACGCCTATGTTGTTAATTAAGATGATTATATGAACCAATCAAATTGATACTGTGATGGTTTAACCTAGGCCGAAATAAGTTCGGTAATAGAATAAATGGAAGTATATTCTGTCAAGGCAAAACACATTTGCAGGTGTCTTTATTTTCTTGTGGGACCAAAACCAAAATGAGAGTAAACTTGAGGGTTGAAAGATTATATTAACCCAACTGTGTTAGTCAAAGTGTCTTATATAATGCATATTTGTTTATTGGTGCGAGTCTTGTATTCTCATTCGTGAAGGAGAGGATTGCCTCCACTAACTTCCTTCCCCACTTTCCACAAGAAAAATACTTACATACTCTAAAAGCATCATCTCATCTATACTCTGACTCATTAAAATACAACAACTTATTTTAATCTTACATGGCAGGCGAGTCATATGGAGAAATTCAAATTTTATTATTTTAAAAAAACAAAATACACAATTCCCCCCATGATCCCTAAAATCATAAAATTTGAATTTCTTCAGATGAGCCATCTGCCATGTAAGATTAAAATCAAATGAATTTTTGTAGTTTAATTAGGCAGAGTACAGATGAAGTGACAATTCTGGAGTACGTAAGTACTTCTCTGCCATTAAATAACCATTATCTTTTTTATGAGTATTGCTACATCAGAATTTGAGATGACACTTGATATCCTATGTAAATTACTAATTTCGTAAAACCCCTTAAACTTTGAATAGAGAACCTCATAAACTTTGATCAGTTATTAATATCCCCTTGATATTTTAAAATTTAAATTTAGCTTTCTTAAAATTTTGATTTATAATAGTAAACCTCATGTTGCTTTTATCATTTTAATAAATTTATTAAGTTTTTGTACTATCATTTGTCACTTAAAATAGTTGTATTATATGGCAAAAAACTCAAAGTTATGGAAACTGAACCGGACCGGCCGGGAAACCGGCGGTTGAAGTGGTCCTAGTTCAAATTTAAAAAAAAATTTATATTTTTCATTTAGAATTTTATACTATATATAAGCCTAAAATTTTCAATTTCTTACCAATTTGGTCTCGGTATAGCTCCGGTTTGGCCCCAGTTTGACCCACTAACCTTTAACCCAGTATCCCGACCGGTTCAATACCCGATCCGAGTTTTAATACCTTGCAAAAACTAGAAGAATAATATTTAAGAATATATAATAAAAATGTCATCATTTGTATAACATTTAATAATTGTCCTAGTCAAAGTATAAAAATATCATCATATTTATTAAATATATTATTGGGATGATTGAGTATTGATTCGTGCTAGAGGTTGGCTTTTTCCATCATTGATTTTTTTTATTAATAATGCATAGTTTTTATTCAATAAGAGGTTCAACATTTATTTTTATATTTTCTTTAAAATATTATTATTCTAGTTTTTTCCTTACAAAATAACTTTTTTAATTGACAAATGATAATAAAAATATTAATAAATTATTAAAATGATAAAAAGTTACGGCATGTGGTTTAATATTATAAATCAAATTTTAAAGGGGTTAAATTTAAATTCTGAAATGTCAAGGGGTTATTTGTAATTAATCAAAGTTCATGGGGTTCTCTACAACTGTTTCAAAGTTCACGAGGGTTTTATGAAATTAGTAATTTATGCAGGATACCACGTGTCATCTCATAATCCTACATGATATTTTCTATTAAAAAAGATAAAGGTCACTTAACGGCAAAGATGTTAATAACTAAAAAATGAAAAGTCAGGAGGTTAAATCTAAACTTTGATTAAGGGTCAGTGGGTCAAACCGGGGTCAAACTGAAGCTAAACCGGGATCAAACCGGTGAGAAATTGAAGATTTTAGACTTATAGTACAAAATTTTAAAAGAAATATTTTTTTAAAAAAAATTTAAATTGTAACCCGGACAGGACCGGTCCACCAGCCGGTTCGCTGGTTTCCAGGCCGGTCCGGTCCGGGTTACAAAACTTAGTTTTAAAATCTCAAGAGGTTATATGCAACTGATCTAAAATTCAATGATTTTTTGTATAATCTAGGTTGACTCACTTTCTCGCCTTTTAAGGCTTGGTTGTTGCTTTCTCCAATTTCAAAAATACTCCCGTGTTATATGAGCAACGAACACTTACTCTTTTGAGCCAAGATTTCTTACTTCTCTCACTCTCCATTCTGCGGTCGGGGTCTTCTTCTTGATAGGCACACTCTTCTCTGACGATGGGACCTGCACTTCCGTCTCATGAAGAATATCAAGTCTCGTCTTAGTAGCGACTTCCTGCGAGGATTCGGTTGACTTCGTTGCCCCTACTGGTTTTGTCTGTTGTTTTTTCTCATTGTCGTTTCTAATCGATTTTTGCCTAAAGGTCTTTGTCTGTTGAGATTTCCCTCACCATTTTCAGGTTTATGGTTCTTTGTTCCACGTTGATGCCATTTTACTAAAATTAGGAATTCAGCGTGATGGGTTAAGTTAGTAAATAAAACTTATTCTATTATGAATTCTAATTGAAAAATATCTTTTTAGAATATTCTTAACCAAGCTAACCCACTAGACTCAAGTATATGTTTTCAAAATAGGAGGAAGATCCATGTAATTAAGACAATATGCAAGGGAGTTAGAGTATTTTGCTGTACAATAAATTAAAGATACTTTTTCCTTTATAAAAAATATTTCAAGATTGGTTTTAAGGACTTCAAAAATACTAGCTTGATTTTAACTGATTGAGCTTAAGTTAAATTATGACAATGAGTATTAAAAAATTGAAAATATTTTTTCCGACAAAATTGAAAACATATTTCAGTTTTATTGAAGCAAAATGTTGGCGTTAGTGAGGACAACGTATAAAATCAAGTAACCAACCATACATTCTTATATTTATTTAGTATATTTTAGTTCTGTGCATACAGTATATTGTACTGCATCTAAAAAATGTGCGGCATTATCCATAATTGATGAATGGTGTTTTTTAAACAAATTTCATTTATTAAATTGATATTCACATATTCCTACCTATAGTCATAAATTAACTCAACTAATTTAATTAAACCTCTTAAAATTTGAGTAGTTGCAAAGAATCCCTGAACTTTGATCAGTTACAAAAAACCCCTGACGTTTTGAAATTTAAATTTAACTCCTTTCAAATTTATTTTATAACATTAGACCACATGCGTTACATTTTATTGTTTTAAAAAATTCTTTTGACTTAGCCTAATCAAATTTTTTTATTTTCAATATATATATTAATGACTATTCTACGAAGGAAAAAAAAAGGGTGGCAAGATAATGAAAGTCTTTTTATGGTCTATTTGGTATGCTAGAATTGGGGTGGATGGATATGGAAATGGAATTCATTTCTATGATGAAGTGTGTTTGGTATAAAAAGCTGTCATGGAATTGGGCTCTATGGAGGAGCCAATTCCATCAAAACTGATGGAATTGGGCTTCCATCATACAACCTATGGAATTGGTTAAAATGCCATGAAATTCTCTTTTTACCCTTGTTCATTTGCTCCCATTGTGCCTATGCTCCATCACTCCATCCCCGCAGCGGCATCTCATCTCCATCCCATCATCACTGCAGTGATGTGTTGCAATCCATGGTGGCAGCAGTGGCGTCTCATCTCCATCCCCATCATAACTGCAATGACGTGCTGCAACCCATGGCGGCGGCGACGTCTTGTCCTCGTCTCAGAAAGTCGCCAGTGATAAACCGATAAACCCAGATCCGATTCCGAGCTCGACGGCAACCCATGACTCTACAGTTCCTTTGATTCACGATTCTGAGCTCGATTCTGTGATCTCTCTCAAATCTCCCACCGGCGACACTTCAAGACTTCTCCAGATTTGCAAATTTCTCCATCACCTGGCAAGATTTTTTTCTGAGCTTGATGGGTTCAAGCTATTCATTCGATGCTATTGATTCGGTTTTTCTTTTCTGGGTATTCAATAGAAGGTTGACTGAGATTTCCGAGCCATATCACAAGTTTAGTAGGAATGGGATATTGGGGAATATTTTATTATTTTTTTAATTTAAAGGGGCATTTTGGTCTGTATATGTAAAAATTAGATCTTATTTCCATGACATACTAAACACACTTTTAAACCTGATTTCATTTCCATATCCATATCAATGTCTATATCCATATCCATTTCCATTTCCATATCTATATTCATTTAAATCAATTTTGCGTACCAAATGGGCCCTTAGAGAAGGGAGGAGAGGGCATTTAAATCATTTTACTATCATCTTATCTTAAATTAGGTCAATAACTCAATTAGGGATTTTTTTAAAATTACCAACCTGATTTATTATTTGCTTATTTTAGATAGTTTTATATGAGATTTTCCCAAAGATCAAGATAAGAAAAATAAAACATAGAGTAAAATACTCTAACCTCCATTGCCTATTGCTTTTTTTTTTTTTGGTCGAACATTGCATATTGCTTTAATTACACCCATTTTCCCTATGTTTTAAAAACATACATTTAACGCCAAAATCTTAACACCGTTGAGAATATTATTAAGACATTATTTTAATTCAATTTTTATTAAAATAAATTTTATTTACATTTTTTATATTATCATCCGATAAGGTGTTTATGATACTAAGTTTATATTTTTTGTTTAAATTGTTATTAATAATTTAAGATTTTTCTTTTTCATTTTTCATAATTTTATTTTTTAAATATATTTATTTAATATTTGTAAATTATGTTGGGACATAAGTTTAATTAATTTAGTTAATGTAGATAGATACAAACTGAATGTGTTTAAAATGTTTTAGCAAAAAAAATATTGTTCAAAAATAATATATTATAAATTTAACCGATTTACATAATCGTTCAGTCAAACTTATTCCAAACCAGTAAATGCAAATTCCACATATTAATATTCCGTTCAGTTCTAATAATACAGAAATGGTACAGAAAAAAATTACCAAACAAATAATGAGTTAATTAATCACTTTAGGTAATCTGAAATAGCTACATTTTCTTGTAAACAGGGTCAGTGAGCTAGGAGCGAGCAGGCAGTCCTCCCTTTTCCGATGGCCCCTGCAGTTTTCTCTCTCAGCGTGAGGTATTCTTTACTCTTTTCTGAGTGTGAAAGAGAGATTGCGACTGTGTTGTTCCCTCTTTCGCTTTGCATTTCCCCTTCGTTCTGCGCATTTCGTTTGTTGAAACAGTATGTTTTTCTATTTTTCTTCTCAACAGTATCATCCATTTTACGTTGAAACACTGCTCCTTCTTCATCTTCCTCACTTGCATCATCATCCTCAGTGCTTCTTCTTCTTCCTTAGTTTGACTGGTCTGTATCATTCTGAGCTTCTTCATTTGATTCTTCTTGCGTCCATTGTATACGGTAATTCTTAAATTCTCGCATCTTTCACATGTTTTCTGGTCATACCTTATTTATATTGGAGAATAAGAGAATTTAAGTTTTGTTTAAAAACATGTTTACAAGGTGTTTGACAAATTTATTGCTCTAGAGATAGAGATCAGAGACTGAGTTGGGTGAGAAAGGGAGGAACAGAGAGACCGCCGCACACACATTATATTGTACCACTGAGCTTCTTCATTTGATTCTTCGTTACATATTTTGGAAAGTTGCATTTACTCTGATCATTTTGCGAGATGGATAGTTAATTATGTTGTTCTATTTCATATATAGTATTGAACCTAATGCCCTTTCCCTCTTTAATATACATACTGTATTTATTAAGGCTTTCATCCATTACAAGTTGTTTATTTAATAGAAACAATGTGTTGCAGATTGCTAGGGAGTTGAGGTTACGAGATATTGGTCGCATTGTTGCAGTTGATTTCATTGATATGATTGATGAGGTGAATTAGAAAATTTTCACTTGTTTCTGCAATTAATGTATATCAGATAATGAGTTCCGTTGATGATAAATTTTTCCACATACTTTTCACCAATGTCTTGTGTTTTATTACAATGCCTTTCTAAACGATCTATATGGTCGGATGAAGTGGTTTAATGGCAATAATCTTGTAAGCGATATATGAAAGTTCATCGCTTGTTGCCTTGCCCTTTCAAATTCTTCTATTAGTATTACGTTCTATTATGCAATTTTTATTCACCTAACTGGAGATTTCTTCATGCTTTTATGCCCATTTTACTTGCCACCATACACCTCTTTTTGTCAGAGGTCATGTCCTGTTTCTATGAAGCACTTGACTTATAAGATTTAACTGCTAACCATGGTCCAAGAATGATTTTATAACTGTTAACTTGGTCCTTCAGGTCTAAATTTGTTGATAAATCATGGAATACTTAATTCTGTTATTTTATATGGGAGATATCTTAAGAGAATCTAAGTTTTGTTTAAAACATGTTTGCAAGCTGGCTGACAAATTTATTGCTCTTAAAAGAGTGACCAGAGACTGAGTTGGGTGAGATAGGGACGAACAGAGAGACCAGCACAGAAACACTGTTTCATTGAGCTTCTTCATTTGATTCTTCTTGCGCCCATTGTATACGGTAATTTCTTGCATCCTTCACATGTTTTCTGGTCATAGTTTAAGTCTGTTATTTTATATTATTGGAGATTTCTTTCAAGTTTTGTTTAAAAACATGTTTACAAGGTGTGGCTCTAGAAATAGAGATGGGAGACTGAGTTGGGTGAGAGAAAGGGAGGAACAGAGAGACCAGGACACAGTGTCTTTCGTTTTCCTGAAATAGAATGCAGATATTATATATATATATATATTGATAAGAATGCAGATATTATAATCAAAGAGGGGGGAGGGAGAAGGGATTTTAATAGACCTTTTCTTGAGATGGGTAGTTTTGACTTGGAGACCGTTGTATTATTATCAAGTTTGTGATGTTTTTTATTCTTTATAAATTTTTTGTTATATTATTATAGAAGAGAACTTAGAACCGATGATATTTATATGGGAGGATCTTTTAAATTGTAATTATAATTATGTAGATGAATCCAAAACTAAAAGTATAAATGTATAAATACCAAATGTCTCTTCACCAAATTCATTATGTTCCCTCTTGTCATCCTTCTTAATTATAAGGGAAAATTATAAAAAAAAATACAATCAAAATTGTTATTGGCCCTCCAACTTGTTACTTCTCCCTTTTTGCATCCAAAGTTGTCAAACTAGAAAGTGAAGTTGTTAATGTAGAAAGTGTTGTTATTATTCGAGAGGGCTATATTGTTATTGTTCCTTCAACTTGTTACTTTTCCCATTTTATCTCTAAAGTTTCACTAGTTTCATCCCACCAAATCTAAGGTGTAATTCTCATTACATTCAACTTAAGTTTCACCTGTTTCTTTCAACCATTGGAATTAATTTTATGCAATCAAAACGCTCAAACTTTAGAAAAGGAAAACACGGGAACATACTGATGCCGATCGTCTCTCAACACATTGACCACTGTCAAACCACCTTCCAACTCTGCAGCATGCCGTTGAAGCTTGGTCAAGAGATCTTCGTTCCCTTCCTCTTCTTCACTCACCTGCACCATTCTTCTCTTCCAATCGCCATGCCGACTAACCCTTTGCCCCTTCCCCTCATAGGTTTTTCCTCTATTTCTAAATCACTCTTCGACCAACCCATGATTTTGGCCTTCCCTCTGTTTTTTTTTTAAACTTCACTAAGAGCATTATTGTCTTTTGCACAAAATTTCAAATCCCAAATTCCTACTCTTCCTCTGATTTGAGATTTCATGAATTTGCCACGCCTTTTTGTCCTTTCTCAATTTTGATTGTATTTTTCTTGAATTTTTCCTAATTATAAATCGAAAAATTTATATTTATACGGTTATATATTAATATACTTTTTAACCTTAATATATAATATTGTTTATTTAAAATATATTCTAGCATCATTCTTATTACTTAACAAATTTTTTTCTAGTCATTTAATTCATTATTTTTGTTTACATTTACCGGAGAGCATGCATTTTGATAAATTATATAAAACGTTAGCAATCTCTTACGTTTTCAAAATTCTTATGGAAAATTAAAATTACTATTCATATATATCTAAACTATAGAATGGATATTGATTTTTATAAAACTGTGTCCATGCTTTTTGAATATCAAATTAGACAACCTTTTTGAATTATTTTATTTATTTACGTGGTATGATTATTTATTTGTATAAACATAAATATTTTAATTTTTAACAAGAACGATGGTCAGAGAAAAAGTAAGGGTTTGGTCAGAGGAATAATTTAGTATTTTCATATTTTTGGCCCATCTACACCCTAATAAAGATAATTTTCTCCCCTTCCTCCCTATTAATTTTCCCTTTATCAGTTTTTTGTGCTCATGATGTTACACTCTCACCTTATAAATGTTTTTGTTTTTGTTTTTTTCCATTCACCTTATAAATGTTAAACTTTTGTCCCTCTATTATACAAACCTTACGCAAAGACCGGGCTAATTCAATTTCCTAATGTTAACCCTTAGTATTCTAAAATAATTTTGTATGCAATTTGATCTTAATTGGTATTTGAAACCATATTTCCATGGTCAATCCCTTAGCTAATCAACATTTTATTTAATAAGAATTTGGCCATGAGGGAAAGAAGAAAGGTCAATGGTAGGAGATGCTATAATCGATTTGTCTTGTGGTACAGAGGGGAGAGAGAGATAGGGAAGTGGGTAATCTCTTTATCCAATAACCCCTAGTTGAGAAGACTGGGTATTTATTCGCTTCCTAGCTTATTCGGTTGTAGTAAAATAATAGAATTCATTACAGTACCTATTTTGCTTGTTAAGCCACGTGTTCATGCTACTAACCATATAACCATATATCTTTTTACATCCCAAAAGACATCCTTGTTCATGAAGATGAAGTGAGCCGGTTGGGCCGTTGTGGGAAATTTTTTTTTTTTTTTTTAATGAAAATAGAGGGTGTTAACCCATTCAATAAACTAAAACTCAGGGGGGATTAATTCCCATACAGTCATTTGCACACAGTGCCCGAACAAAAGATGGGCAACAATCATAATAAGAATTCCTAACTATGCCGTCTTTCGCCATTGCATCAGCAGCCGCGTTCCTATCTCTTGTGGGAAATTGATATTGATAATTCTTCATATAACACAAGGCATATATCACTGATTCTTGGGCCTCATAATTACTTCTATTTGGGTTTCTTTCTTAATCTTTGTTGATCTTTGAAAGCACAACACCAAGCCCATTATCTCCACAGAGTATCACAGGCCCATATAACTCACAGCAGAAGCCCACAAATGATTTAGTTGATATTTTGTAAACCCTCGAACGAATATTCTAGAACGGTTCATCTTCTCTATATAAACAATTGTAAATGAATGTATACACAGTGATTACACAGAAACCTTGTCTTCTTATTCTTCATTCTTTACTAAATCCACAGATCCCATATCACCTACTCCTCCCACAGCCCCTTCTCAATCTGCAAATGTTTCACATTTCATCTCTGTAAAACTTACTCCTGATAATTACCTTATCTGGAGAACTCAAATGCTTGCTTACCTCTATGAACAGAGATATTTATGTTACATTGATGGATCTAAAACATGTCCGCCAACAACGTAACACTCCCAGATGGCTATTCCGATCCTGAAAATATCAAATGGTTCGAACGTGGTGGTTCTGGATGAGGTTACAGAGGCGGCAGAAATTTTCCAGAAACCGAGGTGGCAGTGCTGTCCAAAATTCTTACTCTCAAAACAATGCCTCTGCCACGTTCCAACTTTTTCATGTTGAATTTTGCTCTCATCGGTATGGCCATACCTTTCAAGCACCGGGAAACATCTCTGCTCATTCCTCCTCCTATATACCATCTATTGAAGATGATCTCGGGTACCCTGACACAGGAGCAACAAATCACATGATAGCTGATTTTTCAAATTTAAATATCACCTCCAATCCATATGAAGGACCGGAGTCTGTGTTCATTGGTGACAGCGCTCAACTTTTCATTCAAAACATTGGTACTGGTTATCTTTCTACCTTACATAACAAATACTTTCTTTCTCACCTTCTTCATGTTCCCCAAATCTCAAAATCTTTTATCACTCCAACAATTCTTTGCCGACAATAGCGTTTTCTTTGAATTTCATGCTCATTGTTTCTTTGTGAAGGATGTCAAAACAAGGACAGTTCTTCTTCAAGTTCCTAATCACAACAAACTCTACCCTCTTTAAGGTCTTTGTTCTTCATCATCTCATCTTACTGCTTACTTAGGAGTCAAAACTTCCCTACCTTAGTGGCATAATCACTTGGGTCATCCTGCTCTTCGAACTGTTCAACACATCATCTCCACCAACTCATTACCAGTATCAACATCTACCACTTCTCATGTATGTCCAGCATGTTGCACATCCAAGAGTCACCGACTTTCCTCACCTCCATCACCTCATCGTTCAACTAGTCCTCTTAATTTAGTGTTTTGCGATGTATGGGAGCCATCCCTAGTAGTTTCAGTTGATGGTCTCTGTTACTATTTCTGTTTTTTAGATGATTTCTCTCGGTATATGTAGTTCTTTCCAATTAAATCAAAGGATGAAGTTTGTTCTGTCTCGAAGGGCATAGTTGAGCGAAGGGCATAATTGAGTGACAACACCGCACTATTGTTGAAACAAGATTGTCATTAATGCATCACGCCTCTTTCCCACTGAAGTACTGGTTTTATGCCCTCTTAATGGCCACTTATTTATTAAATCAAAAATAAATTAGAGCCTTCTGAAAAATATTAGTCCCTTTGAGACACTTTTTCATACCAAGCCTAATTATCATTTTCTCAAAGTTTTTGGAGCAGCTTATTGACCCAACCTATAACCATATACCAAAAACAAATTAAAGCCTCAATCCAACTTGTGTGTCTTTCTAGGCTATAGCCCAAACCACCTTGGCTACCTATGCCTTAACATTAACATTGGTCGTATCTACACATCATGAGATGTGGCGCTTGATGAGAGCCCCTTTTTCCTTTCCAAACTACACCTAACCAAGCCCAATCCAATATTCCCACACTAGTACAGAAAAGGGTTTTTAGACCGGAACATTTAGACTGGTTATATCGGATAAGGTCTTAAAAATATGACCGGTGGTATTTTTGTAATTATGATGAAATATTAAGACCGGTTATATTTATAACCGGTCTTAAAAATACCTTTAAGACCTGTTATATTTAAAACCGGTCTTAAAAATAATTTTAAGACCGGTTGTAATAAAAACCGGTCTTAAAATATATACAATTAAAAAAATAAATACATGTAATATATTTTTTATATCGGTTCTAAAAATAACTGGTCTAGAAAATATTATCTGAATTAAAGACAATTATAAAAATAAAAGATTTATTATTTTTAAGATCGGTTGTAAATGAAAACCAGTCTTAAATATTAAAAATTTAAGACCGGTTATTAATAAATAACCGGTCTTAAAAATTGAAAATTTTTAAGACCGGTTATTAATTAATAATCGGTCTTAAATATATATTTTAAGACCAGTTTTCAAATAGAACTGATCTTAAATATTACTTTTAAGACCGGTTGTAATTGACAACTGGTCTTAAAACTGACCTAGATTTTAAAAGGCGCCTAAATTTGACTCTATAATCTAAAACTTAAGCACATCAGCAAAACCCCTCCATCGTCTCGCGACTTGTTGTTATTAATTATTTAGTAAACAAATTTCATTATTAACATTTGTCATCTGTGTCTTATAGGAGGATCTTCAAAAAAAAACAAGTCGAGGGATCGTTTAGGTCGGATGGGAGGAATGACATCCTGACCGTAGCTACAGGAAAACCTGAGCATCCCGGCTGTGTCAGGGGGATTGGACAAGGGGTAGGCATAAGGGATTACTTTGGAGCACCCTCACACCGTTCCTCAAGTGGTATGGTTACTAGGGAGGAGATGGAGTGTATATTGGCCATTGTGAGGGTGGAAGCTAGGGCCGAGGTAGAAGCATTATTTGATACACGATTTGAAGAAAGGTTCAGCAAGATGAAGGAGGAATGGATGATCATGACAAGCATAAGACAAGCAGATACTAGTGCTCCCCAGACTCATTCCCTAAATCCTAAACAAAGCACTAAAGAGAGTTGCATTGGTCAGTCATCAGAGGGTCCTGGCGGCCAAATTGGTGAGCCTTGTGACTTGTTTGTGGAGGATCCTCTGAGATGATTGGTTGCACGGGAGAGCGTGCACAACTTGGGATCAACTGTCCACCACCAAGAAATAAAGGATAATCAAGTCAAAGTGGCAGTTGAAGAGGTGATCGTTGCAGATGCACCTCTCCCTATCCCTGTTGATGACTTCAAGGTTGTGGGCGATGTCGTCAACTCTTTCATCTTGTGGCCAAAGAACTTTGTTTCTGATCGAGTTGAGGAATCCCCTCTACCTCCACCTCCCTCCACTCAAGATGTTTCACGGCCTCCATTGAATGTCATGCAGCAAGTGATTCTGATGGCATATGATACATCCTTTGCAAAAAGAAATTGGGCTACTGAGTCAGCTGTTGGCAAGTCAGGGGTGCAATGCCATCTTGAGAGGGATGATTTAATGTCCCTGGTAGCTCCTCTACAACAGCTTACGATTTCGATTGTCCAACTCTTTTTGATGTAAGTATCTTCTCAAATTAGAAGTTAATATTTTACAAATTACGCCGTTAAACTTTGATTTAATGTCCCTGCTTGAATTATTGTAGGTGGATGCATCATAGGTTGGTTGACTCTGGCAAAACCGATAAATTTGGACTCCTATGCCCATTTCAACTCTACGACAAAGGGACCACTGCTTTAATCAGACACACATACTTATTGCACAGGCTTAGTGAAACCTCAATTGAGTATTCCTTGGCTCCATATTTGCACGAGTAAGACACAAATTTATATTTCATACTGTACATAATATTTTATATTTGCTTAAAAGTTTTCCCTTTTTCAATGATCATTGGCAATTAGCTATTTTGTGCAAGAAGAGTTATTCTGTCATCCTCTTATGCTCCCTCCACCTCAGCAAGCCAACTAGTGAATTGAAAAAGAGCTTGAACTCGTAAGTTTTCGTGCATTATTAATTACCTTTCGTGTGCAAAATTTATGGAATTTGTGTAAAATAAGTAACCTTTGTGATTTTGATGTTATAGGGTTATGCGGACATTCCAACACACTGCTCTTGGTAGGCCTATGCATGAGGTAAAAAACCCTATATGGATCTTGCCAAAGGTTAGTTACATATTGGTTTGTTTTAAGAATGTATTCAATAATAAGCCATGCTTTAATTTTATACTTGTTTTAACGATATCATGTTATTTTTCAGACCCGTAGGCAACCACCAGGGTCCAACTTGTGTGGGTTGTATATTCTGAGGCACATGTATAATATTATTACCCTGGCACGATAGAACTTACTGAAGAGGTAAATGTATATATATTTCAAAAATTTTGTATTACTTTTATTTTTTTTAAGTGAATTTAATGTTTTACCTGGCTTTGGTGTTTTAGATGTTTGAACTTGCTGACCCCTTTCCAGAAGAAGATATTGAGCACATTCGTAATTGTTGTCCTGAATTCATTTATGAACTTTTACAACAGTGAGTTCT